>OX335793.1:17413258-19888883 GCA_946896805.1 Scutellaria galericulata
ACTAACATCTATTTCAATTTCTGAAAATATCAAACTGGTTGAATTTCTCTTTTTGTTCAGTTTCTTGTTTAGGAGTTCGAATCAGATGTATTTTCCCAAATTGGTGTTGGTTTATGTCTGCTTACTGAGCTTAAGAAGTGTCTTTAAAAAAAAAACCTTTTATCTAATTCCAGTTTAGATCAGATTTAAATTTAGTGTGCAATGACTTTGTGGAAGGTTTAATATTTCTTTGCATGGATGTAATTGCAAATCAAATATTTTTCTTCCAACCGTCATGAGTTAACCATGAGATGTTGAAATGTTTGATTTCTGAGATTCATTTTCTTCTCATTAAAAACACTAGGAAGTTCTCAGAAAAAGAATTCTGCATTGCTGGATACCGATGACACAGCTAGTGTGAGCTCGCCGTCATCTACAATGCACTCCAACAATCTGGCGTATTCGGATGTGGAGGAACTGCTGGTAGATAGAGAGTCGTTGTTTGATCAATGCTTAGATGCTTTGTATGAGAAGAGGTAATATGCCTGTTGGTTATTGTGGTTATCTTGGATGCATAATTTTTACTTAGTTTCATTGAATTTAAAGAAGAGGAAAATGAAATTGCTGCTAATGGGAATTGCATTTTATTTGCTCAGGGGGTCTACAAGAGAAAAGGCTTTGGCATTGATTATTGAAGCCTTCAACAGTAGCTTACAGCACGAGTTCGCTGAAAAGAAGTACACACTGCCTCTCTTTGAAGTATTTTGTTCTAAACATCTGATTTGGTTTCTTGCAGAACAGTATTAATGAGTTATGGTGTATAAACCTTGGCTACTAGTCCATTTTAAAACGAATACTTTTAACCATAATATTGTTGTAAACTGTAATTAATCTTTTTAACTTTTTTCTATTTTATTCTTGTTTTCCCTGTTTCTTTCCTACTTCATTGTTTTGAATGGTGAAATGTCATCAAACACAGTTATTTTATTGTATACCATGAACCCATATATTCGATTTTAATATAAATGTTGTTGTATACCATGAACCCATATATTCGATTTTAATATAAATGTTGAAGTTCTTGAGTTAATGAACAGTCTTTCAATTTTTTAAACAATCAAGTTTCATTGAACTTGAGCATTTTATCGTCTTTGATAATATCTTATATGTTGTTTTTATCTAATGACTATAGTTTAGACTCATGACAGGTATTGTTTTCTACATCTAGGTGTGCCACATTGTTGCACCAGTGCTTGAATTCAATCAAAAAGGGTTCTGCCAAGGAGGTTGCATTGGCAGCTCACGTGATAGGTTACTCTCAGCCCTGTACACGATCATTATTTATCCCAATATTGGATGTTAGCCTGACAGAATCATATATATTATGAATCTTTAATAGGGCTTTTGGCTCTGACAACTGGTCCAGGGGAGAAAGCACAAGAGATCTTGGAAGAATCAGTCTTTCCTATATCGGAAGCTCTTAAATGTCGGCTTGAAATGTCTAAAATATCGTCAGTATGTGACATGATGCGGGTTTCACTGCTGATTTTCATGTTTTGTATATTCATTGTATCTATGTCATCTTACACCATTTCTTTTTCCTGTTTGTGGAAATACAGTTGCTTGCATGCTTGGCTGTCATAACTTTTGTTGGTGGAGAAGAACCAGAGCTCACAGAGAAATCAATGCATATAATGTGGCAAGTGGCTCATCCGAAATTGGGTCCCAATGTATGTGTCTTCCTTCTTATCTAGATCATTACTTTTTTCGTCTTGTAACTTAGATCAGCTACTTTTTTTTTTCAACTGTCAGTTTTAGTGCATGGGTTATTTATTTCAGGTGGTCCCCTCTAAACCTTCACCAGCGATGATACATATGGTGGTTTCCGCCTGGTCATTTCTTCTCACCACCATGGACGGAAGGGCTCTCAACCCTGAGAGTTGGCAAGAGTCAGTATTATATCCATGATATATTTCACATATATCTCTGATTCAGTTTTTATCTTAGTCTGTGTATTTGGGTTGCAAATGCTGCTATGAGTGTTAGTGTTAATGCCCTCTGGAAATATAATATCTCAGGTCAATGTCTTACTTGTCCACTCTGTTGGAAAAGGATGACAGGTCAGTACGCATTGCAGCTGGCGAAGCACTTGCTTTAATTTTTGAGATAGGGAGTCTCGAGATATTCTGTGGAGAGTTGAAGGCTTCTAATGATGCCTCTATTTATGAACGGAAAGATTCTCGAACAACAATGCACATCCATGGGTTGAAGAATAAAGTCATCAACCAAATGAGAGACCTCTCTACTGAGGCAGGTGGAAGAGGTTCTGCCAAGAAAGATCTCAATAATCAGAGGAACACTTTTCGAGATATTCTTGATTTTCTAGAGGTATGTGGACATTGTTGTTGAATCTCTCTACTTCATCTCTTTAGCTGAATTTATGAACTGTATCAACGTGAATATCAGAATGGTTATACCCCAGAATCGTTGACGAAGATTGGTGGAGAGTCTTTAAATACAAGTGCATGGTCGGAATTGATACAGGTAAATATATTGTTCTCACTGTATTTTACTTGTGAAAAATCCTTTTCCATTTCTGACAGTTTAGAATTTCTGTGACGAGTAGTTGAACTTTTTGAAGCATTTTCTTGGGGGAGGATTCGTGAAGCACATGCAGGTTAAAATTTTTAATAAATTTTTTTTTTTTACCATTTATTATCAAAAAAGAGAAGTTAATCAAATCTTTTGACATGAGGTGTCATCCTTTTTTCGATTTATCTTCTTTTTAATAGGATAATCCATTTCTTCATGATGTCTTTGATTTCACTCCGAAGAAAAAGCTTTTAGGGGCTGGTTATCGTATGTCTGCAGGTGAAAAGGTTCGTTGACTAATTCTTATATTATCTTCTGAAGTTGGTCAGTGATGAATTTTATGCTCAGTTTTCTCTATACAATTTTTGACTTCTCTACTTTTAGGTTGCAGTTTACCATAATATTTTTGTTTCAAGTATTAGTACACCTTGTTAAAGCTCATTTCCACTATCAGTGCTGGTTCATTTTTTAACAATTCATTGTTTAAATATCCTTTACTTTGGCACAACAACATATTTAGAGCATTTGCCAATTCTTGACTGAATCTGATGTAAAAAGGTCTACACTTTCATCTGTTTCATTACCTAGCTTCGAAAGGCTGCACTTGTTTGGATTTCACTTAATAGGTTCCGTAATGAAGTGTCGTTTACTACTGAGTATTAGAAACAATAACCAGAGGAAATATTTTGGAGAAAACTAGACTTTTACAAAATTACTGCAAAATGTTGAGCCAAAAGACTATTTTATTTTACTGGGAGGTTGTTTATCAGTTGCAGATTGATTCAACTTCTTTTCTAGGTTTCCTTCTCTTATTATTTTATTCACTCGTCTCTAAATTCATTAAAGAATCTATATTTATCTGTTTTGTATTAACGGTGTGTTCTTGTTTTTATTTTTGGTTATATGTTCGTTTCCTGCCCTCAAAATCTGACAGAGGATGTACAAGTCACCTAACTCAGCACTGAACAAAGCAAGGACACAATTACTAAACAAGCAGCGAACAATATCCCAGGTTGTTCATTTTGTCCAATCTATGGTTTTCCTTCGACTATTTAATCTCTTATTTTATGTGTTGTATTTTTTGAATTTGCTTTTCATCTGCAGAATAAGAATGCTGGCTGCTATGCAGTTGGTTACACTTATTATTGAGACAAGAAGTTTGGACATCTGCGGTCAGGGTTATTGTTGGTTGCAGATTTACATGTGTGAGATTTAAGATCTAGGCAGAATGTAAGCTATATCTTGCGACCTGTTAGGATTTGCTTATTAGATGTGATGACGATGAAGCAATTCAAGTTGCTCATCAATATTTTATTCAATTTGTTATGTTTGTTAGATTACTATATCTTGATCTTTTAGGTTTAGCTCATTAGCAAATCACTAAATCCAACCGTATTCGATTTGTTAGTTGAGTTCTTTGCTGCTATTGGTTTTCCATTTCTTCAAGTTTTTGTGTCAGGGTTTTGTAAATATTACATTCAGTTTTAGGCTTATGTCTGATTTATTTGAGGATAACAACGTTGACCTCTTGAAGTTGCGATCATGTGAAATTGGGTGGTGTGGCAAAATGACGGTTTTGATGTTAGACTAATATCAACAACAAAGTCTTACCACATAAGGAAGCAAGTTCCCCAAAATATTGGAACCCACATTGTTAGCCTCCAATATGAATAGAAACCTTCTCATTTGGTTCTCCTATGACCAATGATGGCTTGCATAAAGGGAGATAAATACATAATGCATAGAACAACAAAACATTTACATTAGGAGCACTTTTTCATTGCTTCATAGTAGATGACGAGCGAAGTGAAAGATGAGATGGAAAATTGCAGAAATAGCAAACCTGAGAATTATATAAAACAGCAAAACCAGGCATAGGTTTAAGTAATGCTTAAATTTGGATAGAAAGTAACCAACATGCTCCATATTTAACTGCCCTAAAACTTGCAGAGGTTTGTAGGCATCTAGTTAGTGATAAAATTATCGGTATCAGTTATAATCAAGAATTCAACCACAGGTCCACAGTTGCATTAAACAATCTACTAACACATAAGCTTTAAGAAAATCATTTCCTTCATGTTTTTCTACACAATAATGCAGTAGGATTTCTTTCAATGGCCAGCTGCTTTCGAACGAGTTCGTGCACAATAAAGTTTTCATACTTGAACACACCTGTTGGTGCACGTATAAAAATACATGGCAAATAATACTACTGATGTATTCAATTAGATCAAACACAGTTTTAAGTGTCCAGAGTTTCTCAACACCTGCTAGGAAGAAAGCTAGGTCATATACTATGTGATCCTGCCAAAAATCTCTCTTTACAGTTCTATCCCAAAAGAACTATATAATAAAAAATAAAAAAAGAACTATAAGGACCCCCCCCCCCCCCCCAATTCTGGGTAATGTTCTCTACTTCTGTCAATCATTCAAAAGCATGATTCTTGAAGCTTATCTATCATGACAATTCAGAATTTGTTTCTTTAGGAAGAATCAACCCGATTAGGCAAAGGGAGGGATTCGGAGGAATGGATAACAGAGAACATGTTTCAGGCGAGTATGGAAGAATGAAAAGTAGTCTTGCCCGCATAGACTTTGCTGCTGGTATTTTGATTACTCCGGCACAGTCTCGCTGCTTCAAGTATGATATGAAATCCTGAAGCTGTAAATTAGAAACAGAAAATCAATCACTTTCGCAGTAGTCACACATAACTACAATGTAGTAAAGGAAAAATGTATATTGGGGTACTTCTACTTCCCAAGTTTTTCTGAAGTAGGGCCCATACTTTCTTTGTTAACATTGGGTTTCTAACTTTCAGTTTTTTATTCGGATTTGGATCCGTATACTCAGTTTTATTTGAATTAGGTCCTACACAATGTATTTCAATAGTAAATATTGAGCTCTTATACTCACATTTGCATATAAATTGGTCCATATGAGTCACTAAGTACAAGGGAAGATACAACAAAATTGAAAATATAGGGCCCAATTCAAGCAAAATTAGAAGTACAAGAACATTTTTACAAATGAAAGCACAGGGACCCAATTCAACCAAAATACAGGGGCCTAAAGTATCCAGATGGAAAAAAAAAAAAAGAGACCCAATTCAAAATAAATCGAAAGCATAGGACGTTTTCCTCAGAAAAATGACTGCATTTTACACATGATGGAATTATGGATCTAAGATGGGAAATTATTATTAACTTAGAATCTTCAAATCCTAGTATAACAAAAGGGAAAAGTTTAGGAATTTGTTTTTTGTTTTTTTTGGAACTACTTGAACTGATAATCTCTATCGCAACTAAGCTTAGCTTCTATGGTGTGTGGCCACTGAAGGAAAATACAAGCGTAGTATTGGAAACAAATTAGATGCACAAACATAATAAATCCTTCATAAAATCTAGAATTTCCAACTCAAAATTAAGGGGTACATTTCCGGCAGACAAAAATAGTTGCTTGCATAGATTCTGCTAGGTGGTCATTATGTCAAACATTTAACTAAATAGGAAACAAAAAAATCAATAGTAAATATACAGACAGGCAAATTCAAAAATACGATGTCAAAAAATATTTTAAGGGATGGGGGACAAACAGGAAAAAATGAATTCTATGTCCAGCTTACCCCCTTATGATCACCATGAGAAGAAGGAAGCAGCCAACAGATTTCTCTCTGTAGCAATTTAGAAACAATCATTAGAACATACAGTAAATCTCGGATAAACATTATCCTAAAATACTATTCTGCTAATAATCAAACAGAGATATCTCTGCCACAGAATAACCATGAGCATATACCCCAAGCAGTCTTCAATATCAACACATATACAGACCAAGCCAAGTTATGCAGACTATTCAGATGCAGATGCCGCATAACTGGTGTCAACTAAGCTCAGTTATGGAGACTTTATGCTACAAGGTTCTGGTGAGGTAAAATCAAACTCATTGCTCTCCAAAATCCACACCCTTAAGAATTTTTTTAGGGTTGCATATGGAAGATTAGGAGTCTAAGCATTCATTATAGGTTACCTCGCTTACAAAAGAAAATCTCAACAGATAAAACTGCAATGAACCTCTTCTTTTCAAGTTTTGACAAATACCATTGAATTTGGGGGTGGATAGTTCGGTGAGTTGGTTGATGCTTTCACTTTTATACATTAAGCTAGAAAATGCAAATAACTATTGCGAACAATTTCCAAATACTATAGCAAAGAATAAACTGTAAGCCAAGGATTCAACTTTGAATTTAAAAGGAAAAAGAGAGAAAATTAGGTAAAATAACGATTAAATTAGGTTATCATTGAAACTAACAGAGTTCGGAACATTTAAATCCCTTTCCCGACAAAGTGTAAAAATAATTATCAATGCAAAATGGAAGTGCTAATCCTAATTTCTTGACTATTTTATGCCTTCAGTACAAGAAATTACAGCTGAGTTGGACCGAGTGGGTTTATTTATCAAGCCTGTGCTTGAACTAAATAATTGTGAGTTCTACTGTTTCAATCCAAAAAATCTAACATAAACATACGAATTACTTGTTATTCATGAGAGGAACAAGATGCTTCAGGAGCTAAATAGTTCAGAATGAGACTGTGAGCACTTCTTAACGTCAGTGACCTTTAGGGGCTAATAAACAGAACAAAGTAAAATTAATGTTTCAACAATAAAATTAGAGGACAAAATTTTTGCTCTCGGAGGGGAAAACTTGTACTGCCTTTCCTCAGGTGCATATCAAAAGTAACAATTATAAAAAGCAATTGCATGATGTTGATACAAAACTTATCTTTCTTAATGAAGAAAATTTTGGAGAAGTTTCTCTATTATATCTACTTATAATCTTATAATTGGTAGCTGAGTAAGGAAAAAAATTGCTACTTAAGCGAAAGTGTTCTACCACAAGATGACAAATAGATACATAAGAGTATGGAGGGGTCAGCGATAACCTGACAGGCATGGCAGTTGGAATACTTGAAAACAGACAGAAACAGACAAACACTACACAAACAAGGATAAAATGTTCAGTAACTCACTCTGTGAGGCGGGGTGCTTGAAAATGTTGATTTTACATGTCGAAGATCAGTGCGCTTTGTCATATCTAACTTCGCAGGCCATCTGTACATACATTGGAAAACAGTTAAAAAGGAATATTTCTTTATATCCTTGTCAGTGAGGATTAAAGTAAAGATGGAAATCCTTACTCTGCTGGCTCAGCAATAGCATTTGAATAGCGGCATATATCAGAATCCACTCTTTGTGCATGTATTGTACAGTAGTACACACCACTTTTACTCAATATCCCTTGCCATGGATAGTGCAGGGACGTCTTTAAACTCTCCACATCAGCAGCTAAAGATGGTGGGGGTGTGCTAGGTGGAAGAGGAGGAGGAGGGAATGCAGGGGGCTGAGAATGAGGTGGAGGCGGGGGTGGAGGTGGAGGTGTTGGAGGCAATGGAGGCTGCAACTCAGGGTGAGGAGGCAATGGAGGACGAAAATCAGACTGAGGTAATGGAGGACGGAATTCAGACTGAGGAGGTAATGGAGACATATTAGGTGGAGGTGGAGGTAAAGATGATAATGGTGGAGGAACAACAGGTACAGAGTACATCTGATCAAACGGTGCCATAGCACCTCCCTGAATCTGTGCCAGTGGAGTCACTGAAGCAGGTAAAAATGGTGGGCCATGGATATTAGCATGAGCATTAGCAGGCATTGCACCAGAAAACATTGGGTTCGTAGGAATGTGATGGCTGAGTCCACGAGCATCCCATGAACTATTTGGAGGTGCATAGACAGGTCTATTGAACGCAGATGCTTGAATAGGCTGTGGCGGTGTCATAGATGACCCCAAATTTTGTGCAGGTATTCCTCCAGAATGCATCCCACTTTCAGGTTTTCCATACATCCATGGTTGTTCAGTTGCACCACTTCTTCCAGCTTCCATGGTTCCTCCACCAGTCCAAGTTGGCTGGAACGCATGAGCAGTTTGCATTGAAGGACCATAATTTTCCTGACTCATTCTTGGTGACGCGAGCTCCAGAGGACTGATGTCGGGTCTCACTGAAGGAACAGTACCATGGTGCTTTACAGGATTACTGCTAAAACATAAAACATCAACTCAGCTAAAGATTGCAATTACAAGTTTGCAGATGGAAAAAATGAAATGTGCAACTGCAGCATAATCTGAATGATTAGGGGGTAGAATCAAACACAACTGAATTCTATACATCCAACATGAATAAGATGCATAACATTAAAATTTTGGAGGCATATAGAGAGAACAGAAATTTGGTACCTGAATTCTATCTGGAAGAAAATCCCAGGACACTCTCGTAAATTCTTTAATAAAGTATTTGCTGTGTCTGAGCTGCTGCACTCAACAAGCCAATTAGAACCTGTGGGCATACTTGTTCCACTCAAACGGACAACAGACCCTGTGTTGTTGATAGCAAGGTTGCAAACAGCCAAAAGCTCATCATGAGTGATACATGAGGGGCTTCGATTTGAAATATTAATCCAAAGTGCATTTGTTGGTACTTGTTCATGTTCTCGCATGGGAGCAACAGATGTATGGCTTTCAAAAGGACCATGGGGGTTATTAATATTATATTTTGCCCGTAATTGTTGAAGCAATGAAAGCAGCCCCGTGCCCCTTGTCAAATAACTCTCAGAAGGCTTTAGCAGAGTTTGAGTATGAGGTGATCCACTCATGCTATTAGAAGAGTAAGTATTTCTCGTGTCAACATGAACAGAAGCAGAAGTAGGTTTTGCACCTTCAGCGTGCATCATTACATTGACTGGACCTACGTTGGGAGGTGGAAAGTAATTACTATTTTCCTTACGATGCCACCGCAAATGAGCTATCGAAATGGTAGCTTCTTCAGGTGAATCAAGTTCCAGCAGTAAAGCACCCTCAGTGCTAAGATCAATAACCATGCGCGGGCCCTTATGAAGTACTTTCTTGACTTCGTTCATCATCTCATCCTTGGCCCATATGCTTGGAACATTTCCTATGTAAACATGGCAGCTCGAACCGACAGCAGTACCATTTATAGCTCCCCTTGTTCCTAATCCTGCATCCAGAAACTTTATCCGAAGACAGGCACCCCAAGGGGAACGTCCCCGCATTACTTCCCTAGCCTTTAAAGCATCCATTATGTTTCGGTACTCTATAGTAGCAAAGCCTTTAAATGGAAAATATCGTAATTGATCTATATGACCAAACTTCTCAAACTGAAACCTTATGAGCATTTCAGATGCATCAGAGCCTAACGAACCCAGCCAGAGTTGTTTTGAAGCTGGAAATATATCCATGGCAGCTGGATCCCCATCAGAGTACCATATTGCATGGTCAGCTGATGGATGAGGTGGATGAACATTTTGCTTGGGGGATTCAAAAGGAGAACTTGCAGATCCAGTAGATGATCTTAAAGCGGGTATATGGAGGTCTGAATTTGGAATTGGAGTCCTCTCTATCTGGGCAGAATGGTTTCTACTATTGAATGAATTACTTCTGAAATCCCGTGGTGTTCTTGCTCTAGGTGAGAAAGATTGCCGATTCAATAATTCCCTTGGCATGAACATTCTACCACTGGCCATATCTCCAGGATCCCCATAATGAAAATCCATAGACTTTGATTCTCCATTGAAAGGATCAATTCCAGGATTGACTGCTGTGGTACTCTTTTTTAAATGGCTGCCTGAATGTTTGTCAGGACACTCTCTCCCTGAAAGTATAGGAGATCCTTGTTGATTGCATGTTCTAGCAACCAACCCCTGAATCACATATTTAGATGAACTAGAAGTACCCTTAACAGTATCTACATAACTGTCTTCTGCCTTGACTTTCTGAACAAAAGATTCAAAAACTCCTTCCAAAACTGAGGTAATATTGGAAACCACTTCAGAAGAAGCAGACTTACAAAGCTTCCTGTACCTTGAAAAAATCAAACTTTTGAGAGACAGATCTTTACTGAGAACCTGCAAAACAAGGACCAGAAAGACAAATATAGCCACCAAAAGAAAAAGAATATTAACAATCTGAAGCATCATCAGACAAGCTTTCAAACAAATATGGTTAATAGATACATAACTAAACATGGTTAGATACATAATTAAACACGGTTCTACAACCAAACAGCAGAAAACATTTAAGAGGCTGGCCAAGCTTAATCAAACCTTTAGATAGTATAATTTGAAACAAAAAAATTTAATCCATAGATATCCACCAATTGTGTCAGATTCAATAAAGTTGCTTAAGATGTTAAAGAAGCCTGTGTAGTTTAAAATCATAAGTTCTACCACAGTATCATACCCATCCTAGTAAAATAACAGCACCTTCACTTCATCTGTGGGAACGCTGCAACACCTTTAGATAGGGAAACATCCAACTTAGCTACATTTTCTGTCACAAGAATCGTTCTTTTTGCTACAACAGCAACCATCATACATAGTGTAAACTTATATGGTCATCAACTAAATAAAACTTGCCTCATACCGTAAGTTAGAAATTTGATTTACTTGTTTCATAAATCACTTGGAATAATAGAAGCAATCTTGAAACCAGAACTTATAAATTGATGCTGAACATCATATTACATGGAGTTAAATCTGATTTCAAATATGTAAACACCATTCCAAAATTTCAGTAAGGTTGCTAGAATTAAAGCTTCAGATAGTGTTTCATAGTGAACAATTATGTGGTCATGCATCAGAACACAAGTTGATGATAAATATTCTAAAGACCACGAATTAATAGTACAGTCATATTCAAAACTTAAGTCTCACAGGCAATAATTGTAATGTTTGAATAATTAGTTAATAGAGGAATAATTCAACATTACGTCAATCCCACAGCATACCATTCCTTATGCAGACACCAGTCTTTATTATAAGTGCTATGATAAACATACCAAACAACAGCTAGTATACACCAGAACTAACAAAAAGCAAGGTCTTACATAATAAGTGTAACCAGATAAAGGTTAAGAATATTACCAGTCCCAACAAGCAGTTCTTTAATACTCCTGACGGGCAACAAAAAGAATCGCCCTTTGAAGCAGGAAGGTCATCAATAGGATCCTTTGCATGACGTTTTATACTGCTAGAACCAATAGATGCTTCGTCATCACATCCCACATCCAAATGTTGAGGACCAACATCATTCAGTTCAAATGCCAACTGCTGAAGAAGGTAATTTCCTTTCTGAATTCCCTCCATTCCAGTAGACTCCAGGAGTTCAAAGCACGCAACAAGGGAATATTTAGGGAAACTAAAGAAAATCCTCAAAAAACTTAGTGCACAAAACTTGGATAATTTTAATAATATAGGATTGTCTTCCTCCAAAAACTCACGCTTGAAATCAGAGAGGGATTCAGCAACATCATAAATCTTGAGGACTCTATGATCAACAATATCAAAGATACTCTTTCCCTCAAAAGAGGATACAAAAAATGTAACAACATTGAGAAAAACTGCAGAACATATATCTTGAACAAATGCTGAAGTAGGGGTGTCGGAAGCAGCAGCTTGACAGATATCAACTAGACCTGATATGCAGGATTTAGCAGTCTCAAAAGCAATACCATCAACGTCTTCTCCCCTACTAATCACAGTGACACACTGATTATACATATTCATGACAGCCTTTTCAGCAGCTTCAAGTGCAGTAGGGCAATATGATGCATAGCGTGGTATATACTCTGCTACAAGTCGTTGAACGCTTGCGCCACCTACAACCAAATCAACATATTCAAAATAATTATATGATTTATGACAGCGATGTGTGCAACAGAGGTGAAATATCATAACAGAAAGGACACGAACCATGAACTGGTATGATATAAAACTAACAATATACTTGCTAAAGTATCCATATTTGTTGTATATTCTGTCACAGTTAGTGGTTGGAAGTTCACTTAAAAGGTAGACATAATTGGACTCATCATATGAGGAGATGGAGTAACGATTTAGTTCATTCAGCATATAACATCTTCCTGATATCTAGCAAAGGATAGCCCCACAACTTAAGAGTTGAAGACAAAATCTCATTTAATTGAGAAAACTTTATGAAGAAAACCGTATAAAATAACACGACTGGTGATATGGTGGAGCAATTCATCTTGGAATCTATATCCTAGCTGCTTGTGATTGTATCTCTGATACTTAAGGAATAGTCTTAGACTCTTAGTATATTAGACAAGCATGGAAGTAAAAGAGTGCTTATCTAAATCAACAATAACTTGGAAGACACCCATGAAGATATTTAATTTGATGTAAAGAAAGGTTATCTATATTCAGGGTTCACTGTCGGAGATACGCTGGTGATCTAGATATAACTGGAGAAATATGAATTAGACATATGTTTACGGTTCACAATCTGAAATATGAATATTGGACATCTATTTACAGTCAAGAATCTCACGGCAACCCCATATGATGTTAGAGAGCAAAAATAGTTTAAAGGTAGTTTCTTCATGCTCTTACAATCTTACTGGTTCCAAGTAGGACCACAAAGGTTTCTGTGGGTCAGAAATGTAACTGACCTTATTGAAAGTTCCAGCAATCATTTACTTTTTTGGCATGTCAAGACTAAGAGTCTAAAATATACTGGTGGATTTTGGTGATGAAACTTGATTAGGTAAAATATATCGAAGACAGAAGGTCTCAAGTTTTGTGTGTATTACATACATGATACACCTTGTTGGAGCATAATTGGTCAATGGCATCAATCACATATCAACTAAAAGGTCATACCAACATAAAAGGATTAAATAGAAATCACTAGATATCCTTAGCACTAAGCATACACCTCTAAGGTTTGGCTTTATGCTGAGTTCTTCTGGTAACAATGTTTATTCATTTGCAACTACTGGCATTATAAATAGGTTTGAGGTGGAATAAATACTTTCATTGCATGCCGAAGGCATAAAAGTTAAAAATCAATTGTTTGTAACAAGTAAATTTTACATGTCGTGTACTTTCAAATTTCTAAAGTGGATCACCCCTACTAAACTTAACCATACAGATATCCAACTCCAATTGCATTAAAAAATTAGTCCTATACAAACAAGATCAATCAACTCGATTAATACGCAAATCATTTAGAACTTGATGTCAAAGAGCAAAGGTTAAACTATATATCAAATTATTTGAGATCTGTCAAAAACTCAGAATGCCTTAAAGCTTGCCTCAATAATGATATAAGCTCAACCAACCTCCCCATTTCAGTTCTATTTTCAGTCCTACTCAAACCTTTTTTTTTTTTTTTGACCGTCAGTCCTACTCAAACATGACACCTTCAACAGAATTAATTATCATAACCTCCAGAAGATAAATCAAATTCTGCCCCTAATTTTATGCTTCAAAGGTCAGATGATGGGATAAAAAACACAAATACATCTCTTATGCTATTAACATAATTTATTTCCAATCATTATACCAAAACATTGGTATGGGAAAGAAACTCAACAATTCTCCAAGAAAATCACAAAACGAAATCACGAAAATTGAAATCCTAACCTCCAGAGGCAGTGATCAGAGAGAGATATGCTTCTTCCAGTTCTGGCCTGACACGCTCATCCTTATGATCGATGCAGAACTTGATTCTCTTATAGCACTCGAATATATTGCGAATTTCTTCTTGGCTCCTGCGCCTTCGGAGGATTTCTTCATGCGACAAAGGCGGAGGCGTAAGCGGCTGCGGAGGCAGTGATAGAGGTTCTTGTAGTGAAGGAGGTGATGATGGTGGCGGAGGAGGCGGTGGCGGGTCGTACAGCTTTCTCTTTTTCAGCGGCTGCTCCGCCGCGGCCATGGCGCACTGAGATGGCGAGAAGTGAGATACTCGTGTGCCCTCCGATCTTTTAACAATATAAAAGCACATTCACGTTCTTTATTTATTTTATTTTTATTTTTATTTTTTGATACGTTCTTTATTTATTTATTTTAATTTTTTGGTAAAATAAAACATATATTATGGGGTTTGGTTAACTTGCAAAATAGATCATAATATTTGTGAAAATTATAAATCAAACTTTTTAACTAATAATTATCATCACATATTAATAAATGATATAATTAATTACCACATGATAAAACATTATTTGAAGTATGAGATCTTAATTGTATTTTATGGGTGATTCAAGAACTTATTTATTTATTATTGAATTTAATTTTCACACCCTTTATCTAAAAACATTGCAAAATCTTT
Source organism: Scutellaria galericulata (assembly GCA_946896805.1). Lineage (NCBI taxonomy): Eukaryota > Viridiplantae > Streptophyta > Magnoliopsida > Lamiales > Lamiaceae > Scutellaria > Scutellaria galericulata. The sequence goes on from OX335793.1 coordinate 17,428,033, forward strand.
TACAACTAAAGTTAGCTTTCAAAAAAAACATTAACTCATATGAGACAAAACTTCACTGCTTCCAATCCAAATCCTTTATCAAAAGTGGTTTATTTTTTATTAATTATGAGTTGTTGATTAACTGATCTCACAAAATTAAATTTGTGAATTGTGGTCTTTTTATTCCGATAAAACTATAAAAGATTATAGTTCATCAGACTACTACTTCAACAATTTGTTCTTTTAGTTAGATAAAACATCTTATAAATTAATGTTCTTTTTTTTTTTTTATTCTCACCCTCTATAAAGGGAAATGGATCTTCTCCATTTAGTAAATAGTAAATTTTATAAATTTCTTTTAATCTCAATCCTTTATTTTATTAATGATCAAGATCATGCCACATCATCCATTTTTTAGAATGTGGTGGTTAACCCATCAAATAATTATTGAATAATATATTTTCTCTCTTCATCGACTGATAAGCAGAGCCATAGACATAAATAAAACACCATTTTTGTTTATGTAAAACAGAATATTGTAAGGCACTGGAGAATTACTTGAGCAAAACATCTAACAAAATTATCATGATAACTTTTGAAAAAGAAGTGCATTTATCCTTCAATTATTTTTTTCCAACAATTAATTACGTTTACGGAAAATAACTTACACAAATGTACAAGTTAAACGGCTTCAGATCCAAAGCTTCCCATGTTTCACATAGATAGAATTATTGTTCATTTTGCACATAAAAAAATATTTTACATGGAAAAAGGCCCCTTAAAAATCAATAGTAATGTCGAATTCAGATCTAGACCGTATTTATACACTCGATGCATTATAGTTTAAATTAGATGGCAGAAAATAGTAGAAAAAATGGATGAATTTGAGCTTAAATTTAATTAATTAAGGTGTATAAGTCATATATAGGGATACAAAAAACAAAAAAAAAAGGTCCGATACAAGTGGTGGGAAATAGCAGGAAAAAAAAAACAGAAAGTGGCGCTGAATTTTTTTTCCTTCATTTTAGAAAATGGATGATGTGGCATGATCTTGTTCATTAATAAAATAAAGAGATGAGATTAAAAGAAATTTACAAAATTTACCATTTACTAAATGGGGAGGATCCATTTCCCTCTATGAAGAGCTCTAGTTTTTCCTCTCCCCTTGAAGAGCTTTGTTTTTTCGTCTACTTCTTCTCCATCTGATTATCCTCATCAAGTTGCATTGACAACGTTTTGATTTGTAATTGTATTGTAGTCATTCCAGCTTAATAAAATTGGATCCCTTCAAAAAAAATTATTAAAAAGTTATCAAACTAATATTATATATGCTGGCTTTATATTTTGTGTGCTTGTAAAATTGGAAGACATCTAAGTCTATAATTAGCTCAAGAGGTCTCCCTAGACTCAAATAAATCATTTCTACTATTTTTATCATCCTAATTTGTTAATTCATCAAAAGTACACTTCTTATTCTAATTTTGACACCAAATGGATGAGACTAGAGGACGTGCTTATCATGGGTTTTTTTATTAATCCACAAGTTATAAGTCAACCTTCTAGATCATAAAGGGGAGAGCATCGACCATATTGTCTTCTATTCCGAACATTAAAATATTTAATTGAGATTTGACGCTCAATGATAAAGAAAAATTTGGAAAAACTAAGAGTCAGAAAAGATGATCATTATGAACAAAGATAGAGGATATGCTCCTAGCAAAATCTTATGTGACGATTAGTAATACCCTATTACTAAAATGATCGAAAGGCATTATCTCTTTTGGTACTTGTTATAAGGTACTATAATGATGATGGCATTAGGAGATTAGATTTTATGTATATGTTAAGACATTTTGACTTGTTCAAACTTTATGTAAAATGTTAGGACTATAATGTACATATTTAAGATGCTCTAATGGTACATTGATGGTTTTATTATATTTAGTATTATATAATTTTTTTTTTTTCAGATGTTAGATGTAAGAGTTTATTTTGTAGTTGATTCAAATCAAAAAATACAATTTATAAATGAAAAATTATTTTTGAAAAAATTAATTCGCGACCACTTTGTGGTTGCAAAAAGTAGTGTGCAAAAACAACATTTTTGGTGAATGATTTGGGACAACTTTGTGGTCGCAAACCATGACGCCAAAACAATTATTTTAGTGCAAACTTCTTTAACGATCATAATGTGATCCAAAAAAAAAAAATTAGCAATAGTTGTAAAACATATAATTATTTGCAATCACACAATAGTCGCAATAAAGTGATAAATCTAGCTTAGACCAACCAATTTTGAACATGGATTCCACGTTTGCTGAAGGTTGCAAATGTGTTTGCAATTACACCATGACTGCAAAAAATGATTTTGTGAGTTCTTTTACGACAACTTCTTAGCAATTAATTTTTAATCACAAAAAGTACTTTAGCAACCACCAACATATATTTATGACAACAAATTGTGGTCCCAAATACTCTCTTTATTATATCACCATCACTATTTTAAAGTAAATGTTGTAAAAAAAGGAGAGAACATTTGCATATATCAATCTATGTCATGCTATCAGCAAAGAATACATGATTTACACTAAAGTTGTCCAATCCTTGGGGAAAAAAAAAGTTGTCCTAAAAAATAATTCTCAAATGTTAGAAATCAAATCAAGAGTAAGAAATTATCAAACAAAAAAGGTCAAATGTAAACGACACACTTTTTATTTATTTATTAAAACTTATTATATTTAATAATTGCATTACATTATATTATTATTTTACTTTTGGCACTTGTAATTTGTTAGATTATTTCTTGTTCTTTGATTTGATTGTGCCCATCCATCACCATGGATTCAACAAGTTGAAAAGAGAAGCAAGTTGTAGCATTTTATGAGTTTATATTTTGAAGCAAAAGTGTGGCTTCTTTTCTTTATTCTTTTACCCTCATATTTCTAACTCCTTGTCGGCAACTATTTGAGTTCAAAGAACAAAGTTGTACATAGTTTATGAATACATTACATTAACATGAAATATTCAAACTATAGGAAGTTCAACTCTTGCATAATTCTATTCAATTGATTGTGATTGTTGGTTTGAGTAGGCTACAATTGTTTGTTCTATTTTTCTCTCGGGTCTTATCTTGTGATCAGCAAGTAGATTTGCGATATAAATTTACAAGAGTAACACTTCCGTGCAACTGGTGTACAGAATTGTACGGAAGACCTTTATGTTATAAATGTAGTACATTTATGTACAAATATTTGTACCTTTTAAAATAAACATGCATAAAGGTGTTACATTTATAACATAAAGGTGCGGATTGCACGATGCAACTGGTGCACAGAAGTTTTTGTCAATTTACAATATTTTGATAGCGATTAGGTCAATTCGTAAGGTATCTCCAAAGTATATATTAAAACACGAGAAAGGAAAATATTCAAAGTTGTGATCTAATTTCCTTCTAGCAAATATTATTTATAAACTTATTTACGTAATGTGATATGATCATTATGATCTTGGGGTACAATAACATCAAGATATCCCCCATGTTCCAATTTTAGGTTCCACCAAAAAATACAATAAATGATTTTTATTAAATTAATTTTTAATTAAGTTTTCATTATCTTTATCTTTTCATGATGGTTAATAATTAGGGAGTTTGCCTATGAGATTGAAAATATATGCAATGAATAGTAATGATGCATGCATCCTAATGTAGAAATATAGCACATTAATTTATCGCTAATTACAGTGAATTATCGTAGTGTTGACTAATATCATCACTGTCATTATGATATAAATATTTTAATATATATGTTGAAAGTCGTCTAAAGTCAATTTTATTTAATAATAATATAAAAAAGTCGATATTGATAATATACTTCGATAAAAGTCTTAGTGAAACCGAGTTAATTATTATATCAACATTCTGGAATCTCATAAATATTTTAACTTTAGGGAGGAATCATTTTAATTTGTTCTATTCACTTTTTCAATATATATGTCAGAACCAGAGAATCTGGTTTGTTTTTCTTTATATTTACTAGCACTATATATATTTCCTCGATATATATATATATATATATATATATATATATCATATCATACCATAATATATTAAAACATTACATCATAAAATGCTTTAATATTGGTTCAAGCTATTTCCGACTCTAACCTTTTATGATCATATTACAAACTAACATTATTAAATTATTGATAGTTTTAGTTTGTAAGTAACTATCACACTGTTAGAATTTTTATGAGGAATTATAGAGAATTTGATACGAACGAAAAATAGAGAACATCGATTTGTTCACCCAATTCATCAAATTGATTACCTCTGAGGCACTACCAAGCCATAAGATATACTAATTTAGTACTACCAAGCCAAGAGATATACTAATTTCTCAAGTGCGTGTAATACAATTAGATAAAACTAGGTCATAGCCCTAAAAGTCTTATGTATCTCAAATACTACCCATATTACAATATATAGGCTAACTGATACACCATGTTGATATATCATTAATATAAACAAATATTAATATTAGGCTATATAACTCAACACACACAAATACTTAGATCGATTATAACCACTATAAGAAAATTCATCGACATTGATGGATTTTAGTGATGAAAAATATTGACATAATATTTCCATCACTAACCCATCAGAAATACAACTTCTAATAAATTATCGAAGCAAGATATAGCATTTATATGAAAAGTTAACTAGTTAAAAAAGTTATGTAGCCAACAATATCCTATAGAATATTTTCTAAGAAGAATGAAAAATGTCAATAAAATCGAGCTATGTGAGAAGACTGTATTAATAAACTAAATTACAAAATAAAACAACAAATAAGGATAGAGGAAACTGAAAAAGTGAATGCCCATTAATATGAACTAACTAACGCGCAAATATTCGATTTTACGATTTAAGAAAAGCGTGTTGCAGTTTGTTGTCACCTTTTAGACCGTGTGAAACTAAAAAAAAGGTCAAAATTTATTCTCTGACTTTAAAAAATTAGCAAAACAAATCATGATTTTAATAAATTATTACAATTCGAACAACATTTAATTTATTTGGAGATTACAACTTCAACATTTACATAAAGCAAAATTAGGATTTTAACACACTATTGTAATTCAACTTTAACATTACTTTGCATGACACGTAAACTTGAATCATTAGAGATACAATTGTGTTTGAAATTATAATAGTTTGTTAAAGTCGTAATTTTTTTCAACTAAATTTAGAAAGTCGTGATTAAATTGTAAGTTTGTAAAACTGTGGCTTTTTTTTTTTTTTTTTGCTGCTAAATTCAAAAAGCAGGGATTATTAAATTGCAATTTAAAAAATAAAAAAAGATGGTAGTTTTTTTTTTTTTTTTTTTCAATTAAGCAAGATTATTATTATGTTCCCAACAATTAGAATTTATGTATCTTGAGTCCTTGAGTGCTCACCTCAAAAGACTTTCAAGTAATAACACATCCTGATATATTAATCTATTTCGTCTCTGTCCTAGAGTGTGATATATATATATATATATATATATATATATTTTTTTTTTTTTTTTTTTTTAATTTTTTTTTATATTTCCTTTTTTTTCTGTTTTAATTTGAAGCACTTCAAAATAATGTCAATTATTTAAAAGATCTAAACAAGCTAGTATTCTTAAAGTTAATAGTATAAAAAAACTTATATATAATTTTCTAAGAGTAGGTCTCCTGTGCAACTGCATGGATCTTAGATTCATGCACTCGGGTCGGGTTGGATTCGACTCGGTGTATATTTTTTTTGTCCTGATCTTTATATTATGTTAATCATGTCTTTATATTATATTAGTCATATATTTATGTTATATTAGTTATACCCTTATGTCCAGAATTCATACCCTTAGTGTAATACTTTAACTTAAAAAAAAAAAAATTGCTGGTCTTCATATTATGTTAGTCATACATTTATGTTATATTAGTCATACTTTTATATACAAATATCATACCTTTATGTAATACTTTAACCCTAAACCCTAATTTCGGCACAATAAATCCTAATTTCGGCACAAGTTGTAGATGTTTACCTTTATGTGATATTATCCATACATTTATGTGATATTATTTATACATTTATATCAACATAAACATACATTTATGTAATATATAAAGGTACAACTAATATAATTAAAATGTATGACTAACATAACTAAAGATATGACTAATATAACTAAAATGTATGGGGTATTAATAGTTGTCTGAAAATATGCTAAGGTACGTGTAAAAATTTAAAAGATATGACTAATATAACATAAATGTATGTTTAACACTACATAAAGGTATGTTTAATACTACATAAATGTATAACATCTGTGATCGAATCGGGACGAATTTGTGCGCGACCTTGGACCGCATGCGGGCGCGTGGCTGTGCGTGGGAGGCGAGTGCACAGTTTTAGAACTGTACAATGAGTGTATAAAAGTTTTTGTCATTTTCTAAGAGTAGGTCTTGTGTGAGACCGTCTCACGGATCTCATTCCATGAGACGGGTAGGGTCAAATTGAAGTATTACATGATATATACAAAAATATTATATGATACACATAAAAGTATTACCTCATATACATAAAGATATTACATGATATTAAGTTATGTGGTATTTTCAAAAAGTATTACATGATATACATAAAAGTATTACCTAATACACATAAAAGTATTACATATTATATAATTCACGCATGAGGAAGAAGAGCACCTAGGCGCCTAGGATCCACGCGTTTTTTGTTGACCCGACCCGACCCAATTCGGGTCATTATCCTATAATACAAAAGTATTACCTGATATACACAAAAGTATTACCTAATACACATAAAAGTATTACATATTTTCTTATAGTCTGACTCAACTCAAAACACATTCTATAATACAAAGTATTACCTAATATATATAAAAGTATTACATAACACATACAAAAGTATTACATAATTTTTATGTTCGACCCGACCCTACCTGTCTCACGGAATGAGATCTGTGAGACGGTCTCACCCAAAACTTTGTCATTTTCTAATTCTCATTCATAACTTCATGATCGAACCCAATTTTAATTTGGAATAAAAAGATTTTAAAGATACACCTGTACAAAAATCTATAGATCATAAGAGGGTATATATCTGTGCAAATTACCCATGATTATATGCTATATCTCAAAGTTCCCTGGATCTTTGATTTGAGTACACTAATTATAGACGATAGGTTTTTTTTATTAATTAGACCGTACAAATTATAAGTTACCCAACATAAAATAAAATAAAAATTTTGTATCATCCCAGAAAATGGAAATGCTGAATGGTCCGATTTATTCAGTCAATCAGAATAATATAATTAAAATTATTAAATACTATATTGAATGAATATATATATATATATATATATATATATATATATATATATATATATTCAGCATTTCCAATATAGTACTTACACAATCATACATATATACATTCTATGAAAATGTAGTATAAGATTAATGGGTATTCGCTGGTCTATCAAATCCAATAAAATATATGATAGAATGCATCCATCCAATGAACACACATTAGAATAACATTAATAGGTCAATAGAGAATGTTCATATGAAACAAACTTGGTGTTCATAAGCCTTCGTTATATAATCTTTTTTATACTGGCGAAAATATAAAAGGATTTCACAAAAAAAATTGGTGTTCATTAGCCATTGTTGTATAATCTTTTTTATACTGATAAAAATATTATATCATGAGAACAAAACTTCACTAAGTCAATTCAAACCAAACATGTTTTGATCAAGTTCACGAAATTAGATTCGTAAAATAGTTTCACAATAGTTATGCATATTCAAAGAATTTAAGGTTTTGTTTGGATGAAGAGATTTGAGAACAAAATTAATAATTCATAAAATCCACCGGTGATATTTAGATTGATATGAATTTAAAATCGATCATTTCTATTTTGAATTAACTTTTGAGCAATATTGATAGATTTAGAATACGATCTGATTTGAAATCCCTTAATTTAGTCTAACCTATAAGTTTATACATAGGGTTTATATTTTTTGTGCTTTTAAAATTGGAAGAGTTTTCATAAATAAAATAAAATAAAAATTTAAAGATGTATTTGACCCCTAAGCCTTAAACTTATCTATCAAACTCTAGTTTAAGAGGATACGCCAATGAATACTACATTACATAAATATCAAAATTATTGTTTTTATATTGCCTCATAAAATAATAAACTTTATATTCATATTAGTGATTAAGTAATAAGTTTGAGTTGGTCTTGTGTGCACTTGGTGTACATGCAATTCGGGTCCACCCAATTTTGACCCGAATCCGCGTGTTTTTGAATTTAGCTTCTTTTTTTTTGCTTCATGTTGTTACCTTTGTATTGTATTAGTGTAACCTTTATGTTATAAATGTGTGACTTTTATGTACAACTATCATGACCTTTATGTACTATAACTTAGAAAAAAAATGAAGATTTTCAACATAATTTGAATTGTATATATACCTTTATGTGGTATCAATGTGACCTTCATATTATATAATGTCACCTTTATGTACAAATATTCTGACTTTTATGCACTTTTATATATTACATAAATGTCAAAATATTTGTACATAAAAGTGACATAATATAACATAAATGTCACATTGATATCACATAAAGGTAAACAATACAAATTGTGTTGAAAATCTTCATGTTTTTTTTAAGTTACAGATATAAAGGTACAGATGTTTGTACATAAAGGTCACACATTTATACATAAAGATCACACATTTATAACATAAAGGTCAAGACAAAAATATGGGAAAAAAAATTAAAAAAAAAAAATTCGCGGATTTAGGTCGGATCGACCCTAAGATCCATGCACATGGTGCATATGAGTTTTTGTGACTAAGTTTATATTGGGATTCGGCATTCTCATTATATATAATATATTAAAAAAAAATTGAAAGAAAAAAGGCACTCAAGTTCCTTTAATTTTTTTTTTTTTAATAGAATGACAACCCCTTGGCCTATCAATTAATTAATATACTTTACATCGTTTTATAAGATAATTTGGCCACATTAAATTAAGTATAAGATAATCTGGCGGCATTAAACTAATATATATTCACCATTTTTTCACACATATATATTTTCTTCTATTAAATATTTCTTGGATATTAAAATTTCGGTTTCAATTGTCCATAGTATAATATAATCAATGGGTTTGTTTTCAATAAAGAGTGATAGATAAAAATCATCACCCCTTAACAATGAGAAGGGAAATAAATGGTAAATGTGAAAACATTTTAAAAGTAGTACATAAGTTTTATCATTTAAATTGATAAGAAATAGAAATTATATATTTTACATGAATGATGGCTACTTTTATCATCTCAATTCTAAATACAACAAGAATACCATTTTTTTAAAATGAAAAAAAAAAAATCTAAATTATTGGTTTTTTTCATTTTTCAATCTAAACTTTTTATTTTTTATTTTTTTTATTAGATTGCAACCTGAATTATTAAAATTTATCAAATTGCAACTTTTGAATATATATTTTTTTTTTGATGTCACTGGATATCAAAAAACAAAAAAATTCCTATATATAACATGATAATTACAAATTAAAAATAAAACACTCCCTGAAACGGAGTCTCATGTGAATATAAATTATCCAAGAAATAATAGGAAAAAACTATGCTAATTAAGTGGAGAATAAAGAATTGTTGTGTGATTAAAGCTGGTAGCAAAAGATAATATTTTTTAGAGATATATTTGTAAATTATGTAATAATTATGGCCTTAAGAGTCCAGTTCCTGCTCGTAATTAACTAAAAAAGTCATTGGAGGAGATAAACAATTAATTAGTTAGTTAATCATTCAGTTAGCGTCAAATGCACACTACCACAACTTATTTAATTATTAATTAATTAAAACCTGGTAAGTCGAAAAATACAAGATTAATATTTTATTTATTTTATTATCCGAATTTATGTAATTTATTCATGCTTGTACGTAGAACGTAAGAATATAAGTATTTTTCTCTTGTTTTTATTTTATTTTATTTTAATTGATATTTTCAAGATTAAATAATATATAAATTGCATGCATATATTCCTTAAGGTAATTGTGATGAATAAATCTTAACTATGTAAGTATTTTATAATTTCCCATTCAATATTAATGCACCATTCTATAATGCAGGCTGGACAATTTTTTGCTGCTTAGTTACTGATATTTCTAAATGATCCATAAAATCATAATTAAGTGTGGATACCTCCATCAAATTTTTATTGCATTGCGTGAGATAGGTCAACCCATAACTCAAACCCTACAATTCACATGTTATTTGTGGGTGATGGGCTCCGTTTAACGGTAACTCTCCGTGAGACCGTCTCATATGCGTTTTTGTACTTGTTTAATATTTTTTTTGTTTGTACTAATGTAAGTTTATAAACTAAATTAACCCCACACCCCCAACCCGCTTCCCCCCCCCCCCCCCCCCCAAATAATGATCAATCTTTTTTTTTTTTTAAATGATTTTGCATGTATTTTTTGCCTATTGTAACTTATTTGGTTTAATTTTTTAGAACTATGATTATGTAAATACTTACTACTTTTTATGAAATTTTGATTTTAATGGAAAAATTGGCATTAGATTGCAATTTGAAAAAATCGTGAACTTTATGTGCAACTAGTAGTTGCCCCCATGTGTTGCACGGTTACTTATATAATATGTGTTAAATATAAACTATTTGATAATACAATGTAATTAATAATAAACATTTTAAAGATATAAAGTATTTAACAGTAAATTTAAATATATATTTGCCTAATTCATACTATTCTATTTATTATATATATCTCATTTGACAATATGTGATTAACAAAACTAAAAATATCAATTATGAATTACAAATCAAATCCAATCACACCATGTCACCCTACTATATATGATATGAAATAGGTAGATATAGACTTTTCAATTAACACAGATCGAGATAAATCAAGTTGTATCAAATTTTATAACTATTCAGATAATCGAGTCGAAATCGAGCATCTAATGCACACAAATTTTAGTATTCCCTTTGAATTTCACTCCAAACCAATCATACTAAAAAAAAAAAAAATTATAATAATAATAATAATAATAATAAGCCATTACAAAAATGCGTGGCAATGGTTTAAGGGGTAGTTTGATAAGACAAAGATTAGCTGTCATTCTTTCAATGTCAGTTTAGTTATAGTTATAAGGTGGGATATTATACCCTCCGACAAGACCAACCATCAACTACCCCAGTCGTGCAAGGCCGGCCACCTCAACTATTTTCTACTCAACAATATCTCATTTTTACGTTTTTATTCTTATTATTTGTTTTTTTTTAAGGAATATAGATGAGTAGATTTTATTCCGAATATTTCATTTCTATAGACAAATTAATTTTCCCTTTGGACGGTGCAACCCTCTCTACGTCCTTGCAAAGAAACTTCCTTCCTACCCATATTTTTGTAACATTTTTATTGAATTTATTTAAAAGAATTATGTTATAGTGTGGGATTTTAAATTTCCAACCTTCCATTTTAACCTACATTATATATATAGTTTTAGATCTATATTTTAAGTTAATAAATGTAATACTATATATATAGTTATGTAACTTAGCACTTGTCCAAAAGTAATCCAATAATCATTTAATTTTTTTTGATTTGGTCGTGTAAGTTTTTAAATATGTTCAACTTGATTTATGCAGGGCAACTTTGCAATTTTTGACAAAATTAATATTTTTTGATACGGTCGTGACTCGTGACTAAAACTGAAAAGAAAAGGAATTCGTTTTTTTTCCCTTAAAAATAGGGATAAATCGTTTTTAGTTCCAAGTTTCATTTTTTTGGCCCGAGAACTTTATTATTTGACCAATTCAGTCCCAAACATTGAAATTTTGTAATTCTAATAAGTTAGGAAGGATTTGACAGGACCGTTAAGTGGGACAAAAAATGCAAAAGTAGACCTTTTGGACTTATTGATTAATATTTGAATTACTTCAATAAATAAAAACTTGTTAAATAAAATTTTAAAAAAAAACTATGTTAATAAATCTGAAAAAAGTTATTTACATAAGTTTGAATAAAAAAATCAAAATAGAAATTGATAATCATTTCAAAAATCGAAATAACATAATATAATCTAAAGTTCATTAGCCAATTAAAAAATTGTAAACTATATTACTAGTTTTGATTTTTCCCAATTCAAATCATAAAGTTTATACAAAAATTTATATGACATGGTCTCAAGGATAATTAGCATGTGACAGAGTCTCATTATCCACAAATCAAATGTGATTTATAGGATATGAGGTTGTGGATTGACATGTCTTATGTAATTAGGTACTTGCCAATCTCACAGATAGTTTTCACAAATTTATATATTAATTATGAAGTGAGGGGTTGCTGGTCGATCATATTAGGTTACTAGATTCGTGAGACAGTCTGGTATAAGACCCACTCTTTACCTTTTCAATTATAAATTCCTAATATAAAAAAAAAAAAAAAAGATATAATAGATTTTTAGGGGAAAACAAGTAAGATTCTTGGTTCAAGATCACTAATTTACAAAATGGTTAACAAGAATAAAAAATAAAAAAGGGGGAAGAGAATCTTGATATAATGTAGAAGAGAGGGTACATTTATGGGGGAGAGACGCGTAGGGTTGAAACGGGAAGAACGCCGGATTTAAAGGTGACTAAGTTCATTGTCATCTCAATCCATAATTTTCATTTAAATTAACTTGTCATGTTTTAATCCCAATAATTTCATTTAATCTTAAAATTAAAACTAAGATATGTATGTATATCACAGCTGGGAACTGAGACTCTTATCTTAGATATCATATATCCACTTCAATATTTTAACACATGTTTGTGTAATGTCGACCAACATCTTTTAACCACATAGAAAATACCATTTTCTTGGCATGGATCTTGCCCAAATCTTCTAAACTAGTATACATGGTCAAAACAGAATAATTCCTACTGCTATCATCTAATTTATAAACAAGCTGACCTTATCATCTTAAAAAAAAAAAAAAAAAAAACTCATATACGATGGTTTAATGAATATAATTTTATGATATAGAGTCAAACTTATTTTCACAAATTCGTATATGGATTGTAACTTGTGACTTATAAATTGACTAGCGAATTAGATATGTAAGACGGTTTCACAAAAGTCTTATTTAGTGGTATTTATTCCATTTATCATGTATGGTACTAGAAAGTTAGATTTACAAATAATGGTGTGTTTGAATGATCCGATCATTTGCATAGCACACTTCTCATAAAATCGGATAAAATTTGAATCATTATTGTGTATTGGCTATAACTAAACGTGAGGACAATTAAGGAGAATTGCATCATAAATGAAGTCACAAAAAAATGTTTTTATGACTACAAATATATGACTAGCAAGGAAAATTTGTAATGTTTATCTTAAGTCTTATTCATATTTTTAACATCGTATTTTAATTTTGGTTCTCAGATTATTACTTTTTCTTTTCAATTTTCATCTAATTTTGTTTTAAATTTCAATTCTTGTCTACATAGATGTCAAATTTGTTGATATAGATTTTTAAATTCCATCATCCACATAGGTAGAAATTGTAATTTTAAGCACCACCTGTTAAAATTGAAAAAAAAAAGTTATCGATATAATTATTGATGGTAAGAAATCAAATAATACTAATTATGCGACGAAAATTGAGATATTCTCCGACGTGACATACATCAAATGTAATGCAACATAATAAAAATAATACTATATATGTGGCCGGTTGAACTAGCTGAGATTTGACAGTTAATCTCCTAACTATAATTAGAGAAAATGTCAGCTTATCAACATGGATCAAAATTCGGTTTCATGGTAAGTAATTGGTATAAGAGTGATTTCATAAAATTAATGATTTCATACATAGTTTTTGTTTGAAGTTAGGTTAGAGCAATGTGAAGACAAAGAGCGAAGTTTGCGGTTATCTTGTCGGCTTTCGTCTTCTACCACTTAGAAAAGCCATACTCATTATTATATACATTTTCTTTATCCTTCACACCATTAATAATATACTATTTTCTTACTAACAAATTATTCCACGTTCTTCCAATTCCCAAGTACAACACACACACACACACACACACACACATATTCTTTTCCTTTTTACCCTCAAATCACTTCTTCACCAAACCACGTGATCATAATTAGGGAATGAATCGTGTAGAGCTTGAATGAGTTTACTCAGATTAGAGACCTATCTTATCAAGAATGTGAAGAATATATGATTTGTGTATTTGCTCATTCCACACCCAGAGTTAGTTTGATAACTCGTCAACTGATTAGACTCGTTAAAAACTCGAGTTCTAACAAGTCGGATCCATTAAATCCTTCAAACCCATTTTCTTTATCATATTTTAATATACATTACATGTACAAATATAATTATTTCTTATATAGACAGTAACTTTTGATCAGTTGTAAAAATCATGTTCAATGTAATCCTAAACTATTCATGTACGTAATATAATATGAATTCCCTTTGTTGAATAGAAAGACGTCCTACTATTCGATAAGAGATTCATATTATATGAAGTTAATTAGTTTGATCAAAACTCGTTAACTATAATACCCCAAATTCATTTATTATCCCATCCATCCAAATTGGGTCTGGTTAGTCTTGGTGACCCGATTCGTCCAAACCCGTTATCATCTCTAATAATCATTGCATAGACAATGTTGTTAAATGATAGTTAGTCACAGTCAAATGATTAGGTATAGACAGTTAACATCAACTCATCAGATAATTATAACATATTAAGCAAGTCTAAGACGGTTTAAGCCCTGATAATAGGTCTCAATTCTTGTAGGGCCATTATTGCATGTACTTTGGTCCCCCAAATGAGTTGTACTTCGCCTGTTTTTGGCCCCCATAGTGGACTCATGAGGTTAGTTACAGAGAATTAGGACCAAAAACTACGTGTGTATAATTTGGTAAGTAACAAATAAACAAATACAAAAATTATGCCAATCACTTACACTATTCTTTAATTTCCCCTTAGCTTAATTTGTATATAAATATGATCTCCAGTTTCCATTATTTTCAAGCCTGTTTTAGCTATACTCTTAAGCTCAGTATATTTCAAAAAAAACCCTTTAATTTCTTATTCTTCTTCTTGAAAAAATGGAAGTTGTTGGAGCTTTCTTTGATGAAGAATGGGAGCTATTGAGTAAAATGTTTTCATGTGGAGAAAACCCTAATCTCTTGTTTTCAAGCAATGGTGAAATCCCATCTGGGAATATTCCATTTGATCATCACAACCTTTATTGCATTTCTGAAGAAAGTAGCAATGCTAGTGATCATCAAGTTGAAAGAGCCCTTTTTCCTACTCATCAAGAGTTTCTTGATCATGATCATAATGTAACCAACAACTCATTTGAGGCCATGAATTTTCACAGCAACATGGATATGAGCAACAATGATCATGGTATGATGATGATGATGATGCCTGTTTTTTCTGATGATGTGATGCAAGAGATTCTGTATTCGAAAGACGAAGAAAACGATCAGCCTTCGGAAACTGGAGATTCTTGCAAAGAAATGGAGCAACTCAAGAGAAAGTCCGATCAAGATTGTTCACCACAAATTAGTCCCAAGAAAATCCCTAGAGTTTCAAGAAAGGTAAGTACTATAAATGTGTACATTATTTTGATCATGTTGTTGATTAAGGATTGAATGATGTTGATATATGTATGTTGTATGTGCAGAAAAATCAATCGAAAAAGAAGAAGAAAATGATTGAAGAAAATGATGATGAAGAAGAGAGGATCAATGATGGATCAGGGATTAATAATATAAGACAAATTAGTTCAAGCAGTTGCAGCTCTGAGGATGATTCTAATGCTAATTCTCAAGAACTCATCAATGGAAGCTTAACTTCTGATTCGAAAGCGAAATCCAAAACAACCAGAGGTTCTGCAACTGATCCTCAAAGCCTTTATGCAAGAGTAAGATTAATTAAGAACCAAAACAATAATTATAATCTCTTGTTTAATTCCTATGAATGTGTCCTTATAGTACATATCTTGTTCTTGTTAATTTCAGAGAAGAAGAGAGAAAATCAATGAGAGATTGAAGATCTTGCAGAATCTTGTTCCCAATGGAACTAAGGTAATTATTTAAGAAAAAAAACAAATTAAAATCATAATTAGGATACCTTAATTAAATGTTATGGTTACAGAATTTTTAAATTTATTTTAATTTTTAAATTTCATCAGGTTGACATTAGCACAATGCTGGAAGAAGCTGTGACCTATGTGAAGTTTTTGCAGCTTCAAATCAAGGTACATTTTTCCCTATTATTTAATTCGATGCTATAAGATCATTGATTTTTATAAAAATACATATCATACTAAGAAATACTTATGTGGTTTTATAATATCTAATTTAATTAAATTGATTTATATTTTGCAGTTGCTAAGCTCAGATGATCTGTGGATGTATGCACCACTTGCATACAATGGAATGGACATTGGCTTTTATCAGAATATTTCTCCAAATCTGAGGGCTTAGAATTTAAGCACCTGCTTATTATTACTTGAGCTCAATTATAGAGTTAATTGATGCTGACTTTTAAACTAAATGCGGCTATTAAATTCTCCATCTTAAATAGGAGTTTTTTTTTTCTCATTTAATTTGTAAAAAATATAATATATGGATTTATTATTATTATTATTAATTTTATTTTTTTTTAAATGTAATTGAGGAAGGTCCAGAGGCAAAGGCCCGAGTACTTGAAATGTCAATACGAGCCATATATTTTATTATAAAATAATTTTTTATTACAATAATGTTGAGCATGACCTCAATATGACAATATTACCCGACATAACATGGTTAATGATGGAAAATTTTGCAAAAATTTCGTCAGGTGAAATTACAAATTTATTGTCATAAAGTTTTATCAGAATCTCGATAAAATATACAACAAATAGGTATTAACAATGGTAATTTCACAATGCAAATTGTTAGAAAATAAAGAAATATCTGTAAATACGATATTGGTAAAAGAATAATTTTTTAAAATGATCAATGGTTATTTTGTAATTAAATTTATGATCAATGGCCTCATATATTTTAAGAATTTTTTTTTGCTCAAATAATATTATAACTCACATTATAATTGATATTTGAAGCACTAAACATCAATTTAGGTACCAATTAATAATCATGTACTAGTTAGTTTTTGAACAATAATATTGTAAAATGTAACTTTATAATAGAGGATATAGAATAATATGAATGACATATTTGAGCTATTGTTCCCCTATGATTTACTTGGTCATAAAAACATTTTCAATTCCGTAACTTTAACCAGCGCGCTTTCTTGTAAAAGATCCGACAACTATTTGTATTTTTAATTTAGTTCCACAATTAATTTTTTTTTTTATTATTATTTTTTATGTTGGCCTAAGTTTTTCTGAAAATTGCAAAATCATCGAAAATATGTTACGTGACACCATAATTAGGAGTCTCCAGAGACAAATAATAATGTGACATGACATGCTTTTTTTTTTTTTTTTTCCCATTGGTTGCACATTAAAAACAAATTCCAACACTGAAAATGAAATTACACACTATTTTAAGCACTTCCACATCAACAATACTCAAATAAAAAAATACATAAAAGCTAATAAATTAAAAAATAAATAAAAAAAGGATAATTATATATATATATATATATTATTAAAAAATTATATATATATATTACAGTATCTACATTATGTTTTTTATGTTATGTTTACTAAAGTCTTAAAACACTGTAAAATTAATAAACAGAGTACTAGTATTAATTTTCAAAGAAATTAATTATATTTTTCCATAGATATATAAGTGTATAATATGATATGATATAATATAATAAATTTGTATAATGTATATAGAGGGATAGGAAAATTCGAGTTGATCCAATTTCTCATGTCAATTATCCGGTGGCAATATGGGCTTGCACCCATGAGCCCATATTGGGTTAGTTTGGACTACATCTTAATATATTATGGGCCCAAATTATGGTAGGCTTTTTTTTTTTTTCCGAGAAAAGCTTAACTATTCAAAATAGTTGGTCGTAATTCTATTGTTCAAAAAAAAGTGTTGCAAAAACATGTGAATAAATAATTAAACTATTATATTGCTTAATTTAAACTCAATATAAAACAAACCAACAAATTTTAGATATACTATTTTCGTTCAAAATATATTAAATGTAAATAAATAATTAAACTACTTATGTTAGTTTTTGACTCAATAAAAGATGAACAATCTTAAAATTCAATAAAGAAATCATATAAGCACCAACATATTTAGTTTGATTTAATTCAATTGCAACTAAAAACTGTTGCTATGTAGAGAAAACAAATAAATGGAAATCATGAACACTGTTGTAAACAACGTTATAATATACAGATCAGGTCAACTGTGGAAATAAATATCAACATTAAAATAAATATCTTCACAAAGTAATAAAAAGTTTATGAATGTACAAAAAGATTCACAACTAAACTATATATATATATATATATATATATATATATATATGAACTTAGTAAATCATAAAACTAAACCAACACTCCTAACACAGCAACACATATCTTCTAAACAAAAAAATTCCACGAAAAACTTATATGAGACCGACTCACATATATAATACTTACGTGAAATGGAGTATTATATAGTCTAATATGAGACCGATATTAAATGTATTGAATGCATTGATTTGTTTTATTGATCCATTAAAACTATGTTTTATATAAGGTCATACGTGAAACTTATTCCTTAGAATCCACACTTTGTAACCATGTTCTCCACCATTGGAATGCACATTCAGAATTAAGAAGGTATTTTACCTAACAAGAACTAGACTGCAAGATAGCCAACTGCCCAACTTCATTGAAATTACGTACGAGTTTCTTTTTTTAATTTTATATTATTTTATCATGTCATATTTCAACTGTGAACTCAATTATATTATTTATGATATATTTACAATGATTGGCGTAAAATTGTATATTAATAAAATAATATACAAAATTAATATGCTTCCAGCTTAACTTCTTATATGTTGAATTTTGATATCTTGTGTTCTCACCAGTGATCTTTTTGTGAATGACAACCTTTAATTCTAATCAAGTCTTTGCTCATTGATACGAACTAATTATTAAAAATTCAACTTTTGCTAAAACAACAGATGATTTTTTTCTAAAAAAAAAATCCCATGATGCTTCATTTGTGGAAGCATTAATTAAATATTCGTACAAAAATTCATATGAGACTATCATCTGAATATAATTGTGTGAGATGAAACCTTGTTAATATTCAATAACATATCTATTTTCATAAATTTATCAGTGAATTATGGGTTGACTCGATTCAGACGGACTCACAAGAATCATGCTTTAGTTTTCTAATATTTGACACAATATTTTTGAATAAAAAGTAGAAAAATCTCTCGTTCTCCCTAGATCGAATTGGTCATCAAATGAGGATTAGAAAAATCTAACCTGATCCAAATGCATCTCTAGATATTTTATTACTTATTAATTAGCATGAATAATTACCCCATTTAATTCATACACGCAAATTGCCATGAAATGTAAATAAAATAAAAATAGTTAAGATAAGATCATAGGAATCACGTAGGAGCTTTTCCATGGTTGAAAAAGTACACACACACGTTTTAGGTAAACTATAAAAGAGTTACTCCTCTTTACTCCATTGACCAAGGAACCACAACTTTTTCATACTAGTTTCAAAATCAGCATTCTTTTCTTCTACAAAAAAATAATCACCTTTCTTATCCCTAATATTTTATTAAAATAATACAAGTCCCCTTCAAATTATGGTACTTTTCTTTAAAAGGTACAAATTGGACTAAAATTAATGCAAAAAGTCCAAGTCTTATAGCAATTTCCAAACGTGCAAAACAGCAGCCATCTCAATAGATTCATGCACACAATGACCAAAAGCAAGACTAGTACAAGTCACATTAATCCACGTGACCTATATAATTATCTATTTTGGACATATTTTTTTGAGTATTATTTCAATATTTGTTTGTAAGGTCATCTCCAACCCACAAACTCAAATTTGGACTCAAATCTTATTTTTACTACCAAATTTGCCACCATCTCCAACCCTTCAAACTCAAATTGGAATATTCTCTATACTTTTAATTTGTTTTTTAATTTTCTTTAATATCAAATATTTGTGTATTAAGCTCATAAAAAAATTAACTTAATTGATTTCAATTATAAATAGATATTTATAAACTATAAATCTTATTAAAAATTACCAAACTTATATTATAAAATTCATCACAAATACATATTAATATACTAATGAAAAGATCTAGTCATACAATACAATGCAAATAAATTACATAATGACAGAAAAATATTGGAGGGTCTGGAAGTGGTCTACCGGACTACTAAAATCCATATTATATATGGAGTTTAAATGCATTTCGTTTATGTTTTTGTTCTAGTAAATTTAGCATGACGTGTAATATTAGTTTAAATTTAACATATTGTAATGCTTATGTGTTTTAGTAACTTTCATTGTAATTTGCATTAAATATTGTATGATATTCCAATTATATTTCTATTATTATTAATTCGTGCTTATATTTAATAATTACACTATTTTTCAAAAATATTCGATCAAGATATCTCAAAGTTCGTCTAATACACATCTACATAGTAAAATATTATATAGTATATGTATATTAATATCAAATGAGTGAAAATTATTATAAAAGAAAAAAAAAATTGAGTTGTGAACAGTAAGTGGCAAATTACTGTTCACAGTGACTAATTTGAGTTAACAATTGGCTGGGTTGGAGTTGTCAAAACTCAAAATTTGAGTTTGAGTTGGAGAGTTGGAGAAGGCCTAATAAATAATTAAGTGAAAGTTACCACTCTATCATGCATAGGCCATCCACCAAGCTCTTATCCAACCCTAGGTGGAGACCATTCTACTAAAACCATTCAATTGTAATAATATACACTATTTCTTCACTTAGCTAGTTTGTTGTGGTTATTTGCTTATTTTATTTTATTTTATTTGTATTACAAAATATATGTAGAAGGTACTGTTACATAGTGGAGCAGTGCATTCTCATGCTTTTAAAAATACTCTATTTACAAATATGTCAGAATCATATATAGTAGTAAAAAAAACAAAGACGCATTTAACTAATTGTTCACTAAACAGATACATTGTACTCTTGTTTTCATGACTAAGAGTTTGGTACATTGTATTTGTATATAATTAATTAGATAAACAATCCCATGTTCCGAAACTATATATGATAAGTATTACGTCATTTTACTATTTGATCACATTCACATGTTGGAAACTTTTTAAAAAATCTTTATTTATTTTATTAAGAGAAGAATCTAATTTAAATTTAATTGGTAACATAAAAGTACAATTTTATGATTTTGCATAATTTATTTTAATGAACTAGAGGGATTGGATGAGCTTGGAGGAGTGGAAGAGAGTGAGACGACAATAAAGATTAAAAAATTTGGATGAATCAAATTTGAGCACTGATCATATCAACATGTACATTTATAAATGTAAAATATCACTTGAATTATAAGACTCGATGTACGTAAATAACAACCATTGAAATTTTCCGCATTCTCTCTAAGAATCGTGTCAATTCATGTTTCACTTATATCGCCAAGACTCATGCTAATTTAAGAAACACAATCAATCCAAATTTTGTTTGTGAATAATGTTTAATTACGAAAGTAAGACTAAAAATGACTATTTGTGTTGATGTTAATGGGTGACTATGTACCCTAGTTTGGTCATGGAACTTTTTTTATTCTATAATTTTTTTTTATTTTTTTATTTCTACTATTAGTACTTTTACATGAAATATTTGGTTTGTTTTTTGTTTGGAAATAAATAAATTATAAAGAGGATATTATCAAAATTGTTTCACGAATCTTAATTGGTGAGATGAACCACATATGAGTCAGTTACTACCCCATGAGCATGGACCGATGTAAACTGTCCACGATCAACACAATCAGTGAGCTAGTCAACATATTGATTTTCAACTTTAAAAATATTACCTTCTACTTTGAAAAATATTAATTTTTATTGCACATATATAAAAGAATAGATGCTTTCAACAAAATAGAATATTATCATCATCATCATCATCATAATGTCTATAACCTATTTTGAGCTCAATTAAACATATGGTTGGAAGACCTAACGAATTTTTGACTTTTATTGTTTGTTTAGAAAAGAGTTTTATTATTGGCTAGCCGCTAGTAGAACTAGAAATTAAATGAAGAAAAAAAAAAAGAAGAAAGTAAAATAATAGCGCGTAGAAGTTTTGACTTTGACTAAGTCAAAGGCAGACTTGGCACTGAGTCATAGTCTTGAGTTCAGTTGCGCGGCTCCGCCGCCGCCACCAACACCACTCTCTCTTTCACACACTTCACACACTATTTATATCTGTTTTCACCTACTTCACTCCACTACCTTCCACTTTCCCATCAACTAGTCCATATAAGAATCTTCTACCCACAATATTCAATTGTATTTAGGAGTGAACAAAAGCAAACCATAATCCAAAAATCGAATGGGATCGAATATATCGATTTGGTTAGGTTTTTTTCAGCTCAATTATGAAATATAAAAATAAATCTGTTTTTGATTTTTGCGGTTCAACCAAACCAATCGATTGCTCATTCCTAATTCTACCTATTAAACTTTCGTTAATAATGTACATATTTTTTGATATCATTTAAATGTGTCGTTACAGAGTTGATCAAAAATTAACGAACATAATATTAACTAATAATCATCCTTTACTAACAAAGGAAACATAATCAAATTAATTAAAAAAAATGAAGTTCGCATTAAATTCCTAAACTTTATTTGAAATTTTACATATTTGGTTAAAAATTTGCATTTTCTTTAAAAAATAATAACAGATAGATTTGAAATAAAGTTGAATAAAAGTGTTAGAAAAAAACATATTAAAACAAAATCCAACCTTTAAAAGTATATTTAAGTAAACAACATTTAACTAAGATCAAAGGAAATATAAGTTTACACGAATGAAATAGGTGACAACAAGTAGGGGAGTAAATGAGACAAGTCGAGTAGTACCATATTTAAGATTGAACTTGAGTATAAAGTTCAAGACTCGAACTTTACCGAGCTTATTATTTTTAATGCTCAATCTCAATAATAAATTCGAATTCAACACTTAAAAATTATTTATAAAATTACTTGAATTTCATGCTTAAAAAATAAAAAATTCAAACTAATATTTGTAAATAAATACAATATTAAAAATAAAATAGTAAATTAAATTTATCTCTATGTTTAATTAGGCTCACGAGCTTTTCGACCTCTTTATTAATCATGTGCTCAACTTTGCAATCAAAAACTACCCAAATAACTTGAGTTCAAGCTCGATCACTTATATCGACTTGAATTCGATTTTCTTTTCTTCTAAACTATACCCACTAGCTCTTCAATTCTATATTTGTATATAAAAATTCATCCCATATTCCCACACCCCCAACAAAACGTGGACTCTTTCTTTAATATTTTTAAATACTTACGTAGTAGTTTTTGTAACATCGTTACTTTCCTAACACTTGTCTCGAAACTTCCCCCCAACCCACCCCACTCCACCCCACCCCACCCCACCACTATATATAAACCATCTCCCACTCAAATTTCATATCATTCAACAAAGTCTCTCTTGTCCTAAACAAAACCAATTAGTCAACTTCATTACACATCTTGAGTTTCTCACAATCCACAACAATGGCACTCGAAGCTTTGAACTCTCCGACCACTCAAACGCCGTCGTTTCAGTTCGACAACGCCACCCTCCGCTACCTCGAGCCATGGTCAAAGGGCAAGCGGTCAAAGCGCCCACGCAGCGTTGACCGCCACGAGCCCACCGAGGAAGAGTACCTCGCTCTCTGCCTCGTCATGCTCGCTCGCAGCGGCGGCGCCGCCTCCTCCTCCACCGCCGCGCCGCCTCAGCCCCGCCTCCAGCCGCCGCCTCGGCTGACGGTGCAGAGCAGCGACGCTTCTAAACTGGTCTACAAGTGCTCCGTATGCAGCAAGGCCTTCGGGTCCTACCAAGCTCTCGGAGGCCACAAGGCCAGCCACCGCAAGGCCACCCTCAGCGGCGGCGGCGGCGGCGACGAGCAATCCACCACCTCGGCCTCCGCCGTGACGACGACCACGACCAGCGGCGGCGGGAGAAGCCACGAGTGCTCCATCTGCCACAAGTGCTTCCCCACCGGACAAGCCTTGGGAGGCCACAAGCGCTGCCACTACGACGGCGGCGCCGCCGCCGCAGCAAGCAGCGCGGTGACGGCTTCCTCGGAGGGCGTGGGGTCCACGGTCAGTACTCACCGGAACTTTGATCTGAACATGCCGGCGTTGCCGGAATCCTGGCCGAGATTTGGCTCCGGCGAGGAGGAAGTGGAAAGCCCACATCCAGCGAAGAAATCGCGGTTTTTGCCGCCGGCGAAATTGGAAATGCTTTGAAGATTAATCAAAAGATAGAAAAGTCAATTCATGATATTAGAAATTCAAGAATTTAATCGTTTTTTTTTTTTTTTTTTTAATTTCTTGGTGGAATTTTTTGTGTAAATAGAAGTAGAAATCACTATGATTGTGGTGGTCATTGTTTAATTGATTTATTTATTATCAGACAATATTTGATTTGATTAATGGTAGACTTATTCAAGTTGAAATAGTTATTTGAAAGATTCAAGTTTCAAAGTGATAATGCAAATTGTGATAGTTGAGGTAGTTACATCATGGGGACATGGTGTGATGTAATAAACTAAATAAGAAGCTGACTCTTTATAACTGCAATAAGGCTGTCCTAGAATGCTTTTGTTTTCTATTGTTAATTCCTATATTGTGTTTTTTAAATAAAAAAAAATTGCTCGTCGACATAATAATGATGTCATATTATAAAATAAAGTTGGGTATTTATTAAAAAAATAGAGAGAATTTATGTCACCAACTTTCACAATATTACAAATTTGGCATGATTTTTCAAATTTAGCACAATAAATCACATATTCAACATGGTTTTGTAATTTAGAACACAATCCATCTTTGTACCCGACTAAATTTTACATGTTGGATTGCATTCCATGTGTAAAATATAATGAGAGATATTGGTAAACTTCCGCAGCTAGATAATGATACGAACTGCAAAACTATGTTAAATTTATGGATATTTTGCTAAATTTGAAATGGGTTAGAATTACAGTTTTGTTAAAATTTGTGATTTATTTATTTATTTAGCAATTAAGCCTGAACTTTTTTCCAATATACCTTAAAGAAAATATAAAATAGTTGAATTTTTACATTTAAATGATAGTTGATTAATTTCACACTCCAAACAGAAACTCACTCATGTGCAGTTGCAGAATATTATGTCAAGAATATTTGAGTTTTATTACTTATTAGTAATAATTAAGAAAAAAGCAATAATAACTTTGGTAGTGGTGCATCATCCCATTTTCCTCATTTGGTAGCCAACTCTAGTCTAATCACTAAATCTTAGCCTACCACAATTTCATTATTTTCATTATTGTAATAGGTTAAACAAATGTGGCCAATTTGACCCAATATAATCTTCAATGCGAACAATTCAACTGACTAAAATTGGTCAAAATTTCTCCATTATTTCCATCAGTGCCATGCTTTATTGGTAGCTAGGATGAAGTGTCAATTTTATCCTTTTTGATCTTCCAGCCGAAGTAGTAAACTAAGCCAACTAGAACATTATAAATTTTATAAATCAAATTCAACATTAGAGGGGATATTAATTGAGTTTCTTACCAATACATCAAAATCATATTTAATTTCACAGAATCTCATTCACCCTATCTAGTTAGTCCTTGATAAAAAGTGAATGAGAAATTGATCGGTACAATAAATCAAGATTTTGATTAAAATTTTTTTTTGGTTTTTCACATAATGAAATATGGAGCATGACCCTGATACTATTTTTCGACTCGACCCACTATGTATTGTTCAAATATCGAAATCATTACAAAATTGTCTACTTTAGGATTATTCCATATTCATAAGCAAATATCATCCTATGTCTACACTTATAAATGTGACCATCATCATATAAAACACGTTTCGTTTAATCGACAAATATTACTATAACTAACTCAAAAACAGCCACTTAATTTTGTGCATATGCGTCCAATTTTATTATATCAATTCTTATTGTTATTTAGTGAGAGTTAGTAAATAAAAATCATCACTACTTAACACATGTTATTAATTAGACATTTTTATAATTGGGTTGGTCATCAGATCCTTGTCGCCAATGAGCTAAATCAGTCTACCAAATCGATTATTTATCTCCAATGACACAATATGAGCAACAGATTAATTGTTATTTACTAAAATTTATTTGTGAAATTAATAGAAGTAACAGGATTTGATACTGGATATTTGTTTTGACTTTTGTTTTAGTATTACTACACGTTCTTCACGTGTTAGTATTACTCATTAATGATCTAAGAAATTAGAGTTCCAAAAGAACCAACCCTCCACCCAAAAATAAATAAATAAATAAAAAGTAAAAAAAAAAAATCACAACGACAATATGGTATATATTTACACACATAAACTAATAGCATCTACAGAAAAGAATTACAATTTCCTAGTAACACATATATGTGGAAACAGAGTCACATTTTGGAGCTGCTTCTAAAAATTATGTGGACACTCACTCATCACTCAGACAATGCCTACAAAACAACTATCTTACTTAGATTATTTTAACCTACCATCTCTTCCACGTCCTGTTGAGGAAGATCAGTTTCTGAAGTTAGCCATAAAACGAGATCAGCGTGTCATGCTTTCTTTGGGAAGCTTGTTGTTGAACGTTGAACTTGCAATATGTGGGTCGTCAAGCTACAATGCGTCACCTGCCATCATAACTTGTGTTAAGCACATTGCGAGACTTTTCTTATGATAAGGGTCGAGAAAAACAATGAAGTTAATGCCTAGCGCAACACTACATTATATTGAAGATGTATTTCAGAGAATAATTGCAAAAATTACCCTTAAGGTTGAGCTTTTAACTATTAAAACAAAAGTATGTTTCCATGCAAATTGCATGTGCTTGTGAAAGGACAAACCCTCTCAGAGTTTGTCTGCAATTTGTAAGAAATACAACTTCATTGATGATTGAACTTTATTGCGATTAGGCTAAACCTTGGGGGTACTTCTAGAATTTATGGAAACTGTTAAGAGAAACAGACATTCATTCTAACCTGTAAGGGTATGAAAGATGTTGACAAAAATCCTTTGCATTGATCCAGCAAACGATGCTCTCTTGCACTCAAGCTAGAAAGTTCTGACACCAGTGAGTTCATCTGCTCCACCTGTTTGAGACAAATTGCCAACGAGCATTAACGACAATACCAGAATAGACAGAGACTGTGCAAACATTAGAAATTATGGAGTCTATGTGCAAACATTGGGGGATGATCTCTTTTTATGTTTGATAAAGTCAGCAGAGATAATACAGATAATTATCAGCTGCTTTGACAACAAAGAGTCTTCATCCTTCTTAAATGAGCGAAGGACAAGAAGACATTAAAAATACACACACTTTTCTTTCAGTTATGGTTTAAGAGGCAGAATATCGGCATGTAATGCAGTGAGTGAAATAACTAGTTAGATTAGTGGTTATTGATTTGGAGATTTAGCAGTTAAATGGACTGACTTTATGTAGAAAAGATAATTCAAATTCTGCATCTGTATAAGAATGATAAAAAATTAAAAGCCCTTAAATAAATTTTAGGAAAAACTTAAGTTTGCAGTGTACAACAACATGAGGTTTAATGTAGATTTTCAATTGAGTGAAAACGAAATACCTTCATTAGCAAAGGGCAGATAGAAGATGCCATTGCTTGCATCACATCAACAGCTGAACATATTGCTTCTTGCACCTTATGAACATCAGCCTGAAAATGTTGAGAAAAGAAAGGAAACAAGATACTAGGTTCATTAATACTATAAATGATAAACTAACCAAGCTGCAAAGAATGAATACTGTATTCATAACAAGAAGAAACATCATACACGTGCACCACCAACAATAGGAAGACGGATAGTGCTAGCTTCCAGAGCTTTTATAGCACCAGAAACTGAACTGCAGTGATCTCTATCCATCAGACCCCAGCTCTGCAAATGTGGCTCCTGCATTTAATGAGTACAGAGCTGATCATATAACACTTTCACTAGTCAAAATAAAAAAGAAAAGTAAATTCCAAAGAGTTCAACAAGCTCCCTGCACAAGAGAAGAAATGAAGAATTTCTACTGAAACCAAATTCCGAAACAATACCAGAAAAGTACACTAGAGGGAAAAAAATGTCTTACTTGTTCCTTTAATATGGAATAAAGCTTCAGATTATGTCTCAACATTTGTATTTCCGTTCCCTTGGACCTAACTGAATGCCGCATCTTTGAGGTACTCACCCAAGCATTATAGAGGCTTCTCTGGTGAAGTAGAAAAGAAGGTGTAGAGATGAGAACACAATTCATTTAGTGCTACTACAGTATATAAACCTAAGTATAATATATCATAAACCCCTTTAATCAGAAAACACTACTGGTAAACTTGTGGTACACTCAAAGTGAATAGCAATGATTTATTCTAGTTAAGTTGAAGCATAAATGCTAACCAATGCATGACTTTCAGTCCCAGTAAGCTTATTTGACTCAAAAGAAATTTAAATTAACTAAGCAGCTTCAATCCAAAGAGACCCTAATTAGAAATTTAGACTGCTGAAGCACCAAAATGAAGCTGTTACTCAGAGATAAAAGCTTCAAAATAGTCGATTCAAACTCAAATAATAACCATCTAAAACCTGGTGAAGGTCATTAATTAGAAGTCAAAAATGAATATCACTTCATTATATTTCAGACATAAGAGACAAAAAGGATACATTAGATTTAAGTAACTCCTTAGAATCACAAATCCACACAAAACCATGCTTCTCACTCATCATCAAAATAAAATTTATACTTATTTGTAGATTAGATCTGCTTTTCATTAAAACCTTTATTTGTATTTAGTTCCACATTAGAGTCTCTCTAGAGTCCAGTTTCCAAATAAGAGTCTAAGACTCTCTAAACATCATCTCATTTTGCCCCCATTCTCTCCATCACAAAAAAAATTGTTGGACAAGGTAAAATCCCTGATCTTACAATCTGTTTTCATTTATAAAGGAATTATGTAATTTCTTATGATAATGCATATCATTGGTGCACAATAGAAGCTAACCAAAGTGTAAATTTTTGATAGCCTTTTGCCGCTTTGGCATTCAAGACCTTATAGAAATATCATTGACATAGTGAATTTGGTAGCCGGACTTTATAAAGATAATCAATAATCAAGTCAGCAGCAATCAGTAAGCTTCACCACACAATAACAGAATATTATTTAAACCATAAAAAGTGACTTCAATGTCAAGCAACTTCAACTGTAACATTTTCTGCAGAAACAGTCAAGTTGTCAATAAATCAACTGCCACTGGTTAGATGAATTTACTTTAGTATAGAGGGACTCGAATCTGCATTATAATCCCCTAGTCTAGGCCTTGGCAAGCCAGAATGAAGCGAACTTTAAAGCATATAGTAGCATCTCATTTGCAAGCTATCAATAAGAATGTTTCTGATCAATTAACCTGTGATTTATGAATATTTTCACTGTATTTAATTGTAAAGTAAGATCATATTTTGAGACATACTGAACTAACTCAGATGCAGTACCAAGAAACACCATATGGTATACCTAGATTCCATGAAACAATTGGAGTTATAATTGGATCGACTTCTACGTTATTTAAAGCCAAAATAAAACGGGTGGAAATTAGTACCTCTGCTGCATTTTTTTGTACCAACAGGGTATGCTCTACCTTTGCATTTGCTAATCGCCACTGCAGCAACCGATTATATAGTATTCTCAAATCATGTGCATCAGCAATCCGATTCTCCCCCAACTTTCCCCGTCTCAAATCAATTGGAAAGCTCACCATGGATGGAGTGCTACATGTATTATCATCATTTAACGAACACCCTATGCCACTTCTCACTCTTGATGGACTAGACATACCCCTCATCAGAGCACCATTTGATGAATTCAAGGCCTTGGATGGAGAAGCCGCTCGAGCACCCCCTCGAAGTGGTGACAATCCCCTACTTGAATAAAACTCCCGAGGCGATGATACATGGCTATCATTTTGAAATTTCTTTGCTAAGCTTAATTTTGAAGGACCAATCGTTCTATTCAACGCACTGTTTGATAAGGGTGAAGCAGGATCTACTACTTTTTGTACTCTATTGCTCGCATCTTGCCAAATTCTAGCCGGCACAACAACACCACGTGGCCCTCCTCTCAATTGAGCCGCATTTCCAGTCTCAGTGCTCTCAGATGAAACACTCTCAATATCTGAATCCAATGAATCTCCTAATCCCATTGGACTACCGAGCTCACCAACTCCTCGAACCTCAATATCGTTATTCTCAAGCTTCGATTCACTATCCACATTGTTCCTGCCATTTCCATCAACCACAGACTTTCTCAATTCCTTTAGCGTAGAACCAGATCCACTCCATTTCACTCTATCCGTACCGTAATCCAAACTCCTAGTCAATAAACTCGAATTCTCACTACGTAATCTCCCCGGCCAACGATGTTGTTGCTGATCAATTGGCCTCGAATTTTCCCTATCCTTCTCCCTTCGATCTCTCATAGGAGTGGTTCCCGCTTTCCTTCTCTCCGGCGTACCTTTCCTCGACAATCCCGGCGTTACCGCGGTCGCCGGAGGCGGCTTCACCTTACTCACCGGCAGAGAATACGATTCCCCCTGAAACGACACCGATAAACTCCGCACCGACTTCACCAACATTCTATCGGCACTGGACGGCGTCGCCTGCGGCGGTCGGCGTCTCTCCGTAGACACCGCTCTCTGCTGGCTCTTCGGCGTAGTAATCGCGATTCTGCTGCTGAGCATCGGAGATTGAGACCTCTTCGACGAAATTGACGATCCGGAGGTGACGGTAGACGACGTCGTGTTAGTTGATGAAGAAGAATTGGAGGAGGAGGAGGAGGTGGAGAGAGACAAGTAGCGAGAGGTGACTTCGCGAGCTTTGGGGCGGCGCGGAGGCGCATTGTCGGTGTCGGAGGGCAGCAACGGCGGCCGCTTGGGATTGAGCGTGGGGCGGTGCTTGGGGGTTGATGCAACGGCGGTTACCATTTCACATCCTCAGTAGAATTCTCGCAGTCTTTCGAACCCTAATTATGTCGTGGGAAGATTGCGATAGTGAATGTGTTTGGAGAGAGTAGAAGAGAATTAGGAGCTGCTAATTATGTGTAGAGAGAGAAAACTGAGTGGCGTTAATGAGTAGTTTTAGAGAGGGGGGGAGATTGATCATATGACCGTTACAAAACCCGGCGGCTATATACATACATCATATATATATATATGTGTGTGTGTGTGTGTGTGTGGGGCCCAGATTTTGGAGCATAACTGTCGTGGACAATGTGAGCGTGTGAGATGTAGAAATATTTTATAGGCATAAATTTAATGGGGGAGAGAGAGAGAGAGAGAGTTATAAGTTTGACAAAAGAATAGCGTCAAATAATCGAGCATTATTGTGCATTGACTTGAAAAGATAAGGGGCCGTTTGTGAGGAGGAGAGGAAGATAAATTTTTGGGGAAATAAATGTTAAAATTTTTGAAATCTCTATAACAAATGTTAATTTTCAAAATTTTAAATTTAACTTATGTTCAGTCTTGGGCAATAAATTGGTTTTATTAGGCAATCTGAACGTTTATAATTTAAAATAATTCAAAAAAATAGGTCAAATTCAAAGTTGATGGGCCTTAAATTTAAACATGACACTTAATATTATATAGCCAAACCTTAAGGCTTAGTTCTATATATATATATATATATATATATATATATATATATATATATATATATATATATATATATATATATATATATATTTAACTTGGTGACATATTCTTTTTGTTAATTGTTTAAATTTTCTTCTTAATCTTTTTTTTTTAATTAGAACATTATATAGTAGAATCAAATAATATAATAGTTTTTATTACTCTCAAAGTTTCACTAGCTAAGACTTCATATGTGATTTCTTTCAAATCTCCTTTTTCATATATTTGTGCAGTACAAATCCTCAATATCAAAATTTATGTCATATTTGTACACTAAATTAAAATTACGTAATTTTTTAATGAATAAAAATTATTCAGTTTAACTATTAGTTATAATTGTTATTATTTTCTGCATCATGTTTTGAAATGTGGTGTACAAGTGAGATATGAATTTGGTGTTACTATTAGGATATGAAATTTTTGGGAGTATTATAGGTGAATTGACTGTGAAGAACCAACAACAGAATTGAGCTTCTAATATGGTTCCTATTTGACTAATTGCATCCCCAATTGAATAATCCGATTATATATGTTACTAATCAATTGTAAATTCATTTTAATTAAATCATCAATCCATTCAAAGCATTGACCACAACTTCTTAGTCCCATTCTTGCTAGGGACCAACACTTAACAAACATTCCAAGATGTATATTATATGTTACACCCAGGTGATGTTATTTTTTTTATTAAAAAATGTATATCACTTAATGTACCACTATTGTCTATCAATACAAACCTATACAAATAATAAATATATGTAACTACATATGTATGAATAACGAATATTATATTGTGTTAACTTACATCAAATGTTGTATCTACTTCCTAACCAAGTTAATGTTTTTCTTTTTCTCCCTGAAGAGATATTTGAATGAAGTTTGTTTTACACTATATATTCTATATATCATTGAATATATATATATATACACACACTAGTACAGGTCCCGTGTAATACACGAAATTTTAAAAGAAAATAAATTAAACTTAATAAAATTATAAAATTTTAAATATTATTTATACAATAAAATTAAATTTATGACTTTTGTAATGCATATTGCTTAATTTAACATTAAATATAACATAATATGATTAAATAATTATTTAATTGTCGAAATACATGTTGCATTTGTAGAGTATCATAAATAATATTTTATTTATCATTTTGAAAAGAATATATATTGCTATGCCTATTATTATTCAATTTACTCATCATATTTATTTATAATTTTTCCCTAAATTTTAAAAATAACAAATTTCAAATATATAAATAATTTTTATTATTGAAGTCTAAGCATATGTTATTTAGAAAAATTTATTTAACATTTCAAAATTATTAACTAATGTTTCTAACTATATAATATTTAAAATAATTAATTGGTCATATTTAATGCACAAATAATGTAAGCTTGTCAAGTGTCCCTATGGTCTTATTTATATATTATGATTTGAATTATAGTAGACCTCAAGTGATGACTCAAAAAACTAGAGAAACAAAGTACAAAGAATGTTGCAATTGTAGTAAAAACGAAGAATTTGCAACTATTTCAGATGTGATAGAATTGAGCTTCAATAACACCTGCAATACCTTACCGATCACATCATATTATCGCAAATAGATTTTTTTAATTGTTTTTATGATAATTTGTATTGGGTTATATTATAAAATTTTACAATAATACATTATCGTAAAAAATAGATTTTTCGTGATAATTTTTATAGTCGCATCACTAAGCAATATTACCTTAATTTGTGGCTTTAACGTCCAACATTTCATGAACAACACAAGGGTTTTCTTAAATATTTACACAAATTTGTTTCTTGTTTAAAAGGATATATAGTAATTGGCATATATAACATTTGAACAAAGCAAAGGACAATGTGACAATGAGGGTTTGTTAGATGTAAAGGATTGATGAGAACATTAATGAAGATGAGCCATCTCTCGTGAAGTGTGTAGAGTGCAGAAGATGCCAAATCACCTACTCAACTCATCACATCTGGCATTAGTCAACCTACCATTGCAGCATTAATATCATTAAATTTATGTCTACAAATATAATATCAAGGTATTTGTCTTTTTTGACACTTTATTTTTGAAAACTATATTTGTAGTTGTGGTTGGTTTTATTTTATCAAAATACTTACTCCCTCCATCCCACAAAGATAGGCATGTATACTATTTTCGTCCGTCCCACAAAGATAGACTTGTTACTATATTAGTGTAGTTTTTAACTTGTAATTCCATATATGCCCTTATTTATTTTTTAGGAAAAAAAAAAGTTGCATTGAATGTGTGGTTTTCATTTGTTCATTTTTGACAAATTCCCATAATCATTTCGTATTTCCAGATTTTCATTAATGATTAAATTGCCTCTTTTCCTCAAAAGTAGAAAAATATATTTTGAGACAAACAATATTATTAATGCAATATTACAAGTGTGAAAATAATTTTTGTTTCAATTAATGAAACTTTAAAATTGGATTAGAATTAATTCTTTGAATAATTAATGTATAATAAGGGTATAATTGGAACTTCAAAACATTTCTTAATCTGTGTGAAAATAGAACTAGGCCTATTTTTGTGGGACGGAGGGAGTATCATTATTATTCTAGTGCAAGAAATCCGTTGGTACTGTGTCATCACACTACCCTCAGAAAATAATGTAACAAATATATTTTCAATTAAATAATATAATAAATAAATAAAATCAATAGGCATTTATGATTTTCTAAAAATAAAATACATACATTGTTGTTTCCTGACAATTAATTATCCCACATTTTTATGTAAACTATACAAACTCCCACAACTAATTATACATAAAAAAAGGATAAAATCCCAAATATCAATGACAGAAACACTAGGTCATAGCTTTAATATAATAACAACAATAATAATAATAATAATAATAATTAATAATAATAATTAATAATAATAATAATAATTATTATTATTATTTAATAATTATTATATTAATAATAATAAGTATTATAATAATTATAATAATAATAATTATTATTAAAATATTTTTGAAAATTTGTTTCATAGATAGATAGTATGAATCTTGTGTGAGACCGTCACCATTTTAATTTTTTGAGATGAGTTATCAATTTACAATATTCTAAACTCAAAAAAAAAAAAAAAAACAATTAATTTGTGAAAACAGATTAATTTAAGTTGTAAGTGGACTCTATAACACGAAATTATATTTTTGAGGTAATCTCATATAACATATGTATTTTTTTTCTTTTTTTGTTGCTCTTTTTTTATTGGAAGCTGTTTAATTATGAATATATCTGAGAATAATGTGGATAAATATATAATGATTACTCAAAACTTTTTTACTTCATAATTATTGTTTTCCATCTTTAAAAAAAGTTATCATGTAATTATAGAAACACTTGATTATTAAGCAAAGGCCTATTATAAGTTACATATATAATTAAATAATGATAATGCAAGTCATTAACTTAAACCTTAACTAAAGGTAAAATAATTCTTCCGACAAATCCACTCATCAAGGTTCTGTTGGTAAAAAGCATGTCCATTTTTTAAAACAATTTTGTTGAGAAAAGTAAGATAAGGTGACCAACTTTGAGTTTTAACAACTCTAACCTCTTTGTCAGTACCAAGTAATTATTATTAACTAATAATAATAATATGGGTGCTAAAACCAACCAACTCTTGTAATTATAGAACAAACATCCCAACCCACCTTGACACCAAACTTTCTTGAACAATTGAATTATTTAACTCAAAGATCTAAGAGGACAATCCACAAACACTTTGTGGGCACAACTCAAGCACATGCACGAGGATCTCCATGAACCTACTTAGCTAAGCCATCTGTGCCATTGGTCAGGTTCCATGCCTTCTTTTGCAACTAATTTTCAAACCAACTTTTCCAATTCTTTTTTTATTTTTTATGTTTCCATTATCTACAAATTACTCAATCAAAACTTTTATCAACAGTGTATTTTATTCATCTTAAAAAAAAGTAAGCAATTTTAGGAGAAATTAAGATTTCTTCGATTTACAATCGAGATTCTCTATTTCAGTATCCGTTTCAAACTCGAGTGCTATTAGTATCAATAAAGATCATCTATATTCAAAATTTCTATCTCACTCACATCCCAAACCACGTTAAAAAAAAAAAAAAGAATAGCGACAATTAATAATTAAATTGAAAAAATTTGGTTTATTACACAGGTGGAACAAAGATTTTGTTACAGATTGTCCAGACTGAATTAGTATACATTCCGGCTAATATCATGTAGAAATTGTATTTAATAGCTAGAAACATTGATTGGAGAAGCATTATCATGATGAAAGAGGTTGATTTAATAATGCTAGCAAGAACATAAGTAGATTAAATTAGAGATATGAATAATTAGGAGATGAAGATCAAATACATGATTATCTACCCAATTGTAATTGGATAATGGAATAAAGTGTTATGATTCTCTCTTAATTCTATGGCAAAAAGAAGTGTGTACATTTAGATATACAAGGAACTAAACCTCCACTTTCCAGCAAAAAGAGAAACCCACATGCACATACCCATCATTTGCAAGCTATGTCCTAAAAGCATCTTAATCTTAATGCTCTTTAGTATTGCTCTATGTACCCTATCACTATTCTTCTATTGCTTTCTTTGGTTGTCTACCTGGTTTTGGCCCCACTTTTCTACATTCACTAGCACACCACTAGGCTACAAGTAGTTTGTGTTCGAATATGTGAAAATTGGACTTTCTCTAGGGTCCATATGTGCGCGTTTATGATTAAATAAGTGATGGATTCTACATTTAGTGCGTGTTTAGTGACACTTTTATCGAACAAAGTGCCGTATAGCAAACCATGCATGTGGATCGTGTAGCGACTTTTTATTATCTCTTGATTGATTTTCGATTAGAAGATGTCATGAATTAGGTAAACTCATGTTGTAGTCATTGGAATACAAAGAAATGCATGCATCAAACTATTGGGTTTGTAATCATATAGCATTTAGTTAACTTGTGTTTGGATCGAAGAATTTGAGATTAACAGTTGAAAATCCATTTGTAGTGTTTGGATTGGTAATGGCTTTGAATTTGAACAAATTCATTTTGGACTGATTTTTCAACAATTTTGGTTGTATACACTCTGATTTAAGTGAATTTAAAATATGTTCATTTCAAATCTTGTATTTCAAATTACTCAATCCAAACAAAACTTAATGTTTTCATGAGTGGTTCATTGCATTTGCATGATGTTTATGTTGATCATATGATCCCTATCAAAGGAAAAAGAAGGAAGACTCTATCGATTGATGCTTCTTCACAAGTAGTTGGAGGGGACATACATGAGAAAATGAAATTGCCTAGATGGGCCTGAGGATTTTACAAAAAGGTCCCTCAAACCCACAAATAGCCTATGTAATACCCTGATTGTAGTCTACACAGTTGATTCACTCATTCACTCACACATCAATATAAATGTGAGTGAAACTAAACACACATTGTTTGATACATAGACAAGAGCCCAAACAAGAGCTAATAGCTTATTCGAAGTTGAAATCAAAGGATTCGAACTTGTTCCACGTAAATTCACACTAACAGTTAATCATTATTCATAGGTCGATCTCTTAACTACTTAATCGCAAAGACAATCGATCCTCATTGGGAAATATATGAAAGTTGAGTTGGATAGGCCCATTACTTGAGAATCACTTCATGAATTATAACCAAAGATAAAGTTGCAATAATTTGATCATATGTGGGGGATAGGACCTTCAAGCTTAAACATGGTGGCCAGCAATATAAGTGATATAAAGGATGGTGAAGAGGGTTTCTTTAAAATGGTCCCCTTTTCTTTTCTTGAAAATGATTCTATTTTTTCACTTTCAATCCCAATGGAAGAAAGAGAGCAAACGTAGGGACAAATATAGGAACATTATGTCCAAACCAAATCAATGTACTATTGAGGACAATGCTACAAAATAAACAAATATCAACTTGGTTGTTGAAATTATAAATTCTTACATTGATAAACAAATATCAAGAACTTAGGTTAGGTCTATTGTTTCTTTCTCCAACTTAACTAATAACTACTCCCTCCATTTCACTCTATTAGTCGTTTAAGAAAGCGTCGCAAAGATTAAGATTGCTATTTACTCGACAAACTACGTTTTTAGATTGTCGAGAAGAATCAAAGTCTTCTTCACGACTTTACCCTTTCTCGATTTTGAGTTCCTTATGGAAGTAACATACTCGTTTTATACGTATAACCATAACACTTTCTTAAACGACAGATAAATTGAAACATAGGTGGAGTCGAGGGAAAACTCTCTCTCTCACACACACATACCAAAACAAGAAAAGGGTATAGAGATTAGAGACAGAGGAAAACAATGTCTACTGTTTCATTAGCAAACTTTGAAGAAGGAACAATCAAACAGAACTACAAGCATTCCACATTAAAGTGCATCAGCAGTACACACAAAAACATAGAATGGACAAGACTGCTAAATATCCTCTTGAAACTAGTTAGTTATTACATAATCATATATAGATAGCATAGCAGAATGACTTATCAGTTACGAAAATGAGCCACAATTTAACCACCGCGCTTTGGTTTACTAGGAGGAGGAGATGGTTTCGGGATGTAAGGCATAAGAGGAGTGCCATGCTGGACGGGCCCAGGTCTTATGGATGCCTTCGAGCTTGGAACTGGATCTATGGGACGATAATCTTCCAAATTCACGTGGCTTTCGTCATCTTGATCCAGGCTTGGAGGATCAATATTATACTGCAGATTAAGTGAAGATGAATACAAAAGATGTAGCTAGTTGTTATGCTATCCTTAGAGAAATATCTGAGGTTCTGTTTGGATTGAGAGATTTGAAATACAAGATTTAAAATGTACTCATATTGCTCAAAAATTAGTTCAAAATACAAGATTTATTACTATGAATATCAAATGCTTCCACAAATCCCTCCATCCAAACACAACCTTAGAGAATATCTAAACGTCAAGTTGAAGTGTACCTTAAGCTTCCTGCCTTTCGTGATCGATGCCATTGTATTGCTCCTAATTGGAACCACACCTTCAATTGTGGTGGATAAACAGGTTAGATTATGATCTAAAAGGAATAAATCCACCTTCAAAATGGCGGATAATGCATCTTGAAGCTTTAAGCATATCAACAAGATTTGAACATTCCTCGAATACTATTTTTATTACAAGCACAATTCTATAACAAGCGAAAGTACGATAAACTGAAGCAATTCAAATCATCAAATTGAGCAGTCAAGCCAGTTTCAGAAGTACTTCATTAGAGATGAATTTACACATTCACACCGCCCCTATAAACACTATTTAGAACGTACACGATGATTCAACTTAGATTTTCTTGAAGTATAAGACGTAATCTAATTTCATCCAAATCGAGCTGCTACTATTGATATGGCAAAAAGAACAATCTACACCTTTTGATCCCCTGCCAATATACTAGTTTGTTTCTGGCATAACAAG
Organism: Scutellaria galericulata; assembly: GCA_946896805.1. Taxonomy (NCBI): domain Eukaryota; kingdom Viridiplantae; phylum Streptophyta; class Magnoliopsida; order Lamiales; family Lamiaceae; genus Scutellaria; species Scutellaria galericulata. The sequence continues at coordinate 17,467,652 of OX335793.1, forward strand.
AATTCCAAGTCCTAAATATCTTTTTGCCTTGTTTTTCATCAAAAAAAACCAAATACTTCAAAAGAACATATAACAATAAGAACACTTAATTAGGCAAGACAATAAATTTATCATACAAACAACATTAATTTCTCAATCCAACACAACAACCACTTCTAAGTTCTTCCAATTCCCTGAAAAACAAAATCATACATGGATTGGTAGAGTTACTAAGTTTGGCCAAACTTACTAAGTTTGAGGTAAGGTCCCATGAAACTTTGCACTCCAAATTTCTCCATCACATGCAAGTTACATACTTACATCTACTCAATTTGTCAAAAATTCTTACCACAGTAAAAGCTCTTACTCCATGCAGTAAATTACCAATTCTTTACTATAAACAAGTCCATCTTCTTAACACAAGCAAGAAGTGAAAAACCAGCAAGAAATTTACCTGGATTTGAGGTGATGATGCTTCCTTTGTGAAAGTTACCAAAGAACATAAAAGCAGTTGTCCCAATCAAGAAGAACAAACACAATAATCCAAAAGCCTTCATTATATATTGACCCCAGAAATAAAAGCCCCCAAAAATAATTTTAAAAAAAAACCTTCCTTTTAAGCCCAAAAACACTTCAAATTTTTTTTTCTTGAAAACCCCTATAAACTCACGAGCAGAATTTCAAAGAAAAACAAAGCCCACTTAAATAACGAACACAATATATTTCGAAATTCTCCTTTCCAGAAATTCCTCGCAGATAAGGAGAAAATATGGGCTTCGCCCATGCCCAATTTATAATAAGAAGCAAATAAAATAATTTTTTTGTGATGATAAATGATCATGTGAGTTCCTTTGTTTGTCACGACCATTGTTGCTGTATAGGAATTTAATGCAATCCTTTTGGGGGTAAATTTTATTATTATTATTATTATTTGTTTTTTTAAAGGGGAAAACAGAGAGATTATGAAGAGGAATAAATGTGTTAATGAATGCTTGGGAAGAGCGGTGGAATGCGCGCCTTTCTGCTTCTGCTCTGCCTTCAACATAGCCCTTTCACTAACACTAAACATTTTTTTTTTGTCTTTTAACAATTTTTGTCTTCTATTTAAATTTTGTGATGAGAGGTATAGAAATCTGTTTTGTCCTACTAAGTCTTACGTTAGTTTCAAGGTTGGAATGTTCATATCAATATTTGTACTGGATATTGATATCGATATAAATTAAAAATGAAGAAAATATTATTACAATTTTGCAAAATTTAGTATGAGAATTTAGAGAATGTTATAACAATTATAATGTCTAAATTTATTATGAAACTTTGTGTTGATGGCAAATATATATACGTTATAAACTATAAAAATGTTATCTGATATTACAATAAGAATTAAGAATGTCATCAAATGAAAAAAAATTCACTAGACAAAAAAAATCGATAAATTAGGCATATCAAGAAAAATTAAATAACATAATTTAAACATCATATTCCACTTATCAAAATCATATAAAATTAATTCAAATTCATTCGATCATCCACACAATAAAAACATAGATTAATAATGGAGTTTACAATTTTTTTAATTAATACAATTCATACAATAACTAACAAATAAAGAACCATAATTTAAAAGTATAAAATTTAAAAAAAAAATGAAATTTGGAATTGAACTAGGTTAATTTGGGATTTGGATAAATGAATTGAACTAGGTTAAAATAAATTTCGATTCGATTCATCGATTAATGATGATCACCCCTACTCGTTGTAACAAAATCCTAATTTCACCTTCTTAATCAAATCTTCTAGGCTCCATTTGGAAGGATGAATTTGAGTAGGAATTTGGAATTCCTAGCCGTAAATCAATAGGTTGGGTTTGGATTGATGCGAATTTAAAATTCACCACTTTCTTTTCGAACTATTTTTTAAGTATTATGGATAGATTTCAAATCCACTCCAACTCGAATGGATTTGAAATTCATTCATACAATATTTCTCAATCGAAGCTCTTTATTGCCAATATATATATATATATATATATATATATATATATATATATATATATATATATATTTGATGTTCCTTCAATTGTTTTTTGTCCAAAACATTGATTTTCAGCAACCATATCATCCTCAATATTGTTCCAATTACTTGGTGCTAATGATTATTCAAAATAATGTCTTCACAAGTCAGGTGCATTTACGTTCAACAGCTTGCATCACCCATAGATCTCATCAAAATATTGTGTATAAAATAAATATTTTTGGATGGGTTGTTGAAATATGACGAATCAATGAATGCATGGATTCCATGTTTATTAGTGACTACACCTATCAAATAATTGAATAAAAGCATGGGCTCATAACAACCTTCCATCAACTCTAAATTAACTTCTGGGTGATTTTCAAATTGAAATCTATGCATACCAGCACCTAAACAAAACATTTTTTTTTTTTTTTAGTGAATCTTGTGAAACTGTAAGGGTCAACCCACATTTTACAATTCACATGTTTTTTGTGGGTTTATAGGGTTCCGTCTCATAGTAATTATTCGTGAGATTGTCTCATATAAGTTTTCGTGATTTTTTTTTCATTTTAGAAATTCTCATACTTTTTAGTGAATTATTTTCGTACTTTTAATTTGGTTTGAAGTGAACGATTTGAAATACAATGATTCAAAATAAATGAATTTCAGATGTACTATCAATCTTGCGATCCAAACTTGATGCCATATTCTTCTCTATATTCATTAGAGGGCAACCAAAAAATATAAGATCTTGTTTATTTAATTTAATTATAATCATAAAATAATGATTCCCTACTTATCATGCACATGTTTTAATATGTCCACCGTTGATCTATTGTTGATGTGTAAAAATCGCATCTCATTAAATATTGTGATTCAAAATTAATGATTGTGTTGTATTTATGATATATAAATAGTGGACACATTAATATGTGCACACGTTGGTGGGTAGGGTAACAAACCTTTACAATTATAAAGGAAGATATAAATTTTGGTCCTTGTGGTTTTATTTCGTGAGCCTAAATTTCCATATAAAAGGAGACTATATATCATGAGTGAGTCTCTTGTGAGACCGTCTCATGATATTTTATTGCATTGTGTGAGACCGGTGTGACATAACTCCAACATGCCATTTTAATAGTTTGCATATATGTTTTTGATATATTATGTTTTATTTGATAAAAATTGTTTAATTAATAAATAAATAAATAAATAAAAAACCATTTTTCATGAATGCTGCGTTCGATTCTGCCAATAAAAAAAAAAAAAAAAAATTGCTTATGATTTATTCGTGAAAAAACTGTCTAGTTGAAATATATCTAAAGTTTCTACTATTATTTTTTTCAGTTCTCAGTTTTAAATAATAAATATGTATGTTTAAGATTAATAGATACAATAAAATGAAAAATTAGTAAACTTTCATTACCCCGTCTTGAATCCTCTGGTTGAATTATTTGAACTGCTGCTGATAGTCCAATTATAAAAACACTTGGTTTATTGAAGAGCATATGAAGAAGTGGAGAAATTAGAGTAATATATGGATGAAGAAAGGATGCCAATGCAAGAAAAGTAGTCAGAAAAGACCCAATAAAAGGGGAGGGTTTGGGTTCATAGTTGTTACATAGCAAGCATCGCATGAACTAGCTCCATCATCTTTTCTTACATCAAACACACAGATGCTGAGTAAGAAGTGTAGGCTACAGACAAGACTTGATATTGTTGTGAAAAAGGAGCATTCAAAAACGATGGCATAGCAGAGGTGAGCATTTGTGCCACTGAATCTTCCATGACCTCTCCTTTCGATGATACGTTTCTTGCCTCTTCAGCATGTCCCACAATATCTGCACATCCTCGTACTCACATGTCCTTATGTCTTTCCGAAGTTTGACGAGCCCTGCAAGATATAAGACGCGATTCTTGCTGTTTATTCACCAGTTTTTTACATGTAGAAAAGAAGACTTTACTTGAGCACTAAATGATGAAGATATGCATGTGTTCATATAGTCTATTCTTCTTGCTAGAAGATCAGATAATTTCCACCAATATTGATACATTCTAGATGTCTAAATCCGTAGTAACTCCTAGCTAATGGAAAGTGGTGATGGAAACACTAATTGTAATAGACAGGGATCATGAGCTTTAACCAACCACAACTACTATTTTAGTGTAAAATCTGCAGATGTGCATATAATTTATTGTCAAAATCGTCACAACGATAACCAAAGTCTTAGTGGTGACATTTGAAATATTAAAAATAGAAAATTTATATATAGTTTTGAATCCTTTGAATCAGAAAATTGTCGCCGTGCAACTAATCCTAGCCTAAAAATAGACATTTTAATAAAGGTGGTTTTTTTTTTTTTTTAATACTGTTTGTACTATTTTTTGCGTTAGAAAGGGAATAGTGCATCATATTACTTATTATTCTAACGAACATGTAATTGTAAGTACTTATTAAATGCTTTTTTTTTTTCATGATAATGTTATTGGGTCATCTCCAGTTGTGCACTAATTCTTTCGGATTTGGTGTTATTTTAACTACATTTTAAGTTACATATAATTAGAAAACTTTAATATTAATGGTTGATAGATTAATTGTGATATAAGAAAATTTATAACATTTAACTACACTCAAAATATAAAGGAAAATGAAAAGAAAAGCGAAAAGCGAAAAGCGAAAAGAAAAAGATTAAAAAAAAAAAAAAGCACAAGTAGCTACATCCAGATTTTCTCAATTGAGTGACAAAGGTCAAAACTAATTATTTTCTATTTTTCTTTTCTTACATATTGAATGTTATTAAATGTTATAAAATTGTTATATTACAATTAATCTATCGAACATTATAATTATAATTATTTTGTCATATATAATTAAAATGTTAAATAATATGACATGTTATTTTAATAATAACAAAAATTATGATTATTTACGCTAAGATAATGTAAAATCTGCACTATAATAGTGGTGAGCACTGCTAGAGATTGTCATGCTATCTTCCAAAGGAGCACCTCTAAAGGGAATCCAGTAACTATAATGTTTGTCCTAATTATCCTTGTTACTTACTGAAATATGCAATCAATAAAACATCTATATTTATTCTATTACATCAATAAATACCGATGACTTTTTTTATTTTAATTTTTGAAAAAGATTTAAAATCCATATTTTATTCCCGTTTACCGTTAACATATGAGTTAAAATTAAATCCTCTTTAAATTTGAAATCTTCAATAAAAGATTGCTTTCACCGTCTGAAAAATAAGGGCTAGACATTAAAAAAAAAAAAAAACTCAAAATAATTACGAAACCAACGCAAAACAAACCTTTGAAACAACAATTATTTCATTAAAATGAGAAAAAAAAAACACACACACACACACACTAACCAGTTTTACGAATGCCGATCTTTTTAGAAACACTGACCCAAACTTTCCGCATTGGAATCACCATTTTCTCCCACCAATTCGTCTTCACCATTACTCAATCCACTTATCCAATATATTGAGGAGAGATAGATCGAACGAATTATGCAATTCACAAATTTCCTAAACAAAAATTAAAAAATAAGAAAAATCAACCAAAATATTCTACAACTCAAATTCGCGAAATTCACACACAGACCCACCTGTGTTTGTGCGTATAACGGACGACGAATGTCCGATCGACCGGAAAGCTAAAATGGTATATAAAATTTGACCCTGCTTTTCACTCTATCTCTCCTCTGGAGATCAGGATGGAGAGAGAGAGGAGGATTTTATGTGAAACAGCCTGAAATCTGACTGAATGAATTGATTCTCTATGATTCATCCGATTTCGTTGCTTTTATTCACTCCCTTCGGTGACACGTGTCCAGCTGTGAATGGATTCACGTTTTTATTACGATGTCGTTTTGGTGGCCAATAGATATTATCGCGTGAATGTCCACGTGGAGGTTTGAGGGACGTTGGTTGGATGGTAGATGGGATCCGTCTATATTGGATGTGGACCTTTGTTGATTATCGACCGCCCAAGTGCATTTACTTTGTATATTTATTTAATAATTCAAATTTAAATATGTTTTAGATTGATTAGTTTAGAGGAAAATATTCTTTTTACCATGAAAAATATAATCCTTTATTCAAATTATCATGATATATAATAGTAGGTCTTTTTTTACAACAAAATATAATAATATGACATTTTCGACCACATTTTTTGTCAAAGTCAACTAGGATGAAATGACAATTAATATATTTTATTTTTTGTCAACTAGAAGGACAAGATAATTAATCTATATATATTTTTTATGAACAATGGATTTGAAGGTGGCACGTGTATTAATAAGATTGCAACTATTAATTTGGTCATGCAACTATTACATCAATTTTTTTATTTTTTTTGGTCTCATTATTTATTGTTGTGTTCATTGCATTTGTTCATGCAAGTGTATTAATTTGATTTTGCAACTATGAGTTACTATTCCACCAATTTTTTTGTTTTTTTCTTCTCATTATTTACTGTGAATTCACATGTAATTTTCCTGTGTATTCTCCACCTATATAGGTTGATAATTTCAGTAAGAAATTATCATACAACATTTTGAAGAACAAATTATCTGTAAAAAAATTCCGACATTTTGGCACTTAGAAGATTGGAAGAATTATCGTTGAAATAAGAAAGGTATGTTTAATAGCTAAACGAGGATTATTAACATAATCCGTTTTTAACCCTATTTTTTTAGTATTAGTTGAACAAACGGAGGGTTAAACGTCGATTTCAAATCCTATTGAACCCTAAATTATTTAGGGATTAGGTTTAATTTGTTTTAATATATGCTTGAATTCATGTTTGGAATGGTTAAACGAGTTTAATTTTGCATTTGATAGGGTTAATTTGTTTGAATATGTGCTTGAATTCATGTTTGAAAGGATTAAACGGGCATCATCAACGTTTAACACTATAAATTTCGAATTTTATAGTGTTAAACATGATTATACCCTATAATCACGTTTAACACTATAAATTTCGAATTTTATAGTGATTATTCCCTATAATCACGTTTAACATTATAAACTTCGAAGTTTATAATGTTAAACGTGATTATCATTATTCACGTTTAGGCCAGGCGCGCGCGCACCGCGCCCCCGTCATCTATGGTGTGGGTGCGCGCGGCCCACTCCCCGTCAGACGTCGCGCGCGCACTGTGCCCTTGTCACCCGTCTGGCGCGGGCGCGCACCCTGCGCCCCGTCATCCGTCTAGCGCGCGCACCGCATCCCCGTCGCGTGCGCGCTCGCGCACTGCGCCTTGTCACCCGTTGAGTGTGCACATTTGAATAAACGGACTATAATAATTAAAACAACATAATTTAATAATCCGCGTTTAATAATTTTAGTAATCCCCTTTAATAATTTATTAATTATGTTAATAAGGAAATTTTTTTATTTATTGGGTTAATTAATTTTGTTATAGATTTAATTTTATTTAAAAATGATTTATTTTGTTTAGAAGGAAAATCCACTATTAATTATTTATTTTGTTGATAAGGAAAATTATTATGTACTTATTGTTTAGTTACAATTGTTATAATTTTCATGTGTACATTAAAATATTTTTTCTCAATGATCATGGGACGATTTCGTGACGAATTATTATTATTTAGTTATAATAACATAACTATATTAAACAGAGTAAGTATATTAGTTATTGAGAATTATAAATCATACGAAGATTAATTATATTAATGTTAGTTTATAAGTTAAACGAACATTAGTTATTGATATTTGATTTATTATTTAAATAATTTATTCTTTTACGAGTGGAAAATCTAATTTATTAGTTTTTTATTTTATTTGTTATTTATTATGTGTTTCATAATACTCACAAATTTTAATGTTTTTTTTTTTTTTGCAGTATCCACAAAAAAATGACTATTGAAGTTATTGTATGGTATGGAGGTTACTGGGAAGGTTTAGAATACACCAACGGTTTTCAAGAGGTCATTCAACTTCGTGAAAGAACCCTATATGATTTAATGTCTTCCATTCATAAAGTTGTGGGTGCCGACATGATGCAGTGGGGATATGTGATTCACTCACTAATTGAAACTGAAGGAAGGGTGAAGAAGATAAAAATAAAGACTACAACAGTTTTGCAACGAATATTGTCAATGATCCATGACGTTCTTGTTGTTTTTGTTACTTTGACGAGGTTGAACGTTGGAGTATCCGATGTTGTCGTGCTTGAGGAGCCTGAAAATACACCCCTAGAGTTGAATCATCTTATCCCGAACATCCGGAACACCATATCACTACGGATGAGCCAAGTCAACGATGTGGTGAAAGTAGTGTACCGTTTTCATCTAGCTATATGGATCCGAACTTATATGTGTACACCGAACAAAATCACTATTTTGGTTATGTTTCCCTTGGACTCCAATCCGACGAGGGATTTTAAGTAAGATGGGGAATACCCAATGAAAATGACAGTACTCGTTTTGAGAGTTCTTCGGGAATGCAGTGGGATCCTTCACCACCAAAGCATGATCGAAATGATTTCGGTGGCAGACTCGACTTAAACACTGCTCCTACAGGTGTTGGATGAGAAGAGGTGCAACCACGTGGAGAATTTACTGAACCGACATGTGAAATAAGACCAGATCATGAAGATGATGGTCGAAGTGGTAATCCTGCACTCTTGATTATATCATTTCATTTTGATAATAGTGAATTCGAGGTTGCATTATTTGTGATTATATCTATCTGTATGTAGATTCGGACAATGCAGACGATGACTTCGAATTAAATACTGATTAGGAGAATGTTTTGGATGTTGAACAACGAGAGGAGTATGGGCAATTTTGTACATACATATTAAGACCGGAATGGTCTATCCCCAATATGTGGGAAATCGAGCTACCCAATGTAGGACAATTATTAAAGTGGATTATTAAATTTATCTACCTATTATTTAAGATGGATTAGGAAATTATTTGGCATTAAATGTTGATTATTAAACGGAGATTATAAAAATTAGAAAAATTATTCAACAGGGGTTAGGATATTATGTTGCTTTAATTATGAAATGAGGATTAAATTTATGTACCTATTATGTAAGATGGAAACAACAATTATTTGGCATTAAGTGTTGATTATTAAACGACGATTATAAAATTTTTTAAAGGGGGATTATTCAAAAATGATGTTTTAATTATTAAACTAGGATTATTAAAATTTTTAAACGGGATTATTCAAATTAGTACACGGGGATTATTAAGTTATATTGTCTTAATTATTAAAGACGGATTATTACCCTGTTAAAGATAGGTGACGGGGGCGCATTGCGCGCCCGACGATGGGTGATAGGGGCACGGTGCGTGCGCGCTCGCGACGGGTAACGTGGGCGCTGCGCGCGCGCCTGACGGGTGATGGGGGCGTGGTGTGCGCGCGACGCAACGTGTAAAGGGTGGCGCGCGACGTCTGACAGGGGTGGGCCACGCGCGCCCGCACCACGGATGACGGGGGTGCGGTGCGCGCGTGCGATAATCACGTTTAACACTATAAATTTCGAAGTTTATATTGTTAAAGGTGATTATTCCCTATAATCACGTTTAACAATATAAACTTCGAAATTGATGATGTCCGTTTAACCCTTTCAAACATGAATTCAAGCACATATTCAAACAAATTAACCCTATCAAATACAAAATTAAACGCGTTTAACCATTCCAAACATGAATTCAAGCATATATTAAAACAAATTAAACCTAATCCCTAAATAATTTAGGGTTCAACGAGATTTAAAATCGACGTTTAACCCTCCGTTTGTTCAACTAATACTCAACAAATTCGAAGTATTAAGACAATTTTCCAACAAATTCAACCAATATCAACAAATTCTCAAGAAATTTCAACAAATTCGAAGCCTTATTTCAACAAATTTCTGAAAAAATGGGGATTAAATCACTAACCTCTCCTTCTTGGTTTGACATCTTCGTGTTAAACGTGGTTTTTAGCAAAAAATTGAAGATTTAACCGTGGATTATGAGGTCAATTTTTCAGTTTTTTACCAAGGGGAAATTGGGGAAAAAATCGACTGAAAATTCGAAAAGGAAGGGTTTGGGGTGGAGGTGAAAGAAAATATTTTTTGACCAAGATTTCCTTTGACCAAATGGTGATTGGAGGTTGTTATTGAATAATAATTGTTGTCATCAAAGTCAATCAAAAAATGTGGTATATTTTGCCATAGTTTTATATTTGATGGTATAAAATATCCCACTTTTATTTTTTATGGTATAAAAATGCCAATTTTATTTTTGATGGTATTTTTTGTCATACTTAATATTTTTTGTGGTAAATTGGGTTGATATCCCATTAGTTTATGTAAATTCAATTTGAGTTAATATTTTAGAGCAGGAATCCTGTACAACTGGTGCATGGATCTTAAAGTCATGTATTCGGATCGGATCGGGTTGGATTTGATTCGGATCCGTGCATTTTTTTCTTTTTTATGTCCTCACCTTTATGTTATGTTAGTCATACATTTATATTATATTAGTCATACCCTTATGTCCAGATTTCATACTCTTAGTGCAATACTTTAACTTAAAAAAAAAATTGTTGGCCTTCATACTATGTTAGTTATACATATATGTTATATTAGTCATACATTTATATACAAATATCATACCTTTATGTAATATTTTAACTCTAAACCCTAATTTCGGCATAAACTGTAGATGTTTACCTTTATGTGATATTGCTCATACATTTATGTGATATTATTTATACATTTATATCAATATAAACATACATTTATATAATATATAAAGGTATAACTAACATAATTAAAAGGTATGACTAACATAACTAAATGTATGACTAATATAACTAAAAGGTATTAATAGTTGTTTGAAAATATGCTAAGATACATATAAAAATTTAAAATGTATGACTAACATAATATAAATGTATGTTTAATACTACATAAATGTATAATATCTGTGATCGAATCTGGAGGAATTTGTGCGCGACCTTGGGGCGCGTGGCTGCGCGTGGGAGGTGAGTGCATAGTTTCAAAACTGTGCAACGGGTGTATAAAAATTTTTGTCAATATTTTATACATGATAAACATAAAATATATATTTATTTAGAAATTTCGGTATACCTATCATTGTGTATGATTTAATTCTTGATGTCCTATTTTGTGTTTGTTGTTTTAAATATTTATTATGTTTCATATCTTGTGAGTTTTGTAAAAATGCTACATCATCTTTTATAATATTTTCGTACAGCATTTTTTATTTCATTTGGAACTTTTTTTTTCTCACTAATTTTTAATATATTAGTGATGTTCATTCATATAACAAAATTGGTTTGTTTTAGGTGAACTTAATTAGTTTAATAATATAATATTGTTCAACCATAGTTACACATAAATAACATGTATAACTATACACCAATATAATATGCACACCATAATTGATATTTTGTGAATTATTTACTCGATAGTGTAATTATAAAATATTAAATTAACCTCCGTACAAAAAATTAACGAGATAAAAGTACGAACTGTTTGTTAATTTGTGGAGCTTTTCACTTCTTTATTGATATTTAGAGTATAAAATACAATGAAATGTTTAATTTATTTTTCCTCTTATAAATTTTAATTAAAAATTCAAAATAACTCAATGACATACTAGATCGTGTAAGAGAGTAAGAGTATTTAGTTATACATGCATTCTTTTACAGAAAATTTTATTTTGGACTCATGTGTTGTTGAATCTTTTGATGACTAAATATTTGGAAAACATTTCTATATTATGAATATAAGAGTACTTTTCTAAAATATAGGACAAACCTGAATAGATCAACGTAAATGATAAATTTTTTTTATTCTTTTAGAAGAAGCGATGCATGTTTTTTTCATCAACTTAAATAATTAATTATAAGGACTAATTAGTACTTAATCTACTAACTTTACTTTCTTAAATTTTCAGTCATTTATCTATTCATTTTTTAACTCCTACAATTTCAAAAAATTCTAATATTTAGTACACCTAATTCACTATAGAGTAAGTCTCCTGTGCAACCGTCGCATGTGCGACGGGCAAAAATATGTGATTTTCGGGCATAAGTATGTGATTTTCAAGTATAAGCATGTGATTTCAAGGCATACTTATAGTTGCAAAAGACATACTTGTCAAAAGACATACTTATGGCCAAAAAAAGGCATACCCATCGCATGTTCGACGGTCTCACATGAGTTTTTGTGTTTACTATAACGTTTTAAAGTGACATGGCGTTGATTTCAAATGAGAATGGTACTACTGAGGTTTGAATAAACCTCTTGAATTTTCAAACTTTTAGTTGCTAAATTCAATTACAATTCAAACATAACTAAAATCTTTTGTGATGAAACTCGGATTCTAGCAGAAGACACCTTATACCTCACTAAAGATGTATATTCTTTTTCAAATTCGAAGTAGTCTTTGAGCTTGAAAAACTTATGCTCAAATGTGGTTAGTGTCATACACGTTTTGAATGCTTAATAGTTCTACGAATTCATTGCAAATGTTGAGAGCTCGAGTGACATTATTTTACCACGAGTCTTATAATTCAAGTGGTACCATATCTTTATAAAGATGCAGACCCTCACGGTCAGAGTTTGAACTTGGACCATACAAGTTTTTAGTCTTTGTTCTTTCTCTTTTACTTTCTCTAACTCATTTAAAAAAATTTAAAATATTATATATGTTCTTTCTCTTTTACTTTCTCTAACTCATTAAAAAAAATTTAGAATATTATATATATATATATATATATATATTAATATTCTATCAAATTAATACATATAAATTATAATTATTTGAATATTTACAAATACTTGAATCAAATATTATTGTAACACCCTATACCCCTATGATGTATATTTAACAATAAAATATTCATCATATAGACAGATCATATTGACGTTTCATTGATCCATATAAGTATGCAAATATTATTTAATAACTAATATCGTATAAAATTAAAACACACAATCAATATCTCAACATAAGTCATTGTCATATTAAATACAAATCGTGATACACACGTTCCAAAATGCAAAATGAGGAGGATGAGAAGGTTGCACGAAGCATCAGCCGGCCGACTGTATAGCGTGGCGTCTATATATACAACTCACGTCAAAAAGAGTTATAGAACTCCGATCCCCCTCAAAATTTAAAATAAAACGGTGAAGAAACGAACCCAAAATTCACAACCTTTTTTTTTTTCTTTTTTCTTTCCTTTCTTCTTTTCTGATTCCCGTCTCCCTGTTTTTCTTCTCTGTATCATTCCTTTTCTTTCCTTCTTAGTTTAACACTCTAATTGTTATTATATTAATATTATTCTATCATTATTATTATACTGATGGCAACATAGTTATTTGCCACGCCTACAGCCTACTCATGCAATTATACAATATATATATATATATATATATATATATATATATATATATATATTATATTATAGTGGCAAGTTGGCAACTACACGTATACCTATATATTAACATTACTATTCAAATTGACTTTATACATATATATATATATATATATATATATATATATATACACGCACCACTTCCCTTTTATTAATAGCATGTATATATTTTAATATTAATTAATTAATTAATCTTCTTGTATGTATATGCAAACACACGGCTAGCTACTATACATATGCACTTACAAACAATTATTATAATATATTGAACCCATTTCAAGCACGCACACATGTACACATACATACATATATATATATATAAATTTAAATTCTAATATTATTATAATCTTAACCAATTATGATAGGGTTTTCTCAACACCAATTACATAAGATCATATAAATAATACGAAATGCATATGATGCATGAAATGAATGTCCAATGACGTGTATGTTTTGGTCGAGGATGTTACAATTATTATACTCGTATGCATTCAAATAGTAATTGAATCTAAACTAATATTCTTATTTTGATTTTTGTTCAATTTTTTAGAATTCATATGTTATTCTTCGATTCAAATATTGAATCACATTAAAAATATTTTACTCTTTTACAATTCTATGTGAGTAAAAACGAACAAGATCCTCTATTCCACTTGGTTGTTTCATCTTGTGTTTTAAAATAATCACTACACATCAAATATAAATATGACATAATTAATTAAAATTTGATGTAAATTAAAATAATGTAATATAAAATTAAACACTAAATTGAAATAGACGATGCAATTCCGAGCATAAGTACTAAATTACTAATGATGCTCTCATTAATTTAAATGTTAATGAGATTTTAATGACATATGCAAAGAGTGGTATTATAGTAATGCTTTCATTGATTTAAATGTTATTGAGCTTTAACTGACTTGACGTGGGTGCTCAAAGTATACAATGAAGTACAAATGGGCCAACAGCCCAAGGCCCAATATATTGTCGTGCCAAGCGGCCCAGGCCGAATATTAAAGTCTCGTCTCTAGTTTTCACCGCACGGTATCACTGCTGCAGTTCGTACAATTATCAGTATAGAGGAAGGAAAAAAAAAAAAAACTAAATAAGAGTCCGTTGAGAAACGAATCTCTACCTGAAAAAAATTTCTCGAGAGGTAAATCGAGGCTTGTGATGTCGCAAGCTCGAGTTTACGCTGACATCAACGTTCATCGCCCTCGAGATTACTGGGATTACGAGTCTCTCACCGTTCAATGGGGGTATAAACACCTGTGAATGCCCAATTTTAATTATTTGTTATTTTATTTTATTTTCTCGTTGATGATTTTTCATTTTCTTATTGTTGAAGTTGAATTCAGAGTTAGCTTTTATTGGGAGTTATTATGGAATACTTCAAACGTGGTGAGATTGTAGATATTGAATTATGAACACCATTTTGCATTCCTGGGTAACTGTAATTTGTCGAAAATACAAATAAGATCTGGGCAATGGTGTATATGTGTTTAGCCTAGTAAGGTTGATTAGGAATTGATCCTACAAGTTACAGGGTATATGAGTTTAGTTGTTTTGAGATGAAGTGACCTACAAGATGACAAGTGGAGTTGGTTTTTTTTTTGTTCTCTTTGGAGTGTCACCTGCTAGAACCTAGTTGTTTTACACAAAGTGTATAAATCTGACTGCCCCTTCTTAAGTGGGTGGGTGGAAGTTTTGATGTGTATAAATAAATCCAAAGGAAAGAGTGAGATGAAAAAAATGATATTGATAGTAGGATCTTTGATAGCTATAGTTTTGATTTCTAATTCTAGGTGGTTTTGGCACTTGGGCTGATTTTGGGTACTGTAGTTGTTCTTGTAGAGGCTTTTATTTGTTTATGAACTTGTTTTAAATTGATGGTTTGACAGTGTTTCTTGGTCTATTTAGTGATCAAGATGATTATGAAGTTGTTCGGAAAGTGGGAAGGGGAAAATATAGTGAGGTCTTTGAAGGTATAAATGTGACAAACAATGAAAGATGCATCATCAAAATTCTCAAACCAGTCAAGAAGAAGAAGGTATTGATATTACACTTGTTTTTCGAACTTGATTTGGCTAATGATGGTCAGGCATCATACTACATCTGATATGTAATTTCAATTACTTAAAAGCTTTTATAAAAACTTATGTCAGTAATCTCATATTTGTGTTATCATGGACATCAATATATCTTTACGTTGGTTATGTCTTTTAATCTCCTTTTCCTAATATCCCTTCAGGGGTTTATCAAAATTATATGATTGTTTCCTAATTAAGGATTTATGGTCATATATCAAATATATATTATTTTTGTTCTCCTACAAGTAAAGTAGTTTGTTCATGGACTACTTTCGGAATCTCATTCAATTATGATTGGGATGCTGGGAGTACTTGAAAAGGCATTCTATACCTTATTGTTGGCATAATAATACTTCATGAATATGCTGGTATACCTTTCTACTTGTCCGCTTCTCTTTAGGTAAAGCTTATAAGTATTAATTTTCATATCCAGGATTTAAATAATGCTTCACACAAATTTCTGACTGAGCATCTACTGAGCTTATGCACAGTATCAGTACCTCTCCATCACAATATTTGTTGCATGTATTCTGCTTACTGATATTTTTATTAACTGGTGCAGATAAAGAGGGAGATAAAGATACTTCAAAATCTTTGTGGAGGTCCAAATATTGTGAAGCTGCTAGATATAGTTAGAGATCAGCATTCAAAGACCCCTAGCTTGGTTTTTGAATATGTGAACAGCACTGATTTTAAAGTCTTGTACCCAACGTTGACAGATTATGATATACGCTACTACATATACGAGCTTCTCAAGGTCTAATTATCTGTTACTAACCTATTCATATATTTATGTGATTTTCTTTATCATTTTGTGACTTTCCTTAGATTTTGGTTTGTGTTCCTTTAATTATCATCTGTCAGTGTATGCAGCTTCTTTATGGATTGGTTACATTAATGAATTCTTCTTGATGAGAACTTGTTCGAGCGATGGAAGTATAGATTCATTGTTGTGTGATAATGCCAATATGTGTTGTTACTCCCTCTGGAGAGAATTGATCTGTCCCAAATCTATAAGTTCTTCAATATTCTGATTTTATTATTTCAATGAGCATGGTAAAGGTAGTTAGACCTTAACAAGCATCTTATGATTGATTAAACACCCCAAATTCATGATTATAGATGAAAAATGTAAATTTGAGCTTTGTTCAGGTATCTGCAAGATACATCTGTATGCTTGTATTTAAGTTTCGCATTACACTCATATAAAATTGATGTACAACTTTTGCATGGAATGATGGAATTCCAGGATTTGGGACTGTGACTGGAATACAAATCTACTTAGTTACGGCATTGACATATTATGTTCTAGACAGGTACTGTATGTTGCGTTGTTGAATAATAGGGATATTTATCAAGGATCCCCTTTTCTAGGGTCCTACCTCTTCTCTCAACTTTCAAAATATTGCGTGTTTTGAAAGTTTTGCATCTGGCTTGTCAATTTTGAGCAATGGTTGCGGAGTCTACTTTCAGTATATGTGTACAATACTAGAAGCACTGATTTCTTGCTCTAAATCATCTGATGCATGTTAGAGAATTACTGGTTTATTAAACCTGAATTCTAATTCATGTATTTTATTGTAGCACCCGTCCTGTTAGGACAGAGTTTGATGATGATCTGTGTTAAGCTTAGACAGTTACCATTTTGATTTGTTTTGGTTGGTGATACACTGAACATATTTTGGGTGATAAGTGTTGTATTGTTGTTTATTTTTACGCAAACTGCGTTAGATGTTTCTTGTCGGTTTCTTGCCTGGTCTAACAGATCATATATCTAAAATTGCAGGCATTAGATTATTGCCATTCACAAGGGATAATGCATAGAGATGTCAAGCCTCATAATGTGATGATTGATCATGAGTTGCGAAAACTTCGACTGATTGATTGGGGGCTTGCTGAATTTTATCACCCAGGCAAAGAATACAATGTCAGAGTGGCTTCAAGGTCTTAAATTTTAAACTTTCTTTCTCTCTCTTTTTTATTTTTTTTTGGGGGGGGGGGGGGGGGGAATCAAGCATGTCATCCCCAACATCATTAACGACACTATTTGATTGACATAAGGACCCCAAATCTAACCTGTGAGGTTTGACTGATTCTGAAAATGATTATCTAATATTCGTAGGCTGGCCTTGCATTCCTACTGAAGGTAGTTTAATTATCTTACTAAATGTGGCACTGTGTCTTTATAACCATTATTCAGATACTTTAAGGGGCCTGAACTACTTGTGGACTTGCAAGACTACGACTATTCTCTGGACTTGTGGAGTCTTGGTTGTATGTTTGCTGGAATGGTGAGAACCAGTTCTTTAACATCATCCTTATTTGCGTTACTTATTGCTGGTTGAGTTATCATATTCTTCCAACTTGCAGATTTTTCGTAAAGAACCATTTTTCTATGGTCATGATAATCAAGATCAGCTCGTCAAGATAGCCAAGGTATTCACTCTGGCATTAGCTATCTCTGTTGGCAATTTTATTTAAAGTTCCTACTCATTTATCCTAATTGCTGATTCATTGCCCTCAAAGATTTTAATTGCTATTGCTTTTGTCTCTATCATTTATATAATTAGCTGCTTGAAGAAAGTAATGCACTTATTTTATGTTTAATTTCGATGATTTGAGTTATCTAGATTCCTTATTCAATAGTCTAGTCCTAGAATGGATTTGAAATGTCCCAAGGTGGTGTGTTTATTGAACCCTCTTTTTTCTTAACTTAAGTCTTTACATTTTCCAGTATGATGTTTATACTCTTCCCAGATAATTTCAATACATGAATTTACAATGACTCATTTACATATAGCAGCAAATTTCAACAACAAAGTGGAATTAATGCTCAAAAGATATAATATATATATATATATATATATATATATATATATATATATATATAGAGCTCTTTTTTTATGATTTTGTAGCACTGTGCTCTACTGCACACGGAAATCTTCATGAAACATGAATGCTGTAAATTCTAATGGTTTCAATACTTTTATGTAATTTTCAGCATACCGTCACCCTGCTGCGCTACATTGTTATCTTCACTTGTTTACGTGAATTTGTCTTTTTCACTATTATATTATTATAATTTTAAATGCATAATATACCCTTTCTATATTTGTAGAGTTCATTTGGGAGGGCAAAGAATACATATTTTTGTTGCCATGTGATGATGTTTTTTTTTTTTTTTGGAAACAGGTATTTGAATGTCTGCATATGATTGCTTCTGATGCAGGAGCTTCAGTAAATTAATATTATAAATTGATAGTTTTATTATAATTTTATACCATTCTTTCACTCTGGTGTTGCAATATGATAGCTGCACCATATGCACATATACAAGTAAAAGAATATTGGTTACTTCTTGATTAACTTGTTTTGAGTAAATAAGTTTTCCTTGTGTGTCTTTTAAGCTCCCCCTTTTTTTCACTCGAAAGAACTGAAAATTCTTTACATGAGTATTGGGCAAGTTGCAGAACTGGCTTTGTAGTAATTGCTAGAAATGCATTTCTTACTGATACTTTTCTTGTAATAAATGGCATGGCATGACATTTTACAGAACATAGATTGATGATTTTCTTTTAACAGATCCATTTTTTACATTAAGATTATAAATATGAAATAATCTATCACATAAAAGATTAGAATTTCTTTGCTTTTCTTCTGTTTCCTGAGAGGAAGTTGAGAGTTTGCATTAAAGTATGCTCTATAAGCAGTGATGTAATCTGTTAATTGTATTCAGCTTTGATGATCAGATTTTAGAATTTATTGGGGTTAATTGGTTATTAGTTAGAGATATCCATCCCTCTCAGACATAGGGCTCTTTTTTTGTTTTGCAGTGTGATGTAGATTTTTTCAAATATGAAGATTTGTTTTTTCCTTTGTATGACCTTTGACATGACAGGTCCTTGGTACAGATGAGCTGAATGCATATCTAAACAAGTACCGTCTTGAGCTGGATCCTCAACTTGATGCTCTTGTTGGAAGGTAGTTCAAAAATATGCTTTGTGTCTCCATTGACCACTTAAAAAAGCACAAGAAAAATCGGTTAACATGCTGATCCCACTGCAAATTATCTTCACTTGCTCGTATATAAATTGCTTCTTTCCGAAATTCATGGATTGATAAAAGGAAAACCACATTATACTATACTGTTTGCAATACCTATTTTAAATAGGATGTGGTTGTGATGATCTATTGTCGTTACTTCTCCCCAGGCACAGCAGGAAACCCTGGTCAAGATTTGTTAATTCAGACAATCAGCATCTCGTTTCACCAGAGGTTTATTTATTCTTTCAGCCCCTTTTTTAAGATTTCTTTTTTATTTCCCTTAATAGCAGTATAGCACTATCCACTGAACATGGCCGTTGATTTCTTTTGGTTTGACATTGTGATGAGCAGGCCATCGATTTTCTTGATAAGCTTCTCCGCTATGATCATCAAGACAGGCTTACAGCCAAAGAAGCAATGGTGATATCATCACTTCTCATTTCTTTCTTTTTCTTGATAAGATTGATAATTTGTTTCTTCTACAAGCATTTTCTAAAGTGCTTCGTTTCTGTTTCAGGCTCACCCGTACTTTAACCAAGTGAGGGCTGCTGAAAATAGCAGGATGCGGATGCAGTAGCTGCACGCACTGAAGGGGGGAATTATTTGTCGAACCTAAGCTGGATTTTGATGGTAGAAAAAAAGAATGGGCTTTCACTCCTTCATCTTTACATTCTTGGAAGTTTTAATTATTGTGAAAGATTGTGTATCACATTACATACCTTCTACTCAATTGTAACTTAAAATGCTAGTTTGGGACTTCAACAATCTTGTTGCTCTTCTTGACTCTCCTTTTTCAGTATGCCCTTGTAGTTGTTGATCATAATGTTGCAGCAAGAGTATTATTGTTTAATAGACTCTCAATTGATATTAAACCCGAAATTGAACGTAACAAAATCAAATCATACGTAATACAAATATAAATTCAACATACAACAAAAGGATCATTTATTGACAACATAATTATAAATATAAACTGAAATGAAACACAATGAATTGAAGCTTTGAGTCATGGATAGGCCTCAATAACAGAAACGATGGCTTCAAGCTTAGTGACTGTAAACCTAGTAAAACCAGCTTCTTTCACTACATATTCCCATTCATTAAAAGTCCTCTCTTTTCCTTTCTCTGTGTGAGCCAACATCACCATGTCAATAGCCAAACGAACATCGCTATACTTATCCTCTTCGCCTTCTTCAATCACTGCCTCGACGATGATAACTTTCCCCGTGTCCGACTGAATAGCCTCTCGACATTTTTTCAGTATTTCAATGCACTCCTTGTCGCTCCAATCGTGTAGTACAGACTGCGTTGCAAAGAATTTAGAGCATAAATTGATTCATTACATCAAAATATTAATTATAAATTATATATTAGTCAATAGCCAAATATAGATATGATAAAATGGTCTAAAAAAATTCTCTTATTAATTGTATAAATATTTTTAATTATACAAACATGACCTTTTTAAGGAAGGATTTCGTACAAACTAAACAATATTTTATGTATTAATAAATCAATCGGACTCCATCATGCAAACAATATTACATTTTATATTTTAACACTTCAACTGCAATCCACTTGCAATTAAATGACCATCATTTAAAAGTTTAAACTGTCAAACTAAAGAAATACCATTTTTCATTCATCTTTAATATCTTGAACACACTATCTTTTATATATATATATATATATATATATATATATATATATATATATATATATATATATTAGTTTGAATCCTCTATTACATTTGATATAACATCTCATATTTCATGATACTTAATACACATTACACGTTAATTAATTAGTGATGTCATTTAATACATATGACTTGTGTTGATTTTTTTTTTTTTAATATGAAATGTAATGTAATAGAAAATCCCGTACGATCTTATATAGGTAAAGGCAGACCAGACCACTTCATATCTCATATATTAATAAAAATATCATTGAAAGTCATTAAATTACGACTAACATATAGTATATTGATATCATTTAATACACGTAACATACCATGAGGAAAGCAGCATCAGCCTTTGGAACAACATCAAACATGTCACCTGCAGCATGCTCGACACCATCACACAACGGGGCAATAGAGACAACATGAGAGAGATCAAAGTTAATCCCATGAATCCATGGAAATGTCTTCACCAGAGTACGCAGAGTTGTCCCATTGCCACCACCAACATCCACCAACGTCTCGATCCCATTAAACGCCTCAGGATACTGATCGATGATTGCTGCCATGGACGTTCTTGCAATGCAGCCCATTGCATCATCGATCAGCTTGCTGTGATTAGGGTTTGCAGAAGAGTATTTCCATAGATCAAGGCCATGTTCGGCCTCAAACGGAGCCGAGGCTCCGGTTTCTGAAGCGCGTGAGCACAGTCTCTGCCATGGAGCAAGCATTATGGGAGTGCTTTCGAGAAGAACTAGAGCAGCCATGGAGTTTGATCCGTTTTGCATGAGAAGCTTGGAAAGTGGAGTTTGTGTGTAGACAATGGAGGGTTCTTTGCTTGTGAGTGTTTGCTTGAAGAAACGTTTGTGGATCAAGTACCTGGTCGGTAATACAAACGAGTGTTTCAACTTCTATTCTCATAAATACGATGTAAATGAAATTATATATATATATATATATATATATATATATATACAAACGAGTGTTTCAACTTCTATTCTCATAAATACGATGTAAATGAAATTATATATATATATATGCAAAAACTTATGTGTTCCCGGGGCACTGACTCGTAGGTCGCTCCAATGTGTGACCACGCGCGGCCAAACCATAGTTTGTGTGCGCCGCGCGTACCTTATTGTATTTAGTGTATTTTGCGAATCACACATTTACTCTTAAGGTATCATTAACTCTTAAGGTACTAATGTTGAAACAGCGCTGCTTTCTTCTATTTCCTCTTTTTTTTTCTCTCTCCTTTTTCTTCTTAATCTTTTTTCTTATCGATTTGTTATTCTTCTTACTTATTTTGTACATTCTTCTTCTTATTCTTATTTTTCTTCAAATCGCCATAGTCATTTATGAGGTTTTTTCTTCTTCCATTTCTCTTTTACTCATTTTCATAAATTTAGATAATTGATTTCAAATCACAAATTATTACAATAATTTTAAAACATTGAAAATCAATTATTTCAAACAATATGACATCATGATTTGCAGACAAAACATTGAAACATTGAATTATTTCAAACAATTTGCAGAAATTTTGACGAAAAAGGTGATGAAAACGCGATTTGCAGAAATTTTGAGGAAGATGATGAAACATTTGAAATTTTAAGATTTTCAGTGAATATATTAGTTGTATGCTCTTAAGGTAATAGTTAAATACTCTTAATGTATAAGTTGTTTACTTTTAAGGTGTCAGTTGTATACTCTTAAGATACTACATAATTTACCTTTAAAGTATTAATGTTTATAGTATAATGCATTACATATGTACCTTTAAAGTATTACATATTTACCTTTAAGGTATTAATGTTTATGGTATAATGTATTATATATGCACCTTTAAGGTATTACATATGTATCTTTAAGATATTATTGTTTATAGTATAAGGTATTACATATTTACCTTTTAAGGTATTATTGCTTATAGTATAAGGTATTATATGCACCTTTAAGATATTAGTTGTTCATTGAGTGAAAGATATTAGTTACAATATTCTTAAGGTAGCGGTTGTATACTCTTAAGATATCAGTTGCTACTCTTTAGGTATTGTTGTACCCCACTAGATAGACCCGAGCTGTTATTAACTAGACGTTAAGCCGGAAGCAGAGTGGAGAGCTGACCACTGGACCGGGTCGGAGGGGTCCGACCCGACCAGAGTAGATGACCGACCGGGATTTCGATGTTAGACGTGGACATCCTATCCGACCAGGTTTTGGACCGATCCGACCAGAATTAATTCGACTAGGACAATTCTAGAACATAGCTAGGAGCTGATGCTCGGACGACCAAAAGTCCCGCATAAGAAGAGCAGACGAGACAGTATATTTCAAGAAAGAGTCTTCTAAGAAGGAAACAAATCTACAACCAAATCATATTCGATTTAAATAGATTTTAATCCATTTTTTCCTTATCTGTACCCTAAAATCAAGGGATTTGTTTCTTGATTTCCAAGTTTTATATCTTAGGTTTAGCCTATAAATAGGGCTCGAAACCTCGTTATAGGGGGTTCGAAAATCATTGTATTCAAGCAATTAGAGAGCTATTTTCTCGATTCTTATATAAAATCGTTCTGGCCGGCCATAACTGACCGACCAGAATAAGCCTAACAAATTTGCCCGAGTAGGCATCGATCACAATCTTTTTCTCTTTATTTGATTCGCATACTTATTATCCGGTTCGATTTACTTAAAGCCGAATCGACTTCTTTGGTGTTTGGCTAGGATTTTATACTTTACAAAATCTGACGTCAACATGTATCACTTGTATACTCTAAAGGTATCAGTGTATAGTACAATAAGCTTAAAATTTTAAAATTTCAAATATAGGATTTGCATCATCTTCTTCCCCGAAACTTAATATATATTATATTATTCACAATTATCTCAACCATAACTGATGAATTCAATCCTCAAATAGACTAACCAGCAAAATCACGATCAATTTACCAACACATAGATGATAAAATGTAGATTAACAGATAAATTAACACCAGCACTTAACAAAAGAAAACCAAAAAAATGCAAAAAGTAAAAACCATCTACGAACATTGAATAAGAAAAGTGAAATCATGAAGAAGAAGAAACAAAAGAAGGAGATGCATATGGTGGAGAAGAACAAAAAGAAGAAGAAGAGAGGAGGAGAAGAAGGAAGACGAAGAAGAAGAAAAAAAAAAGAGAAGAAGAAGAAGAGCGGCAATGGATATGGAAATTAGGGCATAAAAAAAAGGAATATATATATATATATATATATATATATATATATATATCCCAACTAGTCTCAAATGCGATTTTCATCCCAAAACAAGTGTCATCATATACAAGGTTTGAAAAAATATTTGTGCATACAGCTGTACCAAAAATTTCCTCACTTATTTATCTCATATCAAGTGAGATAGAAAATGATTATTAAAAATTTACCTATATTAATAATTTATAGTCAAATAAGTATATATAAATCTTTTTATTACTTTCCTAATTAATATATAATGTGCAAAATCGTAAAATGATTTTTAATTTACTAACTCCGTCCCGACTTAACTTGTCTACTTTGACTGGGCACGGAGGTTAAGAAAATGCAGTTGACTCAAGTGGATATGCATTTTTGGATGATATTTTTGTAATAATATGCACATCAAGTCAAATTTTATACACTTTTGGATGACATTTTTGTAATAATATGCACATCTAATCAAATTCTATGCACTTTTGGATGACATTTTTGTAATAATGTTGAAATATATGGATATTAATGTAAAAAAAAAAATTGTTATTTATGAGTTGGCAAGTTAAGCTGAGACAAATAGAAATGACAAGTAGGCCAGTTAAGTTGGGATTTAGGGAATATTATGGAAGCAATACATGATGTCATTGGAAAAAGAGATTTGCAGAAAAAAGAGAAATGAAGTAATTAATTAATGGTACGATGTTATTCTTCAAAACTTTTATGGATATTTATTTATATATAGTAGGAGAATATTGACGGGTTAATAGGATTTTTTTATTTGTGAGACTTGACCTCATTCAATACAAAGTTCACTTAAAAATGATAAATAATGAAAATTTATGAAAATATTAGGATAAAAGATGAAATATTGTTTGTATTAAATGAATTCACTAACGAAAAACGAGGAGAAGACACTCCAATTGTAGCATGGAGAAGATCAGCACCAAATACAATATGAATACTACAATATGTTTTTTTTTCTTTGACGTTACAAATAATATATCTTTTCAAAAGTAAATATGAATATATATATATATATATATATATATATATATATATTGATTTTTGAATATATAAATATGAACTTAGTCGAGGAAGTATATATATTTGAGTAACAATTAATATAATTTTAATTTGATGTTTTATCATGTATTGTCCCCAATCGTACCTCATAATGCGATGGAGGACAGACGACGAGCAACCAACGGCGACGGAGAGATCGGAATGCGTCACGGCTCCGTCGTGGATTTCTATGACATCAGCAATTCCGAGTTCAATGGCGCATTTTACTACAGCCATTGGTGTGAAACCTAAAGCATATTCCCACATCTCCAACTTTGCATGTTTTTCTTCTTCTATTTCTTTCTTTGATTTCATCACTTCTCCCATCTTTCTTTCTTGTTTGTTGTGTGCAAGAACATGGGTAAAGGTGTGCTTTTATAGGCACTCATGACTATTATTTCTCAATTATCAATTTTAGTCTTATAATTCAAAAATGTTATTAAAAATTAACAGAATTAAAATCTAACGTGTCTCTAGGGTAGGACTAAAAATGAATTTTTTTCTACAAATTATATACACATTTTCAAGTTGCATTTCCTAATTATTATCATGTCATGTTTTTATTAAATGATGATATCATCAATTTCCGCATGAGAGTGTGTTGAGAGTACTTACATATAATTAGATAGAAATATTATTTGCAATAGATCTCATCAAAAGAAGGATTTTATAAAAATATTATTCTCAAAAAAATGTTGTTTCATTCATGTTTCATGTGTTCTAATTTAATTTGTGGACTAAAAGAGTGTTATATAACAACCAATTTGGATATATTGATTATTGAGTAGATACATCCACATTTATTCTCATTGATAAATCAACGATGATTTATAATATTGTAAAACAATGTTATATTTAGATTTATCTTACAAATTTTGAAAATTCGTGCTAGAATCACGATAATATAAAATTTCATTGTTTTTTTCTTGTGCAATTAAGCTTTCATTGTTTTTTTCTTGTGCAATTAAGCTTTCATTGTTTTTTTTTTTTTTCTTGTGCAATTAAGCGTTTAGTGCATCTATGCATGTCATATGTATGTATCAAATCATAGCAATAGGCATACAGTAAAATGGAATATGATATCAAACCATAGCAATAGGCATACAGTAAAATGGAATATGATATCAAAACACAAATTTTAATAAAATTTTGAGATTGCACGAAAAGTGAATAAAAATTAATGATAGAATTATAAGCAAATAATCAGGTAGAGAATCTAGTAAGATAAAATTGGATACTTATGCTTGATATTAATCATTCTTCCAATGAATCACGACTAAAATTATAATATTCAAGCAGTGCTCAATAATTTCCATGAATCACGACTAAAATTATAATTTTCAAGCAGTGCTCAATAATTTCCATGACGATGCCATTGTTTTCTCTACCTACCATCAAATAAAAAAAAAAAAAAAAAAAGTACTGAAGTTTACCCAAATTTAAGAACAAGTATCTTATCAAATGACAACCAAATCTTAATACCTTTGTCATGATGTTAATTTAAAAACACATCATAGCGGGCCAGGCCTAGAATATTATTTTCATTTTAATTAAGCCGATGGGTTTTGTAATACTCGAGAAAAAAAGAAAAATAAATAAATAAGAGAGACTAATAATTCATAAGAAACTTTGATTAGTTATCATTTTCCCATGGACTTAAGTTATATGTTTAGGCTTATTCTTGAATTATTTTAGGTTTAATCATGAGTACATTAATAATCTTACACATACCAGAGGCCTTTTAATGAATTCTGATAACGAATATCTGTGTTGATGGGCGTTAATCCTCATTAACGATGTTGATACATGTCAACTGAGCTTTAACTGATCAAAATAAAGCTCAATCTCATGTTAATTTTAGAAAAAAACATAAAGGTTGCAAGATGATGGTAACACATAAGACCTACTCACTATTTGAAGTCTCGAAATCCTCATCAACTCATGCTAATCGACTAAGCATGAGACCTGTCTATTTGAATGTCTTAGATTTGATAAGACACATTTCAAGTCCATATAACAAGTCAATCCACAACTCATAATACAATTCTATAAAAAAAATATCATACAAGGTTTTCAAGCATTATATAACTTAGCAAGGTGTTGAGACATTACTAGTGAATCCAACGACACCCAATCTCAAAACAAATAACAAAGCATTCATAGAGTTATACATTGGGTGAATTCAACAACATACACCTAATACATTCTACCTTTTTTCAAAACTTATCTGAAAGAGAATCCAATATATCTTTGTCATGAATATCTAAACTGATTGTTCACTGTTCAAGAATTCTTTTAAACAATTTATACAATCACACATAGCATTCATATATGTTATCTTAAAACAATGCAATAATGTCTTGAGAAATCATCAAAAACTAGAGTAGAGTAGAACACACCAAGTATTGAACACCAAGAAAGAGTAAAGTAGTGACATAACAGGGATGACAATAGACAGGGAAGGTATCCATCCCATAGAGTTTCAATACATTTAACCATCAAAAGTTTAGGACATCATCTCAGTACGAAATACTGAAACAGCTTTAAACTAAACAGTGACAGAAGAGAGATATAGTTGAAACCCATGTTTGATCATTGTACCGATCACTTCTTCAGGTGGGGAAAACAAGCAACCATATCAGCCTTTGGGTGTTTCGCTTCAGCATGTTCCCTGCATTTCACCTCCGAAGTGGTGCAAATAAATGTTTGCATGCAAACCTTACACTGCGATTTAGAATAAGTAGATGTTATAAAGCGCTAAAATTCAGCATGAAGATTGTCACTGTTTGGGATGAAGCTAATGATACTAAGGGAGTTTTGTTTGAAGACACAGTCAAACAAAAAGCTTCAGTTAAAATGCGGTTTTAACCATTTTACATCTAATTTTGTGTTTGGAATGAGGGTTTTGAAATGCAAGATTTGAAATGAATGAATTTGAAATCCACTCATATTCTCAAAATGAAAGTGATGGATTTCAAATTCAGATGGCTCCAAACACCACTAATGAATTTACTACTATGAATTTCAAATCATTTCTTAAATCCCTCAAATTTGGATAGAGGGATTTGAAAGACAGGAGGATTCAAATCCACACATTCTTCAGTTTAAAATATAAATGATGGATTTCAAATTCAGATCAATCTAAACACCATTATTAAATTACTACTATAAATTTCAAATCTTTTCTCAAATTCATCCATCCAGACACAACCTGAGTTTATTTGCACAAATTAATCTTTACATCAGTATTCAACACAGTTTCACTAACAAAAAGTCCATGGGAAACGAGGCTTCTTTTCCAAATCAGGCAATTAAAGAGTTTTGTTCTATCTTCTCTTTGTAAGTTATTGTGTTGTTTTTGATCTGTGATTTTCAATAGGCCACTAACATCCGATCATGGGTTAAGAGTAGTTTTCATATTACCGAAGCAAAATTTCTGAAGCCATTTTGCTCCACAAAAATAGAAAATGGACATGGTTTACTGTCACAACATTTGATTTGAGCTGATTGATATAATGTTTTAAGCTTAAGGGATTATCATCTTGATTTTAAATTATTAGTATGCAACACGATCCAACATAGCTACTCTCTGAAAGTTACTAATATGTACTAACAAAAACCTAATCAGGATTTTTCTGAAATGAACTAATCAAGGAATCTGCTATTCTCTACATACACACATTCATAGAACATGGAAGGAAACCAGTTTCATGTTCTTAGCTTCAATCAAAGATCAATATTTGTGAATAGTCGAAAATTCATCATGCAGGTCTATACCTATTAGAAGACACTACTTAATTATACATTTCTACAATTAAGAACAAATATCAGATGTGACTAGAAATCACTATCTCTTACAGACCTCCATTTCCCCATTAATTTGCACTACATCAACTAATCTCCTCTGTGCTCAATTTCTTTCATGGTACATTTGATTGGACAGAGTAAACTTCACATGTCATTAATCATGTTTAAAAAAACTAAGTTTTTCTTTGTGTAAAAATTCCAAAATTATTCACATTGAAGCAAAAACATTACACAGTTGTGCTACTGAAGATGTAGCACTCAAGATCAGTCTTTTCAGCTTCTTAGTCTACTAGAATATACACATGGAAAAAGGAACAAAACAACAAATAATCATGCATATTTAGAATAAGATATGAATCATATAGAAAAATTATTTCCTCACTAATTCATCACATCAAAATTGTTCAGCAAGAAATTTACCCCAAATCCAACAAAATCAACACAGCACAATAATCTTACTGGTGAATCAGAGATTAACATAAACTCAAAATTAGAGTTTCTGAGTTTCTTTTATAAATAAAATAAAATAAACCTGGATAGTCATAGCCTTCTTGTTGGCTTCAA
Organism: Scutellaria galericulata; assembly: GCA_946896805.1. NCBI lineage: Eukaryota > Viridiplantae > Streptophyta > Magnoliopsida > Lamiales > Lamiaceae > Scutellaria > Scutellaria galericulata. The sequence continues at coordinate 17,497,584 of OX335793.1, forward strand.
GCTGACTTCCTGCACACGAAATAAACATACCCTTTTGATCAGTTCAATTTTATCTTCATCCACCATAAAAACCAAGAAATCAAAATAATAATATATAAAAAAACCATCTCGATCCCCACCGATTGTCTGTTGTGATGAAGGACGTGAGATCAAAAAATAAAAAATCCATCTCGATCCCAACCATAAACAGAAGGGGGAAACCCTAAAAAAAATCAATACAAAATTATGGAGAAAAAAAAACCTAGACAAAATTTAGATACCTTTTCCGGCGGCTTTGAGCTTCTCCATGTTCTTCTCTCGAGCCATCTTTGATTTCTGCGCATTGCCTCCGCCCATGGCTTCTCGCACGATTTTTTTCCCTTTTTTTTATTTATTTATTTTCTTTATTTCTTTGAGTTCTTCTCCTCTCTCGTCTTTGGGCTTATGGTGGAGAGTAGGGCAAATAAATGGGATATATAAATTGGAAACAAATAAATTATTTAAAAAATAATTTGTTGTGATATGGTGAGGTTTTAGGGGTATTTAATTTGGAGAAGAGGACAGATATAATAAAGGAAAATGAAATTGCACAAGCAACCAAAATTGTTTTATGGATTATTATTAATGAAAAATTCTAACTTATATTAACTTTGACTATTGACAAGTATTAACGATAAAACGTGAATTCTAATCTAGAGACTTAATGGACTTATATTGCAGTCAAACGGATTAGTTAACCGGATTACTAGAGTATTCTAGAATATTCTTGATCAATATATTTAAATTGAACGTTAAAATATCATTATGTAGTATTCAATTAATTTTCATAAAATATCACTTGATTTAATTTTTTTTCACCCAATTTCAGAAAATAGAAATTAGAATTTGGATTAGCAATAATTTAGAGTTCGGGTTTTCTTATATGGTCAAAAAGTAACATACTATGCACCCACCCACACACATATATACAGCTGGTTTCACAGCTACTTAATCAATTTGTGGTCTATATTTCAAGATTTTCCAAGAGAATAAAGTGGTAGACCCACCCATAGCAGGAAAAAATAAAATTGGTTTAAAAAATAGATTCAACTTGTAGCCCATAAATGGAAGACACTTGATCAATTTGGATATCTTCAATTGCATCGCACTAGTACACTTTCTTTCTTTCTCTTTATTTTTTCATTGAATAAAAATATTAGATCGAGGCGATCATATTTGATGCACAAAATCTCATTCTATCTTTTCGATCATGTCTGAGAATATATATATATATATATATATATATATATATGACATGTGACAAATTAAAAAATGATGATATGAACTACATATCTTTTGATCATTATATATATCATATAATATATTTAATAAATTGATTGAAACAAATCAAGAAGGATGGTATTAACTATAACCTAGACATATCACTCTTATTACTCACATGGGTTTGTAGTTCAAAATAATTTACTTAAAAAAAAAAAATAATTACTAGTGACTTTGATTAGAGAAGTTGGGAGTTGGGGGTATACACATTCAATGATTTCACACTGATTGACTTAATTTTCTTGCCTAGCCTACAATAGATGATGATGTTATTATGAAATTATGATTATCATTTATATCAAATTTGTTAATATCGATCATTGAAACTTCAACACGGATTCAGCTTAGTATGCAACTGATAATTTGATTGCTTAATAGGTGAAATACTGTTCTAGCTTTTGACTTACAAAAATAATAACACTTTACATTAAAAATCCGTTTTAATGTTTATGTAATAAATATCATGCTTGCTAAACTGCACATATACAGATATACTTAAACTTTTTTCAAGATTATATTATCCATCAGCATACTATTATAACAATACAAAACTACTAATTTTGATATTATTTAATTGACTCACTAATTTCTGTGAAAATGGAGGATGATAAATATTTAGTGATAAACTAATCGTATAAATCATCTTTTATTATCAGCCCATGATATTGGCCATATAATTCAGAAATTCTTGCCAAAAGCCACACCATTTCCGCCATATCCGCCGCCGCCACCACCGCCGCCATATCCAGGCCCTGAACCATAGCCTGAGCCAATCCCACCACCATAACCAGAACCGCCGCCGCCACCGCCGTTGTTCCATCCACCATATCCACCACCACCACCTTGGCCCATACCACCACCACCGCCACTACCCCACCCACCGCCATTGCCGCCGCCCCCTACACCGCCATATCCATTACCACCGCCGTTACCGCCGCCATACCCTCCAAACCCACCCCCACCCCCACCCGCATTTCCTCCTCCATTTCCACCGCTGTAACCGCCGGAGCCTGACCCGAATCCACCACCACCACCCATGGGAGGACCAAAACCCTTATCTTTATTATATCCACCAGCTGTCAACTCCTCATGATCAGCATCTTCTTCAAACATATTCTTCACACCATTTTCATGATCAAAATGCAGAAACCTCGCTTCCCTGGTTGCTTCAAAAGCTGCAAAACCGCAAACACACAAACCAAGAATCACAACCCAACATACATATTCCTTACGCTTTGCCATGATTGCTCTCATGTTACAACAATCCCACGAGCAAATTAAAAGGACAAGACCAACAAAGATATATATGTCAATAAAGAAATATACGAATTAACCAATATCAACAAAAAACTATAGAACTATAGAGGGGTGTATACTTACTATGAGTGCAATTAATATAGAGCAGATTCTTGCTTAGGTTTAGGGTTTATGATCATGGCTATGGGATTGTGAAGGGCATGAAAAGTGCTCCATATGAATTCGGTGGTGAAGACATTCTGCATGAATGCGGGGTGGGGTGGGGTGGGGGTGGGGGTGAGGGTATATTTGTAGAAGAAACAGCCATTTTAAATGAAGCTCTAAGTTCTTGAAATGATATCAAACGGTGTGACAAAATAATTAAGTGGAGACTGAAGATCGCATTATTATTTCATTGTTAGGATTCGAGGCTCACTAACTGAAATTCTGCACAAAAGTTCACTTAAACACATATAAATGAGAAAAGAATTAAAGATACAATATTAATTGATCATTGAAATTGTGATTCATTATGTGTTAAAGGATGGGAAAAAATTATGAATGTTCCAATATTGTGTTGCATTCTATTTCATCATCTCGAATTTTCATTTACACTCAATGCATATATAAATTTACAAATGAAATAAAACTAGTCATATATAGAGTGAGTGTGTGGTTATTTTGGAATAAGAGATGAAACATATACTTGACCAATTTTCTCATATGTGTCTAACATGGTCAAGTAATATATTAATCGGCTTTTTTTAACTAATTAATATAGTTTTCAAAAAAATTTAACAAAATATGGTTTGTTTCAAACTTGATTTCTGTCATATTTTGGAATGAGAAAGAGAAAATTCCGTTTGAAGTCTGCTCACACTATATTTGGGCTTTAAAACTAGAGTGAATTGGGCTGTACCACTTTTCTGATATTGTTTAGGAGTTGGACTTTTAGTTCAATTTGAAATATGGTAGGTCATAATCGATACAAATGTGTCTTATTATTTTTAAAATGATACCTTCCTTATGGAAAGCCTAAAACTTTTAATTTGAGTTGCAGAGAATCGAGCTGAAAACTGTAACGACGAGTTCTTTTAAGAATTTGTTTTTTTATTTTAAAGTTGTATCTAAGTTTAATTATCCTCTATCTGAGTTTTGTTTTTAAATTATATTCTTTAAATTGTCAGGCAAAAAACTCTATATCATAATAATATCATAGTATTGTCAGACTCCTAAAGTTATTTGGGAATAAACACTTGGCCCCATATTGATCTTAATTGAAAAACTTAAATTTTGCTGGTCATGTGAAGTTTTGAGCCAATTAGAGGATTGCCGCAGGTCTGTTTGAATTGGGATGTGCTGATTCAGATTTGGGTCTGTTGGGTTTTGGAGCCACAACTTAATTTTGAGTATAAATAGTCTTTAATTCATTGTATTTGTAAACACACGAAAATTAGTATATCTCCTGATTTGGTAGTGTCTCCAAACATAGTCATTCAGCGAAATGGATCAACAAAATTTTATTCGTTATTTTTCGTTCATATCAAATTTTCTATAATTGAACTTAAAATCCTATCAACTGGTATCTAGAGCTAGCATCAGGTTCAGTAGATCTGGTGGGAGCAATTACGATGGCTGAAAGGAAATCGTTTGTTGAGAAGTTTAATGGAACAGATTTCGGGTTCTAGAAATTGCAGATCGAGAGGATTACCTGTATGCTAAAGATCTGTATCAACCTTTGGGTATGAAGCCCGAAACCATGAAGGACGATGAGTGGAAGTTGCTGAATAGGAAGGCGATGATTGTGGTTCGTCTGCCATTATCTAGGAATGTTGCACTCCACACAGTAAAGGCGAAAACCATCAAGGAGATGTTAGAAATTATGACTGAGATGTAGGATAAACCATCAGCCGCGAACAAGGTTTGGGCTTTTGGGGCTACAACCCAATTTTGGGTATAAATAACCATTTATTCATTGTATTTGTTAACACATGAAAAATAGTATATCTCCTGATTTGGTAGTACCCCAAACATAGTCATTGTTAATGAATTGGTCAACAAATCTTTGTTCGTTATTTTTCGTTCACATAAAATTCTCCATGATTGCACTTAAAATCATAATAGGGTCTCATTGATGCTACACCTAGGGATAGAGTTACCCGTGTAAATGTGGGTACCCTACATGTTCAAATTACAATAGGGTGGGTACGTACGTGTAGTTGTAAATGAGAATGGGCGGGTACGTGTAATTCTAGATGAGAATAAGACGGGTTTGGGAAAAAAATCTCATTGTACGGGTAGGGTTTGGGAAGAGGTCCTTTACCCGCAGGTACCCGCCCATTAAAATATATATGTATGGTATGTAGCATATAGAAATCAAACCTTGCACCTTAAATTAAAAAATGTATTTTTACCACCAAATTGGCTAGCAATATATGATGAATTTTTCATTAAAAATGTATATAAATATATTAAATATACATATTAAAAAAATAAAATACAAAATACTCATTCAAAATAATAATTTAAAAAAATAGATATTTATATTTGGTAAACGGGTATTGGGTTGGTTTGAATACTCATCGGGTAGTAGTGATCAGGAACGGGACGGATACAAATAGTTTTAAATGGGAATGAAACGAGTTTAAGAAATATAAAATTAATAGGGTTATGGTTTGAGATTCCTAAACGGTAAGGTACCTAATCTGTTGTTATCCCTAACTACATTCGGAAGAGTGTATCATGTGTGGAGCTTTAGCTGACACAAGTCCCCATCCATTTATTTAGTTTTTTTTTTAGTTGTTAGTTGTTTTTAACTATGGTAATCAAATCAATTAAAAGTTTTAAAAATTCTCACTTCAAAACTCACATCTCTTCTTCTCCCAAATCTCTGTCTCTCTTCTTCTTCAAAAATAATTTTAATGCTCTCACTAATCAAAATTAAATTTTCTAACAAGCTTCAAGTCAAATTTTATGGCTTTCACACTTCAAGAGCAGAAAATGCATTATACATAAAAATGTGCAACAAAGTTCAAGAATCAGACATACATAAAAATGAATCATTACTTAATAATTGATATATTTCTCTTTTAATAGAACTATCAAAAGTTTTTGCAGCATTTATTTGATCGCAAGACTATGAATATAAACAATGCATTGATGTGCTTGAAATGTTTGGGTCAGACCTCGTCCTCGGCCGAACTCTTTTTTGGATTTCCTATTCTACGACCACAAATCCAAATTTACAAAGTCCACTCACGCCCTATTCCAAACACACCCTAAAGATATATCATCTTAATAGTTTTTATTAATTTTAGTCTAGATGGTCTGTCGGGATAATTTTTAGTATTCTCATACTATAGTTATTGGGCTAAAAAATAATAACTTCGGCTTGGATCATATATTATTGAAATTCGACAAATTCTTCATATAGTACTATATATTTACACAACAATACAATGCACACACGATGTTAAAATACGGTACATTATTTTAGTAAAATTACAACAATTTTCTCAAACGGGAAAAAAAAAAAAAAATTACTAGGCAAAATGTTTATAGGATTTTAGTGGGTCATAATTCCCTACTCTATAACCCTTAATTTTGACCTATATTTAATTTGTTATAAGTTATCTTTAAGAATAAAATAAGTGCAACTAAATAAAAAGATTTTTGCCGACAAGAGGAGGTGTGTAATAATGTAGACTGATATGTCTTGTACATAAGAGCCAAAAATTGTGCATGAATTGGACAAAGACGTATAACGAAACCAAAGAAAGATTGACAAATAGTATATTAATGAATATTGGAATCTCTTTTCGTGTTCAAATAACATACCATTTGTTGGTCCCTTTCCTTCCATTATTGACTTTAAGGGCTCCATCTTTTGCGTATAACTACTTCTTTATCTTCAACACTTTCTTTATTAATACATTTAACCATCTTCAAGACTTTGGTATATATACAAGGGGTGAAATTGGAATGTATTTAGTGCGTGCTCTATTTTACTTCACTCGTTTTATAATGTTTAAATTTACTTTAATTTGTTAATTCACATCCACCCATACATTTATTTAATACAAAAACTCATGTGAGACGGTCTCACGGGTAGTTTTCGTGAGACGGAGCCCCATTACCCACGAACAACATGTGAATTGTAGGGTTTGGATGGTGAATAATTGGGTTGCGGGTTGACCCGTCTCACACAAGATATTAGAATTCTGTAAGACGGTCTCACAAGAGACTTACTCTTTATTTAATCAAATTTTAGGTGAATTTAAAATTGTATTAATTTGCCTTGTATAAAGAATTGTATAGTGAGTGTAAACGTTTAAAGTGATTTGGGTAAAAAAAAACCTTTTGAGGCATAATTATTCATATTATGCCAAACAATTGGTTTAAAAGATTCTCTATCTTTTAAATTTGTATATATTGAGCATGTCAATAATACAATATTGGATTAATTGTTGTAAAAATCATAATATTCAGTCAAATAGTCGTTTTAACCAAATTATTCACTATTTATAAAAATAATATGACCTCTGTCATTCAGACTTCGACCAGTTTTGAATCTTTTTTTTACTAATGTGTCAATTTTGTAATCCTTTTTACTATTTACAAAAATAATTTATTCATGTATATGTACGACAATATTCTAATTTGGATACATCACATGATAAGAAAAGTTTTTTTAAAAAATTTAAAATATGTTCATCATATAATTTTAATATGTAACATAATTGACATATTACCATATAATCATGACATGAAATCACTTACAAAAAGTTAAATAAAATTTAATTAATTTTAGTATATATACTTTATAGCGCCGCACCCTACGCCTTTGGCACTATATGGAGTAGTTGTAAAATGTTTTTTTTTGTGACAAAGAAATTAGTGACTATGTTGTTTCAACTCTAATTCAATGAATTCACACCATAAAAATTGACATTTAGTCAGTTTCAAGAATATTTATAAAAGATATATAAATTGGAAATCAATCAAGATGAAAATGTTTTGTAATTGGACATTACCATTATTCTTGATTTAATTCAACTGTATTCTAATTTGACGCTGCTACATTTGCTACTGCATGTTGATGTGTAATTCAAACTTGTCAATATATGAAGAATGTCTTGTAAGTTAGTAACTTTGAAAATTGAAAGTAAGTAAAAGAACTAAAACAAGAAAATTGTAAGTGATCAAGTACGACTCATTTATAAACTATGTGTATGTTTGGTAGTATTTTAAATAGATAAGAAAAAATAGAATATTTAGAAAATTAAAGTCGAAATTCTTGATAACATTTTTCATATAATATATGATCTTCATTTCTCACAACCTTCTATTCATGCGGTTCATATTTTTAATTTTATAATATGTTTCAATTTTATTTTATTTTAATTGTTAATGTGTACAGTGTATGATCATGCATTATGATTTTATATAATACACATGGAGGAATTAAATTTATTAAAATTAAAAATCTCATATACTATTTATTAGTAATGAGTCATAAACCATGATTTTATTTTAAATTATACTAATAAACTATGACTTAATTATTGTAAAATAGATTTGACGTTATAACAACTTCTCTAATTGATATCTCATCCTACCATAAACCTTCAAAATCAGGTTTTTAACTTAATTGAGCGGATAGAATCGATAGATAGCTGAATTGATTGATGCATAATCAAGTTGTCATTACATGAAAATATAGTATAAAACTTGGTCGTATTTTAATTTTATATATCATTTTATAAGTATTCCAGCATAGGATACAGTGTATATATAATACACTCAAATGGAAATTGTAAATGAACTTAATTAATAAATAAAACAAAATTAAATTATTATTAATTTATATTAGAAAAAATAATATTTAAAGTTTTGGTATGCTCTATAATATGAGATTGAGAGAGAGAGAGAGTTAAACTCTTTCACTTCTCAATAATTAACCCGCTATTTTGTAACTATTATCTTATTTATTTAATTTTTTTGTATATTTTGTTAACTTAAAATAGAAATTGCTAACGAAGAGTGAGTCTCTTGTGAGATCGTCTTACGGTTTTTTATTGCATTATGCGAGATGCACTACAAGAAAACTGTCAAATTCCAACGACAGAAAATCCGTTGGAATATGGTGTTTTTCCGTTGGAATTGATGATTCCAACGGAATTTGCGCTGTTGGAAAAGTGGGCGTTGGAATTTCAAAATTCCAGAGAAATTTCCAACGGTAACATTCCAGAGGAATTCCCAACGGTAATAACATTCCGACGGTAATTTCAACGGAATTTGCGCCGTTGGAATCCTTTGGAAAAGTGGGCGTTGGAATTTCAAAATTCCAGAGGAATTTCCAACGGTAACATTCCAGAGGAATTCCCAACGGTAATAACATTCCAACGGTATTGCAGTGTTGGAATCCTTTGTTGTTGGAAAAAGTTTCAACGCCATTTCCGACGGTATTTCCAACGGAATTTGCGGTAATAACATTCCAACGGTAATTCCAACGGAATTTGCACTGTTGGAATCCTTTGTTGTTGGAAAAAGTTTCAACGCCATTTCCGACGGTATTTCCAACGGAATTTGCGCCATTGGAACCTTTGTTGTTGGAAAAAGTTCCAACGGTAAAATACCATTGGAATAATTCCAACGTTTTTTTAAATATTTTTTAATTAAATATTAAATAGGATGCTGATGTCATCATAACGCTGACACGTCATCAAAGTGATGATTTTTAAATATAAATGCAAATATAAATGCAAATTTTTAAAAGTGATGATTTTTGGAATAATTCCAACGTTTTTTTAAATATTTTTTAATTAAATATTAAATAGGATGCTGATGTCATCATAACGCTGACACGTCATCAAAGTGATGATTTTTAAATATAAATGCAAATTTTTAAAAGTGATGATTTCAAAGTGATGATTTTTAAATATAAATGCAAATTTTTAAAAGTGATGATTTTTAAATATAAATGCAAGTATTGCGCATTGTCTAGAATTCGAATCCGAGCGACGAGGTGATACTCCAACCACTAGACCACTAGTGCTTTATGTAGTAATATTCTACATGCATTTCTTTTATTTCAATTTGACAAATTTCCAATAGTTTTTCAGTCCGTTGGAATTTTTCCATTGGAAATAGTAATTCCAATAACTTTTCCAACGGTTCATTCCAACGGTTGTTACTTGTCATTGGAATTTCTGTTGGATATTTCCAACGGCCACAAAATGTCATTGGAAATGCCGTTGGAATTTGACAAAATTCCAACAGTTTTTCAGTCCGTTGGAATTTTTCCATTGGAAATAGTAATTACAATGGCTTTTCCAACGGTTTTTACTTGTCGTTGGATATTTCCAACGACCACAAATGCCATTGGAAATGCCGTTGAAATTTGGGTGTTTTCTTGTAGTGATGAGTCGACCCACAACCCAATCACCTATAACTTAAATCCTACAATTCACATATTGTTGGTAGGTGATAGGACTCCATCTCACGATAACTATCTGTGAAATTGTCTCATGTAAGTTTTGTGGCTAATGAAATAAATTTGAAAATTTTTTTGTGCCATATATCACCTATAGGTCTTACTTAATTGTATAAAAAGATTTTCATAAAACCTTACTCTTTCGTAGATTTTTAAATTTAAATTAAAAACAGACAATACCATTTAAATTGAATATATATATATATATATATATATATATATATATATATATATATATTTTTGTGTCATGTGTCCTTTAATGGTCTTATCTTTATATATATAAAAGTAAGATCACTTGTGCCACATGTCAAACCCGCAATTTTTCTTATAATAATAATCTTTAATAAATGAAATTATAAAGTTTTTAATATGGTTAACAAATAACTTTAAATTAATGTTTATAGGATACGTGACTAAATAATTTTTTAGTTAGATTTATTAAAATAGCATATGCTATACTTTAAATATAAAAATTATTTATATAAATAAATAAATAAAATAAAATAAAATCAAGGTGGGTTGATTAAAAAATTATTCAAATATATTAATTCATGAAATTCAGTAATTTTTGCGAAGCTATGATTTTATATAAATTATGATTTTTATTTGGAAATTTGAACTTTTAATTAATTAAATTAAAAAGAATTAAGAACTTTTCTAAACTTTAACGATGAAAACCAAACTAAAAAATAGTTGAAATGTTGAATAATACAATAAGTATAGAAATATATATTTTTCCAAAATAATAAATAAAGTATTATTTAAATTCCTAAATGCAAATACATTCCAACAATTAAATAATGTATTAATCACATTATGTTATATTTAATGTTAAGTTAGGTGATATGTATTGTAGAAAACCATAGATTTATTTTTTCTATATAGTTACTATTTAAAATTTTCAAATTTTATTAAGTTCAATTAAGTTTTTAAAATCTTATGTATTACACAGATCTTATATTATTATTTTTTATATATCAAAGATTATGCATGTATATATAGTGCTAATTATTTATTAATAAATAAAATATACGATTCATATATAGTTAAAAAAAAAAAAAAAGTGGACTGCATATGGCCCCTTAAAAAGGAGTGGGGTGGGGAGCGGTGAGGGTTGGAGCATTTATCGACAATTTAAATAGCAACTATAGATATAATTATTGAATCAGTTAGTGGGACAATTTTAGCATCTCGGTCCGATAGGAGTTGTGAGAGGTTGTAAATCAGGTACTCAGCGGCCTGTTAAGGGGGAGACGCTCCCCACAAGCCTACAAGGAGCCCACCGTTAAAGCCCACATTGGGCCCACACTGCAGGCTGTGGGATTTGAACCTTGTACCTTGGAGCAAATCTGTCCCTCCGGAACCAACTGAGCTAATCTGTGGACATTTGACTATATCTTTTGGATGTAATAGATTATTTTAATCATTTTTAATAAATTATATATTAATAAGGTTGATTAATATCACACTTATTGAGCTCAAAAGTTTTGTAATGCTAAAAGTTTACTTAAAAAAAAAAGCTTAATGATCTATGCTAGAACTAGATACTTGCAGCTTGTCCCAAGACTTTGTCCTGAGACTCAAATTAAGAAAACAGCAAATAAAAGTAAAGAAAGCAATTTGCATGACACATGCTTGCTATGCAACTTTTCATACCAAGCAATGGAAAAAGAATGGAAAATGAGTGTTTGGTACACATCTTTAATTCCCGTTACAGTACTTTACTAAGAAATCAAAGGTGTGACTTTCATTCCTCGGGTTTTCCTTAGGAATGACTTTCATTTCGCAACTCTATTTTCTAAAATAATAATAATAATAATAATAATAATAATAATAATAATAATAATATCAATACTAATAATAATAATACTAATAATAATAATAATAATAATAATAATAATATCAATACTAATAATAATAATAATAATAATAATAATAATAATATCAATACTAATAATAATAATACTAATAATAATACTAATAATAATAATAATAATAATAATAATAATAATAATAATAATAATAATAATTAAGTTGATTCAATTCCTAAAGAATTTTGGTAAACCAAACAACACAAATTTGAAGAGAATATTCATTTCATTCTTCACTACTATCATTATCATTCATTTTCTCATTCCTTGAAAACGTACCAAGCGGCTCCTTAATCAAAATAGGTTTTGTAAATATTATTTATGATAAGACATATGCAGATAATATATACATGAAATAAATTTAGGATAAAAATCTTCACTTTATACTCATTAAAATTAAATATGGTATTGGGGTTGGGGACCCTATAATTCTTTGTCTTGTCTTATGAATATTAGAACCCAAATGCATATCACAAATATTAAGGCCTACCACTGCCAATTCATCTTAATCTCCCAACTATTTTGCCCAAAAAAAAAAAAAATTATAATAACTTAAATCTCCAATATAAGGAATAACAAAAATGAAAATTGGAGAGTCGAATCTACCCCTTATCTTACCTTCAATTAAGTCATAGTTAAGAATAAAAATTCAATTTAAACGAGTAATCCCAAAATTGATAAGGGAAATCTTCATCCCAGTTGTATGTTATACTTATAAACTTGTAATTAATGTTATATGTAGAAGTATAATATTTTCTCAAAAATAAATCGTTTAGTGCTCAATTTGTTTGTTTTAAAAAAGTATTAGCAAATATAACTTGTCATACATATATGCAATATTTTGTTCAAATACAGGAACTTTATAATATTATGTTGTTAAGTTTGTGAAAAAAAAGAAACCCGCGTAAAGTGAATAAAATCCCTTGCGAGTGTATATGAATGCAAGAAATGGACAAATGCATGTAAAAAAGCTACAAAAAAATAAAATAATAATAATAATTATTATTGTTATTATTGTTATTATTATTATTAATTGGACGTCGTTTTCATTATAATTGTATTACGCGAACAATAGATAGTGGGTAGGGCCATTCCAGCTATTTGCAAGAAGTTCCATTCGCAAAGTGGCAACTGACATGGCTCATCACCACACTATTATTTCTAGCTATTATTCTCATTAATATTTAATCATTCAGATAATACTGATTTTATTCGTCAAAAAAAAAAAAAAAAGGATTATACTGATTTTCCTTTTTCATAATTAAGATTTCACATGACAATTTTCTTATTCATCTAATTTTGTTACTAATGTAAAGTATTACTTATCATTTATCAACTTCGAAAATGCAGATAGGAGGATCCAAATCACTGTAAAAAAAAAAAAAAATTCAACAACTTATTAGGAGAGTTTCCTTTTCCATTTTAAAAAACAATTACAGTAAACTAGTAACAAAAATCAATATCAAATTATTTTAACGCTTTCAAACTCGTTTTTTTATCTCATTAATATACATCATGCGTATTTAATGACAATAGAACTATATTGATGATGATAAAATACAAATTAATACAATAAAAAAATGAAAGATCTTGTGTGCAGTGGAGATGGACATTGAGATTTATATCGTATGCATTTCAATCAGTATCATAAGTTAATCATAACAACCACAGCCACGAAATGATGTAGTTGAGTCACTTTCTTCTAAACATTTAAAGAAGAATACACATAGTTTTCATACTAAACTTGTTATCAGAAAAGTTGTACAAATTAGTGGCTCAGAATAAAGATCCCATATTATCCTAAGCTTAGTGCTCGACCCATTAATCGTAAGTGGGTGATTATGCGTAATGAGGTTATCTTGGTGGTTAGCTACACCACTATCATAATAATGATAACTACTATAATAATTGTTTTTTGGTCGGGTCGGATTTCGGATCTTGACCCGATTGACATTTATATCATTGAGATAAATTATAATATTGAGATACTATTGTTTGTAATGTATTCCACTAAAAATAACATTTATATTCTAGGACTTGTGGCGCAACTATCACAATTCATATAAATGATTATTTTTCTATCACAAAGGATAATTTTATTACTTTTCTACTATAATTCAAGAAATTTGACAAAATTGTTCGTCTAAAAAGAATTAAAAAAATCAATTTTGTGTCAAAACTTACATGATACACATTTTTTCCATAAGATTGCATGATATAGTCATATCCTATATAAAAAAACATATCACATAATAACTACGGAAAGTTGATTTTTTTTTTTTTTTTTTTCTGTGAAGAGCAATTTTGTCAATTTTTATTTTTTGTGGTAGAAATGTAATCTCTTATATGAAATGTGGTATTTTAGGATATCATTTCTTATATTCTATGTGATGTTTATGTTTGTTATACATTCGTAATACCAAATATTGCGTAATTCCTAACAATAATAATTGTGAAAATAAGTGTTTTCATTTCCTTTTTTCCTTTCTTGAGGGCTTTTTGCCATTTTTCGCATTTAAAATGATAGGATATCTGAACCGCTTAAAACAATAGACTAATCTTGAAATGCAATATGACCAACCAATCTCAAAGTGCTCGATTATAAATTTAAAAACCAACAAAATAACAGTGGCCAAATGAATGATCAAATGCAAAGTGCATATGTTCAATTTGTACTTTATTGAGTGCATAAAAATCCCATGAAATAAAACTTAAAAAATGTCGATCATATATGATGAGAATTCCACTAACCTGGAATCTTGTGAAATAGTTTGGTTGAAATTGAGCAGTATTATTATCTCCCCTGTTATCTGCAAATAATTTAGCCTTACAAGTAAATATGATTTGGCAACAAGTAACATCATGTCACATCTCCAAAAATGGAGATGTCATTTGGTTGACAGCCTGTCTCGAACAGATATGCCAATTATGTGGCATAATTAGCAGCTGAAACAGGAATAGAGCTTTGGACCACAGTAATATAAATAGGCTAAAACATATGAATATATACTATTCCAGTTCTACGATTAACAGAGCCCTAGATATATTCCGTCGACATACAGAAGATAAGCAAACCATATTCGAACAATTTGTTTTCGTAAGTTATTCATTGACAAAAGGGTTAAATGCAAAAAACAATCCAAACTATCGACTTTTTTCAATTTGCAACCTAATTTTTTTTTTTTTTCCCCGATTGCAACCTAGTCTTCTGTAATTTTTCCGATTGCAACCTCCGTCCACTTTTTGAGCATTTTTCCGGCGAAAGACCCTAATTTTTTATTTAGGGAAAAATCATTTTTATTTTTTATTTTGTGAGATACATAATGTAAAAGACGATTTTACTCTTGAAATGATAAATGTACTAGTCACCTGATGATATTTTCGCCGGAAAAATGCTCAAAAAGTGGACAGAGGTTGCAATCGGAAAAAATACAGAAGACTAGGTTGCAATCGGGAAAAAAAAAAATTAGGTTGCAAATTGAAAAAAGTCGATAGTTTGGGTTGTTTTTTGCATTTAACCCTCGACAAAATTCCTACTTTTACTATAACTTACTTTTCCTCCTGCATAAATGTATCTCATACTCGTAGAAAAGAAAATTTCAATGAAGACAACTCAAGTTTTAGGCCACTCGACTTTTGCCTCTAAGGTATCAAACAGCCAGGTTGTTTCGTAAAAGTAAGCCATGGTTGCAATAAAAAGACACCCAAACTTTCTAAACCACAAAAGACAAAGAATTGTGAAATTGATAGGTGAACCTAAGAAATTGTATTTCACCATAACGACTAGTTAAAATACCAATAAAAGAATGTTATGCCGGATATGGGGGAGAGATACGAGTGCAAGTTATTGGGACTATTCAGAAAAAAGGACAAAGCTATTTTCTAATAATGATGCAAAAAGATTCTTCACAATCCAACTTTGCTTGATTGGAGATGAATAATTGAATCTATAGCAGGAATCAACTTTCTCCAATTTCCAAACTTGATGTGGGTCCAGATTAAACTTTAAGACAATGAGCTATAGACCATTATATAACAGACGTCTTAGGACCTTTCTACCAAAAAGATTATCAATATGGGTATATCAATTTAAGACCCAAAACATATATGTATCTCTGCACCTAAATCAAAAAAGTCGAGAGAAAGAAGTTGCCATCAAATTTGTTCAAGGAAAAGAAGTTACCCGGTTCTTTGACTCAGAAATTGTAAAGCAAACATGATGTCTGTGCTCAGCCTTGGGCGTTTGGTGACATTTCTGTTCCTCTGCCATGTATTTGTTGATGCAGGGAGGAACAATGAGAACACAATGAAGACATTCATAGTTCACATGGACAAGTTTAACATGCCTGCAAGTTTCGATGATCACCTTCAATGGTATGACTCTTGTTTAAAGTCAGTATCACACTCTGCCAACATGCTCTACACCTATGGCAGTGTTGTCCATGGTTATTCCGTGCGATTAACAGCTGAGGAAGCCAGGTTGCTGGAAAAGCAACCAGGGATTCTACTGGTCCAAGAAGATGTAAAATACGAGCTCCACACCACCAGGTCACCAGAGTTCCTTGGAATCCTAAACTCTGACGCATCCTTACCCGAGTCTAGCACACCTAGTGATGTAATTATTGGTGTGTTAGACACTGGAGTTTGGCCTGAAGCAATCAGTTTTGATGACAAGGAACTAGGTCCAGTCCCTAGCGGCTGGAAGGGCGAGTGTGAAGTAAGCAAAAGCTTCAGCTCATCAAGCTGCAATCGCAAACTCATTGGTGCAAGGTTCTTCTCGCAAGGTTATGAATCAGTATTTGGACCGGTTGATGAGGCAGTCGAATCTAGGTCCCCGAGGGATGATGATGGCCATGGAACACACACGTCGACCACCTCAGCTGGATCAACTGTGGTTGGAGCGAGCCTCTTTGGTTATGCTACAGGCACGGCACGTGGGATGGCGAGACATGCCAGAGTGGCAGCATACAAAGTATGCTGGCTTGGAGGATGCTTCAGCAGTGACATACTGGCAGCAATGGAGAAGGCAATTGAAGATGGTGTCAACATTTTATCTCTATCCCTGGGAGGATCAAGCTCTGATTACTTGAGAGACACAGTTGCAGTTGGAGCTTTTGCAGCGACATCTAAAGGAATTCTTGTTTCATGCTCTGCTGGAAATGGAGGGCCGAGTCCAGGAAGCTTGTCTAATGTGGCACCATGGATAACCACAGTAGGAGCTGGTACAATGGATCGTCAGTTCCCATCATATGTTACCCTTGGGAATGGCAAGAAGCTAACTGGAGCATCACTCTACAGTGGGAAACGCTTATCTGGCTCCTTAATACCACTGGTATATGCTGGCAATGTTAGTAGCACATCAAATGGTAATCTATGCACGAAAGGAAGCCTAGTCCTGGAAAAAGCCAAGGGGAAAATAGTGGTCTGTGACCGAGGATTGACTCCGAGGGCACAGAAAGGTCTGGCAGTAAAAGAAGCGGGTGGTATTGGGATGATTTTAGCAAACACTGATACCTTTGGAGAAGAGCTGGTTGGCGATGCCCATTTCATACCTACGGCAGCAGTGGGTGAGACTGCAGGTGCTGAGATAAAGAAATACATCTTTTCTGACCCTAATCCCAGAGCCACGATTGCAACTGGAGGCACCCAGCTCGGAGTCCAACCATCACCTGTAGTAGCAGCATTCAGTTCTAGAGGTCCAAACCCAATCACACCAGACGTTCTCAAGCCCGATTTAATAGCACCAGGTGTTAATATACTTGCTGGCTGGACAGGAAAAGTTGGTCCTACGGGATTGCCTGACGACACCCGGCATGTGGACTTCAACATAATTTCTGGCACTTCTATGTCCTGCCCACACGTGAGTGGATTAGCAGCACTGATCAAGGCGGCTCATCCAGAATGGAGTCCTGCAGCTATAAGATCAGCATTAATGACGACGGCTTATAGCAGATACAAGAATGGAGAAAGGCTTCAAGATGTCGCCACTGGAAAGCCAGCATCACCATTTGATTATGGTGCTGGACATGTGGACCCTTTATCAGCCCTCAACCCTGGTTTAGTGTATGATGCCACGGTCGACAACTACATAGACTTTCTTTGTGCCATAGGATATAGTTCGAGTATGATTAAGGTCATCACAAAGCAAGATTACACCTGCAAAGCAGATAAGGTGTACAGCGTGGCAGATCTTAACTACCCGTCTTTTGCTGTTCCACTTCAGACAGCCTCAGGACCCAAGGGTGGGAGTAATGCACCAACCGTAGTAAAGTATACACGGACACTAACAAATGTGGGCAATCCAGCAACTTATGAGGTATCAGTCTCTCAGGAGACAAACTCAGTCAAGATTCAGGTTCAGCCAGAAGTGCTCAATTTTAGCTATCCAAATGAGAAGAAGACTTACACAGTGACATTCACCTCAAATTCCATGCCCTCAGGCACAACAAGCTTTGCTCATTTGGAATGGTCGGATGGAAAACACATTGTTGGTAGCCCAGTTGTATTTAGTTGGACATAGTAGTAGTGTCATACAATAATAACAGTAAGAAATGCACCCTTTAACTCCCAAATGCATATATTATCCCTATAAAATATCTTGTCTCTGAATCTCTATAAAGCTAAACTTACATAATTGTGTATCTTGATTTTAGAACCTGAAGAAATGATTTTTGACCTATGAGAGTTTGTAAACTCAAAGTGGTTCAAAATGGAACACAATTACTACAAATATCCTATGAAAAACATTAATGAACAATGAGCCATACATTATTGATCCATTGCGCACTTCTCTTTTGCTATTCTTTTCCTGATAAAATTCCTGAATTTAATCGAAGTCCTGATAATTTGGATCAACCCAATAAGTTATAAAATTTAAAACCCACAACAATGCAACAAATTCATGAACTTTCAGTTAGCCCGCACTTCCTTCAGATCAGGCTCCTTTTGCCATATGCCCCAACAAACCCACCAACAATCATCACATGAATGACATGGAAAGCTACTAACTGAAATTCTTGGGTTTATATCCTTCTATTTAGCTTTGCATGTGTTGCACGTGGCACTGGTCCTAAAAATGTAAAATACTATACAGCATTCAGTATCCAGGTACAGACATGACTTTCTCCTCCTTAACAAGATAGCTTACGTGCACATTTAAAGCCTGAGATAATTTGTGATCTACATTTGATGATCCTAATGTTATGCCATAAATGACAGTCTGCACAGCCTCAAAAAATTATAATCACAGCATCTTCATATTAAGCAAATGAAAATCCAACAAAGCATATATATTACCAAACATAAACTGTGAAATATCGTACACCAGAGAAAAAAGAGTCAAATTACTGAGCACATACCAGAGTGTCGAACACTATTCTTAAAAGAGACAATTATAGTCTATAATCTAAAAAGGATTGTAACAAAAGGATCAATCAGAATCATCTATAGCCTGACAAACAGGAAGGTAATAAGTATCCAACTGCCAGTATTTGTGTTTCACTCCCTCCCAGATTTTTTCTCCTAAACAATCCTTCACAGGTAAGGGTATCAATTGTGTGGAGTAACCCAAATTCTCAAGTTCCAGAGATACTAACTGACAATAAACAAGATGAAAGAAGGGATTACTGCCACAGAGACCATTGAAGAATGAATATATTCCACCAGGCTTCAATAATTGCGGAAGATGTTGATGAAACTCTCTCATATCTTCATAATATTCGCCATAAGTGTCAAAGAATATTCCTGAAAATTTGGAAAAGGTGAGTGAGAGAGTTGCTAAATAATTAGGATTAGATCTTCTATTAGAAAAGATAACATCTACCAACTGTCACTGCTAAATGAAAAGCTTAAGAAAACAAACGCTGATGGAAGTCTGGAAGAGGTCACTACTCTTTGGTTGAGTTAAGCATAACTTCTGTAAATTCAAATGTCCAAAATCTATAATTGAGTTGGTGACAGTGAATACTTAAATTCAAACTCATATTTGAATTAACCAATCCTGTTCTTTTTATTAATTTTTTTGATTTTATCACATAATTAAAATTTTATAAATGTGTTCTTGAGTTTTATCAACCTCTCATTTATGAATTGAAAATTTAAACACACCCCTACTATTTATTTTATTAGAAAAAAATTGACCTCTTCTATGTGATTTTCTCTTATATTTTTGTCAAAAACCTTAATATAAACCTTTATATTTCATTAAAGATATTTATGTACTTATAAACTATATATTAAGTTTATATTGTGTCTATTTGTGAGCTTCATGAGTTTATTTTTACAAAAATGTCAAGAGATTACCACAAATATTATTTGACATTTTATAATCTATAAATGTCTTTTCTGTTTTAGAAACCTTGAAGATTTACACACAAAAAAAGGAAAAAAAAAAAAAGCCAACACCTTCCAAGAAGTGCAACTTATAAAAAGCTCCTTAGTCAGAATATTATGTATAGGAGCATAATAAGAAAAGCACAATAAATTGAGTTTGTATAGAAAATATGTTCAGTGCACATGTTAGAACCTTTCGTTTCAGAATCGGAAAAATCCATATTAGAAGATTCATTTTTTCTATTGGAAAATATGACATCCATATATTTGAACTTATTTTCACAAGTGTATTTTAGGCTTTAAATGGTGTTCAAAGCAAACACAATATCCTTATGTCGGTTATATTACGAGACAATCTTGAAAATAGGCTTAAAGTGTGTAAGTTACCGTCATATGATTCCAGTTGAGAAAGGACATCCTGCCAGCGACCAAAGATTATCTTCACATTCTCTTTCTCACCCCACCCAGCCTGAAGCATACGACCATAGACCTCAGGATGAGCTTCCACAATAGTGTGCAATGTTGGTGCATATTGTTGTATGGCAGTATCCACAAGACCCATGCCAAACCCAATGTTCAATATGTGCCCACCTCTTGAGCAAATAGCTTTTGCATGAGCTTCCATTAGTGGCCTCTCCCAAGCCATCATAACAGCCTTACTTTCTGAGTCCAATACCTTATCCTCACTAAATGAAACTCTATCATCCAAGTAATCCCCAATAGGATTACCCTTAGCATTGTCATTCCTTGCTATAGTTCCAAGAACCAATTCAGCTTGAATGCCTATATATAATCAAGAATGTTGTCATCAGTTAAAACAAAATTACAGGAAAATGCATTAAAATAGCATACTGTATTAATGGTCAGGAAATACAATAACAGACAAGGTAAGACTTTAAAGCTGTTATTCATATTTATACACCTTACTTCGTCATGCTTATTGCATAGTGAAAAGCAACTACAACTCTGTGGTGCAAGGAGCTAGGAGCAAAGCAGTCACACTATTGCATGACATACTTTGTCAGTCAGACATATAATGAAGAATAATGCTGAAAAATAGCATCCAATCTTATCACCATGTACTTCAAAATTGACACAAACTCTTAACATTATTAAATATTTTCTTATTATCTAATAATCGTATTAATTGTTTAGCTAAATCTACTCTCATTGGTCTCCATTAGGTGCAGTATCTAAACATTCATTTCCAATCCACAAGGTGAAGTATCTATCTCAATTTGAGTGTGAATACACACATAACCTCGTCTATATGTGCAATCCTCAGAATACTACTACACCAGGTGAAAATCTATAAGATCACCTTACCTCCAATTTCCTCCTACAGAAAATCCAACAAGCTCCTACTAAAACAATCAAATTAACAATAAAAAGGTAAACACGCACAAGTGGAAAATCAAATTTGAAGACAAACCGGCATTAAGGAGGATGTCGAAAGCGGATTGGTGGCCATTTTCCATGGCAAAATCTCCAGCAGAGAGATTGGAGGGCGAGAGAGCGTTCCATGGAGCACTGCTGTCAAGAAGCGCTTTCACCACTTCGGCGTAGCCATTTTTGGCGGCGTGCATCAGCGGCGTCAGGCCATCGCCGTCGAAGTAGGTGACATCAGCTCCCGATTTAATCAGATAATTTACTCTCTCGACGTCGCCGTTTCGAGAAGCCCCACAGAGCGATTCTTCTTTATTGTGCTCCATGACTGCGCTTGGTTCCGTTTAAACCCCCGGCAAAAGGGTTTTCATATGAGTGTGCCTAAAAATGATAATTAAATTCAAATGATAATATTTAACAGAATTATTATATTACATAATTCTATATTAAAACAGTCAAATAATTATATCTCAAGAAATTTGTTAAAATTCAAATGTTGGTTTAGGAGCTCCTTAAGACTTTTTTTTGTTTTTTTTTTTTTTAAAGTAGACCATTTCTTTTTTTTTTTTAGAGCCTTTGTACTTTCCAAACGCTGTGAATTTAATTTTGAAAGCTTTATAAATTTGACATTACTTTACTCTCGTGGACGTCTTCCGTGTACCCTATAAAATATAAATTGAATAGTTATTTTTGTTATAAATATAAAATATCAAAAGGTAATTCGATAATTATTTTTGAAAATGGGAGATGCCAAAGTCACATTTATCCAAATTTTCAATAAACAACCAGTCTCCCTCCCTCCCTCCCTAAGTTTACCTTGTAAAGTGGAACCAAACTAGTTTGAGTGAATAATATGTTATTGGTTCTGCAAAATTTGCATTAAATTACCAAGATAGAATAGGAATAAAATTGGGTGATGTTTGGAATTTTGGATGAGTTCAGTTTAGTTCATGTTTGAACAATCTTATTCTATTTTTTCTACAATTTCAATATAAACATTTGTTCTTTCTATGAATCTTAACAAACAACATCTACATTTTCTACAATTTTCGATAAGTAGATGACATTTTAACTATAATCATAACCTATAAAACCCAAAAAAACAAACACAAGATTTTCAAAATTCACTCATAAAATCTTTTTAAAGCTCAAATCCAAATTTACAAATTAAAAGTCACCTTACTATCTTTATCAAAGTTTCAACATCCAAGTCAAATTTATTAGAATTTCTACGTCAAACTAAGAATTGGTCATAATAAGCAGTATTTAAAGCAAGCAAATATGTCACTCAGATTAAAAAATCTGATCTACAGTCTTCCATCTTCATGACAGTTCATCTCTAGCTATTAGTCAATTTTTAGTTTTATATATGATAATGGTGGAAACTAATGATGAAGAAGAGCAACAATATAGGAAAAAATAAAAATAAAATTCCAGGTATTTTCAAGGGACAAAACAAAATCATGGTTGATCTTGATACTTCGCTACAAGATAAACTTGATGCAGCAATGCCATGGGTAGCCATGTACATAACAGCAGCTTCTGCAATATGCACACTTGCAATGGCAACTGATACCTTCAATGGCTTTCGACTCAAAAGACGATGGTTCCCCTGCAAATACTTGTCTCTGAATGCCACATCTTTGGCCTTATTGAAGCTGCCAATGGACCTCTCCACTATTATGATCAAATCGGATACAGATGGATTCGCCAAGTTTATGAGCTTAATCTTTTTGTCAACGTCTTTGGCTAATTTTGTCTCGTCCCTGGGGTCCATGGACGATAAGGAGATGCTATTGTAATCGTGATTCCTTCAATTTTGGTGCTATTTTTGGTAGCTACTCTAGTTTCTTTGGCTATTATGGTTCCAACCACTAAGAGGAATCTAGAGTTAAAGTTCCGGGACGAGCACAGAAAATAGAAGCAAGGCATTCTGTGTTGATAATCATAGAAGAGATATGATGAAATATTTGGTTATGGCTGAAACTAGCAGCCCTCAGTTTGTGATGGCACGTTCGTCTGTTTGCGCTACTTCAGCTGCTATCTGCTTGCTTGATGCCGCTATACTAGCTATTGTTTATATTGTCACTCCGATGAAAGTACACTAAATGGATTCTGTATGTTCAGTCCATTGGGGTGGTAGTAGGCACGATGATTCGTTGCAGTAAAGTTCAGGTGCTCGATGGCTAATTGGAATAGCTTCAAAAAGGGATTCAAGGAATTGTTGGGGCAGCTCTCGAACAGAGCTGAAAAGACTCTTATGGAGGTCAAGAAAGAAGTGAAAGATTCATGACTTGAACTTGCTATATATATCATATAAGAAGTAGAGAAATAATCAGTGAACAATCATGCAAAATTAATTGCACTTTCTGAAAGGCACTGATTGATTAGCTAAACTTGAGAAAATGGGAACAATAATCTCCTATGTTTTTCCTTAGAGATATGTGGCAAACTTTTCTTTAGCAACGAATCTATAAAAGCTCCCATATTAAGATGAAGTTACATATACAACGTTTGTAAAGGACAAAGGCTCTAAAACAAAAACAAAAAATTCAAAGGCTCCTAAATCAATATTTAAAGGCAAAAATTTGGATGAGACGAGATAGTTTTACAATCACATTGTGTGAGACGGAGTCCCATCTTATATTTAAACGAAAATAGGTTATTTGAATTCAAAGTTTTTAAATGGAGGCTCTTCTCTGTAAGACGATCTTATAAATGATTGTCTCGTATCAATATATATGTATGATAAAATAAAATACAATTGTGAATGCTAATTGAAACATGTGATCAGACAATAAAGTTTGAGAGTAATTTATCATAATAATATTTTTATTTTATTTACTAAAGAGCAAATGGCAAAAGACTTGCTACTAGAACTGTGAGTAGAAGTTATCCAAACATATAATTGTTCAATATTGACTTGAAATGTTATTAAGTTTTAATTTTATATTAAACTTCTTTGACTATCAATAGAATCGATTTTGAACGAGTTTTAATAGGTCAAATATGACTATATGAGTCAACATAAATAGTTTCATTTTTTTACATGATTTATTCTTATATTTTATAATAATCGACAGTATCATAAATATGGTTTCTCAATAATTTTTTCTTTTTAAAAATGCACACATATTTTGACCACTTAAAACATTATCTTGGCCAGCCAACGAGAACCGAAAACGACACCGTTGCCTTCAGATAAAGTTAATATTTTCCCGCAGATGCAGCTCCACGATAATATAATCGACGTACCAAATCCAGAAAAAAAAAGGAAATTTAACGACTGCTTATTTTCCCAATATAGATTTCTTTTCAGGAATTTCAATAATTTTTGTCTGTAGAGTGTCTCGATTCAATTGATCACCGCTATCTAGGGTTTTTCTTTTCTCGTTTTCATACATTTTTTCTTGCGTCGCCATTGTGATTTTTTAGCCCTAATATACAAATTTAATTTAAGAACCTGTGTTTTCTGGGTAGAAAATGACATCAACATTTGATAGATGGGAGAAAGATCCGTTTTTCTCTGCTGCGGAGGAAGTTCAGGAATCTGCCGACAGGTGCTTTATTTATTTTGATTTTTTTGGCGTATAGGTTTTTGAATAACTGTTAGGAAATGCTGATGTTTTCTTAATATGAGAATGATGATTGATTTATTGTTCTTTCCCAATTTGTTAATTTAGCAATCTTTATGTTCGTATAAATGATGGAATTTATGTAATTTGTGGTGAAGAATGGAATCGACGTATAGAACATGGATTCATGCGATCAAGGATACAGCTGGTGCTTGGAATTTGGATGAACTACGAAGAGATCTTCAAACAACCCTTGGCACAACCAAGTGGCAGGTTTGTTTGCTTTAATTTTGCTTCTCTGATAACGTTATGTAAATGCATACATTGGAGATGCTATGAGTTTGTTTTACTACACTGGTGTTCTTATTTATGAAGTGGTTGTGGCTGTGGTAAATGCAGTTGGAAGAATTTGGGCGTGCTGTGAGATCGAGTTACCCTAGTAGTAGTTCCGCAGATGATGCAAAGGATAGACATCGAGATTTCATAATTGCAATTGAGGATCAGATAAGAAGAGTGGAAAGCTCTTTAAATGAATCACCAGTATCACGGGGCAAGCCACCGTTGCCTTGGGTACGACTAGATGAAGGAGAAAGAAATGAGCTTGAATTGTTTCTTTCAGGGCTTTCATTATCCTCTATTAGTAAAAACTCGCAGGACGCCGATCGGCATATGAATAATGAGTGTTCGAGGAGTTCATCTCATTTGGTTGAGTTGGCTCAAGTGGAGGGTAAGGAGGAGATGTCGACAGGGCATCGTAGGACAGCTAGTGCTGGTGCTGACATTGGCTCGTGGAAAATTGTTGTGGCTGATGATGATTTGCCTCATGACTCATCCAGTGTAAAACCGGAACTGCCCCCACGAAAGATTCCAAGTTTTTCTGGATTTTTAAATACCATGGAATCAACCATGTCTCAATTGAAGTGGTCAAAGAATGGTTACAAGAAATTAAAGCTAACAGATAGGCCTCAAGAAGGTGGTACCATATTACCTCGACCTCAGAACTTGACAAGAGTCAGTAATCGATTTTCATTTACTGTATCCACAATTGTCTCTTTTCGTGCTATAAATTGTAATCATGCTAATCATGATAAAACTTACATTTATGAAGGGCATCAACCTGTGCTTCGAGAAGAGTAAGAGTTGCCTTGAAGGCTGTGATGATTGTGATTGTTA
Source organism: Scutellaria galericulata (assembly GCA_946896805.1). Taxonomy (NCBI): domain Eukaryota; kingdom Viridiplantae; phylum Streptophyta; class Magnoliopsida; order Lamiales; family Lamiaceae; genus Scutellaria; species Scutellaria galericulata. Next base: position 17,523,950 of record OX335793.1, read on the forward strand.
TAACAAACAATTATATGGTTGGTATGGTGCTATCCAGAGACAGTTGCAGAGGTCCCAATATTATATACAATATAGTCGATCCGTTCAAGTCGTTTTCTTCATTATTCTCCTACTTTGCTTACTTGGTGAGTCTGCTGAATACTAATAGTTGTTTCTAATTTATTGTGATGTTCAATGTTTCCATTCTAGTTAATGACTCTCAGCGAAACTTGAAATAGACAAAATATGCAATCTGATAAAGCTTTGTTAGAGCTCTTACTGGTGCATCCACAATATTGCTATATACATGTGTTTTTGTACTACTCTGGATATATTGCTCCCCCTTTTCCTCATCAGGTGTATAGTAGACTATTCAAACTTAAAATTCGAAGTCTGATATTGCTCTGTCAATGTTTCCCTTTCATAGTTGCAAATTGATTGATAAGAATCTCTGGTATGAACTGCAGTATCAGGCATCCAAATGGCTCTAATTTACTTTATTTATTAGATCGTGGGCCTTGATGCTTCAGTTTCTGTGTAAGGAAAGAATTAATGTAAATGTCAATGTGCTATGTTGCTGTTTCATGTTATTCACATGCTTCATGAAAATGGTTGAATTAGTCTAGGCAAAACCCATTGAGCTTAAAAAGCTCCTCATATTACAGTATCAGTCAAATTTAGTTTTATTAAATCGTTGAACTTTCAAGTCAAAAAAAAAAAAAAACCTTCTTTTGAATTTATTTATTTTACTAAGCCATTGAGCTTATATTCACTTGCATATTTTCTTTTACTAAACCCTTATACCAAGGTACTCAAAGTGAACAATAATAGAAGTAGAAAGGCTTAGTAAAACAAAATATAAAGGTTCATGGGGTTAAACAAACAAAATAAATATACCAGGGCTCAATAACAAACATGGATGTTCATGGCTTAAAAATGTTTCCATTTTTGCTCATAGGAAATACAGTTTCTTGTGAAGAAGTAAATGATTTTGAGTGTAGGTAGAATCTTCGCACCTGAGGATACTTATTTAATCTATTAGCAAATGAGTGGTAAACATAGTAAACTGATAGCTGTGAGCTTCATCACCTATTCTAAGAAAATTTCTCCTTAATTTCTGAAAAGGCTCCAGATATTGCAAAATCATCAATGTAAACCTGCATTTATCATTTAAACAATAAAACTTAGAGCTCAGTAGCTCACTGTAAGACCCCTGTACAAATCCTGATAATTGCTGATGTGAATGTCAAAAATTAGCTGCAATGTCAAATTCATTTCGAAACTGCTGCTTCATCCTACATTACCTGAAGCCATGTGCCAAGTAGTTTTCTTATGCTCGTAAATTACCATGATGCTTGGAGTAGCCCGAAAGGCATTGCAGTGTTAATTTTACTTTTCCAATTATAAATGCTTCTTTGATTAGGCAAAATGTTGAAAATTCTGTTATTTAAAAATCATATGCTTTTTTGGTTAAAAAATAATGGGTTATATAGAATATGTTGATATGTTTCCTTTTTATCCTCGAAATACCTACAACTGTTTCTATTTGATTTATTTTCTACAGTTACTCTGCTAGCTGGTGTATCTGCGATGAGAGAAAATATATTAAACTCCTACAGTTCCTAATATACTTTTGTTATTTTCTCTGCAGTTTTATTGGCATTGCGAGCAATATGAGGAGCTTTTCTTCTTTCTTCTGTGGCTCAGGATGAAAATCTACGAGAAAAATTAGAGTTTTGGCAGATTAATGTATATGGCGTCACCTGTCCTAGATAGATGTTACATTGCCTTCATAGAAGTATTTTAACTGGAAAGATAATATATAGTATTCACGATTTTTCCATAACTGCTTTGGTCAAACCACTAGCAGTCCCAACATTATTCATCTTTGTTTTATAGTTCCTGGTCGCCAATATGGCTTCTCGTACTGTAGTATTTTCGGAGCTGTTGTTGTATTAATATTTCTAGCCTTTTCCATCGTCAATTCTGTTGTCTCATTGGTTCCATGTATCATTGACAATATGTATATAACGTATCATGAAATACATATATTGATTTGCTGTTGCAGTACTGGGAAGCTGGGTGTGATCAACTACTATAGGCAGCCATTAATTCTATGTCACAATTGTATGGTTGGATCGTGTCACAATTTCAGGCTGGTTATTTTGATTTTTAATGAACTTGTTTGCATGGTGTAGGTTATGGAATTGGAGGCTACTATTTGAAGTGGTATCTCATCTTCTCAATGGTAAGATCATCTCTCCATCTCTTTCAGAATCAGGTCATACTTGGCCATTTGTGTAACCATTGCTATTATTGTTGGAAATTGACAAATTGCTTTTGAGTTCCTTTGCCTATATATTTCCATCAGATGATGAGATTATCACATTGTGATGCAATTATTTTGCTTTATGACATTATTGTCATATAATCAATCATCCTCTCCTTTTTTTGAGTATGTGGCTATGGAGCTATCTGCTAAACTGATCATGCGATAAAACGGCACGAAATCGAAATCACGAAATCGAAATCAACATGGGAGAAGAGTCACCATGTTCCACTATTTCCTAGTAGAAAATGTTTTGGTTCATAATCTTACTAGTTTTAAAGCTATAGATTCTACAATCTTGAATGATACTCTGTGTTTCTTCTTGAAAAGCAGAAAAAGTTAAAAGCTCTTTTGAACCTTTGAAAAAAGTAGAAGAATATTATATGTGATAAAAAGAATAATTGTAATGTGATTGGACCACCTTTTGACCACCCAATAAAAGAGAGAAGGATTCACATTTTATTGGGCCGGATTTTGGCTTCTTGTGGGCTTTTCTGACTTGAGAAGTTAACTCTATGCAGATTCACAAACTAATAATACTTGAGAAAAGTTTTCTTGTTTTACTCTTTTCCTTTTTAACCTCTCAAACATTGCAAAATTATAAGAATATTACATAAGATTTTATGTAAGATGGGGCTTTACACCGTCTTATGTGAAAATGGTTTGATTGTGTAGAATAGATTGACCTGTTTTTATTGATTTATATGAATTTCGTTTGATACAAGATTTCACCTGTCTCATGTTAAGACTCACTCAAACGTTCCAATGAAATGAAATATATTCATATCACATGAGTACCAACAGAAGTTCTAAATTTAGAAGTTATAAAATAAAAAATATATGCGTGGGATTGTCAATCAAATCATATATGAATGATATTGGGTTTTGAATAAATATTGTATATTATTAAGGTCAGGATTGTTCGTTTATCCATTACAAACACAATTTAATGTGTGCATAATTGAAGTGATGTATAATAGATTCCACTAGCAACTACTACATATATGTTTTCACTTTACAAAAAACGGTCAATTCAAGTTGCTAGAATAGTAATTGCCCCTACTTATTTGAACTCCATTGTTCCATTCGGTATGAGATATCAAACTACTTTATCATGATTCCAAATTAGTGGTGAATATAATTTAATGTGATCACTTTACAAAAACAGTTAACTCAAGTTGCTATAACAGTAAATTGCACATATTCATGTTTATCAAACTATTTGAATTCTATTTTTCCATTCGATATGGGATATCACACTATTCATGTTTATCATGATTCCCAAATAGGGGTGAATATAATTTAATGTGCTCAAAATGAGTTGTAGGATTTTTTTTTAATTAAAAAAAAAATTTGATTAGCACACAATAAGAGAAACATGGGTCCTTAGAGGAGATATAGCCTAAGCAGAATCTATCTATTAGATTGAATTTGAACCTAAAAATTAAGACAAAAACTTTTGTACACCTGGTGTACAGACCCAAAATTCATGCACTCGAGTCAACTTGTCCTATCACGTGTCCGCATGACCATCAGGTTGCGGACAAAATTCGCCCAAACATACTCTCATGTGCCAGACCTTTATTTATGTTAATTGTACCTTTTAGTAGTATTAGTCACACATTTTTATTATGTTAGTCATACATTTTATAAGATTAGCTGTACTTTAACATTTTTTTTAAACAAACATATTATCATTTCATTCCTTTTAGTTATAACAGTTATACATTTTAGTTATATTAGATATACCTTTTAGTTATGTTAGTTGTATCTTTATATATTATATAAATGTGACTATGTTGATATAAATGTATAAGTAATATCACATAAATGTATGAGTAATATTAAATAAAGGTAAACATGTACAATTTGTGACGAAATTAGGGTTTTTTTATAATTAAAAATATTAGATAAATGTATGATAATTGGACAAAAAGTATGATTAATATAACATGGAGGTCGGGACAAAAAGAAAAAAAGTGCACGCATCTAAATTAACCCGCACCTGAATCCAACCCACGTGCATGTGTGCATCAGGTCAGGTGCACATAAATGCTACTCAAAAATCAAACTCCTTATGGGTCCTAGTGAATAATACAATCCAAGTTTTAACCCTTCATATTGCTATCCTTATTCAAATCTGTCATATAGATTTAACATGACTACAATTTGGTTGAAATAAGTGATGAAACATAAATTTAAAATTCCACATGAAATTTTAAAATACATTTGTGTTTGCGAGGCAAACCAAGTGTCTGGTTTCAAATATCTTACCAAGCTATTAATACTATTCTTGCATATTCTTTGAACATCAACTTTACAAGTGGCAAGATCCATCATTTTTTCCTTTTACATACAAGTTCTCGCTGAGACAATGCAGAAGGAATACCCAAGGACTAAAATATCGCCGATATTCGCTGATATATTGCCGATATATCGGAAAAATCAAGGTACCGATACGAAATTCTAGTATTATCAAAATTCGTTGGAATATCGGCGATATATCGGTGATATATCGGCGATATTTGAATATCGGGAAGGCTGTGTACAAATTTGTCATTTTATCTCGATATATCGTCGATATATCGACAATTTATCGGCGATATATCGGTCAGTTTCTCATTTTCTATATATATTTTTTTAAATTTTACATATTTTACATATTATTTGGTTGTTATATAAATGTTAAAATAGTATCTTGTTTCCTTGGGAATTCAAGTTTTGGGAATTTGGGTTCGAATCTCAACCATTGCATTTATTTAATTTTTATCCTACATTTCATTTTAGTTGTCTTGATAAAATTTTAATAGTCAATTCTTTATTTTTTGGTCCATATTATAAGTTCCAAACCATTATTATCCTACATTTCATTTTAGTTGTCTTGATAAAATTTTAATAGCCAATTCTTTATTTTTTGGTCCATATTATAAGTTCCAAACCATTATTCTTTATTTAGTTGTCTTGATAAAATTTTAATAGTCAATTCTTTATTTTTTGGTCCATATTATAAGTTCCAAACCATTATTATCCTACATTTCATTTTAGTTGTCTTGATAATTCTTTATTTTTTGGTCCATATTATAAGTTCCAAACCATTATTATCCTATATTTCATTTTAGTTGTCTTGATAAAATTTTAATAGCCAATTCTTTATTTTTTGGTCCATATTATAAGTTCCAAACCATTATTCTTTATTTAGTTGATTAATTATTCTTATAATTTATTATGATAAATAATTTTTTTTTTCCATATTTTTAAAATTGAAGATGAATTCATTTAATTTTTTTAAAGTAATTAAATACTAGTTCTTGTTGTAATTTTTTTGAAGATTTTTTTTAAAAGTAATTCTTTAAAGTAATTCATTTAATTTTTTTTAAATTTTTTTAGATTATTTATTTAGTTTATCTCTAAATTTGTTGTAAACATATCTTTTTATTTGAAATTTAAGTTCAATATATGTATTAACGTTACTTATAATATTATATAAAGTACTAGATATTTTTTTTACAATTTTTTCAATTTTTTTGCGTAAAAACCGATATATCCACCGATATCGATATATCCGTCGATATATCCGTAAAATTAAGGTACCGATATATGCATCGATACCGATATTTTAGTGCTTGGGAATACCAAAAAATGAGTTTACAAAAAAACCCACAATGTGAATGTTCTAGATTCTGGAGATCAATGCATAGTTCTCTGCCATGGCTTTGGCTTAGATCAATCTGTGTGGAAGTACTTGGTGCCCCATTTGATCGACGATTTCCGTGTGATCCTTTATGACAATATGGTGCTGGCTCTACTAATCCAGATTACTTAGATTTTGAACGATATTCGAGCATTGAGGCTATGCTTTCGACCTCATTGCCATCCTCGATGAGCTCCAAATCACCTCTTGCATCTATGTTGGACACTCCGTTTCTTGTATGGCCAGCGTTGTTGCCTCCATTTATCGGCCTAGTCTCTTTTCCAAACTTCTTGCTCTCTGGTTCTCCCAGGTTACGGTTTCTTGATTTTCCTGTCTCTTATACATTGTATGAGATTTTTCTTTTTTATAATTCACCAAATGTAGCATCTATAAGCAAGACTCTGTTTAAGTAATCTTGATGGCTTTGCAACTTTATGTCATCTAGGTACTTGAATGGTGTGGATTACAATGGTGGGTTTCGCATGGAAGAACTGGAAGAGTTTCATAAAGCCACGAGAGCCAATTAACACGGCATGGTCTTCAGGTGTTGCATCATTTTTGGTTGGGGGTGATTTGGACTCTCAGATGGTGCAAGAATTTAGTCGGACTTTGTTCAACATGAGCCAACTGTGGCTGACACCATTTTCCGAAGTGATCTCAGGCATGTTCTGGGCCTTGTCACTGTGCCCTGCCACATCATTCAAAGCACAAAAGAAGTGGCTGTTCCGGTGGAGGTGTCTGAGTACCTCCACCGTAGCCTTGGTGGTGGAGATAATAAAGACGGAGGGGCATCTGCCTCATCTTAGTGCACCTGCAGTTGTCATCCCCGTGCTTGTTAGACACATACGAGAAAATATTGCTACTTAATTATCTATCTTGCAATGTTAAGCATTTTCGGATACATAAACCCTAGCCCACCTCTTTCTCAAACCTCTTTCTTCCATTTTCCCCATTCTCTTCCCATGGAGGGTGGGGGGAGGTATTCTCTTTTTTCATGCTTCATTTTATTTGCTTTGCTTCCCATATTGAGAGTATGTTCCTCCTCTTTATGGGAGTTGGTTTCTCCCATTTATGAGAGTTTTTCAAGTCTGTTTCTTTTTTTTTTTTGTTAGTGGAAGTTTGTTTTGTATCATTTTCATTCAGGTGGATAGGACCTGGTCGGCGTCCTATCCAAGACCATTCAGTGGCGGAGCCAGAAATTCTATTGAGGAGTCCAAGTGATAGTAGTATAAAATCTCAATAATATGCATAACTTATACATCTATCTACCTTTTCATTTTACAACAACTGCATGTTAAACTTTTGATTTTGAATTTCTTTTCACAAAATTTAAATTAGAAATCTTTGTTAGTTTTTCAAATTTTATAAAATATAGATCTCATAGATTTAGCTTGACGAAAGATACATTTCTAACTCAAGCAAGTTTTCAGTTTAAGTCCCCCCAACCCATTTAAAAAAAAAAAAAAACTCACTCATACATATATTCTTTATATTGAATATAATACCTGTATTTTAAAAAAATAAAAAATTGAATATCATATATTGCAAAATGTAAATGTAGGTGATTCATGCATCATTAAGGGACATATTATATATTAATTCAAGAAAAAATAAAATTATATTAACTCAACGATGTAACTTAATAACGGCATAACATTACAAATAAATAACTTAATTACAAAATAATAATTTTCTTTTATGTAATTTTTTTCAAAAATAATTTCTAAATTATTCAAATATAGTAATATTATAAAAAATTTGAGGGGTGCAATGCCCCTCTTGGCACCAATGTGCCTTCATCCCTGAGAGGCTGAGACCATTTCTAGCATTGCAATGAAGGTTTTTGGAAGGAAATTGTTCTTCACATTTGGCCTTTTCAAAGTGAATTTGAAGAATTATGAGCTACATTCATAACTAATTTTTGAAGTTTCAAATGCCTTTTTTTTGAGTTAGTTTTTGAAATTTCAAATGTCTTTTTTTTTTTTTTTTTTGAGTTTCTTTAGTTCGTGCAAATAGTCACTACACTTTTTAAAAAACTTTTACTCTTTAAATCATCAACTTTATTGATTATCAATATAAGTTATGAGTTGGTTAAGTTTGTTAAAAAAAAATAAAAATTGCAAGTATTTTGTACGTAATTAATAACTATATCTAGGGTGGGGGAGCGTTTTGTACGTAAATCTTTCACATCCTTCTGAGTTTATCCCAACTGAGAGTCATGTATTGTGTTTGTCGTGTAAGACTAATACGAGCCATCAATAACAAATCTTATGCTCGGATTTTCCAGTTGATAATATGGTCTTATAAAAAGGTGTATATATTCATAAATAAAAAAAAGTGTAATATTTGTCTGAGAAGCACAAATACGTATAACATGTAAGTTCATATTAAAAAAATAAAAAAATTACAAGCCATTAATATGCACGAGCATTTTACAAGTCAATTAAAACCTAAAGCAAAAATCACAAACAATCTTCTCCAATCTTCAAAAAACATAAATAAATAAATAAAATAATAATAATAATAATAAGAATTAAAATTATCACTCGCTATTTCTTTCTCGAAGACTTCTCTATTCCTTTAACTCCCTTTAACCCTTACCCAAAAATCATCAACCATGAAAATAACACAACCTAACAACAACAATGAACCAAGGCCATAATTCAACAATGTTGCTTTCAAATAAAAATTCAACAAACTAGTATTACATTTACACATAATTCAATGTTGCATTTAAAAAAAAAAAAAAAACAGTGTGTCCAAGATTATGCCTGAGCAACCTACAAGACTGATCACTCAAAAATGAGAAAGTCGTGTTCCGGATCCAAACTATTTAGCGAACTTCTAACTGTTTTTTAAAATTTTTTTGGGATCTTTTTCTTCAGTAGATTTACTCTCAAATTCGATACCTTGAAATGTCACTACAGAACTGTGGTATCGACTACCATATGCCATGCCAAATCCCCAGCCAAGTCCCAACCCAACACCACAACCACCACCTTCAAATTGAAGAACTAACCATTAGTGTAGAATAGAAAGAACATAGGTATGAAAATGGATTTTCTCACAAGATTTTACCTGCACCAAGTCCGAAGATACTCAAGGGTGTGCCTGAGAGAGCGACGTGAAGAAAGAATTAATCATGGTGCAATAATACTAGCAATATAATCGCGGCATAAAAATGCAAACAGTTGGATGAATAAAAATGTGTGCTTTCAATACAAAAGTTAGCACTCTAAAGTATTCTTGTGACATTCCGGAATCTTTTGGTTGATTTATTGTTGGCCATGTTTGAAATTATACATATTTATGAATGCAAATAACACAAGTGCATAGATATTGAATGGAGAGAAGGGGATAATAACAAATGTGTTCTTGTATACAAGTGTTTCATACCACAATACAATCTATCTCATCACAAGTCTAATACATATTTGCATCATTTCACCATGATGAACTCCAAAGAACAATATCACAAAAAAATTTCATTGGTTTCAAAATGAGATGGGTACAAAGAAGTCATTGTAGCTATACTTTCTCAACTAGTTTAAATGCATAATTTTTTTGAAGTTCTCAGGTTCAATGACTGATGAATGATATCAACCAAAGACTGCATCATAAAAACATAGATGCATGATGAAATCAAGATAAACTTCACTATAATTACACAAGTAATTGGCATTAATAACCTAAATCTTCTCAAAGGAAAACCAAGTCAAATTATTAAATAAACAAAAAGGGCAAAATTAGATAGTAGAAGGAATGATAGTAACTAACCTCCAAATCCCCATCCAACCCCAAAACCACAGCCAACTCCGAAACCTGAACCCAATTCACAATCCAATTTTCAAGAATAATAGAAGAAACACACACACACACACACACTCTCTGAAGCAACTTAAGAAATTTTATATGCAGAAAATGCAATAAATTAGTTGATAAAATGAATAAATTTCAACTGACCAAAACCAACACCAGCTCCATCGAAATTTGTCAGCACCATTGGTCTTTGCCTCTACAGCTTTCCTTAGAAAGGGAGATTTCTAACATCTGTGACTGTAAATCCCAAAACTCTTTTGTTCCATTGCAGCAGGTGAGCAAATATGGGCACTGCAGAAGGCCCATTACTTAATGGGCCCAGATCCTAATCGATTACATTATGGGCCTTTATTTTTATGGACTCATAGAGAAATCTGTCCAAACAGATAGGATTTGGGGGAAATTATTTGACTGGCCCAACCCAATTCTTAATTCTAGACTAAAAGTTAGCTTTCGCGTGCATTATTATTTAATCCATTAAATTAATATTCATTGCAATCTGTGTCATCTATTTGCATTCTCTATTTCAATTTTTAAGTTTCTTTTCGTATTCTATTATTTTCAATTCATATTATATACGGTTATTTTGAATATTATATAAAACATTAAAATGAAATGAAGAATCTGAATTGAAATCTATATATATATATATATATATATATATATATATATATTCATTTCTTTTCTTTTCTTTTTAATGTTTTATATATATGCCTAAAACTAGTCATATTCTAACTGAACCAAAATTTATGTTGACGACACTTCATGCAACAAATGTTGGGTTTAACTATTCAATCAAATGACATTGAACACAATTTTACAGTGAAATAGTTCGTTTGTTAGAAACTTAAAAGTTACAATTTGCACTCTATCGGAAATGTCCAAAATTAGTAGTCAGTCGACTCAGTCCAGAGAAAATTACATTTTATGCCAATTTATCCCCAAATGTATGATTTCCAAAATTGGGCTGATTTTAGGTTGAATTGATAATCAATCGATCGTAAACATTACCACCGATACATCCTTATATAATTGAGTTTCAAGAAATAATTCAATATACTTTCAATCTTAAAATATGCACAAGAATGTTGGGATAAACACACGAATAATAGCACAAAAATTATTCGTCTACGCAGTGGAATGATCAATTATCCCTCTCTTGTGTGAATCTAATAGGAAGCAATACTAAAATAGCAATGCACAATAAAAGACAATCACCACAACAAGAACACGAACAATTTTTACGTGGAAAACCTCCTCAATATAAGGAGTAAAAACCACGGGACCGTAGTCCACCCAAAAACTTCACTATGACAAGAATCGAAGTATTACAATCTGTCAAAACAGATATACAACCACAAACTTATCAAGACACACAATACTTGATAACTACAATGAGATAAGAAGGATCTCACCAACAATACCAAACAATCCGTCTACTTTTCCCAACGCTAAAAAGTCTCAACACCCGATCTTCCCGTCCAAAATGAACTACAATGTCTTCTGAACGTGCTGTCCAAATTATAGCTCGATCCAATTGTTAGTTTGTGAGAAACGACCTCTTAAACTCAGCTGCGCAGAAGTGAATCGCCCAGAAAACAGACCCTTCTGTTTTTTGCTATTCCTGACAATAAAGAGCTCCAAATACGATCTTCACCATTCAGAATGTACCTCGATGAGTCCTGAACGTGTTGTTCGAATTTAAGCTCGATCCAACGGTTGAAACTCAAGATATTTCTTCTGCAAATATCTAGCTCTTGGAATTCTCTAAAAAACGTGAGTAGTAATTTTCTCCCATTATTCTTACCACCTTCTCCCTCAATGTCTTCTAGAGCAAGATAAGACCAAGTATTGGGTCTACTTGGGCTCCACAAGTATGTTGGCTATTGGGCTTCTTCACATGTTGGAAACCCAACCCAACAAAGAATGCCAAACAACAACATATCTAGTTCATAAAAATACACAAACATTTACATAAAAACTACAACAAAAACATTCAAACACATGAGCACTTCCACTTAATACATCAATCACCAACGTTTCAACATTATTCATTCCATAATGAAACACAAATAGATGATCTCATTTAAATAAACATGACATACACAACTAATCATGGAATAAACCTATACTCTCTCATCTTGGCAATACAACTAACAAACGACTTTGTAGTGTCCCTAAACCCCAAGAACCCAAACTCCTTATTCTTGTTCATACTGCACAAAGTCTCCTTGTTCCTAAACACAACATCCACCAACCAAAACGCTGCAATATCCCTCAGCCTTGTCTGAACCAGCCCATTCTTCTCCACAATCTCATCCCAAATTCCATCTTTACCCTTCATCAAATCCTCCAACAAAACAGGCTCTTTCCCCTCATACCCCACCCCCTCCACCCCAAACTCCATAGCCAACACCTTCCACATATGCTTCCACTTGAACACATCCCCGTTATTAACATTAAACGCCTCCTTCTTCGCCCTCTCGCTCGTCGCGGCCCACACAAAGTGCTCCGCCAGCAAGTCCGAGTCCACCGCGTCCCACAGGCAGTTCCACGACACCTCCGTCCCCGTGTACACCAACGGCCTCTTCTCGTGCCTGCAAATGGCGGCGTAGACACAGAGCGTGCTGACCGTATTCATCATGCTACATGGTGAAAACCCGAAGATGAGGGCCGGCCTGTGGATCGACCACGTCAGCGTGGCTTTCCGTAGCTCCACGCCGTGGACGAGGTCCTCGAGATTGTAGTAGAAGTTGGCCTGGTCGAGGCGGGGCAGGGCCTCGTGGAAGGGGCAGTCGTGGGGCTGGTTGGTACCATCCATCTCTGCCATGTTGCCCCAGTAGTACTTGATCCCCGTCTGCAGGGCCACGTGGCGAAGATTGGGGGCGATGGTGACCACCGAGTCGAGGATGTTCTGGAACATCAGTGTGTTGAGAGGGACGTCCTCGGTGCCGGTCCAGGACACGTAGAAGATGTGGGTGATGTCGGTGAGAGGGGAGAGCTTGGAGTGGGTTTCTTGGGTGTTGGCGATGTCGCATTGGATGTAGTCCACGTTCAGGGTGGTCAGCCAGGCCGGGCAGGGGCGCCGCGCAACGCCGTACACCTTCCAGGGCCCGCCCGGAGTGTCGGCCAGCGATAGGGTTTCGGCCAGGCCGCTGCCCGCGATGCCCGTCACGCCGACTATCAGGGCCACACTCTCGTAGCTCGGCGCGACGCCGTTTGGTTGGAGCTTTTTCTGTGTGATGAAAGTGAGGAATCAATGAAGTTGTTAAGAATTTCATCCAGAAATTCCATTTTTCATTTTGCACTATAAATTATAATTATACTGGGAAAATCTCAATTTTCTTCATTTTATTTAGTTATTGTTCATTTTTTTATATCATTAATTTTACGTATTTTAATTTTTAATTCGATTTTGTTCAAAATTTCAATTTCTGTCCATGTGAACATCGAAATTGAAAAATTCACGTCAGTAATTCAAACATCCACACATGCTGAAATCAAATTAATATTAAGAAAAATCAGATGAAAATTAAAAAAAAAAGTAAATGATGGTTAGAGAATTTAAAAAAAAAAAAAATGGTACTGTTACAAAAATGTATAGGACCTAAATTAGGACGATAATTACAATTTTTTCAATTATGTATTCTCTCTATTTCTCTATATTGTGATTTAGCGAATAGAAAATACAATTTTTTCTATTATATGTTGTTTTTATATTATATTAAAAAAGAATTAAAGTTTTTCACTTTTCCAGTAGGCCACCTCTTTTTTTTAAAACAATTATTATGCTAACTTTTAGGGTGTTTGGATTAGGACTAGTGGATTAGTCAATTGGATTTGGGATGAGCCAAATCTCAATCAATGTTTGATACGAGATTTCAATAATTTTCTAATTTTACTCTATTTTGTCTGGTTTTTATAATTCTCAATAATAATATCTACTTTTAAAAATATAATAATACAATATCTAAATTTTCTATAATTTTCAATATGATTTTGACATTAATTATAATTATATCCTATAAAAATCTCAAATTGAAACTTACAAAACCCATCCACACCCAATCCAAACGTATCCTTAGTTTTTCTATACTACATACGTGGATAATATAGTCATTTCATATGTATAAATCATGTCTCAGTTAAATTTTAATCTTAATCTTTGAAAAACTTCTGCTAAACATAGTCATTTCATATGTATAAATCATGTCTCTGTTAAAATTTTATTCTTAATCTTTGAAACACTTCTACTAAACGATATAATAGATTGAATGAAATGCAGAGACCCGAGAATTTATATAGTACATAGATAATCATTTAAGTATTTTTATATTTTAATGAAACAAAACATGATCGATATACAAATAAAGGGTTCGAGTAAATTAAAGTGAAAAGAGTATTCTCCTACATTAATAAAACTAATTTGAAAGAATAAATACCTGTTCAATATCACCAATGGACCTTTTGTACCACCAGCTCATTGTATCAGTATACATGATGAATTTAATACAAGTAAAAAAAATTTGGTAAATAAAATTGAAGTTTGAATAATCACGAGGGGAGCAGCCTACATCTGGTATACCCAATATATAGAGTCAAGACTTTATTAGGAAATATTAAAAAAAAAAAAAAAAGGCTGCATATTAATAACTCTATTTTTGTTTCCTATATATACAATTATATGTATGTATTTTGTTTTCTTCTTACGCCACAGGAAATGCTCGCATGCCAAACGAGTACAATTTAATATTGACATAATTAAAAATCATCATATTTAAAAAAATTACAATTTATCACAGCTTTTTATAAAATTTAGTAGAATAATCATGATTTTTATATATTCTATCACAATTCAAATCTTAATTGCATTTTCTGGTGATCAATAAGTTGTCACATAAGACACGTAATTAAAATCCCTTTTCTTTTTTTCTTTTTTTAAATTCAAATTCTCCACATTGGTTTGATGTAGATAAACCTTTTTTTCCCCTAATATTTGGGGTCCTTGCCAAACTCAAATACTCCGAAAATGTATTATATGAATATTTTTTTAAATACCAAAAAAATCATAAATTAAATTATTAGCATGATAATTAAATATAAATACACTGCACTAACGATTGGCAAATTAAATTATTACTCAGGGTAGGTTGAGTAGGATGCCTAGTTAGTCCAAATTATTTGATCAGAATTAGATCAATTATATAAATCTCACAATATTACATGGCCCAACCAATATCTCACAATTCTGTGGACCACACACCACTAGGATATGGTTAATAACATTGAATTAATATTTATCGAAGTTACTTAAAATTCAAAACAACTGTTTATAGATTTAATTAAAATTCTCCACATAACATATGTATAAATTTGTAAGTATTATTTTTTTAAACTCAAGCCGAATTTCCATGCGGGCCATTAAAACTTCATATGTCACTTAATTATCCTTTTTGTTCAGCAGATGTTTGCCAATACAAAATACAGGTTTGTTGCCCTACCCATCATGGACATATATTAATATATTCATTATTGATGTATCGTAAATTCAACAAAATTATTAATTTCAAATCACAAGATATAATCCTTAAAAATAAATGATGGACATATCAAGACATGCTTCGGTGGACATGTGAACATTATTTATATAAAAAATATATATAATTACATATAATAATTTACATAAATTATCACTACACTACGTGCTTTATACTGATAAAATAATAAATTAGACAAAAATAACAATAAATAGACTATATAATAGAAAAAGTACACAAAAATATAAGAGCATCTTATGGATATAATTAGGTGAGATAGATGATCACTGTCCACAACTTAAACTCATCTTCTCGTGTCAATCTCTATTTAATAGATTACAAGTTATAGAAAAAATCATTTATGATAACTCATCATATATAATTAGATCCATAAAACGGTTTTACGAAAATTATACATGTGTTTTTGTCGAGGTTTGCAGTTCTAGACCACAAATTTTGCAGAACTAATTTTAAGCATATTCATGTGTGCATGTGTTGCCTAAGCTGCCAAATAAACTGAATATATGGCTATTAAATATATAGGAAACCTAAAAGGACAAGTGATGGAGGATAAGGATTGCATGCACAAAACGAGCATTCATATTAATGAATAAAAAAAAAAATAGCATGGATCGCATGCGCCATATATATGGAAAAAAAATAAAAAAATGTAAGGGCATAAATGTAATTGTGTGGTCTAGATAGATAAAGTAGCTGAGGCGTGCACCGAATTTGTTAGACTGCTATTACTATAATATTTGCCTCCATGTTAATAATGTCCGATTCTATGCTATATTAATATTGATGGGTATCTATGATATCATATGTATAAATTTAAAAAAGATACAGATAGATTTCATTATTTGATTTTTTAGATAACACATGTTATATATTAATCGATGTTAATATAATCGGTAGGTAGCTGAAATCACATAATAATTTAATAACTTGCAGTCCTGATAAATATGAATATATTGATTGCCTATTAATAAATTTAATTATTTATGTTTGATGAAGTATGTTTAACAAAATAATATATGTACAAGAAATAATATTTATATAGTATATGTGAAGGGTAAATTCACACAAGAAATAATTAATGTGCAACTCAAGACTAAGCCCATGACAAAATCTTCTGTCAAACTAAGTAGAACCTGCCTAGCATTTGATCATTAGTTATGTTCACTCAATCTAAAAAGTAGTATTAGTTATCTAATTATTTTTCAAAAGTCAATAGTAGCCGTTAATTGGCATTTCTATAATGCTATTTTGACTAAAATACCCCCAATTTGATAATTCACCCATCTTTGACTTTAAACCGCCTTAAATAATCTAACACCCTGCAAGTCAACATGGGAAAACACCTCTAAGAATCCCAATTAATATGTTAAACAACCTATCAGCAAAAATACAGAGAACTACATGATTGTATATTTAACTTTCGAATCACCATTCTAAAAATTTTAAAAAGATCTTAATTTATCTGAATGTTTAAAAGTTCGTTTTTTCATGAGATCAGCACTCTATAAATTGTACAAGATAAAAGATTTGAACACTCTCCAGAATCCTCTCTGCTAATTATATACACTCTCCAGAATCCTCTCTGCTAATTATATAAAAGATTTGTACACTCTCCGAATCCACTCTGGTTTACTTCAATAGATGAGTGCAGTAACAAAGACAATTTCCATGGTAAATTACAATACAAGATCAAAATACACTAAGAAATACAGGTTACCAAACTTATTCAAAATGTCATCACAATTCAGGCCAATCAAGAAAACAGAGATGCTGAAACTGGATCTCTTACAACTTTATTTGCAAAGAAAATCATCAAACTAATGACATCACTAATTAACTTATGATGTGTAATAACTGTAGCGAAACAGAGATGTAACAGAGGCTCCAAACCCACGATTCATTCCAAAATCAAGGAACAATTTTATGGGCCTTCATTTTTTCAATAACCGAAATCAACGAATTCTCAGTGTTCCTAAAACCAAAAAAGCCATGCTCTTTGCTCTTATTCATACTATCCAACATACACTCTCCTCCAAGCATCAAATCAACAAACCAGAAGGTGGCAACCTCTTCCAATTTTGTCCCGACCAAATTATTCTTCTTCACAATTTCATCCCAAACACCACCCTTATCCTTCATCATCTCCACCAAGCTCACACTCTCCACATCACCCTCACCAAAATCCTCGAATTCAACCTCGAATTTCTCAGCCAGAACCTTCCAGAGACGCTTCCACTTGAACACATCGCCATTGCTGCAATTAAAAGCTTCGTTCTTCCCATTATCATCCACGCTGCACCAAATCTGCTGCTCTGCAATCAAATCTGCATCAGAAGCCACAGAGTAGCACTCCCATGCAGCCTTGGAACCTGGAAACCTAAACGGCGTCGTTTCATGCTTGCAGATGGCGGCGTAGACGCATAGGCTGTCGAGGATGTTCATCATGCTGTAGGGAGAGAACCCGAATATCTGCGCGGGCCGGTGGACCGACCACGTCAGGCCCGGTTTCTTCTTGCGGGCCTCCATGGCGACATCTTCTAGCGTGTAATAGAAATTGGGAGCATCCAACCTCGGCACGTCTTCAATAAACGGCGTTTCGTGGGGTTTGATTTTTCCGAAGGTTTCGAACGGGCCGATGTAGTGTTTGTGGCCCGTTTGGATGCAGATGTGGGAGAAGTTGACGGCGTTGGGGATGACGGCGTCGAGGACGTTCTGTAGCATGGCGCCATTAACGTCGCAGCATTCGGCCTCCGTGGGGCGGTGGGCCCAGGTCACCCAGAAGACGTGTGTGACGTCCGTTAGGGTTGAGAGCTTGGCTTGAGTGTCGATGGCGTCGGAGATGTCGCACTGGATGTATTCCACCGGGTGGTCGGCGTTCCAGGAAGGGCGGGGGCGGCGCGCCACCCCGTAGATCTTCCAGGGGCCGCCGGGGGTGTCGGATGCCGGCAGGATTCCGGCCAGGCTGTTTCCGACGATGCCTGTGACGCCGATGATTAGGGCTACACTCTGGGTGATGACGTGGACTCCGTTTTCTTCTTCCTTTTTCTGCAATTTTTTGGAATTGATGGTTAATATACAAAATAATTTGATTTTAAGTTTAGTATATTCAAATTTGATTCAAAAGTATTCGTTTTTCAATTTTTTTCATCTATCTATATTTAATTTTTTTTTATTTCAGTTGAATTTTGGTTGGAATTTTCAGAACCGTTGACGTGACTGTCGGAATTTAGCTGTCACATTAGAATTTCCGACAATCACGTCAAACGATTTTGAAAATTTTGATCAAATTTGGACTGAATTTGAAAACAATTAAAACATATAGGATCGGAATATGTCTTACATATGATCAAAAATTAACACATGTGTGCAATGATGTCTGATGGGGTCAGGGAAATGTCTCTAGACAATACTAGTATGCCATTGAAATTTTCTTTAAATCAATAATTTTAGGTTTCTAAGTTTAGATTTTTTTTTTTCTTGACTGTAGAACGGGAGAATACAAAATATTTAAAATTTTGAAAATTCTTGATTATAAAAATCTTGATTTTTATAACACTACACGAGTCAAGGAATAATTAAATGAAGAGATTTACCAGAGAAGCTCCAAGAGCACCTTTCCACCACCAGCTCATATTGCAGATAGATGTTTGATAATTAATTGTGAAAGAATAATGTGAATAATATTATGTAGCTGGTTTTATTGTTGAGCTTGTGAAGCATGCGACTATGACTAGAGGGCATTGTATATATATGGGTTGAGTTGTCTGATTTGATTTGAGGAAAATAATACATACATTGTATAAGTAAATTTATACTGAAAATAATACTATAGTAATAATTTGGAATAGGAGGTATCATGTATATGAGTATGGTCCAATTTTGATTTTGTATGGTTGCATTTCTATATAGTTTGAGAGTCAATTCACGCCAACAATTATTATTATAAATAATTTGTTTTAATCATCCTTTTCAATTGTCATTTAATTCGATCATAAATTTCTAAAAAAAATTCGATAATAACGTAGAAGTTAGTTACATTCTCCTCAAAATAACTACCAGATACTCTGCTTCCATATCTCTGAGTAGACCAATTTATCAGTCAACTGTTGCAATAAGGGTAACTATGTGAATTCTAATTATTAAATCAAACAATTGCGGCTTACACTTCTTTAACATATCCACCTAGGTACATTAATGTGTGTCCGCAATTAATGTGTCAGATATTTAACACATCTATTAATTTCACCAATCAGAAGATATGATTATCTATTAGATTGAAATTATAAGTATTTAACTGCAGGTAGTTGCAGAGTTTAAATCATTTTTCATCCCATAATTATGGTATATTCCGATTTGGTTTCATAAGTATCACGATTTTCAATTGTGTCCCATAAGATTCTATCCAATTTTGACCACAAAATTTGAATTTCTCCGAAAAATGATTATTCCAATAACCTAGAAGTGACGTAGCACACGTGTCAATTAATAAGAATTTGACATGTGTCGCCACATCATTTCTAGATCACTAGAGTGTCCCAGTTTAGAAAAATTGAACTGAAATCAAATAATTTTTAAAATTATTGGATTAAATTGAAAATTAAGACAACTATAAAATTAAAATCTGAAAACACCATAGTTATGCATATGTACCAACATTAGTAGTTGTACATAAATGGTATAAAAATAATTAAATATATACCTCCGTACGCACGAGGTGCATATGCACAGACGCTATAATTATCTTGTTCTAAGAAGAAAATATAATAAAAGAAATTGTCTTGTTGTATATGTATATATGCTTTAAAATGACATATGACGTATGACATATTATTTATGAGAAGTATCACTTTAAATGAGTCAAATTAAGATTTAAAAAATAATTAATAAATAAAAAAATTAGACAAAACTTATATATCTTGGTGTACGTATCCCAAGAATATTATTAATTTGATATTATATACTCATAAGATATTAGTTGTATATTTATAAAATATTAGTTGTATACTCATAAGATATTAGTTATTTACTCATAAATTATTTATCTGTATAACTGAAATATATTTACTGAAAGATATTAATTAAGATATTACTTGTTACATATACAAGTATTGCTCGTATTATTTAAAAGTATTAGAATTTAGATTGGAAACACATCATACCCCTGAGGCACACAAACCCTACTCATATATTACAATTAAGTAAGGAATTAATTTTCAAAGTCTACAAATAACAAATAAAATTTTAACACGAACTCTTTTAAATTAATAAAACAATTCATATCAAATCTCAAAAATTATTTAAAGAGTTGTAAATTTCAATACTCAAGGAAAATTTGTTATTATACCCATAGACATAAATACATATTTTTCATCTTGAGCAAGATCATTGGAGTCCCCACCCCAATTTATAATTTAAAAAAAAAAAAAAAAAGAAGGTAAATTTGTTATCTTATTTACAAATTTCACCCAGAGTTATATATCCTAACCCTCATTCACCTTCTACAGAGCAGCTCTCTTTTAATTCTTTTTCTATGGGAATTGATAATGCAAATCATATCCTATTCCTAAACTATTTTATCATTTTCTGTTAGAAACCAAAAATGATAATCTAGATATAAGTATTCAAGCTATTTGATTTTTGTTAATTTCTCTAATTATCAATGTCATCATGAAATTCAGAACCACAAAATTACCTAAATGATTAATTTTAATTTTGGACATGTATGTAAGGCCCCTCTCCATTTTTTGACAACTAACTAAGTAAACGTTTTTCAATTTTGGTCCTGTATGTTTCAACATTCTCCAATTTCATTTCAATTTTCCAATTTTGGGCTTCTATGTTTCAATTTTTCCAATTTTGGTCGGAATTACCAAAATCATCAATGTCACGTGAGATTTTTCGGCGACCATCCGACCAAAATTGGATTAAAATTGGAATAAATTAAAAAATACAAGACCAAAATTGAAAAACTTGAATGAAATTTGGAAAAAAATAGAAATATATATGACCAAAATAGGAAAAAATTGAAATATATAGTATCAAAATTGGAAAACATATACTCCCTCCGTCCCTGTTAATTTTGCACACTTTCATTTTCGGGATGTCTCGGGTAAATTTGCAGACCCCCGAAAAGGAAAATAATTTTTACTTTTGGCATGATTTTGTTGACTTTTCAACTCAAAAGACAAAAAAAACAACATTTTCTTATTCCACGTGGCGGGAAGGATATGCAAAATTAACCGGGACGGAGGGAGTATTTAGTTGTCCAAAAATGAAAAAGGTCTTATATACATGACCAAAATTGAAATTAACCTTTATTTAAAATTACACATGATCAAAAACTCAAGAGCAGTTGAGTAGTGTCATATTCACACGATTTTGCATCAATTGATTTCTTGAAAAGGAATTGGAAAATTAAACTCAACCTAAGCAACATAGAATTGATTAATACCAAACAAACAAACAAATTTTTTACAAATGTATTTCCTGAGCATCACAAAGTTCGTTGGCATTAAATACATCCTTTTCCATTATTTGATCATTTTATCTTTTACTAATAAAATCAAGACAAAAGATATTAACATTTAATAATCAAGCAGAAACTAACCTCTCTAGCTTCTTCTTTTCTTGTTCTAAGATGGAAGGTACACTATTTGACAATAATTTTTTTATTGACATTCTTTTGATTTAATTCAATGCGGTCCTGTGGTCCTCACCATGATCATAGTTCACTAGCTGAAAGGTGAAATTAACTATAAATTTATGTACCTATATACAAATGAAAGTAGAAAATTAAATATTATTCTTAGATGTTAGTGCAGGCCACTACTATTTTTGACAAATGAACATATCAAGATCATAAAATTAATCATTCTTGATGATATATAGATTCTCAACCTTTATGATGGTAGATTGTTGGTTGTTATTAAAAAGTTGAGTATCAATTGTTAATTAGTTATTGATGATTAGTAATACTCCTGATATAATAATTTATGAAAACCTTTCCATAAAAAACAAAAAACAAAATAAAATAATTAACTACAATAGTGAATTTTGATCAATAGCTTCGACATTTCGAGGACAAATTCTTTACAAATTAGTAGACGTAAATATGAAATTAGGTATAAAAAGGGGAAAAAAAAAAAAAACTATCTTTAATAATTAACATTGCATTACATACCACATAGTCTTCATGGAATAATAGTGCCAACCTTTCAATCTGCCATATTATCTCTCATAGAGTTTTATTTCTTCTACTAACCGTTTCAAGTTTCTTCCTTCCACTCCCATCTTTTCCAGCAAAGGGTTCTTCTAAAATCGTGGAAAGGCCTGCAAAATTCACATCAAGAAGAGATTTGAATTTTGAGATGATATTATGATCATATGTACTTGTTTTATAAGGAATTCTTGATTACCTGATTCATAGTTCTTGTTTTGCACTTGGATTCTCATAGCTTCGGCGTTTCGATTTCCATTTTCGCCACATTCTTTCAATGCCTTCATCTCAGCAGCTCTGAAAAGCCATGTTGAGTCCATCTGTTTGCTAATCATACGCACTGCATAGTACGGAACTTTACCAGATGTCTTGGATTTGATACAAACATTGATGAATACTATGGAATCCATCAAGCTCTCTTTAGCCATCCCTTTCATATCATAGGCTTGTGATCTTATCCAGAGGCTATTGGCATGTGAATTGGGAGGGGTAGAAAGGGAAAGTGCTCGAGTCGTGTCACTTATGGCAGCATCTATATCTCTTAGCAGCAAACTACACTGTGCTCTATTGTTGTATAAAACAATTCTTTCATTTCTATGCCTCAATGGGCACGTCTCTAAAGCCTTAGTATACTTCATAACTGCCTTTTCAATTTCCCCCACTGAGAACTTGTAATTTCCTTCTTGTTTTATGAGTTTAGCCATGGCCCTTTTCTCTTCAAGCTTCTCACTAGACATACATTGCTCTCTCTCTCTTCTTTCTACCTTCAAAAGCCAGATTTCTTGGAGCCATCTTCGGACACCACCATTCTTGATTTTTGTGTGGTTTTGGGCTATTAATGCTCTTGTGATTGCTTCTCCTACACTTGCTCTATTGCCAAGGCTTCTAAGCTCAACCAAATCAACGAGGCACGAGGTGGCGATTTCCATGACCTTGTGCCTTGTGTTTGGATCCTTGAGAAGCAATAGAAGACAATCAATCCCCATGTATTGCCAATCATCTGAAGATCTTGAAAGGTTGCATAGATTCTCAATGACATGTGTGCATCTTGAAATGCTTTCTCTTCCAACTTTGGTGTGGCATAGAATCCTAACCAGTCCAACTCCTCCTGGTGACGTGTCATTGGCCAATCCACCCCACATTTCACACAAGCCCTTCAAGAAATCTTTATTGCACATAAGGTCCAAGCATCTATTCTTCACAGCAAAACAGTTAAGAAGATGAATGCTCCAACATTGGATCTGGCTGGCCCACTCCTCCGCCTTTCGATTCTCCATCTCCGCCCCTCCAACGCCTCTCGTAAGCAAGTCACAATGGTACCTTAATCTCCTCATCCTGTCCTTAACTCCCAAAAACTTTGCATACACCTCTTCCAAGCATGATGAGGCTAATTCCATGGCTAATCTCACCACTTCGTCTTCATGAACCGCAATGGCCTTAAAGGTCTTTTCGTAGCTTGCAAGATGGCCAAGCGCTCTAATGGCGACCCTTTTCTCCACCCAACTCATCTTCCCTCTTAGAAGCTCCAACAATGGCGATACCACACCGGAATCAATAGCCCCCACCGCGAAATCAACCTTGTTCATCGTGTAAGAGCCCACAATATGAGCTGCATAATAAGGGATGTAGATGTTTTGATGCTTGAGCAACCAAGCTTCATCATGGATGGCTTTGTTGAGCAAAGCTTTCATGCATTCAAAGATGCCAAGAGAGGGAAGCTCTTCATCATCTGGTCGAGTCATTGCAACGTTCCAAAGCTCACTAACCACTAAAATAAGCTCTTCATCATCAAGAAAAGGTATGCCTTTCATGTAATCTTTTATTGCATTTCTTCTGATTGATGAATCTTGCTCCTTCATCATGCAAAAGAAGCAACTAGATTTGGGGCAAATTTGCTCCGATGGCATGTTATATAAAGTAAAGTTTTTTTTTTTAGTTTTTTTTTATTTTAGGATTTGGAGCTTAAGAGAGTGGAAGATTGAAAAATGGAAAGTTTGATTAATAGTGGATTAATTAGGACAATGTTTAGTAAGCCTAAGCGGCGCATGAGAGGACTTTTGTGCAATTTTAACAATTTGAAATGCAACTTTTCTGTTTCATTATGTTATGCAAGTCACAGTCTGATCATATATAGAGCTATTTTAGGTTTTAAAATATCAATAAACATAAAGCTAATGTAGCAAGAAGTTGAGTTCTACCTAATTTTTCCAGTTTAATTATCTTAACTTTAGACTTTCTTTATTGAGATCAAGAAAGGTAGGGTTAATGTCCACTGAATCTATTCCTTAAATAGGAGTTGTTTTGTCTTATGTGAAAAAGGGTTAACATTAAATACTAACAAAGAACAGTAATATCTCATTATTAGGAGAACATATACCCTCTATGATTTATAGCATGAATATAAAATGAGTTGATCTTTTAGGGTTATATTTAGATAGAGTGATTTGAAATTCATGATTTAAAATGAATGAATTTCAATCCACTCAAATGACTCAAAAATTAGTTCAAATTAAAAGTGATTGATTTCAACCACGTCTTACTAAACGTCATCGGTGGATTTGCTACTTTGGATTTCGAATCCTCCTTAAATCCATTTATCCAAATGGATTTACATTCTTTTGATTCTCTCATCTGATTTTCTTGTTATTCTAGACAACACAAAAAATCCTAGGTTGTGCAAGATTAAGCTAGACAAACTAGTTTAGGAAACCACAATCTTAATACCTGAAAATTGTCTTGATTCAAGAAGTGTGGTTGTGGTCCCTTGTCACTTTTGCATTGTGCAACTTCATTTTATAATCATCATTCAGTTAAATAAGCAATAACAATATTTTTATACAGTATCAAGTACAGATGGGGATGGTCTCAAGAGTGGTATACGGCTGCTGTTAGTGAAAATCTTAATCCTCATTTAACAATTAATTAATGTGATTATTAGAATAAGTTATTATTCAATGTTCTTGGTGTACAGATCATGCATTGCCTAATTTTGTCGCGATATGTAGAAAGGTGTTGTTGGCCAGTCCTAAAGTGCGTCTATCTTGTCGCTAATCCATGATTCATGTGAAACTTGGCATGTTGATAATTTCTTGAGGATTAATTATTACATGATCTATATTCTTGTAAGAACAAACCTCGGAGGAAGTGATGAACGTGTATGAAAAGCTTATTGTAAGGGTAAAATTTGATGAGTACCATATCTTTTTTTTCTTAAATTTAATTAAATCTGTTTAATTTAAGGTTTTTCATTCCCTTCCTTTTCTCAAGAAACTACATCTCTCTTCCTACATAAGAACCTTCCTACATCTTGAAAACACAGCCAAGAACTTAATCCGAGGAGACCAATATGCCTATTTTGATCTATCTGAGCTGCATATTAAGTGTATCTTCTCTTCAACAAATATATATATATATATGAATATACCATAGTATAGGTAGACAGATTTGAAATCTAAGAAAGATGGTAGGTGCAAAGGCAAGAATGAGAGCGATAACAAGTTGCCTTTTGATAGTAAATGCAGTAGTGGTCCCTTGCCAACTTTTTTGACTCTTTTTTGCATCTTTTGATCTACAAACTCATTGGGACAGAACACAAATACTGTAATAATTCATAGAGATTAATTAATCAAGTACAAATGGTGATTGTCTCAAGAATATGCGGCTGTCATGCACCACATGACTCGCAGCTTACAATTTGCATCAAAAGAAAAGAATTCAAGATATTCATGTTCCATCTTTTGATTAAGGAGAGATAGACGAACTCTTAGTAGGATGAGATATAATTTGAGGGATATATTTATATATTCGAGTGATAAGATATTTGTAGGAAATAGTTAACATAATTAGGGAGAGATGACGAGCTCCCTCATCCAACCGTAGGTCCTTTAGTAGGGTGAGATGTAAATCGAGAAATATGTTTATATGCTCAAGCGACAGATTTTTAGAAAAAAGAACCAACATGATACAAATTTCAGAACAAACCTCCACAGGATTTCAGTGAAAATTTGTTACACACGAGGTTTGAACCTATGTTTTCGAAGAATTTCTCCCCACATCACCACATCTCTTACCATCTTCAATTATCATCAAATATATATATAACTTATCTTATGATCAAAATTAAATCTGTTAGAATGTTAAAGAAAGAGTGGTAAGTGTGTTAACTAACCTGCACAGATCATGGATGAGAAGTTGAGAATCATGTTGGAGTTTGCAAAGTGGTGAAAATTTGATGATTATATTTTATGAATATGAAAAATGCACGAAATCTTCTATTTCAAACTATACTTCATGTTTTACTTTAATTTCATCAATATTAGTCAGTGTATAAATTGTATCATCAGAAACACAGATCTGATCAAATTAGTTTATAAAAGGAAACATAATAGTTTGATGGGACAACTTTTTTATTTCAAAAAATAAATTTCCAAGTTCCGTTTACATAAATTATTAAATTTTGAGTAGTTCTCCCATGCATCAGTTGTAAGAATCTTTAGATCGATCCAAATCTGTTGGGATTATATATATATATATATATATATTTTTTTTTTTTTGATTTGACAATTATGTTATATTAGTATAACCTTTATTTAATACTTTAACTTCAAAAAAAAAAAAAAAAAGTTTTGGCACAATTTGTACATACATTTATGGGATATTACTTATACATTATATCAACATAATCATACATTTATGTAATATTACTTATAGTTTTATGTCAACATAAATGTTATATTATTATAATATAAAGATTCACCTAATGTAACATAAAATTTAAAAAAAGGTATTATATATCTGTGTAATATAATGTAAAGGTACAACTAATGTATCAATGTCATAGCTAAAATGTATTATATATTTGTCATAACTAAGAGGTATCGAAAACATAACTAAAAGGATATATCGGCCATATATTAAAGATATATTTTAGAGATATATTCCAGGGTTAAATACTTAAATCAACTTGTACTTTTCATGTTTTTACACTTCTCAACCAAAACTTTGTTTTTTGACCGGTTGCAACCTGAAGTCCGCGAATTTTACAAGTTGCAATATTCAATGAATTTTTCCGGCCAAATCTCTCACACGTGACATTCACATGCCAAATTGGGGGTTTTGATATTTCCATGAATTTCTAGAAGACAGCTTTTATTAGGTAATTGAGTATTGTTTTTTGCAATTAACTAGTAATTTAATTTTGTTTCTTTTAAAATGGCCTCAACAATTCATGAAAATATCAAAACCCCCATTAATTTCCAAGTACTATTGATATTAATGAAACTAGGAAAGAAGAAAATAAATTGAAAATTAGTATTAATATTAAATACAGAAAAAAAAATGGAGATAAAATGAGATGAATTTGAAAAAAATGTATGGAGATGGAGATCAAATGAGATGAGTTTGAAAAAGACGTGTGGACATAGAATTTTAGGTGAATAAGAAAAAAAATTATTTAACAATACAATAAAATAAAAAAGAATAATATGTGCTAATTGAAACGTAAGTATATGAAATCTTTAGAAAATTCTACAATTAAAAAAATCTTACAATTAAAAAAAATTAAAATATCTTTCCAAGTAATATTAATGGAAACTACTACAATTTCTAAACATATATAAATTTAAAAAAAATTAAAATATTTTTCCAAGTATTATTAATAATAAGAGAAATAAAAAAAATTAAAAATGAGTATTAATGTTAAATAGAGGGAAAAAAAAAAGAGAGGATAAAATGAGATGAGTTAGAAAAAGATGTGGTGAGATGAAATTTTAAATGAATAAGAAAATAAAATTTATTTAAAAATGTAATAAAAAAAAAATGATACGCATGGACTGCCACATAAGCGAGATTGGCTCCATAATGAAAATGATAAAATGTCAACCGTATATAAAGTAGGTTTGTTTGGATCTCTGAAATCGTCACTGTAGAAACCTTTTTTTTTTCTTTTTCTTTTCAGGCATCTATCATTTATGGTGTTATTATAATTTGTATAGTATTTCAACATATAAAATGATAATAAATGGTTTATTAGTTCTTATATGAGTTTAGTATTCAACTTAAATATACTTTTTTTTTACTAATTATTTGAGTTTAGTATTTATATTTAAATCATTTTGTTTAGTCGATTTGATATTTGTATTTTAATTTACCAAAACTAAAAGTTTAACAATTCAATATAATATGCAACACAAATATACCATCGATTTTCCCCCCCAACAATATATATACCATCGATGCTTACAAGTGAGCGAGGAGTGACGACACTGAGTTATACTCTGATGTTTTTGGCATACCATGTATTTATCTTAATTTTATGTAAATTAATTTTTATTTTTATTCTCTTTGACAAAAAATATCATTAATTAAATATAAAATTAAAATATTATTAAATACAATAATTAAAAAGAGAAGTAGTAGGAAAAAACTTGACTAGTGATCATATCGGTATAATATATAACAATTAATAGAAATAAACATTATTAAGGTACCATAAAATACAATAATAACAGTAAGACATAAATGATACCTTCGATATAATTAAATGAAAAATGAGACGATTGCAAATAAAATAACCCAACTATTTTCGGAGCTCCATCACTTTCTTCCAAGATGGACGGCTGGAAATATCGATCCACCAAGAGTAGAGATTTTTTCGCCGTTTGATTGAATCCTCCATTCCTCCTTCCTCAATCAAGTATCTAGTGTTGGGTAAGTGGCTCAGATCAGCTATGGTGAACCTCTCCCCACCCAAGTATTTGCTCCTCGACAACCTATCCTCGTACACGTCGAACACTTTCTCCAGTTTGCTCTTGCACTCCTCCACTAATTCCCTATTGGTCACCTGCCCCATTCGAGGAAATACCTTAAGTTGGAGGACCATTGTGTAAATTAACGGATAGTAATTGTTGACTTCAACTTCTAGCCATTGATCCACTAGGGCCCTCTCTTCCAACGTGTCGCCCAATAGGTTTACTCCACCTTGGCTTGCGCTTTTTGCTGCGTAGTACCTGATTATTGCTCTTGATTCTGCGCTCCAATTAAATAATATTACCAAAGAAAATTTTTGAGTGGATGATTCTGAATAATTATTGTGACAAATAATTGAATAATACATATGATAATATTGAATTGTAAATATAGGAAATTACCAAAAAGCCTGAAATCCCCGTCTTCTATGGCAGGAACTTGTCCAAAGGGCTACA
This sequence comes from Scutellaria galericulata, assembly GCA_946896805.1. Lineage (NCBI taxonomy): Eukaryota > Viridiplantae > Streptophyta > Magnoliopsida > Lamiales > Lamiaceae > Scutellaria > Scutellaria galericulata. The sequence goes on from OX335793.1 coordinate 17,553,744, forward strand.
ACACATTAAAAATTACACACTTAAAAAAAAATTAATATTCATCGATTATATGATTTCACAGCGGAAATTATATATATACACTAATTTTAGATCACATACGTGGAAGCATATTACTACGTTAAGTAGTATTTTTGGGTGGTCAGATTATTAAATTAGTCCTTTTTTAATCTGGAAACACTAATAAGTTTTTATTAAATTAAATTAATAAGGGGTGCTGAAATATGCACTATGAAAAATGGATGAAACATAAAATTACTCATATTTTTATATAGTAGCAATAGATATATATCACGTCCACTTTATGCTAGCCAAGTGAGATCTAAGATCAAAATATGGAACAACGCAAACACAGAACACATTATGAACTTAGACATAGCATAAAATTAAAAAATCGAGAAAAAATAATTAAAAAAAAAAACCTGTCGTAGTAGGAAATCGGGGTTTTTATGCTCTTCTGATAGAAGATCAATTGGAATGAGCTCAAATGGAAGCTCCAACTCGTAAAGACAAACCAAAACCCTTTGTGGATTGGCTGAATAGGCTGAACCAAACACTTTAACCACCATTTTCTCTAATGCTTTACCTTAAACTTTGAATATATTTTGATATGCAATTCTCTCCTACTTCTCTTTATATAGAGGAAAAGAATCTTGATGTTGGTTGGTAGCATGGACTAGTTTTTTGTAAAATGATAATTGACATAAATATAATTAACCCATAAAATGTAAACATATTTAAACGTGAATAATTAGGAGTAGTGTATCATTTGTTAAAAATGATGGTTGGCATAAATATTATTTTCCCATAAAATGTCATGACACCTAAACGCGAATTTAATTAGTGTAACATTGCTAGAAAATTATAGTTGGCATAAATATATTTTACCATAAAATTTCAAGTTACCTAAATGCGAATGACTAGTGTGTCATTTGTTAGAAAATGATATATAATGGACATAAATATAATGTACCCACAAAATATCAAGACCCCTAAATGCGAATAATTAGTGTATAATTTGTTAGTAAATGATATATAATCGGCATAGATATAATTGACCCACAAATATCAAGGCACCTAAACGCGAATGATTGTTTGATGGCAAACTAATCTACTTACCAGTTATATTTTTTTTGAGTAGGTCTCTTGTGAGGCCGTCTTACGAAATTTTAATGTATTGTGTGAGACGGGTCAATCCACAACCCGATTACCCACCATCCAAATCCTACGATTCACATGTTGTTTGAGCCTTTGAGGATAATGAGGCCCCGTCTCACGAAAACTATCCGTGAAACCGTTTCACATGAGTTTTTATGATATTGTTTTGGTTGATTGGCTTCTTAGTTATAGGTAAAAAAAATATTATCAAGACAAAATTTAGATGAAAACGTTTTAAGAATCACACAAAATGTGAGATAGAGATCAACTCATTTCATCTTATTATTAAGTTCAATCGGGTCATCTGCATCTAAGTTTTTGTGTATGGGATTTCATCTCACCAATCTTTGATTTATGAAATTATATTAGAACAAGGCATCTCATCAAGTATATACTTTCAAATCATTATTAGCAGGGTGTATTATGTGCTCCGATTTGAAATTTGTGATCACCACCTTTATGAAAGAAAAGAGAGAAAAAACAAACAAAAAAAAGTGATCTCTTATCTTCCAACATATTTAATCATCTAAGTGTTGGAAAAATTCAATATTGGACTTTCACGTGTCAAATTAAATGTGTATAGTTGTTTTAAGGAGACCCAATTAAAATGTCACATTAAATGTGTATAGTAGTCTTAAGAAAACCCAAATAAATTGATCAACTAAAATTTAAGTTATGAGCTTACATGTGTAACATAATATTTATGGATTTTTTATGTGTGGATATTATTAAGTGATTTTCAATTTATTGAGAGACTAAATTGAAAATAAAGGTAACTTATTATTATAAGTAGGGGTTATGGTCCTCAAATATGAGATTATCATCCCGCTATATTCTCTCTACGGGTAGTGAAGAAGGGTGAACTTATTGTTTGGTAAACCATACGGGTCCTCAGGTATGCTTCCACTTTTACGATTATTGTTTCTTCTCTTATTTCGGTTAATCATCGTAGAATTTAGGGTTTGGGACTTCTGTACTGAAACATGTTTATGTGCTAGTAACGTGATTTATTTCTAACAGTAAGTTGTTAATACAATACAATCTTTGTTAGTCCTTCAATATAATTTCATATATTACAAGAAACTGATTAAGTACCATAATAAACATTAGGCCATCTCCAACAACATTCTTTATTATAGAGTACTCTATCCTCCATTATAGAGTATGGAGTACTCTATATCACAAATCTTCTCCAACAATAAATACTCTATATCATTAAAATATCTATTTTTAATTGTTTTTGTGAAATTAAAGAATTTAAATAATTAAAGATTTATGTAATATATTATTAAATTATAAAATTAGTATACACGAATCAATTAATTGATACTAAGATATTTTTTTCAAAGTAATTTTATTTATTTGAAATTAAATTACGAGACATACAAAATATTTTAAGATACGCGTACGGATAAATTAGAACAACCACAACAATTACAAAAAATCTTGTCTAAAAGACCTAGACAAGTTTAAGCCGACCAATGCCACATTACCTGTTTTTGTGACTAACAGTGGAAATGATGACTCATCACAGTCTAATTACTCACCTAGAGTTGAAAAGTCGCTGAATCCAGATTCTCCAGGTTTGTCTGGATTTTCCCTAAACTTAAATGAAGATAGTCCATCATCGGGAGGTTCTCAACGTCCAATGGGTATTAAAAAGGCAAAACGCAAAATCAAAGCTAATGAGGAAAACTCAAAAGCTCTTTCCACCATGGCAAATTGCAGCGAGAGAATGTTGAATATGATGCAGAATGCTGAGATCAAGAGACAGGAGCTCATTGACATTGAGAAAGAAAGGAATTTCATATCGGCTCGAAGAGAGGAAAATAAAGTACTACGAATGAATCCTATGTCTTTTGACGAATCACTCCATCCATATTTGATTGAGGAGCAACGAAAGATTTTCCAGAAACGAGCAGCAAGAGATGAAGCTGATGGGAGTTCCGGTGAATTTGGCCGGTTCTTCAATGGAACTTCCCCATCTGGCTCCGACTTTCCTCCGTACTAGCATGTTTCAATTGTCAATTTATATTTCTCGTTTTACTTAATTTCATTTAACTTGTTTTAATTGTAAGGGTATTTTATTTATGTTTTCATCTATGTTGTAATGTGTTGGATGTTTGGTTTTATTGTAATCTTTCATTTTCAAATTATGTAATATTTATTTTGTGTGAGTCATTATCTCGTAATTTAAGGTCTAAATATTAATTTAAAAAAATCAACATGAAAAAAAAAAGGCATTCAAAATTAACTAATAAAATAAAATTACAAAAAAAAAAAAAAAAAGACAAAGAAAATTAACTAATGAAATGAAATTATATTATTCACTTTGGTATTTTTATAAATGAGGAGAAATGATTTAACAATTAAAAATAAATCAAAAATCCATCCTCCATCTTCATCCTTCAAATTTGAAGGATCACAATCCATCCTCTATCCTCCATCCTTTATCTAAAGTATTGTTGGAGAAGCAAAATTCTTTATTTTTTTGGAGAATCCTTCATTTTGGAGGACTATTGGAGATGGTTACAATTGAAATATACATTTCCAGCAGATATATACGTCGTCATGTGTTATTGTTACTTATGCTTTAAACTTGCCCAGTTGTGTTGATTACTTTTTTATCATAAAATCTATTTTTTATTTTTTTTCGGTAAATTGTTTGGAAAAAATAGGTTTTCACACTATTGCAGTAACCAAGAGCTATACACAATTTCAATTTTAAGGAAATTTCATTTTCGTAAAAAATAAAAGTCATTGCAAAATGCTACACACACCCCATTTAAAAAAAAAAAATATCAAAGGTCTAAAAATTCAATTTTGGGGGTGTGGATAGCCCCACATTTGACATATTGCCTCCTCAAATTAACACTTCATTGACACAATGCATCTGAAGCTCTCGAAAATTTCATTACATTAAAATGTGTCGTTTATACGATGATAACGCTATCATTATACATGTTATTCCTGTTATTGTGCATAATGTTAATATATTACAAGTGCACAACATATTTATAAAAATCAAAAGCATGCAGATGCAATAATGACCTATCTTTGCATTAGAGATTATACTTTGTTTCCTGGGGTCACAGGAACTGAACATCATTCACTCAGACAAAATAAATAAAAATTTAACATTAAAAGAAACAAAAAGATTTTTCTCAACACTCACTTTCTGCAGAAGCTTTCATTGCCATAATCATAACCAGGCACCACGCTTAATCATCATCACTTGCAAACTTCCATTATTATTACTTACTCATTTAAACCACCATGTGAAACTGTAATTCTCAAGAGTAATCAAGAAAATAATTCAATCAACTTGAAGATACTCTTATTTTAAACACATACTATTACAATTGAAATTTTACATGATCATGAAGGAAAACATGGATTTTCAGAGACAAAAAAAAAAAAAAAAGACAAGTACATTATGGAACTCAAGGGCTCGTATCGAATGTATATACAGATTGAGAGAGACTCGAATCCATGGCTAAAGCTACTTACCTCCTCAGTTGGTCAGTGTGTTCCTTGTAACTAGGCTCCCGTTTGCTTATACGTTCATTTTCAATACAATATTGTCGGTATTGCCCTCATGGGACCGCCCTAAAGCAGCCACCTTGGCTCGATAAGCAGCTGCTGCCATGGCCGTTTTTACTCTATCATCTTGAGGAATCTCACATGCTTCACTAATGGAAGTAAATCTTAGCTCAGCTGGAGGAATAAAACAGTCCATGGATAAACCAGGAACATTGAATGCTACTTCCTCAATTGTCCATGCTTCTTCCATTCTCGTCTTTGTATGGCTCATAGCAGTTTCACCGAACCTGAAAAGGGTAGCCACTGATCGCCCTGAGTGAGCAATCATGATCCCCTCAACGGGCCTATAATCGTCTAGAAATGAATTGATGGTCGTCTCCCAATACACAGCTTCGCCTCCATTGGTTTGGATCCGAGTCAAATGGGAGTCTTCTAGATGCACAAGAAGCCCCGTCTTCTGGCTGAAGTAGCCAAACAGAACATGCCTAATGATCTCTGCAGGCCCTTCACTTCTGGCTTTCAGTGTATGAGGATTGGTCGAGAGTTTGAGAATGAAGCAATCCTCCCCGTTGATTTTCTTCTCCCCCGTGCACCTTGCATTGGCAAACATGTTGGCCGTTGTCCTCGGATCAAGACCCTACAATCCAATATGATCTCATTGAGTTCTTTGTAAGTCTACTAAAGGCTAGGTTATAAGGGAGTTCTCAACCTTGCAAGTATAAATATAATTCTTGGAAATGTGAGTTTCTAACCAATAGTCATAACAAAATAAGTTTTGTGCCCAAAAACCTTTTCAAATGCCTTGAATGTCCTTCTAACTTCGTGATCTATGTCTGAGTATGAACAAAATGACCAACTCAAGTTTAAGGATAGTTATGTCATTTTAATCTCGAATTCGGGTAGAAAACACGTGTTTTTACCAAACAGATATTATTCATTTCCTGTTATGTATAAAGGGCATAAACACCAGCCATCTCAGTACAAGAATAATACCAAACTCACTATCAATTAGACAACATAAGAGGATAGAAGATCCTCATGTGTTCTAATTTTCCACTGCCTAGTTGTTCTAACTTCTAACATCACACAGAATCACTTGATCTAAAAAAACCAAGTTAGCAAGTTACCTGAAGGGCACGACGTAGAGGTCTAACAGGCCCTTTAGCTGAATGAGCACCGAGCCAAGGAGTATGCCTCCAGACGAGCCTCCCGTTGCAACCAGCACGAATCTTGCTACCTCCAAGTGCAAGCTCCACATACCACATATCAGGATTCATCTGCCAGAGCACAAATCCCCCTGATTCTGCCGACTTTGCCGAATTCCGGCTCTTTATAACCTTAGTAGCTGTCTCTATATCAGATGCCAACATTTTAACATTTCCCATTGCATAAGCATTCTGAATTGAGTTTTGAAGCTTTAAACCCCCTGATGCTGCTACATACTGCTGTAATATGTACTGAGCTGAAGAGCTTTCCTGGATATTGTTTTAGACAAACATTAACATTGAATCCAACCTATGTTGAAGGACCACCAACATGTGCAACACAATCTATCTAGTATTCTCTTTTCTCCTCTAGCTTTCTACCAACCAAAAGATGTGGTCTAAAATCTAAATCATCAAACATTGTTGTTCCAATGCATCTCAATTATATCATACATTAAAGTAGCATATGAAAACTATCATTCTCAATTCACACACACAAACACACACAAGTGAGAAATACAGAGAGAAGAGACTAACAATGGGAGTATCTTTGATACAGAGATGTGGCAGAGGCTCATTGTTGCTAACGTGCACCGGGGCGAGCGGCGCACCCAAGACGCCGAGAAGGAGCCTCAGATCGGACCTAGAGTAGCCCGGCCCGACAGTCGAAGCTGGCGGAGCCCGACAGAGCCAATTAGCCCATCTGTCGTTCCTATGGTCGCCAGAATCGGGCCCGCTCGGATCCGGGCCCTCCCTTAGAGGAGATAGGGTCTCAGCGCCGGGTCTCAAAATCCCCGATCTCGATATGTACATTTCGGGCGGGCCCAAGCTGCTGCCTCTCCTGCGGCGGAGCAGGCCCGAACCCGACGGCGACTGGCTCCGGCCTCGCCTCGCACGGCCCGGAGACAGGCCCCGAACTACTTCTTCTTTGAGAGCTGAGAAAAAGCCGTGCTTTCGGTCCATGTTCACAGCAATGCGACCAAATGGACACAACTTTGGCCTGTGAGTAGCGTTTGCAATGCAGAATTAGCAACTGCAAGTAGGAGTAGTGTGTATGTATACTGAGTAAAAAGAGGAGAGAGAGAGAGAGAGAGGAGACAGAAAGGGAAAAGAAGAGAGAGAATGACGTTAAGAAGAAGCAGAGTATTTCTCTGTGTTTCGCGGTTATATACAGTGAGACTGTGAGAGTGAGAGTGATCAGAGTCCATTTTAATTTATTATTATTATTTAGTTTTAGATTGACATGCCAAAACAAAAGCATTCGAAATTAAAAATGTTCGTAATTAATTCACTTTATTTGAATTATTAAAATCGAATTGATCTTATATTTAAATATATATGGATTCAAGAACTAAAATTAAAATCAAGTAGAATCGATTACATGAAAGTAATTTTTTTTTCTTTCGTAAGTTACAATTGAAGATGAGGAACTCGAACTTGAGATCTACTCAAGATAAAAGATGTATCTATCGTTGGGTTAAGCCCATGGATACACGAATGTAACTGTTATTATAACATCGTATTAGTTTCAGATTTGAATGAACTTTGGTACTATTTAATACTACTATGTATTTTAATAGTTTACAAGGTAAGAATAAAAACACAATTTTTTTCTAAAACAAAAACCCTAATTATATAATACATTAATACCCACTAAACTTAGATTTATTGGGCCTCAAATCTATCTTAAAAGTAATCTCATCAATTATTTCTTCTAATATAATCAGATAGATGTGATAGCAAAGCTAGTTGATCATAACATGAGTGTTCGAAGCTAATATCCTCGTCAAATTCCAAAATTTCCTTCAAATCCCTCTATGGCAACATGTATTTGGATTGATCTTGAGATTTGTGTACACAATGAGATTTTGTCTTAACTCGAACTTGGGTTATGCTTTTTTTTTTTTTTAATAATCAATATAGCAACTCACTACACCCCCAAATGGGAAAAGGATTAAATGAAATCTAACATATAATAGTATTAATTAATTAATATATAATAATGAAAAATGAGTAATGTCAAAGTCAACCACTGAAATGGTTATGAGATTCTCGAAAAGGAATCAAGTGACACGTAAAATGCCAAAGAGGAAAAGAGTAGCAAGATCACATGCACGCTTCTATATCCAACTCATCATATTCCACTTTCTTTTTGGAAATACTACACACTCCACACCCACGCCACTGCTATTTATTATTTTTATTATATTTATATGAATGTATTTGTAATTTTATTTTCTTTTTTAATTATTGTCTCAGAAATAAGTAAAATAGTTCAAATTATTCTTGGTTCAACTAGACTCTACTTCTCAAAATACAACAAATTAAAGTAGCTCATTTTCTTTAAAATTTAATCAAGCTAACACTTACGTTAACCAGATATGAACTTGAATAATTTTGTGCAAGTATTTAAAATAAATTGGGGGTGCTTGATAATTTTTAAGAAATGAAATGAAATGAAAGATATTGGTAATGGATATCATGCCCTCCATTTAAGACTATTTCTTCCATTAAGGATGGATATAAAGGTATTCTTTTAATTCATTAATGTAATTAATAAAATACAATCGGAAATCATAATTCGCTCAAGTTTATTTAAAAATAATTTATCAAAATACTTCTGTTGAATTAAGATATATATGAGATGAAAAGTTTGCTCAAGTATTTAAAATAAGTTGGTCTTCTTATGTTTTTATTAAAAATTCAAGTCCCTCATTTTTATACATAAAACGTTAATATTTCAGTTTTTTTTTTGTTTCCATGATTATCACACAAATATCACAAGCATATTTGAATATTACAATTCATGTTATTAGATCAGCCAATAGTGACGTCAGCAGTTGAAGAAAAATCTTCAGATTTATGACTAAGTTTACATAATTTGACATTATTTCCCAATATATATTATAAATTGCAAAATTTAACAAAAGCATTAATAGAATATTGCATGTATGAAAGAAATGATGTTGGTGAGAGAATTAATGTCAACGGACATGAGTCATGAGACATTGATGGCGCAAATGACGGGGATTAATTTTCATTCCTTGTTTCACTAACTGTAAGATCTACTAATCTACTAACCTGACTCGATCTAAACCTTCTATTATATTTGATTTTACATTCTACATTTGATGATATTTGATATATGTATTAATTGGTGATATCATATTTGTTTGTGGTAATGCATTTGAAATTAAAAGTGTAACATTAATAGAAGATTTTATGTGTACCTAATTCCATACATTCTTTTCATGGTAGAATTTTCATGAAATTTGTCACAAATGGAATTTAAGTTAATTCATAATATATAATTTGTAAAATAAAGATTGATGTGTAAGGACGAGGAAATTATATCTATAAAACTATATCAAATAAATTTTCATGATTCTTCTTATATTTTTGCCTATTTTTTTAAAAATTATTTAATATAGAAAAATAATATTATTAATATTACAGCTGCGGTCTAGTTCCAGTAGAGTGGCAGTGCCACTGCCGCTATTGGCTCTCTTTAGATGATTTTTGGGGCTCCCCAAAAAGTCTTTGTTTATCCACGTGGTAGTTTAACCACTAAATTAAAATAAAATAATAATTAGTTAGTTAAATTGTACAAACATTCACACTACTTGTTAATAACACGCCATTAAATTTAGACCAAGTGTTTGAATTAAATAAATCTTCATTAATTACAGTTGATTTTAATTTGATTAGTTCCCAATTAATTAGTTTTCACAAATTCTTACCGACCGTAAATAAACTAAACTGTTTGTGAACTATTCAGAGCTCAATTTGATAAAAGTTCATTTGAATTCGTTTGTTGTAATTCGTTAAAATAAACCAACAAACTCAAACTTGAGATTTTTCGACTCATTAGGTCGTAAACAAGTTCGTTAAAACACTCGTGAGTTAGTTCGTAAGATATTATACTAATATTTGACATTTTGATATATAATATTTATACTTTTACTTATGATGAATATATAAATATCTAATAATAGATATTTTTATAATTAAATCACTAATTTTAGATGATATATTATATTTTTAAGAATATGTAATTAATTTTGTTAATAATTAAGTTGATGAATACTATAATATCTCATTAATATTTATTAAGTTCATTAAGGTTCGATTAAGCTCATGACCATGAATGTATTCGGTAAATTAAGTTTGAATTTGTTCAATAATTAAACAAACCAAACTCAAACACTCAATAATTCGGTTCGACTCGACTCGATTACATTCGAGCATACTGAAATGTATATGCATTAATCATATTTCCTCCATCTCATATAATAATACATCAACTTTCTATTTTGATGTCTTAAATATAATTTAACCTTATTCAATTTATCTTTTTAATCCTGAGAAAATATAAACATTAACCGTTAAATTGTATATGAGAGGATATAACACTCATTAAAAATAGATGTATTAAAAAAATTGACTAGTATAATTTGCATTTAAATGACTTTATTAATCCTAGTGACAAGTCCACTTGAGGAGAGTTTATTTACATGATTGTATATAATTATACTAATAAATACTTTTTTTTTTTTGATTATATATAGTATCATTGGTCATCATTATACAAAATAAGTATAGTAAGGAACATATATTGTTTTGATTTCACTTGTTATGTGTCATAGTTTAGTATAAAGTAACAAAACAAATAAGTTCAGTTAGATCTCCATGAATGATATTATGATAATGAGCCGAGGGTGAGTGGCATCCGGGTCGATTCGAAGCCCGGCCCGAGATTGGCTAGGTGGTGAGGGCCAAGGATTTGATGGAGATTATCTTACTCAGATTGAGATATGCATCTATATAAAAGCTAAATCCACGAGTACAAATAAAGCTTAATTCTAACACAGAGTAACATTCAGGGCATCTTTTAAGTATAAATCATGACTGTTGATTCATTCACTTACATTCAAATTGTCTTCATTGAACAACTCACCATATATTTTCAGTAGTGCTAAATATTATATCAACTCACCACAGAGAAGCATAAAACAAAGAACAATGCTGAGAAGTTACATTAAAGACAATAGATAGTTGCATTCATGTTAGTTTGACAATCAAATATTAGCAGTAATAAGAAATGAGCATTTGTACTCAGTTGCAACTGCTGCAAGAATTTGCAAACATGAAAACAGTTGAAGAGATATTATATCTTGCCCATCTGTGAAAATGTGAAGTAGATTAAATGCTATTGACAAACACCACGTATCGAAGTAAACAAGACAATGGAAAACGAAAGCCAACAGAGAGAATTAACATTATATCAATCGAAATGTTTTGTCTGCTGATAAATCCTACGACATACATGTAATTACAAGAAACCAGATGCTTTCAGCCAGAAAGGCCATCAAATGTTCCTGATCCAACCTTTTAACAACTAGATCGCGTTTACTATCGTATTGAAGAAATCTGTCAACGGCAATTGGCATATAGATAATGCTTTAGGATCAGTGTCCGAATTTTGACAAACAAACCTGGATGAATCTACAGAAGGTCACAACACAAATTTGACACCACAATAGAGGATATAAATGTCTCTTTTATAGTTGGAATATACAAAATATCAGAACCTATAAGTATTTGAAAAGTTTTGTGAAAATCAGGTTATGAGAATTGTATCAAGATCTAGGCAAATTCCATATTGCATATACATATGTTCATATCAAATGTAACTCAACTCAACTTCATCCTTGCAAGTTAAAAGCTTAGGATCATTCAAGAACTTATCAATCAAAAGTCATATAACAGAGAAGCAGAGAGATTGGATTGCACGGAATCAAACAAAGAATTCCATAAACAAGAATCTTATTCATTTTATCCAACAAACAAGCACCAAAAATCAACATCAAATATACAATATCTATAACCCCGATTAAGAAGAACACTAATCCCTAATCATAATATACAATAACCTGTTCGATAAATATACTCAATGAACAAACCTAATAAATCAAATCAGGTCTGCGAACTAATGGCCAAAGCCTTGTCCTTGAACCTGTACCTAGGGTTTCTTGGTATAGCCTGGCTGGGCCCGAACCCGAACTGCCCGATGCCATTAGTCAACGGCGGCCCGTCATCGTAAACGTAGCCCACAAGCTTTCCGCAGCTATTGCACTTGATCTTGGTGCGCTTCCTCTGAATTCCCCAGTAATTAACAGTCTCGAAAAAGGGTCTGATTTTGTCTTCTTTCTCGAATCTGAATTTGGAGGAATCGACGGCGGAGAATGAGAGGCTGTTTTTATTTCCGGCCTCGAAGTAAAAATCCGGCGGGAAGAGGTCGGCGGGATATAGGTTTAGATTAGCGCCGCACTCTCTGCAGCAATATATCGTCGCCATTGAAACAAAATAATTTTTTTTTTGAATTGAAGGTGGAGGTTTTGTATAGAAGAAAGAAGAGAAGTTTGAAGAGCGCGTAAACGGTTGAAGTTTCAGAGCCTTCTAGATCCACTTATGGAAGATGAAAATTCATATGTTGACTTTTACCATCAAATTTCTTTGATGAGAAAGACTTTTTGCCAAACTAAAACCAAATAGTAAAGAAAACCATCGCATGGTACTGGACCAAATACGCTGCCGTTTCAGCATTCACAAGTAATTCCTTTATTTTAATTTCTTTTTCCATTTTTTTAAATCCTCCATTAATATATTATTTTTTATTTTTTTATTAACCGTTCTTTCTTCCGTCATTCAAAGGATTTGTATCTTTTTATTAATTTCCAGCTCTTCAGTCATTCTGCCGCCATTTACTTTTGTTCTGCTTGATCCAAATTTTCCCTCAAATTGCAGCAAATAGCAATAATTATGGATTAGGATTTGGGCAAAAAAGGATTATTCAATCTCTCAATACATTTCTACTCAATCAGTTTAATGGTAGGGGTTTCCCCTTTTCTTTTCTTATTCTTTTGAAATATGCTATTTGTATTGTTTGAATAATTAATTGTTGTATTTATTATGCAACAGAGTAATTTGCTATGTTTTGTGAATGCGTATCTATAAATTCAAGATTGAAACAAGCAAAAAGTCTCATTTTGTTCTATAGAGATTCTTGATGAATTCTACGTCACATGATGATTTCAAACCTAAGATTGGTATGAAATTTGATAGCTTAGATGAAGCATGGAAGTTTTGGGTTGAGTATGGTGGGATAAAAGATTTTGGAGTAAGAAAACATTATCCTAACAAAAACAAGAAAACCGGTTTTATAACTTCATATAAATATGTTTGTTGCAAAGAGGGTGTCCGTAGAGAAGACAAAAAAGATTATTTAATCCTCAATTCTTGGCTTGAGACTCGAACAAATTGTAAAGTAAGAATGAGAGTCAAATATGTGGATGGTAAATATAATGTTTATGAGTTTATCGAAGACCATAATCACCCACTCCATCTTCGTGAGACTATTCATATGTTGGCTTCCCAACGAAAAGTTACAGAAGTTCAAGCACATGAGATTGATTTGGTAAAGGATGCTGGACTTAAACAGAAATCAACTTTCCAATTAATAAGTAGGTAGGCATGGGGTAGGGACGGTCTTGGTTATACCAGGATAGATGCCAAAAATTATCTTCGATCCAAGAGACAAAAAAAATGGTGTATGGGGAAGTTGGATGCCTAATGCGATATTTTCAAGAACAGTTATCTAAAAATCCATCATTTTATCACGCATGTCAAATGGATATGGAAGAACAGATAACTAATGTTTTTTGGGCTGATGCAAGAATGTTAATTGATTATGAATACTTTGGTAACGTTGTCTCACTAGATATCACATATTGTACGAACCGTGCATACCGACCGCTTGCTATATTCTCAGATTTCAATCATCATAGAGGAGCGGTGATTTTTGGTGCATCACTTTTATATGATGAGATTGCCGCATCTTTCAAATGGTTGTTCGAAACCTATTTAGAGACACACAAGCAAAAAAGACCTCTAACTATCTTCACCGATTAGGATCAAGTTATGGCTAAGGCCTTATAAGAGGTGATGCCTGAGATATTCTATGGCTTGTACACATGACATTTAATGCAAAATAGAATCAAGCACTTTGGGAAACCTGATGAAAGATGGTTCACATTTCTTAACTGATTTTAAGAGGTGCATGTATGGTATTGATGACGAGACCAAGTTTGAGGAAGCATGGAGTGTCTTATTAGAACAATTTGATGTGCAAGAGAACACGTGGTTGCAATCTACTTACAGTGTAAAAGAGAAACGGGTCATCTCTTACATGAAGCATGATTGCACGCTTGGTATGAGGAGTACATAACTTAGTGAGAGTGTGAATTCTGATATCAAGGACTGTATGAATCCAAACTTAAATATAGAACAATTTTTTAAGCACTTTGAACGAGTCTTGGAGGAGAAGCGGTATAATGAGCTACGATGTGAATTTGAGACACGTCAAAAATTGCTAAGATTAAAACTAGAGAGTTCTCCTGTGTTGTGCTAACTTTCCAAAATTTATACCCTAACTGTCTTTTATCTTTTTCAGACAGAGTTTGATTTGTTCGCAGCTGCCTTTATAAAGTCTAGAATTGAAAGACAGTCATTATTTGAATATGTTGTCGGTCGGGTTAATCGATAAAGAAGGGAAATGGAAGGTGAACTTTGATCCTGACACCAAGATGATTTCATGTAGTTGCCGAAAATTTGAAATGGTTGGATTATTGTGTTGTCATGCTGTGAAAGTGTATAATGTTATGGATGTAAAAAATCTTCCTGAGGATTATATCTTGAAGAGGTGGACAAGAGAAGCTAGGAGAGAGGTGGTACACAATTATATGGTCAATGAAGTTGAGGAACATCCTAAGCTACAAAGTACAGAACAATATAGGAAACTTTGCATGATGTTTGTACGATTGGCGACTGAAGCATCAGTTCACCAATCAACTTTTTCTTTGGTGCATAAGGCGGTGTGTGATCTAAGTAAACAAGTTATGGATATGCATTTGACAAAAGAGAGCCAAGACAGTAACAACAACGACAACACCAAAAAATTGTCGACAAGATTTTCTATAACACAATCAAGGGGATTCAAGCATAAAATCGGTTTGAAAAGGTCAAGACGACTAAAGAGTTGGGTAAAATTTCAAAAAAAAAAAAAACAAATTCGAGTGTCAAGGTATAAACATTTATAAATATTTGATATTTTTTGAAATAATTATCTATATATTTAACTTTTGCAATAATTGTAGGATATTGGAGTACACAGTGAGTTGATTGCATCTTCTTTAACACCTCTATAATATCATAGAAATCGATTTCTTCAAACAAGTGGGAGTGAATTCAAGTTTATTAAGTTCTTGATGGTATGGCGTAATATAGATTTCCAATAAAAATTCAAAGCGAAAACATATTTGCTTAAATGATTTTAAATCTTTCTTTTTTATTGTACGCACCTCTTGATCATCCTCGATATTCTCTTGAAGGCATGAGTTTCAATAGAAATACATCCAATACAATGAATTGTTACCTTTCTTTTTGTTTTTTGGTTTAAATGTAATTCGATGGGATCTTATTGCAATTTCGACATATTCTAATTTTCTGTATTTTTATTATTGATATGATATATTATAATATGCTTTTAGATTTATTTGATGTAATAAAAAATCACATGACAAACTAATGAGAAAATACTTGCTAGCTCAAAAGGAAAAAAAAAAAAAAACAAAGAGAATGAAACTTTGAAAAAAGAAAAAAAAAGTTAAGTAAATCAATGAAGTGAAATGAGTGTACTACAGTTGCGTGGAAATTGAAAAATGAGCAAATGTTGGCATAGAAGAAAAACAAAAATTAAAATCTTGATGCATTGCTGATTCGGCAGCATATTAATAAAAGAATAAAAAATAATATCTTAATGGAGGATTTTAAAAAATGAAAAAGAAACTAAAATAAATGAATTGCTTATGAATGCTGAAACGACGACGTATTTGGCCCAGCACCATGTGCTGATTTTCTTTAACCAGCAGAGGATCCGGATCCAAATATTTTACATCACTCTAATTTTATGAAATCGATAACCCATGATTCAGCACATCTTTTCTTTCTTAATTTTAAGAGTAACACGTTTCCAAAAAAAAAAAAAAAGAATAATTTAAGAGTAACAATTTCTATGAATAGCTTAGATATTAAACATAGATTTTGTTACAATTGGATTCAATTAAGTGTTGTTTAACGTCAAATTTTATTTTCAATTAAGTATTATTTTAAATTCTTATACAATTATATTTTCAAATTAACTCTATTAATGTCCTTAGCTAAAATTTAGAAATTTGATATAATCATTTCTATAAAATTAATTTGATTTTCTTTTAAATTTTAAATCATAATTTTTTAATTAGTAAGAATAAATTTTTTTTAATTTTATGTTCATTAATATATGAGAAAACATTTAGATTGTTTCAAATTTTTGGTTTGTGTCGCAAAAGAGTAACACTTCGAGAGAAAGGTAACGCTTTTAATTAGAGTAAATGTGTGTGTATATATATAAAATCAACTTATTGAAAAGTTGTATATTCTTTATTCAAAATATAGCCAACAACTCATGTGAGTGCCCATACCTCTTATTTCACAAACAAGTGTAGTATTTGAATATTGCGACGTATAGGAGTTAATTGTAAAATACATCCTGTAACTTATACCCAGTTCCATCTGTAGTCATTTATCTTTTTACTTTATCAATTTTAGTCCTTTAATTTTTTAATTGCTCAATTTTGGTCATATCTGGGTCGAAATTTGAATTTTTCACTGGAAATTGCACGTGCACAGCACGTGAGTCCTTCAAATTGGGGATTTTTCATACTTCCGGTGGGGCTCACGTGATGTGCACGTGCAATTTCCGACAAAAAATTCAAATTTCGACCCAGATAGGACCAAAATTGAGCAATTAAAAGTTAGATGACTAAAATTGATAAAGTAAAAAGATAAAAGACTACGGATGGAATTAGGTATAAGTTACAAGACGTAATTTGTAATTAACTCCGACGTATAGTAAAAAATAAGTATCTAATAGAATAAAATAAATAATAATTTTATAAATCAGTAATAAAAATTATTTTTAGTTAAAATGGTTAAAATTCCATTTTTTTTATAGGATTTCAATAAGATTTCCACCGCTGATAAAGATCTGCTTTCTTTTCAAAATAATTTATTACGTTCAAAATTATTTATTACCTTCAAAATTATTCGAAAAAACAAAAAAGTTAGGATCTTCTTCTTCTTCATTTTTTTTTCCCTTTAAAATCAATTAGTTTATAAGAAAATATATATTACCTAATTGTTAAAAATAGTGCGATGTAGGTTTACATATATAAGCGCTTTTAATTGAAAAAATAAAAATGTTTTGTACACATTGCTTCAAGAAAGATCATGATATTCTTATTTGATAAATAAAAAGATTAAAATACCTTTATTTTATTTTGATTCACGCTTGCTAACAAACCTGTCTCGAACTAGAAGCAAAAAATGGACCTAAACTCAAGAGTTTTGAGAAATGGTCTCAAAGCTCCGAATGTTTTAGTTTATTTTTATTCTTTTACTTTTTAATTTTATTTTTTTTAAATCTCGAAGTACCTCATTTTACTTTGCTTAATTTGGTTTCAACATCGAGACCAACTGACAATTGAAGCTTGAAAACTTCTTCATTTAAATATTTGTCTTTGAGACAAAAATCAATCATAACACAAATCACCATATTTAATTCAAGGCTTAATTAAGTTTAATTTTTTGAGCGAGACCAAATTTTAATTATCTCAAAGCTCTATAAACTTGTCTTCATAGAAAAGTCTTTGATTTTTTTTTTGAATGAGATGCGTATGATAAAATCTGGAATAATAAATCAAATCGATCGTAATAGTATATAATAAATAATTTCAAAGAACACGCAACTCAATCAAAAGAATAGTTAGAGAGAAAATATCTGTTGAACTTTATGAGAAATCTTGGTACTTTATTGAAATTTAGCGAACATGGCATGTGAGTGGAAATCAAACACACATATATAATAGAAGGGCAGAGAATTATGCATGGTAATTCAAAGCTGGAAATCTAAAAAAACAAAACATGTGTAAATAATTTAGGTGGTGTCCACAGAAATTAAAGTAGACACAAACATTGTACCATGAAAAAGAAAATGAGAGAGATGAGCATTGTTAAAGATCACGATTGATATATTGTTCCCATCATGCATGCATCATCCTTTTCAACTGCATCATCATCATCATGATTATTATTATTATTATCATCATGATTAGTACTACTACTACTGTACCTCTAAACATGCATTGCCAACTTTAGATTGTTCGCCATACATACACTTGATATCAACCACTTTATTTTGTACAATAATCAATCACCAGATAAATATTGACAACTCTTGAATAGAATATTGGAACAAAAAAAATTCATTTGATAATGAATTATTGGTTCTAAGTCATCTCCGATAATTAGTCATCAATCACGATAAGACAATGGTATCGTCTGATAAATTATCACCTTACCATTCAATTTTTATATGCTAGGGATGGTAATTTCAATGGAAAACTTTTAATGATCATAGCCAACTTTCACAAGAAATGTTTGTCTTCATAGTTGATCTTAATTATTTTGACATAGTCATTGTGGTTAAAATTAAATTATTTGTCATTTTGTGGTACGAGCTAGGGTGGTAGCACTTGAATATAAATAGTACAGTTCAATTAAAATATAATAACCTGATTTTGTCCATGAGATATGGGTACAATCTGGAACGATTCAATTTCGTTGGTTCATGGTACGACTAAATTTATCATGGACCAGTGATGTGGTGTAGACAAGAAAGAAAAATGTTTATTTTGCAGCAAAATATTGAATTTTGTCGGAGACTTGTTTTTTAAAGTTGTAAATGACTACGAGAGAGGTCTTAGGGGGTGTTTTCAAAAAATTCTGACAATTTTTCATCACTTATTTAAGTTTTATGAATCAGTTTTTTTGTGTTTTAATTCTCTTCTAACAAATTATATATATATATTTAGGTGTCTGTTTATTCCGAAATAATTGTCTTAAAAAAAAATTTGTTAGATTTTTATTTGAAATATATTTCAACTCATATAAGTTTTTGTGGAATTTTGGGTTTTTTTTTTTTTTTTTTCTCTATTTTCTTGATTTCTTTTCCATTTTTTTTTTCGAGTATGCAAAGATTAGATGCAAATTTCAAAATCGCAATTAAACCCATAAAATAAGTTTGTGAAGATCAACAGAAATCACCTGACAGTCTGTAATACAGCATATTCATTCACAGTAATTAACCTTTAATTTAGGTCACACAATTTGTTCTTTCTGATCTCACACCTACCTTATTTCATTGCATTATTACAATTTACAACCTCCTTCCCCCCACCCCATCCCCACCCCCACCAATTTATATACCCCTATAATTTCCTATCAATCCCATCTCCATTCATCTCTCTCTCTCTCTCTCTCTCTCTCTCTCTCTCTCTCTCACACACACACACTCACTCAAAGGATTAAGATGAAGGTGATTCTTGCAACATGGCTCCTAGTTCTTGTTCTATGCTCTTCACTTCTTGACACCACAAAGGCCGGTAAGTTATCTTACTAAAAATAACATTAACTGATATTTTTAATTAATCTCATACTTCATTCCATAATCATCAATGTTATTTATGATAATGATCTCATATTACATACCAAAAAAAAATTAAATTAAATATAACAACAAATAGAAAATTCTCATATTTTATATCACCACTGTTATACGCAACATGAACACTAATATTAATGTTATACTACACACACACATGGATAACACAAAATAATTAGATAAAGATCCATATATAGTAGGATTAATTGCTTCTTTTTTTTCTTTTTTTTTTTCTCTCTCTCTTTTGGAAGGTGGTTGTGATGAGAAATGTGGGGTGAGATGTTCAAAGGCAGGAAGTAAAGAGAGATGCTTAAAATACTGTGGAATTTGCTGTGAAGAGTGCAACTCATGTGTGCCTTCTGGTACTTTTGGAAACAAGCAAGAATGTCCTTGCTATAGGGACAAGAAAAACTCCAAAGGCAAACCCAAATGTCCTTAAACATACAAACTATTAATTTTTTGTAATAATTTGACTTTATTGAGTTAGTAATGCACAATAAAAATGGAACTTTTCTATGTGCTATGCCTTGTGATGGGCATGATTTGGTGTACGGATTACTATTTGGAGTGTATCTTTGTGTGGTTGAGAACTTTATATATCTTTGAGATAAGAGAATGAAGTTCTTATTTATTTATCTGTGTTAGTTTTATTTATTTACACTTGAATTTATCATTCACTAATTAAAAAAGAAAACTTATTCTCCTAATTAAATATTAACATTGACAATTAATTCTTGATCGTTACCTGCAATTTCTAGTATAAATGATGAAACGACAACTTTGAAGGTGTTTTTGTTCAAATTGTTAATGACAATAATGACGACTTTAATTGGAAAAGTTAAAGAATGTGACTGAGGAACGTAAGCTAATGAAAATGAGAAAATTCTTCATGGTAAGTAGAAACTTATTATTATTATTTTTATATTTGACTATTAGTTAAACCTCAATACTTTGTTTACAATTGTACTAAGAAATCGTAAACACGTAGAAATGTTAATGCTACGTCACAACATATGAGATATCTACACAAAGAAAATGTTCATGCCCTCACACATGGTAACAAATTTAGTTTCTTAATTACTTTGTAAGAAAATTAATTTTTTTTTTCTTGAAATAAATATCATTTTAGAAATTTAATAGATAAAATTATCATTAGTATTGCCCAAATTTACTCTTCTTAAGTTGAAATAAAGAAATGTGTATTTCTCTTTCTTTATATTCCCACTAGTATAAGTCCCGTGCGATGCACGAATATATAAATTTCACTATTTATATATTTTAATATGAAAATGTTGAACACGAAAGATAATAATTTTTTTTGGAGAATTTTAGTCTGATTTGTTACTTCTGTGACTCACGACTATAAAATCTAAATATTTTGAGTTTGATGTGAAAATTTTAATTTACAAAAAAAAAAAATTAAGTTCTCATAATATTTCAATCTCATTTGGTATACCCGTGTCCATGTGATGTATGGACAAATAAATTTGAAGTGTTGGTAATTTTTTGATATAAAAATATTGTTCATGAAAAATAATATAATTCTCCAAAGTATTTTCAATTTAATCTACTACCATATAATTTACGAACTTAAATATTTTTTATTTTCATCATACGCTGTCGTCACTATTGGCCTGAAACAAACTTATGCAAATTTATGTTCAATAATTTATTCATAATGAGTATAAAATGGTGATATTATTGAGCATTATAATCAAGTCTTGATAATATTTTAACCTCATTTGGTATTCGTGTGATGTAGTGAATAAATTTCATGTGTTAGTAATTTTTTGATATAAAAATGATGATCATGAAAAATCATATAGTTTTTCAAAGTTATTTCAATTTAATCTACTACTCATGTAATTCATCTAAATATTTATTGTTTTCATCATATGTTGTTTAACTATTTTAGTACTTGTTTTTGTCACAATTGGCCTAGAAAATACTTGTGCAAATATATGTTCAACAACTTATGACATGATTGGTATGATGGAATGAGGTAGGAATTTAATCATCATTCTTACCTTCATTCATATTCATTTGATTGGTATGTTTTATAGGTGGGAATGGTGATTCCAGCAGGAATTGGTATTACCATGGATGAGGGAATGATCATTCCTTCCTACCTGTAACACCCCGTTTTCAAGAAAACCTGCATTGCATATTTTAAAAATACTTTTAATGTTTATTTAAGAATGAGTTAAGTGAGAGAACTTATATGATGCTAAGTTATGATTTATGATTATACGTTATGTTTAATTATTTTAAAGATTTTATGATATGGTTTTCTTTCGAGATGTTAAGGGTTTTGCAGGATTGCTCACGGACGAAACCGAGCTCGATCTCCACTCACTCGACACATATGAATGGAAGTAAAAGATAAGATGTTAATTAAATTAATTGAATAAAATGATTTAGGTTTATATGCTTTCTTTTTATGAAATATTACTTATGATCTTTATATGTGATTTTATGAAATTAGACGTTTTACTCGAGCATGCATTATGGTAAATATTAAAATAACCGCAATGCTTGTTAATTTAATTACATAAGAAGATTTTTAATACTTAATTTTATGCTAGGTAATGTTACACTTATATGATTTATACATTACATTATTATTGTTAGTCCTTTCAATAAGGTGTACACATACTTATATATATATATATATATATATATATATATATATAATATGAAACATGAAATATCAAGATAAATAATTAGATTAACCTTTATTTTTAATCCAAATCTTCCAAGATAAGTTTGCTAAGGATAACTAAGAAGTCTAGCCTAGCCTAGCCACCTCACCACCCTAATTCCCATATGCAAATTATCCATCAACTTGCAACATGCAACTCATCCTTTACTTGATGCTATATATACCCCTCCTCTCTCTCTCTCTCTCTCTCTCCCTCCCTTGATCACTTCTTATAAAAGAACCAAGGTCAAAGATAAGTTAATACAAGAGATAAAGGAAAGCACATATCATATATTCATCAAGTTCTTCTTCAAATCCTAAAGGTATTTTTGGCTAAACCCTTATGAATCCTTCATTAAAACTCATAATTTATACTTAATACTTTAGGATAAGAAGTCCAAAGATGTTCTTTGGCATATTTGTTGGGATTATATGCTGTTTGCATGGAGGAGTAAGTTGTTTCTAGAATAGGTTTGCTATATAATATTTGATTGGGTTTGCTATATAGATTGATTTTTGAGCTGAAATCCAAGTGAAAGTCTTGTTTAGGATTCTATTTTTATTTATTTATATACACTGCGAAAAATTATGAATTTTCAAAATATGATAATTGAAACTAATATGTGATTATATGAATAATTATGTGATTTTAGGAATTATGTGGGAATTATTAAAATTGTTACACCTTTATATGTCCTTTAGGTCTAAAATTACTAGTTTAAAAGCTTAACAATTAAGTCATAAGTATGAATGTGTTTTAGGTTAATGTAACCTAATATAAATGCAAAAGATTATGTTATACGACATAAGAGGCTAATCAGTTAAGTGTGTCGAGCACAGTCGAGACTATTGGAGAATCCGGAAGCCATCTTTGCATAATCAACGTACAAGTGGGTAACTTCTACTCTCTACTATATGATGTTAATTGAATTAATGAGTTATGTATGAAAATTTACGACTGAAGTTCGTAGCTATAACCAGTATGTAACTTCAATACTGGGCGACGACCTTAAGGGCAGAAATGTCTGGTCCATGTTTCTCAGGTGTGGCTAAGAACCACAATGTTTCTCAGGTGTGGCTAAGAACCACAAAATGTTTCTCAGGTGTGGCTAAGAACCACAATGTTTCTCAGGGTGGCTAAGAACCACATGTAGTACATGCTGAATAATTTAATTACTTCAATATATTAGATAGTAAGGTTATCCCACTGGGATCCCTCTCCGAAGGTATCTCATGATGTTACTTTTTATATTTTCAGGCTCGGCAGATGATGACGAGGACGTGCAGCAGGCTGGGCGGACTCTCACTGTCACTTTAAAGTAGATATGCTAGAACCATGTTTCCTTTTGAAAACAAAATGTTGTTTAAATGTGTATTATATGAAAAAACGATGGGCCTAGACTTATCTTATATTATATGTACGTTTTGTTGTGTAAATTCATGTAAGTCTTTATTTCAAACATTTTACCTAGAAATGTGGGTAAGACACGACTAGACTTGTTTAATAGTCGATGTATAATTACATATATATGTTATATTTAAAAAGTAAAAATTTTAAAACTCTCGTGTCTTCGCTTTTAAGTCTTCCGCTGTATGTTATAAAATCATGTTAATTTCTTTATTTCTAAGTAAGTAAAGGGTGACGACCTATTTCCAATTAAATTGGTAACGGGGCGTTACACTACCCCCATGGTATTACGTATTCCTGTCGTGAAGAAAATAAACATTTTTTTATTAATTTTGACAATTATCATATTTATTTTATGTTTTTACAAATTAACTTTCTAAAGTCAAATTATTATATAAAATTTCGTAAATAATATTAAATTATTTATAAAAAATTATAAAATAATAACTAATAATTTAAAATAAATATAAAATAAAAATAAAAAAATAGCAAAAAAAATTAAATACATAAGTAGTATAAAAATAATTAATAAATATAAAATTTTAAAAACATAATAAAATAATATGAATATAATTTTAATAATACAGATAGTTTTAGTTCTGATATTGATTTATCTATATATATTTGTAAGATAAATGAATATTAGTATAGATAATAAATTATTTAAAAAAATATAAATAAACTGTAACTAAAATATTTTTTTAGAAATATAAAATAAGATATTAAGATTTTAATAATATAAAATCATATAGAATAATTAATAAAAATATATGAAAATTATATTATTATTTAACTACTTTAAGAATATGTAAATAATACAAAAATAGTAACCTAATAATAAGATTAAAAAATAAAATATATAAATATAATATATTTTAATATTAGTACAGTGATTAATTTTCTGTAAAAAGAATTATTTTTAAATTTAAATATGCCAAATATTTTAAATTTGAGTGATATATTAAATATGAATATTAAATAAAATTATAGTGGAAGGTAATTTGGTCAAATAAAGATTGATTTAATATTATACATTTTATTTATAGTTATCAATCATAAAATATAATTATAATAATTATTACATCATTATTAATATCAATACTTATAATGAGTTTAAAGTATTGATATTATTGTATATTACCCCAAAATAAAATTTCTAAATTTAACATACCATCAAAAAATCTATATAGTTATTTTTTTCAGATGTCTAAAAATCAAAAGTTATCTATTAGAAAAATCATATTGGATGGTAAACATTTCAAAATTTGATCAATCTAAAACCATGAAACTATATTACAACATAAACTAAATATATTTTATCATTGTTCTGTGAACTTCATGCTACCATGATAGTGAAATTTCAGATTTTTATTTACTTTTAATCAAGGAGGAAACATTATTTATTGTTACAACAAAAAAAATGATAAATTCGCTAATTTTTCGTGGATATATAAAATGATTTAGATTAAGTTACAAATTTTTATTTACAACTTTTCATGACATGATATTATTACCATATATACACAAATCATACTAACTTTATAACATATCAAATACGATCATTTTTTTCCTCAATTTTCATATATATACAAAATGATTTTCATACCATGAATATATATACATAAATTATGAAAAACTAAATATTTACAATTTATAAATTTATAAAATAATAAATATTTGTATTTCTACTTAAAAAAGTAGAAATGAGGTTAGTTGGTTTTTATATATATAGATGACAATGAAATTTCATAAAAAAAAATTCAAAGTATTTAAAATATATATGTAAAAATTCTTCATCTACGTATTATCACTCTTATAAATATCATCAACTATCTATTCTTCATGATTAATAATGAAGATATATTTATATAATTTAGCATTATGAAATAGAACATATTTTTTATTATTTTTTATAAGTATAAGTATAAATGATATGTTTTTTTTATTTTATCATTTTTTATACTTAATTTGTAGTTTTTAATAGAAAGTATATGAATTCATGAATTTTATACTTCCTAAATGTTATTGTGTGCAACAATATATCATATGTATATTTTTTTTATTATATTCCAGATATATTATAAATCTTTATGATTTTTAATAAGAATTAAAATAGTATAATAAAATAAAATTATATAAACACTATGTTATATTATTAACATTGTTACATAAAAGATATATAAAAATTGGAGTATTGTATATGACATATTTGTCAAATAAAATTTTGTGATATTTATAATAAATTTACAATACATATTTCGAATATAGTAAATAAAAGTAGTTAATTTACGTTGTTTTATATATGTTGGTTGACTTGATTAATACTCACTTCTTGGTTTTCGACCCCCTCCGTCACTACGAACGCCCCCAATCAATGCAATGATATATTTATTGAGGTGGTATATGTGTATGTAGGGTACAACATTAGAGATAAAAAAAAAATACTTTGATAATCTATAGTTCTTGAAATCCGATCATTATGTTATTTTAATTTATTCAACAAACATATATTTAATCTTTGATTATATCAACAATTAAAAAATTTATTACAAGAGATCATATTAAGATTCATATACCATATATAAATAATAATTTCCAAAATTTTGTCAATATTATAAATGATATTATTACGATATATATAAATCATGTTTAATACAATAAAATTAATAATTTATAAATTATGAAATAATATGTATTTCTATTTTTGGGAGGTGAAAATGAGCGGGAAAATTTTAGCATTTTTATTTTGAGGGGTAATTGTTATTATATATATATATATTATAATAAGTATTGTTATATTATTATTATTATTATTATTATTATTATTATTATTATTAAATTATAAGTGTTATCCAGTTGTAGGGAATATTAGCCAGAATTATAAGTATGTTGAAAACAAACATTTGAATGATGAAGAAATGAAATAATTGTACATCTTGTCTAGATACAAAAATATAATTATAGATTTTTTAGTTAACGATTGAGATTAGTAATAAAATAATGTTCTAAATATCATCTAATTATAAAAAAAATTAAAAAAATCGTTTGGATCACTATTGTATTATTATTATTATTATTATTATCATTATCATTTAAATTATTATTATTATTATTATTATTATTATTATTATTATTATTATTATTATTATTATTATACATATATATGTATATATTTCGCCCATATATATAATGATTTGATTGTATACCATATATATTCATTATACAAAATCAATATTTTTTGGAAATTACCATAAATTCAATTAATATAACAAAAAATTAAATATTTAATATTTAATAAAATTTCTATAATTAGGAAGTGAAAATGGGTGGGAAAACTTTTGACATTACTATTTTTAGGGGTAATTGTTATTATATATATATATATATATATATATATATATATATATATATATATATATATATATATATATATGATTATGCGATTAGGATTTTGCCATTTTTGCGTGAGCATTAGAGCATATGATTTTCTGATTTTTTTTTATTAGAATTTTTTTTCTCAGCCAATCAGCTTAAGACTACCGACCATGCATGCATACTTACACATTGCATTGTTGTTGTGCGCGATCGGCCATATCCCTGTTGTAGATAAGATCAAACCGTGCACACATACTTATGCATAGCATGTCGTCGTAGGTGCAACGACCTCATCTGAGTTTCTATGTATAAAAATAATCATCTCTAATACTTTCTAAAGAGCTTATAAGCTTAACCGAATCACTCAAACTTCATCACACCAGTGTTAGGTCTAAAATGAGCTCACATTTACGAAGCAATAACACATGTTACAAATCTTGTACCTTTCAAGAGGTAGAAGAATCACAGTTAATACCAACAACAAACATAGTTGCTAGACACTGTTTGACATACTCGAAAGAGGTCCCTATAACTAAAATGGCCTAGCAGCTTCATATATTCAACAACTACCTTAAAAATAAAAAAAACATTTCGCTATATCACCATCATCCCATCAATAATAATACAGGTAAAACAAAACTTTACATTCTCAAACTATCGCTCATATAATAAGATCCTCGATCCGTACACCTATTGACATGGTAAAGGTTTCTTCCCAACTTCTTGTTGACACTGTCAAGGATTTTCATGCCAAAAAGATTGCATTGCATTGGTGGCAAATTGAGTTAGATCATATGTAACAACGCTTCACGGATTGCACCTTGCCAGAATGTTAGAAGTGAACGAGACAAAATCAACAAATGTTCGTTATGTGAGGGCTGAATTGAAAAAAAAGTGATGCATTTTATGTCAATAAGCAAAGAAAAACATATGAATGTTAGAAGTGATCAAGACAAATTCAGCAAATGTTCGTTTTGTGAGGGATAAATCGAAAAAAAAGTGATGCATTTTACGTTAATTAGCAAAGACAAACATAAACTAACTGGTTCACTCATTGAATTAGTTGTTGAAAAGATCATAGACCTTAGACATGAATATATTTGGACATGATTATGTTATGATTCTCCTAAACGATTATAGAGATGATGGGTAGGATTCTCAAGAATATTGTGTTCCATTTAAGCATGTTTATTACATCTAATCTAATGACACTTTAGATTGCCCATACATAGTAAGAGGGTGTTATGGGTTTAAATAATTAAGTTTAGCCAAGCACTCCTTAAATCAAAGGTTATAGCTAAAATGGGCACAGAGCACAGAATCATTCAAGAAAACTCAAAGAAAGTAATTTCAAGAAAACAAGAAAAGGAGTAATTGAGCAATTTCAAGTTGAATATCTTACCTGGATTTGCAGAATCATCAAAGAAAGCAGTTTCAAGAAAACGAAAGGAGCATTATTACTTTTGAGCAATTTCAAGTTGAATATGTTACCTTTGATACGAGCAATGCAGACTGAATCACGTAATTTCCGAAAGGATCGAGCAAAAGCATTGAGGCAGAGGGGCTTCGTAGAATCTCCAAGACAATGGTTGTAGAGACATTCTCTTCTGATGCATTCAGAAACTTCTCCACCACGTTGCTCGCATACTTGTTGAATGAGAAGAACACAAAATATCCTTGGACCCGTCTCAAAAGATCTTCCGTGACTCTTGGCATCTTCATCTCAAGGACACATTGAACCACATAGTTTCTAGAAGTGATAAAAAGGACCATGTGAGACTTGATAGAAAAAACATAGCAAAGAGCTTTAGAAATCATACCCATAATGATCATCAGATAGCTGTATGACATTTACTATTATCTCATTAACCAATTGTTGTCTTGCTTCTCCTTGAGAATGTATCAGACACGTCTTTAAAACACAGCACCCCCATTTGTTCATTGCAATTCTAAAGCAGCTGTTTGCAATGTCATTGAAAAGATGTTGCTAGTTGGAATATTCCAATATCAACCAACTAAATATGATATGATAATAGGTCAACTAAATATGAACACTTCACTTGTAGGATGACTATACAAGTCAATTATGATCCTTAGACAAGGCAACTTTATAGGAATGCATTCTGCTACTAAGTTCAGTCATCTACTCCTATGTAAGTGGAGGTGAATAGGGCCCCCCAAAGAATAAATGAGAGATATGAAAAAAACAGCCTATTCACCACACAATTTACAAAAGAACCATATATGTTTCATAATCACACAATTGACATCTAGTGTTTTATTTACTTAGGACACAATTGACAAAAGAACCATACATGTTTCATAATCACAATTGACATCTAGTTTTACTTAGGAGCATTCGAACTATACTGTAAGACCAAGTATACCATATCATTCGAACTTAAGGAAAACAGAACAATAAGAACTTTACTTAGGAGCACTATTTACTTAGGAACAATCGAACTACTACTTTAATTACTCAGGAACATTCGAACTACTGCAAGAGCAAGCATACCATAATCTTATCATTCAAACACAATTTTTTTTTACTACCTCAACATATTCACAAGAGAAGTGTCGAGCACAATAGTCTACAACACGGTGTCCGTTGATATCAGTGGACAAGGCAAGAGCACCATGTCTCAAAGTAGACACCACCATCGATATTTGCTGAGTTGTGGTCAGCTTCCCCAACAACTCATGTACTGCTCTGGCCCTGAATATCATTACATTATAATACAATACACATCACAATTTTCTCAATCAAGTATATAAGATGAATGTTAAATCACTTTCTTCATACCCATATGAATTGAGGCACAAATTGATGAATTTAAAACTATGTCTAGTTAGAGAAACAATGATCCTTATCCTCTGATCTTCATTACAAACAGAAAACAAGTTGGGAACAAATTGACTCCCAAATTCACCCATCATTAGATCACACAAATGTTCCATCACATGTGGAACAACCGTCTCAATGTCTTCCAATTTTAAATTAAAATTGCATCTTAAATTCAAATTGGTTCTTGAAAACGGTTCCGTGTCATGCAAGATACAACAGTCAAAATCATCAGAACCAGAAGAAACATAAATATCCTGTCTTTGATGAGTATTCATCAACGCAGCATGATCGCCGGAATGAAGATATGGGCTTCTCCATGAAAACCCAGCAGCCTCCGGGCCCACAATGGTTCTCCAGTGGGCCCCATGAAATCCGAACGGCTCATTGGCGCTGGCATTGCTAATTTGTGCCGGAGCCCAAGACTGCTGATTTTGTCCAAAAGTAAATGGTAAAGAAACTGACGCTGACGCCGTCGCGGCGTCGTGGTCGGAAAATGACGACGACGACCCACCGGAATGGGGTCGGAAATTGGGGGTTAAAGCGAGTCTTGAAAAGGCTGATTCTATGTCAAGATTGAAGGTGTCGATGTCAATGATAAAAGGGCTTTCCGGCAGGTTTCCGACGAAAGAGCGGTTGGTGTTGGTGGTGGAGGTGAGACGATTTTCCGGTGAAGAAGAGGTGTTATCGGAGATTTTGTTTGCCATCACACTTACGAAGAGAAGACGGTGTCTATTTTTCTATTCTCTATTGGATTGAAAGGGTTTTACTTTGGGGTTTTATTTATAGAGGCGTGAAGCTCATATTACCTTCTTCTACTTTTCTTTTATTTATTTTATTTTAATCTTTCCTCTACTTCTCTTCTTTTATTTATTTTATTTAATTTATTTTAAGGATTATATATAGTTCAAATTAGACTTCAGTCATCCCAATTTCTCTAATTCTAGCGCGGTTACAATTGAGAATTTGATAGTTTCAAATATGTAATGTTATAACTAGTATATAGTTTGAAGTACCGTTAGAATTAGTATATAGTTTGAAGTTTTTCAATCTGGAATTGATGGTATGAAATCTTTCCAATCGTGAATCGATAGTTTAAAATCTTTCAAATCATGAATCTGATAAGTTTGATACGGTTAGAATTGAAGAGCGCTGCTGTAAATTTTAAAGATTTTAAAATTTCTCTTCCCCAATTCTGTTGACAAAATTTGTTTCAATCTAGAATTGATGGTTTGAAAATTTTCAAACCGTAAATCGATAGTTTAAAATCTTTCAAATTGTGCATCTGATAAATTTGATACGGTTAGAATTGAAGAGCGTTGCCGTAAATTTTAAAGATTTTAAAATTTCTCTTCTCCAATTCTGTTGAGAAATCTTGCGTTTTAAAATTTCTGAGCAGAAATTTAAAACATTCTCTTCTCCAATTCTGTTGAGGAATTCTGCGTTTTAAAAATTCTCTTCCCCAATTCTGCTGAGGAATTATGCGTTTCATCATATTTCTTTTTAGTGCAAAAAATAGCATATTTCTTTTTAGTGCAAAAGATAGTGCATAGAGCTAAAGATCAGAGGAATTATGCTTAATTCTTTCAACTATATTTCTTTTTAGTGCAAAAGATAGTGCACAGAACTGAAGATCAGAGAATTCTGCGGTTAATTCTTTCAACCACAATGTTTACATAGGTCAATCATTCTATTATTTATTTATTTTAATTTTTAACTTTTTATGAAATATAATGGAATATTTCTTTTTAGTGCAAAAGATAATGTATAGAGTTCAAGATGAGTGACAGTTATTACATAAAAATAGTGTAAATAGTACAGTTCAAATATCTTTAATCAACTTTTATCATCACTCCTGGTACTAGAGTTGTAATACTACATTGTGATAGTTGACCTAGTAGACTTTTTTTTTTCCAAATCTAGACGGACAAATATTATATTAGTCATATTTTTATATTATATTAGTTCTATCTTTATGTAAATATATCATACATTTATGTAATACTATAACTTAAAAAAAAAAATCAATTTTGGCATAATTTGTACATATATACCTTTATATAATATTATTCATACCTTTATATGATATTGTTCATATGTTTATATCAACATAGTTAAACCTTTAAGTAATATATTAAGGTACAACTAACATAAATAAAAGTTAATGACTAACATAGCAAAAATGTATAAAAGATATGAAAGACTGTCTAAAAAAATATTAAAGTAAAGTTAAATAAAACATATGACTAACATAATATAAATGTACAATATTTGAGAGCGAGTTTAAACACACCCACCAAACGCGTGGTAATACATGGAGACGTGTGGGTGCACGTGACGGATCTGGTCGACCCATGTGCATCAACCTTAACAGTCGTAAAAAAAAAAAAAAATTGTCATTTGGAACATGATAATGGGACGTTGAGTATATAGTCAATGAGTTTTTATAATTAAATCAATTGACTTTTGTATCCCTAATCCTAACCATAGACTCTTTTCAACATTAGTCATTGTGTTTATTCGAGTCTAAGATTGTGGATACATATAACTTTGATTTAAATGTCATTTTGCGTGTTTTACTATAATTATCCGTAATTCAATGTTGTAAGCCTTTGCGCGTTTGATCAATTAGATGGGGTTTTAACCATTTGAGGCCCATCCAAATTTAGCTTATCTTCGTTGCATTTTGAGAATTTTCTACTTCCAAATAAGGATTTTAATGTAAATTCATTTAGTATGAAAATTGAAAATATGATTTAAAAAAAAAAACCATCTCACATATTATATGCGTGAAACTTAGTTTACTATTTATAAACGAAATTCATTTTCACAAATTATATGTGAATTTTGAATTGTGAAATGTGAGATTGAATATTGATTCGTCATATAAAAATTGATACGAGAGACAATCAGACAATGGTTATACCCAATATGATAAGATAGTTATTTTTAATAATAAAAAAAAAAGGTTATAAAATGAGATAGTTATTGCACAAAAACTTGCGTCAGACAGTCTCATGAATAGTTTTCGTGAGATAGATCATTTTTACCCGCAAACCAAACTCATCTTCATTAATTTATATGTGAATTGTGTAGTGTGGGTTGTGGGTTAACCCGTCTCACGTAACATGATCCGTGAGACGATCTCACATAAGACTCACTCGCATGTTTGTATTATTTTTCGAGACTTGACTATAGAAAATGGTATAATTGAGTTGAATAGTAGTGATTTATCAAATTTGAATTCTATTGTACATAATCAATATTTAATGTAACTTAATTAGTCTCAGTTTGACGAACCTTATCTTCCATTAACTTTCACAACTATTTCTTAGTAAATTATAAATGAAATTATGAGTTTAGTTTGACGAGGAAATAAAGTGAAGAGAAACTAATAAAAAACAAGGAATTCTCATATGAATTAATCTGGTTCTCATTTCTGACGGGTGCAAATAATAAAACAAGAAAGAAAGTAAATCGCTAAAAGGAAACGGAAACGAACAAGTTTACAGTGAAGAAACAAAAAAAAAAAAAAAACTCTCCAACTGTGATGAACTCTCACTTTACAAGAGAAATTTCCTCTCACTCTAAACTCTTTCTGATGATCTAACTATGCCAATTAGTAGACTTACATATACACTGAATGAAGAAGAAGACACAAAGTGAAAATATCAACTATATAAACAGCAGTTAATCCATGAAGATGCATACTTGGAACCGAAAATGAACTCGAAAACAGAAACTCGTTTCTGATTGGCTGAGACTTAACCGAATAAACTGAAACTATAACTGAAAATAAGAAGCGCGCTTCTATGAGTGCAATGCGACTCTAAGCTTAGTGATAGTTGTGATTTTAAGCTAAATCTCACACTAAATATAAAACCAAAGTATTACTTGATTATGTGTTAAATAAATTACAGGAAAAAAATTCATATAAAAAAAAGTGACTGATACACTTTGTATGCACCACTAATTACTCATACACTTCTTCACATATAAATACATGTTACAAAAGTACAATCATCCAAGCACAAAAGTTACACAAATTGCTTATAAACATCAAGAACAACAATAGAATGTATAATCTGATAAGGCTTCAATTTTACTGTCTATCTTCACTAGGCCAGTTTTCTGCTTCTCTGTGCTCAATAAGATTGTCTCAAGTTCTAATGTATGCGAACCCATGAGAACGCGATTTGCTAAAACACGATATAAGTCCGTTGCCATGAAAAATGAGATACAAAAGAAATGCTATGTATGATGCTGCTACTAGACAAACCATAGCCCCGAATAGAAATCCGTGAACTTCTGATACGAAGAAATCCACCAAAACATATCCGTTTATCACTATCACAATAGCAGCCACACCCCACGAAATCCTCTGTAACAAACAATAAATTTAGAATGATATAAAAATTGATCATCCCAGGTTCTCCAACGACCATTAATTTGTTTAAACTTTCTGTCCAACTTGGCCTGCGAAATGGAGAGTTTGGCTATGCATTTTGGAGCGGGAGGTCTTTGGCGGGCTGGCCCATGGGCCAAGTGTGTGGTGCCCCAGCTTTTCTTTTTTCCTCTTTTTTATTTTATTTTATTTTAAGACATATATGAGATAAATATTATATTGATATAAATTCTTTTCCGTGCAAGTAATGATGTATAAAATATTAAGTTTGGTCATTTATTATAAGAATGGAGGAAATTTAAATAAATATTTAATTGTCATAATGTTTATAATTTTTTTTTTTTTTTTGGTATTTTATATGTAATTCAATACATATAATGTTGAATAAAGAGTAAAAAAAAAATATATTACACATATCATATTTTTTCTTTAAAAAATTAAAATAATAAAAAAATAGAAAAGATTCTAACAGGCCAGCCCGCAGCCCACTGGTGGGTTATAGACGGGGTTGGGATATTTCCATTGCACTATAATGACATAATGGACCATGGGTTATGATGGGTTGTGAGTGGACCTGTCTGTCATTGGTAATTTGTGTTGTAAAAACACCGAGCACCTCAAGTATTGAAGAAAGTGGACATAAGTTTCTGTGCATAAAGTGGATCCAAATCCTACATGAACATGTATATGCAGAACAATGTAAAGATGACAGAAGAATTACCTCAACAGTATGGCCAATAACAAAAGTGCCCATAAGCTGCTCATCCGCAACCAAATGAAGAAGAGGGATAACTGCAAATGGAATCTGCATAGCCTGAAGCACATTAAGCCATTCATTAAGAACATCAAACAGCTCCTCAGATCTATTGAACACAATAGCCACAATGATTGTAGGCAAAATGGCACAACTTCTAGTGATAAATGATCTTAGCCATTTCTTGATCTGAAGATCAAGAAAACCTTCCATTATAAACTGCCCTGCATATGTACCAGTGATGGTGCTACTCTGTCCCGCTGCAAGAAGCCCGATGCCCCATATGTATAAAATCGGGAGCAATCCTCCCCCGTATCTCTCTTGCAGGTACTCTCCAGCGTTAACTAGCCCTAAATTGTTAGCTAGTGAGGTCCCGTAAAACCCTTTTGCAAACACACTTGTCACAAACAGATTGATGATGAACGAAACAAAAACCGCGATCATGGACTCTATTGTGTAGTAATTCAGAGCTTCTTGTACCCTGCCTCTCTTCTTCAAGTCTATTTTTCTTGATTGTACTAATGCAGAGTACAAGAATACATTGTAAGGAGTTATTACACAGCCCACTACTCCAACTGCCTTCGGAATCGTCTCCCAACTTAGCTTAGGTACTAATAGGCCTGCAATAGAATTCTATCATGCATGGTGATGAACCAAAACAAGAAATTCTAGAAGAAATTCACTATCCCAATTCCTATGCATACCTTGTATTAGTTCTTTCCCACCAGGTTTCGCATCGATGAACATCCAAGCGAATGAGAATGCCATACTTGTAATAAGAACAGCGAAAAAGGCTTCAAGCTTTCTGATTCCATAGTTCTCAAGAAACAAGAAGATGAAACTGTTCATCAAACAGCAACAACTCATTTCACGGGCGTATCTAGAATTTTATTTCAGGGTAAATTTTTCAAAACATTTAGCGACCAGAGGCTAAAATTTATATAATAGACAGATTTTTACCATGCAAGGGAGCGGACTCTTATAAATTAATGATATAAATAAAAAATATTAGAAAAAGTTGCATATAAAGAGAAGCTGGTAGAAGAAAGTACTGACCAATCAAAAGCAGTGATGACAACACCAGCCCAAAGGGGGAAAAGGCCATTGCTGAGAATCCTGATAGCAATGGCGCTGCCAATGACCTCCTGAATATCAGCGGCGATGAGGGCCAGTTCCGCCATGAACCAGAGCATTATGCCGGCCCAATAAGGATACTCCTCTCGGCAAATCTCCGCCAGGTGGCGGCCGGTGGCGACGCCCAATCGAAGCGACAACAGCTGGATCAGAAGGCCCATGAGAGTGGCCCAGAGCAGAAGCCACAGCAGTGAAAAGCCGGCGATTGCTCCGGCCTGTAGATCACCCTCCAAATTCCCCGGATCGAGAAACGCGACACTCATCAGGAACCCGGGGCCGGTGAATCTCCAGAGCTTCTTCCAGGAAAACGGCGGCACGGAGATGCCGGGGGAGGAGACGTCGGAGGAGGCCTCGATCTCCACCGCGTGGAGAAGAATGTTTGTTTCCGGAAATTCGTGGCGTGGGGTAGAGGTGGGGAGGAGGGGGTTGGAGGCCTGAAGCTCGGCATGGCGGTGGTGGTGGTGGAGGGACCTTGGGGATGAAGTGGTGGCAGTGCTGTTATTCTTTGTGGGGGAAGATG
Source organism: Scutellaria galericulata (assembly GCA_946896805.1). Classification (NCBI taxonomy): domain Eukaryota; kingdom Viridiplantae; phylum Streptophyta; class Magnoliopsida; order Lamiales; family Lamiaceae; genus Scutellaria; species Scutellaria galericulata. The sequence goes on from OX335793.1 coordinate 17,590,446, forward strand.
TCATTGGATTGCATGCATGTGTGATTGTTTATTTTGTGCGTGAGAATTTGATTTGATATGTCAAGAAGAAAGGGCATCAACTGCATAGTTTTAGGCACAAAATAATGGTGGAGGCACAAAATAACTAAAATATAAAATACGTGATGAAATTTTTTAATACATAACAATCCAAATCTATGTTATAATAATCCATAAAATTTCATGTTAATTTTTCAAAATTTAAAAAAAATTCCATTATTTTTTCAATTTTTTTTGCGATATCAATATATCCATTAATATATCGATAAATTTAAGATTGTGATATTACTTGCAATACCCATATTTTCATCCTTGTATTACAGTAACATTGTCGTGTTCCTGTAGCCAGCTTTAATTAAAATATTTACAAACACGTCAGTCCAAGTCTTGATTGATGTAATTTTGATATGATACATACACATAGAATATTAATAGAGTGTAGAATTAAAGCTGGAATACATTCACACCCTCTTCTCTTCTGTTCATAGATGCAGTATTCTTGAATTGAGTTATAACATCTTGCTTCAAAATTCCAAAAAAATGTGGGGGCACGTGCCCCCACCCCAGGGTATGTAGGTCCGTCTCTGGGTAGCCTACTCATTGCATTCCATACATTCATATTTATATTATACTAATATATATATATATATATATATATATATATATATATTGTTAATAGATAAATTGTTAAGGTAAAATAAATAAATGATTCAAAAATTAATAAAGTGGAAAAAATATTTTATTTAATCACAAAAGTATATTGGTAAAAGCCAATTTATATTTGTGCCCAAGGTGCAATACAGAATAACTCATAAACCATATAAAAGAGTAAATCACACTGTACGAACCATAAATCACACAAAAGAGATAAATCACACTAGACGAACCATAAACACACGAAAGAGATGAATCACACTACACACATGGTCTCCTTAAAGCCAATTTAAACCCTTAGGGCTCGTTTGGTTTGGGGGACGGGTTTGTTTATAATATTCGGGCTGGGATAAATTTACTGTTCACTTTGACTTTTTGAACAAATTATCTTGCGTTTGGTTCAAGGGTTGAGAGATGGGTTTGAGATAAATTGGTTATTTGGTTCAACTTATTATGTATTTTGAAGTGTGGTTTTGAGATATAATTTGTTGTTTGCTTTATTGGTTAATATTGATAACCTTTGAATTGACCAAACTACCCTTCATGACCTAAACCAATTTTTTTTTTTCTCATCCAAATCTGCAGAAATGCCTAGCATCTTCTCATTCCATTTTCTTTTCTCCTTCACTCATTTAACAGATGAGCACAAATGAAATCTATCATTTGATCAAATCCAATGAGCCCAATTTCATAATTGTAACAATTGATAATTTTCAGCACAATCAAACTCAGTGCAAATCTGAGCTATTGAAACAATTATGTGAAAATTTTGTATTCTTAAAAATGAAATATGAATCAAGTTACATAAACCAATTCTTGAGTTTCCTTCTTCCAAAGAAACACAACCATAAAATAATGCTATATACACTCCATACAAATGAAATCAGAACAACATTCATATAAACCTTACTCTAGTTCAACTTCAATGGTATCCTCTTGATCCTCTGGATTGATACAGCTCCAACTTCCCCTTCGCCTCCGGTAACAGCTTCTCCACATCTTCGATTTGGACCAAAAATGTCTGTTTTGATGCCCATTCGAGCACTGCTAGCACTTCAGCCCGAGCAAGCTCTTCACTATCCGGCACATGCATTGCAATGAAGCCCAACAAAACCAATGCACAGCTCTGCACAATCTGCTCACCAAAGTAGACGAGCTGAACGAGATGCTTAGCTCCTCTAGCCTCAATGATGGCCTTACAATGGTCGAGACCAAACCTCCACCGGTTAAGAGATCCAAATAATCCCAAGCAAAAAAACAATGCATTAAATGAAAAACTAACACATTGTCATGTATCATTCACATTCAAATTCGAGGATAAATCAAAACAAATAGTTCCTAATTAAAGATGTTTCTCAAGAAGCTGATTAGTTTTCACTCTTACTAAGGCCAATCAATTCGACGAAGAATTATGCAAGTGAGTGTAGGAAATCTGGACCCTTCACGCGATCGGACTTAAACCAGACACATGTTTATTGGCCATAGTTCCATCTTAAGCAAGAATCGAGCATGGATGCTAACTCCAAATAAGATTTATTCACACATAATTATCAATCCATGGAAAGTGCACCCAGAGCTAACCAGTCTAAGAATTTCATTCAATGAGGTCTCCACAATTTGTGTATCAACTATGTAAAAGTTGAAAGAAACACATATAAGACACTTGCAAAATAATTTGTCAACTAATCTTGAATACAACTGTTGACCAGATAATGTATAGGAAGGAGATTAGCTAACCTTTACTGATGGATAACAACTCCTTGAGACGAGTTTCTCTATAATAGTCCATTTCTACAGAATTATGATAAAGAAATTAAGCTAAATGGATGCACATCCAGGAGAGAATAAGCCACTCAAAACTCACTTCGTTATAGATCTCCACTTCAAAAACAGTTGCTGAAAAAAGATTGATCCAAATTGTTCTTAGAATTAGTTGAAGAAGTTGAAAACATGATTTATCTTAAAAGCAGCATCTAATGCAACTCAAGAAATTAAATTTCTATTGAACTCTGATCTTTTCACAAACTGGTGATTTACAGATAGTACTTCTAAAAAGTTCACAGATGAACAAAACGTCAAGAATTTCAAATTTCAATAGCTTCAAAATGTGCAAGAATTAAGCACTAGAATAATGGTATCAATCAATCTATGAATCAATATCTATTTCTAACATATATAGTACCAAATTAACTTCTTGTGATGATAATTTTTACCTCTATAGTCAATAAACGGCACGAGGAGCTCGTCTCTCCGACTACCGGAAACTATACACTACGGAAGAGACGAAGACGCTACATATCGGCACACTTCCTCGGTGCAAACCCTAGCCTCGACTGCTTCGTATCGTACAAGATATGGAAATTTTCCTACTGGTAATTGCCAACAATCGACAGAGCCGAACGAGGGGTCCCAAGAATCGCCAAGCAGACGCCACCGTCCGGGTCGAGCCTGATGAAATAATTTTCGACCGGGAAATTCCACACCGCACCATCACCAAACACGATCCCAAACGACGGCAACTTGAGGGAGAAGATCGAGGGGCTAGGGTTTGGGTTCCCTCGAAAGCCCCAATTTCACAGGGGAAATGACAGATTTGATATTTGTTGATGATGTGGGGGTGTTATGGTCTTTTCAAAGTGAACAGTGGGGGCATATTTGGAAGATCAAGGATTTTTTACTGTTGGGCTAATTTTATGGGTTTAGGAACCCATCTATTTTTTGGGTTAATAAAACATCTTTCAAGCCCGGATAAACCCAAAAACCTAAAATTATATCCGGGCCAAAAAAATAAACCCGGGCTTCAAACAATTAAACCAAACATGGGTTTGGGCTGGGTGGAAAGTCTAAACCAGCCCAAACCCTAGAACCAAACGAGGCCTTATAGGTTTATGTCTGAGAAAGAAGATGAGCTACTACAGAACGAGGTTTGCAGTAAACCATCAATGGCGTGGCTCTAGGCAACAACATTCCCTCACCTTCACTCATATCGACCAATTCTTGACCAGGTCTTTCCCAATCAAAGCACTGAATAAGAGAGCCTAACCCCAACCCCACCATGCGCACCGCCATCCCCTCGCCAGGGCAGCTCCTTCTTCCCGACCCAAAAGGTATACACTCAAACCCATTGCGGTATCCATTGATTCCTTCAAATCTCTCTGGCTTGAACTCTGCTGCATCCTTCCTGATTTTAGAATCGTAATGTATAGCCCAGGCGTTAACTATCAACATGGTGTCGGCTGGGATGCGATAGCCTCCAACAGTGCATTCTTGGGAGGATTGGTGGGGGGTTAGTAGTGGACCTGCAGGATACATGCGTAGCGTTTCGTTGATGATACAACGTAGGTATGGGAGCTCTGCGATGTCTGCTTCGTCGAGTAAACGGTTGTGTCCGATGTGGTGGTCGATTTCCGATTGTGCCTTTTTTAGCACGTGCGGGTGGTTGACTAGGAGAGAGAGTGCCCATTCCATTGTTCCCGAGGATGTGTCTGAGCCACCTACTAACAGAACCTGTGGAATTGATCAACTACATATTCATTGAAACACAACACGCCACGTGCTAAATACCTAAAACAACATTTAATTAAAAGAGAGACACCACACGCCATATCAAGTATAATTCAATAATTCAAATTCATATCTTCATCATTTTAGGATTTTTGTTGCAGACATTCAATAATTCAAATTCATATCTTCATCAAATTTTAAAAATTTGAATAATTTACATTCTAATCATCCATTAATTTCTTGTTGGATGCTAAATGCATTCACTTAACCTATCAAGAATTTATTTGAGTCCACTGTGCTAGATTTGAAATTAATCTTGTTTGCTATATCCCACCCCCCCCCCCCCCCCCCAGTTTGACTAGCTAGGTGTACATACCTTCTTTTCACGACTCTAATTTAATTTGACTTCAATCCTAAAAAATAGATTAACTTGATATGAAAGATAAAACTTATCACTCTTTAAATTTAAAAGTCTTAATTTGATAGTTTCAGATAAAATATTATGTTTTACACTGATAGTTTACCTATCTATCAAGACTCCACCTATAAAATCTCATTAGAGATTTTATGATCATATTCATAAGTTGAGCAAAAATATAACATTACCATTAAATAATCAATTATTTATTTGGAAAGATAAAAAGAAAAAAATAAAATAGAGAGTAGAGATTTGGGTACCAGCATTAAACGTCTGACAATGGTATCTGTATAATATTGAGGATCTTTGTCCTGCAACTCCAACATCATTTCCATCATCGTTTTAGACTCTCCACCGCCGCCGCCACCGCTTTCGAGCCTAGTCTTACACTCTTGAACCAGCTCCTGCATAAAAACATCCGCCCTCTGCAGCTCATCCAGCTTTTTCTCCACGCCGCCCACTCCCAACCACCGCAACACCGGCAAGAAATCCTCCATATACGAAGACCCATATCGAAACGTATCCTCAACGATCTCCCTAAACCGCCGCGCCTCCGCCACTTCCTCCACCTTCTCGCCGTAGTACCTTTTTCCGGCGATCATTCTCATCATCACGTTCATCGTCAGCTCAAACAGCACCGTCTTCATGTCCACCAACTTCTGCCCATCGGAACCCCGATTAAGCATCCTCATCGTTGTCTTAACCTCGTCTGCTCGAATTCCGTAGAGCAATTGCAGCCTCTGAGTTGACAGAATCTGGACAAACGATATTTTGCGCAGGTTCTTCCAGTGGTCGTCGTAAGGGGCCCACGCCATGGATGTGAAGTTGTAGCCCAGATGTTTCCCGGCCAGCATGTCCGGGCGGCTGGCGAAAATGGCGTCATTTTTAGAGAGGCAGTCCTCGGCGGCGGAGGGGGACGAGACGAGGAGGACACGGCGGGACCCGAACTGGAGGAGAACGACGGGGCCGTAGCGGTCGGAGATTTTGGCCAAGGTGCGGTAATGAGGTTTCTTGAGGAGGTAAAGATGGCCGATAATGGGTAGGTTGAGGAGAGGAGTGGGAGGATGCTTTTGTAGTTTGTGAAAGAAATATTTTGTGATGATGTATAGAGCAAATGCTAGTGGAATGTACAAAACCAATTCAGGATCCATTTTTATTTTGGAGGACAAATTCTTAGTATGAATATGCAGATATATGAGGTTATATATATAGGTTTTATTAGATTGGTTAATTTTCTTGAGTGGCTAAAGATTTAATTTAATTTAGCCCAATGAATGATGGCTAGTGGTTGAATGAAATATGTATTATATATAGATTAAATATATGCAGATTTTAGGATTGGGTGATGTACGCCACACTCGTTAGTTACTAATAAATGCACTCTAATTACTAAAACAAATCCATTTTTAAATGATTTAATACTATCAATAATCTAAACATATCCCATAATGTTACCATTCTATCCTTTCATCTATATAATATAAAATTAATTGGATAAATTTTATAACAAAATCCAATTTATACATTAATTCTCAATTATACACTCAATTTTTTAAGATTTTCAATAAGGGGTCCATCTTAATTTTTGTTTCCCTCAATTTAAGGCTTGAAAATTAGATTGAGTTCTCAATTTAAAAAAAAAATCAATTTTCTTTTTCTTTTTCTTTTATTATATTCATAAATTTATTAATATTTCAATATGAATTTATATTTTATAAATTAAAACAAGTCACTACAACAAAAATTAAAAATAGCGACGAAAATTGGTTTTGTCGCTAAAATTTGTTTTAGCGACGAAATTTTAGTATTTGTCGCTAATATTAGTGGCGAAATTAAAGATGTCGTCACTAAAATGTCTAATCTAAATTTAAATAAAATGGAAGAAATGTTAGCAACATTGTATTGTATTTTCGTTAATAAGTTAGCAACGAAGTGTTCATTATTTCGTCACTAAGTTAGCAACGAAATATGAAATTTCATCACAAAAAGTCTCTTTGAATTTAAATAAAATTGGGGAAATATTTAGCGACGAGCTTTTCATTATTTCATCACTAAGTTAGCAACGAAATATGATATTTCGTCACAAAATGTCTCTTTGAATATAAATAAAATTGGGGAAATGTTTACCGACGAGCTTTTCATTATTTCGTCACTAAGTTAGCAACGAAATATGATATTTCGTCACAAAAAAGTATCTTTGATGTTAAATAAAATTGGGAAATGTTTAGCGACGAGTTATTCATTATTTCGTCACCAAGTTAACAACGAAATAATATTTTCGTCACTAAATATGTATATATATAATAGGAACCTGCGAATTTATATCCCTGGCAAAATCAACCGCTCCTCCTCTGCAGAATGCCGTCCAATTTCCCGGCAAAGGTTCGCCAGCTAATATTTCCGCCACTCCATCACCGCCGGTTCCTCCCCCATTCCGTCAATAAAGTATCGGTTCATAAATTATCCTTCTTACTGATTGTGCAAGCCGATTTGTATATGAAATCAGAGCGACAACATGTAGGGATTTGTCTCTCCCCCTTTTGAGCACTCATCTGGAGAAATTTCCATTGCCGGAAGAAGCTCTGACCTTCCGGATTGCTATCACTCGTTGGAATCCAGTGAGTTCGTAACAAAACCCCTATTTCATCAATTTTTGGATGATATAATGACATTGCCCTAAAATCATTAATAAAACTCTCATGAGATTAAATCATTAATCAATTTTTTAACCTAGAATGATGTATATATCGAGTATCTATTGCTTTGAATTTCCTCACATGTATCCTTGCACTTGTTCTTTTCACTCTCTAATCAAGGTTTTCATTCACCCTATAACTCATAGTACTGGTTCCTTCTGTATCCTGGTAAAAGGTTTTCATTCGATGTTTTGGTTATTTATCTCAAGGGTATTTAGGTATAATTTGATCTCAATTTTGGTGGCTGTGGGTTTGGTACTTTGGTTGGTTTCATACTATGAACAATGTTTAAAGATCCCAAAACTCTGGTGTTTATCTGGATCTTAATATCTGATCTCTTCAATTCCATATTTCCACACTGTTATTAGCATCTACGTTATTTGGATGATAATTTGATCTCAATTTCGGAAAGAAAACTTGTATCATTTATAAGTTTGGTATTTTTTCATTTTATCTTATGATCAAGAGTGTTTAGAAACGAGGGAGCTATAAAGAAGTCAGAAAACAAAATTCAAATAAATTGCAGTTTACATATGACCCAGATAAAGTAAATTCTAATAACACTAGTGTGGAAATAGTAAACAAACAGTATTAGAAAGAATCATGTTTTGGTATTCCTGAAAGCAGTTAATTCACTCTCGATCAGTTTAATTTGGCTGTGCTTTATGAAATGTATGAGATATTATTGTTGTGGATGTGGAGGTTATGTAGCTTTATGAAATAATATGTGTGAGAGATGGAATTGAGAAAGACATTTTATTCACGCTTTACATTTCATTTCGCTATCTACCACTTGTTGGTCTGTATAATAAGCAATCAAGACAGATGAATTAATATGAATTAACAAGGGATAGTTGGGTTAAATTATAAAATGGGGTCTTCTTATTTGGGTACGTGGAGATGAAGAGATGATGGCGAGGAAGCTATCACTCCGAGGAGTTTCCTCACTCACCACATTTTATGCAAATTATGTCTCTTCTTGTCATGCAAAAATGCTGCATGAATCTTGTGATTCTACCTGATGAGTTTTTATGATCTGATTTGAAAGAAATGAAGCATATTATTACCTTATGACAACTTCATTGCCTGATCATTGTCATTCTTATTCCCTCTGAATGGTGGCCACCAGATGCATGTTATTACGTTAGTTTAATTGCCATTCTGAGCTTTTATGATGAAATTTTGATGATCCAAATATGCTCACTCCACCTCAAATTGCACCTGGTTGGTCACTGAGGGGTAAAAAAAAATGAATTTCTATATTTCAGTTTTACCCATGATTAAACATTGTTCTCAAACATGGGTAGGAATCCACTGGATCTAAGTGAACAGAGTAACATAGATAAATATAATTTAAGGACATAATTTATGTTAGTAGGCAGTAGAAGGGTCCTATGTAGATAGCAGTATGTGTATATAGGAAAAATCTAGTGTTTTGTCAAATGTTACTGAGAGTTGCATTGCGCCCAGCTGATAAATTCAAAATATAGACTCTGCTACAGAATCATAAATTCAAATATGATTTATACACACTAGAATCAGGGGAGTGGATATTATATGCTGCTGTTTGGTTGATCTACAAGGAGGAATCGTTTTCCACTTTGGTGTCTAAAGTATCATAATTCCTATGTTAATATATGCTTCAACAATTCTCTGCAATTGGTTCTTTGCTAGTTTTGACTTGGTAGACGACAATTCCTTTTGTGAACATGCCATTGTTGCCTTCTGTATTCTTTCATTTTTGTGTGTAATTTGAAACCTTAAATTATAATTTGAGAGGGGCAAACTTTCACAACCTTCATGAAACTTGCAGGTCGTGATTTCATTGTGGCTCTTGTCTGTGATTGGTAGCTTAATATCGTTCGCCACCCTTGTGTATATAGGTACATTAGTTATCTTTAGTCTTTCAGCCTATTCTTTTCTGTTCAATATAATCTCTTTACATTCAGTTTCTTTTCTTTGAGATTTGTCTAATGCAAGTGCTTGGTTTAAACTGACTGCAACATGCTCGTGAAAATAAAATATTATAGAAAGATTAAACAGAGATGTAGGGCCATATATCTGGATGTGCCGTAAGTTTCTAATGAGATTTACACAAATTTCTTTTTGTAGTCTCATTGTTTGATAATCCAGCTTTGCAATTTTGCTTATATCCTACTAGGCATTTTATGTAATTTGTTTTATGATTATGTTCAAACATGCTTTTTCAATTCGTCATACATGTGATCTATGTGTAACTGTTGAGCTGAAAATGAAGTCTATTCTTTTTGGCTGGGTGCAACAATATTTTCTATTGATTTATTATCTGATGGTGGATGAGATATTTGTGTTTTGTAAGTCATTCTGTTTAGCAACTCGGTATATTTTATTTGTTTTGTCCTTCGTTTTGACATTAACAATAGTTTAACATGTTCATCTATATATATTTATTTCAACAAGTAACATGTTTTGTAACATGTTTTGTCCTTCGTTTTGAGCTCAAGGAGGAGCTTTCATCTACTAGGAATGAGTTGGAGAGAACTCAAGCATCCTTGAAAATATCGGAAGAAAAAATAGAACGTCTTGAGGCAACTCAAAGCTTGATGATGCAACTTTTTCAAAAGATAGCTCTTGATGCACTGCAGTCTTTAATTGGACAGTCTTCCTCCTCGGCTTTAGTTTAAAGTAAGTATTTAAATCGAATTGATACACCAATCTTTCTCTGACATTGTTTCTTGGTTTCTTTTTAACCTTGTTATCATGATATTAATCTGTTCTTCCCCCCAAAAGAACTCCAATGCAATAATTGAAGTTGAAAAATGATTTTCTTATCAAGCATGTGGGATTTTTATGATCTTGAAGGTGACAACCATCCTGAATATGGCACATAGCAAGGAAACTGAAGTTACTATATCAAAATGGACCCTGCTTTTGTCATCTAATTGTCAGTTTGGGCTCTATATATTAAATGAAATTTAAATTAGTTCATGCTGGTGTTTGCAACTTTTTGTCTTGAATGGTTTTGATTTGCAGCAGGGAGAGTTGCTGTAATCTAATTTCTTTTAGGACTTAAAAGATGAACATGTTGAGAATGCATAAATATAGGGAAGTTAATTGTTTTACAAGAAGTGCAACCTGTTTAGGAACCAAATATCAATTTGCCTATGAACTTTTGATTATCAAGTAATTGATGAGTCTGCTGGGAAAATATTCTCAAAGTCGTTGATATAACTGCTATTTTCTTGAAATAGCAGGATGAGGTTTTTGTGTAGCCATTAAAACTTAATCTACATTCTATCATTACAAGTTCTGTCTCTTCAAACTACATCCGTATTCTGTGTTTTTTTATCTCATCCTCGTAGTGATGCTGGATCTTTCCTTTCTGTTAGATATTTTTTCTCAAATCTGAGTATAGATTACAATGACCAAATGGAACTTTGACAGGCGACGTTAGCTTTTATAATGAAAAAGGTGACAAGGATTTCCAGTGAACAGCTCTTCGTTGGTTCTTTTGACAATCTCTTCCGGTGTTTATACTGTGGAAACTTTATTAGTATCAGTTTTCACATACCAAACAACATGCTCATTAATTTTAACAGGTTACTGCTCAGAATTAAGTAATAATTATGATCTGTTTTGCAGGTTGCAGAAGGAGCTTTGATTTTGAATGTTTTGCAAGTTTCAGAAAATGATTTTGAATGTGTTTGCAGGTATGATTTTTTTGGTTGATTTTTTTTTCATTGCTTCTTTGATTGGTATTCATACAGAAGTCACCCCACTCACCAACACTGAGAATCTTAAATAATTTTAAATGGTTGATATAATTTTTTTAGATTCATTGGTAGTGTCTGCAATTCTCTATGTACTAATATTTATTTTATATTTATTTTACAGGTTGATGATCAATCAAACGAGATGCATTACTATTGATTTGCTTTTGTATTAGAACACATTTAAGATGTTAACTAGAGTTAGAAGTTGATGAATTGTGTTGGATTGGATATACTTATTTTGACTTGGCCTTTATAAAATTCATGGACATCTTTGATTTGATTTTGTTATTAAATATTGCATATTGTAGCTTGATATTAAATATTTATAGGTAAAAATAACCAAAAATCAAAAGAAATGAAGGTGCAATAATATTTTATTTTAGCAACGAAATGCATAAAAGTCGTCGCTAATAAATAAAATAAAATTTTCCGTTAGCGACAAAAATTATTGCAATTCGTTGCAAATGTTAGCGACAAATTTATAATATTATTGTCGCAAACCAATTTTAGCGACGAAATTATATACATTGCCACTAAATTTGTGGCAAACTAATAATATTTTGTTGATAACTTAGCAATGAAAATCATGTATGACTTACGTCACTAATTCTAGTTTTAGCGACGAAATTTGCAAGGTTAGCGACGAAATTTTTTTGTTTATAACTTTGCGACGATGTACTAATATTTTGTCGCAAATAAGGTTAGTGACGCTGCCATAGCGATGAGCTTGGCGACGAAAATAAATTGTCACTAAATCATATTAGCGACGAAAATTTTCGCTGCTAAATACCAATTTTCTTGTAGTGAGTTAGTGCAATTTTGAAACGATTTTCATCCGACTTGTATTAATTATATATAAATAACTAATGAATTCATAAAATTAAGATTATTTTATTTTCTTAATTTTATGGGTGGCTCTATACCTATACAGAATAAAAATGTACCATAATTTTGGAATTTCTCGAATCCTACAATTATCTGTGTTTTCAATTTAGTCTCATAATTTAAAGAATTACTCAATTTTGATCTTGTTTTTGTCGAAAATTTTAGTTTGTGCCAGAAATCTACCGTAACCACCACTTTCAAGTTCAAATTTTGAGTTTTCTTAACTCATAAGCAAAATGCACGAAATTTATCCTAAAACACTCCTCTTTCCATATTAACTTTCAAAATCCCAAATTCAATCTTAAGAAAAACTTACGAATTAGACTAGATTTTACAAAATAAATTTCGTGTCTCAACTTTAAAATTCATTTTTTTGGTGCCCAAATTTTTGCTAGAAATCGTGAAATATAAGCCTTGATTTCTCGTGGCTGGTATCGAGTATACTTCAAACCCAAAATTAAGATTTTCCAAGAGTTGGTTTTCTCTTCTGATGGAATTTGCAAGCTCGTTTATAAACTGGTTCGGTTTTTCTAAAGCTCAAATTTTATGATCTTTTTCTATTTTTTATAATTTACACGTGTAAATTTTTTAACCAATGTATCATTTAGTTTTAAATTCAATTGTTTAAATGTTGAACCAATAAGAAAATTACACCTCACACCATGTCATCAAATATCACCAGAAACACCCAAATTCAAAGTCATGTGCTATGCACGTGACTTTTTCCCGATAAAATTGAAATTTCCAATGAAAAAAGAACCAAAATCAAGCAATCCTTTAAATTGTGTGACTAAATTGAATAAACAGATCATTATGGGACTATTTTTGAAAAAAACCAAAGTTATAGGACCAAATTAGTTTTTATTCCGACGTTATATGCACCTCACTCATAATGAAACACGTCTCATTTAAAATAAATCCAAAATAAATGTATAATAAAAGATATATATAGATTTCCGGTGTACTTATTATTTACTATTGTCTAATTAATTTTGGATAAATTTCATAACAAGACCCAATTTATAGATTTCTTCTTAATTTTAGACCCAAATTTTAAGGTTTTTCAATAAGGGGCTCCATTTAATCTTTTTTCTCAATTTAATGCTTGAAAATTAGATTTAGTTCTCAATCCAAGACAAAAATTCCACTTTTTTTTTTCTTTTTAGTTGTATTTATATATTTATTGATATTTTAATATGCATTTATATTTTAGATAAATTAAGACAAGTTAGTGCAATTTTGGAACGATCTTCATCTGAGTTTTCTATACTTTTGTAAATCGTTTCAAAGTTGTAATAATTTGTCTTAATATATAAAATATAACTACATATAGAAATATTAATGAATTTGAGAAAGAGAGAGAGAATGAATTTTTTCTTGAATTTAAAACTCAACTTAATTTTCAAACTTTAAATTGAGAACAAAAATTAAATTGAGCTTCTTATTGAAAAATTTTAAAAATTAAATTTAAAACTAAAAACTAATATATAAATTGAGTTTTGTTATGAAATTTATATGTTTAAAAATTAAATTTAAAACTAAAAACTAATATATAAATATGAGTTTTGTTATGAAATTTATACTTATCATGATATACAAGGGGATGGCATGTTGCACGTGAAATTTAAATTGTTGGACAAAAGACATTATATTTTATAAGGGGGATGGCATATTGCATGTGAAAATTAAATTGTTGAACAAGAGTCGAGAGGCAATATTCAATGGTGGATTTTATATATAGCAACCACTCATATGATGGGTAAGTCTAAGAAACCACAAGACTCAATTAAATTAAATACTGTCATTTTCATATATTGAGTATAGAATTAGAACACAACAAATATAAATTACTAAAGTTGATAGAACAAATATATAAATAGTAAGATATTGAAAGTGAAGTATATCATATTTATATGGCATATGTCCTGAGTTCGAGTCATTGTGGAGGATATGGGTGAAATCTGTTGATCCTCCTTTTAAAGAAAAAAAAAGAGTATCTTATGTTTATATGATCATTTCACTATTTTTTTCTTATACGAATCAAACCACAATCTATAATATATAAATAAAATTCATTTGTGAAATTTGATTTGTGTTGTATGGCTAAACAGGATAATTAGCAGCCATCTTATATAATTATGTGAAACAATTTATACAATTTTTTAATGTAAAAATTTTAGATAAAATTTCCAAGGTGAAACATGTTTCACACATCTTCTAGAAGGGAGACATCCAAAATAAGAAATCGAATACCAACTTATTTTAATTTGCTAGACATTTCAATTTTTTAAGACAAGAGTCGTTCTCTTTTTAACAAAAGCAGCTAAAACTTTTACATCTTTAGGTTTTTTTTTCTTTTCTTTTTTTTTTCCGTGCATGTATGATATAATTGTGTAAAAAAAAAAGTCCCACTCAAGCCAGAGTTAGACAAAAAGTATAGGGGTCTAAATAAAATTTGAGGTCTAAATCAATATAAAACCAATACTTAAATACTAAAAACCAATATTTTTTACAATACAAAATGCAAGAATAGTGCAAATTTTCAAAAAATTGGGGCTTAGCCCCCCTTAAGACGAAGGGGGATACGCCACTGGTCCTACTCATTCATATTATATTAAAGATATTTTATTGATCTAGTTCAATGATACGTTTGGAGTAAAAGTTGTCTCAAATTACTCAAACCGCATGGATTGTAAAATTCATTTTTGTCATGTTCTAGAAAATGTGTCCGCTTTTAGTCATACTAATTTTTTATTTTCAATTTTAGTCCTTTAATTGAAAATTTCAATTGCTGCTTTTTCTCATCGATATTTGTATTTTTCGGTCAATTTTCAACGAATGACATACACACATTCCAATTCCACCAGTAGATTCTTACACAATTTTAGAAATTATCTAAAAATATTACATAACTTTAAAAATTATCTAAAGATTTGATCTACTTAATTGTAGATCCATGAGTAATCTCAGCCATTTATTATTATTATTTTTTAAATTTATCGAATTTAGAAATTATCTAAAAACTTGATCTACTTAACTCAGGATCCTTGAAGTAATCTCAACCATATGTTTTATTTAACTGCATAGGAGGTTACCATAATAAAAAGGTAAAAGTTGAGAGGGCGTACAACCTAATAACCCATAGAATCATACAAGACATACGTACTAGCAAGCAGTAGAACACACAAAGTAGATATATCAAACTAGACAAGTCTGGTCCTTAAAAGCCAATTTAAAATCCTATAGGTTTATGTCTTAGAGATGAGAAGATGGGCTACTTGAGAGCGAGGTTTGCAATAAGCCATCAATGGCGTGGCTTTAGGCAGCAACAATCCCTCACCTTCACTCATGTCGACCAATTCTTTGCCAGGTCTTTCCCAATCAAAGCACTGAATGAGAGAGCCTAACCCCAACCCCACCATGCGCACCGCCAACCCCTCGCCAGGGCAGCTCCTCCTTCCCGACCCAAAAGGCATAAACCCGAATCCATTTCGATGTCCATCCATTCCTTCAAATCTCTCTGGCTTGAACTTTGTTGCATCTTTCACTTTCTTAGAATCGTTCTGTATAGCCCAAAGGTTGACCATCAACATGGTGTTAGCTGGGATGCGATAGCCTCCGACAGTGCATTCCTGGGAGGACTGGTGAGGGACTAGTAATGGACCAGCAGGATACATGCGTAGCGTTTCGTTGATGATACAACGTAGGTATGGGAGCTCTGCGATGTCTGCTTCTTCCAGTAAACGGTCGTGTCCGATGAGATGGTCGATCTCCGATTGTGCCTTTTTGAGGACGTCTGGATGGTTGACCAAGAGTGAGAGCGCCCATTCCATTGTTCCAGCGGATGTGTCTGAGCCTCCTACTAACAAAACCTGTGGAATTAAGTGTGAAAGATGGAGATATAAAATGGTGTTTTCTCATAATTTAATATAATGTGAATAAATATTAATGTAGGGCATCTCCAGCATTGCGTTGAATTTTGAAGATTTGATTCTTTAAAATTTCACGCTAAACTATCTCAATCGTCAACCTTGTATTAAATTCAACGCAAATCAAATATTACGTTAAAACTCTTTCTTCTATTTTAATGGAATAATATAGAATATTCCTTAATTTATAGTGTGAAGAATAGTGCACACTTCTGTAGACGAGCTTAGTGTCAATTTTTACATAAAAATAATGCAAAAATTGAATTATTTTTTTGTGCACTACATGTTATACTTGGTGCACACCACTCGTGTAAAAAAACACCACTAGCTTGTTTGCAATCACTTATTCAGATGTGTGCAAAGACATGTACATCTTGTTTTACTATGTACAAAAGTGTGTTAGTGGCGGCATTCGTTGGACCATGGAAGATGTAATAATATAGGAGAACTAAGTTTGGAGATGATTACACAGCTCGAATTTTGTTTCGTGATAGCTAGTTATGTCCATCACAAAGTCAGTTTCAAGGTAAATAATGCTTGCACTACTTGATTATAATAAATAGATAACAATTAACATCATATGCTACTTGTATTTGATCATATGTTAAAAATATTGAGATATAATATGGTCAAAATAAAATAAAGAATTTATGACCATTATTTTACATCAAATTAATCTCTCTATAATTGTTGAGATGTAACTTCAAATCTCTATTTTCACTTGGAAAGAGTGCTCGCGTTAAAAGATTAACTTAATTTACCAATTTAATCAACACTAGGTTTTTTTTTATGTTGGAGCCCTAGGCAAAAATTTAAGTGGTCTTATGATAGGTGGATTGGTTCTGACTTGTGTTTGGATGGAATAATTTAAAATATAATTAGGTTTTTCGGACTCCTATTACTGTTATGAAATCTGAAATGTATAAATCAATACCAGTCTTACAGAATAGACCCGTTAGACGACAAGATTTAGCTACGCAATATTATGATCATATTCATAAATTGAGCAAGAACACAACAGAAAAACATTACCATTGAAGATTCAATAATTTTTTTTTTTTTTTGACACGAATTCAAGATTCAATTATTTGGAAAGATCAAAAGACATGAAAAAGGAAAAAGAAATAGGCAGAGAGAAGAGATTTAGGTACCAGCATTAGGCGTCTTATAATAGGATCTGTATAATATTCAGGCTCTTTGTCCTGCAACTCCAACAGCATTTCAATCATCGTTTTCGTCTTCCCATCCTCCTCTCCACCGCCGCCACCGCCAGCGAGCCTAGTCTTACACTCTTGGACCAGCTCCTGCATAAAAACATCTCCTTTCCTCTGCACATCATCCATTTTTTTCTCCACGCCATCCAATCCCAACCACCGCAACACCGGCATGAAATCCGCCATAAATGGAGCACTATACCGAAACGTATCCTTAACGATCTCCTTAAACCGCTGTGCCTCAGCCGCATCCTCCACCTTCTCGTCGAAATACCTCTTTCCGGCTATCATCCTCATTATCACGTTCATCGTCAGCTCAAAGAGCACAATCTTCATGTCCACCAACTTCCGCCCATCCGAACTCCGACTAATTAGCATCCTCATCGTTGTCTTAACCTCATCTGCTCGAATTCCGTAGAGCAATTGCAGCCTCTGAGTTGACAGAATCTGGACAGACGATATTTTGCGCAGGTTTTTCCAGTGATCGTCGTAAGGGGCCCATGCCATGGACGTGAAGCTGTAGCCAAGATGTTTTCCGGCGACCATGTCTGGGCGGTTAGCGAAAACGGCATCGTTTTTAGAGAGGCAGTCCTCGGCGGCAGAAGGGGAGGTGACGATGAGGACAGGGCGGGATCCGAACTGGAGGAGAACGACGGGGCCGTAGCGGTCGGAGATGGTGGCCAAGGTGCGGTAGAGAGGGTTCTTGAGAAGGTAGAGATGGCCGATAATGGGTAGGTTGAGAAAAGGAGTGGGAGGATGGTTTTGTAGTTTGTGGAAGAAGTACTTTGTGATCATATATATTGCTAATGCTAATGGAATGTACAAAACCAATTGAGCATCCATTTTTATTTGGAGGACAAATTCAGAGTATGAATTGACTTGTATGTATTATTGGAGAAGTTCGAGATTCGTTTGGAGTCCCATACTTTCCATTTATAGCCATTGAAACTTTTGTCCACTCTTGGTTGGTACGGAGACTGGTTGGTCCCATACTTTCCATTTATAGCCATTGAAACTTTAGTCCACTCTTGGTTGGTACGGAGACTGGTTGGTGGTACCAGTAGTCCATAGTCTAAAATATCGCGATATTTCGGCGATTTATATCGCCGAAATATCGCTCAAAATGCAGACCCGACATATATTTCACATGACATATGATTTCGTCAAAATATCGACGATTTCGGAAAAAATCGTCAAAATATCGTTTCGGGTGAGAAGTGTATTGAATCTGTCAGAAAATCGAGAATTATCGGCGATTTGTCGCCGATAATATCGCCCAGAAAGTGAAAGTGTCGGTGCATGTGATAAATTTCCCACTTTTTTTTTTTTGAATTTTAAAATCCGATACAGAGACTGTGGACAGGATTTGAAGAATCCAAGTACTGCTATCAGCCATGTGTAATGAAATTATTGGTGGAAACATATATTTTTGTCCCCCATTATCTTGACATATTTTATCTAGCTTTTTTTGTAATTTGCTGATTATAATTAAATGTCATGTGCTTCATATATTATAAATAGATTATATATCCCATTCGATAGAGTTAGTCTGTATCTTGATTATAAATAGATCATTTCGTTTGCTTCTATTTTTTGGATCGAAGTTTTGTTAATTTTTTCGATTTTTCAATTCTCCTTCAATTATTTACGATCATTGTTCATCAACATCAAGAAGGTTCATCATTTAAAGGTTAGTTAATTTAAATACTTAACTACATATTTAATTTCTTGAAGTAATGTGGTAATCTATATTGTAATGTTATAATTTCATAATATATGTGATCTTTTCTTGATTATTTAAATATTAGAGGTTTTTAATATTTTGTTCATGGCACTTTTCTATTTTCGGCGATTTATTCTCTTTAGCATTCATCTACTAAAATATTTATTCATTTCATTGAGTTCTAATAAGTGCATTTATAAAAGTTAAAGTCCATCGATCGAGAAACTATTTGCTATGTTTATTATTTACCTCTTAAGAAATATATTTATAATTTTAATTTTTTTTTTATGGAAAAAATCGATCTCATTCAGAGTAATACGCTTAGCTAGATCGGTTAATGATGTAGCATCAGTATAATTAATAAGATATTGTGCTTATTAATGTCTAGCTAAGGTGTTGAATTTATATACCATTGATCTTTCCTTGCATGTTCAATTAATTGTTTCAACATTTAATTGAAAGTGAAATTAATTTGTACAAAAGATAAATGTATGTATGTATGAATATTTTGAATTTCAATGGAGCAAAAAAGGCAATTAATTAGGAGATAATCTATATAATTCAACATTCAGATTAAAATAAAATTGCACTGATGCGAAGGAAGCTTCTTTGATGAGCATGCAAAAGGAGATTGGCCCACCTTCACGATCATTGGATTGTTTGAATTCAAAGTAAACTCACGTCTTCAATTAATCACTAATTATACAGAATCTTAATCGTGAATAAATTAATTACTTCATTTGTCGATAGTCATAAAATATTTAACAAGATACCCTAGACCAATCATCAATATCATTAATTTTATTGTTGTTATTAATATATTATTCATCTTTGTGTATTTAAATATTTACTTAAAATCAAAGATAAATTTTCTTATACCGAGATAAGGAATGGCAAGTGAAAGTGGTGAAAGAGGAAGAGATCCTGCATGAAAATATTGCACAGCCGTCCCCGGACGATCAAATGCCACTACTTGTAGCTTTTGTGGCCACACGTTTATGAGTGGAGGTATTACACGTTTCAAATATCACTTGAGCCACACTTAGAAATCTGGCCATAAGAATACTGTCACAAACAACGTCCTCTTCTGCTTGTGAAAGAAATTGGAGTACATTTGCCTTGATACACACTAAGCAGCGCAATCGACTTGCATATTCTAGACTTGAGAAACTTGTCTTTTGCTACTACAACATGAAATTAAGGTTACGAGATATGGAAGCTGAAAATGACAATGTTGCTGGGCTAGACTGTCTTGATGTAGTTGATGTAGAGCCGGACATTGGTGATGAGGAAGAAGATCCTTTGTTCCAATGGATTCGGCCTATCCACATGGACGACGCTGAAGGTAATCCAGATCCAAAAGTTGCAACAGCTGCTCGTGAATATGGCATGAATGTGTCTCAGATAATGGAAGATGATGTTGGTGTCAATACTGGTGGTTCAAGTGAATCTGTGGATACTTCCACAAATAGTGGAAGCAATGTTGGTGGAAGCATCGGTGGTGGTGGTGGTGGAAATGTATCAAATTATGATGCTGAAGATCAATTTCAGTTAAGTCCATTTACCGGTAAGACCGATTACACTCATGCAACACAAGATTCTGACCATGGAAGTAGAGCAGGGGTGCAGGGATTGGTGCTATTGGGAAGAATTACGGAAGAAGACATACTTCGAACTGGAACAAAGATGAAACATCAAACCCTGATATTGAATCACTTTCTATGAGTATTGACTCAATGAATATGAGCAATGATCCGTACAATGTATATCAACCATCGTATTCTCACGGCAGATATAGCACTTCACAGTTTGATTGGTCTAGTCAAAATCCATTTTATAACCAACTACCTCAAATGTCACATGGAGGTTCAAGCATGCATCAACATAGTCAACCATATTGGGTCAATCCACATTATCTGATTTATGGAATTACAATGGGAAGAAATAAAGAAACATATGAAAGTTATCTCCATGATTACGCTGAAAATTGGTCTAGTGTCTTAAGTTGGCATCAATATTGTTTGACTCAAGATGGCATGTCATCTTCTACATTTGAACCTCATAGGAGTTCAAACTATTATTAGGTCATGTATTAATTTTGTATGATAATTTGTCATGTTATCATATGAGACAACATTTATATAATAGTTTATCTCTAAATTTGTTGTAAATATATCTTTTTATTTGAAATTTTAGTTCAATATATGTATTAATGTTACTTATAATATTATATAAAGTACTAGATATTCTTTTCAATTTTTTTTACAAATTTTTAAAAAAATTTGCGTAAAAAACCGATATATCCACCGATATCGATATATTCGTCGATATATCCGTAAAATCAAGGTACCGATATATCCGTCGATACCGATATTTTAGTCCTTGACCAGTACTTCACATTATTTCAAATTTGAATCTCAACCTAAGGTTTTGTGAGATTAAAGTATTGGTAGACTGATACTTCTATTCAACGGTACATATATCGATAATGAAAGTATTATTTGTGTTTCCAATGAATTTGATCCAAGGACTAAAATATCGGTGTCGACGGATATATCGGTACCTTAATTTTACGGATATATTGATATCGGTGGATATATCGGTTTTTTACGCAAATTTTTTTAAAAATTTGTAAAAAAAATTGAAAAAAATATCTAGTACTTTATATAATATTATAAGTAACATTAATACATATATTGAACTTAAATTTCAAATAAAAAAATATATTTACAACAAATTTAGAGATAAACTAAAAAAATAATCTAAAAAAATTTTAAAAAAATTAAATGAATTACTTTAAAGAATTACTTTAAAAAAATCTTCAAAAAAATTACAACAAGAACTGGTATTTAATTACTTTAAAAAAATTAAATGAATTCATCTTCAATTTTAAAGATATGGAAAAAAAATAATTTATCATAATAAATTATAAAAATAATTAATCAACTAAATAAAGAATAATGGTTTGGAACTTATAATATGGACCAAAAAATAAAGAATTGGCTAATAAAATTTTATCAAGACAACTAAAATGAAAAAAATTACAACAAGAACTGGTATTTAATTACTTTAAAAAAATTAAATGAATTCATCTTCAATTTTAAAGATATGGAAAACAAATAATTAATCATAATAAATTATAAAAATAATTAATCAACTAAATAAAGAATAATGGTTTGGAACTTATAATATGTACCAAAAAATAAAGAATTGGCTATTAAAATTTTATCAAGACAACTAAAATGAAATGTAGGATAAAAATTTAATTACTTTAAAAAAATTAAATGAATTCATCTTCAATTTTAAAGATATGGAAAAAAAATAATTTATCATAATAAATTATAAAAATAATTAATCAACTAAATAAAGAATAATGGTTTGGAACTTATAATATGGACCAAAAAATAAAAAATTGGCTATTAAAATTTTATCAAGACAACTAAAATGAAATGTAGGATAAAAATTAAATAAGAATTGACTATTAAAATTTTATCAAGACAATTAAATAAATGTAATGGTTGAGATTCGAACCCCGAATTCCCAAAACCTAAATTCCCAAGGAGACAAGCTGCTATTCAAACATTTGTATAACAACCAAATAATATCTAAAACATGTAAAATTTAAAACAAAAATGAGAACTGACCGATATGTAGCCGATAAATTGGCGATACTTTCGGTGATTTATCGTCGATAAATCGCAATAATTTGACAAAAATACACACAACTGCACCGATTTCGATAAATTGGCGATATTTAGCGAAATATCAGTGATATTTCGCCGATATTTTAACGAAAAATTAAAACACCCATTTTTTATGTCGGAAATGAGAAATTTGCGATATTTCGACGATTATCGCGATTTTTCAATCCTTGATTTGATCTACAATAAATTAGTTGATATGCCAATGAAATTTACCGACTGATGGCTTCCGTCGGCTATTATTAATGGATTACCGTTGGTAACCTTTTTTCTTTATAACCTTTTCGACAGATTAATGACGGAATACATCAGCAAACCCTATTCTACCGTTAATTCTGTTCCAAAACCTACTAAATTTAAGGTATAGTAAATTTTTTAAAAACAGTTTCATTTTGATTATTTTTTAACAGATAATTTAAAATTAATGATTGATCATATACAAATTGTATATGATCAAATCCAATTCATCATATGTTTTTCCGAGTTTCTTGGATATGTTGTCAATAATTACAATTAGGAGCATTAAGAAAAAAAAAAAAAAAGGTGTATCATTAGAAAACAAATGAAATTAATCGAGTAGTTACTATGCTAAAACTATGGCGCATTATTTCAACTTTGAAATGTGTGTACTGAGCATCTCCAGCATGTGCAGATTAATTAATTAATAGATTTTTTGTTTTTTTGGACATTATTGTCGAGGCAAGTATTGAGCATGCGGGTTTTGACTATATATACTGTGTGAATTACGTTTTTATTGATTGAATTAAGGAAGCTGCAATATGGATAGAATTTATCCGGATATAAAAGGATAAAGAAATGATGAAACAGTAATTTATTTATAAATACATATTGTAATTTCTCAATGTATCTTTATTTAATTTTGTATGAGAATTTCAAATCCTTAAACTACTTTCTCTCACTTAATTATTGTGTTATCACGGTTTCAATACATGAAGTTAGAGACTCTACCCATCAAGCCTTTTCTCTCTCATAATAAAAAGAGGAGCTTATTTTCTGAAGTCACATTCATTGAGTTTCTTCATAAAAAAATACAACTCTGAAGTCATATATATCCATCAAGCTTAGGCTCTAACAACATTGCACAAATAAGGAGTATTTTGAAGTTTCTAAAATAAACAAAATTTTTAGTTATTTTACTTCATTATGGTTTATTTTTATTTATTTTGACATTTGATAGATTTTATTTATTTTTATTTATGCCAAAAATCACAAATAAAAATGTTTGGATTGTTTACAAATAAGAATGTTTGGATTTAAATGATTTATAAGTATTCTTGTCAAAAAAATACTTTTGGAGATAGAAGAAATGTGGATGAATATGAAAGAAATTAAGATGAATAAAGATTCATTTAATTACATAAGAAAATTAAAAAATATGGAAACGGAGAAAAAAAAAAAAGGATGTAGAATGTGATGAGTTTGCACTAAAAAAACTTATGGAAATAAAATAAGAAAGAAATTGAGATATTCAAATTCATTTAATTACGTTAATATATATATATATATATATATATATATATATATAAAATAAAATAAGAAGAATTATACATGGTAAATTTAATTAGGTAGGAAAAGAAAGAAAAGAATTAGGTACGAAAATAAAGAAAAAAGAAAATAAGTGGATTATTACATAAGCCAGAGATGAGCTCTATAAGAAACCTTTTGGTTGATTTATATATATATATATATATATATATATATATATATATATATATATATATATATATATATATTATTACTAGTAATCATAAGTTTCAAATAAATCCCCCGTAGGATAGGATAGTCTTTTATTATATGTCATTTTATATTTATAAAAATTCAAGCTTTTGTAATGTGATCTGGAAATTGGCAAAGACTCATTCAGTCTCCATCAATCATTAATATGAAGATGATAGTAAATCTTTAGAAATTTAAAATTATTTACTAGGAGCAATTATAGAAAGTAAACATAAAATATAATACGAAAAATCTTCGTCAAATATTTCTGATTTGCATCCTCCATTATTAACGTGTTTTCAATATTCAGATAGTAAGAATATAGGTTTTAAGTTGCATAAATTATTCTTATAAAAAAGACTTGAAATTAATATTTGAAAATAATTCATTTTTATGCGTGAGGAATGGGAGGGAAAGTAATTACATGTTTATTAAGAGAATTTTAGAGCCAATTAAATTGCATAAAGCTAATTAAAATGGTGATTTCCTTATAAATAGGTTACAGTTAATTTTTTTTTTTTAATGTTTCTAACTAGATAGATTCTAACCAATCAAATGAAGTTCCACAAAAATAATATCCCAATCTCACAAAAATTATCCACTACTGCAAATCAATTTCATCATATGTTTTACGAGTATCTTGCATATCTTGTCAGTAATTACAATTAGGAGTATTAATAAAAATAGTCGATCATTAGAAAACAAATGATATTTACAGTAAACTTTTTGAAATGCGTGTATTGGGAGCATCTCCAGCAAGTGGGGATTAATTAATTTAGTATTAGTTAATCTGCTAAAACTATGTCGCATTGGTGCTATAATCAACTTTGAAATATGTGTATTGAGAGATCTGAAAAAGATAGCAAATGGGTTCAAAAACGCAGCGAAAAAGTCTTTTGCAATCGGAGTCGGTTTTTTTATATAAATTTGATTTATAGATATAGAAACATTTATCTCGGTGAGTTCTCACCGTGATAAATTCTTCAAACATACGAAAACTCTATGCATATCTACATCGAAACTAGATTTTGCTATCAACTCTTGAGTAGTGAAATTTTTGAATTTATTGTTACAGACATTAATTATCATGCAACGTATAAATAGGTGCATCAACAAGTATTTTTCCTTAGCATACAATATGCAACAAAGGAAACTTGCTAATTATCATTGATTTGAATACCAATCAAATATTATGAAAAAAGGTAAGTTTCCAATGTAGAGGTGCCATTCAATATACCAAATTGACGGCAAATACAATTTCCTAAAAATAACAAAGTCAAACTTTGTTTACAATGGTAAATCATGTGTATCAATTAAAGCATGATTTCATGATTTTTCTCATACTCATATACATATTCATAATATATATAAATAATTACCAAGAACAATTCAAATCATTTCATATTAATAATATTCTTGGTGCTAGCAAAGAATATTATAATATTCCACTTAATCATTTTATTTAATTATCTCATAGTTAATTAAATAATTTTTAGCAAAGAGTAGAACACTCATAAGTGTGTGACCTCATAGGTTCAATATTAAATCGGTAGCAAATTAATCATATTAATTTCCTAATCAAAGTTGACGTCTAGCAACATTCCTTGACAACTGAAAAGTATGAAATAAATTAATATTCTCTTCAGAACCATTATAAGAAGATGTATATTTCCTTTCATCATTTCAGCTCCGGATTAATCCTAGGATATGATTAAAACCGTCAAATCCCAATAGATTACCAACTATATATATATATATATATATATATATATATATATATATATATATATATATATATATATATATATATCATGTCAGTTATAATCGACTAAAGAATGACTTAAGAAACTCATTTCTTTATACATTCATTTGTTTTGGCCAAGGTCTTTATTTA
Source organism: Scutellaria galericulata (assembly GCA_946896805.1). Lineage (NCBI taxonomy): Eukaryota > Viridiplantae > Streptophyta > Magnoliopsida > Lamiales > Lamiaceae > Scutellaria > Scutellaria galericulata. Next base: position 17,616,571 of record OX335793.1, read on the forward strand.
ATCGATATAACTATACAGAGCTCAAATTCATTACCAAGAGTTGATGGATCCCTTCTTGATCAATCATTAATTTCTACAAGCACTTAATTATACCCAATTACCATTCAATTAACCTCAAAATGACATTAGGTGTCCGCAATCAAAGTAGAATAAATAACTAGTCAATTACAATAACTATCTCAGGTCAAAAGATACAATCAAAGTAGAATAAATAACTAGTCAATTACAATAACTATCTCAGGTCAAAAGATACATAAACGTTAATACCTTATGAGAATATATATTGACAGTATATATATAAGTAGTGATAACCATTAGATATTCTCAATTGGATCTATTCAATAACATCTCCATATACGTTATTTATATATAATACTTAGTAAATGAGATTTACTAATTTCGATCCAATAGAGACAGTTGTATATATGTATTGATCTATCTGAATTATTATTAATGCCCTATTTAATAATCCTTCGATCAAGAATAAGTTTAGATTGAACCTTTTATAAGACTTATCTCTCATTATCATGATCATATCATTATGTTAAGTTCAGAAATTTAATCAAGAACATTATCATAAATATATAGTCATATACTAAATAAAATATAATAATATAAAAATGCATAGTAAGAACGAATTTCATAACAATACGTTCAAAACAAATAAAAAAATTGGGCCTTGGGCATAACTCCAACAAGATGCAGATTAATTAATCAAGTACCATTAATTAATAAGAGTTTTTTGGGACATTATTGTCGAGGCAAGTGTGGAGCCATGCAGAGACCATGACATGTGAATAGGGGTGGAAATCGGACGGATCGAATCGGAAATAGGGTGTTTCGGAAAAATTCCAAAAAATTTCGGAAATGAAAAACCAATTCCAATTTCCATCCAAAAATTTTCGGAAATGTGAAATCCCATCCGATTTCGGAATTTTCGGAAATTTCAGAATTCCGAAATTTTGGAAATTTCGGAATTTTTTCGGAAATTTTCGGAAATTTTTGGAATTTTTTTCGGAATTTTCAGAATTTTTTTCAGAAATTTCGGAAATTAAAAAATTCAGAAATTCAGAATTAATTAGTTGGTCTATTAGCTATATATAACCTTTTCTAATATCCTAAGAAATAATACGACCTCGAATCTGATATTCCAAGCATTTAACATCAATATAATATCTACCAAAGATATGAGAGATTAATTATTCTGCTGATGTACTATATAAATAGTTATAAAATAAAATTATAAAATAAATAGTTATAAAATAAAATTATAGTTATAGTTATAAAATAAAATTATAAATAGTATATAAATACTATATTAAATTTTTTTACTTTTTTCACTTTTAGTTTTTGAGTCATATTTTATATTTAATATATACTATAGTATATAGTATAAAATAAAACTATAAAATTTATATGAATAGTATATAGTATAAAATAAAATTATAAAATTTATATGAATAGTATATAATATATAGTATAAAATAAAACTATAAAACTATATTATAAACTATTATCATTTTGTAAGTAATTATACTTATTAATTCATATTTATTAAGTTATTTTTCTTTTAGGAAGCTCAAATCAAATGAATATTTGAATCTATATTATGATTTATGATAATACTTTGTTCGAAATCCTTTGATATTTAAAATACTTGTTTTATAATTTGTATAATTATCTTTGTCATTATTCCTATTACATAAAATGTTATCATTTTTAATGAAATTTATGATATATTTACCTTTGAAATTAGATATTCACTTTATTTTATATAATATATAGTATATAGTGTTCTTATATAGCATATAATATATAGTATATAATATATAGTATATAGTATATAATATATGGTAAATAGTATAAAGTATTCTTTTATAGCATATAGTATATAGTATGTAGTATATAGTATGTAGTATATAGTATGCAGTATATAATATAGTATAATTCTAAAACTACAGTATATAGTATAAAATAAAACTATAGTATAAAATGTACTATATACATATAGTATATAGTATATATAGCATAAAGTATATAATATATAGTATATAGTATTCTTCTATAGCATATAGTATATAGTATGTAGTATATAATATAATATAATTAAAAAACTACAGTATAAACTATAATATATAGTATATATTATAAAATAATATTAAACAACTACAGATACTACAATATAAACTATAGTATATAGTATATATTATAAAATAATACTAAAAAACTACAATATAAACTATAGACTATAATATATAGTATAAAATAAAACTATAGTATAAACTATACTATATACATATAGTATATAATATATTTATATACTATCATATAGTATAAAGTATATAAAATATATTATATAGTATATAATATTATAGTATTCGATTCTCAAATGCCTCTACTAACTCTACATTTTATCATTTTGTAAGTAATTATACTTATTAATTCATATTTATTAAGTTATTTTTCTTTTAGGAAGCTCAAAACAAATGAATATTTAAATCTATATTATTATTTATGATAATGCTTTGTTTGAAATCCTTCAATATTTAAAATACTTGTTTTATAATTTGTATAATTTTCTTTGTCATTATTCCTATTATATATAATGTTATCATTTTTAATGAAATTTATGATATATTTACCTTTAAAATTAGATATTCACTTTTTATTTTATATAATATATAGTATTCTTATATAGCATATAATATATAGTATATAGTATATAATATATGGTATATAGTATATAGTATTCTTCTATAGCATATAGTATAAAGTATATAGTATATAGTATGTAGATATAGTATGTAGTATATATTATGCAGTATATAATATAGTATAATTAAAAAACTACAGTATAAACTATAGTATATAGTATAAAATAAAACTATAGTATAAACTGTATTATATACATATAGTATATAGCATAAAGTATATAATATTATTCTATAGCATATAGTATATAGTATAATTAAAAAACTATACTATAAACTATAATATATAGTATATATTATAAAATAATACTAAAAACTACAATATAAACTATAATATATAGTATATATTATAAAATAATAATAAAAAATTACAGTATAAACTATAGTATATAGTATATATTATAAAATAATACAAAAAAACTACAATATAACTATAGTATATAGTATAAAATAAAACTATAGTATAAACTATACAATATACATATAGTATAAAGTATATAAAATATATTATATAGTATATAGTATTATAAAGTATACTATACTATGTATATTTATATTTACATATAGTAAATGTATATAAAATATATTATATAGTATTATAAAGTATACTATAATATGTATATTAATATTTACATATAGTAAATGTATATAAAATATATTATATAGTATTCTTCTATAGCAAATAGTATATAGTATAAAATGTTTGAATTATTTACAACAATTACTATTGGTTTGATGGTAAGTTTCGTGTTTTGAGTGTGAGAGGTCTCGTGTTCGATTCTCAAATGTCTCTACTATAACACCCCCAAATTAATTTACTATGTATAAGAATTAATTAAGTAAGTGATAATTTTAATTAAGCTAAGAAGTAATTAATTAGGGGATAATCTTAATTAAGCTAAGATTTAACTAAGTGATAATTATCTAGGAATTAATTAATTAAAATCTAAGTAATTAATTAAGTATAAGACATAGGTTAATTAACTAACTAAAACCATGAAATGGCTAGTCATCAGCCAATTTTGCCACCTGCCCTCACTCTCTCCCTCACTCCAACACCTCACGCTAAGGTGGGAAAGAGGAAAAGAAAAAGGAAGGAAAGGAAAGAAAAAAAAAAGAGCAAGACACATCCCGTTTCTCCCTCTCCATCTCACTCTCTCGTTGAATATGTCTCTCTCTCCAGTATCTCTCTCTCCCCCTGCCCTGCTATACATGTGTTTATGTCCTGTTGTTGCTGTGTTGCTGCTGCCGCTGCGGGTTGTCGGAGCTGCAGGCGGCTGCGTGCGAGGTCTTGGCTGCTGCCGGGGACGGTAGCAGGTGCTGGGACGCGCTGACGGGCACCGGGGCTTGCTGGTACGTGTGTTGGGTGTGCTGATGCGCGTGATGGGAGCGCGACGTGCAATCTGTTGTGTTTGGGCTGCTGTTTCAGGGTGATAGGCTTGCTGTGTTAGGTGTGATTAGGGTGTTAGTTGTGTGTGCTTGGGTTGCTGTTTTTGTGTGTATGCTTTCGACCGCTGCCGGGAGCTGCAGCGGGTGTTGGGTGGCGCGCGGGCGAGCGCCAGGAGAAGTCTGCGAGTGCGCCGGGAGCGCTGGTGCACGCGCCGGGTCAGTTCTGGGGCTGGTCAACAGCCACCTTTCGTGCTGAGTTTGGGTGAGTTGTAGTGTAGCTATGGGAGTGTTTTTGGGTCATCTGAGTAGGTCGTAGTCTGGTGAGTAGTTGGGGGTGAGTCGCCGGCTACGCGGGTCGCCGGAGTCGGTGGTAGCAGCCCTGGAACAGGGCTGGTCACAACAGTTTTGGGGTGATCGGGCCTGCGCCGAAGACTGCGCGCAGGCAGTGTTCGACATGCCATTTCAGGCACTTACGGGGGTGGGATTAGAAAACTGTTTTTATGGCATATACTAGGATGTATGGGGAAGGTCTCCACCAATTTTGGTGGCCATCCGAGGTCGGACGACCGAGGAATAATTTTACGAAGTTGGGGCTGCGTTTCTGCACCCGAACTGGAAATAATCGCGGAGCAGAAGGTCTTAACGAAGGATTTTCCCAAAACTGTTCGTATGAGGTGTTCTTTAGGGTGTTGAGAGCAATCCTACCAAGTTTCACCTTAAGGCGAGTCCGTTTGAGGGGTCTAAGATGCAACGGGGCACGGGGTGGCAGTGCAGCGTATAACGGTGAATTTCAGCCTATTGCAAGGGCAATTTCCGAATGATCGAAAATCGAATGGGCTTAAGATTTCACGGAGGTAATATTCACACCGAGAGCTTCATTACGGGCTTTCTGGATCGTAAATCAGAGCTCGGACGAGGAAGATAAGTAACGACGATTTTCTTTCCAGTTGGCGAGATATTTTACATTTTGCAATTTACTTTGCAAGATTAGTTGCCAAGCAAGTTTAATTCTTTCCTTGTAGGAAGCGTAGACAAAGGATTACACTAGTTCCCTGAAATGTAGTAGTTCTCCCAGGAGACCACTTGATTGAGGTGAAGAAACGAACTTAGGATTTAAAGAATCGGGCTTCGCGATGGTTACCACCGAACAAGGTGGGGGTAAAATCTTATTTACGATTTAAATTGTACAGCTTTACGAAAAACAAAGTGACTATGTGATTTAAATTCTATTATTATGTGATGTCGATTTCAAGTGAAACGTTTTCACTACGTGAACGGTATTCGAGTAAATTATATGGTTTTGAAAGCAATTGATTTCAAGTGATACAAACGCGACTGGATTCATATGATGAAAAGTCGGGGTAATTCCCGCATCAAAGGGGTTTTCAATGAAAGCCAACATATGTCAAAAGATTTCTGTACTTTATATGTTATGTGAATTATGTGGCCAACGTGAACGTGATCAATATGCACTATATGTTATGTGAGAACTATTATGTGACAATTTAACTGCGTATGCGCTTGCACGCCAAGTGGGGTATTTCTTTTTGGAAACCCAACAAGGGGGTATTCTACGGAAACCCAATATGAAAGGGGTGTAAAAACCCAAATGGGGTCGGCTTGGGGCCCTGATAGGTATTCTTCGGAAACCTATCCAGAGTTGCATTGGGACTACTCGGGAGTCCACACCGTGTATTATATGTAAAAATGGCGGCAAGATCCGCAAGATGTAAAAATGGCGGCTAAGTTCTGCAAGACGTACTTGGCGGCAAGTTCCGCAAGATTAAAATGTTTTCACGACGGCTCAGAACCGTAAAGTTTTACAAGACGGCTCAAACCCGCAACTATGTGTTTGATGAACTATATGTTTATGTTACATGTTATGTTTTAAATGCTCACAAGCCCCCCCACCGAGTGTCTTCATACACTCACCCATTTTTATGTTAAAAACGTTTTCAGCCTAAGGAATCATTGAGCGTGGTGTGCAAGTGGTGGATGCTGGTAGCCGATATTCTAAAGATTACGAAAAAGTTTTACTTGATTTGTAAGAGGTGTATATTATTTAATTGTATAGAAAGTGCTCTTGAAATCTTTTTGGGAAAAACATAGTTTGCAAAGCTGTACAGTTTTAGCTGTATAATTATAAAGAAAAAATGTATTGTTCTTCCGCTGTATATGATTCACGTTTTATAAAACAGGGATGCTCAAATTGACTTATCCTTATTTGCAAGTTTTAATTTACCTTGGAAATGCATGTTTTATCGAGTATCTGGACGCCCAAATGAAAAATTTATTAAACTCTGATATTTTACGGTAATTTACAAGAACGGGGCGTTTCATCTACTCACTCTACAATTTATAATTTCGGAAATCGGAAAATCGGATCGGAATTTCGGATCGGATCGGAAATCAGAATTTCCGAAAATTGCATTTCGAAAATATTTCGGATCGGATTTTGGAATTTCCGAAACTTTTAAAACTATTTCCGATTTCCATCCGAAAATTTTCGGAAAAATCGGATGTCGGAATTTCGGATTTCGGATTTCGGATTAAAAAAATTTGTTCCAAAATCGGAAAATTTTGGATCGGATTCGGCGGATATCGGATATTCCGTTCCAATTTCCACCCCTACATGTGAACGACGTTTTTATTAATTAATTAAGTATCATTAATCCGACCCGTCCCTTTATATTATTTTCTTTTTTTTTTCTTCTCTGCAACCTAGCGCCGCGCCTCTTCCCGCCTTCTCTCTTCTCCTTCTCTCTTCTTCTTCTTTTGAAACTTAGAAAAAATAAGGTAGGCGTTTGGTTTAGGTATGTGTGGAAGGATTTGCAAATTGCTGTTTTGCAACTAATATGCATGTTTTGTTTCAATCAAATTCGTCTTCTTCTTCTTAATATATTATGTTTGATTTTAAATCTTAAAATCATGATTTCATGAAATTAATAATTATTTTATTTCAATGATCTAGACATTGAAGATCAATCGTGGTCTAAGGTTGGTACATGTTTTTGTAATACTCGAAAGTAATATGTGTGATATTTAAAAGATACTTGTGTAATACACAAGAAATGTATTTATGTAATACCTGAGAGTAACATATAAATACCTATAAGATATTTATGTAATACTTGAAAGAAATATGTATGATACTCATAATTTACTTGTGTAATACCTGAAAGGTATTTATATAATACCTGAGAATAACATATACAAAAACCTATAAGGTATTTATGTAATACTGAAAGTAATATGTGTGATACTTAAAAGATTCTTGTGTAATACCTAAAAGGTAATACCTGAGAGTAACATATACAAATACATATAAGGTATTTATGTAATACCTGAAAGTAATATGTGTAATACTTAAAAGATATTTGTGTAATACCTGAAAGTAATATATACAAATACCTATAAGGTGTTTATGTAATACTCGAAAGAAATATGTGTGATACTTAAAAGATACTTATGTAATACCTTAAAGGTATTAATGTAATACTCGTGAAAGTAACATGTACAAATACCTATAAAGTAATTATGTAATATCTTAAATGATTTCATGGCAATTTGAAGAAGAATAAGAACAAGAAGATATACAAGAAGAATAAGAACAAGAATGTACTAAACAAATAAGAAGAATAACAAATCAATAAGAAAATAGATTAAGAAGAAGAATGAGAAAGAAGAAAAAAAAGAGAGGAAAAAGAAGAAAACAATATTGTTTCTACATAATACCTTAAGGATAAATATGTGATACCTAAAGAGTAAATGTGTGATACGTGAACATAATACATTATATACAATCAGGTGCACCAACTATGGTGTGGCTGCGCGTGGGGGCGTGTGGATGCCCCTGGAAGCGGCCCATGCGTTGGGTTGGGTTGGGGGTACGGATCTCAGATCCGTGCCCCGGGTGCATATAAGTTTTTGCCTTTAAATTTTGATAGTTTAGATTAGTGGTGCCCAATTTAACCGAACCGCCGGTTTGGCTAACCGGGAAATTGTTAACCGGAACCGAACCGGGGCATGTTCGATTACGGTTCCGATTTGGAACCGGCGATTGAACCGTAATCGGCAGTTCAATTCGTCGGTTTATCCGGTTTTTTTTTAATATTTCCGTTTATGATTTGACTCAATTTTTTACGATCATACAATATGACAATATAAAACAAACTATCTATGTTAAAAAATAAACAACTTTGTATAAATATCCAAAAATTAGAACTTACAAAGAAGAGGAAAAAAAGTCCTTAATTTTCAATTTACAACTTACAAATTACAACTTTCAATGATATCCTTAATTTTTTTTAATACATGAAAGAAGAGGGAAAAAAATTTGAAAGAGCTTAGTTTCATTCTAAGTTTGAAAGTGAATTTAAAACTTAAAATGAAATTGCCTATGTATCCCTAAATTGAATTAAGGAATCAAAGCTCACGTAGTTCTTTTACCTCGCAATCTTACCTTCTTTGTATAAATATCCAAAAATTACAACTTACAAACTTCTAAGTTTTAATTAAAAAAAATTAAGGACTTAATTGAAATGAGCAAAGAATGTTGTATAATAGATGATGTGTCTTAAAGAAAGAAGGACATAATAAGACGTGCAATTCAACACATCTCATTATCTCCTCCTTTCTTTGAGACACATTATCTATTACACAACATTCTTTGCTCATTTCAATTAAGTCCTTACTTTTTTTTAATACATGAAAGAAGAGGAAAAAAAATTGAAAGAGCTTGAGTTTCATTCTAAGTTTGAAAGTGAATTTAAAACTTAGAATGAAATTGTCTACGTATCCCTAAATTGAATTAAGGAATCAAAGCTCACGTAGTTCTCTTACCTCGTAAACTTACCTTCTTAGTTGATCCCGGCGGAGGAGGGTGTGTTGGAATCGTAACCATACTCGTCTGTGCCATCTTCATCTAAGACCGTTGAATCTAGATGTTGTTGACGTTTCTTGGCTCGAAGCCAATCTCCAAGTAGAGTAATGTATTGAACATTCTCTACGGTCAATTTTTCCCTTCTTGGATTCAACATATGTCGTCCTTTAGAGAAGGCGCACTCGATGGAGACGTTGGAGGCGGGACTTGCAAAGATCTCATTTGCAATACTACTTAAAATAGGATAAGTGGTAATTTTTTTTGCCCACCACTTCAAAAGATACATAGAGTTTTCAAAAGAAATAAATTTAAATGTACAAGTTAAATATGTATCTAATTCTTGTGTGGGATTAGACCTCCTAGCTCGTTTTTGTGTTCGATTATCATAAAAATCATAAAATGCGCTAAGACCACTAACATTATATGGATATTGTGAAGAACTACTACTATCTACATTTTGAGCACCTAAATCATCCCCACAATCATCCCCTAATGATGCTTTATATTCTTTAAATAATTCATACAAAGTTGATCTAGCTCTACCTACAACTTCTATATAATTTGGAACATAGTCAAATGCATCATATTCTCCTAACACAAAATTGGGGAACAAAGCACCATAATACATTCGTAATAATTCGGTTAGGCCATCTTCTCTAATCCTAGGATCTAATAATTTAGCTATTAAAAATAAATCGGGAATTTCGAAAAAATATTTACACCATTTTGCTTTCATGGATATAATAGTATAACCTAAAATAGGACATTTACAATATGCATTCAAAATTAAAGCAATTTTGACACAATGATCTAAGGCTAATGGAGAAGTAGGATAATAAGTGCCACTTAATTCTCTAGTGGCTTCTTCAAAAAAATTTAATAGTTGAATTAAATTAATACATGCATCCCAAGAGTTGTTATACAAATATATATTTTCATGGGGTTTTCTTCAAAAAATTCAATTAGCAATTCTTTATAATTATAAGAATCTTGAAGCATTAAATAAGTTGAATTCCATCTATATTTTACGTCAATCACAAATTTCTTAACTTCCATTCTATTATTTTTACAAAATCGGGCCCATTTGTTATGATATTGTGTTGATTTAGCAATTTCATGAATTGCATCCTTAATAGGTTTAATTTGATCATGCAAAGCATCTAGACCATCTTGTACACATAAATTCAAACAATGGGGTACACAACGAATATGAAAAATCTTACCATTTATTGGAGGCCTACAAAATTCTATTAACGTAGGCATACTAGCGGTGTTAGGAGCGGCATTATCAAAACCAACCGAAAAAACGTTTGTAACTATATCATAATCATTACAAGTTTTTATTATTTTTCTAGCAATTGCTATGGAAGAATGTTTTTCATCAAATTCGGCATATGCAATTAATCATTTTTGCATATTCCATGCATCATCTATCCAATGACATGTTACTCCTAAATAATCATGCATTTGATAAGGATCTTTCCACACATCACAACAAATAGATACTCGTTGTGTTAAATTTTTTAATTCTTCAATTAAAGTATATTTATATTCACCATAAATTTTTTCTATATCACGTGTAACGGTATTCCTAGAAATTTTTCTACTAACAGGTTGTAAATAAACACTAGTATATTCTTCAAAATCATCGTCCGTTGGAAATGGAAAAGGAAGATGTTTTTTTGCAACTAATTCGGCTACTCTTTTCCTATGAAATAATTGACTAAATTTAAAAAGGAAAGAAGGGTTATTACCATCGATTCCCAAACTGGAACCGGTTTGTCGAGGAAGATGGGTTTGAGAGCGGTCACTACCCATCTTGTCCGGATGCTTCTTTGTCAAATGGTTGTTGAACGTTCCATAGCCCCCTCCATGCTTGAATTTGTAGCTCTTTCCACAATAGTTGCACGTCACCATGTAGTCCACGTTCGATTTTGATACTTTCTCCTTTTTAAAATGTATGGAGAAAATATCACTTCGAAGTGTCGAAGGAGTTCAAGAGCCGCTACGTGTTTCACTCTCTTGAGTTGACCTCCTCGCCTCCTCCTCTTACTCTTCTTGCTCGGCAAAGGCGGCAGCGGTATTAGCTCCGAGAGCTTCCTCCAAATTTGCATACTCCTCACTCCAATGAGAGTGAGGAATGTATTGATCGATAATTTCATCGAGTTGAACATCTTGTGGTGGCATAGGCTCGTTTCCTTTACCACGGGAAGAACCGGCGGAAGAAAAACCTCTTCGAGACATTTTCGATCGAAATAGAATAGAATTGAAATTGAAATTGAGCACAAAGTTGAATCGAAACTTGAAAATTGAGAGAGAATTGGAAGAATGGTGTGAGAAATGAATTGAGTTGAGGGGGTATTTATAGAAAAATTTGCAAAAAAAAATAAAAATAGCCAGACGGTTCGAATCGCCGGTTTGCAACGGTCAATTAATCTCGATTGTTGATCTCCAACGGTCGAGCGATCCGGGCCGTACACGTGGCATTTTCAAAAAAAAAAAAATTATTCGCACGAACCACCTGTCAACCGACAGTTTCAGCGACAACGGCTACTTTTCACCGGAGCTCCGGCAACACGTGTCATTTTCTCAAATTTTCAAAAAAAAAAATTTGGCAAAACCGGCTGTTGAACCGCAGGTTTAACCGCCGGTTCATGGTGTTCCGGTCAACGTTTCTCCGAACTATTGACGACCGGTTCTAGTTTTTTTGGAACCGTGGGCACCACTAATTTAGATATATTTATGTGAATACAAAACCACCATTTATCAAAATAATAAAATACAACAAATATAGCAATAATAAAATTATATATATATATATATATATATATATATATATATATATATATATATCTTTCTCTAAAATTATTGGACAAAATTAACCTAAAATATTAAACTAGAAAGAAAGATTCTTTAATTTCAAATTTTATTTTATAATGACGTCATATTAGTCAATTAATATAACTCATTCATTAATTTTAGAGGTATTTATAGCTCAATCTAAATCATTGCTTCCGAAAAAAAAAAAAAAAGTCAGTCTCGCGTGCAATCGTCGCGTCGTATGACGGGACCGTGCACGATCGTGTCTTGGGGCACAGTCGACCGTGCGCCAAAAAAAAGAACACATACTTATAGCCCTAAAAGACATATTTAGAGCTAAAAATCACATACGTGTGACGCGCACTATCAACCGTTCCCCATACCATGGGCTATACATGTCGAGCGGTCGGATCGTGCCCCACAGCGCGAGAAAAAAATCACATACTTAAAACTGAAAATCACATAATTAGAGCTAAAAATGACATATTTGCACACTGTTGCCGCGCACAGTCGACCGTGTCCCAAGGCACAACCATGCACGGTGCGACGGATGCACGCGAGTTTTTGCGAAAAAAAAGAATTAAGTTCAACAAAACACACCCACATTTAACAAAATAATAATAATAAATAAATAAAAACAACTCCACATTTTCTGAGAATTTCTTGTTTCCCAACTTTACATTTTTCAATACTCCACATTAAAATTCTTTATTTTAAAGTTCTTCTTCCAGAAACTCTGTTGAAAAAACGTCGACAAATTGTGGAATAAAAATTAGTAAGAATCTTGAACAAATTGTAGAATAAAAATAGAAATAATTTTAATTTGGAATTGTTATTATCCAAATAATATATTTTATTCTATTTAGATGTTTTATTTAATATTGTTTCAAAATAACTATCACACATAAGTCAAACAACATTATTATAAACTTGCAACACTATTATAAACTTGTAGATGAAATTTGGTTGTGCTTGTTTTGTTTTGTTTTCGGGTACATGTTATGTTAATTGTTGTTATCTTAAAAGTTGTTCTTTGTTTAATTAGCATCTCTAATATTAACTTGCAGTGCAAAACTTTAAAGAATAAATTATATATTTTCTATGTCCCTTTACTTTATAACTTTATAAATTAATTTATATATTTTCTATATCCGCTCTTGGATTCCTCGTCTCATTCGCCTCCTCCACTACTATAACTTAACATGTCGCTACTAGAGGCCCACCCCCCCCAAAAAAAAAAAAAGTCATATTAATTGTATTCAAAAATTAAATATTGTCATACAATTATGTGATCGTTTCACATATGTATTGTAACACCCCAATTTTTACTTAATCTTTAATATCAAGTTATAGACTATAATTTTAGTTGTAATGATTTTATTTATAATGTGTTATAGTGAAATTATTTATGTGGTGATTCAAATACTATATTTTATATGATTAGGACTCTAATTAATTAATAGATTAATGTATCATATTAGATTAAATAAAGGATTCTAAAATTTTAATTTATCAATTAGTGAGATAAAGAAAATAATATAGGTGATTGAGAAATATAAGGAGTCTATCTCCTACGTAGAGGGGAGTTCAAAACCCTACCTATAAATTACGTTGTTATCTCAATTGGTGATTGAATACACTAATAGTCGAAAAGAAGAAGAAGAAAAAAATATATATACATCAACCATAGCGTAAAGTCTCGAAGAACCACAGATAAATGTTTACGACCTTTTCTTCCATAATTTGCTTTTGTTAGTAATTAATAAATCTAATTAATCAATATACAATTGTAAAATATGTGCCTATTTCCAGTTTACATAATTTGACTTTTGTATGGAATATTGGATCAAAAAGAGAAATTAGTGTGTAAGAATTGTAGATCTTCTATGTAGGTATTCTGTTTCATAAATTCTTTTAGAGAAACATTAATCAGGTGCGTTGATAACTATTATAATAAGATCAAATTATTTAGTTTAAAATTTATTTCTTTAATTCTTTTTCTATGATGTATTTAATTTAGGGATATTGATGTTACTGGAGGATAGAAATTTAATTAAATAAAACGTATATAAGAACATTAAATAATGAAATGAATATTACAAACATAATTTCATTTTATTCCGATTGATACTTTCGGCTCATCAAAATAAAGCTACATAAGAGAGTTTCATATCCTTACAATATTATATAAAAATGAGATAAGCTACCGGTACAGTGTGTCAAGAAGTTTGGGATTTAAATTATTATGTTAATTAAATAGTTTAGTTATATTATATATTTGTGTTGAGTATATTAAATAATGAATCAAATTGGTCCATAGTTATATCTAGGGCTGATCAAAAAAATTAAAAAACCGCCTCAACCGCCCACATTGTACCATACCACACCGCATATTTCAATTTATTAGAAAACCACAATTTAAAATTGTAAAAAAAAAAAAAAAAACACACACCGCAATTACAATGCGGTGATTATTTCAATTCCTTTATAACCGAACCGCCACCGCACCGTATATATTTTTAATATATATATATATATATATAATATCAACAAATTTAATTATATTTTAGTCTTTAAATATATCAATTGAGATTTGACCATATATAGAATATTCAAAATGATATTCATAAAATTTGGTAAAGAAACTAAATCATGTTTATATTCTTCCATGTATAGATTCTTCTTTTCTCTTTCAACCAATTCTACGCAGACAATTCAAGCTTCAAACTTTTCTTTCTTCTACTTTATCTTTATTTTAATTCTTCAATTTTCTACCAATTTTCATTCTTCCATGAGTTCATGACAACAAATACAATGAAAATGAAATAAGGTATGTACATAATCATAACAATAAAAATGTTTTCTTTCTTTACATTCTTCATTGATTCACTTACAATTTTGTTAGAATGTTTTGAATTGATTGTAGTGCATTTATATAATATTACAGGTATAGAATAACTTGTAATTATATGGAGATGGACAACACCGATAATGAATCAGTAAGTCCCAACTCTGTAATTGATAATCTCTTTAAATTAATTTGAATCTCTCAAATGTTTATAAAGTCAAATATTAACCACTATACTATTTGCCTCTTCCTCCTCCACGTGTCTCCTCGTATCTTCATTGTTTTATGTGCTTAAATGGCCGGACATGGAAAGACGCCTGAATCTGGTGCAACGAAAAAAGCTCAATCACTTAGCAGCACTCTCTGTTTTCTTAATTTGTTGTTGCTTTGCTGATTATGATTTTGGGTTTGTGGGATTTGTGCATAACAATGGATGAAGGAAGAAATGAGGAGAAAGCGCTTTCCAATTCTTTATTTTCTATTTTATTTTTTAGATTTTTTAATTTGAAAAATAAACAAAACAATTGGGTCTCAAAAGCTCGAAATTAAGGTTTCATGTGCAAATTCGGCCCAATTGAGCGATTCGGGCTTAAATTGGGTAAAATTCGCAAAACCCAAAAATATTTTATTCTAAATTACTAGTCTGAAAACTTAAAGTTCTAAATTGTCAGACCACCTAATTTATTGGACTAAAATAGTAATAAACTCTTTTGAAATTTACAGAATGTTTCATTGTACACGAAAGAGATAAATCACAAAAGAGAAGTTGTAATCAAGCAAAAGAGATAAATCACACTAGACAAATTTCCTAAAAATAATATTAGCCTATTAAGTCTGAGAAAGAAGATGAGCTACAACAGAGCGAGGTTTGCAATAAGCCATCAATGGCGTGGCTCTAGGCAACGTCAATCCCTCACCTTCACTCATATCAACCAATTCTTCACCAGCTCTTTCCCAATCAAAGCACTGAATAAGAGAGCCTAACCCCAACCCCACCACGCGCACCGCCAACCCCTCGCCGGGGCAACCCCTTCTTCCCGACCCAAAAGGCATCAATCTGAACCCATCTCGACTCCCATCCACTCTTTCAAATCTCTCGGGTTTGAACTCTGTCACGTCGTCCCAGTTCTTGGGGTCGTTATGTATAGCCCAGACGTTGACCAGCAACATGGTGTTGGCTGGGACACGGTAGCCTCCTACAGTGCATTCGTGGGAGGACTCATGGGGGATGAGTAAGGGGCCGGCAGGATAGATGCGTAGGGTTTCGTTGATGATACAACGTAGGTATGGGAGCTCCGCGATGTCTGATTCTTCTAGTAAACGATCGTGTCCGATTTGATTGTCGATTTCAGATTGAGCCCTTTTGAGGGTGTCTGGATTGTTGAGCAATAGAGATAGTGCCCATTCTAGTGTCCCCGACGATGTATCTGTTCCAGCTGCTAACAAAACCTGTAGAATTCATTGAGTTTATTAACTAAGATTTTAAGTTGTAAATAATAAATGAAGATCTAGTTAATTGAAGCCTACACTATTTATGAATAAATCCATCTTCCTCATGTTGGATCCATCAATCAGAAAATATAAGAGTGCAATCTCGTAGTTATTGTTGAATAAAACAAGATTGATGAATTATATTGACTGATCAATAGTTGAGTGAGTCAAGATTAATTTATTAGATCAACTTAATCTAATTGGATCCGATCATGAGCTCCCTTCCATGTCTCCATCATGGATTGGTTATATTATAATGATTGATATATATTGCAGTTTGAATTAATC
The DNA here is from genome assembly GCA_946896805.1 of Scutellaria galericulata. Classification (NCBI taxonomy): domain Eukaryota; kingdom Viridiplantae; phylum Streptophyta; class Magnoliopsida; order Lamiales; family Lamiaceae; genus Scutellaria; species Scutellaria galericulata. Next base: position 17,633,000 of record OX335793.1, read on the forward strand.
TTATTCAACTACTCAGATAAAATTTTATAGTTAAAATCAAATATCTATAAGACATATATTCTTTTTCATATGAGACTTGAAAAATAACCACAAACCTCGTAGCTCAGTGATATCTCATCTTTAATAAAGGTATCAATTGTAATGCTCAGGACTCAAATTTAAATCACACAAGTTTTTCTATTTTTTCTAGTCATTCATCAACGAAATACACTAACTTTTCATGCCCCGACATTGGGACACTATTTTTTTAATTTGGGTGATTATAGGACAAAAAATCCGAAATCACGAATTTCGGGTCCAATCACAATTTGGGATTTTTACTGATGTGATTTGGCCCAAAATTCTTGTGATATGGCCTGATATCCTAATTAAAATCGTCCAAATTAAAAAGTTAGTGTCCCAATATTAGAATTTTTAATATCTTTTATTGAGAAATGACCTAAAACTAATGTTCTAATAAATTTGCAAATTTCCCACATAAATACATAGGCAAAGAATGAGATATCTTTTTTTCTTTTTACTTATACTTAATGATAGATGTTGCAATTCAACCTAAGAAAAAAAAAAGAATGAATTAGAGAGAGAAGATTGATTATATACCAGCATTAAGCTTCTTATAAGTTCATCAGTATAGTACTCAGGTTCCTTCTCTTGCAATGCCAACAGCATATCAATCATGGTCTTCGTCTTTCCTCCCACCTCTCCATCGCCGCCGTCTCCGCCGCTGCCGGAACTTCTCTTACACTGTTCAACCACCTCCTCCATGAAAACATCCCTCCTTCTCTGCAGCTCCACCAGCCCCTTCTCCACTCCGCCCACTTCCAACCACCTCAACACCGGCAAATAGTCTCCCATATTCGAAGATCCAAGCCGGAACGTATCAGTCACAATCTCCCTTAACCGCCTCCCCTCCTCCACCTCCTCCACGTTCTCGCCGTAGTACCTTTTTCCGGCGATCAACCTCATCACCACGTTCATCATCAGCTCAAAGAACACCGTCTTCATATCCACCAACTGCCGCTTATCCGAGGCCCGGTTCAAGGCCTGAATCATGGACTTAACCTCATCTGCTCGAATCCCTTGCAGCATTTGCAGCTTGTGAGATGACAGAATCTCGATGGACGATATTTTGCGCAGGTTTCGCCAGTGATCGCCGTAGGAGGACCATGCCAGTGAAGTGTAGTTGTAGCCTATGTATTTTCCGGCGAGCAGGTCTGGGCGGTTGGCGAAGACGACGTCGTTTTTGGAGAGGCAGTCCTCGGCAGCGGAGGGGGAGGAGACGACGAGAACGCGGCGGGAGCCAAAGTGGAGGAGGACGACGGGGCCGTAGCGGTCGGAGATGGTGGCCAAGGAGCGGTAGAGAGGTTTCTTGAGGAGGTGAAGATGGCCGATAATGGGTAGGTTGAGAAGAGGAGTGGGAGGGTAATTGTGTAATTTGTGGAAGAAATACTTTGTGATGATGTATATAGCAAATGCTAATGGAAGGTAGAAAACCAACTGAGCATCCATTTTAAATTGCAGGAGAAATTCAAAGTATGAATATGAATGGTGAGTTATTTATTGGATTAATTTGTTTTGGTGAGTGGCCAAGGATTTATTTTATTTTAGCACAATAAGTACTAGTACTTTGGATAAGACTCAAGAGCCAATCAATCGCATTTGTTTCAACTACAAATCTTCTAGTTCAAGTAGTACATCACACATCTTTATAAAGGTGTAGATTATGATGATTCGAGTTCAAATGCGAGTCATGCAAGTTTTCTAATATTTATAGCTCTCCTCCCTTCCACACCCCTAAACTCATTAAAAAAAAATTTGCATTTGTTTCAAATTTAACTTATGAAAAATAAGTTATATATATGTTTACATATGGTGGATGCTCGGGTGGGGATTGGGAAGATTTTTGGAGAAACTGGATCCTCTATTATAATTTGATGTAAATTTTGTATTCAATTGTTTTAATTCATGACGTTATGTGTTAATTAGTGATATCATCTTTACTCTTGGTATATAATGGTTATTTTTGAAACACCAAATGAAACTTTAAAGTGGAATAGAAGATCAACTTGCTTGATTTTCGGGCATGCAAGAGTGCAATTTTCCATTAATCATGTAATTTCTTTCAATTTGGTTGAATTAGTTATTTCTGTGATTTTCCAGTAAAAGAGTCGGTTAGCTAGTAGGTCGTGTATAGTAGTAGAACTATGTACTGAATTGGATATATAAGGTTTTTATTGATGATGAATGCCATATGTATGGTTTTATCTTTACAACTGAAAATTTACAGAAAATATTATCTCATTAACTTTAGTGATTGAGGTGTATGCCAACAGATTGACTTGAAAAGAATTCTAGCTTTTTATTGTAAGGGCACCCACAAATTAATTCTAGAGCATTTTTAATTAAAAAAAAATGAGTGTTAATTAATATAGGTATCAGGTATGTTATAAAGTGTGTGTTTTTGTGTAAAATTGGATGTATTAAGCTAGTATAATGGCATTTTTGTCCCCCTCTTTAATTATTAGTTAATGATTGGAGAAGTTTGTAATTAATGTGATATGATTTTTGACCAATAGGATGAGCGATATGATTTTTGACCAATAGGATGAGCGCGCTAAGAGGGCGAGTTGTGCGGATTTGCATTCTCTTTCTCCTCTTCAATTAATTAATTTTTTTTTCCCTCATAATCCCATATATTTATTTTCTTTACTTTTTCTATAGATAATGGTGTTTGTTATGTAACTCATCTGTGAAAATCTATGAAATTGTCACTTTATATGTAACTCATACCAAAGTTGAATAAACTGAAATTATATATAAATTGTCAACAATGTAATGAGCAGCTAATAAAATTTTGGAAAATTAGAATTCAGAATTCTAATCATGTTTATTATGTATATAATTTGTAAAATTCTATAACTTTATTTTACTTTTTCTATTTTATCTATTTTTCTACAATTTTCAATAAAAAAAAATCCCTTTAAAAAAATAATAATATATCATCTATTTTTTCTACAATTTTCAATATGACGTAATATTTCTAAAATGTAAGTTTTTGATAAATATAATGAAATGAATGTTTCAAGCTTCATTATTTTAAATCTAATTATCTTCATCAATTGGATCAAAATAATTTTTATTATACTTGGTATAGATTTACTTTTGGTAAAAATTGAATGGTTGTTCAAACTACAAAAGGTAATTCAATTGGTCAAATTTATTACTTCACTTTCTCAAGTGAAATTGTAGATACACTTAATTTCCAATTCATAAGAATGGTAGATAGTAACCACCATTACTTTAAATTTTACTATCAATATGGTTCTTTTATTTAAACTAACTAATTATATATTACTTTTTAATCAATAATTTGGGCAAGTATTTTAGTTAAATATTTTCAACTTAGACCACTAAAATATAAGTTTTTGATAAATATAATGAAATGAATCTTTCAAACTTCATTATTTTAATTCTAATTATCTTCATCAATTTAAACCTGAAGACTTAGAGTATAAAATATTATAATTATAGTTACTATTATTATTTAACTTTTTATTGAGAAATAAAAAGGAAAAAAACTAACTATACAATCCAAATTTCTGCCCACATTTTAGCTATTTGATATATTTGGCGATCACAGTAAAAGGCATTACCCTATTACATGTGTTCGCCTACACTTTATAGTTCAAAAAATAAAATAATGTGTTAAATTTTTTGTTTCAAATAAATACATAAATAATCTTAAATATTATGAAAAATAAAATATAATAAATAATAAATACGACTAATTTAGGAGCATAAATTTTTTATAATTCATGTAATCCCTATGTCAATAAATAAAGTCACACCAATTCATGAATGTTTTCCAACATCTCCATACGATGAATTTACGTTAAAGTCAATTGCTTATTTTTAATTAATTGCTAGCTATATATATATATATATATATATATATATATATATATATATGTCTTTTTTATATAATTAATCCAAAAAAATACATAGATTTGGAGTAAATATTAATTTATTATTATTTATTATTAATTATATTTTAATCTGAATTGAAAATTATTAATGTCATAATTAATTAATCCAATATACAGTTTTGACATGATTAAAAAAATACAAGCAATAAGTAAATAATTTAAACTGATATAAATAAAAATAATAGAATAAAAATTAGTGGATAATGAGACTCACATGTAATGATTGTATTTGTGTTAAATTAATGTAAATTTGTGTTAAATTGATGTCGAAATGTATTTTTAAAAAATAAATGTTTTTAATTAGTATGTTGGTACGTGAATCCCATATTAAAAAATGATGTACTAATAATCTATAAATGTGAGTGCTCCTAACATATTATAAACGTGTTATGTTATGGGGCTATTTGAGGCAAAGGAATGAGTTTGGATTATAAAGACAACAGACAAATATGTCAATGTAGTCATTAGTTGTGATCTAGACTGGACAATGTGATTGATTGGTTCTAGGTAATTGTCGAATGACTTTTATTTGTACTTTTGTTTTATTTTTTGTCATTAAATGGCTACCTAAATTAAATGCTAAAAAATTCTTGGAACTTTTAAGGGCATGTTTGGATCAGGGATTTAGGTTGGTTTAAAATTACAATATATATATATATATATATATATATATATATATATATATATATATATAATTAAATTTTCGAATATTATATATATAATTAAAATATTTTTTAATCTTTTAATATATATATAATTAAATTTTTGGATAATATATATATATATATGTATTAAATTATTTTTTAATCTTCTAATATATATATATATATATATATATAATTAAATTTTTGGATATTATATATATATATTAAATTATTTTTTAATCTTTTAATATATATATAATTAAATTTTGGGATATTAAATTTTATATATATATATATAATTAAGTTATTTTTTACTCTTTTAATATATATATATATATATATTTAAATTTTCGGATATTATATATATATAATTAAAATATTTTTAATCTTTTAATATATATATATAATTAAATTTTTGGATATTATATATATAATTAAATTATTTTTTAATCTTTTAATATATATACAATTAAATTTTTGGATATTAATTTATATATATATAATTATTTTTTAGTCTTTTAATATATATATATATATAATTAAATTTTGGGATATTAAATTATATATATATAATTAAATTATTTTTTTAATCTTCTAATGTATATATATATATAAATATAATTAAATTTTGCGATATTAAATTATATATATTAAATTTGAATTGAGAAAAGAAAGGAAACTCTAATTAGGGGCATTTTGGGAATTTCACATGTTATATATTATCTAACCTACAAACCAAACATACAACTATAAGCTAACCCAATCTAATCATTTAAACCAAATGCAAAATTTGACCCAAACCCAACACAAAACCAACATACCAAACACACAAAAAAAAGTTCTATTTTGTTTTCAATGAACAGTGCAATCCCACATTTTTGTCCAATGTATAACAAACTCATCCTACAAACCAAACGAGCACTAAATGGACTAGAAAATAGACACCTTATATAAAGGTGGATACGTATAGCCGCAAGAGAAATTAGTATTTGCGATAAAATTTTAAAATAACAAAAATTGTTGAAAAAAGTCTAATTTTTGTAATAACTAATTGTGGCAGAAAATATTAATATAAATTGACAATACATTGTCATAAAAGACAATGAAAAAAGTGTATTTGTGACAATATGATGTTGTCGATAATATATTAGGGACAATAATGTTGTTGCAAAAAAATATTTGCGAGAAGACTTTTACGATAATAACTTAACGATAAATTGTTATCCCAAAATATTCTTACGATAATTATTAATGTTTTTGCGACAATATTTTATTGCGCAAATATTCATTTTTCTTGTATTGTGCGGCATCATATTTTATTTTTATGTATAAGAAGTAATCTATATAAATGTTTGAATGACTTAAACATGGTACACGTTAATTTGGTGGAAATAATATTGGAGAAAAGGCAATGAATTGTGTTTTAAACATGTTTGGAGTTTGCGTGCACGAAAATAGTGCAATCTTTTGTTAATTGTGAAAGGAAGTGTTTGAAAAAGGGAGTTGATTCTTAGAACAAGTTTCATTTTGTTTATCTTGAAAATGCATGTTGAGAATGTGATATAATTAGTATTTACTCAAAATATATATCTGAATTGAGTTTTTATTGTACATAACTATTGAATGGAGATTTTGAATTGTGTTTTCAAATTTGGCAAAAACTTCTGTGCACCAGTTACACCGTGCAATCCGCACATTTATGTTATAAATGTAGTACCTTTATGTTATAAATGTAACACCTTTATGCATGTTCATTTTAAAAGGTACAAATATTTGTACATAAAGGTACTACATTTATAACATAAAGGTCTTCCGTGCAACTCTGTGCACCAGTTGCACAGAAGTGTTACTCTTCAAATTTTGTTTTGCATCTTGTTAATATGTGACCGTTTTATAAGGTATATTATAAGAATATTCCAAAAAAATATTTTTGGGGAAAACGAGTTTGTTTTAAGTTGTAATTTAACACCAAAACTAATCAGTTTGATGCTAATTTGGGATGAAATTTTTAAATTTTGTGGTTAAGTTGTAATTTGGCGACAAAACTAATTACTTTACCGCTAATTTTGCAATAAATATTTTCGAATTCGTGGCTAGTTGTAATTTTGTGATAAAATCATTAAGTAGTTAGACCTTAATTATGTTGTCAAGATGTGTGTGTTTTTTTTAATGGGCTAGAGGGAGTGGAATGGAAGAGATAAAGATTTAGAAAACTTGTGTAACCCAAATTCGAACCTTATTCATCACAATATGCATTTTTATAAAGATGTGATACTACTTGAGCTACAAGGCTTATGATACGTTATAATTTGTTGCTACGTTGTAATTTTACGACAAACCAAGTAATTTGTTGCAACTTTTGCAATGAAAATTTTCCGATTTGTGGCTAAGTACTAATTTCGCAACACAAAATTGTGAAATTATGTACCTTCAAGTTTGCGACGAAACTGCAAATTTCATCACTAAGTTGTAATTTTACGACGAAACGAAGTAATTTGCTGCTAATTTTGCCGCAAAATTACCCAAATTTGTCGTTAGATTGTAATTTTGTGACAAAATCAATTAGTTTGTCTCTAATTAGCAGCTATATATTTTGCAATGAAAGTTGATGTTTTCGTCTCTAATTAATTTGGCAATAAAAGGAAGAAATTTCACCACAATCATTTTCGTAACAATTAGTTTAGGAAATCGCAAATTGTTTATTTTTTTAGCGGCGAAAATATTTCGTCACAAAATGTTCCACACCATACAAGAAAATGATCACAAATTTGTTGGAAAATCTGGATTAAATTCCAGAAATTTTGTCTTGCTTTGGGCATTAATTACATGTGGGTCCTGAACCCGATTGTGGCGAAATAAAGTTGGAATGTGTTCACCTCCGTGAGAGGTTCGTGGCGAGATATTGTACGCCCAAAACGGATAAAAGGTGAATGAGAAATTGAATCTCAAAGTTGCATGTTTGGATCCTTGCTTAGGCTTGGAAATTGGAGTATGGGTTGTTGTCCCACGTTGGAAAACCAACACAAAATTTTCCACTATATATAGTTTTTCACTATAGTGTGGGATAAGTAATGTTGGCAAAAGGCTCTCTCTCGCGCGGGGGGTGCAAATCAAATTCCGAATTGAACTTCGGACCATGGAACTCGTGTGCACACGCGACCTGCGTACACGAGTGTCGGTCTGATAAGTGGCGGCCTCGCCCGGTTCATTTTGCCACGTTTTTGCACTCTTGACCTTTCATTTTCCAACATGTAACATGCCTTTTAACCTTCCAACTTCTTGCATCAATTGCAAGCAATGAATTTTGAAGTTTTAAAACTGCTTTGAAAGGCCTATAAAAGGGGCCTCCCTCCACATGATCTCGACCAAGCTCAACTCGTTTATCCAAGCTTTTCCTCTCTTTTTCCTGCCTTGGAAACTCCAGTATATTACTCCCTCTATTCGATACCGATCAGGCACTCTTCCAGTTCGCTAAAACAGCAAGTTTTAGTGCTTAACTTGGCTGTGGTTTTTAACCGTTGTATCCTGGGAAACGAACGTCCTTAGAGTACTCAAGCACCAAGAGAGTCGGATGAATCTGTTTTAAGGAAACCGTGCGTGCACGGGCCTCGGTCATACATTGTTCCAGATTCCAATATCAAGTGTTGTCGTCGTTGTTGCCCAACATTTCCGACAACATTTCACTTGTTCCAGAATCTGCCAGTTTCAGTTGTTGTCGTCAGTGTTGCCAACATTTTTCAGATTTCACCCAACAGTCTTAAAACAGATTTTTTTACCTTCTGGAAATGGCGACCAATCCTCCTGCCCCTGCTCAGGTTCCCCCTACTGGTGCTAACCCTGCTGGACCTACTGCCCATCCTGCTCCAGTCGGGGTTCCAATCAATCACCTTGATAAACCGGAGAAGTTCAATGGTTTGAACTTCAAACGTTGGCAATCAAAGATGTTGTTTTATTTGACAACATTAAACCTTGTTAGGTTCTTGACGGAAGATGCTCCGGTTATTGGTGACAATGCGGATGCACAAGCTGCTCATGCTTTGGATGCATGGAATCACGCCGACATTCTGTGTCGGAATTACGTGATGAATAGCCTAGCTGATGGACTGTACAACGTGTATAGTTCGTTGAAAACGGCTAAGGAACTGTGGGAATCTTTGGAAAAGAAATATAAGTCCGAAGATGTCAGTGCCAAGAAATTTATAGTTGGCCGGTTTCTTGACTTTAAGATGGTCGATTCTAAGACCGTGATAACTCAAGTGCAAGAGTTGCAAGTTATCTTGCATGAGATCCATTCCGAAGGGATGACGTTAAGTGAAACCTTTCAAGTGGCTGCATTAATCGAGAAGTTGCCACCGGGTTGGAAAGACTTCAAGAACTACTTGAAGCATAAACGCAAAGAAATGAATGTGGAAGAATTGATCATCCGTCTTCGTATTGAAGAGGACAATCGAGGCTCCGAAAAGAGGTTGATTAGTCCGGATGGGGCGAAGGCTAATGTGGTCGAGCATAGCTCGAGAAAGAAGAAGAATTCCGGTCATGATAGCAAATGGATGCTAGGGCCGAAGAAAGAGAGTTTCAAGAAGAAGTTTTCCGGTAATTGTTTCAATTGTGACAAGCCGGGTCACAAGGCGGTTGAATGTCGAAAGCCGAAGAAGAAAAAAGAATCCAACATGGTTGAAAACATCACCAAAGATGTTGATGACATGCACTTAGCTGCTGTCATTTCTGAAGTTAACTTGGTGAACTCCAATCCGCTTGAGTGGTGGATTGATACTGGAGCTACTTGTCATGTTTGCTCCAACAAGGAGTTGTTCAGCAAGCTTGAGGAATTTGGATCCGAAGATAAGGTGTATATGAGAAATTCGGCCACATCTGATGTGAAAGGCAAAGGAAATGTGGTGTTGAAGATGGCATTTAGGAAGGAGTTGACGCTTCACAATGTGTTGTATGTGCCGGAAATTCGCAAGAATTTGGTGTCCGATTCGCTTCTGATCAAGCACGGTTTTCGTATTGTTTTTGAGTTTGATAAGGTCATTTTGACCAAAAATGGAATGTTTGTAGGGAAGGGTTATATTGTTGATGGGCTGTTTAAGCTCAATGTAATGGTTGTTAAACCTAAGAATGTTATGAATAAAATTGGTACCTCTTCCGTTTATATGCTTGAGTCTTCGTTTATTTGGCACGGTAGACTAGGACATGTCAATTATGATAGCCTGCGTAGGTTAATGAATTTGAAAAGCATACCTACATTCCAAATTGACTCTAAACGTAAGTGCGAAACTTGTGTTGAAACAAAATTAACGAGGTCGTCATTTCATACTATTGAAAGAAATAATGAACCACTAAGTTTAATTCACTCGGACGTGTGTGACTTAAAATCGATGCAAACACGTGGTGGAAATAAATATTTCACCACCTTTGTAGATGATTGCACTAAGTTTTGTTATGTCTATCTTCTAAAGAGTAAAGATGAGGCAATAGAGAAATTTATTCTCTACAAAAATGAGGTGGAAAATCAACTATGTACAAAAGTTAAGGTGCTTCGAAGTGATAGAGGAGGTGAATACTATCACCTTTTGCCGACTTCTGTGCCCAACACGGAATTAGGCATGAGACTTCAGCACCTTATTCACCTCAACAAAACGGTGTTGCAGAGCGTAAAAATCGAACTCTCAAAGAGATGATGAACGTCATGCTGTAAGTTCGGGTTTGCCTCCGAACATGTGGGGGGAAGCTGTGCTGTCAGCTAATTACCTTTTAAATAAAGTGCCCAGAAAGAAGTTAGACAAAAGTCCATACGAATTGTGGCATGAAAGGGCACCTTCCTACAAATACTTGAGGGTGTGGGGTTGTCTTGCAAAGGTAGTCGTACCTCTTCCCAAACAAGTGAAAATCGGTCCTAAAACTGTTGACTATGTATTTATTGGATATGCACACAACAGTAGCGCATATTGGTTTCTTGTGTATGAGTCTCAATTAGCTGACATACACAAGAACACGATAATCGAATCACGAAACACTTCGTTTTTCAAACACATCTTTCCACACAAAATGAAAATGGATGGTGTATCCGTTAGTAGGGATGTGGAACCTATGGGAAAAGGGCTAGTGAAGATAACGAGGTTGAGCTAAGACGTAGTAAAAGGGCTAGAGTTGAAAAATCATTTGGTGATGATTTCCTTACATACATGCTTGAAAGTGAACCTCAAAGTTACTCAGAGGCTGTAAGTTCCTCTAAAGGACCTCTTTAGAAAGAGGCAATTAAAAGTGAAGTTGATTCAATCCTGCAAAATCACACTTGGGAATTAGTGGATCTTCCTCCGGGGAGTAAACCACTAGGGTACAAGTGGATCTTCAAAAGGAAAATGAAGGCAGATGGTACTATCGATAAGTACAAGGCAAGACTTGTGATAAAAGGATTTCGGTAAAAACAAGGCCTTGCTATTTCGATACATATTCTCCTGTAACGAGAATAACGTCCATTAGAATGGTATTAGCCATCGCAGCTTTAAGGAATCTTGAAATGCATCAAATGGATGTCAAGACTGCGTTCTTGAATGGAGATCTCGAAGAGGAGATTTATATGGAACAACTAGAAGGTTTCATAGCACCTGGATATGAAAATAAGGTGTGCAAGTTAGTAAAGTCTTTGTATGGCTTGAAACTAGCACGAAAACAATGGCATGAAAAATTTGATAATGTCATGTTGAGTAGTGGATTCAAAATCAATGAATGCGATAAGTGTGTTTATGTGAAGAACACTGAAAATGGCTACGTCATTCTATGTCGTTACGTAGATGACATGCTCATCGTTGGAAGCAACGATAAGATGATCAAGTCCACTAAAGATATGTTGAATGTAAAATTTGACATGAAAGATATGGGTTTGGCCGACGTGATCCTTGGAATTAAAATTCATAGATCGTCTGAGGGACTTGTGTTAAGTCAAACACATTATGTTGAAAAAATTCTTGAGAAATTTAACTAGGATGATTCAACATATGTCAGGACCCCGTTAGATCCTAGCCAACATTTATCGAAAAATTGAGAAGACAGTGTGTCTCAAGTTGAATACTCTCGAATAATTGGAAGTCTGATGTACTTGATGAGTTGTACACGACCTGACATTGCTTACGCTGTCAGTAGACTTAGTAGATATACGAGCAATTCGGGTGCTGAGCATTGGAAAGCTATCGTGAGAGTACTAAGGTACTTAAGGTACACTCGTGAGTATGACCTGCACTATTCCAATTATCCAGCCGTAGTTGAAGGATACAGTGATACGAACTGGATATCGGATATGAAGGACTCTAAGTCCACTAGTGGGTATGTGTTCACACTAGGAGGTGCAGCCGTTTCGTGGAAATCTTCTAAACAAACGGTAATTGCTAGATCCACTATGGAATCTGAGTATATAGCTCTAGATAAGTGTGGAGAAGAAACGGAATGGCTTCGTCACTTTGTAGAAAATATTCCAATGTGGCCTAAACCTGTGCCCGCAATTAGTATACATTGCTATAGCCAATCGGCTATTGGGAGAGCACAAAGCCACATGTATAATGGTAAGTCTAGACACATTCATCGAAGACATAATACCATTAGACAACTACTCTCTACTGGAGTCATCTCGATTGATTACGTAAAATCGAAAGACAACTTGGTAGATCCGTTAACCAAAGGGTTAAATAGAGAGTTGGTTGCAAGTTCGTCGAGATGGATGGGGCTAAAGCCTTATGATAAATGAGTTGAGACAAAGGAAAACCCAACCTAGTTGACTGGAGATCCCAAGATCTAGGTTTAAAGGGACAACCGACTTGTTAAAACTTGAACAATCACTGTGGGGGGATATTTTAATATATCTCAAAACCCATCTTGAATTGAGAAACAGTGATTTAGTGGGTTTAGGGTAAGCTTAAAGCTTTTAATGATTCTGTCGTGGAGGAAGAATCACCTATGTGAGAAAGAAGTGGGGCCGCTTCAAAGGGAATCATTGAAAGGCTCGATTCTTAGCAATTTTCGTAGAACCAGGACGTTGTTCATGGCCAAAAACAAACATAACCATGAGAACTGGATAGTGTTAGGGAAAGTCTTGTGTGAGGCGCATCATCGTTTACACCAATGGCCGATTAGTTCAAGGGCATCGCGTCTACTAATTAGCTAGTAAAGTAAATGCGTTTTCACAAGGAAAGGTTCAAAGGGTAACACCTACCTATCCTATGCAAGACTCAACTGTCGATCGGTATCTTTTTTCTCTTTGTATCAATTTTTCATTCATGTGGGGGATTGTTGGAAATTCTGGATTAAATTCCAGAAATTTTGCCTTGATTTGGGCATTAATTGCACATGGGTCCCGAACCCGATTGTGGTGAAATAAAGTTGGAATGTGTTCACCTCCGTGAGTGGTTCGTGGCGAGATATTGTACGCCCAAAACGGATAAAAGGTGAATGAGAAATTGAATCTCAAAGTTGCATGTTTGGATCCTTGCTTAGGCTTGGAAATTGGAGTGTGGGTTGTTGTCCCACATTGGAAAACCAACACAAAATTTTCCACTATATATAGTTTTTCACTATAGTGTGGGATAAGTAATGTTGGCAAAAGGCTCTCTCTCGCGCGGGGGGTGCAAATCAAATTCCGAATTGAACTTCGGACCATGGAACTCGTGTGCACACGCGACCTGTGTACACGAATGTCGGTCCGATAAGTGGCGGCCTCGCCCGATTCATTTTGCCACGTTTTTGCACCCTTGACCTTTCATTTTCCAACATGTAACATGTCTTTTAACCTTCCAACTTCTTGCATCAATTGCAAGCAATGAATTTTGCAGTTTTAAAACTGCTTTGAAAGGCCTATAAAAGGGGCCTCCCTCCACATGATCTCGACCAAGCTCAACTCGTTTATCCAAGCTTTTCCTCTCTTTTACCTGCCTCGGAAACTCCAGTATATTGCTCCCTCTATTCGATACCGATCAGACACTCTTCCAGTTCGCCAAAACAACAAGTTTTAGTGCTTAACTTGGCTGTGGTTTTTAACCGTTGTATCCTGGGAAACGAACGTCCTTAGAGTACTCAAGCACCAAGAGAGTCGGGCGAATCTGTTTTAAGGAAACCATGCGTGCACGGGCCTCGGTCATACGTTGTTCCAGATTCCAGTATCAAGTGTTGCCAACGTTGTTGCCCAACATTTCCGACAACATTTCACTTGTTCCAGAATCTGCCAGTTTCAGTAGTTGCCGTCAGTGTTGCCAACATTTTCCAGATTTCACCCAACAAAATTGAGATTGCTGAAAGCCACATAATGAAGATGTTGGCGATGAAAATTTTCGTCGTTAAATTGATTTTGCGAAGAATCTTTGAATGTATGTGACATAAACTTTCATTGCTATTTTTGTATTTTCTTTATTGGGGTAGAAAATGTGGAATACTGGTTCTCCACGCTTTATTTCACATGTTTTATCTAATATTTGAAAACAATCCCAACAATTAATCATGTATATAAATAACTAGAATATTAGATGAAATATTAAATGTAATGATGATTTGGTCTACCATGCAATGACATCTTTGGAGAGGTCACTTCCTATGTTTTGGACTAATTTGCAATATGCAGTATGATATCCGCCACCAATTTGTTAAATATGTGCAGAGTAACACTTATGTGCACCAGTTGCACAGAATTGAATTCGTGCAATTCATACATTTATGTTATAAATGTAGTACCTTTATGTTATAAATGTAATACATTTATGCATGTTCATTTTAAAAGGTACGGATATTTATACATAAAGGTACTATATTTATAATATAAATATATGGATTGCACGAATTTCACTTTTGAGCAACTGGTGTACAGAAGTTTTTGTGATATGTGCAACACCATCAATATTTCCCTCTATGAACGCTAGCTTTAGACAATCCCTTTTCTAACCCTCCTTTCTCGACCAAACTCGTTTATTTATTGGTGGTTAAAAAGGGGTAAAAATCTGTGAATTTAGCCATATTTATCTAACTTAAAGATTGTTTCTTACTAGCCATTTTGCAACTACTTAGTTACCTATTCTTTTTAGCAATTATTTTAGGGTAGGGGTGAAATTATAAGTAGCGAATTATAAAAAGAAATCTTTTTTTTAATCAAAATTTTAAAATAATTTTTTTTTAGTCAAAAGAATATTTTTTTGGATCATAGTATTTTTAATGAAATTAAGCTCGTACCACCATATTTCACTTCGTACCAACCTGTATCACCATATTTCACCCCAGACCATTATTAATGAAGCTCGTATCACCATAGTACACCTTTGTACCACAACTAATGTAGTCTGTACCACCATATTACACATTCATACTATTATTAATATAGTTCGTATCATTATAATATACATCTGTACTATCATTAATATAGTTTGTACCATCATATCACACCACAAATGCTAGAAATGTATAGTTGGCAAAAATCATTTCTCTTGATTAAAAAAAACAAAATTTAATAACTTGACAAAAAAGAATGTTTATAAGTATAGATGGTTAAGAATTGGGTTACCACATTATTTTATCTCAAAGTGCACATAACGTTTGGTTGCATTCATTGTGTGAGGCTAGAAAATGAAATGCATAATGCGGTGGAAAATGTAAGTCGTTTTTCATTTTTTGACAATCAAGTATTTGTTTTTCAATTTTAGTCTCTATAATTTAATTTTTTTTCGATTTCAGTTGTTTTTGTAAAAAATTTCAAAATTAACGTGGCTGCCGGAATTTGGATGCCACATCAGATTTTCCAATGATCACGTCAAAATTTCCGACAACCACGTCAATAATTTTGAAAATTCCGACCAAAAAAAATTGAAACAAACAATAATATAAAGGACCAAAATTGAAAAATGAATATTTAGATATTAAAAATGAAAAATATCTTACATACAGTACCAAAATTGAGATTATTCTTATAGTAATTCATATGATAAATTTCATATATACTAATCTAATCTACATTAAAAGCATACACACAGAAATGCAAGACCGGGCCTTTCCCAAGGCCAAAGAGTCTATCGACTCAGGCCCGGAAAATTATTTTTAGGGCCCGTGTGTGCATAAATACTTTCGCAAATATGTTTTAATAAGTCATATAGTCCAGTGGAATGACACTCCTTTCAATAGCTAGATATAGTGGTGCCCGGTTCGGTTAAACCGCTGGTTCCGGTTCCGAACCGGCGGTTCGGAAAACCGGCGGGGATCTAACCGGAACCGAACCGGGGTATGTTCGTTCCGGTTCCGGTTTCGGTTTGTAACCGGCGGTTAAACCGCTGGTTTCAGTCCGAACCGCCGGTTTTCCGGTTTTTTTTTAAACAATGTATTTATATGTTAAAAAATATACAACTTTATATAAATATCCAAAATTTACAACTTACAAAGTATAAAACACTAAGTTTGAATTAAAAAAAATCACAACTTACAAATAACGAATAATCGGTGGTTGAATTAAAAAAAATTACACCTTACAAACAACAAACTTCTAAGTTTGAATTTAAAAAAATTACAACTTACAAACAATAAAAAAAAATTACAACTTACAAATTACAAATTGAAAGAGGAAAAAAATAAAAGAGCTTGAGTTTCATTCTAAGTTTGAAAGTGAATATCAAACTTAGAATAAAATTGCCTACGTATCCCTAAATTGAATTGGAGAATCAAAGCCCACGTAGTTCTTATTTCTTACTTCTCTTAATTGTAATGAGCAAAGAATGTTGTGTGGTAGATGATGTGTCTCAAAGAAAGGAGGACATAATAAGACGTGCATCTAAGAGACATCTTATTATCTCCTCATTTCTTTGAGACACCATCTACTACACAACATTCTTTGCTCATTACAAGTAAGAGAAGTAAAAAAAAATGAAAGAGCTTGAGTTTCATCCTAAGTTTGAAAGTTAGAATGAAATTGCCTACGTATCCCTAAATTGAATTAGGGAATCAAAGCTCACATAGTTCCCTTACCTCAAACTTACCCATTAGTTCCGGTGGAGGAAGATGTGTTGGAATCGTAGCCATACTCGTCAGGGCCATTGTCATCAAAGACAGATAAATCTAGATGTTGTTGACGTTTCTTTGCTCGAAGCCAATCTTCAAGTAGAGTAATGTTTTGAACATTCTCTACGGTCAATCTTGCCCTTTTTGGATTCAACATATATCGTCCTTTGGAGAAGACGCACTCGATGGAAACGTTGGAGGCAGGACTTGCAAAAATCTCATTTGCAATTTGACTTAAAATATGATAAGTGTTGATCCTCTTTGACCACCACTTCAAAAGATCCACAGAGTTTTCAAAAGAAATAAATTCAAATGTACAACTTAAATATGTATCTAATTCTTGTGTGGGATTAGACCCCCTATCTCGTTTTTGTGTTCGGTTATCATAAAAATTATAAAATGCATTAAGACCACTAACATTATATGGATTATGTGAAGAACTACTACTACCACCTACATTTTGAGCACCTAAATTATCCCCACAATCATCCCCTAATGAGGTTTTATATTCTTTAAATAAATCATACAAATACTTTTTAGCTCTAGCTGCAACTTCTACACAATTTGGAACATAGTCAACTATATCATAATCAGATATCAAAAAATGGGGGAACAAAGCACTATAATACATGCGTAATAATTCCATTAGACCATCTTCTCTAATTCTAGGATCTAATAATTTAGCTATTAAAAATATATCGGGAAGTTCGTGAAAATATTTTAACAATTTTACTTTAATTGCTATAATAGTGTCACCTATAATAGGACATGCACAATATTCATTCAAATTAAAACAATTTTAACACAATTATCAAAGGCTAATGGAGAAGTAGGATAATAAGTGCCACTTAATTCTCTAGTGGCTTCTTCAAAAAAATTTAAAAGTTGAATTAAATTAATGCATGCATCCCAAGAGTTGCTATTCAAATATATCAATTCATGTGGGTTTTTTTTATAAAATTCAATTAGCAATTCTTTATAATTATAAGAATCTTGAAGCACATAATAAGTTGAATTTCATCTATGTTTTACGTCCAATATAAATTTCTTAACTTTCATTCCATTATTTTTACAAAATCTTGCCCATTTTTTATGTCATTGTGTTGATTTAGCAATTTCATGAATTGCATCCATAATAGGTTTAATTTTATCATGCAAAGCGGTTAAACCATCTTGTACACACAAATTCAAACAATGGGGTACACAATGAATATGAAAAAGTTTACCATCTATTGGAGGCCTAAAAAATTTCATTAATGTGGGTATACTAGCGGTGTTAGGAGCGGCATTATCATAACCAATTGAAAATATTTTTGTAACTATATCATAATCATTGACAATTTTTATTATTTTTCTAGCAATTGCTACGGAACTATGTTTTTCATCAAATTCGACATAGGAAATTAATCGTTTTTGCACGTTCCATACATCATCTATCCAATGGCACGTTACTCCTAAATAATCATGGTTTC
This sequence comes from Scutellaria galericulata, assembly GCA_946896805.1. NCBI lineage: Eukaryota > Viridiplantae > Streptophyta > Magnoliopsida > Lamiales > Lamiaceae > Scutellaria > Scutellaria galericulata. Next base: position 17,651,120 of record OX335793.1, read on the forward strand.
TGTAAGGATCTTTCCACACATCACAACAAATAGATACTCGTTGTGTTAAATTTTTTAGTTCTTCAATTAAAGCATATTTATATTCACCTACAATTTTTTCTATGTCACGTGTAACGGTATTCCTAGATATTCTTCTACTAGCGGGTTGAAAAACTTCACAAGTAAATTCTTCATAATCATCGTCAGTTGGAAACTGAAAATGAAGATGTTTTTTAGCAATCAATTCGGCTATTCCTTTCCTATGAGTTAATTGATTAAATTTATGAGGGAAGTTAGGGTCGTTACCTCCGGTTCCCCCACTGGAACCGGCATTTTGTCGAGGAAGATGGGTTTGAGAGCGGTCATTACCCATCTTATCCGGATGCTTCTTGATGATGTGGTTGTTGAACGTTCTGTAGCCCCCTTCGTGCTTGAATTTGTAGCTCTTTCCACAGTAGTTGCACGTCACCATGAAGTCCACGTTCGAATTTGATACTTTCTCCTTTTTAAAATGTATGGAGAATATATCACTTCGAAGTGTCGAAGTGGTTCGGCTACGTGTGTCACTCTCTTGAGTTGGACAGGCCTCCGGCTGCTCCTGCTCCTCCTCCACTTCTGCAAAGTCGGTGGCGGTCGAAGGTCCAAGAGCCTCCTCCAAATTGGCGTACTCATCACTCCAATGAGAGTGGGGAGTGTATTGATCAATAAGATCATCGACTTCAACATCTTGTGATGGAGGCATCGGTACCTTTCCTCAGTGAAAAGAACCGGCAGAAGAAGAACCTCTTCGAGACATTTTCGATTTTATCGGAACTTGAGAATTGAAAATTGAATTGCAACTTGAGAATTGAGAGAGAAGTGTTGGAATGGTGTGAGGAATGAATGGGGGGAAGGGGGTATTTATAGAAAATTAAAAAAAAAAAAAATTTGCCGGAACTGATGGTTCGAAACACCAGTTCGACCGCCGGTTCACAATGGTCCTCAAATCTCGACCGTTGATCTCCAACGGTCGAGTGATCCTGGCGTGACACGTGTCCAACGATCAAAATTTTTTTAAAAAAATACGGGCCGGTTTGGCCCCGTTTCGAACCGTCGATTCCGGCAGCAACTGCTCTTTTCCGCCGGACTCCGACGACAACGGCTACTTTTCGCTAGAGCTCCGGCGGACACGTGGCACCATCTCATTTGTCCAAAAAAATTTTAAAAAACAATTCGCCAGAACCGCCGGTTCACGGTTTCAGAAAATGCAAACCGAAACCGGTTTACGGTTCCGATTCCAAACCGGAACCAGATCAACGGTTCCCCGAACCGTTGACCGCCGATTCGAACCGAGGTTCCAGTTTTTGCCAAACCGGGGCACCACTAGCTAGGTATTTGTGTTTGAGACAATCTCAGCATTTCTTTTTATGTTAAAATATAAAGATGGGGCCTAACGATGGGCTGACATCTTATATTAACCATATTTTTATAAATTTATATTCGACTATTAAAATTAATACAAAAACCTACATGAGACGAATTCTTTTTAACCATAAATCAAATCAATTTTCATAATTTTGTATGTAAATTGTGAATTATGTGGGTAGTGGGTTGACCTATCTCATGTAAGATGATCCATGAGACGGTCTTACATAAGACTCGCTCTAAAATTAATTTACCAAATACGTAATTTTCTTTTTGTTATATATGTCTTTTACTAGGATATTCATAGTTATTTGAGAACATAGTTTAATTTTTAACTTTATATTTAATGATATTCTTTTTTTAAATTTTATAGATAAAATAATTGATGGTTTGTTAATTTAAGTTTTTAACTTTAATTTATATTTATAGTGTCATAGTACAATGTTTTCCAAATATTACTCCAGATATCAGAAAAGAAATTAATGATAGAAAAATTAACATTCTTAAAGTGTTCTTTGCCAATAGAAATAAAATATGCGATTAGTATGGTGAATTACTAGAATAAAATTGGTGTTTTCCAAATGCCTAACGAGTGCAGAAAAAAAGTTTATCGAAGTTGAAACTCATTAAAATTTATCTTCGATAAATCATGTTTCAAGAAAGATTGAAATGATTTACTATGTTATAGATTGAGAAAGAAATTACTAAACAAATTGATTGCATAATGTTGATTAACACTTTTGTCTCTAAAATTGTGAAGCGAGTTGTATTTAAGTAATATCATTAACTTTTTTTTCAACTTAGTATAAATATCTATAATATTGTAAATGCTTCAAAAAAATTTGTTTTACTTTGAGTTTGTACAATTATGATATTTAGAAAAATTAAGGGTCTATTTTGAAATTTGGACTCAGGCCAAAATTATGATAGGTATGGATGGCCCTGCATAAATGCGTCTGCGCACACACATATAAGTTAATTAATCATTGATATGTGGATATACATAAAATTTTATTTTATTTTATTTTGAAAATAAATTTCAATTAGTAGTAAAATTATTCTCGACAAGTAGGGTAATTACAATCAATGATGCTTTGATAAAATAAGATGGATTAGAATAATTCACAGCACTATGAAATTTGATTGGTGCTTTCACCGGAAAAAACAACCAATAATTCCTATGTTTGTTTCGGGTTTATGTAGGATTGGAGAAATTCGATTTTGAAATCCTGAGATTTGTAAATAAAGGTGAATAGTTAAAATCTGTATTTGTTGTGAGATTTTATAGGGTATGATTGTTACTGTAGATGTCAAATCGATGCTAGAAAAAGTTAATAAGTGTAATACTATATTATTAATTGATATAATAATAATGATTGGATGATTATAATAGTAGAAATTTAAGTGTGTATTGAAATTTGTATATTAATAGGTTAGAGTGTAGGGTTAATTATTATGTTTTCTTTAAATAAAGTAGTATTTGAGTGAATTTTATAATCCTAATTTAAATCTCCTAACAAACGAAGATTTGAAATTTTAAAATCTCAAATCCGGATTCGTGAAACCCGAAACAAACATACCCAAAAAGGACTGAGCAGGTAACAACAATCAGATACAATGACACCAACTTCGGAATAGTGTTCCTTTTTTCTATAAATCGAATCAACCCACATTTTATCGAGTGTTAATAAAAAGTAAGTATTATAATTTATACTCATTAATCTTACCAACATTCGAACCAAAATATTGACTAAAATTGTGATAGCTAATTTTCAAGAGAAAAGGTGAATGAGAAGATAGATCATAGAAGATTACTGGCAACAGATCGAGGTTTACAATAAGCCATCAATGGCGTGGCTCTAGGCAACGTCAATCCCACACCTTCACTCATATCAACCAATCCTTGACCAGCTCTTTCCCAATCAAAGCACTGAATAAGAGAGCCTAACCCCAACCCCACCACGCGCACCGCCAACCCTTCGCCGGGGCAACCCCTTCTTCCCGACCCAAAAGGCATCAATCTGAACCCATCTCGACTCCCATCCACTCTTTCAAATCTCTCCGGCTTGAACTCCGCCACGTCGTCCCAGTTCTTGGGGTCGTTATGTATAGCCCACGCATTCACCAGCAGCATGGTGCCGGCAGGGACGCGGTAGCCTCCGATAATGCATTGCTCGGAGGATTCGTGAGGGACTAGTAATGGACCAGCGGGATACATGCGTAGCGTTTCGTTGATGATGCAACGTAGGTAGGGTAGACTGGCGATGTCTGCTTCGTCGAGTAGACGGTGGTGGCCGATGTGGTGGTCGATTTCCGATTGTGCCTTTTTGAGGACGTGTGGGTGGTTGAGCAAGAGTGAGACTGCCCATTCCATTGTTCCTGCGGATGTGTCTGAGCCGGCTATTAACATAACCTGTGTGCATAGCATTGAGTGAGTTCATATGTGTGAAAGATGAAGATATAAGATGGTCTTCTTCTTGAATAACTAAAACAATCAAGAAGATGTATTATATATCAGCAAAAATTGCAATTTCCCTTGTATAGTCCATTTTCTTACCATCAATTTTTCATATGTTGGTCTTCTAACTATCACTATTTTTCTAATATTCATCTGATTTTTTGCTCAAAATCTTGATTTTTGTCTAAGTGGACATCGGAATTGTCGACTTGAATTTCTCATTTTTCGTAGACCACAGTCAGAAATTGACAATTGAACAGAATCAGACCAAAATTAGAAAAGAAAAAAAATTAGTTAAAAGATTAAAATTGGAATATGTAAATTTAGTTGTAAAAAATGAATAATGTCTGAATTATAAGATGAAGATTGAGATTTTTCATATATGTTGTACTTGATGTACAACACTAGTTATGTAAAAAAAACCACTTATTTTGCACACACTACGTGTGAAAAAAATATGATATCTGATCTTACTATAATGATATACTGATATAGCGTCTAATAGATCATGGAAGATGGAGCAACAAGAGAGCTATATGTTTTGAGATATTACACATCTATAATTTAGTTTGGTGGTAGTTACCTCTCTCTCTATGTTAGTCTTGAGGCAAAATAATATTTTCGGATCCTTTATTACAATACATAAATTTTATATATATCTCCATTTTTTTTTTATATGCAAAATACAACTATATATGTTTCAAAAGGAAACAAAAATAATTAAAAGAGAAGTATTGAAAATTGTTACTTTACATCACATCTCTCTAGAATTGTTGAAAGGAAACTTGAAAGCATTGAAGAAAAGGAGCGTATAGACACGAAAATAAGACTTATAAGTTATATCTAAGACTAGGGGTGGGGAGTATTACACAAAAAGAAATGTAAATCTTTTCACTTGGAAATAATGCTCGGTAATGATGAACTATTATTAATTAGGTTAAAAATATTAATTAACTTTAATTGAGACCTAGTAAAAAATTAAATGATCTTAGCTAGGCCGACATTACTTTCACGTAATTATTAAAAATATAAGTAGATCTACATTTAGAACTTTGATCGAAGATCACCGTTCAATTTAAAGTCATTTTCATCCATTTTGAAAATTGAAGAATTTAGAATTTGATTATCAGATACTAGATGTAAAAATAGCTCTTGATCACATATAGAATAGATTAATAATGTTATGGTAAATTTATCTTATAACCATTTCATTTATGTATTATCAATAAAAATAAATTTATTACTTTTATTGAATTTATATATGATAGAAAAATATATTATTTATCTTCTACGTTTAAAAAAAGTAAATCGATTGATAGAAAGGGGTGCAATTTCTTGTTGTAAATCTGAGGTTAATATGTTACTAATTTCTAACATAAAATGGAGAATTCAAACTAACTAATTTCTATATGTTACTTTAATTTACCTTAAATTTTCTTGAATATATAGAATCTAATATCCAAATAAACAACTCATCAATCATCATGTACTAATAAGTTGAGCAGGAATCAAACTAGAACACACAAATTAAAAATATAAACATAATAAAGAACATAACAAAAGAAAAAAACACTAGCAATCAATCATATGGAAAGATGAAAAGGCATGAAAGAGAATAGACTTACCAGCATTAAGCTTCTTATCATAGCATCTGTATAATATGCAGGCTCTTTCTCCTGCAACTCCAACAGCATTTCAATCATCGTCTTCGTCTTCCCTTCCACCTCCCCACCGCCGCCGAGCCTAGTCTTACACTCTTGAACCAGCTCCTGCATAAAAGCATCTCTCTTCCTCTGCAGCTCCACCAGTTCTTTCTCCACTCCGCCCACTCCCAACCACCGCACCACCGGCAAGAAATCCCCCATATTCGAAGACCCCAACCGGAACGTATCCGTAACGATCTCCCTAAACCGCCGCGCCTCCGCCACTTCCTCCACCTTCTCGCCGTAGTACCTTTTTCCGGCGATCATCCTCATCATCACGTTCATCGTCAGCTCAAAGAACACCGTCTTCATGTCCACCAACCTCCGCTCCTCCGAAGCCCGATGAAGCTTCCGGATCATGGACTTAACCTCATCTGCTCGAATTCCTTGCAGCAATTGCAGCCTGTGAGTCGACAGAATCTCGATGGACGATATTTTCCGCAGGTTTCGCCAGTGATCGCCGTAAGAGGACCACGCCAAGGAAGTGTAGTTGTAGCCCAGGTGTTTTCCGGCGAGCAGGTCTGGGCGGTTGGCAAAAACGACGTCGTTTTTGGAGAGGCAGTCCTCGGCGGCGGAGGGGGATGAGACGACGAGGACGCGGCGGGAGCCGAAGTGGAGGAGGACGACGGGGCCGTAGCGGTCGGAGATGGTGGCCAAGGAGCGGTAGAGTGGTTTTTTTAGGAGGTGGAGATGGCCGATGATGGGTAGGCTGAGAAGAGGGGTGGGAGGGTAATTGTGTAATTTGTGGAAGAAATATTTTGTGATTATGTATAGAGCAAATGCTAGTGGAATGTAGAAAATCAATTGAGGGTCCATTTTTATTTGGAGGATTAATTGAGAGTATGAATTTTTATATGATGTTTTTATATCATTGGTTTTGGGGGTGGGTATGTATTTATTTTGGTTGGTCCAATGAACGTGAGTGGTTGGATAATTGATGAGTTGGGATTTTTTTTTTATCTATTTGTATTTTCTTTCTCACATCAGACCTTATATAACATTCAGTGTTAAATTTATTTCAAATTCTAAAATAATCATCATATGTTATAGATAATGACATCATTAATTAGTATTTAGTGTGTATTAAATATAATAAAACATGAGAAGTAACACTAAATGTAATAGAAGATATGGATCGGTATTTTTTCAGTCCTGATCCTCTATATTACATTTAGTGTTACATCTCATGTTTCATTATATTTAATACAAGATACGTATTAGTTATTGATGTCATTTAATACACGTGATATATGGTGATTACTTTAAAATATAAAATCAAATGTAATAGAATATCTCGTGTGGTATTTTTCTACCTACTTATATATACTTTCAATTTTACCATTCAGTCTCCGCTTAAAAATAAATTAATATAATCAGCATATAATACATATTTATTATAACAATTATAAAAATCAAAATTCTATTATGAAAATACCTTAAATTTTGATGAATTTTACCTATGATATCCGTGATATGCAGGGAAATGTATACATGACTATGAATTAAAAAGGAATAAAAAGGGGTATTCTTATCTAGAAGCAGTGCTTTAGTAGACATCCAAACTAAGAAATCAAATTCCAACTTGTATGAATTTTCTAGACATTATAAAGACAAGAGTCGTGTTCTTTTCAATAAATGCGGCTATGACTTTACATCTCTTTTACTTTTTTTTTTCTTTTTTTTTTTTATTAATTCAAGCTTATTTCTGACTAATCTGAGAATAATAAATTTAGCTTCTTTATGAGATGTGCTTCAATAATCTCATTTTGAGTTTGGATTTACTAAAATCACTAACAAAATCCTATCAAAACAATATATATTTGTTTTTTTTTTATTCGATCTTACACTGCTAGCATACAATATGACTAACAGCAATCATGATCTCTGATGTTGCTCCGATCCGACGCTTTTGTTTTTCGGTCCAGAAACTCGAAATCTTGAACCCGATCGATCCAAAAACTCGGAATCTTGAACCTGATGACCTACTAAACAAACATCGGGAGGGATTCCCGGCGAAGGGACTCCGACGCTCAAGTCAGAAAAAAGAAGAGGATTTTTGCGTGCTCTCTTAGCAATTGTGCGTGTGTGTTTTGAATATATTTGTGCATAAGAATAAAGAACGAATATAATAGATATATATACTCCCTGGAATACATGTTAGTTGAGATTCATCCCACAAAATATGGGATATGAGCTACCGGTTCCGCAAAAATAGCGGTTAGTTAGATTCAAAACCTGTTCGCCACTTTTCACCGTTAATCAGTTCGTCGATATAACTCCAAACTGAATCAGCTCGCGTTTCCTCAGTTCGATCCATAGGCTGCCGAACAGCTTGTTTCTTTAGACTCTTCAAATACATTAACTTTGACTTCATCTCGATTTCCAAGAGAAGAACTCGATTCGACACAGTTCGACCATATCAATCTCCTTCATCATTAAGTTTTGATTTAGGGACTCAGTTTATTTTTATTTCTTTCCATCAATACAAAATGACGTCATTACGGAGAAAAAAAAAGTCCCACTTATTGTTACTATAGTAACAAGAAAATTGTTGGTTTAGTTAAATGTATTCTCTATCTTCCAATCTAGAGCAAGAGTTGTCTAAAATTTACTGAAACTGCATCGATGATATGTGTGTTGATTATCTTGATAATTTTTTGATTTTAATAATAATTTATGATATTAGTAAATATGACGTGAAATTGAATTATTTTTCTTTTACTAAGAAATGAGAAATCATGATTAAGAGATAAATTACATGCATCATTCAATATAAGTTCAAAAAACAAGAAAATTTCAGATCTTAACATTGTTTTTAGGAAACATGGCTAACATAATGGTACTTTGATGTGTCTCATATTGATAAGTTCAAATAAAATAAAATTCGAATTAATACTCCCTCCGTCCCACAAAGATAGGCCTGTATACTATTTTCGTCTGTCCCACAAAGATAGGCCTGTTACTATATTAGTGTGGTTTTTAACTTGTAATTCCATATATGCCCTTATTTATTTTTTAGGGAAAAAAAAGTTGTATTGAATGTGTGGTCTTCATTTGTTCATTTTTTACAAATTCCCATAATCATTTCATATTTCCACATTTTCATTAATGATTAAATTGAATTACCACTACACTAATCAATAAATGCTCATTTTAATTCATGTTCATTGTTAAAATGTGAAAAAAAAAAAACTAATACTCCATGAATTCTCAAGAGCAGAAGAAATGGCGAGTAAAGCACTAAAGCAGTAAATAGAGTTCTTATATCAGATTAGTACAACATTTGTATGCCAAATTAAAATTCCAATTACAGATTTTTTAATATATAAATTGTCACAGACTTATTTCTCTTAACAAGTTTATGTGCTGCACTTAGCTTTCATTCGCACCTCTCAATAGTTAAGTCAGTCTCCCTCTCGAAGATGTGCTAAGTTTTGCATGAATAGATCGTAAATGAATCGTATACACAAATGTGTTCCTTTGCAATCGTGTTCTGAAATGTGAACTTAGATATGAAATGAATCTTCTAATCCTGTGACACTTGGCACTTAATTTGTGATCATAACACGACGACTGGTCAATATTCCAGACAAATCAAACATGGATACAACGTTAATATGTCAAAGTCGTGATCGCGAGTGCGTGAACAAACCTGCACAAGCAAGACACATTCCACAGAAACTTCCATATGGGTCTTTTTCCTAAACATGAAAAAGAGTGATCATTGTCATTGGCTCATTGTTTTTTTCTTTTGTTTTATTTTGCCCTTGGTCTTTTTATATTAAAGCCAATTGTGTTTCTAAAATAGATATATCAACAGTACATTAAAAAAATCAATTTATAAACAATCTTTCCGTATATCACACGGGATTAGGGGTGGCAATTTCTCCACGGGGAATCATCCCCGTTGGGTATCAATGTTAATGGGAGGGATTCCCTGATCAAATAGGGGAATGGAGTAGGGACGGTGAATCCCTGTTTAAAAATTACGGGATGGTATGGAGATGGTATTTATGCTCTCCACCCAATCCTCGAACCCGAAACCGGCCCAATTTATATGAAACGGTGATTCCCCATTCCCCGTTTAATATTATTTATTAATTTTTTTTTTTTTTAGTAAATAAACCAAAACATTCAAAATTTTCCATAAGTACTCTAAGTCCTCACTCCTCACGGCTCCTTTCCAATTAATTAATAATTCAATATCTAAAATTGCAAATTGAAATTGAAACTTTGAATCAACTCAAAATAGTCAAACTTGTTAAATTATGTTGTAACTTGTTAGATTGTGTTGTCATTTTGATTACGTATTTCATACTTTTGTTTTAAAGACTAAATTTATGATTTCATAATATTTGATGTTATGTTTGATCGATATTGCTTATGAGTTGTTTTAATATTGAAAATTATTTTAGAAAAAAAATAAATTTTAACTTGTAAAAAATTAAATTTTGAGAACTCAATCCCCCGCGGGGAATCCGTTCCCCGAGGAGTGAATCCCCATCCCCATATTAAATTCATAAAACGGTGATGGTAGCGGGGATGATATTTGATATTACAATTTGGTATGGTGATGATATTGCCAACATCATCTCTAAACCCGTCCATGGGGATCTATACTATAGAATCAAAATCTATTTTATTTTTTCTTTTATAAATACACGATTTTATTTTGACAAAATATTTTTTGTTAATATTAATTATATTAGTAAAATAATATTGTTGATATATATATATATATATATATATATATATATATATAGAATAAAATTTGTATAGACTAAAATTATTGACTAAAATAATAAAATTCAATTTTATTTTTATAGAACTATTTTGTTTTTTATGATCAACATTTTTATATCAAAATTACAATACTTTTTGTACTGACTCTTTTTACTTTATTTTTTACATCTTTTTTTTTAAATTAAGGTACAAATTTTAAGAAAATCGATCTATATTTTTGTTCAAAAATCTTTTGTAATTGAGAAATTTGACTTTAAGGCATCTGAAGAAAAAAAAATTGTATAACTTTTTTAATAATATGTTAAAATTAGATTTTTTTTGGAGTAATAAATTTTCTAATCATAATGAATATATTATTGAGCACATATTTGCATAGTTCTTTTCAGACCAATTGTGACTGTTACAGTTTATTAGTAAAGTGACCACAACATATGATGAGTATAGAAATATTTTTTTTTTAAAATGACATGTGTGCTCTGAAGAACTATATTGATTGTTCATGATTAATATTTTTATTTTAGGAAATTACAACACTTTAATTTTTTATATTTATACATCATAAGGATACCAAATGTCATTGAAAGTTTTTCTTAAATTAACATTTTATATTAAACTTGAAATATTTAAATTTTAAAATTGCGCATCACATAGGTAATAAATTAGATTTAAATTCATCTCAAAATATTTATAATTTTTGTGTTCAATATTTTCATATCAAAACATTAAAATAGTAAAATTTATATATATATATATATATATATATATATATATATATATATATATATGCATCACACGGGACCTATACTAATTTTTCTACTAATCGAAATTGAGAATAAAAATAAGTCTCATGTTAAAAAATATGGGCTAGAAGGATAATTGGAATCATTTACAAGTATTAAATGTGAGTATTTAGGGGGACGACTTGTGACTTGTTGCCTATGGTATTAGATATTTTCATCGGACATTATTGGTGAGATTGATGTAATCGAACCGAATTATTGAGTGATTAAGTTTGGTTTGTTTAGTTATCAAACGAACTCGAACCTAATTTAACGAATACATTCATTATTTACGAATTTAGTCGAACTTAATCAAACCTTAACGAATTTAATAAATATTAAAAAAAATTATATTATTCATCAACTTATTAACAAAATAAATTATATATTCTTAAAAAATGTAATATAACTCAAGAGGCCCCAATTTTTGATCCAACCTAATGTATATATTATTATATTTGATGTATTTCACCCAACATATTATAAGTGATACTAAAACATTTTTGGTACTTATTTTTTAACTCAAAACAGGCTCATTCCACTTTATTATCAAACAAAAAAAAAATTGAAATTTAATCTAAATGCGCAACTTTTTGAATGAAAATGATATTTCTTTTTATTTACAGATATTCAAGTTATATTTATCTATTTTACATAAAACCTTTTTTTTTTTTCCTATTTTCATCATGGGCCTCCGAAACTTGAGAACAAAGCTCAGTGCTTATGCTACTAATTCAAACATAGAAACCAACTCTAGAAACAAGTAAATGATGTGTTTTTATAAACAGGACCATAGGGGTCTGATGTTGTGAATATGCAAAGAATATATTCAAAGTTGTGAAAGCAAACTCCCCATGTTGAGTCTTGGTCTACATTTGGCCACAAGTGGCTGAGCCTTGGGCATCGTCAGCCCCGGCCCCCCGGTCATATCCACCATCTCGTCACCAACTCTCGCCCATTCAAAGCACTGGATGAGCGAAGCCAGGGCTAGACCAACGACACGCATCCCCAAATTCTCCCCAGGACACCCCCTCCTCCCACGTCCAAACGGCATCAACACAAATTCGTCTATTTTCCCTTGGAAATCAACAAACCTCTCCGGCTTGAACTTCTCTGGCTCGTCCCACAACTCAGGATCATACTGCATGGCCCATATGTTCACCAGCAGCATTGCCTTTCGAGGGACTCTGTATCCCCCGACAGTGCACTCTGCTGATGACTCATGTGGGACCAGCAGGGGACCAGGCGGGCACATACGAAACGTCTCGTTTATGATTGCTTGGAGATAAGACAGGTGAGGGAGATCGGAATCATCGACTAGTCTTGAATGTCCTACTTTTTTGTCCATTTCGTTTTGTGCTTTGATTAGAGAATCTGGATTGTTGAGTAAAAGTGACAGCGCCCATTCCATTGTGGAAGCTCCAGTTTCGGTACCGGCTGATAACATCACCTACATCATAGTTTATATAATCCTTGTTATGTATCCTAACATACACATACTCGCATACACTTTTATAGCGCGCTAATTAATAAAACGATTGCAATAAAAAACAAAAAAAACTCTCAATTTTAAACCAAACAAAAGTCTTAAATCAATTTTCAGATTTTTATTCAACGCAAGCTCGATTTGACAAAAATAAAAATGAACGAAAAATTCTAGTTTCGGCCCAGAAAGAGTGTTTACATTGCAAAGTGATAAAAGCCTTGACTTTGGGGCTTAATCAAGAAAAAAAAATGATTGCAAAGTGCAAAAAAGATTCTTATTAAATTGTTTTTTTAAAACTAGATCAAATAAACAAATTTGCACAAGTATCTAACAAGTTACCTGCATCAAGCCTCTAATTATCGCATCAGTATAACCTTGAGGATCAGTTTCTTGGAGAGAAAGAAGAACATCAGTAAATGTCTTATTCCTCTGTTCTTCAAAACCTCTGATTCTCATCCTCCTCTCATCAATCAAATCCTGCATGAAATTATCCCTCTTTTCCTGCAAATCCTCCAGCTCCTTCTCCAATTTATCCATCCCAATCCACCTCAAAATCGGCACAAAATCCGCAATATTCGTCGCCCCACTCAACCGGAAAGTCTCCGTCACGATCTCCTTAAACTTCCTACTCTCCTCCAAGTTCCCCGAATCATCATCGTAGTACCGTTTCCCACCGATCATGGTCATCATAACATTAAGCACAGTTTCGAAAAACATTGTTTTCATCTCAACTACCTCAAATACGGCGTCGTTCGTCCCTCGCAGGAGGCGTTTAACGAGCGATTGGATCTCGTTTCTGCGTATGTCGGACAACATCTGGATCCGATTCGTGGACAGGAGTTCGATCGAAGCAATCCGTCTAAGGTTTCGCCAGTGGTCGCCGTACGAGGCCCAGACAAGAGATGTGTAGTTGTAGCCGAGATGTTTTCCGGCCAGCAACCTCGGACGGTTGGCGAAAACGGTATCGTTTTTGGTGAAGCATTCCTCCGCGGCGGCGGGGGAGGAGACCACAAGCACGGGCCGTGAACCGAACTGGAGCAGTAGGATCGAGCCGTGTTTGTTGGATATCTTTGCCAAGCTTAGATGAAGAGGTTTTTTGAGGAGATACAGGTGGCCTATTACTGGTAAGGAGAGAAATGGACTTGGAGGGTATTTTCGTAATTTTCTTAGGAGAAAGGGTCGGAGAAACCATGGGAGGAGGAGAAGGAGGAGGAAGAAGAAGAAGTGTATGAACTCCATGACGAAGGGATCGAGTGTGGTATGGTTAGTGTTTGTGAACTTGTTGACTATATTGATATGCAGTTTGGAGAAGATAAGGTTGTTCTTATGAATACTGTATTATTATAAGATGTATGAATTTACAAATATCATGTGTATGAGTTGTTAGTTTAATAATAAACTAATAATCGATGGAAATAATGTTAGATTTGAAGGTCCCATCATTCGTAGGATTAGTTACATGACTAGATAGGCCATCTATTTCTTTTTATTTTTGATGCACTAAATTAGTTATATAATTAGTTACATGACTAGGAAATAATGGCTTATTTTGGGTTATAAGACTATCTTCATCAACAATCTTCCACAATCTAACTTCACGATTCATCCACATATACAATCTACGACCCAATCCAATTTCAATTTTTTTTATACTTTATCAACAACCTAATCCAACCCAATTTTTTAATAAAATATTCATTTTTCTTTCATCTACAAATACAACCTAAAATGATTTTTTCTCATAGATTAAAAAATCGAAAAACCAAAGTTATTTAAAAATATATTATTTTGGAAGTTTTTTTATTATATTTAAATATATAATAATTGCATAGATTAAAATCTTTATTGATATAATTTTTTTATAATAAGGAAAATATTTTTCCCATACACTTAAAATAACATACAAACACAAAAACTAAATTAAAATCGGGTGACACTTGTGTGCCCCCGACCCGCACACACACACACACACACACATATATATATATATATATTCGCGCATATACTGTTGAGGTATTACAGATTTGTTCTATAGGTATTACAAACATGAACTAAAGGTATTTGATACCTGAAAAGTATATGTGTAATACATTTAGATTTGTGAGGTGCGCGCACGGCGGGTGTGGGCGCATGGGCGCGCAACGTGAGCGCGCGGTGTGGGAGCGCAACATGGGCGCGTGCGGTTTTGAGGTATCACACATTTGTTCTATAGGTATTACACACATATGTGATACCTGAAAAGTATGTGTGTGATACCTTTACACTTGTGAGGTGCGCGCGGGTGTGGGTGCATGGGCGCGCGGCGTGGGCGCACAACATGGGTGCATGGGTGCACGGATTTGAGGTATCACACATTTGTTCTATAGGTATTACAAATCAGGTGATACCTGAAGAGTATATGTGTGATACCTGAAGAGTATATGTGTAATACCTAAAGAATAAATCAGGTGTGCACACGGCGCACACCAACTACGGTGTGGGCGCGCGCGCGGGGCGCGTGGGCGCGTGTGGGAGCGCCCCACGCGTCAGGTCGGGTTGGGGACACGGATCTAAGATCCGTGCCCCTGGGGCATATGATTTTTTGTCATTAAAATCACAATAGTTGGAATAAATAGAATTTAAGATTGAAAAAATAGAGAGCTTTAAATTATGCTTCAAAATATGTCAATATTAGACTCTATTTATAGAGAAAAAAAAGATACGAATTTTGATAACTTTTGAATTTTTTTTAATAAAAATTATATTTAATATCAACAATCTAAATTATATTTATAAAAGAATTTATGCAACCAATAAGAAATTTACACATGGCATAAATTGGATGGTGGAGGTGATAAATTAGGTTGTGATATGGGTTGATTGACCAACCCATGATACAACCGGTCATACAATTTTTTTTATTTTTGCTTTATTTTCTTTAATTAAAAATTATGTCTTTTCCTATGACCCAATGTTGGGGTCATATGAATGAAGATGGTCTAAGAGCATTTGATGTTTTTAGCTTTGTGATTCACAATAATTAAATAATTTTAATTAATGCAAAATTGTGTTCCAATGTGTGTTTTATTTAAGAATTAGTGTGTGTTTTACTGTGTGCACAAAATGGGAGCAAAAAACACCAAACTCAAGACCAGTCGTAAGCAGCGGTAAGCTTCACAGCCCACTCAGAGCATCACCAATGGTCAAACCTAAAGGAGGAAGATGTTGAGGTGGAATGGGGAGAAGAAGGGGGAGATGGTTGGGGGAGAAGGGGGAGAGGTAGAGGGAGAAGGGTGGGGGAGAGAAACTTGTACCCAGGGAGAAGAAAGGGAGAGGAAGGGGAGAAAGAGAGAGGGAGGGGGAGAGTGGCGGCCAGTCTCCTAGTTTGTTGGCCAGATTTAGGCGCGTGACCTCCACGCGCGAGTGGCGTGGGGTCCGCGCCATTAATAATTTTTTTTTTTAATTTTGCATTGATTATTGTTGCTTTTCCTTTTTTTTTTTTTTTTAAATTAATGGGATTGATCACTGTATATTAGCCGTTTCTCCTTTTTGTTTTTTTTTTTTTCTTTTCCACAATTCAATTAAATGAACAATGACTTCAATAAATTGTTGTTTACTATATTACCGTTTATAGCCGTTTAAAAACGGCTATATTGTAATAATTTTTTTTTAATTAAAAATTTTTCCACTATAAATACATGATCTAACAACCCCAATTTTCTATCACTTCTTACCATTTTCAAATATCAATTTCTACACACACTCTCACACATCTTATTCATATAATGGATAAAGATTCTTGGATGAATTGGTTTAATTCTTCCAATTCTGGAGAAAAAACATCTTCTCAAAATAACAATATTCATTCTCCAAATCTCAACATCCGTCCTGAAGATGCTAATTCCCAAAATTTCCCCTTTCATCCTCCAAATTTATCAGAAGGTCGAAACTTCCCACTACATTATATGTATCCACCTCAATTCCCCTTCATGTCGCATTCTCCATATGGAGTTCCTCCGACCATGGGTTCAAACTCATCAAGGAGATTCAGTACAGATGGATCCGGCACTGACAAAAACTCTCCAACTCCATCTTCTCAAAGATCATCTCCTTGCTCACCACAGAGCTCTCCAATAGGCCTTGAGAATATCAACCTCGTTGCCGATCTTTCAAGTGCCGAAGATGTCAACACTCCTGAGCCACGTCAAAAGACAATGTACTCTCATGCAGAAAACGAGCTTCTTGTAAGTTGCTGGCTAGATATTAGCACAGATTCGATGGTAGGAAATGCTCAAAAATTGCAGCAAATGTGGATCCGGATTGCTGATGCGTACAACAACAATCGTCCAGCCAACACACCGATGAAGACATGGGTCGTATTGAAGTCACATTTTTTCACCCTTCAGAAAAAATGTAAATGGTTTAATGCAATCTACATTAAGGAAAAGAGGAATTGGGGGAGTGGTTCAAGTGATGCAGATATTATGCTAAAGGCACAAAAAATGTATGCACAACTCCATGAGAAGCAGGGTTTTAAGCATGTGGGATCCTGGATGGTTTTGAAAGATAGTCCCAAGTTTGCAGATCCAGATGATGATTTTCGTGGTATAAAAAAGACCAAAATTTCTGCGTCTGGAGCATACAGTTCGTCTACCAACACCGAATCGAGCGCTCATGAGGATTCCAATACAGAGCGCACCCGTCCAATGGGGCAAAAAGCGGCTAAGAGAATGGCAAAGGGTAAAGGAAAATCAAACGACGCCGAACAAAGTCGAGAGAAAATTGACTCGAAACTAGCTGATTTAGAGGGGTATAACACGGCAAAACTATCTGCAGTAGTTAGTCTCGCTAAAACACGTGAGTACAAAATCCTCATGAAGGATACCTCAAAGATGACAGACGAACAGCTACGCATACATCTCCACATGTGTGATCAGATAAAGAATAATTGGGGCTTGTAATTTTATTTACCTATTGTTTTAATTATGTAATTTCATTCCTTGTTGTTTTAATTATGTGTGTTGTAGTTTAAATTAATTTTATGTAATGTAATTTTCCGCTTTTATGTAATATATCTATTTTTCGTTATTAAACTAATTGTTGGAAAACTAGCCATTAGAAAACTAACCGTTGCAAAACTAGCCGTTATAAATTTGTTTTCAATAAATTTAATAAAATATTGTCCAATTTTATTTCATATTTTATTATATTAAATAAATAATTAAAATTTAAATTAATTACATCAATTGAAATATTATGAGTTTTTATTTATTATAAAATAAAATAATTAATAGAGATTGTAAATTAATAAAGATTAACAAAATTGATGAGTGATTTGATAGTGGGACCGTGAATAGTTACTTTTGGGTAGAATGGTTGGTGGGGTATTTGTTTAGAGGTAGAGGTTTTTGTACTTTTGAGGTGGCGATGACGTGGCATCAAAAAAACCCAAAAGAGAGGTAGAGCCATTGGTGATGCTCTCATGCGGGCGCGTGCATCACACGCGCCTAGAAAGAGAGTGGCATGTTTTCCTTGGTTGGTCCATGCGCCTGATTTGACATTTATTATTATTATTTACTACCTAGGGGTGAGCATCGGTCGGTAACCAAACCGAAAACCGAAAAACTGAACTGAATTTTTTAAAATTTTGGAAACTGAAACCGAACTTTCTGAAAACCGATCACCAACCGAACCGAAATATTTCGGTTCGGTTCTAAGTTCGGTTTTTACTGAAATTTTAAAAAAAAATCTTTAATTTAGTTAAAATGGGAATGTATTCAGTTGCTGACTTGTTGTTGCCTGCTCAAATCAAAATCAAGAAATTAGACATATTAACAAAAATCAAACTACAAAATTTAAATAACATCTATATTCCACAAATCAAAATCATATAAAAGCTCAATAAAATCAATTCAAGTTCATTTGATCATTCTACATAATAAAAGCATAGACCAACAAACAGTAGAGTCCACAATATCTTAAGTTATACAATCCATACAAATAAAATAAGTTATTATATGAATTAAAAAATATTATTAAATATTATTTCGGTTCGGTTTTCGGTATTTCGGTTTTTTAATTACAAAATCCGAACCGAAAATCGAAAACCGAAGTTTTAAAAAGTCTAAACCGAAACTGAACCGAAAGGACCAAAAACCGAACCGAAATGCGAATTTCGGTTCGGTTTTTCGGTTTTTACGGAATAATGCTCACCCCTAACTATAGCACGGTCATGTAAATTTTACTATTTATATTTTATGATATGAAAATGTTAAATACGAAAAAATAATAATTTTTTGAAAGACCCACGACCATAAAATTTATATATTCCAAGTTTGATATCAAAATGTTAATTTACTTTAAAAAAAATTAAGTTCTAATAATATTTCAATCTCATTTTATATACTCGATATGATACATAGACAAATATATTTGAAGTGTTAGTAATTTTTTGATATAAAAATGTTGTTCATTAAAATAATATAGTTTTTCAAAGTTATTTTAATTTAATCTACTACTCATATAATTTATGAATTTAAATATTTTTTATTTTCATCATACGTTGTCTAACTACTTTACTAATTGTTTTTGTCACAATTGGCCTAAAACAAACTGTGCAATTTTATGTTCAATAACTTATTCATAATGAGTATGAAATGATGATATTATTGTGTATTTTAATCAAATCTTGATAATATTTCAAGCTCATTTGGTATCCGTGTGATATAGCAAATAAATTTCAAGTGTTAATAATTTTTTGATATAAAAATGATGATTATGAAAAATTATATAGTTTTTCAAAGTTATTTCAATTTAATCTACTTCTCATATAATTCATCAATTTTAAATATTTATTATTTTTATCATATGTTGTTTGACTATTTTACTAATTGCTTTTTGTCACAATTTGCCTAGAAAACTTGTGCAAATATATGTTCAACAACTTATTCATAATAAGCTTAAAATATTGATATTATTGTATATTACTCCAAAACAAATTTTCAAAATTTAACATATCATCAAAAAAATCTATATAATTTTTTTCATAGATGCCTTAAGAACAAATTTTATTTATTGGAAAAATCACATTGAATGGTAAACATTTCAAAATCTGATCAATCTAAAAATATGAAACTATATTTGTACAGAAACTAAAAATATTTCATCATTGTTCATATAATTGCGAACTTCATGCTACCATGATAATGAAATTTTAGATTTGTATTTACTTTTCAATCATGGTGGAAACATTATTTATCCGTACAACAAAAAAATGATAAATTTTTTCACTAAATTTTTCATGGATATCTAAAATGATTTAGATTAAGGTACACATTTTTATTCACAACTTTTCATGACATGATATTATTACCATATTTACACAAATCATACTAACTTCATACATATCAAATACGATCATATTTTTTCCTCAATTTTCGTATATATACAAAATGATTTTCATTCTATAAATATACATAAATTATGAAAAATTAAATATTTACAATTTATAAATAATAAATAATAAATATTTGTATTTCACTTAAAAGGTAGAAATAAGATTAATTGGTTTTTATATAGATGACAATGAAATTTCATAATAAAAATTTCAAAGTATTTAAAATATATATGAAAAAAATTCTTCATCGTCATATTATCGCTCTTATAAATTTCACAAGAATTTCATTTTCAATGTGGGAATTTTCAAATCGATTTTGGTAATTTTATTAGAAAAATATTATATTAAAATCGATTTTCAATTGTCTCAAAAATAATCTAAACTCAATTTACAATTATTCACTATTACAACGTTTTAAATAAAATAATTGATTTCAAATAAATAATACAAAAAAGGTTGGTGGATAAAGGGAACTACATGTAATAAATACTCCCTCCGTCCCACAAAGATAGGCCTAGTTCTATTTTCACACAGATTAAGAAAATTTTTGAAGTTCCAATTATACCCTTATCATACATTAATTGTTCAAGGAATTAATTCTACTCCAATTTTGAAGTTTCATTAATTGAAACAAATATTATTTTCACACTTATAATATTGCATTAATGATATTGTTTATCTCAAAATACAGTTTTCTACTTTCAAAAAAGAGAGGCAACTAAAAAAATTTAGAAGAGAGGAAACTAAAAAATTTAAACAAAAATTGCAACTCAAATTTAGAAGAGAGGCAACTAACGTTTTTCAACAAAATTTGAAACTCAAATTGTACTCCAATTTAAATTTTCACCATTTCTTCTGCTCTTGAGAATTCATGGAGTATTAGTTTTTTTTTTTTTTTTTCACATTTTAACAATGAACATGAATTAAAATGAGCATTTATTGATTAGTGTAGTGGTAATTCAATTTAATCATTAATGACAATTTGGAAATATGAAATGATTATGAGAATTTGTCAAAAATGAACAAATGAAGACTACACATTCAATGCAACTTTTTTTTTCCTAAAAAATAAATAAGGGCATATATGGAATTACAAGTTAAAAACTACACTAATATAGTAACAGGCCTATCTTTGTGGGACGGACGAAAATAGTATACAGGCCTATCTTTGTGGGACGGAGGGAGTAATTGATTTCATGTGAACTGTGTTTCACAAACTATCCATTTTTTTTTGTTGGTTTAATTAGAATTAAGAATTTTTTTTAAAAAAAGAATGATAAACTTGCCTTCACACAAACCAAGATCATAAATCTTTATTTCATATCAGTGGTAAATCTGTATGTTGCGCGATTTGTCATATAAAATCTAATAATTTTAAAATTATAATAACATAATTTGATTATATAATATACAAATGTATAAATAGGTTAAACAAATAAATTAGAAAGTCTATATTTGAAATATGAGATAAATAATAGTGACCAAATTAATTAAATGTGTATAGTCATTAAATACTTAAAAATCACATAAATTAAATTAGCACCAAAAAAAAAAAAAAAAAAAAAAAACAACAACAACTTTTTTTTATCATAATATTATTACACGGTAACTAAAAAAAAAATTCTGATGACATACTATATACATATATTGGAAACAACATAAATTTAAGCACAGACTATTAATAATTATTACTATCTTTTTACTAGGGTATATAAGTTTATAACCATAAATAGACTCCTTATTTTAATGAATTCTTTTTTTGTCCAATCAACTCAAATAATTCTATTATTCTAAATCCAATAAAATATATATATATATATATATATATATATCAACTCATCAAATATCCAAAATAAATTGTTATCTATTTAAATAAAATTAATTTGGGCTTAATCTTGTAGTAAATTAATGTAAATTGTTTATGATACAAAAGTTTGTTTGTAATTTTTTTCTGAAATAATCTACTTGGTCTACATTTTGGCACAAGTGGCTAAGCCTTGGGCGTTGTAAGCCCTAATCCCCCGGACATATCCAACCATCGCCCAGGGCTAGACCAACGACACGCATTGCCAAATTCTCCCCAAGACACCCCCTTCTCCCATGCCCAAACGGCATCAACACAAATCCATCTATTTTCCCTTCAAAATCAACAAACCTTTCAGGCTTGAACTTCTCTGGCTCGTCCCACAGCTTGGGATCTAATTGCAGGGCCCATATGTTCAGCAGCATTGTCCGGTGACAATGCAATGCAATCTGCCGATGATTCATGTGGGCACATACGAAATGTCTCGTTTATGATTCCTTGGAGATAAGGTAGGTGAGGAAGATCGGAATCATCGACTAGTCTTGAATGTCCTACCATTTTGTGCTTTGATTATTAAGTAAAAGTGACAATGCCCATTCCATTGTAGAAGCTGCAGTATCTGTACCAGCTGAGAACAGCATCTAAATCACAGTTTTTACAATTCTTAACTTTCAAAAAGATAACCTGAAGTATACAACTGGACTTCAAACTTCAAAGTCCATGAATTTTCACTTTGCAATTAAACTCATTTTCTAACCATTTTTCTGCCCAAAATTGAATTTGAAATCAAACAAAAGCCCTAAATCAATTTTTTTATTTTCATTTTATTCAAATTCAATTTTAAAAAATTGAACGAAATCTTCGATTTTTTTTACTAGACAAGTAATCAGAATGAAAACTCTATCCTTTGAGGGTGGAATTAAAAAAGAAAGGTTGCAAAATGTAAAAATTGTGATAGTAAGCACATAAGGGCATTTGTAGTAATTGAGTGTGTATTAGAGAAGAGAGAGTGTGTGTATGATGTAATTATGTGGTGGACCAGACTCAAAGCTTCACTCCATTTTCTTAACTTTTTTAATATTATTTTAATATATTAATATCTATTATCTATTATTTATATAAAAATATGAATATTTTTTATAAAATATGAATCGTAGAATATATCCTCATCAAAAATTATTATTTAAAGTTATAATAGTAATTTAGAATTTTCATATTTAAATAATTTTATATTAGAATCTTAATTCAAAATTTATAGAATCCTATTATAATTAGAAGTCTATTATAAAAGTATTATATATAAGGTATTTGTATTATTTCTTTTCTTAGTTAAATTGTTTCTTTTCTTATTTTGAATTGATTTTCATGCGTGTGATCTAAAATTAGTTACACTAAAAACATCTGCCCTAACAAATTACCTGCATCATCCCTCTGATAATTTCATCAGTATAACCATCAGGATCAGTTTCTTGGAGAGACAAAAGAACATCAATAACCCTTGATTCTCATTCTCCTCTCATCAATCAAATCCTGTATGAAATTGTTGATGCAAAAGATCAACTTCCAAATAAACCTGATGGTTTGTGAGTAATTCAGTAATTATGTGTAGCTAATTATTTGCACCGACCGATTAACAATTAAAAATAGCGGATGAGTATTGAGATTATTCGGTGACCGATTATATTGAGAATAAGAGTAGTAAAAAGAAGTTATTTTATTGCTCGATGATCCTTTCTTGGGCAGTAACTCTCCCTTTTATAGTAGAGTTTTTAACTAAAAATAGTAAAAGTTATCATTATAGCTACTGTAATAGCTTGTACAAGTGTTAAGTCTAGTTACAGATGGAGTGCTGCATGAAGTAGTAGGTAACAACCGTGTTAGTGTATGTCTGTCATCTGTCTTCATAGGTGTTATTCTTCAAGCTTTATCCATCCGATTATTATCCTTCAATTGTTTATTGATCTGAGAACGTGTCTAACCGATCATGAGGTTTAGTATCAACGAAGGCCAAATCGGTGCCAGTAGTCCTTATCAGTAGCATAATTAAATCGGTAGGCTACTTGGCCAATAACCTAAATAACATAATTTAATTGATGGCCAATAGCCTAATTTAATCGGTGGCCAATAGTCTAAATAATATAATTTAATTGATGGTCAGTAGCCTTATCAGTAGTATAATTTAATTGGTGGCCAATAGTCTAAATAATATAATTTAATTGATGGCCAGTAGCCTTATCAGTAGCCTAATTGGCTTAATTTAACTGATGGCCAGTAGCCTTATCAGTAGTATAATTTAATCGGTAGGCTACTTGGCCAATAACCTAAATAACATAATTTAATTGATGGCCAATAGCCTAATTTAATCGGTGGCCAATAGTCTAAATAATATAATTTAATTGATGGCCAGTAGCCTAATTGGCTTAATTTAACTGATGGCCAGTAGCCTTATCAGTAGTATAATTTAATTGGTGGCCAGTGGCCTAAATAATATAATTTAATTGATGGCCAGTAGCCTTATCAGTAGCCTAATTGGCTTAATTTAACTGATGGCCAGTAGCCTTACCAGTAGAGATTTACTGACCGAGTATAACAATGGCCCCTTGGATTCGGTTCTTGGTAATAACCAAGAAGTGGATCCAAAATCTATCGGTCACTACAGAGTTTAATATGTAGTCAGGTTTAAATTTTTCGATTTTTTTTTTTTTTAGTAAAATGAAGTTATTTAGGCGAAAATTTAAGATTACCCACTTCCCAAGAAACTTGTCCCTATAAATAATGGTTTTCCCATCATTCTTTATCATCACCCTTTAAACTCTTCATTCTCTTATCAGCACCCCTTAAAGATTGAAATTTTTTTAAAGTGAGTTAACCGGTCACCACTTAAGGTACGTTATTGGTCACCATCTTTTTTCTTTAATCGGTCTCTTTATTTTGAATCGTAGTATATATAGTTTTGGCGATAATGAGTGAAGAAGATTCACGAAGTACAAGTAGTGTACTGAGAGAATATGAGTTTCAATTTGATAGTGACGGAGAGGGTGGGGGAGAGTCTCATACGATATCGGTCGAACCCTTAAGGGTGATGAGAGACTCTGGTGAGGTATCTCAGACTTATAGAGGGGAAATAGAAAAAATTTGGTGTAGACCACCTCCTAGTACCTATTCGGTAACAGAATTTTTAGCTGGCCGAATTCGTAGTGACACCGATTTTGAGAGGTTAGATGCATATAGGCGTACATATCGTATTCCAGGTGATGTAACCTTATTTTTGCCTGAAGTCGGTGAGTCTATAGATAGGCCTCCTGTAGGTTGTATTAGTGTTCATTATCGGATGCTATATTCTGGCCTTAGATTTCCCCTACCTAAGATTATCACCGAATACCTTTATGAGTGGGGGATTGCCCCTAGTCAATTGTCCCCAAATGCGTGGTCACTCCTCATTGGGACCATACTACTGTTTCACCGAGAGGGTTGGAGTATTCCTACACCTACTGAAATGTCTTATTTATTTCAAGTTAGAGCTGATGGAGTAAATTCGGGGTGGTTTTACTTAGCCAGGAGGAATGGGAGTAGGTTTCTGACTGGGGTAGCCGATAGTGTTAAAAATTGGCGTGAAAGGTGGTTTTTTGTTGGTGGGAATTGGTCGACACCGAATTTCGAAAGAGATGGAATGTCTATCTGCCCTCGAGCAACTTATGCCTCTGAGTGCCGTAAATGTTTTCCTTAAAATTATTTTATTTTGTAGTGTTCTAATATTCTTAATAATTTCCCTTTTTGTAGGCTTAATTGAGCCCTCCGAGGACGAGATTTCTGAGATCTTTATTGACCGAATAGCTCAGGTCGACCGATTTCCTTCTACTCAGAAGAATTTTTTATATTTAGTGACCGAGAGAGCACTATTTGAGGTCGGACTCAGCACCTATCATCCTGACGAGGAGCTTACGCCTCCGATTTTTGGTAAACTTTAGTAATTTCACTTGCTACTATTTATCTAAAACATGTTTTTAAGACTACTAAATGAATGTATATTTGATTTGTAGTTGAGTATAGGAAAAAACCTTTGCAATTCATGGAGCAAGACGATATCCTCGCTCGTATGTCCAAGAGGAAGGGAAAGGCTCCTGCAGCTACAAAGAGGTCTTATTCAGCACCTACCCCAGCAGCCGGGAGAGCAGCCCACGAGAAAAGGCAGCGGGTATCTACTAATCTTCCATCTCAATCAACTGTGTTGTCATTGCATCCCGCTCCGCGTCCTATAGCTGCTCACTCTAGGGGGTTACCGACCGATAAGGGTGGTCTTTTCTTCAACTTGGATCCTAGTCGGTCAGCTCAAATGGAAAAGGGGAAAAAACCAACTTTTTATCGAGACTACTGCTCGGTGGTTACCCCAGCATCAAGCAATTTGGAAGATTTTCCTCAGGATGTTCGAGAGGCAAGTGAAATCCCACTTCGATCTTGGACCCCGAAGATGGAAGAGTATGCTGAATCCATGACTACTTCTGAGCAGATTACTTCGGCCATGGTTATGGGTGGTCGGTGTCTTGATTTCCTTGTGAAGGCGAGTACTGACATGGTGAAGATGGAGAAGGAATATCTGATAATGGGTAACCAACTTGGTTCTTTGAAGACCGACTATGATGCGGAAAAAGGGGTTTCAGCGGAGTTAAGACAACGGCTGAAGAATTCTGAGAAGGCCGAAAAAGAAGCAAGAAAGAGGGCAAACTCAGCGGAAAAGACTTTGGCTGAGAAGGAGAAAGAGATTGAAGCACTTAAGAGCTCTCTCGAAGAAAAAGTTGTTGAAGAGGTCGCCCGAGTGAAAGATGATATCACCGAGAAGGCGGTCGAGAACTTCAGAGCTTCTTCAGAATATGTGACCGATTACAACTTAGCTTATGTGCTGGCCAAAGAAGATATCATCAAAAGCATGGTGAAAGACCCAAGTGTTGGTATTGAGTCTTTGAAGGCCGACCTATTGGCTTTCATCGAAAAAAAGAATCTCTCTTGGGTGCCGGATTTTGGTACTGATGAGGAGACGGAGGCTGCTGATGTTGCTGTAGGAGGACTAACTGGTCAGTCTGATGTGGAGCTTGTCGGTCAGCAGGAGGCTACTGGGAAAGATGCTGCTGAGTCTTAGTTTATTTTCTTTTTGTTTTTTGTAAGGACTTATTTCCTTATTCGTAACTGATTTTCTCTTATGTAAGACATTCTACTTTTAATGTTCAATTTGTTTTTTTGTTTTTTTTTAAATCTATTTATCAGTAGCTAGATAAGGAGACAACAACATACTTTATTTAACAAGTAAAATTTACATAGGGTTTATGATGACCGACTAAAGAAAAAACAAGACCGACAAAAGAAAAAATGAAGTCTAAAAAACTAAGTACCTACTGATAGTATCTTTTGAGATGTTGTACATTCCATGGATGCCTTAACTTTCTCTCCTCCATGGTTTCTAACTCATAGGCTCCATTAGGTAAAACCCGTACCACCCTGAAAGGGCCTTCCCAAGTCGGTCTGAGTGGTGCCAAATTTTGGTCTTGTATCTTTTTTAACACCAAGTCTCCAACTTGGAACCTCCTACTCCGCACTTGACGATTGAAATAACGTGCACTTCTTTGTTTTAGTACTGCATTCCTTAGGCCAGCGTCCCTTCTTTTTTCCTCCACTAAGTCCAACTCTGTTTTATGATTCTCATCACTTTGATGTTCATCATAGTTCACAACTCGGTAGGATGAGATTCCAATTTCTACAGGGATGACAGCTTCCGTCCCAAAGGCTAATGAAAAAGGAGTCTCCCCAGTAGCTGTTCGATAGGTAGTTCGATAAGACCAGAGTGCTCCTGGTAGCTCTTCGGGCCAACACCCCTTTGATTCTTCTAACCGAGTCTTTAGCGTGTATTTGAGAATTTTATTGACTGCTTCAACTTGACCATTGGACTGCGGGTGGTATGGTGTAGAAAAATGATTTCGAATATGTAACCCAGCACAAAATTCTTTAAACTCGGTGTTATCAAATTGTTTGGCATTATCGGTCACGATAGAATGTGGTACTCCGAATCGACATATTATCGACTTCCATACGAAATCTACCATCTTGTTTTCAGTAATTTTAGCTAGGGGTTCAGCCTCTACCCATTTCGTGAAGTAATCGACTGCGACAATGGCATATTTAACTCCACCTTTCCCAGTAGGTAGCGGTCCGATTAAATCAATCCCCCATTTCGCAAAGGGCCATGGACTTATCACCGCAGTTAAGTCATAGGCTGGAAATCTATTCGATGGTGCAAAACGTTGACATTTTTCACATTTTCGAGCAAAGTCGATTGCATCCTTCTTTAAGTTAGGCCAAAAATATCCTTGGCGGATGATTTTAAATGCCAAGGCTTGGCCCCCCGAGTGATTGCCGCAGATTCCTTCATGGATCTCTCTCATAACATACAGGGCCTCTTCTTCATCAAGACATCGCAATAGTGGTAGTGAAAATCCTTTTTTATAAAGTACCCCTTCTATTAAGGTGTATCTTGCAGCTCTAATACGAAGCTGACGGGCTTGGATGGGGTTATCTGGGACTTCTTCTCTCTGCAGATAACTTTTGATCTGACTCATCCAACTTGACTTCTCATCTATCTCCATCATGTTGCAATCGATCACAATTGAAGGCGTCATTTGCCGACCGACTTCAATTGTTGTTAAGTTGGCTATTCCGGCCCCTGATGCCAATCGGGCCAATGCATCAGCTTGAGCATTTTCAGCTCTAGGTACTTGTTCTACTTGGACCTGTAGTTCATCCATTCTCTTTTTCACCTGACCAAGATATCGTACCATCTTTTCATCTTTGGCAACATATGCGCCTTTAATCTGACTTATAACCAATTGTGAGTCACTATACAGAGTGACATTGGTTACTCCCAGGGATTTCGCCATTTGTAGTCCCGCTAACACAGCTTCATATTCAGCTTCGTTGTTGCTTGCAGAAAATTCCAATTTTAGTGCTGTGCAGTAGCATTGTTGACCAGGACCGAGTAATACTATACCAACACCAGCCCCTTCTGCAGAAGAAGATCCATCAACAAAGAGTTTCCAAGGTATTGTCAACTCACGTTGCAACTCAATCGGTGGTGAAAATTCCACAATGAAGTCAGCTACAGCTTGCCCTTTGATTGCCGTTCTTGGTGTATAAGAGATATCATATTGACCAAGTTCGACCGACCACTTTAACATTCGTCCTGATGCATCTGGTCGTTGTAGAGCTTGTCTCAAAGGATAGTTAGTCAGAACTTCTATTCGGTGACCAAGAAAGTAAGGTCGAAGTTTCCGAGCTGACATAATTAGGGCATATGCTAATTTATCCATCGGTGGATATCTTATTTCAGCATTGTGTAAGGCTTGACTCACATAATATATAGGATGTTGTATGTGTCCCTCATGCCGAATAAGAACAGCACTAAGTGCCCAATTTGAAACCGCCAAGTATAAGTAGAGAATTTCATTTGGCAAAGGTTTTGCCATGACAGGAGGTTGTGCCAAAAATTCCTTCAACTTCTCAAAAGCGCTCTGACATTCCTCATTCCATTGAAAAATTTTATTTTTCTTGATAGTGTCAAAGAAAGGCTTACATCTGTCGGTGGATCGAGAGATAAACCGACTAAGAGCTGCTACTCGGCCGGTAAGACTTTGTACTTGTTTGGTCTTAGTCGGTGGGTGTAGGTTCATGATTGCAGTTATCTTGGCAGGATTTACCTCTATGCCTCTTTGACTGACCATGTAGCCGAGAAATTTTCCCGAGCTAACACCGAAAACACACTTCTTCGGATTCAACTTCATCTTATATTCTCTCAATATTCCAAACATTTCAACCAGATGTGTGATATGATCATGCGCCTTCAAACTTTTGACTAACATATCATCAACATATACTTCCATTGTATGACCGATTTGTTTTGCAAATATTTTATTGACTAACCTTTGATAGGTTGCTCCTGTATTCTTTAAGCCGAAGGGCATCATTCGATAACAGTAAAGTCCTCGGTCGGTCATAAAGGCAGTGTTCTCCTCATCATCTGGATGCATTGGAATTTGATTATATCCAGAGTAAGCATCCATAAAACTCATTAGCTCATGTCCAGCGGTAGCATCCACCATCTGATCTATGTGTGGTAATGGGTAGCTATCCTTTGGACATGCCTTATTAAGATCAGTAAAGTCAATACAAAGTCTCCAAGCCCCATTCGGTTTACGAACCAACACGGGATTAGCCACCCATTTGGGATACCTTGCTTCCCTTATGAATCCATTTCCCAGTAGTTTTAAGACCTCCAAGTTTAAAGCTTCATACCTTTCAGGGCTCAATTTCCTTCTTTTTTGAGCTACTGGTTTAACTTTAGGATCAATACTCAATCGGTGACATGCTTTTTCGGAGTCAATTCCAATCATATCGGAGTGAGTCCAAGCAAATACATCCAAATTAGCTCGTAAAAAATTCATGAGTTCACTTCGAACGGGTTCTTGTAAATTCCGACCGATCCTAAGTTCACTTTCAGGCACTACATCATCCATGACTACTGTATCTATCTCCTCTACAGGCTCTGCTCGCTTTTTTCTATCATCCTTTCGTGGATCTAGAGTCTCCCATACTTCAATGTATTCGGGTACTAAAAGTTCTTCTTGGTGATTTTGTTCTCCTTCAAAATTGTCTTGACCCACTCGGTCAGCTATACGTCCTGGGTCTTCATTTTCTAGTAAATATATCTCCCTGGGTTTGAGTAAATGTTGACACTCCATTGCTTCACGTTGATTTCCCCGAACAATCCCTTCTCCGAATGGAGTCGGAAACTTTAAACAATAATGATACATAGACACTGAAGCATGGAGCCGATAGAGTGCTGGTCTTCCCAAAATTACATTGTACATAGGTACTGAGTCTGCTTCTACTATCACAAATTCTGTAATGATTGTCTTCTTAATTTCACCGTCTCCGAATTCAATTGGTAAATCAATCACTCCTAAAGGTACTGTTGAACATCCACCAAATCCGGTTATCACATCATTGCACTTTCGGACTAGTAAAGTGGTTGCACTTAGTTGCCGATAAACATCATAATACATGATATTGGCATAACTCCCTGTATCAACCATTATCCTGTGTACTGGGGTCCTTAAAATTTCGAGAGTGACTATCAATGGATCATTATGAGGATGAATGATCCCTACAGCTGCCTCCAAATCATTATAGTGCATTGTACCTGATGTGGTATTTGATCCTGATCCTGAGGACATCATAAAACACCGCTGATAAGCGTTGGTAGCCTCCCGTATCCGTTGTTTCTTTTTCTGATTAGAAGCCCCAATTGACGAATCATTTATGTTGACTAACGGAAAAATCTCTGGCATAGGGCGTTCTGGTGCTGGTGGTCGGTCTTGTTCACCTTGTTGTTGTGGCCCTTCAACCAGTTTCTCCTCGGTCAGAGGTTTCTTCGTGAATCTTTTTAGGTTACCTTTCTCAATCAAACGAAAAAAAACTCTTAGTAGGTCACGACACTCATCAGTGTTATGACCTACTGATCGATGGTATCTGCAGTACCTACTATGATCCAACTCAGTAGGATTTTTCATCAAAGGTCTTACTGGAGGGAGAATTCCCATCTCTTTTACTTGTTCATATACCTCTTCAGGTTTGAGTGTTAATATACTCTTAACATATTGTTCTTGAGTGGCATCAAATGGCTTGAAAGCGGCCCCTGACCGACTTGTCTTTTCCTCGGTCGGCTCTTTCGTTGTCTCTTTTCGACCTTGTGCTCCCCTTACTCTATCTATCCGATTATCATGTTGAGAATTCACCGCATCCTCCGCACAAATATGTCTTTCTGCTCTCACTAAGAAATCTTGGTAAGTTTGAGGTCCCTGCTCGTGGATAGACCACCAAAACCGACTTTGTGGGCGTAGCCCTGAGATCACCGCCATCAAAATGGCATCATCTGATATCTTTTCCATCTCCATTATTTGTTTATTAAATCGATCCAAGTATTCCCTTAGTGATTCATCTTTGTTCTGTTTTATAGCCACTAGCCTCTCTTTGGGTACTGTCCTAATTTTGGATCTCATAAATTGAGTCAAAAAAAGTGAAGAGAGCTCTTCCCATGAGTGGATTGAGTGTTTGGGCAACATTCTGTACCATCGGTGGGCTCGGTCACCTAAGGTCATAGGAAAAGCCCGACACAAAATCGCATCGGTTGCTCCCTTCTCCAAGGAGTTCTCCCCTAGATCAGGGACATGACGTTGTCTACTCTCCAGCTCTGTAATGCGATCCCGTAGACGTTGAATTTCCACCAGGTCATGAGCGAGACCCGACCCTTGATTAGCTCCATTTGTCAGGATGTTTCCACGAGTGGGAACTTGTGGTGCTGGTATTGGTTCTCGGTCCATCTTTCGTCTAGCTGACCGAGATGTTGTGTCTGGTAGGTGTTCACGTTTATGCTGATGTGGTGGATTAGCGGTTGCTCCTAGTCGGTCAAACACACTGGCAGTTCGAGAGTGTGTTCTCTGATGGTGTGTCCTTCTCAAGGATGGGCGAGGGCTCTCCGCGACTTGGCTTTGGATTGGATGTTCTGGCCTTCCACGTCTATTAGTTTCCATATGCGAGTCTACTTCTGGTTCCTCCCGATTGATCCGCTTTGCAGCTTCTAGTTGCTGCTTGCATATGGAAGTTAGTACCGCCCATAGCTCAGGGGCTTGGGTAAGATGTTCTGCAATAATTTCTGTCGGAACTTGGTTTATTGGCGTTTGGTCCTTATTCCGACCATGATTATCTTGATTATGGTTTTCGGTTGAGCTTGCTGGACTCCTTGGAAAATTATCAGTAGGTCGAGACATGTTTGATATGCTGTAGTCTTTTCCCCCTTCTTCTAGCGCCAACTTGTTGATGCAAAAGATCAACTTCCAAATAAACCTGATGGTTTGTGAGTAATTCAGTAATTATGTGTAGCTAATTATTTGCACCGACCGATTAACAATTAAAAATAGCGGATGAGTATTGAGATTATTCGATGACCGATTATATTGAGAATAAGAGTAGTAAAAAGAAGTTATTTTATTGCTCGATGATCCTTTCTTGGGCAGTAACTCTCCCTTTTATAGTAGAGTTTTTAACTAAAAATAGTAAAAGTTATCATTATAGCTACTGTAATAGCTTGTACAAGTGTTAAGTCTAGTTACAGATGGAGTGCTGCATGAAGTAGTAGGTAACAACCGTGTTAGTGTATGTCTGCCATCTGTCTTCATAGGTGTTATTCTTCAAGCTTTATCCATCCGATTATTATCCTTCAATTGTTTATTGATCTGAGAACGTGTCTAACCGATCATGAGGTTTAGTATCAACGAAGGCCAAATCGGTGCCAGTAGTCCTTATCAGTAGCATAATTAAATCGGTAGGCTACTTGGCCAATAACCTAAATAACATAATTTAATTGATGGCCAATAGCCTAATTTAATCGGTGGCCAATAGTCTAAATAATATAATTTAATTGATGGCCAGTAGCCTTATCAGTAGTATAATTTAATTGGTGGCCAATAGTCTAAATAATATAATTTAATTGATGGCCAGTAGCCTTATCAGTAGCCTAATTGGCTTAATTTAACTGATGGCCAGTAGCCTTATCAGTAGTATAATTTAATTGGTGGCCAGTGGCCTAAATAATATAATTTAACTGATGGCCAGTAGCCTCATCAGTAGCCTAATTGGCTTAATTTAACTGATGGCCAGTAGCCTTATCAGTAGTATAATTTAATCGGTAGGCTACTTGGCCAATAACCTAAATAACATAATTTAATTGATGGCCAATAGCCTAATTTAATCGGTGGCCAATAGTCTAAATAATATAATTTAATTGATGGCCAGTAGCCTAATTGGCTTAATTTAACTGATGGCCAGTAGCCTTATCAGTAGTATAATTTAATTGGTGGCCAGTGGCCTAAATAATATAATTTAATTGATGGTCAGTAGCCTAATTGGCTTAATTTAACTGATGGCCAGTAGCCTTATCAGTAGAGATTTACTGACCGAGTATAACAGAAATTATCCCTCTTTTCCTGCAAATCCTCCAGCTCCTTCTCCAGTTTATCCATTCCAATCCACCTCAAAATCGGCGATATTCGTTGCCCCACTCAATCGGAAACTCTCTGTCACGATCTCCTTTAACTTCCTACTCTCCTCCAAGGTCCCCTGAATCACCATCGTAGTACCGTTTCCCACCGATCATCGTCATCATGACATTAAGCGCAGTTTTGAAAAAACATCGTTTTCATCTCAACCACCTCAAATATGACGTCGCTTGTCTCTCGCAGGAGGCGTTTAACGAGCGAACGGATCTCGCTTCTGCGAACGTCGGATAGCATCTAGATCAGATTCGTGGACAGGAGTTCGATCGAGGCAATCCGTCTTAGGTTTCGCAAGTGATCTCCGTACGAGGCCCAGAGAAGCGACGTGTAGTTGTAGCCGACGTGTTTCCCCGCCAGCAAACGATGTCGTTTTTGGTGAAGCATTCCTCTGCGGCGGCGGGGGAAGAGACCACGAGCACGGGCCGTGAACCGAACTGAAGCAGCACGACCGAGTGTGTTTGTTCGATATCTTTGCTAAGGTTTGATGAAGAGGTTTCTTAAAGAGATAGAGGTGGCCTATTACTGGTAAGGAAAGAAGTGGACTTGGAGGGTATTTTCGTAATTTTCTTACAAAAATGGGTCGGAGAAATTGAGGGAGGAGGAGGAAAAGGAAGAAGAAGTGTATGAACTCCATGGAGAAGGGATCAAGTGTGGTTTGGTTAGGGTATGTTTGGATTGGGGTGAATGTGGATTTTGCAAACCGGATCTATGATTTGAGTGGATTTTGAAAATCTTGTGCTTGTTTTTTTATTATATAAGTTAGAATTATAGTTAAGATGTCCTCATCACATTGGGAATTGTAGAAAAAATAGTTTTTTTTTTTTTTGAAATTGTAGAAAAAGTAAATGTTTTTATTAGGAGTTAAAAAAAAAAAAAAAGATGGAGATGAGATTTGCAAATCATTAATCATCCATGGCATGTCCCAAAGTTAGATGAACACATCCCAATCCAAACATATCCCAATCCAAACATACACTGAGTGCTTTTGAACTTACTACTATTTATTATTATAAGATGTTTGGGTTTTCAAATATCAAGATTATGAGTTGTTGGTTTAATAATAAACTAATAATCGATTGAAATAATGTAAGATTTGAGATCCCATCATGCGTAGTATTAGCTACATGATATAATAATTCGAGAGTAGGGCAATTATCAAATATGATCATTAATGTAATTTTGCCAAACAAATCTACTCACAATTTATTCTCTGTGAATTAGAATTGTGGGTATATTCAAATATAAAATTTTCTAATTATTTGATTGATTTTTTTTTTCTGTCACATGACTCTTTGACTTTGGCAAAGTTAAAACCACCTTATGCTGGAGATAAAAATCTTTTTAACTCGTTTCTTTTGTCACCCGTGACATTGTTAGGATTGACTTTTATAGTGTTTTATTTTTATTTATTTTTTTGAAAGAGAATTGCCTTTTATAGTTTTTTTTATTATGGTTAATTATTAGAGAATTGACTTTTATAGTTAAATATTACAGTTTCGTGCAAATTAGATTTTTTAAAATAATATGATATATGATCTATTATGATGGCCTTTTCAATAAAATATATGATGGCACAACAGGTAGGGCCGAAGCCCAATTAATCGAGCTATTCTAGATCTATACCATATACTTTTTCAGAATGAGATACAATTTCAATTTAATTAATTAATTCTCTGAAAATATTAATTATGTTTCATTTAGCATAATTCTCACTTATTTTCCTCATCCTTGTAATTTTCTTTATTTAATCTAATGTATTTCCTTAATGCGATTTAAACCTTTTGCATTAATAATGTGGATATAATTTGGATTTAGAGAAAGGATTACATTAAATATGCTATTGACTACATTCCCTCAAATACATAGCGTTCATTTTCCTAATCTGATAAAATCAAATAATTACTATTACAATTGATATATATAGGCTTTAAAGGTTTCGAACTAACATGAATTTAAACCAACTAACAATATAATGAACTTAAATACGTAAATACTAACTCGACTGAACAACAATAGACCTATCATCAAATTTCGACTCAAGCAAGTTAAACCGAACATTCAAAATATTAAATCCAAAAAACAAAAACAAAAAAAAATAAACGTAATAATTTATATGAGACTGTCTCGCAAAAAATTATATGAGATTGTTGCACATAATACCTTAAGTGTAGAGTTTTATAAAATTTTATTTGAGATCGATATTGATTGTGTTAAATGAGTTGACTTGCTTTTAATTATCCATATGCATGTTCTTCCCTCAATAGCATATAAACCCCCAAAAATTTGTACAAAATTTCATTAGCCAGTGTATTGTTCTGTTAAAATTTTGATTTTTAGTGTTTTTTTAACCAGATTTTTAGTGTTTAAATGTTGAATTTATATTGATTTAGCTCCCAAACTTAATTTGCCCCAACATTGTCTAGCTCCGTTCCTATTTATATCAATTTTATCTTACATAAGTTCTTATATGAAATCGTCTAAACATTAATTAAATTTTAGTGTTTGAATATTGATTTTTTATTGATTTATCTCCCCAAATTTAATTAGCTTTTTAATTCTGTCTCTATTCATATGAATTTTATCTTACATAAAGTCTTGTATAAGACGAATTCAAAATTAAATACGCATATAATGTTGAAATTTAAGGTAACTACAAACCAAACCACATAATAAAAGTCATGTGTATATCTATAAATTGAAGTTCTAAGTATGAATACATAATTAGAAGTAGTTTAAGTTCACAAAATTGATATTTGAGATAAATTAATTAGGATAAAGTTGAAGAGGAGAAATGAAAACAGTGGGCGGCAGGATGAAGAGAAAAGAAATGAGAGGGCGACACGTGTGAAGGAATCGTGGGAGTAGCAGCGGAGTTTCAGAGTTAGTTTGCAGAAAATAAGGTTTAAATATGGGAAGAAAGTCCCTACTATAATATCCCTTCCCTTTCTGCTTTTCAATACTTGAAAAGCTACTACACTTTCCTCAATTTATTGCCTTTTTTCATTCTTTTTCTACCTTGTTTTCTCCAACTGAATCAGATAAGTTCTTTATACTGCTATATCATTTTCATTTTATTAATTTTTATGTAATACATTTTTCTTTTTTACTATCATATATTTAGGTAATAAATTATGGGACGATGAATTATCAATTTATTTGGACATAACTATTGTTTTGGCTTGTGAACTTTCGAGGTTTATTTGAATAAGTTTTTATATAATTGTTGTGTTCTTAATTTGTATCTGGACGATGGAACACATTAACTTGGAGATATAAATATGATGGTTTAGAGGGTTAAAATTCAAAATAAATTCGAAATTAGATACTGAAATATGTAAAATTTAATGAAAAAAGATTTTAAAAAAAAGTTTTGGGATACTTTAAAGAATTACTTATTTAAAATAATAGATTTATCAACACTTTGTAATTTATATTTGATACACCAAAATATATTGAAATAAGAAAAAAAATTAGAATTTTATTTATTATGAGTTTCATTTTCTTCTTTATGTTACTGGGATTCTGAGAAAAAGTTACACTTTAAGCCACTTTTAAAAAGTTCAATAACCTCCTCAAAAAAAAAAAAAAATCAAAAATAATAATTAATAACCGACGACATTAACAATTTAAACATCGTAGATGTAGAAACTTGGTATTATCTTAAATTATACAATTGACACTATTGATATTTAAAAATATCACTATCTTATTTTATGTAACAACATAAACAACTAATTATACTATGTAAGAAGTTGCACGGAATTTTGAAAAAAATAGTTAAACACCTTCCAAATCTCATTTAATGCATAACATGTTATATTTAAAAATCTTGCCATATTAAATATGGTAACCCAAGTAGTATCTAAATGATTAGAGATTCTGGCAAGACCAACCGAGGAATCTAAGATCTGAATTCATTCAATAAATAAACTGATCTTAACATCAATTCTGAATTCAAACCAACATATTTTAAAAGGAGCTAGATAACTTAAATATTATTCCAATGAAGGGGCAAGGTTAACTGAATTCACTGAATTCCATGAAATTTAATAAAAATATTATTAGAAGAGAAAATGCTTAGCAGGTGAACATTAAGAAGGAGGTGTTGACGTGTCCTAAAATTGCATCTTCTCTAACCAACTTCTTCTCTTCTTCTCATCATCAAAGGATATGCACCGCCATTGCCTCTCTCTCGTCACCTTTCTTTTATTGGCCTGATACTGCCAAACCCCTTTCTCTCTCTACAACCTCTATTCTTTTCTATTTATTTATACATGTTTTTGATTTGTACCAAGTTTGATTATCTATCCATACTGCTCCTTTCAGACAGACAGTTTACAAGGCTATATTCAGCATCTTTAATTTAATTCCAGAAATATTTGAGATTGAAAATGGGGAGAGTGAAGCTTCAGATCAAGAAAATAGAGAACACAACAAACAGGCAAGTCACTTTCTCCAAGAGAAGAAATGGACTTGTCAAGAAAGCTTATGAGCTTTCTGTGCTCTGTGATGTTGATGTTGCTCTTATCATGTTCTCTCCTTCTGGAAGAGTTAGCATCTTCTCTGGAAATCGAAGGTTCCATTTTTACCTTTTTTTTTTTCTAATTTTATTTCTCTTATTACATTAATTGAACTCGGAATTGTTGCTTGGAAGTATTGAAGAGATCATGGCGCGGTACATTAATCTTCCCGAGCATGAACGAGGAAGGTAATTAAGAAGTTGCAGATTTTATCTTTTTTTTTTCCCTATGATTCAAGTTTTTGTAGAATGATTTGAAGAGTAATTTAATTTATTTTCTGTTGTGTTTTATTTCTCCATGCAACTTCAACAGGCTGCAGAACCAAGAGGTAATTAACATTCTCCTTTTCTTTTCTTTTTTTGTTCGTTTTTTTTTTTTTCGAGATTAAGAGTTAATTGTTGTATAATAAAATATGATGAAATTGTTTGCAGTATCTACAAAGGGCTCTTGGAAAATTGAAATCTGAAGCAGATCGATCTTATCAAGCAGCTACCAGGTAGAAAATTTTGACAAACGATTTTTTTTTTATTTGTTTATTTTCAGAAATTGTGATTGAAGAATTTCTAACATACAGAGGTTTCTTTCTTTCTTTTTTTTTTTTTTTTTTTTGTATGTGTCCTGCTTGTGAAATCATATGTAGCAGTCCAGCTAGCATGATTGATTCTCAGATTGAGGTGTGTGTGTTTTTTTTTTTCCTGAAAATCGTGAATTTTATT
Source organism: Scutellaria galericulata (assembly GCA_946896805.1). Taxonomy (NCBI): domain Eukaryota; kingdom Viridiplantae; phylum Streptophyta; class Magnoliopsida; order Lamiales; family Lamiaceae; genus Scutellaria; species Scutellaria galericulata. The sequence goes on from OX335793.1 coordinate 17,690,239, forward strand.
TTCAAATTATCGATCATTTTATAAATTTATTGATCTAGCAACTGATCATGGAGATGATGAAATACAGGAAATGCAGCAGGAATTACTCAAATACAAATCTCAGCTTGAGGAAATGGAGAAAAAACTAAGGTGTATATGCATTTATATATCTACTCATGTCAATAAATCAAACATAATTTAGGTGAATTAAAAAAAAAAAAGAAATTTTGTGTAGGATTTACGAAGCTGATCCTTGTGAAATCGCGACACTATATGAGGCCGAGTACAGAGAACAAATAGTTGAAGAAAATTTGAAGCAAATTAGGCTGCGAAAGGTGAGTTTTCTCTTGTGATCTCAAACTGAACTGATTTCAATAATTTGAATTATGTCGATATTAATATTTACGGATATTTTAAGTTTCTAAGTCTGACAAAGCTATCCTTCTTTCAACAGCATGTTCTGCAGGACCACCATAACTCCCCTGTTGCACAAACCTCACAGGTTGATAAAATTTGCGAAAAACAATTGCTTGATGTGTTTGATCATGAGGATAAATCAAATTCCTACCATTTACTACTGTGTTTATGCATATGTTTCAGGTGATGAATTATCCGTCAAACACGACAGATATCAATGTTTTGGGTAATAGAAATGCAGACAGTGTATTGGATTGGCTTCCACAAAGGGATCCACAAGTTCAAATCCTCAACTTCTTGGATTCTAATGGCCTTTTACCAATCAGGTCCGTAAAACTTATATATTTGATTCTAATTGGAAAAATTACAAATTTAGGATACTATTTTTAGGTCATTCACCACTGAAGGACACTAACTTTTTGGGGCCCAACATTGGGACACACTTTTTAATTTGGGCGATTTTAGGACAAAAATTCTGAAATCACGAATTTCTGCCTTTTGCTGATGTCATTTGGTCCAAAATTCGTGTGATTAAGCCCGAATTTGCGATTTCGGATTTTTTGTCCTAAAATCATTCAAATTGAAAATTTAGTGTTTCAATGTCGGATCTCAAAAAGTTAGTGTCCATCGCTAATTGACCTAAAGATAATGTCCTAAATTTACAGTTTTCTCTTCTAATTGCACAAACATACATAAACGGGGTCTGATTCTTGCAACATTGTAGTTAATGTACATTTTTATTTGCAGGGATCAACCTCAACGTATAGATAACATGTTGCCACAGTCTCTCACTCTCGTTCACGCCCCTAGTGTGCACGTTTACAACCATTTGAGTCCAAGTAGGAGTATCGAAGATGTACAAAGACCGGAGTTTGGACATGCTATCGATGTCAATCTTTCGCCATGGACTGAATTATATCCTACAGGTTCATCTATTGAATTCTCTATTTCATTTCGTATTTAATCAGTGCAAAAATATTGTTTATAACTTTGAAATTGTAATTTTATATTGACAGGAAATGATCCATTTCCAACAACGCAGCCAAGAGAAAGAGCACTTGTTGAAATGTTTCTATCTCAACTTACAACAACAGTGAATCAAGATCATATATGATGATATTTCGACATTATTCAACAATAACATCGTTTATAACTCCTTTGCCTATATTGCTATTTAAGTGTGTTTCTTTTTTAGGAACTATTATTTTCTTTATCGATGTTACATAATAAATCAAATACATAGTTCTGGTTCTTTTTTTATTTCTCAATTTATTCATAATGCAGTTACTAAATTGCTTTAAATCGCCCAGAATAATGGTAATTTCTTGTTTATGTTTGCTTAAAAAATTAAATTACCTGGCAAACTCCATTTTTTTCATATAAAAATAGCTAAATGGAGGGGAGGTTGTAAATTGGCTTTTTTAAAATATATATATATATATATTTTTGGGTCAATTTTGATTAATCTAAGTCAACACCAAGTGTGGTATATATCGGATTCATGTAAATTCGTATCTTTTTCGAGATAAAAAAATTGTATTATATTGAATACTTTGTGAGAGATAGGCAGACGAAAATTAGCAATCATAATAATATAATTAATGAATTTGCATTGTTAGGGTATTTTCCTCCATGTCATCACAGATCTTACAATTAGTTGTGATTCTTCACATATTAATTTTATGATCAAATTGTTTCTTCCGTCTACATTGTAAAATAGTCTGCCAAATTTTAGTCTTTTTACAAGAAAAAAAAAAGTCAATCAAAACCCCCAATTTTCATTTTTATAACATTTATTTTGACAAGCATTACAAATTCATATGTTGAATGTGAGATCAACTCTGAAATCGATATTATTAAATTCCATGAAAATTAGAAAACGAGATAAGATTATAGAAAGTTAATAAATAATAAGATTAAGAAAAGGCCAAAAATGCCCAAACCAAAAAATGAACCGGGAATTGATGAGCGCCGAATTTCAAAAATGAAAACTCGAAATTAAATCCAAAAAAAAAACCCTCTCCATTTTCTATTCAAGATTTTCCATCTTTTTCCCTCTCTCAAAATATTTTGAAACACCCCTTCAATGGCGCTACAATTCATTCATCACCTTAAATACAGCACTCCGTCTCCACAAACCACTCTCTCACGGCCATCATCAGATCAGTCTCTCCCTTCTCCTCCGCGTAGTTTCTTCCATTTTTAGTGCTCTGCAATGGCGGACTGCGTGAGAGTCACGCGCTTGGCGGCGAAGAAGAGAGCTGCGGAAGAGGAACTGCAGCAGGGCAAGATGCAGAGAGTGGCGTTGGGCGAGATTCAGAATGTTTTGTCTTCACGGAACCTGGGTTTGGATAAGAACCACAAGATTGAAATCGGATTTGAGAAGAAGAGTAAGGCTAAGAGAAATGTGAATGGAGAGAAAGCGTGTGCGAAGGAAAAGGAGGGTTATGATGTTGATGTCGAAGCGAAATGCGATGATCCTCAGATGTGTGGAGCCTATGCTTCTGATATATATCAATATCTTCGTACTATGGAGGTGTGTTTCATTTGAATTGCTTTGTTTTCCCAATTTGGTATTGCAATTTATGAGATTTATTGGTTATTTAATTTCGTTTGTATTCTCTGTTTACTCTATGGGAAGTGAAGAAATTTGTTTGAATTTGATGTTGAAAAGTTGGGGTTTGATTATGCATTTGAAGAAACGTGGAGATTTGCTTTAGTTTCTAATATGATTTAGGGTTTGAATCTCTGAAAATGGTGAAATATCCAAATTTGCTGGAGATATGCTAGTGTGTTGTTTTGATCTTTTATTGGATGGGAATTTAAGTTTGAATTGATAATGGATCTTAGTTCATGGTTCAGATGGAGGCTAAGCGAAGGCCATTGCCGGATTACATAGAGAAAGTTCAGAAAGATGTGAGTGCAAACATGAGAGGAGTTTTGATAGATTGGTTGGTTGAGGTTACAGAGGAGTACAAGCTTCAATCTGATACGTTGTATTTAACAGTATCATACATCGATAGATTCTTATCAATGAATGCGATTAAGAGGCAAAGACTTCAGCTTCTCGGTGTTTCCTCAATGCTCATAGCCTCGTAAGGGCCATTTATTGTTGCATCTCTTCATTGGCCAAGTGTTTCGCACTTCTTTTCTGAGATGTATTTGTGATTGGCAGGAAATACGAGGAGATCACTCCTCCAAATGTTGAAGACTTTTGTTACATCACTGATAACACGTATACTAAGGAAGATGTAGTGAAGATGGAGGCTGATGTGCTTAAATCACTTGGATTTGAAATGGGGAATCCCACTGTGAAGACATTTCTAAGGTAGAAATATGTCATTATGGACACATTTTGCTCACTCTTATTTGTTGATCGTATGGCTAAACGGGCTTTTGATTTCTTGTTGGGATTGCAGACAGTTCACCAGGATATCTCAAGAAGATAATGAGGTGAGCTTATGCTTCATTGCTTACAACATAATTACTTTGGTTAACTCTTATATAAGTGATTCTGATGTGTATATTGTCTTCTTCTACAGAGTCATAGTTTGCAGTTGGAGTTCTTAGGTTACTACCTAGCAGAGTTAAGTTTGCTCGATTATGGCTGTCTGAAATTCTTGCCTTCGTTGGTGGCTGCATCAGTTGTATTTCTTTCAAGATTTATACTCCAGCCTAAGCTTCATCCTTGGGTATGTATGTTCTTAGTATATGACTTATAGACACTTTTAAAATCAGTCTTCATTTGTTGTATGAATCTAACTATATGGTTCACTTTATACAGAATTCAGCTCTAGAGCAACATACAGGATATAAAGCAGCGGATTTGAAAGAATGTGTTGGCATTCTTCATGACTTGCAAACGAGTAAACGAGGAAGTGCTTTAGTTGCTATCAGGGAGAAATACCAGCTACACAAGGTTCATACTTGCTTTCAAGTTTCATCCATGTTTGGTTTTTTTCTTATAGTTGTTGATATAGTATACTAAGATCAAAAATCGTTCTTCTTGAAACAGTTCAAATGTGTGTCAACACTATCATCGCCTTCTGAAGTGCCAAAGTCCTTTTTTTGAAGAGATCCAAGATGAATGATTAGATATAGAGATTTTGAAGACATCATATCTATGATGGTGTACATATAGCTAGCTATCAAGTTAGGTACAGATTTGACTAGGTTTGTGGTCTGATCTTTAGGAAGATTGATCGATTTCTTGACTACTCTTTTGCCCTGCTTGAAAGGGCAGATTTGCATTGGTGAAATGATTGACATTACTAACACTAGGAAATATAGGTGTTCTGGAAAATCTCCCTTCATGAGCTGCAATGGCTTGGAATTAATTCATTTATAATATACCATTTATTAGTCTCTGGAATTAATCTTTTGTTTTTTTGTTTATATATGAAAAGTTACTTGATTTAGCTGGAGAACAATGAGAAAAAAAAAAAATTGCTTATCAAGAAAACAAACTAGACTTGCAATTTATGGTTATTTTTGAGTTGCAATTATAACGAGTTAAAATTAAATATCAATCATAGGACAGATTAATAGTAAAATTCATACAAGTTTTTCATTGCTCAGTCACAAACACAATAAACATTAAACAGCCTATGTTACTAATCTTCTTTCGAAAAAAATAAAAGCAAACTGTATATTAATTGCTTTCAACTCCTAATATTTTGAGTAAGGATTCTTGTGGAATCTAGTTTTGTGAGTTGAGTCAATCTACAACTCACATGATTAAGATTAATTGGTAAGAAAAGATTTGAGTTATAGATAGTGAGACTCATCTTACAAAATTATACCGATAAGATGTCACATTTAATTTTTTGTGAAATATTTAGACTTGAAATCACTTCAGTTGCAGTGTAAAGTATCTTCTTATTATTCATACATGCGTGTTACTGTTTTACTTTGTGATCCTAAATCATTCATTAATTAGGACATTTTAGACAACTCAAATTTTGTAAGAAACATTCACATTGTAAGAAACATTCACATTTTTATACAAGTAATAAATATAATCATAACTTCATAAAATTTTGAATGGACAGTTACTCAAATAATTTCTCAAATAAAAAGCTCTTAAAATGTCCATCATTGATACGTAAAAATCACATCTCTTTAAATATTATAATTTAAATTTAATGATTATATTGGATTTTTGACACATTATGTACCATATATCATTTTCAAATCAAGTAATTTAATAAATTTATAAGTCCACCCTTTACAGATGAAGACGAAAAGAATAAAGAAAAAAAAATCTATACCCATGAAATAATCAAATCACAGAATCTAATTAAAATAAGATTATGCAAATCAAAGTCCTCAATTAAGGGCGTCATGGTATTCCTCCATGCCTAAACAGTAGACACATGACATATTAGAGCCTATTTAGAAGGGTATTAACGGCAATTTACATATAATCATAGATTATAAATAGGACATTCACAGGGAATGGAGCTAAAATCAAAGGCCTACACTAAGTCTAGCATCATCCAAATCTATTGCTGTAGCTAAAAGTTAAGGCTTTAGGGCATCAATGCACGATAGAATTCTCGACTCTCTACATTCGGAAATCCAAAACGCAAACCACGTTGTTAGCAAAACAAGCGGCAATCTTATCGCCTTCTTTGTTCCAGCAAACTTCGAATATCCCACCATTTCCAGTGAATGTTTTCACAATTTTTGCTTCCTTCACGGACCATACGTGCAAGCATTTGTCTAGTGATCCACTAGCCAAATACTCCCCGTTTGGGCTAAATGCAACGGAATAAACAGGATCCCTGGATTTGATTGTTTATAAAAGAAATGTAAGGAGAAGAAAGTTGTAAAATATAACTAGAACGACATAAAACAGAACTTGAATTGTTCAACTGTTATGTGGAAATCTCTTTTTGACTATTTGTTTCAGGGGTGTTTTATATTGCAGAAACTACGACCATAGTGTTTGTTTACCAACAGCCCAGATGAGAGCATGGCTGTCATTCAATTGGCATACTTATAATTATGAAGATAGATCTTTAACAATATCCATGAAACCTCATCTCTTCTTATATTATTATTATTATGGACCAATGTTCTTATGTTTGGTTAACAAGATAATAGAGGTTCAGTACCTGTGGCCATTCAAGCTGTGCAGAAGATTTCCCGCATCTACATCCCACAGCTTTATAGTAGAGTCAAAGGAAGCACTGCAGAAGAGGAAGAATGACAGTAAGATAGTATCAGAAACGCATACAAAATAATACACTGCTACTTTGAATGTAACGGAGAACTTTAAAATATTACATTCTTGAACATTTAATATAGGAAGCATAGTGTATCAAAATCGTCTTATGTAAATTGGTTCAACTAAGTACACTTCCATTTTTGTTCTTTCCAGCTGGTCTTATTCTATTCAGTTAATGTTCCCAATAACTGAAGTATGAGTGCTGCGATGGGCAGATCTGAAACCTGAAGTCCTTCGCACAAATATTGGCTCCCCCCCCCCCCCCACTTGCGCCTATTCAGTTTATGCTTTCTGTTCAAATTTTTTATTTATTTTTACTTGTAATTGTATTTCTGCACATTTATCTTTCTGAAACTCTATATCTATATTGAAAGGAAAAGCTAGAATCCAATTTAATAGGCCGTTGTTAAACTGAGACCAGGCAATCATCCAATAGCCCATATTGCAGAAAAATCACCTTGCGAGCACTAGTTGCTGATTAGGGTTGTTAGTTCCTGGCCCTGTTGGACTCCATCTCACAGTGTATATCTCCTGAAAAATATATTGAATGTGTACTGTAATTTATAGACTCAATGGAAAATAAGCTAGATAGACAAATGACGTACTTTGGAATGTTCCTTCAAATCAAGCAAGCAGGTGTCCTGTTTCATAGTCCATATCTGCATTATAATCGACAAAACACAGAAACCAATTATATACAAGAGTTCAACTAAAATAAAATGTGGACAAACACTTGATGAATATACAGTAACCTAAATATTTTTTTTCCAAAGAAGAGTAAAAGGCTATGTAATGAGCTAATAATACACTACCAGCCATAACATATAAAGATGCACAATCAGGATAAACTAGTTTAATCATCATCTATTAAGCTGACTACAAGTTAAAACTCCATGTCAAAAATTGCCTGACCTTAGCTGTAGAATCATCAGAGCAAGAGGCAAGAAGGGAGCCTGTGGGGTCCCACTTGATAGCATTAACTTCACCCTGAAGAAGCACGTTGAAATGTTACTGCAAATAAAGTAGTAGTACTTAAGGCATTTAGCAGGTATGTCGTGTTCCACAAACAGCTCAATTACATTCATGCAAAGCTTTCTTAGTCCAACTATAGCGGCAAAATACTCAATAATCTACTTTTGTCCCCCCAACTAGAATTGATTTTGAATGCTCCTACTTGTATAATTGATCTACATGGATACCAGTTACCCAGCATGAAACAAGAGTATACATGGGTATTGAAATATCATTGTTCAATCTATACTATTAGACAAGTCTACTACTGAAATCGAGTTAACACAACAAAACCGACCAAAGACAACAAGTCACCACTGACTTTAAGTTGCCACCTAGTGTCACTGTGATCATCCATGCCATAACCATCTCACTGCACCATCAGATTTTCTCCAACAAGCCATAATGAGAAATATTGATGCAGTGTGCATCAAGATATGGAGCTTCATCAGATACACAGGCCTATCATAGTTTCATTACTTGATCAATCACTAGCGCCAGAGGAAAACTCTACAGCAGATTCAGAAATGGACCTTCTACAGCCACTGAATTTTCTAGGAAGTGCACAAGACGCTGACAGTGATGATAGACAAACAGATAGAGGAGAGGCAGAGGGAAAGCAAACCATGGTTAAGGGTATGGGTGTCTAGGGAGTGTTTAATTGTCATGATTTCTTCATGTACATCAAGATATTTCCACCACAAAGATATAGTTCCATTTATTTAAATAAATTTTTAATATAAAGTTCCTTATTCAATCCATAATCAAGTGGACAGATACCAGGGTGCTGCTTAAGCTTCCAGCCAATTATGCCCATCTATAAAAGGATCATTCAGATCCAGATTGCAACCTCTACCCACGATACACAGAATATTATGTTGTTCCAAGTTCCAACACATAAGTCTTCCAGTTATTTTAATTGGTAACAAAATGATCACACGACGGAATAAAAAGAAAATTAGTGATGTTGAATGTATTAACAGAAAGAAACCTGATGCCCTGAGAAAGTTTTAATTGGTCGATTCTCTCCAACTTTACAAACATATATCATGCTATCAGTGGAGCATGTAGCAAACGTGGCATTGTTACGCCAATCAACATCAAGGGCAGGAGCTGCAACCAAAAACACCATGCAACAATCTTACAAGTTGAAAAATCAAATGTTCCTTATGCTTGATTTAATAGAAAATGACATGCATAAGAACAAGCTTGGCTACAAAGACAAAAGGATACAAAATCACCTGAGTGAAATTCGAATTGTTGTCTCCATTCGCCTGTCTTAACATCCCACACAATTGCAGTTTTATCAACACTTCCACTAAGAAGAAAATCGCCTTTCTTGTTCCACTTCAAAGAGAAAATTGGCCCTTTATGTTTATTTAGTGTACTAACCAACTCACCTGGATATAAGGAGAGTATGTAAGTGGAGAGTGCACATGTAAGATGAACATGGAATGTGATAACATCATAACATGGAATTGAACGAACAAAGCAGTATGCCTTCCATTTGCAAAACAATTATCCAAAATGTTTACAAAAATAACCTTATATCTAGGGAAAACATAATTAAAGTCATATTAAATAAAGCTAGCAGCACTAACGGAAATTTCAACCACAATATCAAGAACAAAGATGATGACCAAACTCATGAAATCATGCTTTAATACTACTTAATAGCATAGACTGAAGTAATTGAGTTTTGTTCATTAGATCCAAAACCGTCATGGCATATAAAGCTTCAAAGAGGAATAGGCTTTAACTAATCACATTAGGAAAAACTCTAACCATCTCTATTCCATATCCTCGCTTGACCATCATAAGAACCTGTAGCAAGCAGTGTTCCATCGACCTACATACAAGTTATTTAACAGGAAAAGGAAAATGATTAATCATGCATGATCTTTCTAGGCATCAGATAGACAACATACTGCCTGAAATTAGGACAATAATGAATACAAAGAATAATAATATTAAAAAATGAATGCAGAAAAAAAATAAAAATAAACTCACGTTCCAATCAAGTGTCGTCACATCCTTGCTTTTCTCATTTGTTCTACCCTTGAAATGCCTAAGTACGACATTGAAAGGCCCATTTTCCATATTGGAGCTAGATGGTCCATCAATGGTCCAAATTCTAGCAGTTGAATCTCCAGACCTATTAAACAGATGCAATTAATGAAAATAGGACTTGAGCAGACAAGATAGAATCATAGAAATAAAAGAAATCAGTGTTTTAAAAGGCACGCCTGGAGCTTAGTCACGCAAGATGCAAGCCTGTGCCTAAGAGCCTCTAAGCTCGACATGGTTTTATTTGAAACCATGCATGGAAACTTGGAAGAAAGCTATCATGCATAAAGTGCTCCCAACAAAAGAAATTGGCAGCCAAGCATATAGCATGCTAAATGTGGGTCTAATCTCAATATACTTCAAAATTTCAAGAGTTTATCTGATAAGGCACAGTTTTTTACACATGCAAGAAGCTTCGGCAATGATGACCCATGTCTACTCTGGTTGAATCCGATTCTTTGGTTAACTATAACTTGACGAACCTAAGTAAGCAATAGCGTTTTGTTTCTTAGTGGTAGAGCAGTTGGCTGTTAACCAATTGAACATCATTCAAAAAAAAATTCAGATTGACCAGTTCAAACTTCAAAGTTATTTTAATGCAAGGTTCATGGGAATACATAAATAGCCAGCTAAAAACATCAGATTGGATTACTCAGAAACTTCAATCCATTTCCTGTTTGCCTAAAAACAAAAGTACGCAAACCATGATGTGGCAGGATATGCCAAGGAGGACACATATTGGTCAAATTTGAAACACACTAAAATTTAGAAGCGTATATTGTCCTGGAAAACAAGGATTCTAGGAATCAATTGTCAGTTGCTCTAGAAAAGGTGCAAAAATGACCTATTCAGAGACAAGACAAACAAAAAAACATTACTGAGTCAGCAGTCTTCCCTTTCTCTCTTAAACAAGCATACATCTTCTGAAAATTTCTCCCTATTTGTAGTTTCTCTTATTCATTTGCAGATAAAAGCTCTAGATTTAATGCTTGAAGATATTCTTTGTTCACGTCAAATAAGAATAAGAACTATCCAATCCTTAAGTTTGTTTATAGAAGAGGATTGGGCACGGTCAACCCTTGCTAGCCATACATTGATCATCAATTCTAGACAGTAAATAGTGTTAAAGTAGATAGAACTATTCTGACATGGACAATTGCTTCCAAAACTTATGGTTCATATGCCAGAAAGAAGGCTAAATATTTCTTCTATGCACTGCTACACATGCATCCCTTATAGGCAGGACTAGGTCAATATTGACCCAACAAACAATTGTTCACTAATTTTAAATAAATTAAAACAAGTCAAAATTTCATGAAAAGGCCAAGTATCACAGGTAGGGTGAAGAAAACAGTGAGGATAAAAATGGAAAAGAAAAAATCACGAAAGTCAAGATGATCAATCTTCAAATAAGTGGACATTGAAGTTTATGCTAACCCAGAAGCAAGAAGTGAACCGGCAGGGTTCCATGCACACGCAAAAACCTGTGAAGATAAAAGAGCATCACTTAGATATTCTTCACAATTAACCAAGACACCCATCATAATTCCTCTTGACTATTGAGCATAAAGGTAAAGAATTATAAAATATGACCAAACCTCAGAAGTGTGACCTTGCAAAACAGTTACATCACTATTTGGGAATTCACTGGGCAAGGAAGGTAAGCTAGTGCAAATATCCATTGGTTCCGGACCTATCATAACATCAACAAAAGCTTAGAATAAGTAGTACATTATGGAAAAATCATTAACAATGGCCAAACCACACACATTAAGACAACTACGTGTTGTAGATCCAATCACTCAATGTGATTTCAGTAATATCTGCATAGCAGGCAAGAGCAGATGCATTAGAAAAGCTGAAACACATCTTACCTCCATCAGTTCCATTCTCCTCAAGTCTACCATTACTCTCATCGCCAGTATGATTAACATCACCGACCTCCTCAAATGTCTTTTCCTTTTCTTTGCCTTTATCTTTCTCCTTTTCTTTCTCCATTCTCTCTCTATCTCGTTCCTTTTCTTTCTCCCTCTGTAGTTTCTCATTCTCCTTTTCTCTTGCAAGTTCCTTGTCTTTATCTCTTGCAAGTTCCTTGTCTTTTTCTCTTGCAAGTTCCTTGTCCTTTTCTCTTGCAAGTTCCTTGTCTTTTTCTATTGCAAGCCTGCGGTCATGTTCCCGACCATTTTCAATATTTTCTTTCTCTTTTCCCTTAGATTTATCCTTCTGAATATTTTCTTTTTTCTCTTTTATGATCTTTTGAAGCTCATCCACATCTTTTGTTATTAGATCTAGTGGATGCAGGAACTGGAAATCATCATCCACGTCTAAATCCTCCTGGAGATGGCAGAAATTATGTAAGGTGCAAAATTCTCAAAAAGCAAATCAAATAACTGTAGAAACAGAAATTGGACAATGTGGCATTCTTACGTTACTCAAATTTGCTTCTAGTTCAAGATATTGAATTCCTTTCTGAATAAATGTAACAAGAGCCCCAGGTGGAACAAGGTTGCCATCAATAGTACTTTTATTGATACCCGCCTCATATCCTAAAGCAAATGCAGAATGCGTAAATCCTGAAAACCATTTATTCCAAATAAATCGTTAATGATGAAAAGAAACTTTAATTACAAAAAATAAATCCTCAAAGGCACTTTACATCGTCAACACCATAACACAATACTCTATGGAATTAGATAATACTGACGGATGCACTTGCAACTCGACAAAAGTGAGATAAATCTATGTTCAACTGACTTGTATAGCCAAACCATCTAAGAGGCATTAAGACGCAATTTACCATTTCTCTGAAAGCACCAAGATAAAAGATTAAGATTCCTTTTCAAGTATAAATCTCTTCATATTTCAACATCAAAAAAACATTTCCCCAATTTTGACTCATAAAACCTCTATTTTCCTTCCATACAACTACAGTCATGACTGCAACCTTATGTTACTTATTAATTCATAGAAGTATGTACACATCCCCACAGAAATAGCCTGCTAGCAAGCACATGTTTCTACAATGTACATCAACGAGCTCCATCATACCAGCTGTTCTTTATGGTCAGAGAAAATGCTGCAAGCACAAACCCACCTTAAATCTAAGTCCATCCACCATGGAAAAAACCCCATTCCTTAAATGTTCTGTTCCATCACTCACAGCTTAATTTTATAATCCTTTTCAAGCGCAAGAACCATAAATTCCAAATTATCAAGTGAAAACTCATAACACAAGAGCCTATTACGCAGCCAAATGCATGTATTCCAGCAGAAACAAGAGAAAATAAAACAAAAGAAATTCTCCAACATTAACAAAGACGATGCCTTGTTTCTTAATTGGTGCCCAAAATTCATTCATTCATTGTCAATTCAACAAAAATTCGAAACTTTGGCAAACAACCTATAAGTCATAACAGAAGCAGAGAAAAACACACAAAAGAGAAAGTTACCAGATTCGTTGAGATAACGGAAGATGAGGTAGTTCAACTCCGCCGAGGTTATGGAGATCATATCGGAGAATGGCCTTCTGCATGTACAAATTTCTCTCTGTGCGTGAAATTGGGCGTGGTTCAGTGTGTGAGAGAGAAAGGGATTGGGGGAAAGGAGTAAGATACAGCGATTTCGGACGGGGGTTTTTCTGTTTATGGCTTTAGGAGAACCTTGGTGTTCTAAATGACTAAAATGCCCTCTTCTCCCTCAACTTTGTAATGAGGATTGTTAATTTTTGGTGGGCCCACATAAACCTATAATATTGGATATTACAATAAGACTGGTAAAATAATAGTCAAGTTTATTTTAGTCGGATAATTTTGTATATTACTGTTGTTTAGAATTTGCAATTAAACTATATTTTTTTTTGTTTTTTAATTACTTTTTTTATTACTATATATATATATGTGTGTGTGTGTGTTTGATTGATTATTTAATTGATGGATCTTTATTATATGGTTTTTTTTCTTGTCTTATCTTAAGATTTTAAAAATAAATATAAGCTGATAAAGATTTAAGTTAGATATTTGTTGGATTATTACTTGTAAAGTCCCCCAGATTAAAAAAGAAAAAAAAAATTAGGCTTCATTTGGTTTAAGAGATTTGAAAATTTTCAATTAAATCATTATCGATAAATTTACAGTTAGAAATTTCAATTTCTTATCAAATTCATCGATTCAAATGGAAAATAAAAGGTGTATAGTTTGGTAAGTTAATTAATGAAATACATGAAAGCAAGTTCCTAAAAAACTCCTTTAAATAAAATCAAAACATGTTTAAAAAAAACTATAATAATCATAACTTGTTCATGTTCAATGGTATCCTTATTCTCGACTACTATATATTTCCACTTAAAAGAAAAGTATTTATATATATAGAGAGAGATCACCTAAATTCTCACACCAAAATAAAATAAAAATAAAAAACTGATTATATTGATTACAAATGGGCCCAACTATGAAAAAAATAAAAAGGAAGAAGACCCTATTTGGGTCAAACCCATCAATCCCTTCATTACTGGGCTACAATAGCTAATCCAGTATGCTTCTCTTTGAGCCCAAAAATATATTCAAGAGGAAATGGCCAAATATATTTTTGGGCCTCTAAACATATATTCAAACATAAGCAAATTTTTAGGCCTTCTAAACAATTGTAACATTTATCTGGGCTGAGCTAATAGATTCATGCCTCATTTGTACAGTTCGGCCCATTTTATATTATTTGACTAGTAAGATTATTGAATATTAATTAACTTAGAGATTTAAAAATCATTAAATAATCAAACAATTAACCCGCCCAATTTTCCCCATATAATCCCACTATGCCTGTTGATAGCTGTAATTGTTCCACCAAATAATTAACTGCAGAATTATTTCAAAGCTTTGATTTTTTATATATTTACTTTTCACAAAAACTCATTTCAGTATACTGCATATATGTATTATGAATTATGAGGAAATGACCAAATATATCACCTATTACATTTTCTACCACTAACTATAACTTAGATTTCTTTATACGATAAAATGTAGTTTTTATCTTTTTCTATCACTTTTTTTTTTCAAGTCAAATGTGAATAGTTGATTAATTAACAAGATTGAATTTGTGTCATTTACTTTACAGATTAATGGGACTGCATCATACAAAACTTACACGAAATTTTTGTTTTTTGCACTTTATTTTTGTACGGTTTCATTCACACGTAACACAATGTTCTTTTACCCGTCTATATAAGCAGATTAATTACATGAGAAATTACATGACATTCTAAAGAAGACACAAAAATAAATTCTCTCAAAAAATAACAATTGTTCGTATAAATAGATTTTCGTGGATTAGAACTTGGAAGCCTTGAAGAATTACCGTTATGAAGTTTAAAAGTATGTTTAATAGTAAAATTTTCGTGTAACATTGTTCAAGTTAATTTTCGACAATAGATAAAATTTTCTCTCCAATTGAACTCATGTATTTACGTGTAACATAGTACATAAAATAGAATACCAATATTATTACTTGATAATTATTTATTTTTGTGTAATAGTAGTTGTATAATTTAATATTTATTATTGCTTTCTGTTATATCTGTCATCCAATCTTACACGAGAATTTCCTTTATTAAAGCCTTAAACGAAAAAAATAATTGGCTTACGTGAATATTTCATTAATTATAAGTTTACACGAGAATTACATTATTTAGAAGACTTACACAAACATTTCTTTATTTGAAGGCTTATACGAACATTTCATAAGTTTACTCTAACATTTCATTATTTCATAAGTTTTAAACTTACACGAATATTTCATGATGTCATAAGTCTTAAGGTTACACGAACATTTCATTATTTCATAATTTTTTATATTAATTATTAATAATTAGTTTGAATATTAATTCTATAATATAGTCATCAATTAGTTTTAACTTTTAAGTTTATACGAACATTTAGTGATCAATTTTTTATATTAATTATTAATAATTAGTTTGAATATTAATTTTATAATATAGTCATCAATTAGTTTTAAGCTTACATGAATACTTAGTGATCATTTTTTATATTAATTATTAATAATTAGTTTGAATATCAATTCTATGGTATAGCCATCAATTAGTGTAAGTCAATTTTTGATATTAATTATTAATAATTAGTTTGAATATTAATTCTATAATATAGCCATCAATTAGTTTTAAGCTTACACGATCAATTATTTTTACATGTAGTTTTTGATATGTATCCATGCTATAATTATTAATAATCAGTAATTATTAATAATTAATTTTTATTAGTAATTATTAATTCTATAATTATTAATAATTAGTTTATATTATTCATTATAATTAGTTTTTGATATTAATTAATTATTTTATCCTATAATTATTATGTTATCCATTTGCTTACACGAACATTTATGTAACCCTAGTTATTATAATTGCAACCCATTTTATCCATTATAATTATTGTGTTATACATTTGCTTACACGAACATTTATTCTACATATTTTAAAAAAGTTTATTACTTTTTCGCCTATTAAGTTAGGGGTCTAGCGATTTAGAACAAAAATATTTCGGGCTGGCAATTTAGGACATTAAATTGTCGGGTCTCGTCAATTTTGCCCAATTTCAGCCCGAATCACTTATTTGGGCTGACATTGCACGTTTTTTGCACGTGACCCCCCTAATTTGGGTTCTACGGGCTCAATTCGCTGATGTGGCGGGTTATTTACCTATGTGGCATTGTGTATTAATTCTCCTCTTCCACTTGTAATAAAAAATGGAGCCCAATGTACTTTCCCCAATTCACCTTCTTCCCCGATAGCTTAACTCCCAATTCAAAGGGCACTTTCCCCACCAAACTCCATAGCCCATCTTCTCCAAGCTCCCAAGCACACGCATCGCCGCCGCACTCCCCTCCCACCACCGCCAACCGCCCGTCCCTCGGCACTAGCGCCGCAAATTCCAGCATGTCCGCCATCGGCACGCTCAGCTCCTACCACGTGTTCGACGAAATGTCGAGCCCCATCACACTGTAGGCTCGAGCAGAGGTGACCCAATATAGTATCTCATTTGAGTACATGCTCTCATTGGGGCTCCACACGGTTAGCCTCACCTCAAACTCCACCGGCATTGCTCCGATGGTCTCCCAACTGTCGGAGAACGAATTGTACATTTCGATGGTCGGTCGGCGCCCGCCGCCTCCGACATCCCACCGGATACATAAATCCTGACCCCAAAATGCTCTGATTCGAAGTGTTCACCATGACCCCAACAACTGGATTGGTTCTGGCGACGTTCAGCAATGAGAGATCTCTGAATTGCTTGGTGAAAGGGTTAGATATGGCGAGATTAAGAGAAGTTGAATTGGTGAACTTGAAGAGTATGAAACCAGCAACAGTAGATCTTGATTTAAGGTTTCAATTTTCACCCTTTTGATATTGTGCCCTTTTTTAATTGTGATGTGTACACACTGGGCCCAAATTTTTATTACACGTGGGAGAGGAGAATTAATACACAAATGCCACATAGGTAATTAACCCGCCACATCAGCGAATTGAGCCCGCAGAACCCGAATTAGGGAGGCCACGTGCAAAAAACGTGCAATTTCAGCCCAAATAAGTGATTCGGGCTGAAATTAGGCAAAATTAACGAGACCCAACAATTTAATGTCCTAAATTGTCAACTCAAATTTTTTTTGTTTTAAATCGCCAAACCTCTAACTTAGGGGGTGTATTGGATTAGGATTTTAAAGGACTTTTTAAGCTGAAAAAAGTCACGCGGATTTAAAAGACTTTGGAGGATTTTTATGACTTTTAAGATTTTGCAAGATTCTGTAAAGACTTTTTAATGAGGATTTGGATTTAAAAGACTTTGCAGGATTTTTATGACTTTTAAGATTTTGCAAGATTCTGTAAAGACTTTTTAATCAGGATTTTAATGGATTCTGTAGGACTTTGTGGACTTTGCAGAACTTCATGGATTTATGAAGTACGATAAGGGTTCAAGATTTTTTTTCATTTAAAAAGAGTCAAAGACAAAAAAATAAAAATAAAAATAATAATTCTCTTGTCGCTCTTGCTCTTGGGTTTGAAGTAATTATAAAAATTGATTTGTGATTTTGAATTATGAAGAATGAGATAGGTGGCCATTTATAAGTAATTATAAAAATTGATGTGTATCGACATATTAATATCGCAATTATATGGTAGTCTTTAGACATTGAATATAAATTGTGATTTTGAATTATGAGGAATGAGATAGGTGGCCTATTTATTTTAATAAATGTGAAGTAATTATAAAAATTGATGTGTATCGACATATACATATGGTAGTCGATAGTGATATCGATAATTTATATCAACATATACATATCGCAACTGATATGATCGATAACGATGAGTTAAAATATTAGTATATAAATATTGCAACTGATATGATTAATGTCGATAATATTAACAAGTTCTAAATAATTTAAATATTGATATATAGATATTGTAATTGATATGATTGATGTCGATAACACCAAAACAATATAGTTCCATTAATCCAAAATGTGTTCATACACAACCAAAATATAAAGCAACCACTTCAAACAAATGCAACCAACATAATACCAAAACAATATAGTTTGACAAAACCAAAAGAAAATACTTCAAGTAAGTGAAACCAAAATAACACCAAAACAATTCATCGGAATCCTTCCTCCTTGGTCCAAGCTTCATAGTTTTTTTTCTCTTTTCCCTTTCCTTTATTATTTCCTTGTGAATCTCCCATTTGAATTATTAAAAAAAAAAGTAACGGGAGTATTTTCAGATGAATGAAACTATGAATTCTAAAAGATAAAGAGATACAGTATATACATGAAAACGCCAATAACATCTCCTAATCCAATATAGCTCACCTATTCATACATGAAAACGTCAATAGCATCACCCAATACAAACAAAGAGATATAGTATATACATACACTATACATATCACAAAATTTTTTTCATATTATATCCTAATTGCTAAAACACATAGCAAACCAATAAATTTCAGGTTCTCATACAATATGACCTCATTATACTCTTTTGAATCACAATCTTTGCAACGTGTGGCATTACTTAAGCAGATTGACTACATTGATGCATCCTAAAAATTAGTCAATCCACCAGAACATTCAACAGTGGAGGAGCTACTACATTCTGCGATTAATGATCTTTATGATTTTATTTTTCTTTAGCATGCTTTAAACCAATTAAACAAATAAAAAAACAAAGACTGGATTATTACCAGATTCACAACTCCAGATTCTTTTTATTATTATTAATTTCCAAGAAGAAGAGAAGATTATGCAAGAAATAACAGATTCAGAAAATTGAACGGAAATTTCAGGAAAACCCTTCTAAAGCCAGATGAAAATGAGAGATAGAAAACTCACTTCGGAATGTTCGATTTATTGCTGGCACCTTTCACCGCAGGATTTTTGCTTTCCAAAATCAATATTTTCTCTGATTTCTTCTGTAAATCGATTTATTAGAAGACATGAAATTCTAGGAGTGAAGAGAAATCAATATTTTCTCTGATTTCTTCTGTAAATCGATTTAGGGTAATTGGAAGACATGAAATTCTAGGAGTGAAGAGATAAAGGTGAAGAGACATTACCGGAGGAAGCACTTCAAGAGTCCTCTAAAATCTGATGGGTTTGGATGGGATTGTTGGTATTTATAAATATCACTGAAAAGTCCTTCAAAATCCATCTAACACAACAATCCTGTAAAATCCTTGTATTTTTGAATACCAATGGATTATTTTTAAATAGTAAAAAGTCTTGCATGAATACCAATGGATTTGAATGGACTCTTTAAAAAATCTTGAAAATCCAGATTGAATACCAGTGGATTGTTTTTAAGTGACATAAAATCCTGATTGAATACCAACGGATTTTTTTACAAAAAAAAAAGTCTTTTAAAATCCTGTGAAATCCTAAACCAATACACCCCCTTAATGGGCGAAAAAAGTAATAAACTTTATTTTAAATATTTAATGTTTGTATACCCCTAGCTTTAAATGTTTGTGTAACGGTAGTTTTTTGAGCCATATATTCTTTGTGTAATGTTGTATGTTTTCCTCTGTCTTTGCAATGCTTTCCTCAAAGATATTGAGAGATGAATTTTGGGATTTTTTAAACCCTACACGAAGAATTGAGATTTTTATTAAGGTTGGCAATATCAACTCGACCCGTGAGTACCCGCCCTGCCCCGCGACATTTGGAGCGGGTTTTACTCGTCCCGTGCAAGAAATGGGGTGGGTTCGCCCTGACCCCGAACGGGGTGGGCGGGTCCGGATATTTGATAAAATCCATGGGTACCCGTCCTGCACTCTTAAATAAATAAATAAATATATATATAATTTTATATAAACCACATTATATATTTAATTAAACGACATTTTGACCTAATTTATTCTAATTTCTCCCCTTGCACTCCCAGAACTACAAGAATTATATTTATGATTAGCAAATTAATGATTTTTAATTAATTTTACTTGAAATTGTCTATATCAAATTTAAAAAATATATATAAAAATTTGTTAAAATAAAAATTATGAGAATGGGGCAGGGATAGTGGTGCCCAACGGTTCAGAAAAACCGAAACCGATCGGTTTGTAACCGGAACCGGGTCAACGGTTTGGGTAACAAACCGAACCGTAAACCAGTTTCAACCGGTTCGGTTTCAGTTAGGATTATTAGAAACCGGAAACTGCCGGTTGAACCACTGGTTTCAGGTTTTTTTTTTTTAAATTGAGGAATCGACACGTGTCCCCTGGAGCTCCGACAAAAAGTAGCCGTTGTCGTCGGAGTCCGGCGAAAACTAGCCGTTGTGGCCGCAACCGATGGTTCGAGCGCAATTTTTTGTAAGTTGTAATTTTTTTTAAAATTCAAACTTAGAAGTTTGATGTTTGTATTTTGTAAGTTGTAAATTTTTGGATATTTATATAAAGTTGTTTATTTTTTAACATAGATACATTGTTTTATATTGTCATATTGTATGATTGAAAAAATTTGAGTTAAACAATAAAAAAAATTTTAAAAAAAAACCGAAAAACCGGCCGGTTCAAACCGAAATTAGCGGTTCCACAGCCGGTTACAAACCGAAACCGAACATACCCCGGTTCGATTCCGGTTAGACCTCCCCCGGTTTTCCTAACCGCCGGTTCAAAACCGAAACCGACGGTTCGGTTAAACCAGGCACCACTAGGCGGGGCGGGTCGCGGGGCAACTAAACGAGACCCGTGGCAGGGCACGGGATAGGGCGGGTCCGCGGGGCATTGCATGGGACAGGCCCGGATAGTCAACTACCTATCCCAGCCCGTTGTCATCCCTAATTTTTACCGTTTTTGAAAATTATTGATGTGACATGCGGTTGTTGGACTTCATAAAGATAGATACAATGTGGCAGCATTAATAGAGCTTATTTAATGATATTTTGAGATCATTTCTTATATTTAGTGATATACTGTGTCATTATTTTATCTTTAATGGTATAATAAGATTTTTTTAATATCAATGGTGGTAGTATAGGTTGTTATCCCACGAATTATTATGCTACAACTTTTAAGAAAAAAAAGTTAGGCTTAAAAAGGAGGCGGCATGGAAGCCATTTCATCCATAACATCAATCACTTCTTCTTCTTTTTTTTTTTTTTTTTTTCTCTGCATAAACCAATCAACATCCATCAATTCTTTCAGATTCAGGGAATAATTCTAGCAAATCTAAAAATAAATAAATAAATAAAAATCACTAATATTGTATGCATTCCATGGAATAGAGCTTAATTTCTTTCAGGTTTTGTTTCTTTATTCTTAAAAAATGTTTTTTAGGGTTTAACCTTTTTTCTAAATATTAAAATATATATTTCTCAATGGATAATCTTACAAGTATCACATTTGGTGAGATTGACTGATCAAATTCATTAGTCAAAACAAGTTATCTAGATTTGATTATCAAATTTCGTGAGACACAAAAATAGATGGTCATGTAAGTATAACCCTTAAATTAATGTGTCTTTATTGTTATTTTAAACAATTCGCTATTTAATACTTAGTATAACTAGTACTCCCCCCGTCCCGTGATAAGTGTCACACTTTCCATTTTTTGACGTCCCAAGATAAATGTCACACTATACACTTACTAAAAATGGATATAAAAAAGTTCCCTTTATTTACATTATAATAATATATCTCACTACCTCTCTCCTCCCACTTACATTATAATAATATATCTCACTACCTCTCCCCCCCACTCACATTTAAATACAATAATTCTTAAAAATAGGGCCGAACAGTAAATGTGACACTTATCACGGGACGGAGGTAGTATTTGTCTGTGCATTGCACAGTTTATTATATAATATATACTCCCTCCATTCCTTTTTAAGTGACGTTTTGAAACTTTAAAATTTTTCCTATTTAATTGACGTTTTGTGCATTATTTCCATATATACCCCTATGATTAATTAATGTCTAAATTAAATACATTGTATAATACCTATGTTTTCAATAGAGGCATGCACCAGTAATAATTATTGTCAAAGAAAAGCTTAATTAATGAGGGGTATATTAAGAAAATAAAATTATTCTTAATTTATGTGTTGAGCTGTAGGACGTCACTTAATTAGGAATGGAGGGAGTAGTAAATATCAATTATTTGATAATATAGTGTAACTAATTATATGCATTTTGAAAATATAAAGTATTTAACAATTAAAAATATATAAATTTACTTAACCATATATTAAATATCTATTTAATTCATAATAATCTTGTTTTATATATATATATATATATATATATATATATATATACTTGATGCAAATAATGTCAATCATATATTTCCAACCTTTCATTTTAAAATAAATTGTATTAAAAAAAACATTAATATCGCTTAACATTGAAAATGACAGATAGCCAATGATGTATTTTATACTTGAATACATAATAATATTTTCATTATTAAAATATATCGGTAAAGGTTTGTCATATAACATGTGATAAATTTTAATTTTTGATAAAATAACATAAATGTTTAGAAGAAAACAGAATATGTAGAACATTTAATTATTAAAAAAGATTGAACTTACATAACTATATATTGTCTTTTATACTTATATTACATAATATTAAATAAATGATAAATATGTAATAAATATCAATTACTTGATAACAAAATGTAATCAATTATATGCACATCGAATATTAGAGTATAATTAGAAAATTAAAATTTAAATAACTATATTTATATAATTCTTTCATCTTGCATGATTGTATTTATTAATTTCAAATAATTGGATTAAATATAAAACAAAAAAATTAATTATAACTCAATAAATTGATTGAGAAGTCTATATATTAATCTAAGCATAAAACAAAAATATTAATATACTTAAGTTAAAAATTATAAAAATAACAAAGAGCCATATAAAAATAGAAACAAAATCATAAATAATTATTTTCATCGATTTATTTGGAGAAATAAAGCAATATATATTAGTGTGCTAATATGAAAAATAAGATTTTCTATAATAAATTATTTTATTAAAATTGTATATGGTAAAAACTTGTGTCGTAATTGAATCAAATAGAGGGGGAAAAAGATATACATGATGTGACATTTTTTAGAGGAAAAATGGCAAAACTGCAAATATTTACAACTTCTTTGCTTTTATTTTAATATATAGATATATAGATATAGATTTCAATGCATGATATAACTGTTTTTAAAGTCTAAATTCTTACAAAGTATTGATTGAACTATATTGTTCACAATTCACATCCTCTCTTACAGTCGATTCTAATAAAATTAATCAATAATATGAATCATTGTGAGTAATACAATTGAAAACAATATGATAAACCACTCAACTAAACAAATGTAAATTCAAACATCAGCAGAGGCAACTACTAGTTGGAAGGTAGATTACTCAAAACTATTAGAAAACAATATAGTTTTTTTTTTTTTTCTTAAATTTGTAACAGACGAATTTAGTATAGACTTCATTAAAATTTAAAGAGAAATAATTCACTTTAGGCCATGAACATGTTACACAACTTGATCTACTTAACTCTCAACGAATATATACAAATCGTGCCTGATCGACTAATTGATTTCTCTTATTAACAAAAGAAACTCAAAAAAAAAAAAAAACAGCAAATATAATTTAGAAAACAAACAAACAAACACACAATTAAAAACAAAGATACAAAAATATTGATTAGAGATTTCAATAAAGAGGAGAATCATGGACTACTGTGATCCAAATGAAAACATCAAAGTTAAAAATAGAGCAAATTAAAT
Source organism: Scutellaria galericulata (assembly GCA_946896805.1). Classification (NCBI taxonomy): domain Eukaryota; kingdom Viridiplantae; phylum Streptophyta; class Magnoliopsida; order Lamiales; family Lamiaceae; genus Scutellaria; species Scutellaria galericulata. Next base: position 17,714,261 of record OX335793.1, read on the forward strand.
AAAACAATTTGAAATAACTGGGAGGTGAGCCAAAAAAAGCATAGGTTTGGAAAAGGAAAGAGAGAAGAGAACATATATTTGTGTAATCCCAACAATGAAAGGCATAAACAAGTGCAACAGTTATGTGTTTCACTGCTATGGAAAGCAAAATGGGCCAAGTTTCCAAGGCATACATACAAACACATATCCCACAAAAAAATAAAGCACTAAAAACCAAAATCACTTTTGCATCATGATAGCCTATATAAGGAGAGTGCCCATATTTTGGGGAGTGATAAAGTGAGATCATAAGCTTTAATTTTATATATTTGGGGAATGATAAATGTTGAAAAGTTCTCGTGAAGCACAAAGAATATATATACCATAAAGCTAAAGCTGCTGTTACTCCATCGTGTCGTGTGTCCCTTGTTTGCAGGGCGTGTACTTATTATAAATATAAATTTTCAATCATTTTCCAGATATGGTTATTCTATGTTAATGCTGATTATTTTCTTGAAATATTGACTATATTATATCAATATGCAGTACAACAAAAGTTACGGTTTGAATCGTATTGTGAGCCTAATATATAGAAAGAGAAAGATGGAATGAATAATATAAATATATGGATCGGATAAGTAAAATTTAACTTGATAATAAATGATATCAGAATTGTTGATGTGTAAACTTTGTCAAACAACTAAAATATATTAAGTAAATAGTCAAAGTAGGATATGTTAAATATGGAAGACGAGTGTCGAAATATGCAAGTAGTCTGGTTGGGGAGCTGCTATAAAATAGCTTGGTCAGGAGGCAGACAAGGTTAATTTTTTATAGCTTTTTGTGCAATTTTTCTAACCAATGGCATTACATTTATCTCCTATTTTTAATCGTAGCTTTTGAGGTATAAAAAGTACATAATCCCAATATTTAGGAATACAAATTCCTACTTTAGATTTTGAATAGATCTTGATGAGATTGACATCGTAATGTCGGGTAGGAGTGGTTGGAGGGATCTTGCTAAATCATACTTGTCACTGGCCCTAAACTCAATCACTTTGTAGTGTACCGACCGGTTTGGTCTTAGTGAATATCTTGAATGTTTATGTAAATTGCCGACCTCTCGATCCAAGTCAGTCGGGTTTCTTTTTAGACTTCTTCTTTTCCTTTGAAAACAGTACTATCTTAAAAGGGGTGGCCGACTTGCATGATATGATCGATCGATGTGATTCTTCATTCGCAAGCCATGGTACCGTCCAGGGGACATTTTTTGTGTGAGTGTGGCCTGATCGATACATTTAACACCACAAGAACCATGAGCCACAAATCAAAGAAATATAGGATGACTAATGAGGCTGACTTCAATATAGCAAGACTCTTCATGTATATATTAATTATTATGTCATTTTATACACTCAACATCTCTGAGTAAAATAATTATACTTTTTCGATTTTTTTTTAAAAGTTTATACTCCTTTGAAGTGCAACCTTTTTCTTTATCAATTACATAAAAATACAACCTTTTATACGCCATTATTATTCAACAAGGTACATAATAAAGAGATCATTGGAGTTTCAATTAAAATTATTTTTAACTTTTGAATCAAAATTTTCTTTATTTTAGGAAATTTATTTATAAAACAAATGTACTAAATAAAAAATTAAAATTTGTTCTCTTATGGACCGACACATTTTTGCAATTTATATAGTAATAATTTAAAAAATGGGTTCTCATGCTCAAATTAATTAGATATAAACCTACAATTATTTTATTGGAAAAAAAAAAAAAAAAAAAAAGGACATTGCTTGCCAGTTGCTACTTATTCACTATTTTATCTTTCTAAATTTATATACAAAAAGAGTAAAACCCATAGGCCAAAAGGGCACTCAAGATCTGAACCTTTCTTCCTTTATATGTATAATAGCTCCATTCCCAAACAAAAAGAGAAGCCCTCTTAGTTTTGTTTCTCATCATCAATTGATAAAAATCTCCTCCATTTTCTTGCCAAACACCATGCACATCAATCTTAGGAAATCAATGTTCTTGTTTCTGCTAACGTTGTTTGTTTCAGGTGGGGACTACAATATAACAATGGCTGATTGCTGCAGGAAATTATTAATTTCAACTTCAAGATTTCAAGAAAAGCTGGAGGTGATTAAAAGGGAAAAAGGGAAACACGATTTTGATGATTTCTTCTCAAGTAAAAGACGAGTACCCAATGAATCAGACCCTCTTCATAATCGGTGAAGATGATCAGTTGTTAGCCATTTTTGTTGCAATAGATGAAAGTTAAGCCAAGTGTGTAAAGAAGATGGAGCTTAATTAACTAATCTGGATTAAGCTTCTACTAATTATGTAGTCTTGTATATATCATCATATATGTTAATTTGTCGATTATATGTGTATTTTCAGATAAATGTGTTCAAAATTACTTGATAAATCTATCTCTTTGTGATCAGAATATTACTTCTTTCGTTTCAAATAAGTATACTTCAGAACTTAAATTTTGTTTTAGCGTAAATGTGTTTTTAGACTTTTATGCAATTTTATTTCTAAATTATTTATATTATTAAAATTTAGGGATTTAATATGATAATTTCTTGACTAGTTAGAGATATATTTGCACTAGTTTTATAATTTTTAACAAAAAATTTAGAACAACATTTATTGTGAAACGAATGAAATATTTGTTTTTCCATATGGAAACATGAAATTTTCCATTTATGTTAGCCACTCGACCTATTTCATTTTTCTCTCTTAAGATAAACTTATTTTTATTTTAATTTATCTGTCCCCAGTTATAGTTGATTTTTTCAAAAGAACATAAAATAATTTTCAATTACTTGAAATATATATCATTATTTAATATATGCACTTTGTCATCAACAAGATTTATTCTTGACAGAGGGAGAAGTTGTTATCTTGATTCTTGAAAAGTCCATTTAATCAATTAAATTTTGTACTATTTAGTATATTGTTTCAAAATTTAAATTAATTAAGCAAAATTAGAGAAGAAGAAATGTGGCTAATGAGAATAAATTAAGACAAAGAATAATGGTGGTTTCCCATATGCGTGGTTCCACATGATCATATCTTGTCTTTTTGGGTTTGTCTTTCTGTCTCTTCTATTCTTTCTTCTCATTTGGTCCATACTCACTTTCCCCCTTTACAGGATTTTTTTTCTTACTCGTATCATCATTATTGCCTAAGTTTTTTGAAAATGTTGTAAAGGTAAAGAAAGTGAATTTATCATTTTCTAATTTAAACTTAAAGTGCATGGATAGTCAATTGTGACGGTGGAGATTTCTGCATTTTTAACTAAATTTTGAAATTTCAAGTTATTTATTATGATATTTATATTTTTAAATATTTTCATAGTTTATTGAAAGTTCATTATATATATATATATATATATATGTGTGTGTATATGCGTGTGTTTATCTTATATAAAGACTGTAAATATCAAATTAAAATACGTTTCAAACTAAGTTCAATAAATTCATATATATGGTAACTTGAGCTAATTGTTTTTGCTAAATGAGGAAAAGTATCAAATTAAGTGTGCTTAATTATTAATTTGTATAGAAGCATGACCATGTAAGCTTGAAAGGTGTCAATGTTTATAATTGTATAATTAATTATGAAATATAAACTAAAACATTATACGTATACACACCATAATGAACAATATATATAGAAATATATATATATATATATATATATATATATTTAAAACATATAACCATCACACCGTATCATGGTTGAAAAAACACATACTTATATATAATTTATGTTTTAAAAATAAAAATATATGTTTGTAGTTATATCATGCATACTAAAACGCATAATTTAATCCGGTGGCACGTAAAATGAGTAATATTTAAAATGAGTAATTAAGAAAGAGATTGAAGCAGGTGGTAATGAATTAATGATTGGATATGGAAGTAATAAAAATTAATTAGTGAATAGTTAGCGTGGGAGGCAGCAAACACAAGCATGTTGATTAACAATTAAGCTGCTTAAAAATCAGCCTTTTGGGTTACAAATTAAGCATTGGCTTTTCATCGACAACCTCAATACTGCTTTTCTATTTGTTGACTACTCAATCCTGTACGGATCTCTCTCTCTCTCTCTCTCTCTCTCTCTCTCTCAATTAAATAAAGATTCCCTGTGAGATTCCATTGGCTTAAATCTCTGCTTCCTCACTTTCACACACAAAGTCACGAGTTTGTGGTTGTAATCATGCGTCTCTTCTTACTCTATCACATCTCAGCTTCTTTTGCCCAATTTACATAACTATCCTTGCCTCTACTCAATACTTATATATTGTAAATATATATATATATATATATATATATATATTAATAATGTATGTTTTGTTAAATGATAAATAAAATATTTTCACACAAACCTTTGCTTATGCCATGCCAAATGTAGATGGTGAAAAAACTCATTAAACGCAAGTGTGCCACACAGTATTGTCAAAATCTTCTATGAAATAAATTTCATCTGAAAATATTTTTCTGTTTCAAAATGTTTAAGATACTAATTTCATGTTAATTAGGATATAACATTTGTGTAGCTAGCTATTCATCGAACAAAATAAGAATCACTCAATTTGAACTTTAAAGATCAATTTTCATCTAACTTCAAAATTAATGTTGTTTGGTTATTTTCAATTCAATCTTCTTTTTTTGAGTCACTTATCAGTTCATCTATGCTCCATTTCATAGCTCAAACAAATTACTTGTTTTTATTTAACTGATTGAATCGGGAGCTAATGCAATCCAATTCTAAAAAGATTGCAACTTAATCAAAAGTTACACTTCAAAACTTAGCATCCCTCTATCTTAACAATCCAACTCATGGATGAAAATCGTTGAAAAACTATGAATGATTTTTATAAGTTTAACTTACACCAAAAACCACTTTTAAAAATATAACTTGGTGCCCAAAATGATTTATCAAATATCAATAAATTTATCACACCCCAAAAAAAATACTAAACACACCCAAAAAAATGAATTTTTACACCTTTAATTTTTTTTAAATTGAAGTGTGTTTTATGGGGTTTATCTAACCCTTTTGGAAATGATGTGCTTCACTCTCAAGTCTCAACTACTCTAGAGGTGCTCACCCGGTTCGGTTTGAATCGGAACCGGCGGTCAACAATTTCGGGAACCGTTGACCTGGTTCGGTTTGAATCGGAACCGGGAACTGTGCTTACCCGGTTCGGTTCCGAAATATCCAAACCGCCGGTGTACCCTATTTTTTTAGCAAAATGTAATACGAGTACCGTGGTATCCAAACCGATACCGCAGTACTGAGGGTTTACCCTATTTTTTTAGCAAAATGTAATACGAGTACCGCGGTATCCAAACTCATATCGCGGTATTGAGAACCTCCTGGAAGCCGATACCGCGATATCGGATTTGGATACCGCGGTACTGAGATGCAGAACCAAAAAAAAAAAAAGGAAAAACCAAAAACCGAACCGTCGGTTCCGGTTTAACCGGCAGTTCGGAACCGGAACCGAAACCGTGACCCTCACGGTTCGGTTCCGGTTTGGGGTAGGGCGGTTCACCGAACAGTGAGCACGTCTAAACTACTCAAACAAAATATCAAACTCCTCCCAAAATTGGCTAGAACACTTGGTTCATCCACTAGCTTTTTTTATGGAGAAAAAAATTGATGAGAGGAAAAGAGAAAAGAAGAATAAAATCAGAAAGCCCACTACGCTAGCCCACGAACCAACCATGATATATCCAGTTACCCAGCCCACTTTTTGTCGAGCTGCGTCCATATATTTTTTAAAAGCCTAACTTAAGGATCTGCTAACAAATGGGCCATGAAAAATTCGACTCTTGGGGACTTGGGCTAGCCCAATTTGGTGTTCAACCCATTTGTTAGTTGGTACTATGAAACTCAAGAATCAAATAATATTTACGTAACTTAATATGCTAATCAGGTATAAAATAATAAAAATAAAATAAAAAATGAATAATAATGTGAAATATTATCGAAGATGTTACAAAAAAAATTGCATATTGATTAACTTGAAGACACGCATCACGCATGTAAATCCTTTAGACATCGTAGGATCTGCCTTCTTCTTTACTTCATTATAGACGTGCACTCCAGTTGTTCGATGAAATGCCAATATGAAACCGAATTGAATAAGAGCTCGCTCTTTTGCTGTCTTCCCAAGTTATGGAGTATTGATGTTAATGGTGAGTGGTGGCAGTCAATGTCCTGATGCAGATCATTCCAAATTTTGCTTGGATTTTCATTTTCAATTCTCTGAAAATTATGGTTTTCGTTTCTGTATTGGTTTTCGCGTGAATGTTATTTTAAACAAACGTAATCTTATCTGCAGAGCATCATCAGACATCATGTGTATCTCACTGACATCAGATTTTCCGAATTCATACAGCTAATTCACGTTCATGACATGCTACCTTACGTCATTTTACTACAGTTTTAATCATCTGCTTGAAATCGGAAACATATATAGTGATTTGTAGCTCATATTAAAAGAAAAAAACCCCACTTGATTGAAAATGGAGATTTTCTTATACTGCATTATGCTTATTGTGTCTCTTTTCTTGATTCTAAAGCATTTGAATGCATATAAAAACAGGAATTTGCCACCAAGTCCCTCATCTTTACCGATATTGGGCCACCTCCACCTCCTCACCACGGCCCCACACCGTTCTCTGCAAGCTTTATCCAAGAAACATGGCCCCTTAATGCATCTCAATCTGGGCTCTCTTCCAATCCTCATAATCTCCTCCTCATCTGCTGCTGAAGAATGCTTCTCCAAGAACGACGTGGTTTTCGCCAACCGTCCCACATCACTTGCCACCAAGATTCTCGGATACAACCACACCACCATCGGATTTGCCCCTTATGGAGACCACTGGAGGAATCTCCGCCGCGTAACGGCCATCCACCTCTTCTCCCCTGCCTCTCTGCAGCACTCGTCTGCCATACGAGGCGAAGAAGTTCGATTCTTGGTGGAGAGATTGTTCCAGGGCTCTGATCATGAGGCCTGGAAGAAAGTGAACCTCAAAAGTATCTTCTTTGAGCTGGTTTACAATGTGGCTACGGTGATGGTTGCTGGGAAACGTGGAGGTGCGATGGATGACTTGTTTGGGCCCACCAAGATTCTGGATGTTTGTGATTACTTTGTGTTCTTGAGGTGGTTGGGTTTTGTGGGAGCTCAGAGGAAGATCAGAGGTTTGCAGAGAAGAAGGGATGATTTCTTGCAGGGTCTGATTGATGAAGCTCGAAATAAGGTTGCTGGTTCTTCTGATAAGGTGAAATGGACATATATTGAACAACTGTTGTTGTTGCATGAAGGTGAACCAGAGTATTATCCTGATGAAATTCTCAAGGGACTCATTTCGGTGAGGCTTCTATTGTTTCTGTTTTTCTTCAACTTTTGTGTAGTGTTTATATCATATATTAGTATTTCATTTTATAATCTTTATCACTGTTCAATATGTGTTAACATGGGTAGTGTTTTGTCTCGTGTTTCATTTTATTATAACGTGAATATCATCACTATACATGTGTTAACATGGCTTCTGAAAAATTGTTGTGTTGATGTATTGTCTTATGTATTAGTATAGAATTCTTTAGTGAAAATGGGCTTAACAGCTAAACAACCTATTGTTATGTTTTGACTAGTTTAATGTTTTTCTCATCCTGTTTGACTAGTTCTGTGGTTGTTATCTCGAATCTAATTGTCCATTCATTAATATGGTGTAGCCAATGTTCGTTGCTGGAACACACACAGTAGCTCTAACAATGGAGTGGGCAATGTCGCTTCTACTGAACCACCCGAATGAGCTACAAAAGGCAATGCAAGAAATAGACGATAATGTCGGACCAGGGAAACTTCTAGACGAATCAGACCTCCAAAAACTACCATATCTACATTGCATAATCAAAGAAACACTAAGGTTGTACACTGTCGGCCCACTCCTTGTTCCACATTATTCATCAAAAGATTGCAAAGTTGGAGGCTTCGACATTCCCAGAGGCACAACGTTGATGGTGAATGCTTGGGCGATTCATAGAGACTCTAATCTGTGGGAAGATTCTGGAAGGTTTAACCCTGAGAGGTTTAAAGGGTTTGAAGGGGGATACGACGGATTTAAATTCGTCCCGTTTGGGATGGGGAGAAGAGCATGTCCTGGTTATGGTATGAGTATGAGGATTATGGGATTGGCATTAGGGACTTTGATACAATGCTTCGAGTGGCAAAGGGAAGGCCAAGAATTGGTCGATTTGGATGAGGTTTCGGGGCTTACTTTGTCGAAGGCTAAGCCTTTGGAGGCTCTGTATCGGCCACGTTCATCGTTGGTGTCTCTATTATCTCAACTCTGAGATTTTCACTAGTTGTGAATGTGAATGTGTTGGGCTTAATTTGCAGAATTGTGAACAATGCAAGAAATAGATGTGCTGATAATAGTTGTGATTTTCAATTGTATGTTGTTAAAGCACAGGCTCAAGTGACCTGTGTTTTGAAAATCAGACCGTCTGGTTCAACCGGTAATTGGTTCATGAACAAGTCCGATTTGAATTGAGTTGAACCGACCAAAAGCTAGTTGAATTGGATAGATGCTACCAGAAACAGTGATCACGCTAAGTACTGTATTTTTTATCTAGATAATAGAAATTCCAAGAGTTAAATCAATCATATAATTATTTTCTTGCTTTAGTATATCAGAGTAGAACAAGAAACAATTATATAATACAAACAATTGGATTTTGATTTGATCAAGAATCGATTAACTAATGCAAAGATAATGACAGATCAATTCATACATTACACACAAATCAGGTTGACAGCTATTGTGGGTCTAAATTAATCTATGTTTTGTTGACAAAAGTGTTTTTGGCTTCCCAAATTTTCGTCACTTCATAATTAAATATTGTATAATATAATCTCCATAATCACCAAACTTTGTCCAAATCCTCTTGTACAAAAGTCTTGAGAATCCTTGCATGGTTTTCGTTCGATTACAATCATCCAATAATCTAGATATTTTGAGCTTTGTCTAACTAATCAGGAAAGGACAAACCTATCGATTCACTTGAATTCACAATTTACTCACATTCAACATCAACATTGAGTGTTGAATTGATTGAAGGAAACTTATAGCAATGGTAAAAAGACAGACATTAAAGTAAAATATATCTTCTGATTTCTGAAACTTCACTGGTAGAAATTATTGCCATAAGATACATTATACTTGTTTCATAACGTGCCTAATACATAAAATAATCATATTCTCTGTACCATCTGGCCATAAAACTAATAGCCAAAATCACGAGACGAGAAATGTATTATCACGTGCATATAGAGCTGAAAATCAAATTAAACTACTTGACACTAAATTTGAGATCATTTGTTGAAAGTTCATTTGAGTTCGATTTCATAAATATATCAAACAACCTTAAACATAATCTTACTTTTAATAAAATCTAAAGCTCGATTCAGAGTACAGCCCCATAAATATAAAAAGACGAAACAAATGTAAAAACATCAAACTAATAGAGCTCGATTCAGTACAGCCCTACATGCAAATAGATAAAGTCCTAAACTTTTCCAAATGGATACTTTTTAAGGATTAAATTAAATTAATATACACATAACTTGTTTCATTAGAATGTTAATCCATTCTATGAGAAGCTACCAACTCTCCAACCATATATACATCTTCTATAATCTCCCAAGTTTTTAGTTCAAATTGTTGCAGAATGGAAATAACTCTGTTTTCCACTATATTTCCACTAGTTTTTCGACTCATATTAAGCCATTTTCTACTCAAAAAACAAAGGCAAAATAAACCTCCATCACCACCTTCACTTCCACTAATAGGCCATCTTCATCTAATCAAAGAGCCAATGAATCAAACTCTGCAAGCTCTTTCAGCCAAGTATGGTGACATACTATCTCTAAAACTCGGAGTTCGTAAAGTACTTCTTCTCACATCTCCATCTGCTGTCCAAGAATGCTTCACCAAAAACGACATCGTTTTCGCCAATCGCCCTTCAACTCTCTCCACCAAGCATTTCAGCTACAACTACACCACAATGAGCATAGCCCCATATGGATCACTGGCGCAATCTACGCCGTTTGGCAACACTTGAGATCTTTTCCCCTTCAAGAATAGCCATGTTCACAAGCACTAGAAGAAGGGAGCTGATGCTTCTAATGAAGGAGCTATTGCGTGACGCAGAGCTCGGTGGAGGCTCAGTGAAGGTGGACTTGAAGTCCAGGTTCATCGAGCTTGCCTTCAACGTGCTCTCGATGAGCATAGCTGGGAGAAGATACTATGGAGAGAGTGTGGTGGATGGAGATGAAGCAAGAAGAGTGAGGTTCATAATGAGGGAGATGCTTGAGTATAGTGGGAATACTAATTTAGGTGATCTTTTGCCATTTCTTCAGTGGGTGGATTTCCAGGGCCTGGAGAAGAGGTTCTCCGCTTTGATGGAAAAGCTTGATGTGTTTATGCAGGATTTAGTTAATCAACGTCGTGAATTGGTGTCGTGTGGTGGAAATGAAGAAAAGACGATGATTGATCACTTGCTATCACTTCAAGAAAATGAACCTGGATACTACACTGATGAACTCATCAAAGGAGTTATATTGGTAAGCACAACTTTGTCTATGAGCTTGGATGATCAAGTAGAGATGTAAATGAATCGAATCGAGCTGAATATCATCAGACTTGAGCTTGGTTTGAGTTTGAGTCAAACTTCAAAAGTGAGCAAGATTCGACTTAAAGATCTCAAGTTCGATATTAGCTTGAGTTCGACCGCAAAAAGTTCGAGCTGAATTCGAACACAAGCTCGGTAAATATGTAATCGAGCTCGACCACTTAAAACGTAAATATTTTCTAATAACTAATTAATTGATATAGACTAGGGGCGGAGCTACATTGGAGCCAAGGGGGGCACTGGGCCCCCCTGAGATTTAAAAAAAAAAAAAAATATATATATATATATATATATATATATGTTTTAGGTAATTTTATATTTTTATTCAAAAAATATGTATATTAATTAATTTTACTTGCATATTATCAAATTATTATTAAAAATATCAATTTTCAAGATTTTTAAGGTAAATTGTTCATATATCTAAACTCATTATTTATTTTTCTTCATTGAGTAATAATATTATTTTAATTTATTTGATTATCAATTGTTATAAAATATATAATATATTCATTATTTTGGCTTAATAAAATATGAAGTGATTGTAAAGAATTATTATCATTGATTATTATTTTATGAATTGTTAGCTTTGAGTTAGCATTGTTGATAAGTTAAATGTTGATTTATAGTTTGTATAATAGTAATGTTAATTTAATGATATTTAATAATTCTAATTTTATCCTATCTTTCATAAATAATGAAAAAGTATTATAGAAAAATATCAGTACTAATATTAAAAAGTGTTTCAAAATGAACAACATTTAAAGTTCAAAATACATCAGAAAAGGATGTATTTGGAAATGTTAGCAACGAAGGTATCTTGCAATGATTTCAAAATAGGAAAAAATACAACATAAATATTGTAATCGTTTTTTTTTATTTGTCATGTTAAAATATTATAAAAATATTGATTTTAGATGTTATTTTATAATATGATACACACTTTATCGTAATTTTATGATTTTATTCTTAGAACTATTGTTATTGATCTTTTATTAGTTGGGCCCCCTCGATAAAAATCCTGGATCCGCCACTGGTTATTACATATTCAAATTTTAAAAGATATGATAGATCACAAACGAAAAGAAAAAAACCAATCATATATATAATCATGAGTATAATTGCGAATTGGGCTCGCAAACATACTAAACAAGTCTGTTCATGAGCTTTTGAGCCAAATATCACTGAGCTCGAATTTGGCTCAGAAAATTATTCAAGCTCAAAATTCAGGCTTGAGTTTGGCTCGTGTTAACAAATCATTTTGAACATATATATATATATCGAATCAAGACCCAAATAGTTCGTGTACGGCTTGACTCATTTACATCCCTAATCAGCTTACGTTCTTGCTTAAGCTTGTTCGATCGTCTACTATGCACAACTGATGATCCAAGTGTTGTTGTCCGATGTGGACAGGTTCTACTGGTTGCAGGGACAGACACAATGTCAATAAGCATGGAATGGGCAATGGCACTACTACTTAACCACCCTGAAAGCATAACCAGAATAAGAATCGAAATAGAAGCCGAGGTTCCATCAGATCGTCTCATAGACGAGCAAGATCTGCCAAAGTTAAGCTACCTAAACAACGTAATCACAGAAACTCTACGTCTATATCCACCAGTGCCGTTTCTGATACCTCATGAGGCCTCAGAAGATTGCAAAGTTGGTGGATATGACGTGTCAAAGGGAACAATGTTGTTGGTCAACTTATGGGCCATTCACAGAGATCCAACAATTTGGGACGACCCCACAAAGTTCATGCCAGAGAGGCATGAAAAACTGGACGTGGAGGGCTTCATGCTGCCTTTTTGAGCTGGAAGACGAAAATGCCCCGGTGGAGGCCTTGCCACGAGGGTGCTCGGGTTGGCACTGGGGATGATGATCCAGGTTTTCGAGTGGGAAAGAGTTAGTCATGAATTGGTGGATATGACTGAAGGGACTGGATTCAGTATACCTAAGGTTAAGGCTCTTGAGGCTATATGCAAACCAAGAGAGACCAAGATGGATCTTTTTCTTTAGGCTTTCAATCTGATTCTTGGTTTTAGAATCAGTTCAATTTTAATGGAATAATATTTGTATTCATCTTGTTGGTTATCTTGTATCCTCAATCGTGCTTCATTTGTGCAATACATGTCATGCGTATAATGATAATTGAACATGCCTCATACTACTCATTTTCATAAGATTTACTTTGCTACCAATAATTATGATAAAGAATTTTTCTACCAAATTGATAAGGTTAAATGTCTAAATTGCCCTCAGAAAAAACCAACAAAGTCAAATGTATATATAATGGGTAAAAAGTTATTTTTTAAGGGTTATTTTGAGAAATAGAATAGTGATTTTGCCTTAAAATAGATAGAAATTTTATATTTCCTCCTAATAACGGGTAAAAAAATTATATTCCCTTGTAAAAAAAAGAATTGACAATGTACACATAGCACACTCTAGTGAAATTGTGATCATGGCCGGTTTAAAGAGTACAACTCATTATCCTTCATGCATTAATAGACCTAATGCTGGGACGGCATTTTGACCAATTCAAGAAATACAATATAGAAATTGCATTACAATAGTTTAGTAACGATTTTTTTCACATTATTCTCTTATATTATTGGTGGAAATTTTTCCTAAACTTGTTTGTTGCAGAAATAAAATAAGTTGCCGCCTAAAGTTCAAGCATACAAGTCAAATGGCAAATTACAATTCTAAGTGCATATATATGCATCACAAACAACTTACTAAGGATGCTCTTATATACTTATCCAAGAATTCTCTGTTTTAATGGAAACGAACATGGAGGAGCAATCTCTAAGTGGGATTTTGGAATCAAACAAGTACAATATGAAGGTGCCAATTTCTTTCATATTTTCAGAATGTTCCAATTTGTTTTTGCACTTAACTTGCCTCAAATTTTGCAGGAAGAAGAAATAGATTCCACGTTGGTTTCCAACGGATGCGTGGATCATAAAGGGCTGATTGCTCGTAAACAAGTAACCGGGGGATGGAAAGCCTCTCCTTTCATCATAGGTTCTTTCTTCAAACTTCAAAAGTTAGTTTATTTTGTACCAGGTTTGATCAAAGACTAATCTTCCATGTCGTTCTCGATTATCACAACAGTGAGTGAGGTGGCAGAGAGGTTGGCATTCTTTGCAATAGCTGTAAACATGGTGGCATATCTGGTGAGGGAAATGCATCAGCCTTTTCCGAAAGCTGCCACTCATGTCACTGATTGGATTGGGGCTGCATATGTTCTTACGTTGCTCGGAGCTTTTCTTGCAGATGCGTATTTAGGCCGTTTTAGGACCATCATCGTCTTCTCTTGCATCTATGCAGTGGTAAGAGCCTCTGTTACCTCACAAACTCCTCCAAGAATTGTATAGATTTGACTCGTTTGTATGTATCAGGGAATGGTGGTGTTGACACTTTCGGCATCCATAGACGGCTTGAGGCCTCCACATTGTACCAAGAAACCATGCATTTCGGCATCCACTTCCCAAACTGCCCTCCTATACTGCGCGTTGGCGCTTATAGCCCTTGGAACGGGGGGGATAAAGCCGTGTGTATCCTCGTTCGGGGCTGATCAGTTTGATGAGTCTGATCAGAGTGAAGCCCAGAAGAAATATGCTTTTTTCAACTGGTTTTTCTTTGCTATTAACATGGGAGCCCTTTTGGGCATCACTTTGTTGGTGTATATACAAGTTGAATATGGGTGGGTTTGGGGATTCGGAGTTCCAACAGGCTTGATGATCGTCTCGATTCTTATCTTGGTTGCTGGATTCAAGAAGTATAGATATCAGAAGCCTATGGGGAGTGCTTTCACAAGATTTTTTCAAGTGTTTGTTGTTGCTTTTAGGAATCATTTGAGAGGTGTTGAGGTGGTGGATGAAGCTGATCTTTATGAGGTTAAAACTAGAGAATCCGATATTTTTGGAGCCCGAAAACTCAATCATACAAAACAGTATAGGTTTGCGCTTCGGTTTCTCAAGCTCGTTATAGGTTTTACAACACATAACGCACAACAGATGATCCTAATCCGTGTTTTTTTTTTCTGCATCTTTTGACTATCTTTATGATCAGATTCTTGGACAAAGCTGCTGTAATAACAGATCCAGAGTGTGATACAAAGAATAGATGGAGAATATGCACTATAACACAAGTAGAAGAATTCAAATCATTTGTTAGAATCCTACCAGTGTGGGGATCAACCATTGCTCTTGCTATCTCTTTCTCTCAGCTCTCTACCTTCTTCATTGGACAAGCCAACTTCATGGACCGAAAACTCGGCCCCCGTTTCGTAATCCCTGCGGGCTCGACTCCAGTTTTTAGTGCCATAAACGCTCTGCTATTGGTCCCAATCTATGAAAAATTCATCGTCCCATTTCTCCGAGCCAGAACAGGCCATCCACGAGGCATCACCTCGTTGCAGCGGATGGGGATCGGTCTATTCGTCTCCATTTTTGCCATGATTTCAGCCGCAATGGTCGAGAGCAAACGGAGGGATCATTCCCCGGATCGTCTGAGTGTTTTCTGGCTGTTTCCTCAGTGTTTCCTAATCGGGATGGCAGAGGTTTTTACGTATGTGGGACAGCTCGAGTTCTTTTATGACGAGGCAACGGATGGGACGAGGAGTATAAGTAGTGCCCTGTTCTTGAGTGAGATTGGGATTGGGAGCTGGATGAGCACAGCCATTGTTAAGATCATTGAGAAAGCTAGTGGGGGAGAGGAGAAAGGGTGGCTGAGAGATGATCTCAATAAGAGTCAACTCGATTATTTTTACTGGATTTTGGCAGGGATTAATGTGATCAATTTCTTGGTGTATTCGTGGGTGGCATGGAGGTATAAGGGCAGAAACGGGGGCAGAGGGAGTGTGAGGGACGAGTATCCTGTGGTAGGCCAGCCCGATAACACCGGAGATGAAGATCATAAGGACGAGTTTCGAAGTGTTGTTATCTAAATCAAACATGTAGTCAAGAATTAACAACATTCATTTCCCTGTTTAAAAATATGTTTCTTGTTTTTACATTACTGTAAGATCCTGCATTTGTTTTACCTCAATAATAACATAAGTCTAAGGGGTTTTTATAGATGCCCAATCGGGTATTTTCACCTGATACAGTATCTATCATTTATTTACCAATAATCATATAGACACTATACTATAATAAAATGAAAGAAAATAGATATTGATACAAGACAATTGTCAATCTATTTCAGTGGAGAAGGTTGCTTCATGGGAATACAATCTATCTTCCTCATCACAGTAATCGATACCATCCCCTGCATTCTCATGCAGCTCAGAAGAATCACTTCTAGCTTCCATATCAGGGTTATTTATCTCACTGTTGGCATTGTTTTGATTATTATTATTTGTTCTTATTTTGACACGCTTACCTTTAATATAACGGTATTCCCACTTCGGTGGAGGATATTTCTTCTTTAATTTCTCGTATTTGTCCAGCATGCCAAGCTTCTTGAAAACATCTCCAACCATTGTGACAATTGACACAGTTGGTCTCATACCAAGCTCTTCCATGTCAGCAAATATCTACAAACAGTCCAAGAACGTGTTTGAAGATAGAATAGGATACGAGGAAGTAATGCTATATTCTAACATAGGTAAGAACTCAAAAACTTAGCAGAGGACGGTATTAAAAACAAGTGGGCATGTAGAACTTTGTAATGGTTTAATGAAATGTAAGTTCGGTTGACATCATCATCATGTACAAAGCTAGTTGATATCTCAGGACTTAAATCGGCTTAAACTATGACTAGACACTTTTATCTAGAAAAATTGGGGAAAATATTGAAGAAGGAAAGACTCAAACCAAGGGCAGGTACAAGTATTCAAACACATTGAACTCCTATTAGTTACAGCAAGAAGCACCTATGTTAGAGAGATGGGTGTCTAATAATAAATAATTCATGGGCTATTTTGTTCAGTAATTGTTAGAGATTGTGGCTGCCTTTAGTTATATTTTTGTATGTTTTAAAAGGGATGACTCATATCACTAATACTTTACTCTTTATTGATAAAAACCTCTTTCTGTTTCTTATTTGAAGAAGACTAAAATAAAATGTGATATACCTCAAACATCTTCTCATGCATTTCTCTCTGATGGTAGACAGAAACCATCAGCTCAAAGAACATGCGTGGCATACTTTCTAAATTCTGAGAAAATAATGTCTGCCATAGTTCTTCAGCCTCATCAAGTCTTCCATCCTCCACCAGAGCATTCAGCAAACTGTAATAGCTTCCCATAGTTCTTCCTTGACCTTTGCTCAGCATCCATTTTGTCACCTATGGAGGGATGGGTGATTGAATCAAATATTTGAAGCAAGAAACAGAGTATAAAAGGAGAAAAATTGTATGAATATACCTGAATTATCCTTTTCCACTCTTTTTCATACTCAAGACTTTTTAAGGCTTTCTTCACAGTGATCAAGGGGAACTCTAAATCCCAGGCAATAAAGGAATCAAGAGCACCATATATTTCCTCTTTGACATTTGATAATCCCTTAATCTAAAATGGTCAACAGAAACAGAATGATTTTCTTGTTTGAGGTGCAACAAGGACTAAAAATAAAAAATTCTACAATATCTAGTGGAATTTAAACAAAACTGCTTTTACCAAGAACTAGAAGACATCTTGGTGGTTTTAAAAACTTACGCATTCTACAAGCTTTATGGACTTTGAAATGGTCCCTATCCTCGTTTTGGTTTTCCATACACGAGGATACCTTGGCCTTGGACCTTTAGCAGCACACTCCTGAGAAATTATTACGACAGTTAGTGCCCTGACTGTAACCATATTCAAGGATGGATAGACTTAACATCAGAAACCGATAGAGATTCAGCAGCCTCACTGTCTCAGATATTCTATCCTCCCAGTTACTTCATATCACCCCCTAATCATTGATGGACATTTCCAACCTCTTAAAGCTAAAAAATGGAACTATGGTTTCAATTTCATTTTAGGCAATTTTTTAAGATATCCACCTTTAGACCTATGCTAGACAACTACAAACAACCTTCTTTAATTTTATATCCAGCAAAATTGCTAATCCAAATATTTCTTCAGCATTTTCAACTGCCATAAGATCAAATCATCAGCATCATCTTGCTCCTACACTGATTATTAGGGCTTTCACCCTGTCATTGAGTCCACAGAGAATTGTTGGTCTTATGTGAGCCTAGACTTAGCAAATTTACTCTTGGTTTCCTGTAATGTTATAGTCCATACAATCTCCTTAAGTACCAAACAATGACCAACAACAGTTACCAAACTGCCTATCATAACCCCTTAAATTAATTAGGCATTGGAACAGTCTATATCACAAATTTAAACATAAACAGAATTGCTATATCCTATTAAGGAAGAAAAAAAAAAGATCATGGGTATAGCAAGAGCACATATAATTATCAAGTCATACTTCTCCCCGCAGCAAAAGTAGGGAAGAGACACATAGATTAATGAGGATTATTCTATACAATACACCATAGTCGATACATTACATATAAAAATAATAATGCTAGTAAGAAGGTTGAAAAAGAAAGTTAAAAACTTATCCATAACAAAAAACTTACCACCAGAAATCGGTACCGGTTCTTCCCAAGTTCAACCAATTCCAATCCTATTGAGCTAGTTGCCAGAGAATGCCCCAAACTGAGCATCCTAAAACTAACTAAAATAATACGGACAACATTAATAGGCTATTTATATACTAGATTGTTATCAACTAAAGGCTCTTAGGAAGACAGAATAAGTGCTTTTACAATTACCAAACAGCCAAAAATTTAGAAGCCATTGAAGAAAGAATCAAGGTTTCTATGCTATCCCAAGAAATACGCTTAAAAGAACAGGAATTCAAACAGTAGAACAGCAGCTACCAAGACAAGCATCCAGAAAAAAAATTCAAATTTTGAACCCAAAAAAAACTCAGCAAATCAACTTGGCTTGATATAATGACCATGAAAGGGATAGGGACCACTCATATGGTGATACATGAATGAGCAAACTAAGTGAACCCAAAAACTTTATCCAAAGGCAGAAAAAACGTAAAATTATCCAGTATACCCCATTAAAATTGACAAAATATTAGTAGTCAAAATTTCATCAAGTTACGTACTTGCAGCCTCCATACTTAATGTATTAAATTGTTGGTATGATTAAACAACTTTTCTCGAAAATATATATTCCATGAAAATGAAGTAGTAGATTTGCCGGGAGTCTAGCTTGTGGCAGTCAGAAATTGGACAAAAGAAACACAAGCAAGGAATGAAGAGAAAAAAGACAGAAAAAAAAAAAAAATTAGAATTACCTTCTTCAACTTCCTTCACGCACAGTCCGCTGTCGATTTTTGCCCCAATTTAATTACGCTATCGATTCATGCCCTAATTTTTGTATATTAATTGGACGGGGAAGATGGATTTTTTCATATACTATCGACATGGACTTTGCCAAGAAAACTTTGGACCAAGCCCATAATTAAAAGGACAAAGGCCCATAAGACGTTAAAAAAAATGCAATTTTCTTTTCTATTTTACAGGAGTAAAAGTGCAAGTTTACGTCTTTGTTTTGTTTTGTTTTTTTAATACAAAATCGAAAAAAAAAAAAAAACCTCGACTAAAGAATATAGAATAAAATTGGGAATATGCGTAGGGCTAGGTATCGATGGAGCAGCACTTGATTAATATTCGTTTGAATTCATTTAATAATCTTAACCAATCTTTATCCTTTTATACATAAAAGTCAAATAGAAAAACAAAACCCAAATATTTTCGAGTTTTTGCTATTTTAGTTAATTCTTTTATTTTTGTCAATTCATCCATGATTTTAAAAATTAGTTGTTATTTTGGTCAAATCAAATTTTGAGTTAAAATTAAATTATATGGCTAATATGTGGCAAGGTGGCAGCCACATAAGCTTCCTTCTACTTCACATCATCAAAATATTAACTCTTTATAGTTAACTATGATTAATGTCTTTTCACTATGTTTCTTAAACAATATGGTAACTTAAAAGTCAAAACAAAAAAACTTTCTTCCTTTGTTTCTTCTTTACCAGAGAACATGACGTCTCATTCTTTTTTTACCCCAACAAGAATTAATGTCAAAATTTGAATAGTGACAAACAATCTGGCAACACAGTAACAAACAAATCCACACACACCCACCCCACCCCCATCTTCCTACTTTGTCCCCTTCTCCGATGTTGCCTTACGCCACCGTCAAGAGGCGGAAGTCGCCATTGGGAGATCTCTCACGGCGACGAAGACGTTATGGTTCAATTACTTCGCCACCGAAGTCCGACTACGTCCTATACTGCCACGACATTGTCTTGTTTTTCCTCATTTTCTCTCTTTTCCCCTTTTACAACCTCTTTCTCAAATTCACCTAATAATTTGAATAAGAAATTGCACAAAAAGTATGAGAAATTTTATAGCGCGAGTCTACTTAGGACGGAGATCGAGAGGCAAATACTTGTTGTTGAGCAGCATTTTGCTTTTGAGAAATGACGGTGAGAACCTAAGCAATCGACAACCCTCACAACCTTAATCTTCGACAGCTTGTTCAGTGCGCTGCTGGTAACCTTCACCACACGCAGCTGCGCAAGCTCCGTCTTCAGATTCTTCCTCTTGATCGGGACCACAACAAGATTTGAAATTTCACTCAATATTCCATGTGTCAAAAGGTAAAAAGTAATCTCACCTTGAAGATTCTTGCATGGTAAATTGTTTAATTGGTCAAGAAGAAACAAGGAAGAGGGTTTTTTTTTTTTTTTTTGTGACTTTTAAGTTGTCAATATTGTTTAAGAAATATAGTGAAAATGTATTAATCATGGTTAATTAGAGAGAATTAATATTTTGATGATGTGTAATAGAAGGAAGCTTATGTTGCTGCCAGCCTGCCACATATTAGGCATGTAATTTAATTTTAACTCAAAACTTGATTTGGGTAAAATAACAACTAATTTTTAAAATCATGGATGAATTGACAAAAATAAAAGAATTAACCAAGATAGCAAAAACCCCAAAATGTTTGGATTTTTTTGGTTATTTGGCCTATATAAAAGTATGACCACATGTGCCACATGTCAAGTTTATATTTCTTCCACATTAATTTCTTCTATTTTTTATAAATTCTATATTTTATAAATTAAATACATATTAAATAGAATTTTAAAGCTAATTAATATGACTAATTAATATATCAAATTTAATGTTAAAAAAAACTAAATAATATAAAAAATTTAACTAAAATTGTTAAAAAAAAGCATAGACTTCAAATACAAAAATCATTTATATATTTGTAATTTGTTAGTTTAAAAAATTTAGAGAAAAATATAAATAAATAAAAAAAGAAAAACTAAAATAAATGTGTATTGATTAAAAAGGATTATTCAAACTATTCAATCTTTTGAAATATATTAATTAATGTAATTGAACAATTTTGCCAATATGTATTTTAAAATAAATTATGAATTTTTTTGAGAATTTTTTTTTTATTTTTTATTTTTTTGTCATTTAATTCAAACTAAAAATTTAGGGTTATTCTAAACCTTAACAATTAAAATCAAACTAAAATAATGGTGGGAATGTTGAATAACATAATAGACATAACACTACATATTTTTCAAAATAATAAATAAAAATTAATCATATTCATTTACAAATACAACATATATTTTAAACAATTAAATAAGATATTAATTTGATATTATTATATAAATATATTTTTTCTTATATAAATAATATTTAATTTTTTAAAATTTTACTATGTTTAATTTAACTCTTTTAAAATCCCGTGTATTAGACAGGCGCTTAACTAGTACTACTTATATAACAATTTTTTTCGTTTATATTCATTTCATGTTTGTTTATTCATTTATTGTTTATTAATTAAATATATTTATTCAATATGCATACCAAAAGTATGTCTATTTCAATTCTAATGTCTTTTAATATAGCTTTTATATATATATATATATGTAAATTTATTTAATATATTATTATTCATTTGAATTTTTTTTCTTGACTTTACAATTAAGTGTCATGAACATATATTTTTTGTTTTGACAAAAACATATACAACCTTTTTTTTTTATTAATACACATATTGTGGGTCATTGGTTATTTGGTTTACCGTTTATGTTCAGAAATATATTTAATTATTACATGAACAGATATAAACAATAATTTATATCAAAATAAATAAAAGAACATCTCGCTCGTTTCATGCCCATGAGTACAAATGCAGACGCAGGGGTAAAAGCGTAAAATCGAGGAATGAGGCCAAAACAACAAAAAAAGCATTCATTTCTGGTCTTGACCTTATCGATAACAACCGATTCATCAAAATTCCTTCTGCTCATTAATTTTCCCCAATTAACAAAACCTCAGATCCCCAATTCATCTTCCACAATACCCTAATCCGCCGATGAAACGCCCTCACGCCGATGAAACCGCCGTCTCCACCACCGACGGAAGCACCGATTCTCCTACCTCCGGCGACACTGATGCGAACAAAAAAATGAAGCAAGAGGCTGTTGAAGAAGAAATGTCGAAGGAAGCAGAAGCCGTTTTGATGGACGATAATCTGTTGTACGAGGTGCTGCGACGCGTCGACGACGGCCGGACTCTTGCCAAGGCGGCGTGCGTCAGCCGGCAGTGGAAGCGGACGGCGCACGACGAGCGGATCTGGGAGCTGATCTGCACGAGACATTACCATCGCAGCCCGCTGCAGCTACGCGCCGTCGTCTCGGCGCTCGGCGGCTTCCGTAGCCTCTACTCGAGCCACCTCTGGCCGCTGCTAAATCCGGCTTCGGCTTCGTCTTCGACTTCGGCGGCGCGTTCCGTTTCCGCTTGGCCTTGCCTTCCTATGGCCCCGCCGGCGGCTACAACGAGATCCAAGGCTCGGTGGGGAAAGGATGAGGTGAACCTTTCACTTTCCTTACTCTCAATTAAGTATTTTGAGAAAATGAGTTCCATTAACCGAAACAAATGAGGAACTACTGAATTTTAATTAATTGTGTTGATCTCTCTCTCTTAATTCCGTTGATCTCTTTCGTTCTCTGAAGTTAACTTCTGTATTTTTTTTTTGTGTGTGTTGAACTATCAATTGTAACATAATTGTGTAATATTTAGGGATAAAATATGTATAATTGTTCTACTCTCGTATTGAACTAATCACTCATTTATCTAATTCTGGATCTGCTGTTTAGAAATTTTAGTAATGAATTAATTGAGTAATAGATTTAAGCAAAAGTTGTATGCAATAATATCTCAGCATTTGTAATTCAAATCATTCACACTATGCATGCCCTGATTTCTATCAGATACTCATTTTACTTAAAGTTAGATCAAAATAATTTTGTAAGGATCAAGTTTGTGTTTTGTAAAGGTTTCACTGATACAATGTCACTCACTATATAATATCTATGAAAAAGTTATGCTAAAATCTACTAATTATTTATGCTGCCAAATTATTCTTCAAACTCTATTGAATATTAAGAACCAGAACCCAGCTCTTCCAATGTGCAGAATCATATGTGCATAGTATTTGCTTATCGCTATTGCAACAGTTTAAGTGTGAGCTTGTAATGAGAAAACAGGAATTCGAGATGTGATCCTTCATTTGCCTAACATTCTGTTTTAAGCAGACTTGGAGTGGAGCTATAAACTCTTTAAGAGTGTTTGGAAAATGTTTGAAATTAAAATATTATTTCATTCTTAAATTAGTTGTTATGAATTTATAAATATATATTTTTTTAAATAAATAAGAAGAGCCATCTTTTTTGCTAAAATGAGGTTTTGTTTTTAAAAATTGTTTTAAATTTTAGTTATTTAAATTACACAATTATCATTATAAGCACATTATTTCCCCAAACACATCAAATTCTTGTTTTTGAACCAACATAAAACATATTTTAAACTTTAAAGTTGTCTTATAAGTTATAAGATATAAAGTTTATAAAAGCTTTTAAATCGACACAACTGACAATGTAGTCATTTAAAATAATAAAAAAAATTATGGTAGTTAAAAAATAACAAAACCTTGTTTTTAGTCCGATTGACTCAAAATATCATTAATGAAATTGGACAAAAATCCTGATATAGCACACAATATGACATGTGGCACTAACCATCCACACATACAATTTGTGCAATACACAAACCACACCACATGGTTGGTGCCTCCACAGACATACGCACATGATACGATTCATATCTAGTACAAAACTGCTCACAAACCACGTATGCATACACACATATAGGGTCCCTCAATATTTTAGCAATGGTGATTTTGTCAAACAGTCATTCTTTTTCCATTTTTTATCTAGAAAAAATTACTTAGCTAGAACAATTTCTTTATTATGTTGTATGATTATTTCTAGTTACAAGTTTAGATAGGTGGTGTTATTTTTGGTTGTTGAGATGTGTTTTGGGCTTTATTTGTTTGGTTGTTCAGATGTATTTTGGGCTTTATTAAATTCTTGTTTGATGTGGTTAATATACAGATTGAGAATATCACTTAATCCTCCATCTTGAATGGTTTATAGAACCCTAAATATTCGTTTTTTTTTTTTTTTTTTGGACCTGAATTCGTGGACTCATTTGCCTAATAAAAAGTTGGGCCTGATATCTATATATCATGTGATTGGGTATTACATGAAAATGTGTTATGATTCCTATAATTTGTAGGAAGTTAACCAGGTAATTGCGAAAATGAATATTTACTACGTAGGCGATTACGTGGGCCTACAAATGTGAAAAGGAAAGCAAGATGAATGAAGTCATTACAAGAAGGTCAAAGTTTGACCCCAACATTCCTCTCAACAGATCTTGTTGTGGACTTATAAAATTGAAAATAAACATTCAAAATTGGACTTGGATTCTACACCTATCCCTTTTCTTGTTTAATTTCCACAGCAGAAAATTCCAGGCATGGCGGCACCAAACTGATCAATCACAATTCACAATCAAAACCCTTTTCAGAATTGAATTTCCATTACACAACACCTTTTTGCTGCATTAAATGTGCTCTATATATATGCTGCAATTTCTCCCCCTCTATCTCATACAATTCTCATTTTCTTCTTAATATCAACATAAAATTTCAAGACTTTTCAATAATCTATAAGCAATGGCAAAAGGCTTAAAACCCGTTGCATTGTTCTCGTTTCTTCTTCTTCTTCTTCTTATCAGCTCTTTCGTTTTTTCAAATGAAGCAAGGGTGCTGAAACAAGAGAGCTCCATTGAAAAAGACATCATGAAAGTATTGGAGGATTTGTACGTGAAAACCGGTGGCGCAAATCATGGTGGTGATGTCAATTATGGTTTAACTCTAGGAGGAATCAAGAAATCTGGTCCAAGCCCTGGAGATGGAAACTAGCTAGTTCATCACTGGTTTTTCTGGTTTATTTTATTTTATTTTATTTTGGATTCACTTTGATTATTGTGATTTTTCATTTGTAATTCTTTGATTGAAGTTGTGAAGATATAAAATAGCGTTCAAGTATAGTAGTTTGCAGTCTACTTTTAGTATTATATAGGAATTTGGTCATGTCTTGATTGTTCTTTGTTTTATTTGAATTGATGGATTTATAGATGAGCATTTTAAATACCACGATAATAGTTATTGCTCGAATTCTTTGTATTTCATTTAATTTATGAAGTTATAAATAATTATCATACCATCTTTATATACATGGCGTACGATGATAATAAAAAAATACTCCCTCCGTCCCTTAACACTTTGCATCCTAATTTGTGCATAATTTTTAAGAAAAATTGAATGATTATTTTATAAATGAAGGTATAAGGGTCCATTCTACTTTTTCTAATGGAGGGATTAGTTTGAATGTTTGTGAAAAAATAATGACATTGTGTGTAAATAAGTGTGTATTGTGAGTGTAAGAATTGTGATAAAATTTGTCATTTTTTGGTGTGCAAAGTGTTTGAGGACAAATTAAAAAGGAAAGTGTGTAAATTGTTAAGGGACGAAGGGAGTATGAGATTTAAAATACAGAGATATTATTAGTCGGAAAATCATGCCATTTAGATTGGGCCATGGAGGGTGTCAGGCCGGATCTAAATTGCCTTCAGCCCACATTTGTTTGGGCCGTCACAGAATTGTAATAATATTTTGGCTAAATATTATGATGAATACAACTTATTGTCTAAAAATCTTTCTCACAGGGATTGTTTTCTCACTTACATCTTAACATTTTTAGAATAAGTGCAACATAGTATATTGACCTTGTTGTCGCGACAGGATTAAATTATTTAATTTTTTTTCCTAATTTAACTAATCAGTAATTCTTAGGAGATAAGCTTTTTTTATTTTCTAGCTCTGAAAAGACGAGCTTTCTTCATTTTCTAGCCCAAAACTCACTCAAAGATTTGTTGGGCAGCAGAGGGCTTCACACTAACAGACTAAACTGATGTTGGACATCCTAATGTACTGGGCTTTTGGGTCCAAACTGGTCCAAATTCGTTTCCAGTTCATTTCTCGGTTCACGAATATATTTCTTCGCCCAAAAATACTCTAAAATCCCTGAAATAAATATATGAAAATAATATTTTGAGTATTTTGGCACCAAAAACACGAATAGATAGTAAAAACGATGTATGCAATATATAAAATATGCATAAATATTTATATTTAACCACTAGTATTATACACCTATTTTCTACCTATCATATATTAATTTTTTTCTATTACTTTTATATTTTGAAGTTTTTATATAGCATTTTCGAATAATACATATAACTAAACAATCATTTAATGCTAAAGAATCAAAGTGGGATAAGATGAATGGGGTTTTTCATACTAAATAATTATGAAATGATTCAATGTAGACTCGTCACCACCACCACTTCAAACAATATTGTTAAGGGTGTGTTTGGATGTAGCATATTGGTAATTGGTTGATGACAAAGAAGCATCTACTTAGTATTAATTGTCCAAACAGTTATCTTCTCATGCATTTTCATGTGACTACATATCTTAATTGTCACAAAACCATAACAGAAGAAATAATTAATTTTGCTAAATTATGAGTTTGAACAAATTTTCAACATTTCGTACTCTCTAATATGGCTTAGCGAATTAATATCCATAACTGGTTAAGTTTGCTAGACAATTAATTAA
Source organism: Scutellaria galericulata (assembly GCA_946896805.1). NCBI lineage: Eukaryota > Viridiplantae > Streptophyta > Magnoliopsida > Lamiales > Lamiaceae > Scutellaria > Scutellaria galericulata. The sequence continues at coordinate 17,741,134 of OX335793.1, forward strand.
TTATCAAATTAATTTGATCTTAAGTGTGCTTGGGTTAGATGCATATATACAATTTTTAGGTTCGGTATTCGGTTTGAGGGACCAAAATTTTGAGATTGTACATTGTTTACTAAATTAAACCTCGCATAGGTTGGGACATGAATGAAAATATCTCGAAATATCGATTATATTTTTTCGATATTTTTATTTTTTCGCATAATCGATACAAAAACGTATTGTCACGATATTCCCCCGATAGTTTTGTTTTTTCACATAATTGATATAGAAGCAGGCTATCGTGAAATTTTCTCAAATTATCTGTAAATATCGGTATAAATTTCGATATTGGTGGCTCCACAATACAAATTGCTAACATCGATGGAATGTCGGTAATATAGGTGAAATATTTTGAAAATATCGGTAAATATCGATTTCGGTAAAAAAAAATGTTTATTTTTTAATAAGAATTTTATAAAGAATTTCCCACTTTTAAAGAGAAAAATTGTATTTTGTATCCTAATAAAATCATAATTTACATATTATCATTTTAGTGTATTAGATGAAAAATTTATGAAAGTTGAAATAATTGGTCTGCACACAACTGTAAGTTTATTTCAATATTATTTAGATAAAGATGACATGTGATCTTATTCAAGAAGTTCATTTTTGTATTGGTAATAATGTATTCAAATATCTTGAATCTCTGTTATGATGTTAAACAACATTTATAGAATTTTATGTCATTTTATTTGAAATTTTAGTTGAATATAGATATTAAAGTTAGTTATAATGTTCTGTAAAATATCATGTTCAATTTCCCCTTTATTTTATAAAATTTCTGTCACTTTTTTAAATTTTATCGATATTTCCATCGATATTTCTATAAAATTAAGATATTGATATTTTCATCAAAATCGAAATTTTCATCCCTATCAATATATTTGCACAACTCGACATATAATTTGTGAACATGAACATATACTATCAAATCTTGAAGATCATTAGCCAATCCTCAAAGAACAAATTTTAAATGATTTGTGACTTCTTAATGCTGAAATACAAGCACTTGACGCATTTGTATTAGAGTTCAGAACGATTAATTAATTATGAAGCTCACTAAATATGAAACCATTTCATAAACTTATTTTAGTACCTTCATTTGCATTTTCAGTTTATTTCATGAAATAAAATATAGTACATTATTTCCTTCAATACCGGTTTCTCGGGCACATTTAATATTAAAAATATATTCCCCAAAACACACAAATTAAAATATTAAAATATGGGTTCACTAAACAAAAGAAGAGAGACAAATTTGTCTTACCAAACCAATTTAATTCCTTTATTAAATTATGATTTGAATTCAAATCTTAAATCGAAACCCAAGAAATATTCTGTTACCACTATTAATTAGTTTCAAGAAAAGAACATTTAAGTAGTTAATAAAAAGAAGCTTTTGCACTTCATCAAGAGATGCAAAATTGATGACCTCCTAATTTCATTTTCTCAGGCAATTTCTAATTTTTTTTTTCACATTAAATTTCTTGCTTCCCTCTCTCTCATCTGTACATCACCATCCCAAAATTATTTCCTCTCTCTCTCTCTCTCTCTCTCTCTCGAACCAAAGATTGAAACTGAATCTACTAAACGAAAAAAAAAAGGAAAAAAAAAAAACCAGAATAGGCCAACAAAAGATGTACTCTTTGTCCACTTCCCCTGCTTTTCCATCGCTGCGGTTCTATTCAATTCGATGAAAATTTCCGTTGATAATTCGGATAATAAATTCAATCAATCGATCTTGCTAATACCCATTCGCTTAACAACAGCATTCCTAATCGCTTCACTCGGCATGCACAAACCCTTCTGCTCGATCCCCGCCATGTAATTCCTCACCTCCTTCCTCACCATCTCCTGCATCACAGACAGAAACTCAGTGCTGAAAAACTGCTTCTCCGCCGCCGTACCAATATCTGCCGGTGGTTGAGGTGGCGGCGGCGGAGGCGGCGGATGGGATGGGATCATCTGAATCGGGTATATGGGTAGCACGGGGCTGGGAATTAGGGAAGAATCCATTACGGGTATCGGGTCAAGGTTGACGGGTTCAGTTACTGGATTAGGGTTTATATCGGAGCCGGGTAGTGAAAGGCTGAGTGATGTAACCGGGTCGGGTTGATGATCGGGCGGGGAGATCCCGCCTGTTCGGGGAATCGGTCGGTAGACATGGTGACCCGAGTGGCTCGAGTCGCTCATATCCGACTCGGTGGGGCTACCCGGGTTGAAACAGAAGCCCGAGGTCGAGATATTCGAGCCCGGCCCGACGCTTGCCGATCGTTTCAGAGGCGGCTGAGCGTCGGGGTCGAAGTTGTTGAACTCCTCAGACATGGAAACGCACTTACGCTTGAGAGTGGAGTTCCAGTGGTTTTTGATCGCGTTATCGGTCCTACCCGAAAGGAGCCGGGCTATTGTCGCCCACTTGTTGCCGAACTTCGCATGGGCCCGAATAATGGTCTCGTCCTCCTCGGGGGTGAAGGCCCGATGCTCGACCTGCGGCGAGAGCTGGTTGCACCACCGCAGACGGCAGGACTTGCCGGAGCGGCCCGGAATCGATTTGCTAATCAGGGACCAGTTCCTCGGGCCGTGCTTGTCCACCAACCTCTGCAACAGCTCGTCCTCCTCCGGGCTCCACGGGCCCTTAATCCGATCCGATTCGTTTTTCTGAGAAACCGCCGCCATGGTTTTCGATGTGTAGATTGAAAGATGGATAGATACAGGGTGGGATGTATGTATAGGTTTAATAGAGGGAGAGGCGGAGCCTCGCCTTGGCGATGAGAAGAAGAAAGAGGGGAGAAGTTGGGTATTTATACAAAGGGTGGCAGAGGATAGGGATGACCGGTTTAGCCGGTCGAGGTGACCGGTTTAAAGGGCAGTTACTAATGTATAGCTGGCATGGGACACGCGTCCTCCTATTATAAATTGATGGGACACCTATGGAAATCTGATTACATAAATCTCGGGTTTTTTTGGAAATATCTCTATTTAATATTTTATTAAATTCAATTTCTGAGAAATAAAATATTCAATAAAACATGTATGTTTCGCAAATAATAAGAATATAATAATGAGAAAATATTAGGGAAAAAAAGAAAAGGAAAATGGTTTTGTTAAGGAAGTGGGGTGGGGGATATTTATTTAATAATTTATTAAAAAAAGGAAATTTCAAATCACCGACCGTTTTGGAAGTTAATAGAAGAGGGGGAGGGGGTGTTACGGTTGGGGAAATAAGGGTTTGACTCAGCCAGGCTGGAGAGCATTAACCAATTTCTGCGATATTTCTAGAGAGAGAGAAGATTGATAGGGATCTTAGAGAGAGAAGGGCAAGTGAGCTGGCACAAAACGACAAAACCTAACGGGGGAGGAACGGCAATTGCCAGCTGTAGACTCTGACAATTCCCAACGGCCGTTGGATCCACGTCCACGTGTCAGTCATGCAATTTTCAAATTTATGTGAACCTAATTCTAAATGTAACCATTTTATTTTAGGTGTAATAACGTTTATATTAAAAAATCAAATGAAATTATTTTTTTTATCACAATATATAGTATTTTTTATTTTTCTATTATAATTTGGGTAAAAATTTGCATAGTGCGAGATTATTGACTCATGTGATTATTTATATCAGGATAAAATTCTCATTTTTTTATATTTGTAGTTTTAAAAATATATATTATTTATTGTGAAAGAAAACTAAATCACTATACTAATTGTGGTAAAAATTAGTGAAATATCTTTTATTTTAACTAAATGTTCCTCATTGCGGAAAGATTGGTTGTATGCTTATCAATTTTATTTCCCACCATTTCAAATATATTATACCACAAAATAATCTTTTGGGGAGAATTAAATATTTTTGTATCAAGATATTTTAGAGTTTTATTTTAAATCATAAATATCTAATTTATAAAAGGCCTAAGAATATTTTTTTCTTATTGTTTTTCCTGTTCTATTTTGTTATTTGGATGGATAGGATTAGTTTTGATTAAAGACAGGATTAAAGAAAGAGAGTGGTATTTTCCTTTCAATTTCGAAAATTAATATTAATTTTATGTTCCATCTTATTAATCTTACACGGTTTGGTCATTTGTAATTTGATACAGTTGTTTCGCTCATTCCTAAGTCTGAATGGCGAAGATTTTGGATACAACGAATCAAAGAGATATTTTTTTTCATCACTTTTTGGAACATATATTACAAGATTGATAACTATGTTGATTTCGACTCATTAACGAGTTCAATTTTTTTTTGAGTGATTTTTGAGTTTGTCCTTTTTTTTTTTTTGAAGCAATTTTTTTTTTAAATTATTTAAAATAATAACACGTTTTCTTTTAATGTTAGAAAATTGATTTAGGGATATTATTTGATGATTATAAATGATTGCGTAGAATGAGTTCATTTTTGGAGACAATGTAAGTATGTAACTATGGATTTTAATTAAATCTACCAATATCAATAAAAAAATTGGTTCTTGATGAGATTAATTATGAATTTTAAATGTACATCAGACCAAACAAACAATCAATAAATTTATTATTATTCATTAATAATATATTACAAAAGTTTTCCATTCAAACACGATCTAAAAAAACATTAGGTCAATCATATATATATATATATATATATATATATAGAGTGATGATCAGGCACGCACCTGAAGAATGCGCACCGTGCGCACCCCTTTAAGATTTTTTTTTTAAATTTTTAATATTTCATATTATTTCTTTTCCCTCGCTACCACTTCACATACAAAATTTTCATCTCACATGTAGACCTAACTTATCATCAACATATACAATTTGCATCCCACATATCAATATAGATCTTCTTCCCAATTCTCATCTCATATCAATATATAAATCTTCTTCCCAATTCTCATCTCACAGATTCTACATCATGAAAATTATTTTTAAATGAAATCCTCAAAATGAATAATAAAAATCGAAATATGAATTAAGTAAAAAAGAATAAATTCTCAACAAATCATATCATCACACCCAATCAAACTTAACAAATCCTCAAAATCAACAAATCATATCCTCCAACTCAATCATCAATTTCAAGAAGTGTTCAAACAATCCTCAAAATCCCCGTCTCTTTAATTACTTGTATTTTGTGTCTTCAAATATAATCCAACTTAATCATCAATTTTCAAGAAATCTTCAATCAATCCTCAAAATCCCCAAGTCTCTTTAATTACTTGTATTTTGTGTCTTCAAATATAATGGATCTAACATGTAAATTTTTTTTAAAACAAATTAGTACCATAATTTTTTAAATGTAAAAACTTTCATAGAAAATATAAGAAAATGATGTGATGCAGGTACAATTTCTTAATCACAAAACCACAAACTCTTACTTTTGAAATTGTTGTGATTTTTCCTTTGATGATTTTACAAGAAAGTAAAGTAATGGATCTAACATGTAAATTTTTTTAAAAACAAATCAGTACCATACTTTTTTAAATGTAAAAACTTTCATAGAAAATATAAGAAAATGATGTGATACGGGTACAATTTCTTAATCACATAAACAATTTTTTTGAAATTGTTGTGATTTTTCCTTTGATGATTTTACAAGAAAATAAAGTATGTGAAGATATTGATGAGGGGTTATGTCGATGTGTGAGATGAGAATTCCGTATATGAAGTTGTAGGATGAGAAAAAATTATGTGTATAATAATATAAAATATTAAAAATTACATTGATTATGATTTAGAAAATTATGTGTATAATAATATAAAATATTTAAAATTTCATTGATTATGATTTAGAATTTCTTGAGAATTGATTACTTAAATATTATTCATTGTTTCCTTTAATTGATTAATTGGATATTTATATTTTTTTTCTTTCGGATGGGAATTGAGAAGTGGTAGGGTGGGAAAAAATTATGTGTATAATAATATAAAATATTAAAAATTATATTGATTATGATTTAGGAAATTATGTATAATAATATAAAATATTAAAAAGTACATTGATTATGAGAATTGAGAAGAAAATTTATGCTGATGAAAATTTTATATGTGAAGTGGTAGCGTGTGAAAAGAAATAATATGAAATATTAAAAATTAAAAAAAGAAATCTTAAAGGAGTACGCACCGTGCGCATTCTTCAGGTGCGTACCTGATCATCACTCTATATATATATATATATATATATATATATATATATATTATAAAAAACACGATCTAAGGAAAAGGATAATGTTGGTTGGAGAGGCAATCTGCTTCACTAGCTACGTCAATTTTCAAGCCTCTATATTTTCATATTTTTATTCTTAATTATTTTAAAAGCTCTAAATTAGATATTTGGTTATGCCATATACATATAAATATTATATATGGTTAACAATATTTTGCTATATGTACTTTTAGTTGTTGAGTTTTTCTTACATCTAAGATTTAGTACAATAATCGGATTCAAATATTAATTTTACTTGATAAAATAAAAATATATAACCAAGTCTTATTAGATCGATTGGATAGTAATTAAATATTATTCAGATAACACATTATATATATTATGTTTTTTTTTTAATATCAAAAGGTTATACAAATGAGAATTGAAGAGGTGCGAGAAGGATTCAACTTCCTATATAAACTACTTGTTTTATTTTTTGTTTTTTTCCTTTCACGAAAATTTAAAGGAAAATAATTTTGAAAATACAAAATCAAATACCGAATTAATTAATTATTAATCACATGTGTCCTTTGCGTTAATTGCATTTAGTATCTTATATGAATTTTTATTCTTTTCTGAATAAAGTTTACTAATGACGAGAGTATTACAAAACCGATTCAAAGAATTTCAAGAAAATTAATATATCAAATAAAATAAGGTTGTGTTTGGATAGAGTGATTTCAAATCCATAATTGGATTTGAAATTCAACTATATTATTAAAAAAAATTAAATAAAAATAAAAATAATGGATTTCAAATTTACATCTATCCAAATATCATCATGGATTTTCTATCATAAATTTTAAATTTCTATTCAAATCCCCTCATCCAATCACAACCTAAAAGAATTAGCATGGAAAAAGTTTATCTGTTAATTTTATGAGTTGTTATGTTTTCTTGCCAAGAAAACAAACTAATTAAGAAATTATTGTTGGAAAGAACGTGTTTTATTTATAGGATAAGGTTAAGATGAATCGATTTTCTCGTCAAAATTATCACTTTTTAAGATTTATATTTATACTAAATTCACTTATTTTTTTAGAAAAAATACATCAAATACCACAAAATCAAAAGGTTAATTATTATTTTTCTACCATCAATCAGAAAAATGAATAAAATTGTACTTCTAATATAAAACAAAACAAAAGATTACCGTACACTCAGACTTTACATGATATGCCTATATCGTTATTCTTAATGAGATTAAATTTTTAGAGTAGGTCTTATGTGAGACCGTCTAATGAATTTTATTATGCGAGACAGGTCAACCCATAACAACACACTTAACAATTCATATAAGAATTTGTGAAAATTGGTTCAATTTATGGGTAATAAGGATCTGTCTCATGGAAACTTTTCATGCGACTGTCTCACATGAGTTTTTGTGTAATTTTTATACTGTTCGATATGTGTTTTTTCATAGGATTACATGATCTATGAAAAAACACACCCATCATGTAACATCCAACATAAAAATGATTTATTTTTCTGCTTTTTTCGAAAGTACAATTTTGTCGATTTTTCTAATTCATAGTAGAAAAATAACAAAATTATCATTTGTGATAGAAAAATAATCTCTTGATAAAATGTGGTATTTTGGTCACCGAACTCTAATTTCTTTTGTCTATTTAAAATAAGTTTTTTTACCCGAAAGAGTTTATTTATTTTAAATATAGATTTAATAAATTCATTTTTTAAAACAAGTTTTTTAGGAATATATGTAATTTTTAAATACAATTTCAGGTATTGAAGTTGAGCTTGAGCTTATATTGAAAAAAAAGTTCGTTCTCAGTCCAGACCATACTTAAATTTTGTAATCGATCTCAAACTCAAACATGACAATATTTTTTCTTAACTCGAATGAGCTTTAATCTACTTATATATGCAATTAGAGGAAAATCAAATTGTCCGATGTATGGATTGAATACACTTGTATAAGATAAGATTCAATTAAATGGTTTTAAAATATGTATTACTGAAACATCTTTTTTATATACAAAAGTATAAACGTTATACAAACACAATATCTTCAATATTTTAAATTTTCTTTTAATTAAATTGATTAAAATTTGGTTCAAAAGAATATAAATGAAACGGCAAAATAAAGGGGGCAGATTCAAACGTTTTAGTAAAACTTTCAAGGACTATTTCTTAATGAAAATAAAACAAATTTTACAAACATATGTTTTTACATTATTAAACTTTGACTTGCATTTTTATCTTATAAATGAAATGAAATTGAGTAATACACAATCAATATATTAAAATTACGTTTCACCAAAAATGCAACTTATGCAGTATGCATAAAAAACTAAATAATATATTAATCAAACTATATAAATATATAATATTAGAAGACAAAATCAGATAATATGATATAGAAAAACGATAAATTAATGCATGTTTAATTGCAATGCATAATATCTAAAACTTTTTATTTATCATTTATAACTTTTTTAAAATTCATATATTACAAAGTCCTTATACTTGCTAAATAATCGTTTAGAGAAGACCAGAATCACGTAATTTAATTTAATTTAATTCAATTTTACTAAGAATGTCTTCTACAATGCATTTCAAATAAACTGTTTATTAGCGTCCCCTCTAAAGGTTAAATGCAGACGAGCGACAAACTTAGGCAAAATAAATGCACTTCATAGATATTTGGCCAAATTAAGATCTCACTCCAAATTTATTAATAGAATGTAAATAAGTGTAGTTAAATATTGCCTTTAATTAAAGTTGTTTAATGTTCTTACACATAAATCAAGAAAATTATTTCATTTTTATATATATAATGACCATATGACTTAACATTTTGTATGTGTAATACTAAAATAATACGATTCTAATGCAATTAACAAAATATCATCAAATCTTTTTATAATCTAAAGAATTATTTAAATAAAAAGTTTTTTTTTTTTTGTAAAAAATCAGTTAAAAACTGAAACAATTCGTGTCTTGTAAGATGCTATAAAATTAAAACTCTTGATGTTAGACTTAATTATAGTCAACAAATTAAAAATTTGACAAGGACTAATATTGCTGAATTCTTTATAAAGCTTGAAAGACACATGCAGTGGCAGATGCAATAAGTAGAAATGGTAAAAGGGAAGTGGTGTGCATAACAATATCTACTTAGTTGAAGAATTCGTAAACAGAGTATTCAGGCTGTGGTTCCTCCGATTGAGTAGATATATGTTCTAATGATCAAATCTATTTATGTTACAATACATAATTACTCAGTCTTTGAACAATGATAGATTCAGTTCAAGACTTCAAGTAATGAAACGATTAGATGCTAAACAGTTCAAGACTTCATTACAATGATGAGGAGAACCAACATTGAAACAATTTTTCATGCTAAACATATAAAATTTTGTTTTGTGATGCAAACAAAATTAGATGTTTTGATCAAATATATAATGTATGTTTTGGTTGTTCATAGATTTTAAGTCCTCTATTGCACTTTTACAAAAAGTTGGATGACTCTTAACTTCATAAAAAAAAAAAATCAAAGAACTTTTCTTTTTAATTTCAGGAAGAAAAAAAATTTGTAACACCTTTTCACATTAATATAAATTTGATCAAAATCTTCACAAATAAAATAAAAGAGGGCTAATTGTTGGAAAAGTCACAAGTTTATTTAAATTATCTTTTTAACCAAAAAAATTTAACTATTAGTTAAATTTTTTTGCTATCATATCATAAGTAGAGCATCAAATATAATTAATGTTCGGGATTTAGAGTTATAATAATGATAACAACAACACTAATAATATTAAGTATTATTTATTATTATTAATTACTCCGCAATTAAAGTTATACAGAAAATAACTTTAAATTAATTAGTTGAAGTGATTTTGACTTTTGAAAAGAGGAAGAAAAGAGGAATACATGGATTAATTAAAGCATTAACTGTCAATATATATCGTTATCTCTATTATTATAAGACTTTATTAGCTCGCAATGTTTCAGTCAACTATTATAATGAATTTAAGTCGTTCGCAATATCATATTGTGATTTATAATTGCATTTAGATGAACTAATTTATCATCACATTAAATTAAAGAAAAATAGGATCGTTATGCATGGAATTTCGATTTGCTAAATTACTAATTTAGGCCACTTTTTGACTTTTTGTTGTTGTTTTTTTTTTTTTTTTTCCATTTTCGCAAGATATCTTTCTTTTCTTTTCTTTTTCCAATTCTTGAAAAATGTATATTTCCACGTTTGAATAAAAACATAACCTTTGCTTATTTTCATATTTATTTATTCTATAAATTAATAATAAAAATATATTCGGTCTCTTGCATATACTAGACTAATCGTTAAATCTACTGAGAGTTTACATCTTTTTATATAAAAAAAAAAACCATAATCTAATTTATGTTTTGAAACTTATTATATTACATACAATATAACTAATTTAAATATTATTTATTTTCAAACAAAAATCTAATAAAATTTTTACTGATCCTAATTATATTTAAGTGTAAACTGACAAATGCAAATAAAACCAAACACGTCCAACAGCAAGCCGAGTCTTTTTTTTTTTTGGATGGACTAAAGACACCAACCCATTTTCTAAGGGCACCACACCCTATTAGTGTATGGGTGTAAGGCCCAAACACTAATAGAGTATGGTGCCCTTAGAAAATGGATAGGTGCCTTTAGCACACTCCTTTTTTTTTTTTTTTTGCATTCTTCCCTCTTCTTCCAAATTCCCCTTCTTTTAAAATGTTTTTTTTTTCTTTTTTATCTTCAACAGTAGGAAATATGCTTTGGTTTAGTATTGTGAAATGAAAATTCTAAAAACAAAAAATGAAAAATGAAATTCTTTTTGGCTCTCAACAAATAATTAAACAATAAATAAAGTAATTGCAAATCATATTGAAAGCTAGCGGCATAAATTTGAAATCCAGATGGAGTAAACAAAAAAATCGGCTCCCTCCCTTTTAGGATATGATTCATGTATATGATGTACTTATTTAGATAGATTATATTTTATCTCTAAATTAATTTGACGTAAGGGTGAAATGAAGTTATTCTTCCTATGTTCCTCTCATGCAAAATTTTTAATTGGATTTTCATCATCAATTTTCTTTTAATTTTGATTTATGCTCAAAAATAAAATTTGTGATCCATTTATATGCTACAATAAGTAAATGTCATTTTATTTATGTGTCAATGACACCTCACACACTTGAGATTTTGTCAATTACCAAATACACCATAAGGTGTGTGAAAATCACAAACGTTTCCTTTAACTATACAACCAAAAAACTCATGCATTGTTTCAACCAGTTTATATAAGTAATTTAATTCGAACTCACTTATTTTTAATATCATACTATACTATCCTATTTTAAATTTTGAAAATATCACATGTTGAAAAATTGATCGGTGCAAGAATCATTGGGTAATTAGAAATAAAAAAGACAATTCACATGTTATAGTAGATTAGTTGGTAAAAAAATACATCTGTTCAAACTTTAACAACAATAAAACCACAAGGTAAAAGATAAATAAAAAAAATCCTAAAAAAGAATAAAAAGTTTATATAAAGAAAATAAAAAATAGAAAAAAAAAAAGTAGGGGGGTTATAGGGGGTGCAGAAACAAAGGTAGGTGTGAATTTGGACATGAAAGAAACAGAAATCGCGGCCGCATGCACCATCATCGCTCTGCCGCAGCCGTTACTATTCCTTTACAGCTGTCACCACTCCATTTTTTTTTTTTTTTAATTATTTTTCTTTCTTTCTGACAGACCATGAATTGTCACGTGCCACCTGCTCATCTCTCACCTACTTCTGTCCTTTCCCCCGTATCCCGCACGTGCACTTCCTCCCATTCATCACGTGACCACTTGTACTGCTCCGCACGTGTGATTCATTCCTTGTATTTTTTTTATGCCCCCAAAATTCTCCAACTATGCTTCTATTTTTCTTTTAATAAATAATAATCACTTGTTTTGAGTTTCAAAGTGAGAATAATATCTGCAATTGTTGAGAATTATTTTAATTATGTTAGATTGTACATGTTGTTGTAAAGCTCTAATTATAAAATAAAACGTGAAATTTAACTAATTTTTAATGTTAATATGAAATTTCAGATTTAGTAAAAAAAAAATCGTGAACTTAATAAACATTATTGTACGATTTGAGTCATCAATAATATTCTAACTGAAACTTGCAGACATATCCATCCAAATTGCTCACCCTTGCTACCACACTATCACGTAAACAAAATTAAAGACAAATAAATAAATAAGACAAAATCATTTTATTCTATCATTTGTATAATGCTAATATGTTTGAACTGAAGATGCAAAACTCTTTCTTCACAAATTGGATTTCCAGAATCAATGATTCACTCAACATTATACCTTCATCTTTTCTTTTCTATATATATGACCTATTATATTTTCATATTAAGTGTATTGTGTTATTATTTTAAAAATTGAATTGAAGATTTCCGAACAAAGGATTCGAAATTCCTAAAGGTAGATTTTTAGACTTGCAAAGTTATCAATATCAGGTTCCTTTTAAAAAGAGTCGATAAATCAAGTTTTAATTTAGACTTGTGAAATTAAGGTGGTACTAAAACTCATACTACCTTCGTCTCGACTTAACTTGCATATTTAAACCGAGCACGAAGGTTAAGAAAATGCAGTTGACTCAAGTGGATATACACTTTTGGATGACATTTTTGTAATAATATGCACATCAAATCAAATCTTATGCACTTTTGGATGACATTTTTGTAATAATATGCACATCAAATTAAATTCTATGCACTTTTCGATGTCATTTTTGTAATAATGTTGAAATATAGGGATATTAATGTAAATTTTTTTTTATCATTTATGAGCTGGCAAGTTAAGTTGGGACAAATAGAAATGACAAGTAGACAAGTTAAGTTAGGACGAAGAGAGTATTTGTTTCATAAAATATCTTAATCGTTCTCGAATAAAAAATACAGATTTTATTGTTATGATTGACATCTTCTATGGACTAGGGCCAACCGGCCAAGTCCAGACAATGGGACAAATGCTATAACATTTAAATTCGTATGATTTTGCACATGGTTTTTGGTTTGATTATTGAATTGTATTACCATATTCTTAGTGTAACACCATGTTGTCACTACATTCAGTGTGATGAATTAACCCCAAACTTTAAAATAATAATTTATAAATGATCATTCAATTGGTCTTCAAGATTATAATTAAAGAAATTGTCCAAAATAACTCGAACTACTTTTGAGATGCTTGACGTTGTTCTTAAATTTACTTTAATATATAGCTGGTGATAAACATTAATTAATTTGTATACAGAACATTATTTTTAATAAAATTGGTAGTAAATTATATTTTGCATTAAACATGGTACTAAACATTAATTAAAATGGGAACTAATCGAACTTTTATTTTTAATCATGGATGGTTCCATCTCAAGGTTTAGTACAATGTTTGATACAAACTAATAAAACTGGTAATGAGCATTAATTAGTCAAATTTGATGGAGACAAATGTATTAGTTTAGTATTCGTTTTAAAATAATGTTGTGTATTTGATATAAAGGCAATCTAGTTTATAAAATACAAATTAATGTTTAATATCCAACTTGGAGCAAACGATATGATTTACTAATCGTTTATAAAATTAATCCAAATTTAACTTGACAATAACTCTGATCACATAGTTTTGAATATTAGAGAAACTAAGTTATATAAATCCAAATGGAAAATAAATAAACAAGATAAAGCCACGTCTAGATAAAATATAGATATTGTTTATTTTATAATTAATAACGCCAATTATTTCTAAGAAAACATTTTTTAAAAATATCTCTTCTACCTTTTTGAAATGTTTTTAATAGACATGCTATAGTTTAAAGAGCCTCACACTTTATAAGGCACATGGTGTGACCATATTTCCTTAAGTCTGTACCTTATTTTGTTAAGATTTTAGGATTTGAGATCTAATATTTAAATCTCTTTTAAAAAAGCTAAAACAAAGAAGCACAAAGAAATGAATGAGTGTACAGTATATTATAAATTCAAATTGCGTTTTAAAATAGTGCTTATTTTATAGTCTACAATTTGACAATCGTCTTTGACATCTAACATGCATCAATGCACACACAATTAGGGGTGTAAACGAACTGAGTTTTATTTTGTTTGTGTAATGTTTGTTAAATTTTTGAACTGTTCGAGTTCGATAAGAATAAGAATGCTCTGTTCGAGCTCGGCTCGCTTGGTATATTTGAAACTCGATTTTGTTCATGAATATTGTATTAGCGAACATATTAGCTAAATTGTTCGTGAACAACTATTAACATTGTTCAAGAACAAGTAATAACTTTGTTCATGAACAACTTTGTTCGTGAACATAATAAACAAACATTTTTAATAATTCTAACAAAAAAATCAATCTTATTAGGTAGCATGTTTGTGAACATAAATAAACGAAAATGTTCGTTTATTTATGTTCACAAACATGCTACCTAATAAGATTGATTTTTTTGTTATTATTATTATTAAACGAGTCTCTAACGAGCCTATTCGTGAACATGTTGAAGTTAACACTAAACGAGCTTGTTCACCAACTATTAGCAAACGAGCTATCCAATGTTCAAACTCTATTCATTTATTAAATGAGCTACAAAATTTTATTCGTTTATGTTTGTTAAACTAAATGAACGAACACTAACCGAACTTGTTCGCTAGTTGTTTGTCGAATGCTCTATTCGTTTACACCCTTACACACACAATATAGAGACATCATATTATATGGCATAATAAAATCATATTGTTTCAGTTCAATTGTGGTCTGAATTTTCAAAATCGATGACGTGGCTGTCATAAATTTTGACATGAAAGTCAAATTCCAACAGCCAAATTCTTGACTTCCACGTCAGCGATTTTGTAAATTTCAACCAACATTGATCTGAAATTGGAAAAATGAAAATATAAAAGACTAAAATTAAAAAATAAATACTTGGTGTCCAAAAATGGAAAATGTTTTACAAACATGACCTAAAGTGAAGTTAACTCAAAATTAATAGTGAAGTTAACTCAAAATAATTAATTTTGGACTTTCAACAATTTAAGACCCAAAAGATAATAAATTATCGATTTTGGATTTAAAAGATGGAAACTATCAATCCAAAACCTAAAAGATAAAATTATCAATAAAGGTCTCATAATCAAAGTTTTGTTTGGCACTTACGATACTCAGTTATTTAAATTTTTCCAACTGTAACTTTAAAATATGACTTTTGAATTTCACGTAAATAAAAAAAGGGAAACAAATAAAAAAAAATTATAGTTATTTGATCGTGCTGTTGTAGGTTTTTAATTGATAATGTCATCTTTCAAACACCGAATTAATATGTTTCTACCTTTTAAGCTTTAAATGGTAATTAAATAATTTTTGGGTTTTAAACTGATAAGACCAATGTACTTTACCATTGTATATATATGATATATACTATTGAATAAATTATCATTTTCAAAAAAAAAATCAATGAATAAAGTTAAAAATAAAAACACTATAATAGAGAATAAGAATCTCTTCTGCAACTTTACTATACGGACTTACGGTAATCTGTACCAAACAGTCGAAGCTGCCTTTCTTCAATTTCTTTTAAACTTATATAGACATAACTTTAGGCAACAGTGCTTTTTAAACTTCTAAAGTAATTTATTCGTTGAGTAATTTAAACCAAACATATTAATTAATAATAAATCAAGCTGTATTTTAATCGATCTAATCTTTTGAGCAACCCCAAAGCAAGGAATAATTCTGTTTATTTTCTCGAAAATAATTATTTAATCCTGAAAGATTCTTTTTCGGATTTTTTGGCAGAAATATTCATTTAAATGAATGATTCACATGGTGTGGAAAGATAAGGATGCTTCCTCCCACTCCATTTTTTATTTTTGAATTCAATTATAACTGCCTTTCTGTATAATAACTATTTTAATAATTTATGTGAATTTTTATATAGTAATTCCACAAACAAAAGTTCATGGAGATGCCCCCTCAAATACACTATTTCGATCTAATAACAATTATGTTATACTAGATTAAATATTTAATTATTTTTGTTGCTTTCTTGGGGCACACAAAAAATTATGCTCCACTTATACCAACTTTTAAAAAATTGACAAAATTGGACCATTACATAGGGACGGGTATCACTTTCAGCTTATGTCACTTATATATATATATATATATATATATATATATATATATATATATATATATATATATCTGTGTGTGTGTGTGTTAATGCACCTTATACATTGTGCATATTATATGATCACGGATTTTAGAATGTACAAATTAATGTAATCTTTCATTTTCTTTGTTAGTAGAAAGTTATAATTTTGTTAAGAAATTAATACTAAAAAAATGAAAACACAACGAGAGTGCAACATTTTACTAGACCTAAACCTACGATCAATAATATGATTTTTTTTTTTTATAAGAATCAAAATTTTATGATATAAACAACTACCCCTCTCTCCATAAGAATTTTTTTTTTATTTTTTCTCTTCCTCATAATTAAAATGCAATACCAAAAGAAAAGAATGAAATAATTCTTATAAAGAAAAAATGCATAATTTGATCAGTTTGGCATGAAGAAAATGTCAAACAATAAAAACAAAAGAATAAAGTAACAACTGAATAAAGCTTTTACCCATTAACCAACAAGTTAAAGCACCTTTAGCAAAAACTCACACAAAAAAACAGGGAAAAATAAAAATAAAAATAAAAATAAACAACGCTTTTAAAAAACGTTTATGCGTTTGAGTCAGTGAAGTGCGACTCCAATCATTTAACCAACCCAAACCCACCCAACCCCACTCCACACCACCCCACCCCAGCTCGAATTATTGTTGTACGTAAAAACTTAACCGCACGTTAAGCCAGTGAGTGACGTGGCGGCGGATTCTCAGATGCGACAAAACACTTGTGCATGAGTGGGGTCCACGTGCCACGTAGGCGGAGGATTGATGAGTGAACTTCCGACAAGCTCGCAGCTCAATGATGACCCATATCCAGCCACGTCAGAGGTTGTTAGATGGGACCCACAAAAGCCGATTTGTCCGTTTGTTGCACTAACGGGCCTAACCGCAGCTTTGAAAATTCGCACACTTTCTCAATTATTATGTATGCCAGCTATAACGCACACCCCTTTCACCACTCCCAATAAACAACCCCATCTTTCAACTTACATCCTTCATTTTTTTTTTTAATCTTATCAATCTATGTTTTTAAATAATAATTATATTTTGGAAAAAAAAGTTTTTTTTAATTATATTTGGCTTATTAGATTTTTAATTATCTATCTTTCACATTTTGATTTTTAATCTTCTATTTTTTTTTTAAATATCATTTTTTAGTCTTTTACCTGCAACACTAGGTAATTTTTTTTAATTACAATTTAATTTTAACACCAATTTTTATTTATTCAACTAACATGTCTAAATTAATATTAATAATTAAAAATTCTATTTTTCATTCTGAGACGAGTGAGTTTGAGTAATGTGACCATGAGAAATAAATCATTTTAGCATCAAAATAAATATTAAGCAATTATAAATTTTATTTTTCATAAATTATACTACCTTCGTCCCGGCTCAACTTGCCTACGTTGACCGGGCACGGAGAATAAGAAAATGCAGTTGACTTAAGTGGATATGCACTTTTGGATGACATTTTTGTAATAATATGCACATCAAATCAAGTGGATATGCACTTTTTGATGACATTGTTGTAATAATGTTGAAATATAGGGATATTAAGGTAAATTTTTTTTTGCCATTTATGGGGTGACAAGTTGAGTTGGAACAAACCAAAATGGCAAGTAGGCAAGTTGAGCTGGGACGGAGGGAGTATATATTTCGTTTTGGAAACGAAAAACGCAAAACTAAAAAAATAACATTAATCATATTCTGCTAGTTCTCAAATTACATCAATTTATCTGTTGGAGAATTGAACTAACAGCCCCATGGATCATTTGGTGTAATTTGAGCGCTAGCAGAATATGATTAATGTCATTTTTTTAACTTTCGTGTTATCTATTTTCGGCACAAAATGTATAATTGGTGAAAAATAAATTTGTTAATTGCTTAATATCAATTCTGAATATAAAATGTTTTATTTCTCAAACTCACAAAACTCTAACCCACTCGTATCGGGATGAAATATATAATTTTCAATTATTAATATTAATTTAGACATGTTAGATGAATGGAAAAAATTAGTGTTAATATTAAATATAATTAAGAAGAAAAAAAAAGTTACCCACTATTATAGGTAAAAAGACTAAAAAAATGATATTTTGTAAATATAAAGGACACAAAATCAAAAGATGAAAGATAGGGACTAAAAATCTAATGAGCCAAATATAGAAGACTAAAAAACTTATACTTTTTAAACATAAAGAATTAAAAATAAAAAGGTGAAAGATAAAAGATTAAAAATCTAATGAGTAAAACATAAAGAATTAAAAAACATTTTAAGGATGTTTATTTTAAGGATTTTTTTGTCTCCACCCTCCCAAAATCGACTGCTTATTTTTAAGGATTTTTTTTGTTTTCTGTGTACGTTGGTTTATTTGATTTTTCATTATAATCTTTCACATTCTGTTTTAAAATATTCCATGTTTAAAAAAAATTTCATTTTGATAAATTTATTTGGTACAATAGATAGTTTAATTTTATTTTAATTACAAGTTGAGCCTTACGTGGATACTATAACACCAAAGAAAAAAAATGCATTACATCTATTAACCTCAAAGTTTGGTCAAATTACCAACCCGACCCCTAAAGTTTGTGAAAATTACAATTAGACCATTTCAATAAACAACTATTCAACATATATCCCTCTAAAATTAAAAGTAATATAATATCATATCCATAAAAACGAGTGATTTCTAATCAAATTACCAAATTAGTTTTTCATAGTTAAAAGGTTTAATTGTAATTTTCACAAATTTTGAGATTTATTTGGTAATTTGACCAAATCTTGTAAGTGATAAATATAATTCACGAAAAGATATTTACATATTGTAGGCGCAGGTAAGTAAACCAAAAACTATATTTTTTTAAACATACATGACTAAAAAAATGATGAAAAATAAAAGTCGAAAATTCCAATGTAAAGGAAAAAAAAAACTAGTTTTCCTTGATTTTCATTCACCAAAAATTATAAACAAATTTCCTTATTAAAAATCTACCAAATATTATTTTATTCTAATATACTCATATATACTTAAAATTCTTTGGAATTAACTATTTGTATCTACTATTTTTTAATTTAAAATATCAAATAAATATATAATTGGATTTTGTAAATTTACTAAATTCATTTCTTAATTTGTGAAAAATAAATGGGGATTACATTTTCGAGATCCAAACAATATTATAAATGTAATGAAAAAATTAAGTTGTACTATTTGTTATGGGAGAAATGTTATAATATTTTGTTATCACATATAATAAGCAAGACAAAGTCAAAAGCTATTTGACAAAATAATGATCTCATTTATTGTTTTATGGAAGAAAACATCTTACAAAATTATTTTTAAAAAATAGGTTTTATTATAAAAAAGTTTTATATGTATGTGTGACAATTGCGAGTATTGTATTTCTTTCTTCTACAGTTTTCATGATTCATTTCTTGTGTGCCTTTCAAATAATATTTACTCATTGAAAACGAACGACTTTAATTTCATTCCGAAGCAGTTTTCTAATTTAAAATATTTTAATAAATAGTTAACTTAACAATAGATCTAGAAGTATTCAAAAAAAATTAATAAGGTTATATATATATATATATATATAATTGTAGCATTACAACAAATGAATGAATTCTTTTTTAATAGGGTTGAATACTAAATTTAGATAGATCTTGGACTATGTTTTCTCATGATGTACCATAATGATTAATAGATTTAATTGTGATGACAGTTGTTAGTAAATGATGGGAGTTTGATGGGAGTTTTATGGCTTATTCAATACTAGAAAGTGACATCAATTATATATATTTTTTTATTGAATTTAGAGACGCTATATGATTGCAATTCACACTCAAGAGTTTGCGGAATAAATATTGTTATATAGCTGATTCAGCATGCTTTGTAGAGATATGTAATTAATTATTTGTTCATATTGTATTATCTATATTATCCCGATTTATGCATGTTATATATTATATTGATGGATAATTGCCCAATATTGTTATCTACTTTGACCCAATACTCACGAACAATATATTCATATTATAGCGTTTTAAGGCTAGTTTTACAACTTGTATGGTTAAAATCTGCATGCCCAACTTAAATTAAAAGACACATCACTTATATTTCTCAATAAAATGAACAAACACATTTTATTTACATATTAAAATTTCTCAATCATACTAACTCTAAAAAATAATTGGAAAAAAGTCTTGTAATATATATTTGTCATTAATTTTCATATGATCATGCTTATATCCACATATTTAAAACATTGTTAAATTAGTAACCAACAATTATACAACACTCGTCATGACTAGAAGAATCATGATCGATCGTACGTATACATGAATTTATTTATATACTTACGTTTATTTTTCTATAAAAAATACAATATCAAATATATTTTGTATGATACGAAGGTGTGATATATCGAAAATAGAGCCAATCATTCAATGAAAATGGTTAAAAAAATCACCAATCAAAAGAATAGGAGAAAATTAGACCTAATCTTGGATATTTTCCCACCTGTCACACATAACGTATAGGGTTGGCAAATGGTAAAAGTTGCACCACAAAATTCAAAGTGGAGAGTTCCTACAAAACCTACCTTTATAAAGTAAACTTGTCAACATCTCTTTAGTGTACTAAGACATAGAAGATAAGAACAAGAGGGGTAATCTTAACCAAGAAGTTGTTCTTTTCTCCTCCATCTTTTCACAACAGTTGCTTTCTTAATACAACCAACAAAGAAATTATGACTCCTCTAATTATGCTTCTTTAATATCTACCAATCTAACTAATCATTAATCCAGAAATTCCAATAAAATCTAATGTACATGCTCTTTTGGCCCCTTGTGTAGAAATTCGGGACCATTGAAATTGAGGTTGTGAAATGGTGTGCAAGTTTATGGTTTTATTAATTAATGAATATGGTTATGATATAATTGAATAAGATTGTTACCGAATAGAATGTAATAATGTAACGGCAGCTGGGATATGAATGTGAATTAATGGGTACCTAATTAAACCTTTTGATGAAAGTGTATGTGATGATCAACTAGAATGTAATTTATTGTTTCTTTTATTGTTGTATTTAATATGACTTAAATTATGATATTGTGTACAATGGAGTAACATAATGTATTTTCACAATTTTTTTTTTGAAAGGTAAAATAGAGTAATATATAAAGAAAAATGGAGTATAAGGGGTACTCAAATCCTGTACAAAAAGAGTTATCGAAAATAAGAGTAACACAAGAGTATTTTCACAATATTAAAGGATTAATGCATGTACACGCCATAATTTTTTTCAACACATTAAATTGATTAATTCATACTTAATAATCACCTAAACAGATTCAAAAGGCTAATTATTTATTATCATTTAATGAATCAAAGCCTAATTTGAAAATCCAAACTATATATCTTCAAATACACGTATTAAATCAACAATTAAGATTTGTTTGATATCATAGTGCATCAAATTTAATGTTCACATAATAGAATGAAATGTTTCAAAATTTATACAAAAACAATGTTTAATTACATATAGTTCTGATAAACAAATCGGACTATATTTTTACCCATATATTATTTGAATAATAATGATGAGGAACATCATGAAATATTCCATTTTAATGTAAAAATATAGTATATTTTGTTCTAAATTAAATAATACAAAATCGACATAAAATAGTATGTTTTGCTAGGATGGTCTTACCTAAATATTTTTGAAGAGGATTTCAGTAACAAGGTTGCTATCCAATCTTTAATTTATGGAGTATGGACTATTCATGTGACATAATTACAATTACATAGGTTAAATGAAATCTACTAATTATTTAAACTAATGTCATATGAAAATCGTGAGTCTCGTGGTACAATTTAATAGTGGATTGGGTATAAGAGAGGCATAAAGGACCCACAAAAATTTGACTATTATTTAAAATATTATTAAAAATGAATAGGGAGAGAAAGGGCCGAAAGCAGAAGAACAATCCGCCGTTAGGTTGTTATAATCCGTTTACTAATCCAATCCACCAAAAATATGATTAATTAATTCCTAATTAATCTACCCATAAACTAATTAATTAATAATTAAGTGGATACAAGTAGCGCCGGTAACAAGTTAAACTTCAACAAGGGATTATGTAAAGGGTTACGTTTTGTTTTTGTCTGGAACTAACATAAGTCCCACACGGTTCCATCTTATACTAAATTAATTATATATATATATATATATATATATATATATATTGACATGGTTGCACTTTTTTTTAGTGATTAATAATCACATCAGATAACATATCATAAGTCTATAATTTAAGAAAAAACAAAATTGTGATTTATATTAAAACAATATCATATCACGTGAATTTGTATTAAAATCATTTTATGTTAATTTAATTTCACCTAAAACGGTGTTGTTTTGATAGAAGATCAATATTTTATTTTTATTTTTCAAAATTATGTGGCTTATAATTTGGTGTCAGGTGTGGCTATTTTGTTGGACACATGAAATTGAATCATTGGAAAATATAATTGTGTTTTAATTGCAATAGTTAGTTAATTTTTTTTAGTTAAATTCAGTAGATTACAAATACATTACAATTTTTGAAAAAATGTGATATCCTTCTTATGTACAATTAAGCCTTCTTTCATAATATGTTTATTTGTGTGTGTGGGAATATGTATGTATGTATTAATATGCAATAATAGTCTAGTATCTATCCTCATCTAATATCAAGTCTTTGATTTCCAATCTTAATTTAATCTAGTTTTTATTTTATTAGTACTTACTATATGTATAGTATGGTAATTATCACACTATGAATAAATGCAAATTTGAGAAACGCAAGGTGAGGTTAATATACAATAACAAATAGTTGTATAATCAATGTTATAAATATCAGTATTGAGATATGAATTAAAATACATCATTTTTATTTCGAACTATTTTTTTTAGCAATATAAATGGAATTGGAATTATTAATTTCAAATTTCTTTATCCAAACACAACATTAAAAGTTCAGACCTACTTGATACAAGACTTCAAAACTAGCATAAAAGTTTGGAGTTTAAATGCAAAGGATAGAATGCCATCTTTATCTTGATAATAATGAGACAAGCTCATTATGTTAAGAGTAACTTTAAATTTGGTTATGAGCATACTGTTGATAAATATTTCTCCATATATTCTATTCTTATACAATAATAATAATAATAATAATAATAATTATTATTATTATACTGCTGTTGCCCTTTCATTTTTTGATATGATAAAATGTTCGAATTTTAAATTCATATATTCTAATACTATTATAAGTGCATAGATTTTGAAATAGTTGTCAAGGGTTTGCTAGTGTCACATTAAGGGAATTTCTACCAAAATATAAGGTCATTTCACAAAATAAAGTCTCACCATAAATTTTTAAATATAAATAAATGGGTTTCACAAAATTAAGACACACAACCCAAAATTAATTTTAGAAAACAAAAAATTGAATAAGACAGTCTAACATATCTCATATTCTGAGATTTTATACTAAATTCTTGATATCTTATTATTGACCAAAACAAATCATCTACAATATTTGAATCTTCTAAATTAATCAATATCTCATTAAAATTCACGATACGATTTCAGAAGTAAGTGACTCATTCTACTCTACTCGTTAGATAGATATTATTTAGAGTAACATGAAATAAAAAAGAAAGAAAAATGTGGGTCAATGGGGCTTATCAAGAGGGCGGTTTAACTGAAACATGGGTTGACCCTTTGCGTGTAAATGTGTTGGAGTAAGCAGGTCCATGTGTTTGACTTGGTGGCTTGTTTAATAAATTAGTTGATTCCAATATCAAAATTGCAGTAAATGGGCCACCTAATTTCTTATCTTGTGCACAATTTAGAAGAGTCCAACTCTGCATTTAATTCTGACCCTTGTTGACATTTTGAACCTTCGCCTATTTAATTAAATAACTTCACCTATAAATGTCAGAAAAAAAATAAAAAATTCCATGCAGAAAAACAACCGATTATAATTTCCTAATGTGGTAATGATATTTATGAATTTTGATTGAAGGATTTAAGTATGTATAAATTTGAAATCTATAGTTTCAAATTGATTTGCAGTTGTTTGAAAAAGTTATTAAAAAATTTATATATATTTTACATAATGACACATTCTAAAGTCCACAAATATCTATACTTATAAATTATGTGATCTTAAAGGAAATAATACTCAAACTTTCAACTCAAGATTATCTTCAATTTATATATATGTGTGAAAGGGTAAACCCCATAAACAATCCCCACACAATAGACTTAATAAAGTGGTACATTTGTTTGTGTAATAAATGATACTCCCTCCGTCCCAAATTATTTGTCATTTTAACACTTTTCACGCAGATTAAGAAAACTAACAAAAAGACCGATCTATCCCTATTTAATACATATTTCCAATGTCTACTTTGAAATAATAGAGCATTTAGTAAGGAATAATAAATAGGGGTAAATTTGGAAGAATTTGGGAAAATATGCCTTGAATTCCTATAACGTCAAATAATTTGGGACAAATCTCAAAGGCTAAAACGACAAATAATTTGGGACGGAGGGAGTAAATCACAAGTGTACCATAAATATACTGTGCATGCAGTGAAAAACATTGGAAAACATAGAGAATAACATAAAATATCCAAACTATAAACTTCCCAAGTTCCAAACTACATAGTTAGTTGCATAATTAATTAATCCTAGACAAGAAGAGAGGCTCACATTCTAGTAGAATAGATAGATGCAAAATGTGTAATAAATGATACAAACCGTTTTCTTTATGGTACACTGGAAAATAAGATAATTGAAGAAATGGGACAGAAATTCGACCAACAAACTAACAGAACTTTGGTTGGAAATTGAGAAAAGTGGGGTCTCTAATTCAAACCAATGAGACACAAAAATCAATATGGTACAGTTAAACCCTCAATGAGTTTCAGAGCAGTAGATATTGACTTTTTTGGACTGTGGGGCTGTTAATTAATTCTTCGGTTTTCTCATTCTAAATATTCGATCATTTTTTATTTTCTAGTTTTTCCTTTTCTTCTTACATGTCGTTTGCAGTTATGTAACAATGGTCCCAAACCCTTTACTATCTGCTCCCAATTGCATATCCATTGTCTGCAATAATTATCCTTTCCATAATTGATGTATTTCAAATTGATAGCAATCAAATGTTTACATGCCTACCACTATAAAATATGAAATTAATTATAGTAATTTGTTACATATGCAATGCGTCAACAACCAACAATGTATTAAGATATGTCATGATAAGTGTAAGTGAGTAGGATTATTGACAACGATTAAAATAATCTATTCTATATAAAATGAAGAAAGTTGGTAAATATCGCGCGAGTGTACTATTGATATCTATTAAGCAAGTATATATTTTCAAAGTGTTACTCGTTGTTAAAATCCACTGAATTGTGATTTGATATAAACTCAAAAGTATGGATTGGAAACATTGACAAAGTGGCAGATGGGCATTCTCCATAGTTAGTTATATCGTTGTTAATTTCAAACTTTCATAATAGATTATCTACAATAAGTTGGAGGAAAATAAGAACTATCATAATCATACTTTTAGGCCTACAATCTTTTTTGAATACTGTTGTTAACACTAAAAACTTCATTTAGATCTAGCACTTAATTCAGAAAGTAGTTATAACTTATACATTTGATGGATATAATATAGTCTATGTATTGCATAAAATCAAGTTATAAATAACTGTTTGATTGATTTGATCTACAGGAATTTTATTAGACAACTAAAATAATCATTGTATCTAATTTGTAAGTTATTATTTATTTAACTACTTATTTATTTTGGAAGGAGAAGCTATAATCTGAAACGAAGAGGTCGGGAAGGGAGCTCAAATAATCAAAAAAATTATTTTTATGTTCAATAACTTTTTATTATATTCATTCATTAACCCAAAAACTAAAGTGTTACCTTTTTAAATAATTATTCAAAAATTTTAAAAATAAAAAGGAATATATACAAATTTATACTCGAACTAGCGCACTTCGGCCCGCTTTACACTTGTGGGCTGGGCCGTTAAATCTGGTCTTTTAATTGGACACTCTGGAAAAGAAAATTAAATAATAGTTTTGAGCAATACAATTGAAATTAGAGGGGTTGCTTTGATTTATGGGGAAAATATATTAAACATATTTCTAAGAGTTATGATATTTCTTTTATTTTTAAAATAAATTCTGAAATATTTTATTTTTAAAGAATATATGAAATTCCTTTCATTCAATTTTTGAAAAAAAATGTGGTATTCTATGAAGCCTTTTTTTTTTTTTTCCTGAATGTGCTTGTTTGTGTGAGTAAGTATATATGTATGTAGTAACATGCAATAGTAGTCTAGTATCTATTCTCATCTAATACCAAGTATTTGATTTAAAAGCTTTTTATTTTATTAGTAATTATATCATACCGTGAATAGATGATGCAAATTACAGAAACGCAAGGTGAGCTAAAACTACGATATCAAATAAATGTATAATCAATGTTGAAAATATCAATGTTTGCAAAAAAACATTGATAGGTAAAATAAAAAATATCGATGTATTTATAATATTGATTATATAAATGATTATTAAAACACATTTGCAAATTTAACATTAAATTTTAGGAAATATTATTGAAAATTTTGATACTTAACAAAAAGAAAAGATATGTATACGACACACATATTGATAGTAGTTGCAAGAGATTTGAGAATTTATAGTAGTAAATGAGTCGGTGGTGTTTTGACATATGAATTTGAAATCATTCATTTTCATTTTGAACTAATTTTTAAACAATATATATGGATTTGAAACGGTTCATTTTAAATCATGTATTTCAAATCTCTATATACAAACACTGACACACAATCTTAAGAGTTTAGAATTAATTACTCCATACGAGACTTCTAAACTGGATAAAGTTGGGGAGTTTAATCGCAAAGGATGGAATGTCATCTTTATCTTTGATAATCTTGGGACAGACCAATATGTTAGTAATTTTAAATGTTGTTATGAACATACTGTTGATAAATATTTCTCTATATATTCTATTCTTATACAAACATTGTCACTATTAGTTCATTTTTCTGAATTTTAAATTTTATATATTCTAATACTATTATAAGTATATAACTTTTGGAATAGTAATCAATGATTTGCTAGTGTGACATTAAAGAACTTCCCATCAAAATATAAGGTCATTTCATATAATAAAGCCTCATCTTAAATCTTCAAATATAAATAAATGAGTTTCACAAAATTGAAACACACAACTTAAAACCTCTTGGACAAATTTTTTGCATAAAACCGTCTCACATATCTCATTTTGTAGACAAAACTCTATTCAGTTTATTGTATCTTATTATTAAAAAAAATCATCTATAAAATCTGAATCTTCTAAACTAATCTATATATATCTTACCGGCCAAAATTCATGATACGATTTCATTTTAGAGGTGAGTGACTCATTCTGGTCAAGTCGTTTGATAGATATTATTTATGAAATTTTGATAGAGTAACAGCAAATTAAAAAGAAAAAAAAAAGTGGGTCAATGGGTCTTATGAAGAGGGTGGTTATTTGAATCACGTGTTTGACTTGGTGGGTTGTTTAATTTTAGTTGATTCGAAATATCCAAATTGCAGTAAATGGGCCACCTATTTTCTTATCTTGTACACAATTTAGAAGAGTCCAACTCTGCATTTAATTCTGACCCTTGTTGACATTTTGGACCCTCACCAATTAAATTAAACAACTTGACCTATAAATTTGTAAAAAACAAATAAAATTTTCCATACAGAAAAACAATGGATTATGATATCCTAGACAAAATTTTATACACACTATTATTTAGTTTGGTATTAGTTATATATTTATTAGAATATTAGTTGTATATTTATAAAGTATTACTTGTATAATTGAAATATATGTTTTAGTGAAATATATTAGTTGGTCATGAGATATTAGTTGTTTACTCATAAATTATATATTTACTTATATAACTGAAAGATATTACTTAACACATTATTTGTTACATGTAAAGATATTAGTTGTATTATTTAAAAATATTAGAGTTGGGATTGGCCCCACATCATGGGGCACACAAGTCCTGCTCCATATCCTAATGTGGTAATGATATTTATGAATTTTGATTGAAGGGTTTAAGTATATATCAATTTGAATTCTCTATAGAATCAAATTGATTTACAGTTGTTTAATTAGTTTATGCAAATTCGAAACCCGGTCATCTTAATTTAAGTTAATATTAAATCATTTTAATTTATTCAAATACTTAAATTTCATATGTTCAATCCAATTACAAATAATAAGACATCATGAGTTTTGTAGTTTAGTGATATCCCACCTTTTATAAAAATGCAAATTGTCTGATGATCAGGATTCAAACCTGGATCACGTAAATTTTTCTAGTCTTTATTTCATCCCCTCCTTCTAGCTCATTAAAGATAAAGAAAATGACCGATTTAACTTGTCATTACATTTTAAAAAGTTCTTTTTTTTCCCCATATACTCAACACATTCTAAAGTATAGATATTTTTAGTCTTTATTCCTTCTCCTTTTGTAACTCATTAAAAATAAAGAAATGACCGATTTGACTAGTCATTACATTTTAATAAAGTTCTAAATTTTTTTTTTCATATATATCTAACACATTCTAAAGTACACGAGTACCTGTACTGATTTAAAAGAAAAAGTAAACTACTTTTTTCGCCCATTATGTTTGTCGTTTCGCAATTTTATCCTTTTTGATTTCGTGCTTGCAATTTAGGACATTATTTTTTAAAATTTCGCAATTACTGCCCAATTTCGGCCCGAATCGATTAATTGGGCTGAAATCGCACGTTTTTTGCACATGACTGGTGATTTCGGGCTAAAATTGCTTACATGGCTTCTAATTTGTTGACGTGGATTTCCTTTGATATTTTTTTTCTCACAAGTAGGAGAGAGAGGGATCGAAGAGAGGGAGGGAGGAGAGAGAGAGGGAAAGGCCGAGAGTTTGATAGGCCGTTGCCGGCGGAGATGATGTCCGATCGATGATCCGAGCCCGGATTCATGACGGGCTCGGTAAGAACTTCAAGATAGGCATAAGAATCGCTCCGATCGGTGGCCGGATGAGAAACGGTTTTTTTTTTCTTTTTTTTAATTAATTTTGAATTAGGTGGTGGGGCCCACTTAAAATACATATGACGCCTGGCAATTAATTGCAAAATTCCACGTCAGATAATCACTCGCCACCTCATCAAATTAAGCCCGAAAAACGTGTAATTTCAGCCCAAATAAACAATTCGGGCTGAAATTGGGCAATAATTGCTAATTTTGAAAACATAAAATTCTACATTGCCATTGATAAAAAATAAAGTCCTAAATTGTCAGCCCGTAAAACAGAAAGTCCTAAATTGCAAGCCCGAAATTAAAAAGAGCAAAACTGCGAATCGACAAACATAATGGGCGAAAAAAGTAGTTTACTCTAAAAGAAATAACTCAAACTTTCAACTCAAAATCTTCAATTTCATCATATAAATATATGAAAGGGTAAACCCTATTAGACAATCCCCACACAGTAGACTTAGTCAAGACTCCAGAGGTACATAATTTAGTGCAATAAATGATAAATCACAAGTGTACCATAGTAGATAAGTTGTAGATGAAAGACTAGACTTAACTATATTTATAAATTTGAAGAACTTGTTTGGTTGTATAGTTGATGGGGCTTGCCTTTTAGATTGCTTTCTCTTTTGCCTTTGTTCTTTGAAATCTCCAGTAGATATAAAGTATCCCAAATGCTAGGCCTACCACCACCACTACTAGACCTGCCACCGCCCCATAAAATTGCCAACCGGTCCAACCCTGTAGTCCATTCAACTCAACTAAAATATCGATTTTGAATTGCAGATTGTTATAGCATTTAACTAAAATGAATTTTCAGAACTTGAAAATTATATTTTTGAAGAGATGAAACTACCTCAACTATAATTAAAACCGTAAAATTATCGTGCGTGCAATTCTCTCATGAAAATTTTCATTCTTGTCTGAAAAAACAGAAGATAAAATTAAATCACCGATGGAAAAGAGAAAGAGAAAAGTGAACAAACCAGGATGCAGAAAAGATGGTAAATCTTGCCCCGGACAAAAGGCCAGAGACGATGGAAAATCTCGCCGGCGCCACAAGTCACGAGAGATTCGATCAACTTGCGAACGACAGAAGACTTGAGAAGTTGGGTAATCTTGGTCTTCATCCACTGAAGATAACCTTCCTCGGAATTCTCAGCCATGGGAACTAACAGAAGAAAATAATTAGGGTTTTGTAAATGGAGGTCAAGTTCTACTTTCAGACTTTCATGTATGTATGAAAGGGTAAACCCCATTAGACAACCCCACACAGTAGACTTAGTCAAGAGTTTTTTTTTTTTCAATAAATGATAAATCACAAGTGTACCAATATATTATGCATTTATTAGATCCTAACTTCAAGTTGTATACTAATAAAGTAGTAGTTGCATACTCATAATGTATTATTTGTATAACTATAATATATGTTTATATTTTACGTCTTCAATGTAAGATATTAGGTGTATACTTGACCGCGCGTTGTAGCACGATAAAATTAATTAAATTTCTTTCCTAACCTAACCAACTAGTAGCTAGGACAAGTTAGAGTCGATCCCACGAGGAGTGAATAATAAACTATATCACCTATATTCAATTCAAGAGACATAAAAGGTGGGGGTTTTCAGATTAATTAACAACCACTAAATTACCAATAATAAACCTAGAAAGCAAATTAAATAGGAAATCAATATATAAAAAACATCTCAGTTAACAGTTCAGTTATCCCCCAATTTTAATTATGTCTTAATCAATGTAACACCCCTCTCTCAGATTATCATGAAATTATCACCCCTAGTCTAACAACAAGCTCTGTTAAACCGAATCGTCTCTTAAGATTAGTTAAATTAGGATAAGATCTCTAATTAACCATATTCAATTGAATAACCTAGAATAAGCTCTCTAAATTTAATTCATCAAATGCATTAATTACCAAGACGATAGGATGAACTAGACTCCGAATACACAACACTACAAGAAATTTGAGAATTCGCGACGACAAAATTCGTCATAAAAACACAATTTTTCGTCACAAAATGTGTTTGGTGACGAAATATTTTCGTCGCAAAGAACGTCACTGTAAGTGCATCATATTAGGTAGATTGTGATGCTATTTGAATTCGTCATCTAAAGTCATCTTTTGATGACGCTAAAGGTCATCGTCACTATATCATCTCATCTATAGTGACAAATAAAACGTCGCAATTGACATCAAATTTCGTCACTAATTATGGTGTTTCTTCACTAAAAGTGTAACTTTACATGACAGATTTAATTTATTGTCACTAAAATTTATCTTTCCCGATGCTATTTGAATTCGTCATCTAAAGTCATCTTTTGATGACGCTCATCTATAGTGACAAATAAAACGTCACATTTGACATCAAACTTCGTCACTAATTATGGTGTTTCGTCACTAAAAGTGTAACCTCGTGTTTCGTCACTAAAAATATATTCCTAGATTTTGAGGGTTGTCGTGACATGTCATCACAGCGCTGATGTCAGCACACACGTCATCCCAGATTTTGAGCGTTGTGACACGTCACCACAGCACTGATGTTAGCACACACGTCACCAACGCCAATATTGTGTGTTGTCTGGGAATTATTGTCAGCACACACGTCATCCCAGATTTTGAGCGTTGTGACACGTCACCACAGCACTGATGTTAGCACACACGTCACCAACGTCAATATTGTGTGTTGTCTGGGAATTGAACCTTGCACTGATGTTAGCGCACACGTCACCAACGCCAATATTGTGATGTTAGCGCACACGTCACCAAAGCCAATATTGTGATGTTAGCGCACACGTCACCAACGCCAATATTGTGTGTTGTTTGGGAATTGAACCTTGCACTGATGTCATCCCAGATTTTGAGCGTTGTGACACGTCATCACAGCACTGATGTTAGCGCACACGTCACCAACGCCAATATTGTGTGTTGTCTGGGAATTGAACCTGATGTTAGCGCACACGTCACCAACGCCAATATTGTGTGTTGTCTGGGAATTGAACCTTGCACTGATGTTAGCGCACACGTCACCAACGCCAATATTGTGTGTTGTCTGGGAAAATATTGTGATGTTAGCGCACACGTCACCAACGCCAATATTGTGTGTTGTCTGGGAAAATATTGTGATGTTAGCGCACACGTCACCAACGCCAATATTGTGATGTTAGTGCACACGTCACCAACGCCAATATTGTGTGTTGTCTGGGAATTGAACCTTGCACTGATGTCATCCCAGATTTTGAGCGTTGTGACACGTCATCACAACACTGATGTTAGCGCACACGTCACCAACGCCAATATTGTGTGTTGTCTGGGAATTGAACCTGATGTTACGTCACCAACGCCAATATTGTGTGTTGTCTGGGAATTGAACCTTGCACTGATGTCATCCCAGATTTTGAGCGTTGTGACACGTCATCACAACACTGATGTTAGCGCACAATATTGTGTGTTGTCTGGGAATTGAACCTGATGTTACGTCACCAACGCCAATATTGTGTGTTGTCTGGGAATTGAACCTTGCACTGATGTCATCCCAGATTTTGAGTGTTGTGACACGTCATCACAACACTGATGTTAGCGCACACGTCACCAACGCCAATATTGTGTGTTGTCTGGGTATTGTGTGTTGTCTGGGAATTGAACCTGATGTTAGCGCACACGTCACCAATGCCAATATTGTGTGTTGTCTGGGAATTGAACCTTGCACTGATGTCATCCCAGATTTTGAGCGTTGTGACACGTCATCACAACACTGATGTTAGCGCACACGTCACCAACGCCAATATTGTGTGTTGTCTGGGTATTGTGTGTTGTCTGGGAATTGAACCTGATGTTAGCGCACACGTCACCAACGCCAATATTGTGTGTTGTCTGGGAATTGAACCTTGCACTGATGTTAGCGCACACGTCAATATTGTGTGTTGTCTGGGAATTGAACCTTGCACTGATGTTAGCGCACACGTCACCAACGCCAATATTGTGATGTTAGCACACACGTCACCAACGCCAATATTGTGATGTTAGCGCACACGTCACCAACACCAATATTGTGTGTTGTCTGGGTATTGTGTGTTGTCTGGGAATTGAACCTCCTGATGTTAGCGCACACGTCACCAACGCCAATATTGTGTGTTGTCTGGGAATTGAACCTTGCACTGATGTCATCCCAGATTTTGAGCGTTGTGACACGTCATCACAACACTGATGTTAGCGCACACGTCACCAACGCCAATATTGTGATGACAACACTGATGTTAGCGCACACGTCACCAACGCCAATATTGTGATGTTAGCACACACGTCACCAACGCCAATATTGTGATGTTAGCGCACACGTCACCAACACCAATATTGTGCGTTGTTTGGGAACGCTGCGCACACGTCACCAACGCCAATATTGTGATGACAACACTGATGTTAGCGCACACGTCACCAACGCCAATATTGTGATGTTAGCACACACGTCACCAACGCCAATATTGTGATGTTAGCGCACACGTCACCAACACCAATATTGTGCGTTGTTTGGGAACGCCAATATTGTGTGTTGTCTGGGAATTGAACCTTGCACTGATGTCATCCCAGATTTTGAGCGTTGTGACACGTCATCACAACACTGATGTTAGCGCACACGTCACCAACGCCAATATTGTGTGTTGTCTGGGACAACACTGATGTTAGCGCACACGTCACCAACGCCAATATTGTGTGTTGTCTGGGTATTGTGTGTTGTCTGGGAATTGAACCTGATGTTAGCGCACACGTCACCAACGCCAATATTGTGCGTTGTCTGGGAATTGAACTTGGGTGCCCAAGGTGGTACTCTAACCACTAGACCACTGGTGCTTCATGTAATAATATCCTGCATGCATTTCTTTTATTTCAATTTTTGATATTTTTCAATTTTCTATTATCATATAATTTTTGTTATTTTTTATAAAGTACCATTACTTATTAATATAAGTCATTGATTTCCAATTTTGATATATTAACTCGATTTCAATGGCCAACATATGAATGGTCAAAACCCAAAATGTTAATGCACTCACGATACAATTTTGTTAGTAATAAGTTCAAATAATTAATGACAAAAAATAGCATCGTCATAAAAATATACTCCCTCCGTCCCGTGATAAGTGTCACACTTTCCATTTTTTGACGTCCCAAAATAAATGTCACACAATACACTTACTAAAAATAGACATAAAAAAGTTTCCTTTATTTACATTATAATAATATATCTCACTACCTCTCTCCTCTCACTTACATTATAATAATATATCTCACTACCTCTCTCCTCCCACTTACATTATAATAATATATTTCATTACCTCTCTCCTCTCACTTACATTATAATAATATATCACACTACCTCTCTCCCCCACTCACATTTAAATACAATAATTCTTAAAAATAGGGCCGAACAGTAAATGTGACACTTATCACGGGACGGAGGGAGTAATTTTTATGACGTCAAATATTGTCACCAATTATTATTAAAATCGTCATCCATTATTATCATGACAAAATTTTTTTGTCACTAATTAATTCAAATAATTAATGACAAAAAATAGCACCGTCACAAAAATTTATTTTTACGACATCGAATATCGTCACCAATTATAATTAAAATCGTAACCAATTATTATTGTGACGAAATAATTTTGTAAATAATTATTTAGAATAATTAATGACGAAAAATAGCATCGTCATGAAAATATATATTTTTATGACATTGAATTTTGTCACCAACTAATATTAAAATCGTCATCAATTATTATCGTGACAAAAGAATTTTGTCACTAATTAATTTAAATAATTAATGACAAAAAATAGCACCGTCACAAAAATTTATTTTTTACGACATCGGATATCGTCACCAATTATAATTAAAATCGTAACCAATTATTATTGTGATGAAATAATTTTGTAAATAATTATTTAGAATAATTAATGACGAAAAATAGTATCGTCATGAAAATATATATTTTTATGACATCGAATTTCGTCACCAATTATTATTAACATCGTCACCTATTATTATTGTGACAAAATAATTTATGTCGTCATGAAATTTACAAATTAGTGACGAATAAAATTATCAATGGTGACAAAATAAAATTTTGTTACAATTTCTAGAATTTTAATGACGAAAATAACATTTGTCACCTTTAAGTAACAAATTGTGATGATTTTTTTATCGTCACAAAAATATTCGTCACAAAATGTGTGATTTCTTGTAGTGCAAGCTCGATTCGATAATTTAGGATTATGCTACCCTAAAGATGCACGACCTCTAGTTTACTACTTATTAAGATTAAATCACAACAATTAGGATTCATGATCTATAATTCTAGCAATCAATTTTCAATTACTTAACCTAGGTGATCAGTTCAAATTAAGTATCAACAATTGAAAACAATATTCACAGATAGCATAATCAATTTCATTCAAGCATCGAGAAGGGGAAACAAGATTAATTAAAACATAAAAGAAATATGGGTTCAAACATCTCTACTAACCAGAATTGAAAAATTAGCCGACCATCCTTGAAATCGAATCCAACAAAGCAATCGAGAACTTCATCAAAAGAAATCTAGAAAAATAAAATATGCTTCTCTCTAACTTTCTCTCTCTAGTCTAAACCTTGGCTTTCTCTCTCCTGCATCTCACGTCTTTTGCCTACTTCCACTATGAATTGGAGAGGAAGGAAAATATATACATTGTGTCATGGGGATTAAGAAAATAAAATCCTCAAGAAGTGGCGTGACTTTTTCCTCTTTCCAAAGGAATGAGTTTTTGTTTCTTTTTTTAATTAAATTGCTAGACTCATTATCTATATTTGAGCCCAAATCTTTCTTTAACTTCTTTCTTAATCTTCAAGCCCAATCAACCTCACTTCATGGCCCACACTCGTCTCGTCTCCATCCAATGATCCACAAACCGTTTCCTTTACTCCATAAATCCCTAAAATAATCAAGAAAATAATATTTAAAGTACTTGGAAACTCAAATCACATATGTAGGAAAATAGCGCATCCAATCAAATAAATGATCATAAAATCTCACATTAAACACCACTAAAATGCACATATTTTCCTCATATCAAATTTCCCCATACTTAAACTATTGTTTGTCCTCAAGCAACGAAAGAATTAGAGCACATAGGGAATCAAAATAAAAGAGATCATCGTCTGCTCAGATTCTCACCAACAATCATGGGAACTCGAATCCATATCGGGAATAAGACACAAAAACATGTTGGACTCAATGCATAATCTCAAGAAATCACATGTTTTGGAAAGACATTAGAAATCAAATCTCCCATAGACAATTTGTTAATTCACTCTACCACCTACATCAATCAACATACTTCAACTCCTTTTACGATATCCTTCATTTAAATTAGAACTCATTAAAATTTCACACATAATGAATCACCCAAATTTTTTTCTCCATTTCTGTTTTTTTTTCCTCATTTTCTTCTTTTTTTTTTTCACATAGACGATGATTCTTCGTCTTTTAATTTTTTGGATGGGGTTGACAACTTCACACCATTCTTAGGTTAGTCCATGAATTACTACAAATTTTTTTTCGCATTTTTTTCTTTCAACTCTTTGGACCCCTAAGAACAGGCAGCTAATTTCACATTTCATCATCTTTTCACTTCTTAATTGTTTTCAACTCAACATCTTTATCTCCAACCATATCAATTTTTTTTTTCCAACCAAGGAGGTTCATCAAAAGTGATCCAACTTTCATAAATTCCAATCTAAACTACTTCCATCAAGGAATTAAAAAGCACATCTCAAGACACAAGTAGGCAAAGCAAATCAACTCAAAGTCATAGATTAATTCTCAAACCAACATTATCCTTCCTAACAACAATTTCCCAAAATGACATTCAGCAATTTTAACCAACACAAAGCAAAGCTCCACATTTCCCAGCACATCATCGAATTCCCAAATAACAACAATAAACAGCACTCGAATCATCATTGCAAGCTCTCTTACTCAACATTTTTATTTTTTTATTTTTTTTGTTTTGTGTGTTTGTTTGTTTTTTTTATATATGCAAATGCAAGCAAAAATTAAATGTGCTAAAGCAAGTAAACATGCATCCTAATACAAAAAGAAATAAAAACAAGCTACATGCAACTATACGAGCCTAAATGCAAACTATATACAAGATATGTGATATATTCCACACTTTATGAATTATTCAACAATTCTCCATCCCCCACACTTAGAATCTTGTTTGTCCCCAAACAACTCAAATCACAACACAAGATAAAGAGACAATCAGATCCAATCATGCATAGAGATAAGAGAAATAAAAGAAGTATGGAATCATGTCACCTGATCACCAAGGAGGTTTTGGAATTGGTCTTAAAGATGACACATCAAGAACCATCATGTTCAATACCCCTCTATTGAGCTTTCTTCTCTTTATTGATTTGAAGTTTGAGAATTCGGTGAGAAGTGTTTTAGAAGGTGTATGGATTTCATCTAAGACAAATATTTATTCATCATGCTTTCTTCTGTCCTTCAAAATTGAGTTCACCCTACAAGAAAGATGAAGAGGATCAACATTAAACTGAACAAAAATTGGTTGGTTTACCAAATTCTCGCAGGCTGACAATTTGACACTGGATGTTGGTTTCACACAGGGCAATCCAGTGTCTATCCGACTGACGAGTTTTTCTTCCTCCTCATCGTCTTCCTGTAAATGCTCCAGCCTTTTAGGCTCTCCAAACTGTTTCTCACTCAAAATTATTACATTGATATCCTCTTTTGCTGCCCTCGCCAACCTGGAAGGAAAATGAACCAAATTAGTAAGAAATTGTGCAGAAAAAACATTCCTGACCTGTACAGATTCTGGAATTTTGATACTAGGAGATTGTTTCGACACTGGCAGTCCAGTGTCAGGCTGTTCGGCAGAATTCTCTTCCTCCTCATTTTTCGAAAATTTTTTAGGCTTTTTTGGATCTTCCAGCTGCTTCCCACTCATCAGAGTTATTGCACTGACATTCCTTGGGTTTAGCTCCGGTTGAGATGGTAATTTACCTTCATTCTGGGCCTCAAGACTAGGGGTGGTACGGTACGGTATACTGAAAATTTCTCGCCATACCGTTACCGTACCGAAAATTTCGGTATACCGAAATTTCATACCATTACTTTACCGAAAATTTCGGTATAAGAAAAGTTCATAACGTTACCATATCGTAATTTCGGTATACCGGAATGGACCGGCATACCGTTCCATACCGGTATACCAAATGGACCGGCATACTTTTCCATACCGACATACCGTTCCATACCGAAAATGATTTTTGTATTACCGAAAAGGATTTTTGTATTAGAATTATTAAAAAATAATATTGATATTTATTTTTATACCGGTATACCGAACATCCTTTTGTATTAGAATTATTAAAAAATAATATTGATATTTATTTTTAAACCGGTATACCGAACATCCTTTTGTATTAGAATTATTAAAAAATTATATTGATATTTATTTTTATACCGGTATACCGAAACTGTTCTGTATACCGAAAAGTTTCGATATGTCGGTATACCGAAAATTATTTCGGTATACCGGTATACCAAAAAAAAAATTCATACCGTTACCGTACTGAAATTTACCGGTACGGTATCATACCTTACCAAAATTTTTGATATACCGAAATTTTCGGTATTTTCTCGGTATGGTAAGTGCGGTATACCGGTATTTTTGGTATATTACCCACCCCTACTCAAGACGATTCATAGCCGTCGCCAGTTGGCTCACTTGCGTCTCAAGATTTTTGATACTTGACTGGGTGTCCCTTTGGAACTGAGCAATGTCATTTTGGAGTTGCATTGTGTTGGAGGTCAATGTCTTCATCATGTCCTCCAATGATGAGTTGGAATTGTGTCTGGATGCTTGCTCCCTATGATTTGGATTCTTCAAGATTTGAAGGGTCCGATTATTCTCTCAATTCAAAACTCCTTGTTGATTTCCCCATCTCAAATTTGGATGATCCATCCAACCTAGATTATATGAGTTGGAGTAGGGCTCATACCTCATTTCTGGGTCGTACTTCATTCCTTGATAATTTCTATTTCCCACGACATTGGCACGCGTTTCAATTTTATCGAGTAAAACTCAACATGAATCTGTGGTGTGGTCAATGATATGACAAATACGACATGGCTTCACCTGAGGAGTACCTACAACAGCTTGACGAACAAAATAAGTTAATTCAGTTAATCTATCCTCGATGATAGAGCTATTTACCTCATTTACGGATCATAGTTGTTGAGTGAGAGAGGGGTTTGCTAGCTCCCTCAATGTTCGTTCCTCTGCCATTTGAGAAATCCAGATATTTTTCTTTTCGCTGAAGCAATTTGCAAAATTGACACTGGAAGACCAAAGTCACACTGGGCCTGCCAATGTGAAAAGTACGACAGAACAAAACAAACTTGGAAATAGAACCAAAGCCGAACAGAGCTGAAAAGATGCATAGATTGAACAACAAATTTTTTAAATTTTTTTAATAAACAAAACAAGAATAGAAACAAGATGGCACAATAAATTCAAACCACTCCTCGGCAATGGCGCCAAAATTTGACCGCGCGTCGTAACGCGATAAAATTAATTAAATTTCTTTCCTAACCTAACCAACTAGTAGCTAGGACAAGTTAGAGTCGATCCCACGAGTAGTGAATAATAAACTATATCACCTATATTCAATTCAAAAGACATAAAAAGTGGGGGGTTTTCAAATTAATTAACTACCACTAAATTACTAATAATAAACCTAGAAAGCAAATTAAATAGGAAATCAATATATAAAAAACATCTTAGTTAACAGTTCAGTTATCCCCCAATTTTAATTATGTCTTAATCAATGTAACACTCCTCTCTCAGATTATCATGAAATTATCACCCCTAGTCTAACAACAAGCTCTAACAAGCTCTGTTAAACTGAATCGTCTCTTAAGATTAGTTAAATTAGGATAAGATCTCTAATTAACCATATTCAATTGAATAACCTAGAATAAGCTCTCTAGATTTAATTCATCAAATGCATTAATTACCAAGACGATAGGATGAACTAGACTCCGAATACACAAGTTCGATTCGATAATCTAGGATTATGCTACCCTAAAGATGCACGACCTCTAATTTACTACTTATTAAGATTAAATCACAACAATTATGATTCATGATCTAAAATTTTAGCAATCAATTATCAATTACTTAACCTAGGTGATCAGTCCAAATTAAGTATCAACAATTGAAAACAATATTTACAGATAGCATAATCAATTTCATTCAAACATCGAGAAGGGGAGACAAGATTAATTAAAACATAAAAAAAAATATGGGTTCAAACATATCTGTTAACTGAAATTGAAAGATTAACCGATCATCCTTGAAATCGAATCCAACAAAGCAATTGAGAACTTTATCAAAAGAAATCTAGGAAAATAAAAGATGTTTCTCTCTCTGGTCTAAACATTGGCTTTCTCTCTCCTACATCTCACGTCTTTTGCCGGCTTCCACTATGAATTGGAGAGGAAGGAAAATATATACACTGTGTCTTTGGGATTAAGAAAATAAAATCCTGAAGAAGTGGTGTGACTTTTTCCTCTTTCCTAAGGAATGAGCTTTTGTTTGTTTATTTCTTTAATCACTAGCCCAAACTCTTTTAGTCTTCAATTAAATTGTTATATCCATTATCTCCATTTGAGCCCAAATCTTTCTTTAACTTCTTTCTTGATCTTCAAGCCCAATCAACCTCACTTCATGGCCCACACTCATCTCGTCTCCATCCAATGATCCACAAACACTTTCTTTTACTTCATAAATACCTAAAATAATCAAGAAAATAATATTTAAAGTACTTGGAGACTCAAATCACATATGTAGGAAAATAGTGCATCCAATCAAATAAATGATCATAAAATCTCACATTAAACACCACTAAAATGCATATATTTCCCTCATATCAATACTTATAAGGTATTAGTTACACAACTGAAATATATGTTTACATTTTACTTGTTCAGTGAAAGGTATTAATTATGTACTCATGAGGTATTAGTTGTATAACTATAATATATGTTTATATTTACTTGTTCAGTAAAAGATATTAGTTGCATGCTCGGTATACTATAGAGTGTAAGTTTCAAATTTTAAAATTTCAATTACGCGATTTCCATTACCTTCTTCCTTAAAATTTCTGCAAATATTTTCAGGAAATAAAAAATGAAACAATACTAGTTTGATATACAATCTAGTGTAAGATAAATAACAAATTGATGTGTTGACTTCTTTTTTTTTACAGGAAAATTGATGTGTTGACTGGTAAAGTAGCAAAGAGAGAAATCTTGATTAGTTTTGCTCCCAGGTTTCCTACAATTGAACAAAGCATTTGAAATGCCCTCTTTGATCCTTGCATGGGACCTTAGATTGTCTATCTTGTTTATCGAATAGATGATTATCATTAGTTAAATAATTTGATCTGATATTTCATTTCTCCAAAAGAAAAGAAAAGAAAAGAAAAGAAAAGGAAGCAAAGTTGGTGATACAATAAAAAAGAGAAGAAAGCACAACGATTTCTATTGGCATCGATGGCAGGGCATCTTCCTCTGTTTTGGCAGTATAAGGTTTGTAGATGTTTGCCCAAATATCATATTCATCCATTAATTTAAAAACTAAAATTATCTAAAGTGTTACATTTTTAAATAATTATTCAAACTTAAAAAAAAAAAATACAAATTAACCCAGAAGAAAGAGTAAAATTTCCCCACCAAAATATATTCATTTTTGAACTAGCGCCACTACGGCCCACTGTGGGATGGGGCGTTAAATGTGGGCTTTAAATTGGACACCCAGAAAAATATAATTATGTAATAGTTTTGCGCAATACAATTGAAATTAGAGGCGTTGCTTTGATTTATTGGTGAAAATATCTAATACATATTTCAAATAGTTATGATATTTCTTTTATTTTTAAAATATATTCTAAAATAATTTATTTTTAATATTACGTGAAATAACTTCCTTTTTTTTTTTTTTTTTTTTTTTTGGTGCTAGAATCATTTGGAAAATCGAAAAGTTATACTCCCTCAATCCCACAACACTTTGTGTTTTTGCGTGTTATATGCACATGATGAAGTGGCCGTCTGAAGTTGGTTATTTAATACTTCGTCCAATCTTTTTAAGTGTTGTTTGAAAGGTTCAGTCACATTTTTAATTTCTATCCTTTTAGCCATAATCTCTCACATTTGAGTTGGTCTCCCATGCATCAGTTGCACGGATTTAGATCTGTGCAACTGGGTAGCCTGACCCGATCCATACAAATAATATATATAGTTTTTTTTTAAACCCTAAACTTCTCTTCTCTCTCAACTTCTCACGCCTCTCCTCTCTCACGTGTCTCTCCCTTCTCAGCTTTACCATTCCTCTAACTCTTCACCTTTTTTAGATTCTTCAACTCAATTCTTCTCTTTCTCCATCTTCATCTTAATTCTTCTTCTTCCATCATCTTATAATCCGAAAACCTTTATGAAATCTGTTATTTACCATTGAATTGCAGACAAGAAACATGGAAGATGAAGGTAAAATTTCAGAAATTTGTTATCCAGATCTGCTGAATATTTATCCAGATCCATACTTCCCATCATCTTGTCCAAATCGCAATATGCTTATAGCGGTTCATTCTTATCTTTTTCAAATTGCGATTTGTCATCTTCATCTCCTCTTATTCACAACACACGTTTGATTAAACATGATTATCATTTG
Source organism: Scutellaria galericulata (assembly GCA_946896805.1). Taxonomy (NCBI): domain Eukaryota; kingdom Viridiplantae; phylum Streptophyta; class Magnoliopsida; order Lamiales; family Lamiaceae; genus Scutellaria; species Scutellaria galericulata. The sequence continues at coordinate 17,784,623 of OX335793.1, forward strand.
CTGGAAATTTGAGAAAAAAAATATGGATTATATAACATAAAGGTATTGGACTTACTACATAAAGGTAAGAATTGTAACACATAAAGGTATTATCTCATTTTACTGAATTAGAACATAAATGTATTATACATATAAAATAAAGGTCATCATTATATAATATAAAAATATTACTAAATACACGTAAAGGTTTTCATATTTTTTTTATACTTGATACATTCATTTAGCTCAACTTTACTACTGTCACATAAAGGTGACACTAATAAAACATAAAAGTCACCAAACAACAATGTAAAGATATTACTGATTACATATAAAGGTTTTAAGGTTTTTGTATACATGATACATTCTTTTAGTTTTAGCTCAACTCTACTACTATCACATAAATGTACAACTAATAAAACATAAAGGTCACTCTACAATAATGTAAAGGTATAACTGAATACACATAAAGGTTTTCATTTTGTAGATGTCACATAAATGTATTAACCACACTACGTAAATGTATTAGTGCATTTATTTAAAGGTATTTCTTTATTTTATTTAAAAATGATTTTATTATTTGATTGAAATATATTAATTGTATCACATAAATGTATAGGTTTTATTGAATAAAGGTATGAGTTGTTTCACATAAGTGTTACCTTTATATCATATAAAGGTATAAATCATTTAACATAAAAGTATTACTACATTTACATAAAGGTATTATTTTATTTTAATTAAAAATGGTTGTATATTTCCATTTTTACTGGAATATATTCGTTATATTGCATAAAGATATCAATTGTATTGCATAAAAATATTAGTTGTATCATGTAAAAGTTTTACCTTATTTACTAAAATATAACATAAAGGTAATATTACCATAACTAAAAGGTCTAATACACTTTACTTAAAGGTTTGATACGCATAACTAAAAAGTATAAATAGAATAGCTAAAAGGGTATAAAAATTTGACAGAAAGTGTAAAGGTATGAAGATCATAACATAAATGTATGAAACTCATAACATAAAGGTATGAAAGTTATAACTAAAAGGTACACATATTTTCCAGAAAACTGCAGAAACTACACTAAGTATGTTGCGCCTTCTTCCCGGCGCGTGGGGGCGCGTGCCAGCGCGTGGATAGCCGTGCTGACGAGTGGAATACTGTACCGGGTCGGGCCGACCCGAATTGCACAGATCCTAGATCCGTGCACCAGTTTCACAGGAGTGTTTGCGCTCACATTTTTAATTTCTATCCTTTTAGCTATAATCTCTCTCTCTCTCTTCAATTCCAAATTTACCTTCAATTATTTTCCAAAAAAAAATCCTAAATTTCAACTTAGAGTATTTAATCTATTTTATATTTACTTAACACCATAAAATAATACAATCTTTCTTAATTATTATGGACCATAAAATTTCTTAAGACATTTATTGTACGTCATCTTAAACATCTAACAAATATTTTATATTAAATAATTAATACCACTCTAAAAAAAACTTATGAAATAATTTTACTAAGTACTACCTCCGTCCCGGCTCAACTTGCCTACATTGACCGGACACTGAGATTAAGAAAATGCAGTTGACCCAAGTGGATATGCACTTTTGGATGACATTTTTATAATAATATGTACATGAAATCAAGTGGATATGCACTTTTTGATGACATTGTTGTAATAATGTTGAAATATAGGGATATTAAGGTAAAAAAAAATTTGTCATTTATGGGCTGACAAGTTGAGTTGGGACAAACCAAAATGACAAGTAAGCAAGTTGAGGTGGGACGGAGGGAGTAATATATTCACAAATAAAAACTCTATTATATTTAAGTGTACGCTGTAAAGCAAACATAATACTCCCTCCGTCCCGAGATAATTTGAACACTTTTCTTTTTGGGGTGTCCGAGATAATTTGCACACCCCCGAAAAGAAAAGTAATTTCAACTAAAAAACAACATTTTTTTATTCCACGTGCCAGGATGGGTGTACAAATTATCCCGGGACGGAGGGAGTATTTGATATAAAATACTACTAAGTTGAATGAATGTATAATTAACCCCACAAATAATGAGTATTAATATCACAATAAACGTGTGAGGGTATATTAGTAATAAAAATGTGCTAATAAAATGATAATGTAAATTATAGCTGACACATAAGGCCCACGACAACAAATAGTAATTTTTAGGTTAATTGTATAAATCACTAACTTTTATTCAAATTATCATTTTAACTAAATTTTTTAATATTGATAAAAATAACATAATTTTATATATTTAGTACGTTTTTCAACTAAAATCAGTTTTTGAAAAGTTTAATTTTTTTCTAAATAAGCTTGGGGGAAGTGGAGAGAGAGAGACAAAAAAGACTAAAAAACTTGGACGAAAAGTTGTATATCGATGATTGTTTTTTTTCACTATCTTAGTTAAAAAAACATACCACAAATATAAAATTATGTTATTTTAACCAATAAAAAAAAATTGGTTAAAATGATAATTCGAGTAAAGGTTGTGATTTTTCTGATAAGGGCCCGGCTATCCGCACCCCAAAATCCACTAAACACACCCCAATTATTTTATTTTTGATTTAAAAAATTCAAGAAATAATAAAAAGACAATTTTACCCTTATGTGTTCGACCATTGGTCGAACACACCATAGAGTGTTCGACTCCTGGTCGAACACACTATAGTGTGTTCAATCACCAGGCGTCGAACGAGTCCTCAGATTTGTTGTTATTTTTTCGTTCTTTATACACGATTTCACATGATTATTATATACTTTATTAACTAATAAAATGATTTTTTAAGGGGATTTAAGGTTTGAGGAATGAAAAAAGAAAAAAAAAGGAAGAAGGAGAAGCACAAGCAGAAGACCGGAGGAGAGAAGAGAGAGAGGAGTTTGATTTTTTTTATTAAGAAGGGCAAAATTGTAATTTTGCCCTTTTTTGAAAATTTTAAATAAAAAAAATAAAAAATGGGGTGTGTTTAGAAAACTTGGGGTGTGGATAGCCATACCCTTCTGATAATTAACCCATCTTTTTATTATAAGCTACCGAGAGAGTTTCGATTTGAGTCATCTTTATATTTTGAGTTTTCTCTTTTTATCATTAGATAAGGTAGACATCTAACATCTAATATTTTGAATTTCTATTTTTCTTCATCTTCTTGTTTTTATCTATAGGGGTACAATCAGAGGTGGAGCTAGACATCTAACATTGGGGCTAACTTACTATAAAATCAGTATTTAATACTAAAAATCGAAAAAATTACAATGGAGTAATTAATAATTTTAAAATTTTGGGGAGAGTTGAAGCCTCCTTAAAGCAACAGGAGGCTCCACCATTGGGTACAGTTGAGTCGATAATATCTTAAATAATGTGGGGAGAAATCCTCTTAACAAGTGAAGTTTTTTTTTTAATCTCTTCTTGATCAAAAGAAGAATATGGATACTATGAGACAATATCGGAGCAGATTCAGACCAACAAGAATCTGAAATCATCACAAACCCGCCCCGCCCCATTTCCAGTACGAGACGGGTCTTACCCGCCCCAAATGTCTCAAGTCAGGTTGGGCACCCACGGGCCGGGTCAAAATTGCCATCCATACACGTACCTCTCCCCCATAGGCAAGAACTACACATTCTTTAAGGTTCAATTTCAAAATTATTGGTAGAAGTTTTAGAAATTGCAATTGTAACACGTATTTTTGAATTTAGTAAAACAAATAAGATTTAAACTTAAAAATGATTTTACAATTTAAATCACCATTCATGTTCAAGTGAAAATTTGTGGAGATATCTATTAGATTTGTCCACGTTTTCTACTCCACTTTTTGTTAAATAACTATTTTTGAAAAATAATAATGGAAGTTATATAATATGACGTTGTTCCACTGTATAAGTTGTATAGCCCTATAAGACCGAAATGAAGATGTAAAACCATTTCTTCACAAATTGGATGATCTCCAAAATTTGAGATTCATTTGCTGTTATATTTATTACAAGTTGAGTGACACTTGTGTGCCCCTGGGGCACGGATCCGTGCTCCCGACCCGCACCCATATATATATTTATTTTGTTTTTGCGCATATATTGTTGAGGTATTACAGATTTGTTCTATATGTATTACAAACATGAACTAAATGTATTTGATACCTGAAGAGTATATGTGTGATACCTTTAGATTTGTGAGGTGCGTGCGTGACAGGTGTGGGTGCATTGGCGCGCGACGTGAGCGCGCGGTGTGGGAGCGCAACATGGGCGCGTGCGGTTTTGAGGTATCACACATTTGTTTTATAGGTATTACACATATGTGATACCTGAAGAATATATGTGTGATACCTGAAAAGTATATGTGTGATACCTTTAGACTTGTGAGGTGCGCGCGGGTGTGGGTGCATGGGCGCGCGGCGTGGGCGCACAACATGGGTGCATGGGCGCGCGGATTTGAAGTATCACACATTTGTTCTATAAGTATTACAAATCAGGTGATACCTGAAGAGTATATGTGTAATACCTGAAGAATAAATCAGGTGTGCGAGCGCTGCGCACACCAACTATGGTGTGGGTGCGTGTGAGAGCGCCCCACACGCCGGGTCGGGTTGGGGGCACGGATCTAAGACCCGTGACCCTGGGGCATATGATTTTTTGTCTTACAAGTTTTGTTTTTCTTTTTTCTCCAAATGCCTTTTTTAGATGTTGAGTGAAGAAAGAGGATGGTTATTAATATTGTTTAATTGAAAATATTGTGGTAGTTAAGATTGACAACATTCGATTTATATCGAAATATTCACAATGATTCAAACTACAAATAATATAATATTTATGATTTATTTAGCAAAATTTGAATATCAGTGCTTATCTTTACAATTAAACCCTTTTTATTTTAATCATATTTCAATATGATATTTTCCGTTATTAATTCCTTACAAATCAATAATATCGATATTGAAACCTAGTACATATCTAGCTAGCAATAATGAAGCTTGATTGATAATGAAAGTTTGAGCAACTCTACATACTTTAGAACTTCAATTTTTCATTATGTAAAAAAATTCTATGTTGAATCAACTGAAGAAGTAGTATACACATACATGTCCCAATCTCTACCTAAATCATCCCATAAAGAAGTCTAGAAATAAAATTATTGAACCTCTTTGTAGCACCACTACTCTGAACCGGGTGGGAAGCCATTATTCGGAGGAAGGCATCGGCCAGCTTCCGGCCAAGCCGGACTTGGGACGCAGTCGAGAGATGCAGCCCGTCCGGCTCGAGCCCCAATCCATAAGCATCAACATATCTCACATTTGGAAGCCCAATTTCCATTTGAGCCTTTCTTATCACATCCACATAAGGTCCTTCTCCTGAAGCCAATGCCACCTACACCACAATCAAATTCAGAACTCGTCCCTGATTAAAGCCCGTGATTGCACAAGTCCAATCAATTCAATACCGAATGATTGACTATTGATCATACCTGGATTACAGGCAGCATAGGTGACATCAAATCAGATCCCACATCAGTGAAGAACTTCTCCAACCTCATTTTGTACAAATTAGCATCTTCAAGATTGATCGTATCGGTTTCGCCTTGATACCATATAAAAGCCCGAATTCGCCCTCCGCCCCACATAGCCGCCCGGGCTCGTGATAGCAACTGATCGTATAGGCGGCTGCCATGCCTCCACTCCGTTATATTCGTTCCTCCGATGCCACATGGGACCAATCCAATCACACCAATCCCGGAATCCCTCTTCAACACCGAGTTCGAAAACGCCATCCCGGGCCCTATCCCACATGTTTTATCCACGTCTATATCTCTGTGAAGAGGCTCTCGGGCCTCCTCCCATCGAAGCCCGGCATTCAACCGGAGAACCATCGGATTGGGCCCGCACTCAGGTGGGACCACCCCGTCCCACGTGGCGTTCACCACGCCACCACGGCCCGCCACGTTGCTTTGTCCGGCGAGGATGATTATGCTCTTGGGAGGGTGTACGGCATTACCGTGGGAGAGATAGTAGGCTAAAACCATCAACCAAGACAGGGATAGGATCCCACCCCATATCAATATACAGCAAAACAGAGGCTTTAAGCCTTTGATTTCCCATACACAATAACTCAGACTGTTTCGAAGCAAAGAGAAGAGATTTCTCATCACAACTAATTGGCTTTTTCTGTTTTAGAAGTTTTTGGACCAATTGATGCTTTCCAATTAACTCTTCAATTATTATAGTATAAAAATGGCGTTTAGGGTTCGTGACCAGTCATTGAAACACGTGTTTTTTTCGAAGGAAACAGTTCTAATTAGTCAACGACTTTTTTCAGTTGACCTGATTAGGACAAATGACCTACTTGTGTTTGGGAAGAGTATTTTTTACACTACAATATTATTTTATAAGCAATTTGAGATAAAGAAATTCAGCCCACTGGACTTCTTATAAGCTATTTCGAATAAAAGATTGGTGCCCAACTGATCATGATTGAATATTATAAACAGTAATTCATCATAAAATTATGGATTTTTTTTATTTTTTTTTGTAGGAAGTGTAAACATGACCCTAACATTGCGTTAGACAGTAGATATAATTATTTATGAGAAAATATTTGTTAATGTCATATTTATCTAAAAAAATATTTTTGTATCCACTATCATAAAAAATAATTTTTTTTATCCATTTATCTAAAAGACCAAAAATAACTATATATGTTTCCTTATTTTTAAAGTCAAATTAAAAGATATTTTTATGATGAAAACATATTTACGGTATGTAAATAGATAAAAAAAAATCCATTGACGACTTATTCATTGTGTAAGTATGACCTAAATTAGTGTTAGTTCAGTAGATTCAATCCTAAACAAAATTTATTTTGAAAATAATTAAAGCAAAATTACAAAGGTAGAATATTGAACATAACACACCAGAAAACATCATCCCCCCAACTATATCAGCTTTCTTTTGTAGAAGAATATTCGTATATACCTCTCTCTCCTTTTTCTAGAAGAATATTCGTTTAAATGTTTAAAGACTAAAGTTGCACTACTACAAGAAGATGGTTTACACTGCGAATTGGGCCGTCAATTGTGGATTGGGCCTGAATTAGTAGAACTGATTGACAATGGGAATGACATTGAGTAGCCCAGCGAAGCCCAAAAATCAGGATTTCTAACTTGTAGCCTAGAATTGTTTGACGTAGAAAAGACACTTTGAACTATTTGCATTCCTATTGCTATAAATGATGTAATTTGTAATTGTGACAATACTTTAATCATAAGTAGCAACCGGTGATTGTATCATCGGAATAACACAAATCCCAATTGGTCAAGTTTATCGTTCGAGTTCACAATTTTGTTGAAAATTTAAATTTAGAGGTTGTGCATATTATGTTATTTGTCAACTAGGTTCAATTATAATCATATATTTTTTATACATTATCATTAAAAAATAGTTTAAAATAGCTTCAAAACGATATGAGCGTACGTGATTACCATAATATCCAAAACCTGCTTATGAGATCCTTTATTTCTTTTATATGATTAAGAGACTGAAAATGGCTAAGAATAGTTACATGACATAAGAGAAAACTTTAGATCAAATATCATTTACTTAGAATAGTATTTACTTTAACATTGAAAGGTTTTTATCTTTATAAGAAGGGTTAAAAATATTTTCCCATCCGAACTATACGCGATTTTACATTTTTTGGTATAAACTTTGAAATTTGCATTTTGTGGTTTGAACTTTAAAGTTTGATGCATTTTACGGTATTGAACAAATCATAGCCATACACGTGTCTTAAATCAATGACTAGGATTTGTCTGATACCGTAAAATGCATCAAACTTTAAAGTTCATACCACAAAATACAAATTTTAAAGTTTATACCAAAAAATGTAAAATCGCGTATAGTTCGGATGGGAAAATGTTTTTAACCCTTATAAGAATAACTAATATTTCTTAATGAAATTTCCTATGTAAGTAACATATACGTACTATTGAGAGAAACTATTAATACTATAATAATATATTACTGTTAATATATAATATTTTAAAGTCAAAGATAATACTTCTTCATCTGTCCAAATTCTTAATTAATAGTTATATTCAATATTTCATGTTGTGTTTCATTTATTTTAATTCACGCCCATGTTAATTAGTAATGTTATTTTTCACATAACGTGTTAGTTATTTTGAAATATCAAATGAAACATACATTGTAATAAGGATTTTGTGCGCTTTTCCACGGCCAACAAATTACTATCTATGGTTAAAAGTAATTTTCTATGAATAAAAACTAGTTCTTTTAAATAGCGATAATTAACGAATAGTAAGACATATCTTATTGAAATTCCTTTTAAAGATCGAAAAAAATATCTAAATAAGATTTTTATTCCTATCATTACACCCATCACCCATGTTTCCTTGGGGCATAGTGTCTGCACTAATTCCCTCTGACCAATTGCTGATTTATTAAAAATAAAAATAGGGTAGACTAAAAATACTATTCTTGGAACTTAATTAACATATAAAAAGAATCGTCCTTTCCAAAACTATATTCCATTTTTAATGTTAATAATAAATAGTTGGATTAATATTGTTAAGTGTAGTAATTAATAAAAACTCGTACATTTCACTTATTCACGGTTGAAAGTGTTTTGGTGGGACAACTCTACAATGAGATAAGACTCATAAAACATACACCATTTTAAGTGAAACATACACATTTAAGATTAGCAATGTTTCATAAATACCTCCCCATAATTGAAATTTAAAACTAAATCAAGAATAAAATAATGGGAAATGGCAATTTAGATTTTAGTGTAAAACATTCTGAAGCACAAACACCACAACCCATGTTGCATATATACTTTAATAACACTAAGGAATCTTGTTGCTTTCCTTACAAACAGTCTAAGCCACTCTGTGATCACGTTAAGGATAAAAGCCATTGTTTTCTTGAATTTTTGCTCTTGAGAGAAGCCATGTTTTCTCTTGTTTGGTTAATGTTTTTCACCTACTCTAGTTTGGTGACAACTCATAATCTCCCTCATAACAATGCCTTGCAACCTAAGAGCATAATCATCCTGGCCGGACAAAGCAACATGTCGGGCCGAGGAGGCGTCGTTAATGCCACCTGGGATGGGATTGTGCCACCTCAATGCCAATCCAATCCCCAAATCCTCCGGTTGAGTGCCGGACTTGGATGGGAAGAGGCCCGAGAGCCTCTCCACAAAGATATAGACGTCGAGAAAACTTGTGGGATAGGGCCCGGGATGGCGTTTTCAAACTCCGTATTGAAGAGGGATTCCGGCATTGGAGTGATTGGGTTGGTCCCTTGTGCCGTAGGAGGGACTAATATAACCGAGTGGAGGCGTGGGGCCCGCCTCTACAATCAGCTGTTATCACGGGCCCGGGTGGCGTCGCAGGGTGGAGGGCTAATTCGGGCTATTCTGTGGTACCAAGGCGAGAGTGATACGATGAAGTACGAGGATGCAAAGTTGTATAAGAGGAGATTGGAGAAGTTTATTATCAATGTTCGACATGATTTGCAGTCACCTTTGTTGCCAGTGATCCAGGTAATTAAGATTGATCATTGAGCATTGAATAGAGTAATCTTGTCTCTATTAATTGGATCTGATTTGATCAAATGTAGGTGGCATTGGCATCAGGAGAAGGGGATTATGTAGATATAATAAGAAAAGCTCAAAAGGAAATTGTGCTTCCAAATGTGAGATGTGTCGATGCTTTTGGATTGGGGCTCGAGCCGGACGGGCTGCATCTCTCAACGGCGGCCCAAGCCCAGCTCGGCCCGATGATGGCAGACTCCTTCCTCCATATAATGGCTCCTCTCCCTGTTCAAAGCAGTGGTGCTTCTAAGAGGTTCAATAATTATTTTCTGGACTTCTTTATCAGATGGCCTAGGTTGATTTTTTAGATAGGATATGAATGTGTCTTGATATATTGAACATAATTTATGTAATGGAAATTGAAAAAACATTCAAAATTATTTCAAAATAGTTGGTTTGAAATTCTGTAGAGTTTAAACTTCACAAATGAAAAAAAAAAAAGGGTCCCAAATTGAAGAAAGTAGCTAAAAGTTGAAATACCAAAGTTTCATTCTTGCTAAAGGCACCATTTAAGTGTGTACTCAAATCCTATATTATATATTGTGATAATCTCGTATCATATTTTTATTAGTGTATAGGACATTATTAATATATGCATAACATATGTAAACAACGAACCGAATTGAAATATATACTCTGATATAATCTTTTATATTACTCCCTCCGTCCCACAAAGATAGGCCTAGTTCTATTTTCACACAGATTAAGAAATTTTTTGAAGTTCCAGTTATACCCTTATCATACATTAATTATTCAAAGAATTAATTCTACTCCAATTTTAAAGTTTCATTAATTGAAACAAAAATTATTTTCGCACTTGTAATATTGCATTAATAATATTGTTTGTCTCAAGATACATTTTTCTACTTTTGAGGAAGAGGGGCAATTTAATCATTAATGAAAATTTGGAAATATGAAATGATTATGGGAATTTGTGAAAAATGAACAAATGAAGACCACACATTCAATGCAACTTTTCTTTTCCCTAAAAAATAAACAAGGGCATATATGGAATTACAAGTTAAAAACTACACTAATATAGTAACATGCCTATCTTTGTGGGACGGACGAAAATAGTATACATGCCTATCTTTGTGGGATGGAGAGAGTACATTTTATCAGTTTTTGGGTACAATATGACATTATTTATAAATTTATCAATAATAAATGAAACATGGAGAGGGAATTTCACCAACCAATATATACAACTTTGTATGACTTCAAAATGCAAAAAGGTTGGGTTATCACTTTCATGAACTTCCAACCCATATAAAACTTTCTCCTTCATATTAATGTGACATGGAGAATGGAATAAATATATATAAACCTGAAGGTGGGTGCAAAATCATAATTGGCAAGCAAAGAATGTGCACTAGCTAGAAAGAGAAGACTTGATAGAAAAGCAAACCTAATTCTAAAACGATTCGAGGTTATGTTTGGATTCGGGGATTTGAAATTCAAAATTTCAAATTGATGAATTTTAAATCCAGTAAAACTATAGTGGATTCAACATTCATCCATATTTGTTGAAAAATTAGTTCAAAATAAAGGTAATAAATTTCAAATTCATATCAATTCAAACACCACTAATAAATTTATTAATATGAATTTCAAATCCCTCCATCCAAACACTTGTTTAAAATTATTATTAATCTAAACTCAATATTTGCCCATTTTGTTTTGTCAATGCATAATTGACAATACTTAATACTATATATTAATATTTGTTATTAATATACATGAAAGTATATCAAATTTAATATTTGTTATATGGAACGGGTTCCATGAATATATATAGCATTTAATCCTAAATAGGCATGCAATTATAACATGTGTGTCTACTAATATATTTATGTAAATAAATTGTTCGCTAATTTTATGTAATTCATGTAATATAACGTTTGTAGGACCATATAGTGAAACTCCAAGACAAATATTATTTTTCAGTAAAATCGAAATTGATCTGAAGTGGTTGCAATTGGGGCTTTTCCATTTCCATCGTAGTATTTTTGTCTTGAAAGTAAAATTATTGTTGTTAGTTGAAGTAATTATATGAAAAAAATTGCTATATGAAGTAATTATTATTGTTGTTATATGAAGTAATTCTGTACTAAATGCTGGAAATGTTCAAAGAACATTTATTATATGATTAGCATCGTACTTAAACAAATGAGAAACATGCAAAAAATAAAAATAAAAAATTAACCAAAGCATTGAATTTCTTAGAAACAAATTATGATGGGCTTAAAATTGTCGATTAATTAAGTTAATGTTTCATTTTATATTTTAATATTTTTATAAATAACTCATCATTTGAATATTAATGATATTATTATCTATTAAATAAAATGTACGACTCTTGTCTTAAAATATAATATAAAATACTATTTGTTGGCGTGTTAAGATAAAACACCATATGAAGATAAATCAAAAATTAGAAAACAGTAGTAATTTTTCAATTAATAATAAAGAAAAAGTAAAACCACAGACCTAAAAATAGAAAGATGCATGTATGTGATTGTGCAAAGTTTACGTTGAACTCATCCCTTAATATAGTCTGATGCATTATAAGTCATCCATTTTATGGCATAGTAACGGTGAATGTGAAATTGTGTTGGTGGAAAGTGTATGGTCTCTCCTTCATTTTAGACACACAAATTGTTGTATAAAATGTTGATTGTGTTTTCATTCCAAAATCAACAATACATTCTTTTATAGAGAGGCCAATTAAAGATCTCTTTAGAAGCCTCTCTTAATAATTTAATTGTATCTGTCCTAGCTAGAATAAGAATATGGCTCCCTTTGTTTGGTTCATGCTTTTAGGCTTCTTCACTCTAGCGAGTAGCCGAAACATACCTCCCTCACAAAGCAAAAACATATTCATACTCTCTGGACAAAGCAATATGGCTGGAAGAGGTGGTCGAGGGGCAAAAGTATGGGACGGAATCGTCCCTCCAGAATGTGTACCCAACCCAAAAATCTTTAGACTCGCTGCTAACCTCACATGGGAGGAAGCTCGTGAGCCTCTACACGTTGACATTGATGTCTCAAAAGTCAACGGCGTAGGTCCCGGAATGCCCTTTGCTAATAAGATTTTGGAGAAGGATCCCAACTTTGGAGTCATTGGCTTGGTTCCATGTGCTATTGGAGGAACATCTATAGATGAATGGGCTAAAGGTACCAAACACTACAATAATATGCTCAACCGGACTCGGGCCGCATTAGCCGATGGAGGAGTACTTCGTGGTCTTATGTGGTACCAAGGTGAAAACGACTCAGATACGGACCCTCAACTTTATAAGTCCAAATTTGAAAAGTTCGTTACTGATTTCCGATCTGATCTGCAACTACCTAATTTACCAGTAATTCAGGTACATAATCTATAAACATATGCATGAATTAAACACTGCATTTCTCAAATAGTAATCAAGAAATATATGTATATATGTTATGGTTGATGTTGTTTTATGTTTCTTAGGTGGCAATTGACCTTCCTAAAAGGGTAAGAGAAGGACAGCTGGCAGTTAACCTTCCAAATGTGAAGACTATTGATGCGTTAGGACAGCCATTGCAAGGTGATGAGTTACATCTCACCACTCAGGGTTATATTAATGTGGGCCATATGTTGGCTGATGCCTTCTTCCAATACTTCGTCAACACCTCTTCCTCCTAATACTCATATTCCCTCCCATTAAATTGTTGGACTTATTTCCTAAATATGATTTTGGATATATAGTTCACTCCTATATATACATTTATATATATAATGACAAATTTTTTATGAGTATATTGCAATTTTTACGATTCATATCATATATATACTGCGATTATATTATACTTTATATAACAATACTTTTTTTTTTATAAGTCAAAAAAGTTTTATCAAATTGGAAAGAAATTGAGTATGAAGAGTACTCAGCATCCAGTTTGAGAACCTAAGTTGTCTCGTGGTACCATTTTTTATGAACAAAGGGAAATTATAATTGAGTCCTCTAACTATTTGTAAACCTTGTGGATTTTAGGAGCATGTTGCAATTAGGGGAAATAAAAAGAATAAATAAATGAATTAATAGTTTATAATTGATGATAAGAAAAATTGAATCCCACAAGGTTCAATTTTAAGCACACTCAATACTAGTGCAATTATATAGCTTCAATTGTATATACACTAATGAAACTCAATATTAGTATTTATTATCTATATCAAAAGTTCCAAATTACTAGCAAAATAAATTCAATCGCAAGATCAAGGCAAACATGAAGAAAGACATAAATATTAGAGTATGGATTTTAAGGTGATCAAAACATGTTCTCAAGTGTTTATCCTTCAAGAACAATCACAAATCCAAATATTCATTCTACGAAGCAAAAAAATCAATTGTTTAAATAATTGATATCTGTCGTCGAAACACACAAAAAAAAATTTCAAATTTTCTACTAACCTCTGTTAATTTGATGAAGTGGTGAATCGATGTACATCGCACATATACGATCTATCAAATTATTTTTATGCTATCTTACCAATGAAACAGTAATAAATATGGGAGATGGGGGTGGTCGGAATCGAACAATGATCCAACTAATTAATCACTAAACAAATTAAAAGGTTAAACTCAAAATATTAAAAACTCCAAGTTCTTGATTTGGTAATTCAGTCATCACCATTTTTCTTCTCAACTATATTGTATGTAACGGTAATTAAATTCAATTTTGGGATCTCTAGCCTTGAATAATAAGTATTTGGATTGTGCCTTACATATACTAAATTAAAGATACAATTATAATTGAGTCTAATTTTTGAGTTTCATGCTCAATTTCTATTATAACTGTGTGAATAAGTAGTATTTTATCTCATATTTCAAAATAATCATCATACATCTAGCTTTTTTAGTAGATAATAGTATTATTAATAATAATATACAAATGAGTTATTAAGACTATTAATATATAAACGTAAAATAGTAACTTAATTGATTGAGAATTAATTCAATCTCATTATTAAGAAATTTTAAGATTTGATGAACTCATTAGTAGTTTCAAATTCAAGCCCCCACTTGATAATTTATTTCCCGATTTCAGATTGATGGTTAATATATTATTCAAGTCATAAACCAATAGATGTTGATGTGTTATTGAACATAACAATTATCTCGTACAAGTATTTCAACTAACAACATTACAATTGAAGATGAAACATAAAAAGCCGCAATTGCAACTATTTTAGATCATTTTGGATTTTGATTGCAAAATAACTATTCAACTTAGAGTTTCACTATGATGCAACAAATATATACAAGCAACACTTAATTTTGGACTTATAAGAATCTCTTCAAATCATTTTGGTATTAGCTTTGCTTTTCCACCAAGGCTTGTCTTTTTTCACTTTAGAGCACATTCTTTGGTGGCCAATTTTGATTTTGTAGTCTTGTCACATCAATAAGTGATGTTCGTATTAATATTAAGAATATCGATAACAATGGGTGCGAATCATATCAATTATTATGGGTCTCACCCGACACATTATCAATTTAAAAAACATTTTTATTTAAAAAATACACCCTTACATCAATTTAACATAAAAATAAAGTATTTTCTTTCTCTTCTCTCCTCTCTCCCACACACTTAAATTGTTTTTTAATGTAAAACACACGTAAAAGCACCTAAAAAATACACACATTAAAATTCATACATACTAATTAACTGAATTTTGTTTTAGTGGATCGCACCCACGATAACATTGTTGTGAGTGTTGGAAGTTGATGCAGGTAAATGATGATTATGATCAATTGATTTTGGGAATACCGGATGTAACAATAATATTGGAGAAAATTCTCTTTTCTTTTTTAATAAACAAATCAAGTCCATAAAATAATAAAGATAACTTCTATTTATATTAATATTAGCCTAGAATTTTAAAAAATAAATATAAATAAACCCAAAAATAATAATAACAATAAAATCTATTTAAATCTCCATCAAATATATCTATTTTCATTTCTCTAGCAGAATTTCTTGAAAATAATATCACAACCTTTTTGCATTTTGAAGTCATAGAAGCTCATGCCGACATCTATGCATGTGATACCCACAAATAAATGATCCATTTTGGTTGGTCAAATTCCCTCTCCATGATGGGGCCCACTGCTAGAAATATAGAAGACTTGTTGGCTTTATTAACGGACTATTCTAGTTTATGAATCTTTTTTTAAGCAAGAACATAGATAGCAATTGTCATAACTAACGGTCGCGACTTTAATAAATTTAATGATTATTTAACTCAAATTCTCTTTTATTTTTCTAAAGTTTATTTATAATTTAATTTGTTCCATAAACTTAACCTAACTACAATATATTTCTTAGCCCTAAGTAAGGTGTTCGAGTTCTCCACCTCATTTATAATTCAAAAAAATTTATAATTTAATTTACTACAATTTAGTTCGTATATTTGAAATTTGTATGTATCAGTTAATTATATATTAAAAAAGATCGGATAAATATTATTATTGAATAATACACTTTATTTGTCAATTAATTTTAATTATATCATACATGAACTTAACTATAAAAATATTATTTGGAAATAAACATGTCAAAAATAACTAAAAATAAATACTAATACATTGTTTATAAAGTATAGCACTCATTTGTACTTCAATTAGGATAGTGAAATATTTCTCTACTACAATAGATAATATATTTTTTACCCAATATAAAAAATGTCAATTTTACCCTATTGATAATATATAAATATTATCTTTCATCACATCAATAAAAAAATTTGCACTATACACGTGTAGGTGTAAAGATTATTTTAAGACCTTTTACCCAAATTATAACAGAAAAAACATATAACAAAACTACATGTTATAGTAGAAAAATTAATTTTATTTGATTTTATGATATAAATGACTAGTATACTTTATTATTTCTCCTACCCTATTGATCTCCAATCTATTGGAGATGAATATATTTTTGTATTAAATTTATATATTTTTTATATTACATTTCTTTGTGTATTATGTCCCACACATATAATACACAAATATATACATCTCCAATTCAATCTTGGTACCTTTTTCTTTTCCTTGTGAAGTTTAAACCCAGCCCAGGCAACTTTTTTATAGGCGATACAGATCTTCAAATCAACTATTTGTACATAATTTTGAATGTTTTTCAATTTCCATTACATAAATTGTGTTCAATATGTTAAAGACACATTCATATCCCTATCTAAAAATAATCAACCTAGACCATCTCATACAGAAGTCCAGAAAAAAACTATTGAAGCTCTTAGAAGCACCACTGCTCTGCACAGGGAGAGGAGCCATTATACGGAGGAAGGAGTCGGCCATCATCGGGCCGAGCTGGGCTTGGGCCGCCGTTGAGAGGTGTAGCCCGTCGGGCTCGAGCCCCAATCCAAAAGCATCAACACATCTCACATTTGGAAGCACAATTTCCTTTTGAGCTTTTCTTATCATATCCACATAAGCCCCTCCTCCTGATGCCAATGCCACCTACAATTGATCAAATCAGATCCAATTAATAGAGACAAGACTACTCTATTCAATGCTCAATGATCAATCTTAATTACCTGGATCACTGGCAACAAAGGTGACTGCAAATCATGTCGAACATTGGTAATAAACTTCTCCAATCTCCTCTTATACAACTTTGCATCCTCATAATTCATCGTATCACTCTCACCTTGGTACCACAAAATAGCCCGAATTAGCCCTCCACCCTGCAACGCCGCCTGGGCCCGTGATAACAGCTGATTGTAGAGGCGGCCCCCACGCCTCCACTCGCTTATATTAGTTCCTCCTATGGCACAAGGGACCAAACCAATCACTCCGATGCCGGAATCCCTCTTCAATACGGAGTTTGAAAACGCCATCCCGGGCCCTATCCCACAAGTTTTCTTGACGTCTATATCTTTGTGGAGAGGCTCTCGGGCCTCTTCCCATCTAAGCTCGGCACTCAACCGGAAGATTAGGGGATTGGATTGGCATTGAGGTGGCACAACCCCATCCCAGGTGGCATTAACGACACCTCCTCGGCCCGACATGTTGCTTTGTCCGGCAAGGATGATTATGCTCTTAGGTTGCAAGGCATTGTTATGAGGGAGATTGTGAGTTGTCACCAAACTAGAGTAGGTGAAAAGCATTAACCAAACAAGAGAAAACATGCCCATCTCAAGAGCAAAAATTCAAGAAAAACAGAGGCTTTTATCCTTAGCCTGATCACAGACATCTTATTAGATTGTTTGCAAGGAAAGCAACAAGATTCCTCAGTGTTATTAAAGTATACAATATGGGTTGTGGTGTTTGTGCTTCGAATGTTTTACACTAAAATCTAATTTTTTTATTATTATTTTTTTAATTGGCGTTTTGACTGGACATACATGGCATAAACAGAGACTTATAATTAGTCACATGAAACGTGATTCTCGAAAAAAACACAAGTAACGACAACAATGTTGTTTTGATGACCAGAGTTTGTGAATTATCGCCAAGGACGGATTTAAGGTAACAATCTCCCCTAAATTTTCAAAATTATTCTTTTTATATATAATTTTTTCTGATATTTTTCCTTTTTATTATTAATTTATAATAATCTGTTCTCTACATAATAAAAATTGATCTACTATATAAATTTTAATCTTCGGTAAGCTTCATATTTTGATCTAAAAAATTTATCTCTTGAAACAGAATCCTAAATCCCTCCCTGCCATAACCAGTTATTAAAAGAGAGGAAAAAAAAGGAAACAACAAATTACATAAAAAAATAAACAACTACAATTGTAAATACCATATATCTTAACACATTCTCCAAAACATAACCATCTGATCATAGTTTTCATGAATTATGTCATCTCAATCCAACAAAAGGAAAAACAAATAACCCAAAATTATTAATTAATTAAATTAATTACTACTTCTTCTCATCACCCTTGGATCCAGTGAATACTTCCTTGGCAGATTGCACCTTCTCAGCCACTTTGCCAGCTGCTTCCGACACAACGTTACCGGTCCCGGGCTTTTTGTCTTCGGGCTGGATCAAGTGCGTGATCTCCACCTCCTCTTTATCGGGCTCGCTATCTCGGCCCGCTGGAGTTCGGTAATCCACCGTCTCCACGTTGATCTCCACTGCACCTTCATCATTAACTCTTTCAGTAACCTGAAACAAATAAGCATAATCAATGAGACAATTAATTCCTGTGTTACATAAATATTAAAGAAAATTAAATACAAATTAAATAAAACAGTATACCTTTGAAGGATCCATCAGATTGTGATGAACTGGGTTGAACAGAGTATGAATGTTTGGGACATGAAATTAGTTTGTAATAAATATATACACGTTGAAATTGGCAGAATTTGGTTGGGATAAGATGCGGAGATTTCTGTGTAGGACACGTAATCATACGAAGTTGATGAGTCACGCATGTCGGTAGTATATATAATTTATAAAAGTTTATTATTTAATAGTATAAAATTATATAAGAAGAGAAAAGAAGGATACTTACGTATGCAAATTCTCATAGTGTCCTTCCTCATCTTATATTTATATTATATTTATAATAACAATGTAATGCTCCTTTAAATTTAAAGATGAATTAACTGTAAAAATGATGAACTATTAATTGACTTAAAATCTAAGAAAGAAATTTTGATTTGGTTTAAAACAATTAATCAATGAAAGTTCATAATTGACTTGCAAAATCTAAAATGATGATGATGATAAAATATGGTCGATTTTTTTTACATTAGTTATTTAAATAAAGAGGATATTCGAATTAATTTCAAACATTTGTTTTATTATTTATAAGTATTTTGAATATTTTTTGAATTTTAAATAGTGTTTTAAATAATTTTTTAAAATGTTTGATATTTATTCCAAAAATTGAAAAGAGTTTAATTAAATCATTTAAATTTATGAAAATATTTTAAAATATAAAAGTAATTTAAAATTAATCTCAGAAAATAAATCAGGAAAATAGTTTAACAATCTGATATTGATTTTAGAAAATATAAAAATATAAAATCTGACCAAAATGTTTTAGAAACTCTTAAAGTTTATTATTATAAACAAAACAAAAAAAAAAACATGATAAGTAGGAAATATGTGCATTTTATCGAGGGTATATTTGTGATTTTATAATCTTTTATATGATTGAATGCACCGTTTTTGTACCAATATGTGTTTTGTATCTCCAAATACTTCATATATTATTTTCTTGATTATTTTAGGAGTTTTAGAGTATTTTGGAGTCAAGAAAGATGATCATGGAACGAGGAGAAATCAATTGGGCCTAACTTGATTTCCAAAGCCCAAGAAAATTAAAGAAGACTAATTTTGGCCTTAAGAGATTGGAGGAAGGCCCATAATCCTGGGGGTTTAGGGAGAAAAGCCACACAACCGCCGAAATTGAAGGGGATGATCTTAATTTAGTTTGACTTTTTCTGCAAGAAAAGCACTTTTCCATATACTCCATATTCTGACTTACTGTTCAGGTATTAGGAGAGAGATTAGAGAGAAAAAGATTTTATTTTGTTTTCCTAGATTAGTTTTGACGTAGTGTTTAACTATTGTGGATTCGACTTTGAAGATGTTCAGCTAATCTTTCAATTCCGGTTAACAGAGATGTTTGAATCCATATTTCTTTTATATTTTAATTAATCTTGTTTCCCCTTCTCGATGTTTGAATGGAATTGATTATGCTATCTGTGAATATCGTTTTCAATTGTTAATGCTTAATTTGGATTGGCCACCTAGGTTAAGTAATTGATAATTGATTGCTAGAATTTTAGATCATGAATCCTAATTGTTGTGATTTAATTTTCATAAGTGGTAAACTAGAGGTCGTGCATCTCTAGGGTGCATCTCTAGGGTAGCATAATCCTAGATTATCGAATCGAGCTTGTGTATTCGGAGTCTAGTTCATCCTATCGTCTTGGTAATTAATGCATTTAATGAATTAAATCTAGAAAGTTTGTTCTAGGTTATTCAATTAAATAGGGTTAATTAGTGATCTTATCCTAATTTAACTAATCTTAAGAGACGATTCAGTTTAACAGAACTTGTTGTTAAACTATGGGTGATAACCATGATAATCTGAGAGAGGGGTGTTACATTGATTAAAGTATAATTGAAATTGGGGGATAACTGAACTGTTAACTGGAATATCTGCATCAATTGATTCTTTGTTTAATTTGCTTTCTAGGTTTATTTTATTTAATTTAGTGATAGTTTATCAATCTGAACCCCCCACCTTTTCTGTCTCTTGAATTGAACATAGGTGACATAGTTTATTCTTCACTTCTCGTGGGATCGACTCTGACTTGTCCTAGCTACTAGTTGGTTAGGTTATGAAAGAAATTTAATTAATTTTACCGTACTGCGACGCGCGGTAAAAACAATAAAATCTACAAAATTAGTTTTTATTAATAATAAAACTATGGTCACATTATTAAATAAAAAAATCAACAACTAGTGAGATATAAATGAAATATTATAAAATATTAAATCTGAAAATTATAACTTCAATTGTTTAAAAGTTAAAAAATGTAAAACTAAATAGTAATAATAATAGTGGAGTCTGATGGTGTATTTAATTTCGCATGTTCTCAAAGACGCCGCGGTTTGATGATGCATGGTGTGGAGTGGGTTGAAAAATAAATGTTTCGTCACATTAATATATGCATATAATAAAATATTTCAATGTTCACTTAATTTGTGTTCCACAAGACTTCAAAACATAATTTTTTTATCAATCTCAATTATTTAAAATGTATAATCTATTAATAAATATTTTTATTTCATGAAATTTATATACATATATATATATATTTATTTATTTATTTTTAACTACAACATAATTATATTATCCCAAATTTTATGATTGTGCATTGTACGGGGTAATATTAGTGTGTTTGGACTTGGGCTACCGCGTAGGTGAATTTTGCAAGTGTGAATCTGAATTCAAATGAATTTTAATAATTTTGTGTTTGTTTTGAGACTTTATAGGGTAATATTAAAGTTCAGATGTCATCATCACATTGGAAACCGTAGAAAACGTAATTTCTTTTTTTATATTGTAAAAAAAAGATATTTTTTATTGTGGATTGTAGAAATAATAGAAAAAATTATGATAAAAAAAAAAAGGATCTGAGAATCACACAAGATGGGAAAATCCCATAACAAACAAATATTTATATTTTGCCTATCCAAAATTTGACAGGCAAATCCCAATCCAAATATAAGGGTATTAAATTTGTGAGTGAGTTTTACTTTTAGTTGGCTTGTGTAGATTGTTGTACTTAACTCAATTAAAAAATAAATTTTAAATATATATAGATATAAGAGGTGCCCTAATGAAGATCCGCCCATGCATGGTGGTGGTGGAGTGGAGGTTTCATTGAACAGGAATCAACTTTTTTTTTTAATTAATTTCTTTTATGGTATGGATTTTTCTTTTCAAATTCTTTATTAATTGTTTTAAGATTTAGCGATTGAGGGTGTCTCACCCCCTCAGTTTTCCATTCATTAACTGGGGGTCTCACATAAGCCATTGCGATAGCCACATCCGCCGGTAAGAAAATTTCAATCAAAATTTCATTGAAATTGAATAATTTTAAAATATAAAGAAGTAAAATTTAAAAACATATATTTGATTGTAAAAAAAAAAAAAAAGACAATTTATTATACACAGTTAAAATTGAAATTAATTTCAAAACTAAAATAAAGGTTGAATAATTTAAAAGGGTTTTCCAAGCATTCAAAATCAATTAATTAATGAAGTTGAATAATATATTCATACAAATTAAGATATATTTTAGAATAAACTATGAAATTTATTTCAAAATCTTATTTTCATTTTTTTATCAAAATAATTAAAACAAATTGTGAAATCATTCTAAACTTTAATACTTAAAAATATAAATAAAAGATGACATATTATAAAGACATAGCAACAATTATTTATTAAATAATCGAATGTAGTTATGTTCTTTTGCAAATGCAATATGTATGGTTATTTAAAATTATATCATATAAAATGCTAAAATAGTGATAAGTATAGCATACAATCATAAAAATATTTAATATAAATAATATTTTATTTTTTAAACTTTTATATTATATTTAATTTTTTTTAAATCATATATATACATATATATCACGAGTCATATGCTAGTAAGATAAAGTAGAAATTAAGTAGCAAACTTTCATAAATGTCAACAGTCAACCCTCATGTAGTACTTTGAATAGAAATTATTACTTACTATTTTGTAATAATTATTTGAAATATCAATTTTTACATGACTTACTAAACATTTTCCATAAAATTGCAATTGTAGAAAAATCGTATGGAAAATGAAACGAAAGAAACAAGACATATTATGAAAATAAAAAATGAAAAATTAAAGGCAAAAACTTTTGTGCACAAGGTGCACGGATCCAAATCTGTGCACAACAATACTGTTATATTATATGAAGTAATACTGTTATATTATATGAGTGATATTGTTTTATATGAAGTAATACTATTATATAATATGAGTGATATTGTTTTATATGAAGTAATACTGTTATATAATATGAGTGATACTGTTATATTATATGAAGTAATACTGTTATATTATATGAATGATACTGTTATATTAATATAACAGTATCACTCATATAATATAACAGTATTATTGCACCTTGTGCACAGGAGTGTCACTCAAAATTAAATGGTGTGAAAGTTGGGGAAATGTAGCAGGAGAAAGGTATTGCAATACCATCAAAATACACCGCAACAAATTTGTATATGCTTCGAAAACATGAATTTAATTCTCTCACTAAATTCAAAAGTATTTGTAAGAAATATTTAAAAAAAAAATCTAAATATAAGGTATTTAAGGACAATTTTTTCTAGAAATTTTACCTTTTCAAATAAAAGTAGGTAATATTTTTAAGGACAAATATTACTTAGTAAGTGCGAAATATATCTGAAATCAAAGTCCTAAAATCCTATGAGTTAATATATTTTTCAATCCTTCTTGCTCTTGTTTGCCTTCGTCATGCAATTGAATTGGTTTCTCTAGTAATTTAAGACTCTTGATATATATAATAAAAATCAATCTTTGATTATGTTAGTATAGATAAAATTGAAGCCATTATAAATGTAGTATTGGGTGTAATTAAAACTGAATCTTTTGAAGTACACACAGAGAGGTACCACCTCCTGCCCTTGCGATTGTAGTCAAACAATTTTAGTCAACATCTTCAGTTAATAAGAGTTCCCTTCCTTTATAATCATCAATTATAAACTATTAATTCATTAAATTATAAATAATAAGTATATACTAAGTCTAAAGTATAACCTTATAAACTACAACATGTTCCTTAAATCCGCAATTTTTATTATAAATGGTTAATTAGAGAACTTAATTATATTTTTCCTTTGTTCGTCCAAAATAAATAAATAATCAAACAATTTGGGTTCTCAAAATCGGAAATCAGTATCGTTATATGATGTATGATTCAATCGCAGAATATGATATCACATGAATCATAAAAAAGATGGGAATAGTTTTGCAATATGCTCCAAAAAAAAAATTGTCATTATATATATAAATGTATATATAGGAGTGAACTACATATCCAAAATCATATTTAGGAAATAAGTCCAACAATTTAATGGGAGAGAATATGAGCATTAGGAGGAAGAGGTGTTGACAAAGTATTGGAAGAAGGCATCAGCCAACATATGGCCCACATTAATATAACCCTGAGTGGTGAGATGCAACACATCATCTTGCAATGGCTGTCCAAACGCATCAATAGTCTTCACATTTGGAAGGTTAACTGCCAGCTGTCCTTCTCTTACCTTTACAGGAAGGTTAATTGCCACCTAAGAAACATAAAACAACATTAACCATAACATATATACATATGTTTCTTGATTACTATTTGAGAAATGCAGTGTTTAATTCATGCATATGTTTATAGATTATGTACCTGAATTACTGGTAAATTAGGTAGTTGCAGATCAGATCGGAAATCAGTAACCAACTTTTCAAATTTGGACTTATAAAGTTGAGGATCCATGCCTCCATCGTTTTCACCTTGGTACCACAAAAGACCACGAAGTACTCCTCCATCGGCTAATGCGGCCCGAGTCCGGTTGAGCATATTATTGTAGTACTTGGTACCTTTAGCCCATTCATCTATAAATGTTCCTCCAATAGCACATGGAACCAAGCCAATGACTCCAAAGTTGGGATCCTTCTCCAAAATCTTATTAGCAAAGGCCATTCCGGGACCTATGCCGTTGACTTTTGTGACATCAATGTCAACGTGTAGAGGTTCACGAGCTTCCTCCCATGTGAGGTTAGCAGCGAGTCTAAAGGTTTTGGGGTTGGGTACACATTCTGGAGGGACGATTCCGTCCCATGCTTTTGCCCCTCGACCACCTCTTCCAGCCATATTGCTTTGTCCAGAGAGTATGAATATGTTTTTGCTTTGTGAGGGAGGTATGTTTCGGCTACTTGCTAGAGTGAAGAAGCCTAAAAGCATGAACCAAACAAAGGGAGCCATATTCTTATTCTAGCTAGGACAGATACAATTAAATTATTAAGAGAGGCTTCTAAAGAGATCTTTAATTGGCCTCTCTATAAAAGAATGTATTGTTGATTTTGGAATGAAAACACAATCAACATTTTATACAACAATTTGTGTATCTAAAATGAAGGAGAGACCATACACTTTCCACCAACACAATTTCACATTCACCGTTACTATGCCATAAAATGGATGACTTATAATGCATCAGACTATATTAAGGGATGAGTTCAACGTAAACTTTGCACAATCACATACATGCATCTTCTATTTTTAGGTCTGTGGTTTTACTTTTTCTTTATTATTAATTGAAGAAATAATAATAATATTATTATTATTATAAATTATTGGATTATTTAGTTCCTCATATGATACTTTATCTTAACACACGAACAAATAAATAGTATGTTATCTTATATTCAAAAGTAATGGTGATACATCTTGTTTAATTGATGACAATATCATTATTATAAAAATGACATCCAAAATAATGTGTTAGGTCTGTGGACTTGCATTATTAGATTCAAATGCAAGCCCAACTTTATATAAAAAAAAAAAAATGCAAGCTTATGATTGAAAGTTAATTTATCCAAAATTTCTACATTTTATTGAACAGAAAAATTATTTCATATAATTACTTCAACTAACAATAGTTAAAAAAAAAAAAAAAAAACAAAAAACATGAAACTGCGATGAAAATTGAAAGACACAATGACAACCATCTTAGATCAATTTGGATTTTGATTGCAACACAATTATTTGATTGAAAGTCTCACTACATGTTCCTACAAATAAAAAATATATATATATGCCTTAATCCATTACGAAAAGAGCACCAAACAATAAAAGAATGGTATAGTAAAGATTTAAAACACAAGAGAGAAGATGTAAAGATGTAAAAGACAGGAGAGAAGATATTATTTCCTTAACTTAAAAGGAGTTTGAATATTCTTTTACAACAAAGTGATGTGATCGCTTTTAAAAAAATGAGAAAGTTTGTCCTAAAAGTTACAACTTTAAGTTATTTAACCTATTTTTTAAGGCACGAGTAAGAATGACAATTTCTCTCTATTAAAAAAGTTCTAATTACACAAGATACTTAGTCACACTGGACCGGTCCTTTTAATTAAATCTTATTAAACTGGCCTCAAACTACCTTAGGAAGGGCTTTTCTCTGTCCACAGGTCTGTAGATGTGGCATCTTCAGCTTTGAGTAGATCTGATTTATCAGGATCTCTCTATGACGTGAAATATATAAGTTGGGTTTCCAACCTAAGTCTAAGAATATCGACATTAAATTTCTTTACATGCATATATACTAGCTGGATTGACAATGCATTCATGAAATCCTCGTCCAATGTAACAAATAATAAATTCGAATTTGGATTTGCATTATATCCATGAAATCCTCGTCCAACGTAACAAATAATAAATTCGATCTACACATACATTAATAATGATATTACTGTAAGTATTATGTATTGACACAACAAAACATATGCAACACATGATTTTGGACTAATAAGAATCTCAAATGGTTACTATTATGTAATTTTCCCAATTGATCAGTGACTAAATTTATAACTCTTGATGTTTCGGAGTAGTTATAACGTACACGTTGTTCGTTACCCAAAAAAAGGATACAAGATTGGCCACCATTTTTTTATTTTATTTACTACATATATATGTAATAACATATTATTATTATTATTATCATTATCATTTGTATACATTAATTTTAATTTTTTTGTAGTTTCAATCAAATCATTGTCCTCTCCCAAGATATATATGTTATTGGGCCCTCTCCAAATTTATCCAGTTTTGGAGTTGTGCAACTTTGCAACTGCTACATCAATAACTCACTCATTTCTATATAGTCGACATGACCTTGGCCTCATACATCCATGAATTGATTGAATTCAGTGAAAACATTACTTAATTTAAGAATAATTTTTTAAAAATTAGTTTCGCGCAAAGAATTGAATGAAAACTCAAATCAAACCCCGTTTGTTATTTTGTTATCTTTTAATAGCTCAATTTTTCTCATTTATTTTTGAAATGAATGTGCTTGATTTTGAGTATTCAAAATATTATAATGATTTATTAGCAATTTTCATGGACTTTGCAAAAACATAATCTCCATCCCAAGTTTTTTTAAAATTTTGATTTTGCACCCCAAATTTTAGATTTTCTTTTAAAAGACACAAATACCCTCGGGAGTAGGCATCTATGGAGGAATATTCCACCATTGACAACATTTGGTAGCTTATAATTAGTACCATTTGTAAAGGTTGATGGTTGTATAGTAAAATTCCAAAGTTCAGATAATTTAGTATGAAATGGATCATAGTTTGGCTTGATTGTTTTATATTTTATTCTTTTTATAAATGGTTAGAGGACTTAATTATAACTCTCCTTTGTTCATCTAAAACATAAAGATATTATAAGACAACTTAAGTTTTCTAATCGAAATCAGTATTGTTATATGAAAGTATATGATATGAACCATAAAAGGTGAGAATAGTTTTGCAATATGCTCATAAAAATATCATCATTATATATTTAAATGTATATATAACAGTGAACTAGATATCCAAAATCATATTTAGGATATTAGTCCAATAATTAATGGGAGACCATGACTAGTTTTAGCTTGAAGAGGTGGTGGGGAAGTACTTGCGAAAGGCATCAGCCAACATATGGCCCACATTAATATAACCCTGAGTGGTGAGATGTAATGCATCTTTTTGCAATGGCTGTCCCAATGCATCAATTGTTTTCACATTTGTAAGGTTAACTGCCAACTGTCCTTTTCTTACCCTTGCATCAGGAAGGTCAATTGCCACCTAAAACATACAAAAAACAACATTAATTAACTATAACATATATACCTGATATATCAGGCATGTTGCACTACTCACCGAGCACATGTATCGATCGTTAATGTGTTATAAATCCAATATCATTATTAATTTCAAATCATAATACATAAAGTGATGTGATCTTTACACATAAGCTGAGGACATATTAAAATATAATCATGATGGTAAAGGATCATTATTTTTATATGTATAGGTGTAAGTCATTTATACCATAAAATTAGTTTTTCTACCAACATATTGTTTTGTTACTTTTCTACCACAATTTGGATGAAAAGTCTAAAATAACAATTGCACGCACATGTGTATAGTGCAATGTTGTAGACTGGTGTGATGGAGATGTTATTTATGTCTTATCAACAATGGTAAAATTGTCAATTTTTTTATATTTGTGGTAAAAAAAATTATATATATTATATATTATGGTAGAAAAGTAATTCACTATCCTAATTGTGCTAGAAAGGAGTATCATTCCTACTTCTTAATTTGTGAATGTGTGTGTATATATATATATATATTTATTTATTTATATACCTGAATTACTGGTAAATTAGGGAGTTGCAGATCAGATCGGAAATCGTTAACCAACTGTTCGAATTTGGCCTTATAAAGTTGAGGGTCCATAGTTCTGTCTTCTTCACCTTGGTACCATAGAAGGGCCCGAAGTAGTCCTCCATTAGACAATGAGGCCCGAGTCCGGTTCAACATCGTAGGGTAAAGTTTGTTGGTAGCTTTAGCCCATTTATTTATAGATGTTCCTCCAATAGCACATGGAACCAAACCAATGACTCCAAAGTTGGGATCATTCTCCAAAGCCTTATTAGCAAAGGGCATTCCGGGCCCTATCCCGTTGACTTTTGTGACATCAATGTCAACATGTAGAGGCTCATGAGCTTCCTCCCATTTAAGACCAGCATTGAGTCTTAAGATTTTGGAGTTGGGTTTGCTCTCTGGAGGGACGATTCCATTCCATGTTTTTTCCCCGTTACCGCCTCTTCCAGCCATATTGCTTTGTCCAGAGAGTATGAATATGTTTTTGGTTTGTGAGGAAGCAACGTCTCGGCTACTCGCTAGGGTGAAGAAGCCTAAAAACATGAACCACACAAAGGGAGACATATTCTTACACTAACTAGGACAAATGCAGTTAAATTATTAACAGAGATTTTTAAAGAGATAAAGAATGTATTAATGGCCTGGGGGCTGGGCACTTGATTTTTGAATGAAATCACATTTTATACAAGAATTTGTGTATCTAAAATGAAGGAGAGATCATCCACTTTTCACCATCACAATTTCACATTCACCGTAATTATGCAATAAAATGGATGACTAATAATGCACCAAACTATATAATTAAGTGATGAGTTCAACGTAAACTTAGCACAATTAATCACATACACCTTCTATTTGGATCCATGGTTTTACTCTTTCTTTTGTTATTATTATTATTATTATTATTATTATTATTATTATTTTCGAATTTTAGTTCCTTATATAATATTTTATCTTAACACACGAACATATAGTATTTTATTTCACAATGAACAAGATCTCAAGTTTGAGTCCTCCATCCCTTTATAACTCAAAAAAATTGATGATAATATCATTATTATACATCCACATAGTATCATTATTATTCATCCCGTAGGTGTAAGGTTTGTGGGCTTAGCAAATGATTCAAGGCTTCAAGCCCAACTTTGATAATTAAAAAAAAAAATGCAAGCAATGCAATATAAGTCAATAAAATTTCTACATTTTATTGAACAGAGAATTAATTTCATATAATTACATCAACTAACAATAGTTTTTTTCTTTTAATTTAAACATGATACTACGATGAAAATGGAAAGACACAATGACAACCATCTTAGATCAATTTGGATTTAAAAACATAAGTAGTAAAAAGAAAACATATAAGATTGGCCACCGTTTTTTTCTTTTACTACATATGTATTAGCATAAAAAAAAAAAAAAAATTATTCTTATTTTTATATATTTATTTTAATTTAATTTTAATTTTTTTGTAGTTTCATTCAAATCATTGTCCTCTCCCAATAAATATATGTTATGAGTGACACTCCTGTGCACAAGGTGCAACAATACTGTTATATTATATGAAGTGATACTGTTATATTAATATAACAGTATCACTTCATATAATATAACAGTATTACTTCATATAATATAACAGTATCACTCATATAATATAACAGTATTACTTCATATTAACAGTATCACTCATATAATATAACAGTATTACTTCATATTAACAGTATCACTCATATAATATAATAGTATTACTTCATATAATATAACAGTATTGTTGTGCACAGATTTGGATCCGTGCACCTTGTGCACAAAAGTTTTTGCCATATGTTATTGGGCCAAAATGATCCAGTTTTGGAGTGGTGCAACTTTGCAACTTCTCCATCAATAGCTCACTCATTTCTCTATAGTCGATATGGACCTTGGCCTCATCCATAAATTGATTGAATTCAGTAAAAACATTACTTGTTTAAAAAATAATTATTTGAATTATCATCAAGACTAATATTTAATTACAAGTTTGAATTGAACTTGAACGAGCCCTTATTAAATCGAATATGAGCCCAGCTCGAATATTTTTTGACTTTTTTATATATATTTTTATCTACTTTTATTTATTGTGTTTGATCACAATTAATGGAGACTTAGCTAGATTTAATTTAATACCTGATTAATATGAAAGAAGCTAGAAAGGCTAAATATTGATTGACCACAATAAAAGTAAATGAAAAGATAACCACCCAATATAAATAAATGTTATAAATAAAATTAATAAGTGTTGGTATAAATTAGTGAGTAATTTATATTTTTTATTTTGTCAAGTGAAAAAAAAAAAAATTGGATATAATTATAGTCACCTGTCAACTTCATGTGCTTGACCAAATTTTGCGCTACTAGACTTGAAATTAAATGGTTTAATAAAACAAATTTGAGCTCCAATGTATCTATAGACAAGTTGGATTATCAATTGTTCAGATATACTTTTGTTACCAACTAGATCTCAATGGAAATTTGGTAAAAATTTTGGGTCCTCTTTTTTATTCATTTTAATATTTTCAATATTATTAAGGTTTAAATTACGCGTACTGAGTTTTGCGTAAATATAAAAATATGTTTAGATTTATGTTTTATGTGAAGTTGTTGGCCTTGTAACTATATTAACAGAATTAATTAATTTATAATTTTGTATTTTCCTTCTGGAAAATGAACGTAGCAAACTGTTAGCTAGAAAACTACTACTTATGATGGTTTTTATGAGAAATTTAAAGTATATGTACTTCTTATTTTTATAATAAAATTGGAAGTACATTTGCTTCTTAATGTTATGAGAACTATATTGTTGGTCTCAAGTGATGAGAGGTTCAAAGGGGGTGAATGAATCTCTGTCGATTTTAAAAAATCTTTCTGTTATAACATGTTCCTAATTCACTGAGGAATGCAATAACCTGTCTTGAATCAGTAACTTGGCCAAAGGCTGATTTAAGTTCCTGACTCGATATCAAATTGCAGTGGAATAAACTTAGATAGAGTTTCTGTTTTGCAAACCAGTTTCCTTTTCAAATATGCTCTTTTCAAAATCTTTTATGCAGGATGCTAGCTTATGATATGCAGTAAGCTAGATATAACAAGATAAGAGCAATGCAATAAGTAAATCAAAGTAATAAACACTTATGATTTATAGTGGTTCGAAGGTGGTGTAAGTCTTCTACGTCCACTCTACTCCTTCACAAGGAGGAACTTCATTAGGTCAGTTTGATTTACAAGTCTCGCTTTACAAACCTCTTCCTAACAAGTTACGCCTACTAGAATCACTGACTCTAGTTCAAGGTCACAACCCACAAAGGGCAAGTAGCCTACTTCTTTAGACTACACACTTAGCAATGATACAATCCTCTCAACTAAGTACACCTAAAACAACCTAGTGCACACAGCACAATGGTTAAAAGATAAAAAAAAAAAAAAAAAAGGTTTCTTCAACTATTGTGATGAAGTTAGTCTTGAACTTAATGGCTTGAATACTTGATAGATTGACTGATTTTCGAAGGTTGGGTGACTGAGCTTAATACGAGCTTAGAGTATGAAGGACTTGAGAGAATTTGCAGTGAATGTTTCAAAGCTTCAGTAGTCTTCATGGTCACTATGTATCCTTCTATTTATAGATCTTTGGAAAATACCTGTTGAAGAGAGGCATTGTCCTTGTTTCAGTTCAAATTTGATCTTCTAAATCTCTGTAATTAATGCGATTGACAACTTGAGAATATAGGATATGTCCTATTCTTATCCGCATTAATGGTGCCACGCCCTGGTTGCAGAGCCGCAGATCTAGGTGGCATATTCTTATTGGCTTGACTCAAATTTCTGTCTAATGAGTCTTTGTCAGTATCCTTCCTCGTACTGCATTCAATAGACATTCCTTGTATAGTGATAAATGAGCTGAGCGGAGGTTGTCAACTTGCTGCTTTGTTCTTCAGTGCTTGTTTATCTTAGATGCCAGCTTTCTGATGTGAACCAGCTTCATGTTCCAAAGTAGTTTTCTTATCTTGACATCTGATTGTCAGCAACCTGACTCGAGTAGCTTCCTTTGTTAGACAGTTGTTCAAACTTCTATGTGACTTCCTGATATTCTGATTGCTTAATTCTTCTTTGAACACGAAGTGTTTCTTGAAATTATGTTTCAAACATTTATCTTTATTTTCCTATAGACCTATTATTATATACATGAAGATACGTTTATAGGTCTATGTCCCACTTAGAAAATGTAGAGGATGGGTACTCTAACTTTGTGTCCAAAGTTACATTGTTTCATCAAAACCTTCATTGAAATCTCCCAACATATATTACTGATTCTATTTTTATTATTGGCATCATTTTAATAATTTTTTTTATCTATATGTAAACGCAATTTGTTATTCATTGCATGGCATCACTGCAAATTGTTTATTATATATATAGTACTTTAATCTTCAATTATTTCATTTCATTAGTATATTATACGTATGGTGTTAATGATATACTAACATATACTAATGAAACATGCCATGAAATTGATACATAGAGGTAAATTAATTAATATATGGATTTCAGAAATGGAATTTATGAAGTCCATTTCAATATAATACTGATATGAGGAAAATATGTGCATTTTATCGAGGGCATATTTGAGATTTTATGATCGATTAATTGATTGAATGCATGATTTTCCTACATATTTGTGTTTTGTGTCTCCAAGTACTTCATAAATTATTTTCTTGATTATTTTAGGAGTTTTGAAGTGTTTTGGAGACGAGACGAGATAAGCATGGATCAAGGAAATCGAGATTTGGGCTAAGAAGAAGAGTGGACCTAATTAATTAATTGGAGATATTTTGGGCTTGAGTTAAATCAATGACCCGTTACTTGAAGAGTGGAGGCCCAAATGCTTAAGGAATTGGAGAAAAGCCCATAATCTTTGGCTTGAGGGGCAAGTCACGCCAACATGGAAAGAGAGATAGCCTTATTTACTTAATTATTTTCTCCAAGAAAAGGCAATAAAATCACTGTTCACGTAGAGAATAGAGCTAGAGTTTAGGAGAGAGAGAGAGAGAAATACATTTTTATTTTTAGATTAATTTAGATGGAGTTTTTAATTGCTTGGATGGATTCGATTTTGAAGATGCTCGGCTAATCTTTCAATTCCGGTTAGCAGAGATGTTTGAACCCATATTTCTTTTATGTTTTAATTAATCTCGTTTCTCCTTCTCGATGTTTGATTGGAATTGATTATGTTATCTATGCAGAATGTTTTCAATTGTTGATGCTTAATTTGGATTGGCCACCTAGGTTAAGTAATTGATAATTGATTGCTAGAATTTTAGATCATGAATCCTAATTGTTGTGATTTAATTTTCATAAGTGGTAAACTAGAGGTCGTGCATCTCTAGGGTAGCATAATCCTAGATTATCGAATCGAGCTTGTGTATTCGGAGTCTAGTTCATCCTATCGTCTTGGTGATTAATGCATTTAATGAATTAAATCTAGAGAGCTTGTTCTAGGTTATTCAATTAAATAGGGTTAATTAGAGAGCAAATCCTAATTAGCTAATCTTAAGAGACGATTCGGTTTAACAGAGCTTGTTGTTAGACTAGGGGTGATAATTTCATGATAATTTGAGAGAGGGGTGTTACATTGGTTAAGACATAATTGAGATTGGGGGATAACTGAACTGTTAACTGGAATATTTGCATCCATTTATCTCTTATTTAATTTGCTTTCTAATTTGCTAGAATTTAGTGATAGATAATTAATCTCAACCCCCCCATAATCTGTTATTTATTTGAATTGAACATAGGTGACATAGTTAATCATCACTCCTCGTGGGATCGACTTTTACTTACCCTAGCTACTAGTTGGTTGGTTTGGGAAGAAATTATTAATTTTACCGCGTTGCGACGCGCGGTCAAATTTTGGCGCCGTTGCCGGGGAAGTGGTTTGAATTTATTGTGTCATCTTGTTTCTTTTCTTGTTTCGTTAAAAAAAAATTAAATTTTTTTTTTTTAAAATTGCTATGAAGTTTGCTGAAACTGCTCTGTTTGCCCTGTTTAACCTGCTCCATTTTTACCCGCTGGTCTGCTCTGCTTCGTGTGCTACTCTATTTTGTTTTGCTCTGTTTGTCACACTGGCAGACCCAGTGTGTCTTGAGTCATCCAATGTCAAGTTTTGCAGTCTGTTATCAATGAATTTCAGAATTTTAACATAGCTTTTGAGGATCTTTTGCAGGTGAAGAATTGGAATCAAAAGGGAGAAATGACTGCAAATAAAACTTTGAAGGAGCTTTCCTATACCGCATCTACTCATCAATCGTTTTGCATTAGTTTTGATGACAATTCATCTTTTGAGCTTAACTATGATTTTATACTCTTATTACCTGTGTTTCATGGTTATGCAGATGAGGATCCATATAAATTCTTGAAAAAATTCCACTTGGTTAGCTCAAGTATGAAACCTTCAAGAGTGACCGATGAGCAAATTAAGTTGAGGGCTTTCCCATTCTCAGTGAAAGACTCGGCGAAAGATTGGTTATATTATTTATCAGAGTCTGTCACCACATGGACCAAGATGGAGAGCTTATTCTTGCAAAAATATTTTCCTCTATCTCGAGTAATCAGTATACGGAAGAAGATTTGCAGTATAGTGCAATTGCATGGAGAATCTCTTTCCGAGTATTGGGAGCGTTTCGAAAGACTAGTGGCAAGTTGTCCACATCATCAGATATCAGAAGCACTCCTAATCCAATGTTTTTACGATGGGTTGTTGTCAATGGACAGAAATATGATTGATGCAGCAAGTGGAGGGACATTAATGGATAAGACGCCTTCAGCAGCGAGGGTTCTCATTTCAAAGATGGCTATGAATTCACTGCATTTTGACACATATGAAACACCATTTAAAATGGTGGAAGAGGTAAGTGATTGCTCTTTTAATGAAAAATTAAATGCATTAACCTCTTTTGTTCGTCAACTTGCTGCAGGTGTTCCACATGTGAAACCATGTTTGGAATGGAGAAATTTTCCATGGGAAAAACAACATGACGCACAATATGAAGAGAATGATTGTCCACCATATCAAACAAGAGGCCCAAATTACCAATTTCAAGATGATACTCAATCAAGTATTAGAATGAATACGGTCGTTGAGGCTCAAAGTAGTGGAATATTGTTTTCTCAACCAGAATTGTATCAAGAGGATATCAATGCAATAATTTCAAGTGAGAAACAGCTTGGAGAGCCTAACAATCACGAGCATTTACAGGAAGACAATGAGGAGAAAGAAAAACTCGTCAGTCAGCAAGACACTGGATTACCCAGTGTGAAACCGACATCCAGTGTCAAATTGTCAGCCTGCGAGAATTTGGTAAACCAACCAATTTCTGTTCAGTTTAATGTTGATCTTCTTCATCTTTCTTGTAGGGTGAACTCAATTTTGGAGGATAGAAGAAAGCATGATAAAAAAATATTTGTCTTAGATGAAATCCATACACCTTCTAAAGCACTTCTCACCGAATTCTCAAACTTCAAATCAATAAAGAGAAGAAAGCTCAATAGAGGGGTATTGAACACGATGGTTCTTGATGTGTCATCTTTGAGACCAATTCCAAAACCTCCTTGGTGATCAGGTGACATGATTCTATACTTATTTTATTTCTCTTGTTTCTTTGCACGATTGGATCTTGTTATCTCTTTATCTTCTGTTGTGATTTGAGTTGTTTGGGGACAAACAAGATTCTAAGTGTGGGGGGATGAAGAGTTGTTGCATAATTCATAAAGTGTGGAGTAGATTCATATCTTGCATGTAGTTGCATTTAGATTCATATAGTTGCATATACCTTTTTTTATTTCTTTTTGTATTAGGATGCATGTTTACTTGTTTTAGCACGTTTAATTTTTGCTTGCATTTGCATATAAAAACAAAACAAAAAAAAAAAGTTAAGTAAGCGAGCTTGCAATGATGATTCGAGTGTTGTTTATTGTTGTTACTTGGGAATTCGATGATGTGTTGGGAAATGTGTTGTTGAGCTTTGATTTGTGTTGGTTAAAAATTGTTGAATGTCGTCTTGGGAAATTGCTGTTAGGAAGGATAGTGTTGGTTTGAGAATTAATCTGTGACTTTGAGTTGATTTGCTTTGCCTACTTGTGTCTTGAGATGTACTTTTTAATTCCTTGATGGAAGTAGTTTAGATTAGAATTTGTGAAAGTTAGATCACTTTTGATGAACCCCCTTGGTTGAAAAAAAAAAATTTGATGTGGTTGGAGATAAAGGTGTTGAGTTGAAAACAATTGAGAAGTGAAAAGATGATGGGGTGTGGAATCAGCTGCCTGTTCTTAGGGGTCCAAAGACTTGAAAGAAAAAAAATGCGAAAAAAAATAAAATTCGTAGTAGTTCATGGACTAACCTAAGAATGGTGTGGAGCTGCCAACCCCATCCAAAAAATTAAAAGACGAAGAATCATCGTCTATGCGAAAAAAAGAAAAAAAAGAAAGAAAAATTGAATTGAAAAAAAAAAAGAATATGGAGAAATGGGGTGATTCATTTTGTGTGAAATCTTAACGAATTCTAACTTAAATGAAGGATATCGTAAAAGGAGTTGAAGTATGTTGATTGATGTAGGTGGTAGAGTGAATTAATGAATTGTCTATGAGAAGTTTGATCTCTAATGCCCTTCCAAAACTTATGATTTCTTGAGATTGTGCATTGAGTCCAACATGTTTTTGTGTCTTATCCCCGACATGGATTTGAGTTTCTATGAGTGTTGGTGAGGATCTGAGCAAGCAATGATCTATCATTTTGATTCCTTATGTGCTTTAATTCTTTTGTTGCTTGAGGACAAGTAATAGTTTAAGTGTGGGGGAATTTGATATGAGGAAAATATGTGCATTTTATCGAGGGCATATTTGAGATTTTATGATCGATTAATTGATTGAATGCATGATTTTCCTACATATTTGTGTTTTGTGTCTCCAAGTACTTCATAAATTATTTTCTTGATTATTTTAGGAGTTTTGAAGTGTTTTGGAGACGAGACGAGATAAGCATGGATCAAGGAAATCGAGATTTGGGCTAAGAAGAAGAGTGGACCTAATTAATTAATTGGAGATATTTTGGGCTTGAGTTAAATCAATGACCCGTTACTTGAAGAGTGGAGGCCCAAATGCTTAAGGAATTGGAGAAAAGCCCATAATCTTTGGCTTGAGGGGCAAGTCACGCCAACATGGAAAGAGAGATAGCCTTATTTACTTAATTATTTTCTCCAAGAAAAGGCAATAAAATCACTGTTCACGTAGAGAATAGAGCTAGAGTTTAGGAGAGAGAGAGAGAGAAATACATTTTTATTTTTAGATTAATTTAGATGGAGTTTTTAATTGCTTGGATGGATTCGATTTTGAAGATGCTCGGCTAATCTTTCAATTCCGGTTAGCAGGGATGTTTGAACCCATATTTCTTTTATGTTTTAATTAATCTCGTTTCTCCTTCTCGATGTTTGATTGGAATTGATTATGTTATCTATGCAGAATGTTTTCAATTGTTGATGCTTAATTTGGATTGGCCACCTAGGTTAAGTAATTGATAATTGATTGCTAGAATTTTAGATCATGAATCCTAATTGTTGTGATTTAATTTTCATAAGTGGTAAACTAGAGGTCGTGCATCTCTAGGGTAGCATAATCCTAGATTATCGAATCGAGCTTGTGTATTCGGAGTCTAGTTCATCCTATCGTCTTGGTGATTAATGCATTTAATGAATTAAATCTAGAGAGCTTGTTCTAGGTTATTCAATTAAATAGGGTTAATTAGAGAGCAAATCCTAATTAGCTAATCTTAAGAGACGATTCGGTTTAACAGAGCTTGTTGTTAGACTAGGGGTGATAATTTCATGATAATTTGAGAGAGGGGTGTTACATTGGTTAAGACATAATTGAGATTGGGGGATAACTGAACTGTTAACTGGAATATTTGCATCCATTTATCTCTTATTTAATTTGCTTTCTAATTTGCTAGAATTTAGTGATAGATAATTAATCTCAACCCCCATAATCTGTTATTTATTTGAATTGAACATAGGTGACATAGTTAATCATCACTCCTCGTGGGATCGACTTTTACTTACCCTAGCTACTAGTTGGTTGGTTTGGGAAGAAATTATTAATTTTACCGCGTTTCGACGCACGGTCAAATACTAATAAAATGCAATGATTGTCAATTGGACACATATATTCATAAGGTAAAGCCAGGTGTGTGGTAGTGTAATCTGTGTATGACTCAATCATGAAGACAAGATTATTAGGTGGGATATAATATATATGTAACTCATAAAAATATTTCAAAATCTGGTCCACAATAACTGACTATATGTATAATTCCCAATGAATTTCTGGTACTAATATATTAATAGAGCAATAATTTTTTTAAGCAAATTATAGATTTCAATGTGGAAATGCCCTGCATGTTCCTTCATCAATCTTGAGGAAATAATGATTTCACAATCAATTTTCATTCATTTTTCCAAAGCATTTTGCTGCTTATACATGTGACCATCAAGCATAATTAATTTGCTATGATTAATTTATATATTTAGGCCAAAAAATAAAAAGAGAAACTTTTATATATTTATCTGAAAGATGTGAATGGCTTCTGAGTGTATGTGATGCACTTTGGAATATTTATTATATTTATATTAATTAATATAAAAATGAGTGAAACATGGTATCAATTTGGAACATAAGTACTGAAATAATATGGAACAAAACGTCAAATATTGCCAGCAAGAAAATTTTCGGTATTCTTTTGTTGTTATTTGAGAAGGGAAAACTGTGGTTTCTTATTTTACCATCATTATTTCTCATAAGTGCCATTCAAACATGATTAATATTTTCATCCTTTTATAATGATTTCTAACCTAATCTTTGTGTTAGAATGGTTTTATCCTTTTGCAACGATTCTTATCTAATCTAATATTTGGATTAGCTCCATTCAAAATATTTAATTAGTATATATTATTATTTTGAATCAAGTTCAAGATATATAACCTAATGATGAATAATAAAACTACATATATTATCTTAAAAAAAACTACATATATATGACATGCATAACCTATATAATTTTCAAATTTCAGTATCAGATCTCTACATCAACCAAACACATCGAGATTTAAGCATTGAAAAATGTCCTTTAGAACACCACCAATAGCCTAATTGTTGATCTTCAATGTGGATTTAGACATATAATACAACTTAACTCATTAACTATTTGAGTAGAATTCTTGTACATGTACATTATTTAAATCGTGTATATAGTATTTGGATTAAATAATAATTTTTACTAATCTATTTTAAGATGTTTGAATTTAAACATTATATTATCAAGCATTAATTAATATATAACATAGAATTGTGACATAAATAAATAAATGAGATGGAACTGCTTATACTAATCCCTGGAACTCTAAAGAGAAAAGCAAAAGGAAAAGCTGGACAACATCAGACTTCACAGAAGTCAAAAGATATGGACGATAATATTAATTTCCAAAAATAAAAAAGAATTATTTATTAACTGGAACCAACTCTAAATTTATATATTATTATTATTATGAAATGTGTGACACAATTAATTGTCTTTTCTTCTTTAATTATAAGTTGAGAAATATACACTAAAGCCTGTTCTTGTGACGACCAAAAAGTACCAACAAAAACATCCAAGGCCAAAATCAAAAGATACTGTCCCCCATTTTCTTCAACATTCCCTACCTTTTACCTTTTTCCCTTTTACTCTATTATTTATTTATTATTATGTGCAATTTTTTTTATTTTTTTTTGGTGAATCTTAATGTATCTAAATTCTAATTACTCTTTATTCCGATCTTAATCCACCTTTTTCTCTTAATGGTACCAAATTTTATTATTTTCTTTTGCCTATAATAAACTATCTCCAAAGTTAGATTCATTTATATAAATCACCTCTTTAATTCGTAAATTATAATAAATGAATAAGACTTGGATAAAAGTGTCTTACAGATCTAATTATTTTAAAAATTCTCTTAATTTGAGATTAAGACAGACAATATGTTACACATTTATGTATGTATATATACTTGTATTAGGGAAGACGTGGGAGTTTGAATTTCCCTCACCCTTACTTCATTTGTCAAAAATAATTTGGACTTTTTGGGAAAAAAATAATTATTTAAAGAATATAAATAAATGAAGAAGGTTAATATAATCGAGTAAGATACTCCCAAATTAGCAATAAATAATCATCAATAATTTCCATAAGCAAACTTTGGCAGCTTAAAGCAAAACAGAGTAGAGGAAAACCATGTAATAATAAGGCCAAAAAAAGTGTCACATTGCTTTCATAATTCAATTCACACAACCCACATACACCTATCCACTGCACAAACAGTCAAACTGTGCGGAAATATGCCCACTTTTTATGATTAATACTTTTCACAAATATTCAAATTAGACAATTTTATGGGTCACGGAAACTTATATGAAACGGTCTCACGGATAGTTTTTGTGAAAATGAGCCTCATCGCCCACAAACATGTGAATTGCAGGTTTTGGATGGTCGGTAATTGGGTTATTGGTTGACCCGTCTTACGCAATGCATTAAAATTTCGTGAGACGGTCTCACAAAAAACTTACTCTTTATGGATTAAGTAACATAGTGAGTGTTATTTATACCAAATTCAATTCAAATCATTAGAAGAAGTTACTTTAATTTCCCACTATTAAATTACGAAAATAATAAAAAAAAACTAATACCTATACAATATATGGAAAAGTTTGGAGACACCACAGAGTTACTCAATATAGAGTTTATTTTCATAAATTTATAAGTGGATAGTGGATATGAGTTTGAGATTGTGATTGACCGCTTCATGTAACCAAATTTGTGAGACATTCACATAAGAATTATACTCAATACTTTTATCGTTACAAAATATTTTTTTCATCCGAATTATATGTAATTTGACTGTTATTATTAATTTTGAAATGCTAATGTTTGAAGTATACACTTTATATTTGATGCATATTACAATATCGTACAAAATTCTAATCATACACATATTTGAAATCAACGGTTTGGATTCATTTGATACAGTAAAATACAGTAAAGTTTAAGTTTATATAGTAACTAAAACTTTTCAAAATTTATAAAAAATATATCATCAGATCATATAGGTGGAATATAAAAATGTTTCTATTTTTTTTTGAGAGAGAGAGAGAAAATGTTTTTAATTCTATATACATATAAAAATATTTGTGTGCACCCATTGCACATATCTTGCTCCGCCATTCACGCTACTTTTAGTCCAAGAAGAATTATTAAATCCACTCAATAATCTAAAGTAACTTATGTAAGTAATAAAGTATTGAAAAACTAATTAAATTATTTCTTATAAATTTGATTTGAGATCGATGGTTAAAATTTAATCTCAACTAGTATTTTTTTTGGTTAATGTCGAGATTTAAACCACGAGCACCTACCTGAATACGAAACTTCAAGCTTGACTTGATTATGATAAGCAGACAATGCTCTTTTTTATCAATTTTTTTTCGGCTAAAATTGAAGTGTACATATTTAGAATTTAAAAACAAGTTAAATCATTCCATTTAAAGTTAACATATATGATAACTAGGATAAGATACAATATTAAATTATAACAAATAAAAATAAAAATAAAAATTTGAAGACGATTTACATGTGATTGAAACGTCTAGTTCTATTTAAAAACATTATGTAACAAGAGAATGAATTATATTAATAATTACAGTGATAATGACTGAAGCTTGTTTGACCATAATAATTATTAACGTTAACAGAGTAACAATTTAAAAATATATATCATTAACTCGTTATAGAGGCGATATAAATACACTTAATAATTGGAAGTGCCATTATGAAATTCATTATTCTTGTAGTGTTATTAATAATCAAAATAGTATTTGTGCTCGAAATATGTACACGAGTGTGTCGTAATAGGAATTATAGCGTAGTTATTACTGTTTTTCATTATTATTTACCAAGAAAATGTAACTAAGCCACTTTCTTAAAGACCTAACTATATTTCAAATAATTACACATTTCTGTATCATAAACTTTAACAAATAATGAACCTTAATAATGTAACACGGTCGACAAGTTTACTAGATCCATCAAAGCAAATAAATCAGTACAGTTCTAATTAGGTTGTGTTTGTTTGGACAAATTTGAGCTATGAAATAATTCAATTCAGTAATAACAAATTTGTGGATGCTATTTTGATTGGCTCAATTTTATGAAAATTTAAAATTCAGTGCACTTGAGTAACATTTTAAGTGATTTTTCTTGATGAATTTAAAATACACTCTTTATTTTAATTAAAAGAATATATTGGATATTGGATATTGCAATAATTGTTATTAGTACCATGCATTGTAAAAACATCAAGGGCACACAGTTAGTGCATGGTAGAAGATTCCAATCCGAAAAAACAAGCAGAAAATTGCATGTTGCAACTTCCAATTATTAATGTCTGAATTTCAATGAATGTGCAACATATGAACTTTGAACACATCACACAACTAATATGATGGAATTCAAACACAATCAAGAGGAAATACATGAGTTAGCCACATCAGGAATACTCTGGATCACCTGTTACATTTAGTAATGTTTCATCTAATATTTCATAACATTACATTTAATGTGTGATGATTATTTTAAAATATCAAAAAAACGCAAATAAACCCAAAATTAAACCTAATGGCCGACGGATGGTTTCTCCCCCACATGGAAACAAATCCAAAACAAACCCCCTTCCATATTTTCTTACAAGGGTCTCTTTCTCTGTCTGAAAATACTCATCACTCTGAAATCTCAATGCCAAGACAAAATCTCCACCTCTTACTATAGACAAAATTAAATTTAAATTGTGCACATGAATATATATGCAAACAACAATGAAAACACTGGAAAATATAATACTCTGCATTTCTATATCTTCAAATTCCG
The DNA here is from genome assembly GCA_946896805.1 of Scutellaria galericulata. Taxonomy (NCBI): domain Eukaryota; kingdom Viridiplantae; phylum Streptophyta; class Magnoliopsida; order Lamiales; family Lamiaceae; genus Scutellaria; species Scutellaria galericulata. Next base: position 17,828,300 of record OX335793.1, read on the forward strand.
GACAAAATGCCAACCATCTTTGCTCCTTACACAGATCCCATCCCCCCACATTCATACAGACAAAATTTACATATATGAGTATCTTACTATGAATGGGCCTTTTGGATCCAATTGCAAAGATGGTTGGCATTTAACTACACCTGAATACAAATGGTCTTTATTCAACATATATATAATAATATATATGAAAAGAGATTAGAATTCAGAAAATGGAGACTTGAGTTTCTTGGAGAGAGGATTTGGTGAAGAAGAAATGGGCCATGAATCGTTGGAGCTATCAGAGGACGATGCTTCCATTTCAAACACCCCTTTTGGACTTGTGCAACACAAAGATCCGTACTTTCTTTTGCTCATTGTGTTGAATTTGACACTTGTTGCCATTTCTTCTATTATTACACAGCAATCATGCACTTTCTCCTGTTCAAATATTCCACGCTTTAATTCACATATTCTCTCTTAAAATTTAAAATCAATAGAAAGAGAGAGAAATATTGACCTTGTTGATTCCAAGAATGGCTATAAGCTGATCTTGATATTTCAACCCAATGCAGGGCTCTATGCTGGCTATAACATACAGCATTGTGGCAGTGGCCAATGCAGAAGGAAGGTAGCTCATATATCTGCTATCTAAAAATATATATACATATATATATATTAAAAAATGGGTACTTGGAATGGAAAGAAGAAATGTGAGTTATATAAATAGAAAGAAGGTTATTTAAGATGTACCAGAAACTAGAGAGAGAATGAGGCGATGGGATCTTGTAAGAAATTCCCTGGAAAGATGGGGCTTGAATGGTAGCCTTCTTACAATGTAATCGAGAAATGAAAGTGGGGTCACTGGATTCATCTTCCACTCAAGTGTTGTTAGAACCAACATCTCCATTCTTTGAATGGTTTTTGACTCAAACACATACTTGCTTTCTTCCACCTGTAACAAAAGCCCAATTAAGAGAGAGAGAGAGAGAGAGAGAGAGAGAGGAAGAAGAAGGAGAAAACATACTTGGAGGTCTAGAAGAAGAGGGACTTGAGTTTCATCAACTTTGGCAGCTAAAGAGAGACAAGCCACAGCTGCAAGCTGAGTCATCCATGGCTTCTCTCGGTGGGGCCCAAAACTGTAGAGAAACCTATCCAAATAGTTAACTGCAAGAACCGCAGTGAGAGCAGAGAAGGAATAATACCCAATCACTCTCAACATCCACTCCACAGCCTCCTCTCTATTCTCCTCCGCGCCATTACTGTACAGTTCGATTTCCCGCTCTTTCTGCAGTAGACACCTCAAATCTTCGTCGCTATCCGAAAACACGCTTTCTCCCAGCGAAGGCTCGTCCTCTGCTTCTACACTGCAGTTCTCTGCGGTTTCTTCTGTGTCCCAATGCTCTTCCTCACAGATCAAAGCATCTAGCAAGAATGGAGAGTTTTGGTGGTGAGAAACCATTTTCTTCTTTTGAGAAGAAGGCGTGCACTCATTCTAGTCAAAATAGAGATGCGAAGAGGAGAGAGAAAGTAAGAGAGAGAAGGTGAGATGTGCCATGAGCCATCGAAGAGGAGAGTGGAAGAAATGGCTAAAGATTGTGTTTTTATGGATGGTTTTTGCTTTATGGGCTTTGGTGCTTGTGTGAGAGCTTCCACTTTTAACATCATCTTGAGATTTTGCCAAATCTATAATGAGAGAAACATTATTTATAATCAATTTTAATTCAATATTTTTTGTTCACATGATATGTTTATTGTGTTATTGGGTACAAAGATGTATACTATAATAGCTTTTTATATCACAAAATCAAATAAAATCAACTTTTTTCTGTGTATATGGTTTTGTTATTTTTCTATCAAAATTTAGGTAAAAAGTCTAAAATAATCTTTACGCTCACATGTGTTGTTGTGCATAGTGTAAAGTTGTGGACTTATACGATGGAGATGTTATTTGTGTCTATCAATATATGTAAAATTATCATTTTTTATATTTATTGTAATATATATATATTATCAATTGTAATAGAAAAATAATTCATTATCCTAATTGTGATAAAAATGGGTCTATCCCCATAATATATCATACTATTTCTAATGTACAAAGATTGTCCATAATTGCTTTTCTATTTATTCTAAAATTAGTGTTTATTTTCTTATTAAAGGTGCAGTAAATGTTATTTTTCTTGCTATATTTTTATTTAATGTTCTTCGATTAACAAAAAATCAAATAAGGATATAATAAAAATTTCAAGACACATTATTTCTTAATTTATTTATAAATAATGAATTAGTTATACTTATGGGACATATAAAAGTAATTTAAGAATATTATGATGAAGCATGATCCTACTTAGTTACCCATTGTCATTGTCCATTTGACATCAATTTGGTGTATCGACAGGTGATAGACACAGCCAATGAAATGGCACCCCGTGGCATGATAACATGAAACCAAACTGTAAGCCTGTGAATAATATATATATATATATATATATATATATATATATATATATATATATATATATATATATAGTGTTATATTTATTTTAAATTGTAATTTTTATTATTATATATAATGTGTATTAATCAATACTACATGAGAACATGGAATAGAATAAAATAAAAACCTCTGATAATTATACTGTAGTTTGTTTAAAGTGGACTTTGAAACGTTTGCATATTGACTGGTTAAAAGATAATCGTATTTGGATTTTAATTCGTAAAAAAATTAAAAATAAAAAATCGCTCAAGATATTCCATTTCTTTTTATCCATCAAGTTTTTTTTTTTTTCTTTTCAACAGCATTTTTCACTTTTCTTTAACTCGTACAACTCTTTTGATTTTTTCCCTTTGGTTTTATTTTTCTGTTATTGTATTTGTTTGGATAGATGTTATCTTCTATTTTAATGTAAAATGTGATATTTAAGCTTATGTTTAAACTTAATTATATGCTTGAGCTTCTCTCTCTCTCTCTCTCTCTCTCTCTCTCTCTCTCTCTCTCTCTTTTTAACTATGGAATATCATCACTTAATTAAATGAACTTGGACTGATTCTGTTTTACACGATAAACCAGCTATTTATGTTTTAAGCTAAAGTTGCACATGAGTTTAATAATCTTAAAAATGAATCAAAGTTAGAAATTTAACTGAGTCTATGTAGAACTCATACAAGTCAAGGTGGAACTTAAATGTTATAGCTTGACAAACTTAATTGTAAGCTTACATATAAATATATATGCATATTTATGTACAGTTTGATCGGATACCTTCTTTGATATTTACCAATTTTTTATTTGTGTATATCATATTTTCATTCGTTTTGGCTTCTTTGATATTATTCAATTTTTATAATATAAGTATTAATTTTCGTAATTCTTAGCAAAAAATTGCATAAGATGCGTAACTGATCAAAACTGTACTTATGTATATATACTGATACATATAAGTAAATTATAAGTGTATTGATTCACTAAATATAACATCTACCATGGTAACATCTACACTAATATGTGTAACCAATTTATTTGTGTTTCACTATAGTATATTCAGAATAAAACGTACTTGAGTATAATATTTTCTCCCTAGTTGTTATTATTATTATTATTTAGGCATATTTCTAATGATTAAATATGAAAATACTAATTGCTATATTTGACATGCTTTAAATTTCTGCAAACAACTGTATGCAGTACCTATGCAATTAATTGTACTGGCATTAAAGTCCAAAAGTATTTATTTTTTGTAAACTATTCTACGTCCACTTCTCACTGCCATATATGAGTTGCCCCAGTGAGCATATAGATTAAACTTTACCATATTTAAAAATAAATTCCTTAAAAAAAAACAATATATTAGTATAATATCCGTGAAATGTACATGGGTTTTAAAATAAAAAAATTAAATATAGTAAAATTGAAAATTTGTAATTAATTTTTATATGAAAAGTATTACTAATGATTTTGCATGATATATATATATATATATATATATATATATATATATATATATATATATATATATCATGTAGTTTAGCACTAACGATAATACAGGTAGGGTAGTATATTATTTTTCTATATATGTTATATTCGTAAATGAGCATAAATAAATATTATTTATTATGTTAAAAAAATAATGTTGTCATGTTTATCGTATTATTCAACTCTCCCATCACTTTTCTAACTTTTTTTATTATTATTATGTTTTATTTTCTATAAAATTTAAATATTAAATTTAAAAAATCCTCAAATTTTCTTTTCAATTGTATGATAAATAAAAACTTAAAATTAAAAGTTCTCAAATATTTTTCATAGTTTATTCTAAAATATATATTCGCAAAACCTATTCAACCTAATTAATTAATAGGTTGGAAGTTTCACTATCATTTACATTACCCCGCATTTATTTTAATTGTTTCTCCGTTTTATATCTTTTCTCTTAATTTTTTTAAGTTAAAATTGATTTAGAATATACATTGAATTTTTAAGATTTTGATGTCACATGTGCACTAATGGTCATACTTTATATATATATATATATATATATATATATATATATATATATATAAAGTTTTATATTATTAAGATCATATTGTGTTTATTATCATTGATTTTATTATTGTTATTATTATTTAGTTTTACATATTTTAGTTGATTTAAAAAAAATAAGTTTTTAAATCATATGAATTCACTATACGAAAAATCACATGAACATTAATAATATAGAAAATAGATATTATGGTCATGGAAATATTAGTTTATTGTTTTACGTTGCTTAAATAAAAAAATAGTTGTTCAAATTCCTAATTAATTATTGTTGGTTAAGGATATTACATGCATTATTTATTAATAAAAGTAACTAAATTGATTTAAAGAATGATATACCTTATATGTTGAATATACCCGATGATTTCAATTACACACAAAATCTAAGTCATGTTTGTTTTATTATATCTAAAAGTTTGATTAAAATTATAATTAAAGTAATATCATGATTTAACTGATAATTAAATCATAAATATATTCTTAATCTATATGAAAAAACTTTTAATGTTAAATAAATAAGTTAATTAAAACGGATGGAACAATAAAGTTGTCATTAATTTTACTTATGTGCTATCGTTAAATATTTTGTTATAATTATGGGTTGAATGAAAAGGAATAATAATTGTATATTATTACTAATATCCAGACGAGCGACAAAACGCATGCAATTTTTATTGACAATTAATTAGTGACAATCTATCCATTCACTAAAGTCAAAAAATTATGAAAATATTACACCAAACTAAGATAAATAGTCAAAACTAATTTAAAAATAATTATAGACTTATAATCATTGTGAGAAGTGAGAACTATTATTGTCCAAAAATAAAATTATTATCATGTCATAATATGGCATTTATCACTCGATATCAATATTATATTTTTGGGTAAATGTCTCATCACTTTCACGATGTTTGTAATTATATATTTACATAGTGCTTTTCGATTATAATATTTTTATCCAAAATATATGGTAAATATCACATTGAATATAATTCATAAAATATAACATGGATATAGCTTAATATTAATTTGTTTGTTGAACTCTGAATTAAGTGACATTAGAATACTCAAAATCAGGGGTGAAAGAGTTTAGGAAAATGTTTTGGTACTTAAAAAAAAATGTGATTGAGATGTTAACCAAGAAATGAAATTTTGATCCGAACACAACCATTTGGAATATATTTGAAATTAGTTTTATTCCGAAACTATAAGTTTATTAAAATTGTATAAGGTTGAAAATGATTTATAACATAAATACTAAACTTTTACAAAAATTCTAATATAATTGTGACATCTTAACTATAATCATATATAAATTATTGTTTTAATCAAAATGTATTTTTCCAAAATCCACTTAAATCTCAAATTCAAAACTGCAACACTCCAAACAAACCCTAAATATAGTTCACCTTTGTATAAACTCTTGTCCAAATATTAAGATGAACTTGACACATCCAAATCCAATAGATTGATTGAGGATCCAAACATTGCCTAATTGTAACCATGTAATTGGTAGGACAGAATAAATGAATACAAAAAAAGAGGAAATTAAACAATATTCATAGTTGTTGTAGCAATGAAGGGAGTTAGACTGACTAAGAGAGTGCCACTGTCTTAAGCAGGTTACAGTGACAGCCAAGAAGACGACGACTATACGTTCCAGAATCTTCAAGAATATATTGCACACAGATTTAAATGAATAAAAAAAGAAATATTAAAATGTTGTACTCCCTCCTTCCCGATCAGATTTGCACACTTTCCATTTTCTTCCGTCCCATTCAGATTTCCACACTCCAAAAATGGCAGATAAAATTTACAAAATTGTCCTTTACTATTCAACTTTAACACTACAAAAATAGCTTTTTCTTGAGCTCCGTACCCAAAATCAATTTTTTCTTAACCTTCGTGTCCGTCCCTACATACAAATCTGAGCGGGAGGAAGGGAGTAATAATTAAATTACAATATATATTTATTTATTTAGGGTGGCAAATAGAAGAGGAGGGAGGGGCGCTGCTACGATCAGTTGCTTTCTCTCTCTCTCTAAGGCTCGATATCCGAGGTCTGTTTGGAGAGAGAAAGTGAGACAAAAAAGGACTACTCCTTGCAGGTTTGAGACAAATCATGCCTTCAATTCAATGCCAGATTGCCTTTTCTCTATTTTTAATATCTACCCAAAAAAAAAACATCTATTTAATTATTTATATGAAATCTGTTTAATATATATTTAATTCTTAAAATACCGGAAATATAAAAATAATATTGAAAATAATAAGAAATAGGTAGTGGTAGAGTGGTAGTTGGTCACATCATGGATTACAGCCCAAAACCCACAAGTTCTACTACCTTGAGTCAATAAAACCAGCAATCCACAATAGTAGTTTTAGGGGGCGTTGGGTACGCGGGTTTGAATTGTTTAGGTTGGTTGGATTTTTTGGGTTTTTATTATTTATTGAAGACAAAATAGCACTTTTTGTGTGTTTGGTAGATAGGTTTTGAGATAGGTTTGAGTTAAATTTTATGTTTGATAATGATTAATGCTTTGCAAATATGAGTTTAAATTAAAATTTGTGTTTGCTTTATTGGTTAAGTCGGATAAGAAACATGAAATTACCATATTACCCTTTTATTCAAATAATGAATAAATTATTTTTACACTGAAAATTAAAGAAAATATATCTTGAAAATTACACAACAATTGAAGAACTAAGTCGTGGGTTTCAAACATGCCCACATTGCTCAAACGCCTGATTCGAGTATATGCCTTGGGTTCGAATTTTTGGATGTGGATCGCCCCAAATCTTGTCCCTTCCTCGACAAGATTTTGTGTATCTAGGGTTTCAGGTGCTTTCGAACAATGGGCAGGGATAACATATATATCGTGTCAGTTTCGATAATACTTGTAAGTTAAATGACGTATAGGTCATTTCGGTTAAAAAAGAAGGGGTAAAATAAGGATAAAATTGAGTTACTGTTGGGCTTCAAATAAACCCACCAATTTTGGTGGGTTTATTAACCCACAAGTTATCAAGCATATACACACATATAGCCCCGGGCCCAAGATAAAAAACCGGGCCTCAAAACCGGATCAAACATGGCTACCAAACGTGTATTTAAGCTTGTTAGTAATCCCTTGCCACCCTAAACCCAGCTACCAAACGGGGCCTTAAGAGTTTTGTGGTCAAAATACCTCATTATATTAGAAAAAATTAACAAAGTTGTCGTTTTGATAATAGTAGAAAAAATGTAAGTTTTGTGTAGAATGTTATACGATATGAAACATATAATCTAATGATTGCAAAATATGTGCATATCGTGTAATCTTATGAAAAATTCTCATTAAAATTAAACGATATGTGAAGGTTACATGATATGATCATGTCATGTAATCTTATAAAATACACATATAGCGTAAAGTCAAAGTGTGCAGTATTTTATTTTTCTCTTTTATTAAAAAGACAATTTATCTATTTTCCTAATTTATAGAAGAAAAATAATAAAATTATTTTTTATAATAGAAAAATAATTTATTATTTAGTATTGTGGTATTTGAGATATTATTCCATAGTTTTAATTTGCAATAACCAAATATCCATCTCTTACTTTTATTTATTGTTTCATAATTTAGAAAAGGTGGTGAAGGATTAAAGCTACAAACCGAAATGCACGATCTTGTTAACTTATTTTAATTTGTAATTAGGGATGGCAATATCGACCCGACCCGTGGGTACCCGCCCTACCCCGTGATACTTGGGGCGGGTAAAACCCACCCCGTGCAAGAAATGGGGCGGGTCCATGTACCTAATACGCCTCGCCCCGCTCTCAATTTAATGTGTGTGTGTATATTATTTATATATATATATATATATATTATATAAATTCTTATTATAATATATTTCTAATTAAATATGTTTTGTTGACCTAATTCCTTAGTTGTTGATGGATTGTAGTTTGCTTTGAAAGGATTCGAGTTTGTATATTTTGTAGTTTTTTTTGAATGGAAAGTAGTTTGTATGCTTCAAATCGTACAATTTTTATTAAGAAAAATATAGGGGTGGGGCGTGGGGCAGTTAAGAAAGACCCGTGATCGGGCACGGGATGGGACAACTGGTATGTGCACGGGCCGGGTCCAGGTAGTCAACTACCCACCCGGTTCCGACCCCCGTTGCCATCCCTATTTGCAATGACCCATCCCTCGTTAGAGACTCACTCTATAGATTGTTGTTTGAGGTATATAGCTATTTTGATTTTCCTTTTAAAGCTTTCGCTCTTCTACATTATTTGGTAACTTCTCCGCATATAAAATAATGTCTTGACTAATATTTAGCTATTTTTGTCTTATTACATTATTTTGAATAGCAAGATATACAATGAGAGCAACAAATACAATTATGGATTGTTCTTCATGTATTTGGATACTCACAAAAACTTATATAAGACGATCTCATATATAACTAATGTGCGATGAATTGTTATAAATCATAAATAAAATTCATTTTCATAAATTCATATCTTGTGAATTGTGAAATGTGAATTATGAATTTATCCATCTCACGAATTTAAATTCGTAAGACGGTATCACACAAGTCTCACTCTTAAATAGTTAACCCCATTTGGAGTGAAAACTTTCATCCCCTTACTTCAAATTTGAAGAAAGTGAGTATCAAATAATTGAACAATCAATCGAAATATAAACACATGAATATAATTAAAAACCATAAATTTAAATACAATAAAAATTCATCAAAAGATTAAATTAAACCATTCATAGTTCACATTCTTGATCCTAGGATCACTAATAACTTAGTTACACATAAATGATGAAGAATTCATAGACAACTGAAAGAAAAAACTCTAAATTGTTAGTCTTCTAACACCATTAAGTTTTAAGCATTTGAGATCCTATTCATAACGATTCTGATACTCTATAATGTATTGTATGACCTCTGTAATCTCTAAGTTAATTTTTCATGTCCAATGATAATTTTATATATTAGGAGGCTATCCAAACTCATATACAAATCGAATAAACATCCAAACATAAATTGTCGCCGAATCTAGACACATAAGTGTTTTAGAAGAATGTACAAAAAAATTGAAGATTGATTTAAAAATGTTTGGTTTTCTCCAATTTTATTACCATCCTCCCTATTTTCTCATTTCCATATGTATTTTCAAGTTTTCCTATTCCAATCTCTTTATTTTTTGAGTTCCAATTATATATTGATTTGATCATTGATTTTCTTTTGTATTTTAAAGAAGTATATATTCAAGGATGAGTGAAGGTAGAGCAATAGAGGGACCAAAATTATTTATGGGACTCAACTACCATTATCAATCTCTAGACCTCTCTCCCTACCTTTGTAGCTAATTGGACCATTCTTCTTCCCTTTCCAACCCAAACAACATCTCACTCGAATCATCTCTTTGTTCTTACTATAACAATATTTTCCACTCTTTTCCTTGCCTTTACTTTTTCAAGAGCCTCACAATTGAGATAGATACTATATATATGAAAATTGATGCACTTAATGAAGCCCAATTAATTTAGAATTAATTTCTTTGAGAATGTTTGTTTACACCAATATATTCTTATAGTTGTATTACAATTGATAAATATACATGATATAACATTTATTATCGATCCGTATACATCAGTTTGAAAATATTACATATGCCTAATGTATATATGCAAGTATATATGCACTTTCATTTTTTCTTAACCTTTAATTGTCCAATACACTTCAATTTTTACAATTTTGCCTCCTTCAATTTTGTTCTTATTCACTTTTGTTTATTTATTAATAAAGAGGAGGTAAGAGTAATAAAAAAATGTGCAAAAATCAATTAGGAAAAGAAAAATGACTGTATTAAGTAATTAATAATTAGAAGAAAGTTGCAGAAAGGCAAAAACCAATCAATATGAATTTGATGAGTTTTTTTAGGGTCAATTAAAAAATTAAAAAAAACAATGAGTTGATTTTCAATTGCAACATAAATTTTATAAAATATCAATGACTGTCATAAGAATTTTTTTCAATCACAATATCACCTTCATTTTTCATTGTTTAATTGTGACGTCGTCAAACGTGTCTTGATGTGGCTGTAAAAAATTCTACCACTAATTTTGTCATTTGCCACTGATACCACTATAAATCGAGGTAACAATAAATGACAAATTATATGGTACTGGATTTGAGAAGAACTTGTGGAAGCATATATTCATCTCAATGATTGTTGTGGTGTCTTCATTAAGTGTCGGAAAATGAAAGTCGATAATTCAGTTGAAAAGACTTTAGAATTCTTATCTGAAATTTATACATTCTAAAGTAAATGTTGGAATTGAAGATTGATTTATACCTCTATCAAATATGAAATTTTAAAAATATTTAGAAGTTGGTGAATGCATAAATAATTGTTACACTTAAATATACATCAAACTTGGATCATAAATCCACCAATATATTCATGGAAATTTATTTACACCCTGCGCCAATTAGCAGTAATAAAAACCTACACTTTTGTGCACAATGACAATGTCTGTCCACATAATTAATGTTGGGTTTTTAAGATATTTTACATGAATATTATGCCAATTTTAAAGGTAGTAAACTTAACAAACTTACAGCAGTTGCCTATATTCCAATTATGAATTTGTATCATGATTGTTTGTGGGCCCTCGGACTATTTCTTTATTTGACTAATAATTATTTTATATGTATATGTGATATCACCATATTTGAATCACTATGCTCATAAATAGTTAAGACTTTTATAGCGTTATGGCATTGAATTGCTGATTATCGGAAGCTTTGCAAAACACAAAAAACTCCTATGAAATGATCTCACGGATAGTTTACGTGAGACGAGCCTCATCATTCTCAAACAACATGTGAATTGTAGGGTAATCGGGTTATGTGTTGACTCGTCTCAAACAATGCATTAAAATTCCGTGAGATGGTCTCACAAGAGACTTACTCTGTGCAAATATCCTTCCATCTTACTAAAATAAACAATTAGCTTTCATCCAATTGAAGAAAGCATAATAAAAATAGTTGAAATTAGATAATATTTTATAACATTTTCATATTTCACACAATCTCTCAATAAGAAAAAAATGAAAAGAAAAGAAAAAACTATAATTTGGGATATGCGAGAACATAATAGAAATTATGTATGTTAAATAGGAAGGGGTGAGTATTTTGTCTTATACTCTAAACATGTTTGAGTAGAGGTTGCCCTCATTAATTAATATTTTTTTTAACGAGTTAAAGGAAGTCGAAGGGAGAGATACAGTAAATATTAAAAAATTTGCGTGATCCAAGTTTAAATTTTTATCATCTAAATTTCCATCTTCAATTCAATTGGAAAGATAGAAAGGTGAAGTCAATTTGGATCCAACAATCACAATTCAGACAAAAGTACAAAGATTTCACAACACCACATGAAAGATATGGTGGGATCTTCCCCAACTGCACTTCAGGTCTTTGTCTCCACAAGTTTGATGAAATCTTACAACTATTGCTTGAAGCAACCATTTAATTTTAGAGTATCAAAGCCAAGCAACATTAATTGTTTACATTAGGAACAAGTACACTAAAACATGATCATAAATGTGTTTGTATGATGCCCACAATTCAGAACTGATGCAACAATACATTAAACCGAGTGGATCATCGTTTCAATTAGTGGTTCCCAAATCATGCACGTTAATCTCATGATACTCGATAAAGAAAAGGATTGATTACATACACTAAAAAGCTCAGCCTAGCTTTGGCCACTTGGCCTATTCAAAGAAATTGGGAAATGTTAGGCAATTGTATTGTCTGGTAGTGATGTGATTGAAGCCAAAGTCATAGCTGAAAAGTCATACGGTACAATATTCTATAGTCACAATCAGGTCCCATCACTCATGCCTTTGACCATCATCACTATTCCCAGCCCTTTTCTCCTCCAGTTCGTGTTTCTCTTCAGTCTTTATAGTGTTGGTTTCTTGGATTAATAATACAACTTCAAAGCTTCTAAATATCAAACATGCTTGAGATCTTATTACTCTTATCTTCAACATGGAATCAACAAAATAATATTGTATAAATGCTGAGAAAATATGCACTACTCCAACCGTATTCAGTCACACAAATTAAACCGGTCGACTGTATCTAACGTTACATTGAGAAATAGAGTCAACCGACAAATGTTAGCCGTTGATCCACTAAACCATCAATTTCTACTCACAAGCACAAAAATATGCATTGCTAGTAAATATTAGATGTGCATAGCAAATGCCATATATACTGAAGCCAGAACGAGAAGCCTCTAGCAAGTAGCAATGGTGGAGTACTATTCTTACTTCCAAATCAGCATCATATGAAACTATCTTTAAGAAAGTTCAGCTGCTTCCACGTTTAAAATGCTCTTTTATGAATCTTTCCGCATAGGAAGGGTATTTACCTCGGACGTAGGCTCGAATACACTTTTGGTAGGAGAAGTCAATCCATCCACCATCTGTTCTTACAACAAAGAGGCACCTTGAATTTCTGAATTGGGGATGTCTATCAACCTTCATGTTTAGAGCAATTATCGTGTCTTTATTTCAAAAAACCAGGATCCATTCATAGTAAATGCATTGTAAGAACAATTTCGTAGTTGATAAATACAATTTATTCATGATAGGACAAACAATAGAAGGTAAACGTGCATTACGTAGACATGCTTGCTAAATTGTCAACTAGATTAACCCCAGAGTAAAGCTCATCTAAAGGCATTGCCCTCATAAGATAAAGGTATCAGCCAATCTAACAGGAGGAAAATAGCCTAATGCAACTCGATTTGAGCACTTTAAACTAAGGACTGAAAAGATCCATCATATAAAATGGGTATATGAGACTCCTAATCTAGACGTTTACAATTGAGACTCTAGATAAAGTTCTTTTAGTGATAAAAAAACAAGAAATTAAATAATAAACGCAGGTTAATAATTGATTAACAATCAGTCTACCAAACAAATGAAACTGACCATAATTGAATCAAGTCCACAGCCAATCTTATCTTCAGAATGAGGATGATGTGCAAGAAGCTTATCTACCACGGTTTTCTCATCTTCTGGGGTAAGACGTTCTCCATCCAAATATCTGACACGAAGAACATGCTAAGTTGGGGGCCTTGAGTCTCGGTCCATAAACGAATAAGAAAGGGCAAATACCTTTGATTTTATTTTTCATAAATAGTGGAATAATAATAAGACCATGGAAAATATTGTAGTGGTGTCTTTCTGATGGAAAAATAACAATGGATACATGTTAGTATTTGCAAAATTGGGCATACAAGACTACTATAAATAAAAGTAATATAGATGAAATTTTTTTTTGGTGCATATGCAAAACTTAGACAGGCAGATTCAGGTCCTAGTTTCTTAAAGCTCGGAAGCATCATATTATCGTATAAATCATTCTCAAGAAAAAGTTAGGAGGTGGCTTCTAAATGACGTCCGTCAAGAAGTTTCTCTTAGCCCTTGTACATTTATTTATCTTTTATACTCTTCTGAATAAAATAAACTGATCTTATATGTGGGTTAATAAAAAAAAAATCAAGAACTGTGGGTCAATTTTAATTTCAAACCTCCAATACCATAAAATTAAAATTCTCTTGATACTCTTTACACAAAAGAGTATTGCTTTTCTAGATAGAATATTAATAAGATTTATTATAAACAGTATCAATTCAAACATATGGGGCACAAGTTCTTTACATGTTGCCTTCTCCAAAATGCTCCTTATGTACACAATATGCCAGAAGATATTATTCTACTTACTAATAATTTTGGAGAAGAACCTTAAAGGAAAGTTAGATCACCCAAGTACAAAATAAATTACAAGAAAAAAATGACAATTGGATCCCACAAAAGAGTGCATTAGTATTAAAATACAATAGGAATTAGGATATTATGTAACCATGTTGTGAGTTCTTGGAAGATCCCAACCTAAAGCTATAACAGCAAGGCAAATAATGATTCATAATGATATTTACCCAAAATATAGAGTAGAACCCAAAACCACCCCAAAAAACAGATGACATGTATTCTGAAGTCCTCTAATAAAATTAGGTGCAAAACAGATACATATGAACAATTAACTTATTTTAGAATTATATATTTATATATTCATTTGATTGAATACAAAGAACACAAGATCAAAGCTCACAAAGTCTAGCTGCGGTATGATATATCACAAGTTTATTACAGTTACTCACCTTTCACATTTTTTAAACTTGTTATGTTAGCAAAATCCTGATATGTTCTTAAGCAGCCTCAATACTTATGTATTTAGACAAAAGTCCTTCAAGAGGACAGAAGAAAATTGCATACTTCTAATCAGATATATCCAGCTCCGACTATGGAAGGTGAAATATGAATTCTGAAACAAACACATAAGTATATCACAGTCCCAACAACTTTACCAGTTCAAAAACTCTTAACTTGTAAAATCCTTTGCCTTTAATGACCTAAATATTGAATAATAAAAACACTAGTTCGTGCTAATAAAGTCACAACAACAAGATAAATTATTTATCTAAATTCAGCAGGTGACATTGTCCAATTTTTCTGCAATTCACCCTCTTTCAAACTCTCTCTCTCTCTCTCTCTCTCTCTCTCTCTCTCTCTCTCTCTCGCATAACTTATTGCACTTTACATCATCTAGTTGACATTTCTAGATTACTATGCTATTAAAACCTCACCAAAATGAAAACTCTGACATTGAATACATTTTATCAACCAAACAAATTTCCCATCCAAAATAATCTTTAAGTTGCGTATGGATTGATGAATTTGAAACGCAAGCAAGCATTTGAAATGAATGGACTCTAGTACACCCAAATTAGAGTGATCTTATATCCATTCAATCACTCCAAAATTAGTTCAAAATGAAAGAAACAAATTTCAATTTCATACCAATCCAAACAATCACCAATGAATTTACTAAAATAGATTTCAATTCGAACATCAAATCATTCAATCCAGGTGCAACCTATTTCCACAACATGACTCAAAGCTTTTCAAAACCCTAAATTCATCATCCCATCATCTACACAAGGTGCAAAAGAACATAACAAATAAATAAATAAATAAATAAAAAATCAACACAGTTCAAACTAAGTTGAAAGTGAAAGAACAGAGAGAAAAGGATACCTATCGGAGTGAAGTATATCTTTGGTGAGGTAAATAATGGGCTCAATATCTTCGAGTATTTCTGCTTCTTTGACTTTCCATTTCCTGAAATCCGTGTCGTCCCATCTCGAATAATGGGGCGGGTCTTTAGTAGTTAGTGAGGGAGAATATTGAACGCGATGCGGTATGTTATCGCCGTCGGCCCCAGTTGGCTCCGCCGAGGCGGAGCAGAACGGCCGGCGAGCTGTTGGGCCATCGATGAGGCGGAGATGGTGGCTGCTTTGGGCGAGGCGAAGACGAAGGAGAGGCAGAGCTCTGAGGAGCAGCGGAGCAGCCATTGATACCCTACAATTGCTTCTATTCACTCTCTTAATATGCCTTCTAAATTTTACTCTTAATAATAATAATATATTATTATTATGAAAATTTTATATAATTATTTTTAATTATATTCCTTCCATTGTAATAATTTTATTATTAATATCCAGAGAATGTAGTTATCCCAAGAACTAAGAAGAAAGAAGAAAAAACAAAGAGAGCCCTATCAATTGGTTTGAGCTTTATTTCGATACCTATATGAAAATAGAAAAGTCTTGTAAATTATCATATCTAAATCTTCATTTGTTAGATCTAAAAACATGCAAGACCTTTTAAGGCATTCTCTATTGTTCTGGGTAAACTTTTATTTGGATAGATGCAATTAAAGATGTACCATAACATAACTTTGGATGGTTTTTTAATGATTGTACCACTCTATAGCATTAATTTAATAACAATATTTGTAGACAAATGTGGTCATGTTCATCATTATTGAAACTAATTTGAAATTATTGAATTAATTAGAGTGTAGTGGAATCAAGAAAAAAGTAGAGACACTTTTTCTTATGTAACTATGAAAGAAATAAACTTAATCATGAATGGATGTCTTTTAATTTTGATTGTTTATATATATAAGCTAGTTTGTAGCCCACAAATTAGATATCTACCAGTTTAATACTAACCAGCAAATGCTGTAATACATATTCATAAAATACATCTCAAATTTAATCAAAAAAAAAGGATTTGAATAGGATAAATTAATAAATAAATTGAATTAAAATATGGCCACCATGAGAAAAGGTTAAAAAGGAATTAAAATGGGTGGGGCCCATCACTTCCTATACATACGAAATAGATATTGCCAAAATATATTTGAATCTACAGTCAAGTCAAAAGATAATCCATCAATCCTAAAAATAAATAAATAAAAATAAAATAATCCCTTTTCACAACGATTTTCATTCCATTTATAATTCCCATTTCACCACTTCTTTTTCCTCTTCACAAGAACGAAGATCAACAGTTTCACCTCCAACGCTCCATCTCCGCCGCTCATGGGCCAATCAGCCTCCACATCGAGGCCCAGATCCGCCAAATCCGCCGCCGCGATCCCCCCGCCGACAGCGGAGCCGGGTTCCGAAAACCCTGATGACGTCACCCCCGATTTGGATGACTCCATCACCGGAAGCGACTACACTCTGAATCTTCCCGACGAATGCCTTGCATGCGTGTTCCAGTCGCTCTCCACCGGCGACAGGAAGCGCTCCTCCGTGGTGTGCCGCCGCTGGCTCAGAGTGGAGGGCCAGAGCCGCCACCGCCTCTCCCTCGACGCGCAGGCGGAGCTCGCTGACGTCATCCCTCGACTGTTCGCCCGTTTCGACTCCGTCACCAAGCTCGCCCTCAAATGCGACCGCAGATCTGTCAGCATCGGCGACGATGCGTTGATTCTGATCTCGCTCAAGTGCCGAAACCTCACCAGACTGAAGCTCCGGGCCTGCCGCCTAATCACCGATGACGGTATGTCTAGCTTCGCTAAGAATTGCGTTAATTTGCAGAAATTCTCTTGTGGGTCTTGCAGTTTCGGGGCTAGGGGTATGAATTCATTGCTCGAGAATTGTGGGATGCTTCAGGAATTGTCGGTTAAGCGATTGCGCGGCATTACCAACACCACAGCTGCGGAAGCAATCGGGCCGGGTAAGGCTGCTTCTTCTTTGAAAGTTGTTTGTTTGAAGGATCTTCACAATGGGCAGTGTTTTGGGCGGTTGATTAGTGGGGCTAAGAATCTAAAGACATTGAAACTGTTTAGGTGTTCTGGGGATTGGGATAGGTTGCTTGAGGTCATAGCTGATAGAGTTGATAGTCTTGTGGAGGTTCACTTAGAGAGGCTTCAGGTTAGCGATCTCGGGCTTTCGGCCCTCTCGAAATGTGCGAGTCTTGAGATTCTGCACTTGGTGAAAACCCCCGAGTGCACGAATGCCGGGCTTATGACAATGGCTGAGAAGTGTAGGCTGCTTAGGAAGCTCCATATAGATGGATGGAAGACGAATAGGATAAGCGATGATGGGTTGATTGCTGTCGCTACTTACTGTTCTAATCTGCATGAGCTGGTTTTGATTGGTGTGAATCCTACTAGCTTGAGTTTGGACAAGTTGGCTGTGAACTGCCCTAGTTTAGAGAGATTAGCGATTTGTGGTAGCGAAAGCGTTGGAGACAATGAGATACAGTGTATTGCGACGAAGTGTTTTGCGTTGAGGAAGTTGTGCATAAAGAGTTGTCCCGTTTCGGACCATGGCATCGAGGCGTTGGCCGGTGGTTGTCCGAATCTGGTGAAGGTTAAGTTTAAGAAGTGTCGGGGGGTGACTTCTGAAGGGGCTGATTGGTTGAGGGCGAGAAGGGGTTTTCTCTCGGTGAATTTGGATGCAGTGGAGCCCGAGTTGCCAGATGCGAATGGAAGTGAGCAAGAAATCGGTGATGTGGATGCTCAACTGAGGGGTGGTAGAAATGGAGACGAGGGGAACATTGGGAATGGGAGGTCGACCTCGTTTAAGATGAGGCTAGGGTCGTTTTCACGGAGGGGCTTGGTGTGGTGCACCCTTAGGAGGTGGTCGAGCTTTGGCGGAAGATCGGGGGGTAGTTTCGGAAAGAGCTGAAGTTGAATTTGCAGTTGCTGGTTTGTTGAATTTATGAAGTTTGGTTTTTTGGATTAAATAGGAAGGGAGAAAGCTTTGCACTCCCCTTTATTTGTTAACTTTATGCCAGATTCTCATATTTAGCCTCATTGGATCTTGATGATCTTTATCTTTAAGCTTGCTTATTGGTTTGGTGGTTTGTTTTCAAGATTGTGGCTTTGTGCAATCTTTAATGTTAATTGATATTTCCTTGTTCTATCAAACTGTTGATTATTGATATACTATCCTTCATGATTATCTTGTTTGTTTAGGTTGAATCTATCTATGTCGTTTAATGTAATCGTATATTATTATTGAATGGATGTCTTGATTTTTCGTTTGTGGGTTTTCAAGTTTGCTTCTTTTATGTCTTACATGAATATTTAAGGGACAAGCATTTTCTTATTTTTCTTTGCAGGTGTATTTTTGGTGTATAATTATGTCTTGTGATAGTACCATTTTTCGTGAAAGATAAAACAACTGAGAGATTATTACACAAGGTGAGAAGTGGCAAGAACTGGAATTATTAATGGAAGATCTTAAAGATCTCATTTTCAAAGACGAGTTATTGGAAGATTATTTTCAAATTATTCATTTGATATCTAAACATAGAATGAAAATGGTTTCCAAAAAGTTGCGATGAATTTGCAATTCAGAAAAAGGTGTTAAACATTTTTTTGGCAATTAACCCAATTTTTTTGACATGATTATAACTAGCACACTCTTAACAAATACTCTTGTATGGTTTATCTTTTGAGGTTATAATATTATATCTTTTCGATTCTTGTATCATATTAATCTTATTACACTGTTTTATGTTTTTTTTTTCCTTAACACCAGCAGAGAGGCCCATACTTCTATCAATTTAAGTTTGTTTGACATCATTGTCAAACCAATCAGAAACGAGTCTTTAACAAACAATCTCGAATCAAATATTGAGTAACTTGATTTGACGAATGATCTCTAATCAACCTGTATCTGAAAGGCTAAGTGTACAAATCAACTCACTTGGGATTAAGAATGTGATCACCTGAATTCATACTCATTCATTAACAGTTCAGAATAGAACAACTCAGATGTACATCGCAATCATCCCATTTGTATCTAAATGTTACTCACCTAATTTCAATTCTCCATTTACTGTAATAATCCAAATCAAAAGACTAGTGTCTATGAGTAGATCAACACATATTTTAACACTACAATGTCTTGCTGGATTTTGAACTTCATATTGCAACATTAAAATGTATCAGAGAAAGGATCTTGACCGTAAGACATTACCATCATTGCCACCACATTCAAGACAACTGTACCCTCTTCTTGCACCAATCACGATGCGACGAACTTACAGATTTTGATGAGTCAATCTCCCCACTCTAGTCGGTTTTCTTTTCTTTCTTTGCAGGTGATTTTCCATAAATAATTATCTGACTTAATATTGTACCATTTGTGACAATGCCAATCACAGAGCCCATGACCACTGAAAAGAAAATGCAGTAGTTAATGGAGGAGATTAGAAGTTTAGAACCAAGAGATTACAGAAGGGGAGAGTATAAGCGATGATAACCAAAGCTATCTACCGTAGGACTAAAACTTCCATTCAAAGATTGGTTGAGAAAATACATGAAAATTCCAAGGACATATAAACGAGGACAAAGATTCTGAGCTATCAAAAAGAGTTGGTTTTTTACACAAAATAAACCATTCTATCACAAACAATTTATCATGTTTCTTTTTGGATCACATTCAACTCAAGCAAGATGACCCGTGGCTACTTTCCGATTTAAACAGATAGCAATTATTTTCAAACTATTCATACAATGTGAACACGTGTAATGAATTTTGGATGTGATTTGACTTAGGATCAAACATTGTACTTTCTACACAAACTGAAAAAGATGTAATTGAGATTGAGTAAGTTACCGCTCGTTGGTGCTTTTTCCTGCATGCTAGTAAACACTCTCACTGCCAAACAGCAAAAAATACAGATAAGATAATCTACCAATTTTGTTGAATCTGCTAATAAGCCAACAGAAATACGATTACTTACCCATGGAACCGCCAAAATTCATTAGAGAGGTTATAGCACTAAGCTCCCCAGTGCTTTTGTTCTGCTCAAATACCAAAATTACACTGGTTAACAAATCAGCATCTAAGCTGCAAACTTTACCCACACCACCTTAGAAAAACAATAGCATCACCAAAATAGAGAATATTTAAAGTACCATATTTTCAATTTTTACAGTGTGACTGTGTCCATGGATAATATATTTGTTCGTCTCAAAATTACAAGAGAGAATTCTTGCTATGTTATAACATATACATTGACTCTGACATCAACGGTCAACCTGTTTCTGACAAGTTCGAAAATTATGTAGCAACCCCTGGTTTCTATTTTTGGGTCCCTTCAGAAATCATCATGGGATGGATCTTCAAATGGTAAACTAAAATCTAAGAACATGATGGAATTAAATCCTTACCTTGAAATTTGCAAAAATTTGTGGAATCCGAGCACAGAAAAAAATTGCATGTTGAGAAGCCTGTTGAATTCATTTTTCAATTAACTCAGATACTTGTGAAAAATGTAATGACTGAAATAGGATAAAATTCTGGTGAATGAATTTAAATAAGTTACCAGGAAAAATAATGAGACAAGACAAGTGAAATAGATATGATATATTCAAAGAGCAATAAATGCCATCTGTGGCGACTCACATATAGAGCTTCAAAAAGTAGGGGATCAATTTGACCAGCCAACACAGTTGGTGCTAATGCACAATATCTGTGTTAAATTGTTTAAGGAGATGAAGACTTCATTCTCATCCACAACCGATCATTTCATAAGTATCCAGAAAAAATCAATTTGATATATGTATAAATATACAGCTTCTGCAATATGCAATAATCTGTGAGAAGGAAATGTTGATATTGTGGAGCAGTGAAAGGATACAATAATGCTCTGATCCATGTCTTAGTTCCAAGAGGTTGAGAATAGTAATAGATGATTCCTACAAGAATTATTGCTGAGAGAAAGAGAGAGATATTAGAAACATTAACTTTTCAGAGTAATCAATCAAATAAAATTAACAGATTATAACCATCATACTCGAGATAAAAGTGTTTATATAAGTCTTAAAGAATTTAAAGTACATACCCTGAATCAATAGGAATGCCAACTCCCCATATGCTGAAAAGGGGAGCTTTTTGTGAAGACAGTAAGCCAAAGCAATTGTATAGCCAACAACCTCAAGTTCAAAAGCTACAACACTAAGCCCTCTGACACTACTATGCTTCACGATTTTCATAATCTGAATAGGAAAACCAGAACTGAGTTAGTGGTATGGCAATTAAATGTTCAAAATACACGATTACAGCATCTGGACCTACCAGGCACCACAAGAGTCATACTTTTGATTATGTTTGGAAAACAGATGGTCTATAATTTCTTTTTGTTTGCAATAGATACAAAATTCACACAGCTAGTACTTATATAGGAACAGAACAAATAATAGACCATTTGCAAAACTATTTTTTCATCCTTTGGCACTGGACAGATGCCAAGTAGCTTTCTCTTCAGTTTTTGCTAATTAGAAAGGTTGCTTCTATTCCATCTTAACCACAAATGTGCTGATGATTGTTAGGTCAAACATGCATGCAAGAAACTAAGAGGTTTTGATAAAACTGGGCACCAATAATCAAAACTATTAGATGCTAAAAAGTTGGAGGAAAAGACAGATGTCATGCACCTGGAAGTGCTTATCTTGCATAATTTGATTGGCCTAAGAGGTTCACCCATAGCCCAAGCCCATATTTCTAAGCACAAGTGGAGATTAAGAAGTATATATGACTAAAAGATCCTAGGAATTGGGGGAGAATTCTTTTATAGACAATCACTGTAAGAAGTATGTATGATCTTCTAGAACTAGTCTAAAAGATCCTTAGGAGTTGGAAGAGAATTCTATTCTAGAGAATGCTTTCGTAATGTGTAAGAAGTATTACTTCTAGAACTTGTCTAAAAGAACCTTAGGAAATGGAAGAGAACCAGATAACTTCTCTCCACCATTAGATCAAATAAATCTCCACCATCTATCTCCACCTAGTCTAGTATAACTAGGTAGGGTAGGATTCAATTGTAACCGACCAACATTCACATACAACACGTCAATAGAGAGTCTGACTTAGTTACCTCGCACAACTCTAATTAATCAACTCGAATTATAAATAGTTGTCTCCAATTTTTCTTTTTTTGCCTTAACTTATTACATTGCCCAACTTATAGTCCTCATCTACACACATCAGATAGTCATTCATGGAAGAGGTCCTCACCTACACACATGTCATTCATGAAAAAGAATCATTGAGTATAAGTTTTATTTTGTGAATACAAATACAATATCATCCAAAAGAAAATTACATTGTCGTTTTGTTAGGTGTACTCGACCTCCTAAAAAGAAATTTAAATTGCCTAACTATACAGTTTTGTTTCTTAAGGATTTAAGATTGCCTAACTTATACAGTTTTGTTTCTTACATATATATAAGGGTTTAAGATTTCTAAACATAAGCTTATCATTCTATATAAACAATCACAAAAGTCAAAATTCCCAAAAAGAAAATTACATTGCCTAACTTATACAGTTTTTTGTCCCAAATCCAAGAGAAATCCATTTTGTAAAACGGAACAAATCCAAGAGAATCAAATTCCGTTTTTTCTTACATCAACTCCCAGTCAAAAAAAAAACATTTACTGCGAGGAAGTCAAAAAAAAAATTAATACAAGGAAGTCCAAAAATATCATTGTCCCAAATCCAAGAGAATATCATTGTCCCAAAATCCAAGAGAATTCCAGTTTTGTAAAACATTTACTATAAATCCAAGAGAATCAAATTCGTTTTGTTTCTTTAAAGAGTTTGAGGTTTCTAAACATAAGGTATAAACAATCACAAATGAGAAAAAAAATAAAATTTACTGCTACCAAGTCCAAAAATATCATTGTCCCAAATCCAAGATAATCAAATTCACATTCATGCTTCAGTTTTATTTTGTGAATTATATCAAGTCTTGAGTTTTATTTGAGTATGAGTTTTATTCTGTGAATTATATTAGAAACTAAATTCACTATGTCAGTAGATTGATGCAACCTTTCTTCACTTCAGCAACACATTTATGTTAGTGGATTGAGGCCTCAATGATTCGTATTTATATCAGTGGATTACTGCAACCTTTTTCACTTTGTCAGGCTACTGAAAGGCAAAGCCAGATCAGTTTCACACACGGCTGCCTTTGCCTTCAAATCCGTGGTCCTTTAAGAAATTAAACCTAGCTACGTCTAATGAGCTAAGCAATCTTTGCCTTCAAATCCGTGGTCCTTTAAGAAATTAAACCTAGATACGTCTAATGAGCTAAGCAATGGAGTTGGCTCCATATTTTAAGAAATTAAACTAACTAATTTGGTGGGTTTTATTTTGTGACTACAAACACAATATCATCCAAAAGCAAACAGGAATTTGTTAAAAGTACTTACTTCACATCAGATTATAAGGATTTGAGGTTTAGTTTTATTTTGTGAATACAAACATAATATCATCCAAAAACAATATCATCCAAAAGCAAACAGGAAGTTGTTAAGTGTACTTGCTTCACATCAGATTATAAGGATTTGAGGTTTCTAAAGATAAGCTTATAATTCAATATAGACAATCCAAAAATATCGTTGTCTCAAATCCACGAGAATCAAATTCACTCATGCTAGATTATTTATTGGAGTGATAGCATTAGCACGGTACTGAATTGGTCTGAACACAATAACACAAAATTCAAAAATATTATTGTCCAAGTTCTTAAATAAACTTGTTTGCCTACACTCAAGTTCCAAGATCATCAAATTCATATTCATCATAGCAACTTTTCAAGGAACGCAGAACGAAATATTTGACAAAACAGATTAGTTTGCATATTTAGCTATTATCATATCATATTGGATTATGGTGTTCACTTCAACTTTCCCATATTGGATTATGGTGGATCTTTACTATAAATTCACTTCTTTTTTTTGCTGTTAATGTAATATGCATAATGATATTCAATGTAATTTATCTTTTTCAGGATATACAACTAATATCATAGAGTTCCTAAAACCAATACTTGCTTCAGGAAAAGTATATCAAATTTTGTATTCAAGAATTATATAATGCATACAGTTTCGTGAATTCTTGCTGTGTTCAAACACCAGCAGAATTCTTGCAGTGTTATAACATTCAGCAGCAAGGCTTGGAAGCCAGAAAATAGACCAAAGTTAGCTTTTTCACAAAATGGTTATGAACCAAGCCAGAACAACATCAAACCAAAGTCATTCATATTCGGATCGATCACAATGTGGACAGGTAGAAACATTTCCTCAGACTAACCACAAGCCCGAAATTTCATTATAGCTAGATTCCGGCTTTCCAAACTAGAATGATACTTCATTAAGAACAAGAACCAATCAAATTCCAAGCAAATATAACAAAAGAAAACACAAATTCTATTGAGCAAGATTCAGAACACCCCAATTCTTTTGTGTACGCAGCAATTATTATCCGGTGAGCATATGGAAGAATGGTCAATGACCTTTGACAACTTCCAATTCCCTCATAAAATTTTCACAAAAGCAGGATCACTAAAAAAAATTCAACGCATTATACTCATTCTTTCAGAACTTCCAACAAGCAACTTAAGAGCAATTCAAAGATCAGATATTTCTTCAACTATTCATCCAAAAAGTCATGGATCGAGAACACAAATAAAAAACCCAGTTAAAATAAGAGCTGATCTTCAGTAAAACAAAATTAATTTGCTAGCAATTCTCACCTGTGGGAGTTTGACAGTTGTGGAGGCAGCAACGATGCAGTAACCCAATAGCTTAGAGATTAAGGGAAGCAAACAATCTTTTTCGGGGAATTCACCATTGCC
The DNA here is from genome assembly GCA_946896805.1 of Scutellaria galericulata. Lineage (NCBI taxonomy): Eukaryota > Viridiplantae > Streptophyta > Magnoliopsida > Lamiales > Lamiaceae > Scutellaria > Scutellaria galericulata. The sequence continues at coordinate 17,853,918 of OX335793.1, forward strand.
CAACGAATTCAATGCGCAGCTGAAATCCATTCCAAAAAACTTTATCTCTACCATTTCTCCTTAATTTTTTATGCGTGGTGAGTGTTGTTATTTGAAGATATGAAGATTTTTTTTAGGGGAATTCCAATTCCTATCGGTGTAGACTCTTCGAATTGCGGTCGGTCTAATTCTCCAGTATTATTTCGTTTTCAATTTTTGACATCCCGTTTTATTATTTCTTTTTATTATCGTTACAATATCGTATATTTCAGTATTAATTGGAAAAATTTATATATACATTTTTTTTTTCCATTTTGAGGGCTAGTTTGTACTGTTTGGTTTGATGGTTAAGGATATGCTAAAAACTTATTAATCACCTTAATTTGTAATTGCGCCAACCAAACTAGTTCTAGAAGGATAGATTGGATGTAGGTCTAACAGTCTGAATTATAAGTTTGTATCAGAGGATCAAATTCTTGGTTTTAGTTTAGAGAAAAAAAGAAAAAGAAAAACAGTTTCAAATAAAAGTTGTTAAACATGTAATATTGCAAAAAGTCAAAGTTAATTTTGTACTAAAATTATGTATTTTCTAATAAAAAAACTTTCGATTAAATGCAACCTATGATTGATTAATATAAATAAATAGAAGGGGCTAGGTAAAAATTAATGAATTGTATATTTAATTTAAGAAATAGAAATTTCAAGCTACGTACGTTATGTGCAAAATTAATTAGGATTAGTTTTTAGTGAATTTTCAACTTAAATGACGAAAATAACGTTAATTAATGAGTGTAGAAATATTTGGGTGGGTTAATATTATATAATATCATATAAATTCAAATAGTGTCTATATTAACTTAACTATTTAAATATTTTCGAAACTAGCTAGTAATTGTACTTAGAATGAAGAAAAAAAACAAAGAGACTGTTGTATCCCAAACCGAACTCGGTTGAGATGGACATGTGGCCGCCAAGGAGAGGCCGGCGTGATCGAGCTGGTCAGACTGATTTCCGAGAGTCAATCCCCAAGAAGACCAACCAGGGATCATCGAGCCGACTAAGAAACCCTAGCTCTGGGCTAGGCTTGAACCGGCAGTTCCAACAGAATTTCTTAGCCAAGATTAACTAGGAAGTTTATCCAAAAAAAAAGGAAAAGAACCAAGATCAAATCAAATCTGATTTATCATATCAAGATCCCAAAAATTGGGGGTTTCCATATACTTTCTTAAATTACAAGATCTCAACTTAGTGTTTGAATTCGAAATTCATTATATTTTAGCAATATAAAGTTGTTTATCCCTCAAAAATATATAATAAAATCATTTTGACCTGTTAGAATTGCCCAATCAAATTTGATTAGGCAGGCTTTCGAGCTCTATTTTGCTGTTATTTACTCATTTTTCTTGTTCTATTTTTATTTGATTTTCATTTGTTTTATTCTTGTTCTATTTTTATTTGATTTTCATCTGTTTTATTCATTCATTTTTGTTGTTCTATTTTATTCAATTTTCATCTATTTTATTCGGTGTTTTTCGTTCCGTACAAATTTTAGCATTAACAAAGACTATTTATTTAAATTTTTACATCACTAAACCGTGTCATATGAGTATTTTTACAAGAGCTAGTCGAACTATATAGATGAAAATCACCTTTGTTTCTTATGCACAAGACATAAGCTGTTGAGGTACAAAAATATTTGTTGCTTCCCAAAGTAATATTCGCATATATATTTTGCTCACTCAAGTGATAGAAAGATGAAAATCCATAGATAATCAGAAGTACAAATCCTTCCACAAATATGTTGGATCTTAAAACAAGGATTTAGAAAAAAGAAAAAAAAAAAAAAAAGTCTCTTGAAAACCGGCTTAAAATTTTGATGCAAGTCACAAATTCCATCAAATTAAACATCATTTTCAGGTTTGGAAGTAGAATTCAATCGATGATGCTCAATAATGTGGGGGTGGGTAGATTCCGGCGGGGGGTGGGTAGACTCCGGCAGATGGAGGAGGCGCCGCCGAGTAGCCGCCGCCAGGGGCGGAGTATGGTCCGGTGGAATAAGGTGGTGGTTGTTGGCCTGTCGGAGTAGCCTGTGGTGGATATGCACCTGTAGGTGGAGGAGGGTAGCTTCCACCTGCAATATTATTGTATTAATTAATATTAATAATTTATTTTATCATCATTAGGTTCAACATATGTATGATGTTGGGAATTTTTAATGGGAAATCTAATCTGCATTGGAATTTTCTGCACCATTAAAAATGTTTGTAAATGGGCACATTTAGTTCATTTCTCTTGCTTTTCAGTTTTCAATTTCAACAATGAATTCATGATATTTGGGTACTATAATATTTCTGATATCATGGAAGCATAAAGTATATTTGATTTCCAGGAATGGATTGTATTGGTAACATTAATTAACAAATATAGTAAAATGTGCTAATATGGATAAATTAAATATATATATATATATATATATATATATGTTTGCCTAGTTGCTTTGTAAAATTATTAAGGTGAAAAGTCAATATACTCTCTATCATGCATTATCCAATGTTTAATTCAAATTATTGAACTGGATCTGGATTAAGGTCCAATAACTAAAATAGCCTTGGAAAAAAAAGCAAGGAAACCATTGAATTACAACAAAATATGTAATTTCACTCTAGAAATTTAGTAATTGGCATCAATAATCATAAATTGGTATCATCCAAAGTACTCACTGATAAAATTAGACTAGGACCTAGTGCTATCTAGGTGGGACATTTTAGAACATTTTGATTTTGGGAACTATTTTGATTTTGGAAACGATCTTGCTAATCCAAACATGGTAAAATTAATATACCTATATGATCATGAAATTCATGTTTGAGTTTTAACAAAAATAAAAGAGATGACAGGAATTTTAAATTTACCAGTAGGATAGCCACTTGGAGCCTGCGGATTATTGGAGTACTGAGGAGGATAAGCCTGTGGGTTATACTGCTGAGCTGGAGGATACGCCGGCGCCTGAGAATTCGGCGGGTACCCGCCGGAGAACGGCGGCGGAGCATGAGGATTATAACCTGTCGATGCATTCACCTGATTAGGCGGATACGAGGGCGGCGGCCCGGCGGAGCAGGGCGGAAAGGGCGGCGGCGGTGCGGCTGAGCTCACCGGATAAGGGGCGGAGGTTGTCGGAAAAGGAGAGGCTGGGTTAGGAGGGAAGGCATAGTTTGCATTATTAGGAGCTGATGAAGTTGGCATAATGTGAGGGTTAGGAGCCATCATGCTGGCGGCCGGGCCGGGTTGGGAGCCCGGGTAAGGGCCCGTCTGGTTGGGTGGTGCTTGCCCGTTGTAGGGCAAAAGGGTCGACATGGTTGAATTTGGTGATGCGTACGACATCTGTGTTTGTGGCTGGTTGCCGGAATATGACACCGGAGCTCCGACCATGGTGGTGGTGGTGGTGGTGGTGGTGATGAGAGTTGAAGAGTAGTAGAGTCGTTTGGCAATGCTTTGAAATTGAGTTGCTTCTGTGTGTATATAAGGATTTGGGTACTCCTCTTTTAATTCCGAGTTGACTTTGAAATGTCATGATTCCATTTAAATAATATTAAACCATCTATTTCAATTTGTGACATTAATATTAAATAATAAATGGATCTAAACTTATATTTGAGAGCAAAACTTATTATTGCTTTCGATTCTTTAGATTCTAACTTATACTGCTAGCCGAACTTATCAAGATCTGCAATCATCTCATTTATCATCTAACTATATCTCAGGTAAAATTCCTTAATGTGTGATGAAATAGTTGTTTTGGAATAAAAAGAAGTTTGGAAAATATCTTGAGGTTTTATTTATTTATTATTTTGTGTGTGTATATATTTTAGGCAAAAACTTTTATGCACCAATTGCACCACACATTTATGTTATAAATATAGTATCTTTATGTTATAAATGTAACACCTTTATGCATGTTCATTTTAAAAGGTACAAATATTTGTACATAAAGGTACTACATTTATAACATAAAGGTCTTCCGTTCAACTCTGTACACCAGTTGCACGAAAGTGTTACTCTATATTTCAATACAATAATATATTTAAAAATTTAAGGATTAGATAAAATAATTGGTCAACTAGGTAGCGGTGTATAGTCACTTGAAAGATTCAAAGGAAAGTTGTCATAGTACCAACTTGTTTCGTTGCATGTGCAATCAAAATGCCAAAGAAGACTTTCCAAAATATAAATTATTAAATGATGCTTACCAAATATATTAATTGGAAACAATTATATTCTATTTTTATATTTCTCGTTCTCTGGATTAGAAGAACAGGTCAAATAGATCTATATGCTATGTGAAAATACTAGATTATCCCAATATTATTACGTTCATGTTATTTAATAATCGTACGGATATATTGTAAAAATATTATACAACATATACTATGTTTATATGTGTTTACTTTAATTAATTAGTTGTTACAGAAAGATTAAAGTTATCTAATTAGAGAGAAATTAATTCATGCTAGATCAAGGTAGCAACTAGCCAGTTAAGATAAAATATGGTTCTTTTATTGATAAGTTATAAAAAAGGAGTGAACTAAACTTTTCCTAAAAAAGCAAGCAAAACAACTCAAGAGTCAATTTGATATCGACTATTTAATGTACGTTTGAGCTTAATTAGTTACACAAAAAGAAAAGAAAAAAAAAGGACACATTCTTTCATTAGATACGTGTTTTAAAAGAAAGCCATTATTCATGACTTTAAATTCATTGTAAATATCCCTAGCTATTTCATTCAATAACATACATTATGGCGATCACATCCTTAAGAAGGTCAAATCCCACACGTCGTCGACAGAATTTTTATTTATTTTTTCTTTCTTGTCAATATATAGAATATACATATTAAAACATATATTGCACTAAGTCTGAGTACTTAGTTTTGTCAATAAGAATGCAACTCAAAGTCATTTACAGTTGCTTTCTTGGACTAGATATTTAAAGGGTTGAATGATATAATGTTGAAAAAGCTACTATAATGATATAATCATTAACAAAAGCATATCATCTTGAAAAAGAAAAATGATATAATGTTGTGTATGTAAATGACAAAAAAAGGTGGAGAAGAGGATGGTATAGTAGCTTGGCAATTGGCATTACTTTGCAATAAGTATTTAGATTTGAAAGTTTTTGTTGCAAGCTATATATGAGTGAGGAATTGAGGATATCCAACTGAATAGCCAAATTGCATAAAATAAGTCAAAAGTAGTCATAAATTTTAGTCCAATTAGAATTTTGAACTATTATTCTATCTATCCCACCTTGACAGACAATTCTAATTCGAATCACCAAAACATTTTTCTGATATTCACCACACCAAACAATATTCAACTAATTTTCAACAAATCCAATACGACGCCGTTTCACATGAACCAAATAAGATAACATTTCAAACGAGTTTCAAATTTCTATTTCGGAAAAATGTAGCAAAATCCGTTCAATTGCAATGATTTTAATTGGTTTGGTTCATGCTTGATAAGTAGGAAAATATACATGATTTTTGTTATAAATTATTAGTTTTAATGGACATTACTCTAGAGTCTTTAAGGTTATAGTCTTTTAGCTTTTCATATGTAATGATCCTTCATATTCAATGACATGTATATATATTGGATTCATTTTTAATAAAAGCTTCTTCCTCTTTTGGTGGCCACTATTATCTACTTCATAATATCATTTTATATTCATTTGAGAATTATAGTATATGTTGATGTGTTGATTCTCGTGGATTAAGAAGACGTTCGTGATAATCCATTTTACAACAATTTTATGTTATTTTCAATATATATAGAGTTTTTGGGCTGATGAATATAAACATAGTGGGCTAATTGGTGGACTTCCGACAAGATTGGGCCTACTTAGTCTGCATTCCAATGACTCCGTGGGCCGCATCATCCAACATAGGCCCATCAATCCAAAGTCGGCCCACGTACAATTTTTTTCCAAATTTTGGGTTGAAAATCCACATCAGCATATGATGACTACTGGTAGAATTGTTGAGTGGTGGACAAGACCAATATCGACTGTGGATTCAACAAACTTATTGGTTACAAACTTACAATTTAAATACAGCAATAAAAGATCAATTCAAGTTATGACTTTAAAATTCTAGGGAAAAGTATATCCAATACAAGATAATCCAAATTAGTGTACATATTACATAGAGAAGCAACAATGATACATAAATATGTTTTCATTGTCCAATTTAAAGCCATAAATATTGAGAATCATACATAAATCAGAGCACCCTTTACAACCTCTGATCATCCTTGCAGCAAATCCACATCAGCAGATGATGACATTGCAAAACTAGCCATCAAAGAAACCATCAAATACCAAAATGGCTTTCGAACCCACTCAAGAGCTGCTGCTCTTTTCCAAATCGTTCCCATACATCGCGATTGGTTTAGCACTAACACGTTGCATTGCCTTCACTCCAAGCGGACTGTTCTTGCTCTGAAATTCACCCAAAAAAAAAAAACATCGAGTTTATATTATGCACGGTAGAGGATCCGAATCCCAAATCACAAGTCGAAAATTTAGAAAGATTCACTTACAATGGAGCAAGTTCCGGCATGAATGTTGCAAACAGGATAGTCATGTGGGCAACAACTATAATGGTCCTCACAGCAAGAAGCAGCCTCAAGAGGGCAACAACCCCATTCGAAGCATTCGCCAAAAAACTCGAAAATGCAACAACAGGTGGTGCTTTCAGGGCACGCGTAGTAGGAATCACAAACGGAGGGTGGTTGCACCGGAGAAGGAGGAGACGGGCCCGGGTTGGGAGGGTTGTCGCCCGTCTTGGTCGGATATGAGGGCTCGATAGCAATGCCACATAGACCTGCCTTAGATTGCACGTTCCGTTGCATTCTAAGGTAGCCACTTTCTCCCCATGCTTTACCATATGAGTTCCTTACGATCCAATAATCGACACCGTTTTCGCTACCATATCCAACGACAGTCACTCCATGGTCCAAATCCAAGCCACACCTCCCACTAAATATACCCTAAAGAGATTCACAAGAAAAACAACAGTAACTGACACCACTAATTGACACATGACGTGTATTCAATATAATAAAATAGAAGATGAAATACCAAATATAATAAAGAATCTGAATTGCGAAGATATCATGTTGAAGGTCAAAATCAAAAAACATTCTGAAATATGTCCGTTTTTCAATTAGCTACCTAACCATTTTCCCTTTTTCGAACAAAAACAAAATACGTGACTTGCACGACTTAATCGTAAGGATAAACTTGTCTCTTCCACTTACGGATACATATAACTGGAAGTCTCTTCCACCAGCTTCAATGGCGACGCTAACTGGTTGATGCGCGGCTGCTTTCTTCAGTGCATTTTCGTCATATGTTGGAACATCCTCGTAACCATCGATCGATACAACTCTAGCATTTTTCTACATAAAAAATCAACAAGAAACATAGTAAAATGCATGCTCTCTATTGAATCAAATAATTTTCATTTTCAACAAAGATTAAGAAACCAACTCTGTTCTGATCACATTTGCCATTTCTTGCGGCGTATGGATAATCCTCGTCAGTATCGATGCCCCCATTCTTGATAATGAACTCGAACGCATAGTCCATAAGACCCCCGTTGCATCCTTGGTTATACGATCTATCACAATCTACCAACTCTTGCTCGGAGAGTGAGATCAAATCACCCGTAACTATCTGGTTTATACCTTCCACTGAAGCTATAGCAGAAAATGCCCAGCAACTCCCTTCAATTCCAATCATTCAATTAACACAATATTGTTAGCAAAGATTCTTAATTACACAAAATATTCAGATTCCAAACTTGCAAAATTCACTAATACTCTTACCCAAAAAATACTCTTAAAGTCTCACATTACTAAAATTAGTGGGCATGTGCTATAGTCGGTAATTTCAACTAAATTAAGAGTTCAATTTTGTTTTCTTAACCAGTAATGTGGAATTAGATTTTAATTTATTTTAACTGATTAAATTAATTAGTTCAAAATTAAATTCAATATTTAGATGTTGAGCAGAACTAGTACTAAAAGAGTGAGGAAAATAATAAAAAAGAACCACCTTTTAACAGAAATGATCGTTCAACAATAAATAAACCCTAGTGGAGAATTTCAATAACTATCTTTATTATTATTATTATTATTACCAAAAAAAAATCATAGATGCAACATAAACTAGTATGGGATCAACTAAACTAGAGAGAGAGAGAGAGAGAGAGAAACGTTTACCACAGCCGCCTTGGTCTTTAACCGGAACGACGGCGCCTTTCTCTCTCCAGTCAATGGAATCCGGCAAGGAATCCCCGAGTTTCGGTGCATAGCGGTCGCTCTTCATTCTAGAAAACCGGCGCTTAGCGTCGGTTTTTGTCCCGAGATGAGTTTTCCGGTACTCGTCGTTGGTCAGATCGGCGAACCGGTTCAGGCCGAGCTTGTAGGTCCGGTTCGGCAACGCGTTTTGCTCGTCTATGTACTTCAAGTTATCCTTAAAAATCTCGAACCGCTTCTCTCTCTCACCCAGCGCGTTGTAGGATTTGCCGTGCTTCACCATCCACGACTCGTACATGGACTTCACCTCGTCGTCGGGCCGAGAGCCCGGCCCCTTTTCGACAACGTTGTGCTTCTCGTCGTAGGTTATGATTGACATGTCCGAAGCTAGTGTGTTCGCCAAGAATAAGGAAAGGAACAGAAGAGACATGGTGGTTGTAGCCATGTTTGATTTTTTTGACACTGTGCAAATGAGTGGTGAAATTAGATTTATAAAGGCAGAAGTTAGATGAGATTTTTTTGCCCTTTGATGAAGAGAAGAGAGAGAGTGTGTGTGTGTGTGTGTGAAGAGCGACTGGTGGATGGGCACGTGGAAGAGAGAAATGTGATCGGCTGAAAAGCGTGAAATTGAATTTTTTTATTTTTTTATATTTATTAATCAATAGCTGAAATTGAAATGTTAGGCAGCAGAGTAAAAAATAGAGAAAGCTTTGACGATGGGGGCAAAATGGTAAACTTGGATATTGTACTATTCAACAATTTCCAGAAGTATAGGATTAAATTTGAATATTTTAATTACGGTAAATTTGAAGTTTTATTGCAATAAAGTATGAAGTATGCACGTAGCATTGATTGAATAATATAAATTTTCGAATTCTAGGTTATGACCAATTTGTTTGTTCTATTGTGAAACAATATTTCAACTTATATTGTAATGAATTAATACTTGTATATAGTTGGTGTTTTTTCACAATCGGTCAAAATCGTCTGATTCTTCCGATTTTTGATCAAACAGTTTTAATTATAATTAAAACTAGTATAGGGCCAGTGTAATACACGGGATTTAATAAAAAAAATTAAATTTAGTGAAATTAAAAAAATTGAAATATCATTTACATAACAAAATTAAATTTATGATTTGTGCAATATATATCATCTAATTTAACATTAAATATAAAAAATATGAAAAAATAATTATTTAATTGTCAAAAATATGTGTTGCATTTGTAGATGATCATTTAAAAAAAAAATTATTATTTTGAAAAATAATATACATTGCTATACCTATTATATTATTCAACACACCCACCATTTTTTTTAGTTTGTTCTTTGTTTACATTTGTAAGAACCCTCAACTTTTATTTTCAAATAAACGATAAAAAATGAAAGTCAAAATTTCACAAATAAATTCCATAGTTTATTTTAAAGCATATATTCAAAAAAATTATTTGATTTCAAAAATTAATAAGTTTGAATAATAATTATCAAATTGCCCAACTTTATTTTAGTTTTTTTTTCTTTTGTAATTATTTATATTTTTTCTTTATATTTTTAAATTTAACAAATTTCAAATATATAATAATATCTATCATTAAACTCTAGCATATATTATTTAGATAAATCTAATTAATATTTCTACATTATTTATTATTTAGTAACAATAATATTTCTTATGAACATTAAATCTGTAGCAATTAATTAGCATATTTAATATGAAAATATCATAGGCTTGCCATGTGGCACTTTGGTCTTACTTTTATATATATAAAAATAATTATTTAATTGTCAAAATATGAGTTGCATTTGTAGATGATCATTTAAAATTATTATTATTATTTTGAAAAAAATATACATTGTTATACTTATTATATTATTCAACTCACCCACCATTTTATTTTAGTTTGCTCTTTATTGTTTACATTTGTAACAACACTCAACTTTTATTTTCAATTAAATGATACAAAATGAAAGTCAAAATTTCACAAATAAATTTCATAGTTTATTTTAAAGCATATATTCAAAAATTTATTTGATTTCAATAATTATTAAATTTGAATAATAATTTTCAAGCTGCCCACTTTTATTTTAGTTTTTTTTTTTTTTTTTTGACTTTAGCATATGTTAATTATATAAATATATAATAATTCCTATCATTGAACTTTAGCATATGTTAATTATATAAATCTAATCAATATTTTTATATTATTTATTATTGAGTAATAATAATATTTCTTATCAACATTAAATTTGTAGCAATTAATTAGCATATTTAATATGAAAATATTGTAGGCTTGACATGAGACACTTTGGTCCTTCTATATATATATATATATATATATATATATATATATATAAAGATAATTATTTAATTTTCAAAATATGTGTTGCATTTGTAGATGATCATTTAAAAAAAATTAAAAAAAATATACATTGTTTTACCTATTATAGTATTCAACCCACCCTACCATATCTTTTAGTTTGCTTTTTATTATTTACATTTGTAACAACCCTGAATTTTTATTTTCAATTAAATGAGACAAAATGAAAGTCAAAATTTCACAAATAAATTTCATAGTTTATCTTAAAGCATATATTCAAAAAATTATTTGATTTCAATAATTATTAAGTTTGAATAATAATTTTCAAGCTGCCCACTTTTATTTTAGTTTTTTTTTTCTTTTGTATCTATTTATATTTTTATTTGTATTTTTAAATTTAACAAATTTCAAATATATAATAATTCCTATCATTGAATTTTAGCATATGTTAATTAGATAAATCTAATCAATATTTCTATATTATTTATTATTTAGTAATAATAATATTTCTTATAAACATTAAATTTGTAGCAATTAATTAGCATATTTAATATGAAATCATTGTAAGCTTGACATGTGGCACTTTGGTCATTCTTATATATATATAATTCTTATATATATATAAAGATATACTTAATAAATTAAAATATATGATATTAAGATTAAGAAGAACCAATTCGACTGGAAATCTAATCGGAAAACACTCTAAATTATAAATTTAAAAAAAACATATGTTATCATACTTCATCGAAGTCATTCGTATACTTGTATGGTATTATATACTAGTATATTATTTAGCAAAAAGATTATAATTAGTTATTATCTGATTGATTACATCAGCAATCTATCCGATATGCAATCGCTAGATCTACTCGATAGATAACAAAGAAAAAAAAAAAAGCATTAATGATGTGAAGAATATAATCGTAACTGCACAATTAATTATGTGGCAAATATCGCTTATATCGTTAATTGCAAGGGGTCTAATCAGTTGGAGACTTGGAGTACTATAAATATACTTATTGCATGAAATGTGAATATACATTTGAGTTAATTGGCTTTCTTTTCCTTTAAATTTAGTTTTCCTTTTTACTAAAACTTAAGTATATTATAAGTTTATAACTACTTTATGCACGTGACGTGGCCTTATATATTACCAGGCATCCTTTTTTCTTTCTTTATGATAGTCGAAGTCTCTCATGATGTCCTTTAAATTGATCATTTTCTTTTATTTACTAATAATAAAATGATTAGATCATTTTATTCTATTTATTAGAAATTAAAATTTATATTAAATATTAAAAATTTATAAAATTATTTTATATGAATTATATAAAAGTAACAATATTTTATATATACATGTGTGTATACATATGTATCTATTATATTTCTATGATAGTATAATTTTTTCTATTTTCGATTTTTGATCTATTATAATTAAATATTCATAAATGGGGACGGATGGCACGGGTTCAGTCGTCCTCTTGGACTTTAAAAAATGCTCTTTTTATATATAAATTTTCCTAATATTTCTTAATTATATCATTAATTTATAAGAGTTCACCTTTCTTACATTGTAAAAATTTATCTACTCTATAAATTTTGGTCCTCAATCTGTCGAATATTTTGATGTGAATTTTTTATATTATAAAACAAAATTATAGATATGTCACTGTTTATAAACATATAGTATTTTTATCATTGTAACTAAAAGAATAAAGTAAGCGAACCAAATATATGATGTAAAAGTCACATATTTAATTTAGCATTTAATATGAATTATGAATAATTAGTGTAGGTAATAGAATAATAGATTATCGAATGGGTTAAAAGGGAATTTTGCATATAATTCCAGGGTATGGGGAGGACAACAAGGCCACGTAGACATTTATAACGTGCGGTGAAATTGGGATCGTCTAGTCACCATCTCCACCATACTACAATACTCCAGCAAATGGCATGCCCAACTACTTCACTTCTCTGCCCAAATGTTTCATTCTACCTAGGGTGGAAATTGGAACGGAATATCCGATATCCGCCGAATCCGATTTGAAATTTTCCGATTTTGGAACGAATTTTTTTAATCCGAAATTCCGACATCTGATTTTTCCGAAAATTTTCGGATGGAAATCGGAAATAGTTTTAAAAGTTTTGGAAATTCCGAAATCCAATCCGAAAATTTTCGGATGGAAATCGGAAATAGTTTTAAAAGTTTTGGAAATTCCGAAATCCAATCCGAAATATTTCCGAAATGCAATTTTCGGAAATTCCGATCCGAATTTCCGATTTCCGAAATTATAAATTGTAGAGTGAGTAGAGACATTTGAGAATCGAACACGAGACCTCTCACACTCAAAACACGAAACTTACCATCAAACCAATAGTAATTGTTGTAAATAATTCAAACATTTTATACTATATACTATTTGTTATAGAAGAATACTATATAATATATTTTATATACATTTACTATATGTAAATATTAATATACATATTATAGTATACTTTATAATACTATATACTATATAATATATTTTATATACTTTATACTATATGTATATTGTATAGTTTATACTATAGTTTTATTTTATACTATATACTATAGTTTATACTGTAGTTTTTAGTATTATTTTATAATATATACTATATATTATAGTTTATAGTATAGTTTTTTAATTATACTATATACTATATGCTATAGTATAATATTATATACTTTATGCTATATACTATTTACTATATACTATATGTATATAGTACAATTTATACTATAGTTTTATTTTATACTATATACTATAGTTTATACTGTAGTTTTTTAATTATACTATATTATATACTGCATAATATATACTACATACTATATACTACATACTATATACTATATACTTTATACTATATGCTATAGAAGAATACTATATACTATATAACATATATTATATACTATATACTATATATTATATGCTATATAAGAATACTATATATTATATAAAATATAAAGTGAATATCTAATTTTAAAGGTAAATATATCATAAATTTCATTAAAAATGATAACATTATATATAATAGGAATAATGACAAAGAAAATTATACAAATTATAAAACAAGTATTTTAAATATTGAAGGATTTCAAACAAAGCATTATTATAAATAATAATATAGATTTAAATATTCATTTGTTTTGAGCTTCCTAAAAGAAAAATAACTTAATAAATATGAATTAATAAGTATAATTACTTACAAAATGATAAAATGTAGAGTTAGTAGAGACATTTGAGAATCGAATACTATAATACTATATACTATATAATATATTTTATATACTTTATACTGTGTGTAAATATAAATATACATATGATAATATAGTATAAACTATACTATATACTATATACTATATAATATATTTTATATACTTTATACTATATGATAGTATATAAATATATTATATACTATATGTATATAGTATAGTTTATACTATAGTTTTATTTTATACTATATATTATAGTCTATAGTTTATATTGTAGTTTTTTAGTATTATTTTATAATATATACTATATACTATAGTTTATATTGTAGTATCTGTAGTTGTTTAATATTATTTTATAATATATACTATATATTATAGTTTATACTGTAGTTTTTTAATTATATTATATTATATACTACATACTATATACTATATGCTATAGAAGAATACTATATACTATATATTATATACTTTATGATATATATACTATATACTATATGTATATAGTACATTTTATACTATAGTTTTATTTTATACTATATACTGTAGTTTATACTGTAGTTTTAGAATTATACTATATTATATAGTGCATACTATATACTACATACTATATACTATATGCTATAAAAGAATACTTTATACTATATACCATATATTATATACTATATACTATATACTATATATTATATACTATATATTATATGCTATATAAGAACACTATATACTATATATTATATAAAATAAAGTGAATATCTAATTTCAAAGGTAAATATATCATAAATTTCATTAAAAATGATAACATTTTATATAATAGGAATAATGACAAAGAAAATTATACAAATTATAAAACAAGTATTTTAAATATTGAAGGATTTCGAACAAAGCATTATCATAAATCATAATATAGATTCAAATATTCATTTGATTTGAGCTTCCTAAAAGAAAAATAACTTAATAAATATGAATTAATAAGTATAATTACTTACAAAATGATAATAGTTTATAATATAGTTTTATAGTTTTATTTTATACTATATATTATATGCTATTCATATAAATTTTATAATTTTATTTTATACTATATACTATTCATATAAATTTTATAGTTTTATTTTATACTATATACTATAGTATATATTAAATATAAAATATGACTCAAAAACTAAAAGTGAAAAAAGTAAAAAAATTTAATATAGTATTTATATACTATTTATAATTTTATTTTATAACTATAACTATAATTTTATTTTATAATTTTATTTTATAACTATTTATATAGCACATCAGCAGAATAATTAATCTCTCATGTCTTTGGTAGATATTATATTGATGTTAAATGCTTGGAATATCAGATTCGATGTCGTATTATTTCTTAGGATATTAGAAAAGGCTATATATAGCTAATAGACCAACTAATTAATTTTGAAAATTTTTGAATTTCTGAATTTTTTAATTTCCGAAATTTCTGAAAAAAAATTCCGAAAATTCCGAAATCGGATGGGATTTCACATTTCCGAAAATTTTTGGATGGAAATTGGAATTGGTTTTTCATTTCCGAAATTTTTTGGAATTTTTCCGAAATACCCTATTTCCGATTCGATCCGTCCAATTTCCACCCCTAATTCTACCTCATGTTAATGTTGGGTGAATTTCCCTCCCATTATTTATTTAGGAATTTTCTCTGCCTGATTATACATTAGTAGTTAATTGTACAATAAAGATAATTGAATATAGGGGTTTTTAATTTTTTTTAAGATTAAATGGTATTTTTATTAGTATGAGGTTGCCGTTGGATTGAATATTACACATATTGATATTTGTTTAATAATATAATGTTGCTAGTCGATAGATGCATTGTTCGAATTAGGGGTATCTAATCATGTATCAAACTATCTAATCTGAAGATGTAACATTTGTAATAATAAGGGGTCCCAAGTCGTTAGATCTTCGGAGTAAGAGCTTAAATACATTTTTTTTATATATTAAGTTAACAATATCATATCAATTTTGAGATTTAGTCGTCTACATGAAAAGTTGTCAGTCTAATTGTATGTATGATTTTTTCATAAATATAAAAATTTATATAAAACAGTCTCACAAACTTATTTGTATGAGATTGAACAACCACTAACCACATTCCATGTAAATCTCAGTTTGCATATTGATCTTTGTTTTAGGAATTATGAATAAGAGCATCTACATCAATTGTTTTTAATTGTGTTTTAGCTGATAAAGTAATATTTTAATAATAAAATATACATTTTGTGTTTTTGTAAGGTGTCGATGTTTCCCTACAAGAACATTTTTAGAAGAAAGTGTATATACGAGGGAAAAACAATGATCAGATGAGGTCCAACATAATAATTTTTCTTTTCCTTTTCTTAATTTTTTTGATATTTTTTTAATATATTATTAACACTCTGAAATAAATTGATGCAGATGTTGTAATAGATTCATCCTGAATATTAAATTTATAAAACAACATCACATGTTTTTTCTATAGAAAAACATAACCAAAACCATATTGTGGGTGTAGTGGGACCTACATATTAAAAAAGGGATATAGATATAAGTAACAAATTAGGGTTGCTTTAATAGTATACGTGTATGTTTTGATGATAATATATCCAGTCCCTTAAGATTAATTGTCCGTTGATAAAAAGAATATAAAAAATATCAGTATCACTTCTTCACTATCAAATATCCACAACAATTTCTTGATATTCTCATTTCACATTTTGTCTGTTTGCAGTTTTGCACTAGCTTCTACAACTTAACTACTTTGAAGCCAACACTTCCACATAACTGGTCCCATGTTTGATGGGTCAAGTAATTGTGATTGGTTGGTCTAAGTTCAGTTGCGTTTTAGATAATAATGTTTGTAAAATCAAATTTACTAAAAAAAGATATATGTAGTCGTGCATTTTGTATCATTACGTATTAATTTCTAATCCACAAATTTTAATTCGCAATAATAACAGAAATAAATATGAACTTAAAATATTAGAAATTAAGAATCAGATATTTTGCAGAATTAATCAATTTTGGATTTATAGATAACACGTCATTGAGTTCGTAGATTTTATTGCACAATCAATTAAAACACTCAAGCCAAACATATGGAATCAAACCAAAAACTCAGTACCACCAATGATTCATCCTTTCTCGACCCAGTTGTTTTTAGATTATAGGCTTTTATCAACCATACTCAATTTACTCATAGTGTCAAATCCATCTTCATTTATTTACTTCTTTTACTCTAGATTCCCTGTTGAGTTTTTCTCACAATTTAATGTAACAAATAAAAAATGAATCTCAACTCCAAAAATATCCATGCATCTCTATGTCAAATATATTTAAGCTATCATAACAAATCTCGTACGCATTGTTCTAACTATGGACAAAGTTTATTTAGAATCCAATTTAATTTGGAACTCTCCTGTTGTCTTTATTATAATCAATATATGTCCAATATGGCAATATATATCTATTTACAAAATTATATTTGAGGATGGGCTTAGGATTCCTGAGTTGGATGCAATAGCAGTTAATCAAACTCCAAAGATGGGCTGGATGATGACTGGCTAAGAAAATATGATTCTCAGCCCACACATAGTTTGTTTGGGCTTTTTTATTCTTAGCCCAGCAGGCCAAATTATTCTTCAAGAATTTGGAGCTCAAAATGAGTAAGAACAACATTTATAAATCAATTTTGGTCATTTATTCAGGACATTTTTCATCTTTTAACAATCAAGTATTCGATTTTCAATTTTAATTCTTTATATTTTAATTTTTTTCGATGTTAATCCAATTTGAGTCGGAAATTTCAAAATCGTTGTCATGGCCGCCGTAATTTGGCTACCATATTAGAACTTTCGACAGCTATGTCAGTGATTTTGAAATTTTCAACTAAAATTGGATTGAAATTGGAAAAAAATAAAAAGTAAGGACCAAAATTAGAAAATAGATACTTGATTGTCGCGAATAAATACCTTACTTACAAGACCAAACTTGAAATTAAGCTTAATAATTAACCCCACTTTACCTACCATGAGCCTTTTAATTTAAGATATATCTCACTTTAATTTATAAGTATATTGATTGGGATGGTCAATTGTTAAAACTTGTATCACTCAAATTTTCTAATATTCTAGATCACAAAACTTTTCATGCTACAATAATATATTTATATCAATTTTCCAGCATTGATGTAGCATTTATAGTAAAATTCTAATGTGTACAATCTTATATACAACTATAATTATACTCCTAGATATCAAATAACATTTCACCTTTAACTTAAAAACCAAGCAATAAATTAGACGAGTGTATATATAAAAAAAGAAAAGAAAAATAAAATACATTGATTATATTATTTTAAGTTTCGAATTCGTGCAACCAAATAATATACATTTTCTAATTTTCTTAAATAAGCATTAGTGGGGTTCTTATTTTATCATGCAAGAAAATTATGTTTTCTTGAAAGAAAAATCTACACAAAATAATTAAAATATATAAATGGAAAATAGAATATCTCTTTGATCTAACCTATCCTAGGCATCCAGCTGATCATGTGCTTGATATTTTATTTTTACGTGGAGTTGGACCACTAATTAGTTTTCTTTGGTATAAATTAATAAGGTTCTCCAAAATAGTCAAAATTTGAGGCTAACAATAACAAGGTGGCCCACTATACACATCAAAATGAAGCTAAATACTTTGAACATCTTAGAACTCATACAAACCTCACAAAAGTATTCAATTTTTTATTTTTTTTTTCTGGTAGACATTTAGTTTCTGAATAATTCTCGAATCAAACGACTTTCCTTATCCACGAGGCAAAAACAAAAAATGCATGATACATAAATATTTATAAGTTTATTTAAAAAAAAATTAAAGTAGAGCTCATGTGAAATTATTGAACCGAATTATGTAAGACATATTAATCTATACTTCACAATCCATATATAAATTTGTGAAAATAAATTTGATTTGTGGATGATTGAGACTTCGTTTCAAAAATTTATGTTCATGAGACCATTTTATATATATTTGCTATACACAAATTGAAGTTCCTAGCTAGTTTTATATCTATATTGTTAAAAAAAAACTATTATATATATATATATATATATATATATATATATTCCAGTACAATTTGATCGGAGAAGATAATGTAGGAGGTCAAAATTATGTACCCACATCTATTAAATTAAAATACGTCTTCTAGTGATTTTGAATGTGCACAACAATAAATTTAAAGACAGAAACATTTTGGACCACAAAAGATCAGGAAAAAAAAAAAAAAAAAGAATGTTGAAATCAGTTACACCATGTACAGCATTTATTTTACTTTTATGGGTTCAAATACACTTCATTGACCATAATAAACAATTTTATTATAAAAAAATATTTCCAATATCATAAGCAACTATTGAAAAAAGAAACTTATAAAACATCTTGAAATTTTATGATAAAGTCCAACAAATAAATTCCACCCATTTGATTTCACGTTCTAATTAATCGTCAAATAACTTCATCACTTTGACTAAGAAAGACAAAGTAAGATGAAAAGAAAATGTGATAATTCAAAAGTCTAAAAAATTATCAACGTAAACTAAGAAGCATCTAATTCTTTGCTCCATTCCTTCAAGATTACTTTAGGGATCATGACTAAAAATATCACCTTATTCACAACATAAAAAGCATAACCCTCATTCTTCTTAGTCAAGACAAAGAGACCATGAAGTCAATTCTTCCAATCTAATGGGAAAAGTATTTAATTTTTTATTAAATATCTTGAATACGGTAATGATTTTTTTTCCCTAACATGAGTGTATATATAGAAGTAATATTATAGTATAATATGGATCGTGAAGTGTATATTGCTAAGTTGGATAGACTGTATCATCTAACCTAACTAGCTAGTTACATGTTAGCTACTTTAAGTGATGATGATCTTTTAGGAACTTGGTTTTTAAAGTTGGCGTTGATTGATTTTTAACCAATTTTTATATATCATTTAATTTGATGAAAATAAAAACGAGTTGAAAAGTTGAAATCTACATCGTATAGATGAACTTATTGTATTTACATTCTCAAAACCAAATTTAAATGAGTAAAATATTAATGTGTAAAAAATGTATGGGTTAATGTCTTATTGATACATTTAGTTTTGGATGGAGTATTCATGTTTTATGTTATATGATATACGAATTTCTGTATACAAAAGGTACTTACTATAAGTCTATAACACATGCATATGATAGGTGGATTGAATTCTTCTCTATCCTTACTTCTCAATTTATAAAAGTTTTTTTTTTCTCTCAATATAATAATTAAACTTTTTATATAAAAATACATATATCATATTAATTAAATGAATAACAAATTAGTGCACAAATTATAAACGATTCTGGTATCTGAATTATCACATAATGATACAAGAGTCCAAAGTAGATCCAAATCGTCCTTATAGCAAATAAAGTGAGTCAAAAAAGGAGTCATTATCTCATCTATCTATCATACAAAAGAGGGGAAAACAGAGAGAAATCCCATGTGAGAATCTGGTCTACTACTTTTTATCATTCACATTCAAACCTAAAGAATAAACATAAATAAGAAACTTTAGTGATACACACAATTTAGATGAGTTGGACTCTCATGTTATATAATCTAAAACTTAATTAAAAAAAGAATCTGTGTACACACATAAATTAATATGTTTCTGTGCAACCCATCTCATTAGAAATTAACTTTACTGATCAAATCTATTAAATTGGTGGTTTCGAATTTTTCATCCTAATCATTGAGAGATTGAAATTGAGGTCTCAAAATATCCAACCCCAACAAATATATCATTGTGTTGAGAAAAAATTCTCCCACACAAATATATACTAATAGCCAATGATGTGAGAGAAATCTTACAATATTTGGTTTCACACATGAACAAAAGTCTGAGAATTTATGATTTTGATCACATTCACATACAAATCAATAAAAAAACAAACACAAAAACTCATGTGCTAAGTTTCTAGGGTCGAGTCACCGTAAGAATAGGATGAGATACCTTGATTTTCTTTGGGAACAAAAAGGAAAGAAAAAAAATGTATTTATATGAAAAAGTGTTAATTTTTTTAATAACTAGTATAGGTGTCGTGCGTTGCACGGTTTGTTATATAATATATGATAAATATCAATTATTTTACTCAACTATTCATACCTTTATGCACTGTAACTTAGGAAAAAAATGAAGATTTTCAACACAATTTGTACTATGTACCTTTATGTGATATTAATATGACTTTTATATTATATTATGTCACATTTATGTACAAATATTCTGACTTTTATGCATCTTTATATATTATATAAATGTCAGAATATTTGTATATAAATGTGACATAATATAACATAAAGGTCGCATTGATATCACATAAAGGTGTACAGTTCAAATTATATTGAAAATCTTCATTTTTTTTCTAAGTTACAGTACATAAAGGTCATGATAGTTGTACATAAATGTCACACATTTATAACATAAAAGTCATGCATTTACAACATAAAGGTCATGACCTGAAGCAAAAAAAAAAAAGGCAAAATTTTAAAACATGCGGATCCGGGTCAAAAACTGGGTCGACCCGAATTACATATACACCAAGTGCACACAAGACCAACTAAAAAACAAAAAGAAGATTACAATTAACTAAAAATAGAATTCTTAAGCATTAGAAAATAGAAAACTTACTCATCATCCTATATTATATAATCCAACAATGGGGACATTTATTTTTGATTTATCCTAGCTTTGGGTTGAATCAAATGGTAACAATTAACAAGTACCGACCTCATCTATGAGAAGAAAAAATGAAAAAGATGTTTTATCCCACAACACATTACAATATTTTAATATCTAATAACGATAATAAAAATAAAAGAAAAAAACAAAAAAATATTAAAATATTAAAATATTAAAATGTTGGTACTTAAAATTAAAGGTGTGTTTGGGTGTGAACTTTCTCCAAAGTCCAATCCAACGGCCCATTTCAATCCTTTTGACTTTCTGTAACCCTATTATCATCACTCCCACCGCTTCTCCCGGTACCCCGTCCCCACCACCCATTTAAACTTGGTCAATGCACCATTCACTTTCTCTCTCTTCACTGTCGACGTGTCATCATTTCATTGGCTCCATCGTTTGACCGCAGCAGGTCAAATCCACACTACCATTTTTATTAAATAGAAAGATAATTAAATAAATAAATATAGAAAAAGCATCACCAGTTTGACTCTCTCTCTCCTCCCTATTTTATCACCTGTGTTCCTCTTTCAACTTCTTACTTTCTCTCTCTTCAAAGATGACAGTAGATTTAATGCCAGGCTACAGCTTCGCATCCAAAATGGACGAAAACGCCGCCCAAGAAGCCGCCGCCGCCGGCCTCCAGAGCGTCGAGAGTCTCATCAGATTGCTCTCTCACTCCCACCAGGAGCCCTCCCCCGCCGCCGCCGCCGCCGCCGACGTCGCCGTCGACAAATTCAAAAAATTCATCTCCTTCCTCGACCGGACTCGGACCGGCCACGCCCGCTTCCGCCGCGGCCCGATTCAGAAACCCCAACCGAAAAAGACCGAGCCGGCGGCAGAACCGGTCCGGCCTCCGAAAACCGAGGAGAAAGATCCGGCTAATTCGAGGGTTTACTGCCCGACGCCGATTCAGCGGCTGCCGCCGCTGCCGCACCACCACCAGCTCATCAAAAACGATCGGAAAGAGCCGTCTGCGACGATAAACTTCGCGTCGCCGGCGAATTCGTTCATGTCGTCGCTGACCGGAGATACAGACAGCGTGCAGCCGTCGATGTCGTCGGGGTTCCAGATCACGAACCTCTCGCAGGTTTCCTCCGCCGGGAGGCCGCCGGCGTCGACGTCGTCGTTTAAGAGGAAGTGCAGCTCCATGGATGACACGACCGCCAAATGCGGCGGTGGCTCGTCGGGGAGCCGTTGCCATTGCCCCAAGAAAAGGTAAAGAAATAGGTCAACTCCGACCAAAACGTCATCGTATCATAATAATATAAAAACATTATTAAAATAATATTAGTGTGTTAATTGTTGTTCTAATTACATGATTTGTGGAACAGAAAATCGAAATTGAAGAGAGTAGAGAGAGTGCCAGCTATTAGCATGAAGATGGCTGATATTCCACCTGATGATTACTCTTGGAGAAAATATGGTCAAAAGCCCATCAAGGGTTCACCTCATCCTAGGTATAGTTTTTTTCATCAAATTTTACTATAATTTGTATTATTCAAGATTCTTTAACATACATACATATATGTGACAATTATTTAATCATATATATTGGAATTTCAGGGGATATTACAAGTGCAGTAGCTTAAGAGGGTGCCCGGCCCGAAAGCACGTGGAAAGGGCATTGGATGATCCGACAATGCTGATAGTGACCTACGAAGGAGAACACAATCATGCCCACAATAACAACGATGCACCCGCACTTGTTCTTGAATCATCTTGATCTTGATCTCGACGGTCCAGATTTCGCCACGGCGCCGGTCATGAAAGGGTAATCGCCACCGTCCAAAGCGATGGTCAGTCAACTCTCGAGACAAGAGGACAAAGATTGGGGCCAATTTGTTTATTTATTCTTGTGTATGTGCTCCCTTTATTCATCTCGTTGAAAGACTTTTTGAATTTGTGTGGAAATAGTAAAAAGGGAAAAGAGAAGAAGAAAAGAGAGAGCAAGTTGAATCATTCAAGTTGTGGGGTTTTTACTTTCTCCAAATTGGTCAAAGTATTGCATTGTTGATGCCAATTCCAATTGTTTACGATGTCGTATTTGGTTCTTGAGTGTGAACGTAACGGATCCTGCACTTGATGAATATTCATAAATTAGCCTTGTCTATACTAAGTTCGATCCAAATTGGTGTAATACTATTCAAAATTTTAACTTTATAAACTTAATCATTGTTGATGCAAATTGAGTGGAAATTATGATATGTGAATTATACAAGTTAATGATGGGATGTATGTTAGGTGCATACTTCCCAATATAGCATGTCACATACCATGAGTTGGTTGGCATTGTTTGCTTGTTTCAATTATTATTTCAGCCGGATTATTGATTAGAAAAATTATTTGAGTAAATTGATTATTAATATTAAATGAGCAAATTAATTAGTAAATAATGTGTGTTGAAGGAAAAAGTGTAGTGTATAGGACCGTTGAAAACAGATCATTATTTTGGAAGAGACTAGAAATGGTGGGTGGAGCCTTCCAAGTTAATCAAACTTGGACTTTTTTGGACGAATGATGTTTAAATACAACATCTAATAAAAAGCCAGATGAATATATATATATATATATATATATATATATATATATATATATATATATATTAAATTTGATAATTTGTCCATTTTTTTTATATATGGTTGTGAAAATTATAGGTTTTTGTTGGTTTATTAAAATTACTATTTGACTTATGCAATTTTGATTATACATAAGTGAATATGGAAACATGTTTACGAAATTAATATAAATACAAAATAGGAATGTATATCTTAAAAGAAATTAATGTCATTTGGAAAATAATTTATGACATGAATGAGCTAAGTTGACTTAATGCGTGGCTCATTATTTCAACTTTTGCATAATGACCATATATAAAATCATACACAATATTTTATTTTGTTTATATATCAATGATGTTATTAATGCATTTATTAATCAAACGAGACCCAAGATTAAACCACACAACATTTTATTAGGCTTTAGTCTTAGTGTGACGTGGATAATGCTGCAGTTCATTATTAATGTTACACATTATAATTTTGGATCTCACATCACTAATACACACACACACAAAATTACATCATTTTATGTTTTAATAAAAGTGTTGTGTGTTGCACTGTTGCTAAATGATAAGTATCAGTATTTTATTCATTGGATTGATTTTTAAAGAAAAATATGTAAGATCGACCACTAGTACATTGTATAAATTTGTTGAAGATTATAATAAATGGGTGGTTGATAAATAAAGATCTTGGTTGAGAATAAAATCAAGGGATGTTGGATTGGGTGACTTTTAGAAGATCTAATGTTGACCATTGATCTTCAAAAAAATACTCAAAAAATGTTGACCATTAGTCAGCTTAAATGTTGCAGGTGTGATGGAAACCAAAGTCACAAATCACGACGAATTGTTTATGCTCGATCAGAGTGCAATATGACTAAGCATTCTTTTATGATATATATTTTTTATAATTTTTTATTTAATGTTTTTAATTTTATAAAATTAGGTGTGACCCTTGAGTCCTTGACCTTATTAAACTAAAATTATATTTAGATGTTGCAGTTGTCTCACATGTGCTAAGATTGAGGACGTAAGATCCCTTCCAAGATAATGAAATATATATTTTGTAAATAGTAATTTATTTCTGGGTTTGATCAGAAAAAAACAAAAACGTCCCTTCGATGGTTTTCAATGAAAATAATGTTCCGATTTCATGTTTCATGGGTCAATATTTTTTTAATATAAAATAAACTAATAAACTAATTATATGATTAATAGTTTCCTATAAATGAATATTTTGTACAATTTAGATCCTAAACAAAATTATCTTACCCCATTCTTTTCACATCTAAATTTAATTTTAACCCACATTTACGACTATAACATAGTTAACATCTAATTGGTTTTGAGCTTCTACTACACTCTAACTCTGATTTTTATCCTTTTTTTTTTTTTTTAAATCTCAAACACCTTTTATTCTCTAATGATTATTAAGTAATTTATCCACAATATCGAATTTTATTCACTAATCCAGATTCAAAAGCAATCACAAACACTTCCTTAACGTGCTTTCTTTCTATCATTGCTTTGGCGTGAATAATGTATTATGTATAAAAGTCAAAACCCCAACTTTCATTTAATTTGTGCCATCGACATTCGATACATGATTGGGATAATGACTTGTTTTGGTTGAGCCTCAAGAATAATTCATTTAAATAAATTTTCTATTTTTAGTATATTACTTCTTTTCCCTCATCTCTTTGCAAATCTCACAAGAAACCCACAAAAACAGAAATATGGAGGATCTAACTTCAATTTTACGAGAAAAATGACCTCACGTCCTTATTCACCTCAAAGTTAATTTTTATGTTTTGGAAATTGTTATTTCAATCAAAAATTTCTCAAAATAATATAACTTTATATATATAATATGTTTTATAGCTCGATCAATATTGAAAAAATAATAATTTGCAGGTGTGTTCAGCTGACTTGATAAGTCAGTTGTGAAATATGACAGCTTCACAGAATCATAGTGTCATTTCAAGATTTTTTTTTTAATCGGATGTGCACTTTTTTTTTTTCTTCTTCTAAATAATCGATGTCATAAATCATTTATATATACACACACAAAAGGTTATGTTATTTTGACCAATAATGAAAGATTTGGTTAAAATGACAATCGAGTAAAAATTGTAATTTTTTTTTTCAACAATTAACCTTTTAATGTTTGTCTTCAAGAATGTTCAATTATGATCGTATATATTATTCATTGCATATTTTATCATCCTCCAACATAATAATTAGTTGTTTCATTAATCAAATGGATTCTACTATCATGAAAAATTATTTGGAAAAATATAACTAGCAAATGCAATATGGAATTTATTTTGATAATAGAAGCACTGATATAGGAAATTAGGAATAAATAATGTTTGCTTAAGTAAATAACCCATTTCACTTTTCTAATTATGACCCATTAGAAAATTTCTCGATTTTCCAAACTCCAAAAAATGACCTGTCAAGGCCCATAATTGGGCCCAAATCAAAAATATGATCTCAGCCCACATAAATTGTTACGATCATGGTCTTAAATTATTGACTCAAAACATGTAGGTCCAAGATGTCATTTTGGGCTAAAATATTGCTTTTTATTAAACCTTAAATTTAACCCACTGTCAGACTTCAGCCCAAGTATTTTTCCAAATTTAAATTATTTCAAAACGGGCTCTTGAATTGAATTTGAACATGTTATTCACAATCTTCATCATTTGACAAGGTTAGAGTCTTAGAGATCATCTCTCTCAAAAAATTAACTATGCACATCTTTGAATTATATGTTTAAATATGATATAATAAGCATGTAAATTTTTTAAATGTGAAGTCAAAAGATAAATAATCAATAAAATAATAGTTTTTTTTATAATTAATTTGTTTATTTGCCTCAAAGGAAAAGACAATAGAAAGGCTCCCCACTGTCGCTCAAAAGCTCCATTATTTATTTAATTTGCAATATATATGTATATAATATCTTTTTTAAGAATATATATATAATCAGAAAGTTGTTTAGGCCCCACTTGTTAATTAATTCTAATCAGGCAATCCATTATCATCCTAAAACTAGTCTCAATTAAGCACAGTGGCTTCTGACAATGCTCTGAACTGTCTGCTAATACAACCATTTCTTCCTACTCTTACACTTTTAATTATCAAATTTAATAAATTAGTGATTTGTTAATTTCGTCATCTTCCTCTAATTAAGAATGCATGAAGTTTCCAGAGTTTTTTTCAATTGCTTCAATGGGACTTGCGGTCAACCACTGAAAATGCACCATATTTTGTGATAATTAATTTACCTTTGTTAATGGGTCATCCATAAAACTTATTTATTTCATGTGTGATTAATCATAGTACAAACTCCTATATTCTTCACAACATCATTATATTGCAACATATAGTGAGTGTGGTAATGATCATCGATATGATTTGACAGGACTAACATAATAGCATTGAGCTGAACCTTTACCTTTTTTTTTTTTTTTGTCATCAATAATTTAACCAATCCTATATTTTTGTCATCAATAATTTAACCAATTCTATACACACACACACACACACACATATATATTTCATTGTGAAACGCACTTTTTAAAGGATTTATTATTTAGACAATCATTTTATTTTATTTACATTTTACACCAAATATATACATATTTTATTATTAACTTACGATATCTAAAAATTATCGGATTAAATATTATTATTTGATATTAAATATATTAATTAATTGACATTGTTTTTGTTTTTGTGCTCAATTATACCGTTGCATCAACACTAATATCAACAGTTATAATTTTCAGTTTTGTATATAATATCATACTCTCTCTATTTATTTTAAAATAAATGTCGTTTTAGATTTTATTCACGTAGATTAAGGAAGGTGACAAAAAATCTGATCTACCCTATTTAAATATAATATTGTGATAATTTTTTACTCTTTCCTTTTCTCTTAATAATCCTTTATAACACATTTAATTTGGTTTGAGCAAATGAAGATATTTTTGATAGATTACAGGTAAGCATATCTTAAACTCCCATAATGATATTTATTTTGATATATATATATATATATATATATACACTAAAATGACATTATTTTAGTACGGAGTGAGTATGATTCAACTCGAATTTATGAATCTAATAGAAAAAATTAAATTTAAAAACTAGGACCGGTTGAATTTTAAAAAATAAAAAAAATAATGCAGAAAACAGTAATGAATTGCCAGCGTGGCCCCACGTGTTGGACGCGCGTGCGGCTAGACCGATTTAATGAAAGCAAACAAATCGTGGAAAATGTTGAGACCTTATTAAGCTTTTGGAAATTGAAGCTTTGAATGAAGGCCATCTAAATATGGATGCTGACATGGTCGAGGTGAATTGAACCGAATTTTTTCCTTTAAACCGAATCAAAGTCAAAGTCAACATGAGTGAACAACTTAAAGAAGCGAACAAGAGTTACTTCATGAAGAGCGAACTGTTTTATGACGTTATTTGCAAACTGATTAAGTGCGAATTGATTAAGTTTTGAGACATGATGACGAACTGATTAATGATGAAGTAGGGCGAACAGGTTTGAATTCAAATGATTGCCATTTTCGCGGACCAGTCGCCATTTCCCATATTTATCGGATGATTCCAACGGCCACTTATCATAGGAAGTATATAAACTTATGATGCTCATTCTTTCATTTTTACGCACAATCGTATTGCTAAAACACACATATATATACTTTCACTAAAAAATTGTCTAGCAACTTTACTGACTTGAGCGTTGGAGTTTTATCGTCGGGAATCCCTCCCAATTTTTATTTTGCAGGTAATTCAATCGGAGATATCAAGTTTTTATCCGAATAAAAAGAGGGTCAGATCGGAGCAATATCAAATGCAAAAATAGAAAAGACAACCAAACATACAACAATAACATGGTTACAAATCCACACACATTTCTTGCAGAAACCCGACATTAATCTCCACAAAAAGAATGAAAATTAATCAAGAAGGCGAAGGCCCCAGTTCAGGCAAATCCAATGCAGAAGCCTCAAAATGCGGATTCCGACACGGAATCGGCGCACGTGCCGGCCAATACGAACAATACCTGGCACGTGCGTAAAACGCCGCGCATTCAGCCACCGGTCTTTGCAACGGAAAGCCCGCAATACAATTATTCCTCACATCCAGGGCCCGATTCCTGATCAGCCTCCAACAACCAGGCCCGACATGCGTGAAATAATTATCCGACAACGACAAATTCACCACCTTCCCCAACGAACACACCACCTCCGGCACGCCGCCGTAGAGCAGATTTCCGGCGAGGTTGAGAACTTCCAGATTCTCCAAACAGCCCAACGAAAACGGCAACGGGCCTGTAAGATAATTATTTCCGGCGTCGAAAACGACGGCCTGTTTCAGCAATCCGATCTCGTAGGGCAAGCAGCCGCTTAGCTGGTTGTTGAGGAGAACGATCTCGGAGATGTTCGACAGGGCCCGGGGAATGCCACGTGGGATCGGGCCGAAGATCCTGTTGTTGGCTAGAGAGAGAAAGTAGATGTGGTTGGCGGCGATGGCGTCGGGGAGTCTCGTCTGGAAGTCGTTGTCGTTGATGAAGAGAGCGTCGAGGCTTCTGGTGAAGAGCTGGGGCGGAATCGGGCCGGAGAAGGAGTTGAAGCGTATGTCGAGGTAGGCTAGGGTTTCCATGGCGAGGATGGCAGTGGGGAAGGGCCCGGAGAATCTGTTGTTGCTGATGTCGAGCTCGTAGAGGTACGGCAGGGCGGCGGTGGCCGGAGATAGGGTTCCGGCGAAGAGGTTGGAGTTGGCGTGGAAGAGGGCGATGTCGGGAAGCTGGTCGAGGAATCCGGCCAGTGTCGGGGCGGCGAGGTGGAAGCCGTTGAAGTCAATGGAAGCGAGCGCGGTGGCGGACTGGTTGTCCGGCGGGCTTTCGCAGAAGAATCCTCTGTAGCTGCAGATGTCTGCGCCCGTCCACGTGGCGGTGACGTTGAGTGGGTCGGAGATTATGAGGGTCTTGAATTTTTGGATGATTGGGAAGACAAGGGCTAGTCTTTGATCGGCGAAAATGAGCTCGGTTTCTGGTGGAGGTGCCGGTGGTGGTGACGGCGGTGGAGCAAACGGGAATGCCACGTTGGCGGCGGCGGGTATGGCTTCAGGTGTTTGGGAAAGTAGTACGATTATGATCATGTTGAAGATGAGAATCTTGAATCTTGTAATCATTTTTACTTGCATTTTGGGTTAACTTATTCTTGGATATATAGCCTAAGACTGCACACACACACACACACTCACTCGTGCACATTCTCAACCCAACCTAAAATAAAATATTAATTTCTCTTTCATCCATCTATTCAACCTACAATTCAAATTAACTTTATCTTTTTTCACCTACATCCACAACCCAACACAACCTAAAATAATAATAATTATTTTATTATATATTAATTACATATATTTTATAATCAATATTTATTATATTTAAAATGTATAAAAAATACATTAAATAATTTAATATTCTAAATCTATAATTATAATACGAAAAATAATTTAAAATACATTTAGAATAAGATACAATTACAGAAGTTGAAAGACGAAATTGAAAAATAAATAAATCAAACTACAAGTAGATGCATGAAATAAAAAAAATTACAAATACAAAAAATGCAAATTACATATTAATTCCTAGCTAGTTCCAAATTTTTGTCATATATGCTCAAATTCGTTGTTGAACATTTTGGAACAAATTTCGGATGATATTTTGTGGTGGTTGGACATGCTCAGAGGTAGGATCTTGATTTAAATTCGGAGAAAATTGAGAGTTTTGATAATAACTTGATAATCTTCTGAGAGAGGAAAAGATTGAGAGTTAAGAATTGATTGAAAGCTTGGATAATTTTGAGAGTTTTGATAATTTTGGGAGTTTGGAAAATAATTAGGATGGTTTGGATTCATGATTGAAATTGAGAGATGAATGATAAAAATTAGAGAAAATAGAGAATTTTAGATGGTGTTCCAAAATATGTCAATATTGGTGTCTATTTATAGAAAATTAAAAAATACGAATTTTGATATATATATATATATGTATATTTTAAATACATATTATCCACAATATTTACAATATATATTTTATCCATATAAGATCTAATTAAATAAATAAAAAATTGACATGTGTCAACTTTTAATTGTATGCCCCAAATTGAGAACTTTGGTTGATAAGGTTGATATTCCAACCGGTTGCCACCATGACATTTATTTCCAATTTTTTTTTTCTTTTTTTGTCCTTTTTCTCATTTGGGTTGGCAACCTGTGGCGATGTGGGTTGGCAACCCGTGGCGAAGTAGAGTTTAGAGTGTGAAAGAAATATTGGAAACTAGTGGGGAATGTACAAAATCAAGGGGCGGGACATTTCATATTATATCTTGGCAAAAACTCATGTGCAACCGTCGCACCGTGCGATGGTTGCACTTATAGCACAAAAATATATACTTATAGCCGTAAAATACATAATTAAATAACGCATACTTATACTGTAAAAAACATACTTATAAAACACATGCTTATAGTTGAAAAACACATACTTATACCCGTAAAAGGTAAAAGACATACTTGAATCATGTCGCATGTGAGACAGTCTCACAAGAGACTAAAGAATATCTTTTATTTTATTTCAAATTAATCATCACATGATGTGATATGTATTAAATGTTACAAGACATGAGATCATGTAATATCAAATGTAAAAATCCGGACTTCAAAACTAGTAACTCTAATTTAAAATTTTCAATTTTATCTTATATGTTTAAAAGATATCCAATTTGAACTCGATTTTTGCTGGAAATTAAGAAAGTTGTTAGATATGTCATCATTGCAATATAACTAATTTCAATGAGTTTTATAACTTTTCTTCAAAATTAGACTTAAATTGGAAAATTATAATACATATAAGATTTAAATTGAAAATCTTGAATTTGCAAAACTAGTTTTGTGAAAGTCATAAATTAGAAGACTAGTATTGGAACATAATTCCCTCCTAGTATATAATTTAAGCAGTGTTAGGTTTTCTTTGTACTATTTTGGAGTGCTTTGGTTGGTAGAGGATGACATTGTTTTTGATAAAGTGTGATTTCTGTTGATAATGTGTAGTGTTTAGCTAATGGAGGCATATATGAGCCAATCAAATTATGTGCACTCAAAAGAGTTGAAAGTAATCACTCAAAATATGAATTTTGTTGTAAAAGATCATCATCACCAAATCACTTCAATGAGACCTTCAACTCTTCCAAAATGGTGGCATTTTTCTTTGGAATCATCACCAAAAAATTCATTATTTACAATATATATACACACACACACATACATGACTCTTGTGAGGTTATGTGATTGTGAATTTAATTCCATGAGACATATATTTATAGATGATAAGACTATCCATCTAAACTTTAATTTGAATCAAATTATTGGAATATTTTTTTGATTTATTTTATACATATA
Organism: Scutellaria galericulata; assembly: GCA_946896805.1. Taxonomy (NCBI): domain Eukaryota; kingdom Viridiplantae; phylum Streptophyta; class Magnoliopsida; order Lamiales; family Lamiaceae; genus Scutellaria; species Scutellaria galericulata. Next base: position 17,886,640 of record OX335793.1, read on the forward strand.
TTTTAGTTGATCTGAATTTGATATAGTTTCCTTTAATTTTATGAAGCAAAATTGCAATTCGAGTTTCTGGTTACTTAAATCAACAATAGAGTTGATCATAAGATTGCTATCACTAATTTTTTTGAAAGTGAATCTGATTTTATTAGGTACCTATGAAGAATCAACATTAGAAATTAGAATTTGATTTTCCTATTTTTTGATTAATTGTGGGGGTATCATCTTCAATTCATTATCAACGATATAATTGGTTATGGAATCACTCGATAATTTGAATGAAATTTGATCGATCGAAGTTAAATATTTTTGGGAATAAAATTCGAAAGTTGTATTTGATTAAACATTGTTATAAATCATGATCACAATTAAAATAAATTTGAAATTAATTAATTATTAATCTATTACATATTTAAGTTAAAACGAGTGAGAAAATGCATGATTGGTTGTTATCTAGATAGGTATAGATTGTTGATGTGGCCCAGCCCATATTGGAGACGAGCCCAATGAATAGGCCCAAATCAGACAAATGAATATAAAATGAAAAGCATCAAACGGAATTGCCACAGAAATTGCTGGAAACATCTGATTCTATTCTTCTATTCAACCAAAAGCAAAACTCTAATGCAATGAACTGTCGAGACGCCGATATGATGGAGGCGGAAACCGCTACTCCGCCTCCGGAGCTGGAGGTTGCCTCCGGTTCCGACGCTAACGATGTCAGAAATTTGCTGACGATGGCGCGCCAACTCATTGATCAAGGGAAGGCTTCCCAGGCCCTCCAAGCGGTAAATTTTCTTCGCCCAATTTTACTTTTCATTTCCTTTACTTTTGTTTCTTTTCCTTAATCTTGAATGCAAGTTGTTATCTCTTGGCATGTTGGTTGCAGTTATGATCAGTTCGATTATTTGTTTTTGAGTTGATTCTTCCATATTTTTGCCTTTTACAGTATCTGTAAATATACTGATATCTGCTTGTTCTGGCGCATAAACTTGTAAATGCAGGTGATATTATACTTACAGGCATCATTTCTTGGATTTTTGATCCATTTTGTTTCTGAGATTTTGTGAATTCTTGACTAATTGTGCTAAATAATTTATTGATTAACGATTAATAGTGTCTGACTATTAACTTGAGAAGTGTTTAGAGACATTTAATAATTGTTTTAGTATACATTTAGCTAGCTTGATGACTTATCAATTACAGAAGAATTTGATCCAATTTTCCTTTTGCATTGCGTCGATATGACATGAGATCAAAGGGTTTATAATATCTCTTTTTTTTTGCAGTGTAATATCATTGCTTTGTGGCTGTATGCATATGGATTATTGAAACTAGTGAATCCGTGTTTGATTATCTTAATATTTAAAGAGACCTGTTGATTAGGCTTTATTATGCTTTTAAGAAGCTCGAACATTTGTCATGTTTGTTGAGTGCAAGTTTTACATGCAAAACCACGTGTACAACCTCTAATTTGATGCCATATGAAAGCTAATATCCATGGCACGTGTCGTCTCTTTGTGTTTGTTTCTGTTCCTAGTGGAATGTGTAACCATTATAACCATTTAATGTTATATCTTGCATTACTTTAATGGTGAAGTGGAAAACAGCCTTATACACAGTTGCCATGTAATAAGGTTGTTTGATTGTGCAATGTATTTGCAGAATGGTGGTTTCTTGGTGACAATGGATTGGAAGAGAGGTTAACATGACTGGTAATACATGTAGATGGGCACAAAATGAGGAAATAACATGTGAGGCAGCTGAATGATGCATTTAAAAAGTCAATTCTGTTGATTCATGATTTGTTTTTGGCTAGGGCTGGAGCAATTTTAGGATCAGTATATGTTAGCGTGACTTTTCATTGTAGATTTGAATATTTTGGTCATTCAAAGAAAAGGCAGTTATTGAATATGTTAAGAAGAAGTAAATAGCTCCATTATGTCCCTAGTAAGTGTAGCTTCTATTTACTGCCTTCCCTGTCCAATTCACCCCAAAAATGAAAAGAAAAGATTTGATCTTTTGATTTGCTAGACTGAGAAAGTACATTGTTTTATGATTTCATTAGTAATAGTAATATTCTTACTCCAGTGAGTTAAAAAAAACTTAGGACCAAATTAAGTTGCCACACTCGTGTTAGTATTAGGAAAGTGTGAGAATATCTACATCTTTCCATGTAAACTTTTTTTCATCTTGTAAACAATAATTTGTTGAGGAAATAGGGTTTCAGTTTACAGACAGAGGAAAGGGAATGCAAATTATTAAATGGAATGAGTGATGAGTATTAAATACATTGGAGGCAAAGAGGTTAACCTATTAGGCAGGTGGCTCCATAATCAGTATGTGGAAAATACTTTAGATGGGAATTGAAGGTGCAGTAAAACTGAAGGTGAATATTTTATTGATGCTTTTTCCCCTCTTTCTTTTAGAGGTATAATTCATGACAGATTGGTAATAATTTGTTCTACTGTTTGATTGCTATCCTTGGTATGTTATCAAACGTCTTTTATGAATAAGAGGTTACAAATTTATTATTTGTACCACTTGCATCATATAAGAATACTTGATGCTGAGCTTCTCCAGCACTTGATACAGTTGCATTCCCTAGATTTTGCCTCGTATGTGCCATGAGACAAGTTAACAAAATTTGGCAAGTTAGCCACCAAACCTAGTCACAAGAGACCACTTTTTTCATGTCTTCTTCTCTTTAACCCTTAAATGGTAAACTTCTTGACCATCATAAACAGGGATGGAACCACAATTCCAGTGTAGGGAGGGCGAGATTGAAACATAGATGGTCAAATAAGTTTGAAAGAGAGAAAATTATATAAACCTTGAGGATTTGAGAGGTTGCATTTATGTTTGTATAAATCTGTGAGTACCTATATAGATATGTTCACATGTAGAAAGATTTCTATTTTGCACCAAAAGTCAAAGCACACAAATATTTTCATATACTCTTCATGTTTACTTCTTCCTGTGCATCACCGTGATGTTAATCCATCTCTAACACGAATATCTGCTGAAGAGGTGTTGAATGCTGTCTTGATTTCATATGGACCTTTTGGAAGATGCTTGTCAACAGTTTTTTTATACTTGCTTATAGATCCGTCATCATTGTGAAGACTACTCCTTTAGTACTACTATATGACTAAGAGCTGGATAATTTCAAAATGTTTTGATATTTTATATAGCTTAATTGCATAAAACACACGAACTTTAATGAAATTACATTATGAAGATGCAAATTTAGTAAAATAAATCATGAATTTAATATTATTTTGCAATTTGAATCACTGTTGATTTTCCAGGGAAAACTTGCAAACTTCACATTATATTCACTTTCTTCTTTGATCAACCTTTCATGAATAAGAAGGCCAGGTTGCTGTAGGTTCTTGTACTTCGTTTCTCTATTTGTGTATGTCCCAACTTTTTCCAAACATTGAATTCTACCAATTCTTATCTGAATAATATTCTTGCTCCATTTCTGGAAGGTAGTGATTTGGACAGAGAAGTAAATTGTGTTTAACCTTTGTCATTTGAAGAGCATTGCTATGCTGGAACTAATTGAACTTTTTCTGAAGGTGGTAATGGCAATGAAATTACAAGGTGGAGACGAAGCTGTATCTCAAGGTCTGAACCGTGCTCAAGAGCTCTACAAGAATAAAATTCAAGCTAGTGCTGCTGCTGATGAGTTAGCTTCACTGTTTGCTGAATGTGCAATTGCAGAGGCCATTCCATTGCAACCTGGATCATCTCAACATAAGACGAGTGAGCAGCCAATCGAACCTGATCCTCAAGGAACTTCAATTCTTGCTGAGTCGGGGAGGAAGCAGGTGGTGCTTGATGCCTTCTCTGATGGGAGCAGCTTTGTGTGCTTGCAGTGTGGGGGGCTTGTTAGCAATCATCGCAAAGAGGAACACTATGCATTCTGGTGTTGTAAAGGATGAGTTTGTGATCTGATGCATTTGGTGTTATGCATCTGCATTTAATCGTGCTTTTGAACTTACTCGTTTCTGTGCAAATGCATGCACCATCTTGTTGTATGTTATAGTCCGGCATTTGACTGCCTTAGTAATGCTCGTCTCTCCTCTTCTCTCGGTTGTGGGATCGGTGAAGCAACAGATTTAGTATACCATTCATGTGAAATGTTTGATTGTATCCTTCAACTTTGTATCATCATATGATTTTTCTGATAGAAGAATAATACAGAGAGCTCAACTATTTCTGGTTTCAGTTGGCTATCACCATTAATTCTTAGAGGCTGTTACTTTAGCTGATTTAGATGGTGATAAGGTGGGATGAAAGAAATGGAAGTGACATACAGTTTTTATTTAATAATTATTATTTTATTATAATTATAATTGTATAGAAATAGCCCAGCACATGTACAACAGATAAGCACAAGTTGTATATAATAGAATAGAAGAACATCTCTGAGACTAAGTATCACTGCATTGTATGTATTATGCCTTTTTGAACAAAACCAATGTTGTGCTTACACACAATATGAAAAAAAGGCCAATTAGCCAAAAATTAGAAAGGAATAGAATTAAAGAGAAACAAACCCCTAGAGAAGTAGGAACACTTCACAAACGCTACTGTAAAACAACAAAGTTTCCTCTGCAAATTTCAATTTTGAACATGTATATACAACATCGGAGGCCTAAAAATATAACCTCATCTTCGATCCATCAGAATTCCACCCGAAAATACAAAGGTGAACTGTCCCACAAGATGCAACCGGTGAGTACAACAGCTACAAAACTCAACAGTCAAGCAACCATTTCACTTTCAAATTCGTCTCTACCGATACAGCTATAGGCAAACATCTCCAACTACCACTTATACCCTACCTGCATTTGAACATGGAAGACTAAGTTAGAAGAATAAGACCAAGAAAGCATAGCACTATGTTTTCTTGAGATAATAAATATACAATGGCAATAGACTTTCATATATATGTGCATGTGACAATATCCTGATTCTATACCGAGGATGAGTGTATTGGCAGTTAGATGTAGATTAGCATTCAACGGACTTTACCTGCACTTATTCAACGCACTTCCCTGTTCCATGTATTGCGAGCAGGAGTGAATAAAGGATATACAAGATTGAGACATGTAAGCTAGTGACCGTTTCTGTACATAACATCAGGAAGAGCTTGTTGACGAGGCCTAGATCTCATGATCGTTTCATCACTGTGTCTAATCCATTCCGAGAGTTTCCAAGGTTTTTGCCACTTCCATTTGAACTGTAATAGCCATTGATGATGACTCCTCTTCCATCTCCACAGCTTCCCACCATGTCCAACGAGAGCTAACTTCTTCATTGATAATTGACCCAAAGGCACCATCTGCACTTACAAGAACACTCATTGTAGCCCGAATAGATCATTATGTAAGAAAACAAAGGGTAGGGAAGAATAAATGAACCTTCCGTGTGTGATCCATGAATGCTGCAGACTCTCTATGTGGGCTATTAGCGATTCCAGCTGTGTATTTGAGTTGTTTCTGCGCTGGTACTGGAATAGGAGACAACGGACCACTCATATCATCAGCAATGTATTTGAGAGAGTTTCCCTGTAGTAACATAAGAAAGTCAAGATACAAGTAGATTCTAAAAAGAAACATATGTAAGAAAACAGACAACAGAAAATTAAAAGTCTAAAGCAATCATACTGATGACGGTGTGGCCAATGCAGCAACAACAGCTTGGTCTCTCAATTTTAGCTCCTTCTCAATTTCCTTCCTTCTCACTTCACTTTGTCGCAATAACCCCACAAGTTCCCTCATTTGCTCTTTCATCTCTTTGATTTCAATATCCTTTTCCCACAGTTGGCACCTGTTCATGGCATGAAGTCAAAACGCCGAATTGCGTAGTCAAATCATGATTTTCGTCGAATGGAAGAATTCTCAACTCTGCAGCAGTTATTCTGGTTTTATAATCTTAACCTATCTACTCTTTGTTCAGTAAGTGAAAAACATGGGTGATATTCTTTTTTCCTTTTTTTTTTTTTTTTTGTGGTGGGGAAACATACAGCTTGAAAAATAAGTGGAGCATTTAATTTATAATCAGTAAAATGTTACTTACATGCAACACCAGCATTGCCAGATTTGACAATTCCTATTAGTGCCTCGTTTCCTTTAAGTTCCCAATAAATCATAGAAACAAAGAACTAAGAATTTCAGATGGATAAGGTTCCATTTTGCCTACCTTGCATCGCCAAGATGATTGAACATAAACTGGAGTAGGTTTTTTGCCTCCCCCATAGAGCGTAGCTGGTTCCAGCGTCCACGACTAATGACACCTCGCTCTCGTTCTTCTGCTTCTGAAAGCTGTGAAGCCATTGCAACAAGTGAATTTGATGAAATACTCAGCATGCTTTCAAGAGAAGCAATTCTAGCCATCCTTGCATTTGGTGACATTGAAGATGCCCTGAAATGGGAAGGAAAAGTTAATGATATGTGTATGAATATGAATGTCAGCTAAGCATGCATGGGGCAATCTTTTTTTTAGTACAGAAGAATTACATAGTAGTATGGTGTTCAAATTTAAATGATCGGAAGTGAAATAAGGTTACCTAGAAAATCCATTTTTCCCTCTAGGTGGGCTAACACCCTTTGAAGCAAATTCATCAGCTTGTCTCAAAACAGCTAACTCTTCTGCCAATGCAGCTCGTCTGGAGATGAGACAACAAGACTTTACAAAAAAATAAAAAAATAAACTAAACTAAAAAGAATTCGAATTGTTCAACAGCACACACAAATATAATGAAACCATATTAGTTTAAGTGATAAAAAAAAGCTGAAATACTACATACACTTCACTTTGCTTCTCATACTCATAGCGAACTTCATGAACATTCACCATAACTTCAAGCTCATGCTCAAGCCAACGCAGCAAGGACTTTTCATTGCTCTGTAAAATAAAAATAAGGGTCACATGGTTTGGTCAAATGGGTGAAACATATAGATATCTAGTGCAAGAGGATTAGCAGGATTACCTGTCCGTTAATTCCATTTCCATTGGTGGTCACTGGAAAGAAATGTAATATCAGTATCTAATTATAAATGAGAGCAACAAAACTTCTCTTGTGGTTAACATTTGATAATTGATATGATTACTTGAGTCTCAAATCAAGCTTCATGAACAATGTTAATTCTAGAAGTTAAGTCACATCATTAAGTAACTCGGGGAACAGGGGACAAAGGAGAAGCAGAAAAAAGATGACAATAGACTTGTATGTCAACCAACAAAACACCTACCAGAGTTCTCACGAGCTGACGATTTACGTGCTTCTAGCAATTCTTTCAACCTCTTGGTAGCCATTGCAGCTTCCTCAGTCTTTCTCTGAAGAACCTGAATTAAGATCAGGTAAGGGGCATACAATCAGTACATTTGATAGAATCCATATACAAAAAAAAAAAAAAAAAGTCTTTAACAAGTATAACGTAAGGTGGATTGTACTGACTCATCGACAAGTATTATGTAAGGCCAAATATATGTTTTTACTAAGAAAATAATGTACCAATAATTGAAAGGTAAAGTATATTTCTTGTACTCTAGAATTTGATGTGATCAATAGTTATGCAAGTTGAGAGGCACAAAGATTAGACAAAAAAAACACATCCCATGTTTTTGACTTCTAAGCTGCTGATGATGTGTTTCATATATATCTCTTAAGCTTGAAATGGAAAATACTGCAAATCATGAATTCAAAATAATAAATTGCAAAAGTTCAGCAATAGGTGACATTTTATAGGTTCTCTATCCAGTTGTTCATGAAAAGTATTTTGTACACAGTATTTTAGTTTCTGCAACATCTGATGAGCAAAAATAATGTAACATTTCAGAAGAGAATGTCTCTGTTTAATATAATCATTCTATGCAGAAAGTGCTTCAACTGGGACACATGCTAGTAATCAAAATAAATCCGTTGTATTTGGTATGCATTATTCTTCAGTTTTTCTTAAAAAGTTGAAAACAGAAGTCAGGATCTATAAATGCTCATAGGTAAGATTCTCACCATTTTCTGACGCTGGTTCAATGCTTGCAATTTATGTCTCTCGTACTCGTTTCTTCTTCCTTCCTTCCTCAACTGTGTGCAAGTAGTCAAGGTAAAAAATAAATAAAGACGTTAAAAAGGATAACATAGTAAAACAATGTTACTTGTCATTGTTTGCTTCAGTCTCACGGGTACGAAGTGTTGTTTATACAATTCCACAAAGAGTTCATTAGCAGCAAAATTACCTGTAGCAATTCCTTCTCTCGAGATGCCTTCCATTGTCGAAATTGTTCAGCTTCTTGTTTAATTTTATGTTGCAATTGAACCTACAAGATGAAAGAACTATTATAAACTTACATGCATATATAAGATGGAACATATGTGAATGGGAAAAGCAAAATCTGACCTTTTGTGCTTTCATGCATTGTATTTCATCTTGTAATTTTTTTGCTGCTTCATCGCTCTTCTGTTTCTGTTTTAAAAGCTGGACCTGATTCTCTTGTTTCTTCTTGAGATCTTGAATCTGGTGTTGAAAAGTCACGAAGTTACGTTAATTAAAGAAATGTAATTGGGAATACATTGTTGTTGAAAAGGAATCATAGATAAACCTGAGCTTCAAGAAGTTTTAGTTTCTGGGAATGGACATCTTGCACTTTTTGTGCATGTCCATCAGTATTAGCGGAAAGGTTTTCAACTTCTGCCAACAGTCGATCCCTCTCAAGCTGCATCAATTAAATAGGTGAAGATGAGAATTTAACTATCAAATGTTCCCAACATTATATTCACTGAATTGTTCTGTTCTTAGAATAAGACCTGCACAGTTCTTTTTTCCTCTTCAAGTTCCATTAGTTTTTTTCCAAAATGTTGCTTGAGAGCCGTGGTGTCATATCCTCCAAAAAGTTTCATCTCTGACTGCAAGATGTAATTCATGTAAGAAAAGAAATTGCTATTTTCTGAATCAATCTAGACTTGTCAACAATGATTTGGCAAGGACACTATGTCCCCATTAGAGTGCAATTAGCAGCAAATTGCCATGAAAAATACAGTAAATATAATTGTGCTTTGACTTCAAACGAAGAGAGCGAGAGTGAAAAAAACAAATGCAACAAGCTAAAGCATCCTTTTAGCATACTAGAGACATAACCAGAAGACTAAAGAAACAGCTCATGAATTTTATTTGTTCTGAGATGAAAATCATAGATAAAAAGAGCCAGTGTAAAATGTAACTTATCTCCTAATATCTAATTGATGTTCAGAAATTTCAACATCATAATTCTTTGAAGACTTAAAGAACATCTACAAAAGTCACAATGTGCAATCTGGGCATAGATCATCTTTTCTTTTTACCTGTTGTTTATTTGCTTATTTTTCTTTCTGATTTGATTAGAACACGACAACATTCCAGTAAAGTATAATATGAAAGCTATTGCATTTACATTTGAGAAATTAAAGAGTACCTCTTTCTTCTCCAACTGTCGATTTAATTCATGTAGTTCTTTATCCATAGTATTTTGCAGATATGTATGCTCCAACTCCTTGACTGTATCTTCATCAATATCTCCAGAATCACCTGCATACATTAATGATGAATCCACCAACTATCTAAATAAATATAGGATGTTTTCTGTGGAGAAAAAAAAAAGTGTAAGTGAATCAAGTACAATTTCATTTAAAAATAGTTTTAGCCAATCCTGATTCTATAGTACTAAAAGTGGAACATTAATTGTGAAGCCATTTCCAACATAGAAAACACATACTGGTTTCACTCATTTGGTAATCATTAGACTCCATACTCTGCAATCCCCTTTTGAGCCCTTCACTTTTGATGGCGCCACTTGGGACAACCTGCAAAACAGTAGTGTTCCTTTTATATTGGAATGTGATTATACAGATTCGCATACTATTCAACATTTACATGTGGCAATCATGCTTGATTTGATGGTTCATGTTAAAAATAGCTACTTACTTTAACATTGTCTTCGTATGGCTCAATTGCACTGCCTCTTGTGCGAAACTCATTAAGTTCTCGACACAGCTCCTCATTAGTAGACTCTAGCCAAGCAATCCTATCCTTAAGAACCTGTTTAATGTAGCCCCTATTAAGCTCTCCTACAATTTCTTTGACAATCCACACAAGTACCTTTGGATAAAGTTTTTCCTTTACCTGTATTTCATCAAATGAAACTCCTCCTCCACGGGCACAAAGTTCAGCTTGCAGATATTCCAACTGTTGACGCATCTTGATCATTTCATTTGAAATTGGATCTCTGTTAACCTGATCATCATTCATCAAGTAACCAAAATGATCTCACTATGAAAACTCTTTAAGATCAAAGTAACCCATCTAGTATGCTGACTGCAATGAATATGGAGAGAAACTGAAAGACTACTTCAACAACTTACAACAGGTTTGTTCTGGATATTCCGTGCGCGATTGGCATACTTCAGAGTATTAAGAGTTTCTTCAGCATTTATATCAGCAGGACTGATGCATGCTGAAATAAGCAGAAGCAAAATGTAATCTTCTATTTTCCCTTGCAATGTTCTCAATCATATGTTTGGAACCAATTAAGAAAAATAAAATGACATGAAAACCATTCCATGAATAACCTACAGAAAAGTATGTTATACCTATCATTACTGTTCTGCTGTTGCCACCAAGAGAATCCTGCCAACATAACAAGGACTTTAAATGTTAATAAGATAACAATAGCTTGGTGACAGAGGGACCGAAAATTATTAGATACAGAATATATGGATTTTTTTATATTTTTTATCAAAACAGAACATACAGGTTGGATGTACTCAAATACTAATGAATTGGAATAGATATGCACAAACAAAGAGGAACTAATAACTCCAAATGATTCTGAAAAATGATTACATCAATTTTAAGGATTTAACCACACAGACTTATTTCCAGAAAGAGTCCATATCGAAATACTGAGTGCACTGATTATGAGATAACATAGATATAACAGAAATCATAATCTCATCAAAAGATTATTACAGTGGAGCTAATGCCCTTATAATTTGATTAGTGAATCAATGCCAAACCTGAAGTAGTCGAGTAAGTTTACTATCACGATATGGTACGTGAACACCTTCTTTTCGCTTTTTGTCATCACCAAGTGCACTTATGACATTTCCAAGTGCAAGAAGTCCCTTGTTAATGTGAACTCCTGCGTGAAAGCACACATTACTAACCTTTGGAATGAAAAGAAGAGTTGGGGAATCAATAACAAGAATACTAGTTACCTTCTTTAAAACGTAGACCATCAGATCCTGTTCTCTTGGCGCGCTCTGATCCAGCAAGATCCACCAAATGCAACTTCGCACAGAGATACTCCTCAGTCATGCAGTCATTTAGACTGCTGTCATTAGGATTACCTGAATGAAGCCTACGCATCTGCTCCACTGTGATGGTGAAGATGGCATGGGACCGGCTGAGAGAAAAGGAGGAAGAATATTCTCGGCAATGAGTGAAACCATATAGGAGTTTAGCATGATATTTCCAAATAAGTTATCAAAACGAGGTTTCTCAAGAAGGGCTTGAAATGATAGAACATGTACCGGTATCATGTAAAATTTACAAATGCACTTAATAACTATTGAAAAATATATGGTTTTCTTTGGAAAAAGCACATGATGTTAAATTTAATAAGCAGTGCATAATCAACCTTGACTGATTATTCATGTTTGTACTCCCTGTTGCCCTGCTTAGGGATCCTTGCTCCAAGCAATCAGCCATTTCTTTTAGTGTCTTCACACTACACTCTGTAGATCCTGCAAGGGTAATCACACCATTTGATGTTTCACGAATCTGTATTGGAGGTTTTCCAGGGATGGTTACTTTTGCAGCATTTCCGTTTGCTATCTCTGATCTGTTAGCAGAACTGGAATCCAACAGGTCTCGAACTTCTTCTTTATGAATCTTCACATGCAAAATATGATGTTTATGTCAGCAATGCCATGTAATACTAAAGATACTCAAGAGGAATATTAGAGCCATGCTATTTTCACAAATCCATTCTATCAATAGAACAGTCTCAAGCAAAATATACTCTCTCAGGTAATGATGCAATAACCTTAACATATGTACAAGGATCACAAGCATTATAGAAACTACAATGCAAAAGATGATTGTCTAAAAAGTGTAGATGAAGATAAAAGATTATAGGATGAACCTCGATGAAGGAAACATGCAACTGGAATTCAATTTCATGCTTCAGTGTTTCAATTTTGCTGAACAAAGCATTCATAGCTTTTGGAATCAGTCCATTTTCACATCCATCTCTGAGACTAGTACCCATAGTGTACGTTTTTCCTGACCCCGTCTGCACATTGAAAACTCATTTCTTTGAGATACGAACACATCATTTTGCTTCCAGCATTGTAAGCATAACTCCATTTGTGTTCAAAATTCTGCCTAGATATTTAGCTTTACCTGTCCATAGGCAAGAACAGTAGCGTTATATCCTTGAAACAAGCCATCCACCAGAGGTGCCACACACTCTTCATACATGGAGGTCGAGGGAGAAGCTGTACTACCATAAACATGATCAAACGTAAATGAATGGGTCCCGATTTGCACCTGCACGACAACCATAGGTCCGTAACCAATATGAATTAGACAAGAAAGAAGAAAATATCAAGAGCTCTATCAGATAAAAGTACACATATATAAGGCAACTAATTGAATGCACAAATCAAAACAAACAAACAGATGTGAATATAAAATATTTGTGGTTCAGAAGAATGAGAAACTAGGACAAAAATTGCTTATAAAACAATTCAGAAAGAACTAATGAAATAATAATTTCAGATAAACTATAGGAGGGTACCTCCTACTGGTAAAAAAAAAAAAAAGAAGCAGTTAACCAATATTAAGAACCCAATTCCTCTCAAAATAATAAACATCAAAAATCCTGATAGCAGAAAATCTCTGAGCCTTCTTCTTCCCCATTATTATTACTTGCAAGCCCACAAGTTTTTTCCCTTAAATACCTAAAACAATGATCTATCACACTGAAAAAAAAAGGGTTTTCTATCTACTTAGAAACCCAGGATTGATGTGGAATGATTCAACAACTCCAGATCATGAGAAACACTGCAACTCAAACTTGAACATGCATGGCCTCAAAAATTCCAAAACCAAAATGTTGGGAAATAAAAGCATCAGAATAATATCAGATCTTCTCCAAACCAACAATTCCAACAGCAAAAAGTGAGCCCAAAAAATTCCTTGAAATTGCAGAAAATTAGCAGTGTGCAGCAAAATCCCTCATCACATTACGAACTTGGGGAGTACCTGAGGCTTCCCAGGTAGTACTGTGACACAATCCTTACATCCCTGAAGCTTCTCATCACCTATCAATGGCCTAATATGAACCGCAACTTTCACACAGCAATCCTCCCCAGAGGAATTAGCTTCCATTGTAAGCACCACACCTTTTGACCCAGAAAAAATTCAGAGCTATAAAAAACCTCCAAATTGAAGAAAAAGCCAAATGCGTTAAATGCGTTTTGACAAACAGTTAGCAGGAAAAATTTAGAGTAGTGCAGGGTGAAAGACAGGATGAGAGTTTCATGGACCAGAAAATGATGCAGCAACTAGAGAGAGAAGCTAAGAAGACAGCCAACTATATTGTTACTATATGCAATGTGGAGAGAGAGAGAGAGAGAGAGAGAGAGAGAGAGAGAGGCTAAGAAGACAGCCAACTATATTGTTACTATATGCAATGTGGAGAGAGAGAGAGTGGTACTAGTGAAGGGTAGTTGAGGGAATAGAAGGAGAAGCCTTCTAAGCTTGAGTGTAATATCTGTAATTTTAGTGTGTGTAGTGTGTGTAACTGCACTACTTTCGCTTTAGGATGTTAATTATTAATTTATTCATTTTCTTTTTTTTCTTTTTTCTTTTTTTTCTTTTTTTTTCATTGCACGCCGACCTCAACGGTCAGTAGAATTGCTATTGCTATTGCTACTACCCATAAATATTTATATGGGATTTTCGAAGACTTAATTTACACTATAACTTAATAGCCTCCTTTTTTTTTTCATATATTTAAAACAATATGTTACGACATTGTTACAAATATTAATATTTATGAGATGAAACTTTATTTAAAAGATTGAAATGTGGTTGATGAATTTTAATTTAATTGATATGCGAAGCCGTCTAACCAAATTTTTTACCTTTATCATTATTGTTTTGTTATGTTTTTTTATTTTAGATGTATCAAATATCGATATACTATGTAAATCGATAGATATTTACAAATAAATATGTTGAAATTAGTTTAGTGTCTTTTAAAAGTGAAATATATAAACAATGATTGATTACAATAGTGTTTGTAAAAGGATGTTGAATTTCTGAACACCACATATGAACACAATTTATCATAACAAAATAAGAATTTTTTTTTAAACATAACTCAAATATTGAAGAAAAATCATCACCAACTAAACAAGAAGTTGGCAAAGTGTTAAAGAAAAAGAAAAAAATAAAATGAAGGGTTAATACGTGTATTTCCCAAAATATGTCGCGCGGCTTCCAATAGTTTTCCTGATTTTGCACCAAAAAACAGTTGTCTTTGCCCCCATTCTTGTCGATGTGTATTTACTATTTTATCCCTACAAATTATTATTGTACGTTGGGGATACGACCTAGAAAAGTATTTACAGAGATGACACTTGTAAAGGGCGTGTTTGTTTGGCGAGGATGTGGTAGAAAAAAAAGGCCAAAAACAGTGCAAACCATGTGATGTATGGTATCCTTAAGGACGTTCAAACGGTTCGAAAAACTGGAACCGGGCCGGTTCGAATCGGCGGTCAACGAAACCGTTGACCCGATTTCGGTTTCAAACCGGAACCGGGAACCGCCGAGAACCGGTTTGGTTTCGGTTCCGTGATATATGAAACCGGCGGTTTAACTGCCGGTTCCAACCGCAACTGCCGGTTAAACCGTCAGTTTTCGTAATTTTTTTTTCTCTGGAGTTGAGTATCGCAGTACCTGAAGTGGAGAACCAAAACGCTGGGTTCTGCATCTCAATACCGCGGTATTCAACTACAAAGAAAAAAAAAAGAACCGCTGAACCGGTTCAAACCGGTCGAACCGTCCGGTTCCGGTTCATCGGTTGAACCGACGGTTTGGAACCGAAACCGAAACCGCCCATCACACGGTTCGGTTTCAGTTCCACCAATTCGGAACCGCCGAACCGGAACCGAAACCGCCGAACCATTTGAACATCTCTAGGTATCCTCCTTTTTAAGACTAGTTTTCGCCACGACCAATTTTGGAAATCCACTCAACATTTCTTTTTCTTGGAAAATTGCATTCTTAACTTCCACAACTTTCATATTTTGTTCTGTATTAAGTTCTCCTATTTTTACCATGTTCTATTTTTGTTCACGTTAGGCAATTGATTATGTGTTTATATTGTGAACTCTTAAATGTCCGAAATATTAAAAAAAAAAAAAAAAGTATAAGTTTAATAGAGTATATAATAATTGGACCTACTATTGAGTATAGGTTTAATATAAAAAAAAAGTACATGTACTCCTTCTGACATCTATTAATTATCGTTTAAGAGGTTTTATATTAAGAAAATAAAAATTTGGATAAATATATCTCTAATTAATAAACGAATTTAAGATCCAAATTAAAAAGAGAGTCAAATTAATTTTAAAATAAAGGTTATATCAAATTCCTAAATTTTATTAAGAAATGGTATAGGTTAATCTTGGAATAAAAATGTATATAAAAACAAATAATTGGAAATAAAATTCAACCTATAAAATGATATTTATTTGAGATCGAATGAAATAATATTTGTTTTTTTATCTTTACTGCGGATATGTAATGTGTTTTGAGATGTTCTCGTCATGCTAAGTAATATGCACATTTGGAACAAAACATAGGTTAAAGCTCAAATTCCCAAACTATGTTTTGAAGGAATAAATTTAAAAAAAAAACTTAATTATCAAAATACATGAAACATATTAATATTCTTCCAATAATTACTTATTATTACATTTTATTTTAAATTTATGTCTTGAAAATCAAGTAATAAAAGAACAAAATTGTGAAAGCCAAACACTGGTTTTCTTGCATGATTTTCCTTTTTCAACTTCATATGCAAAGTCCAAAGAGGTAGTCTCATTTTTTCTATATGTCAGGAGATCAAATTGAAATGTACTAAATAAATTATTACAAAAAAAAAAAAAAAAGTCTTATAAATATAAATTTATGAAATAAGTTCTTATAACACATATTAAACTCATCTTCATAAATTTTTATATGAATTAAAATCACTTTCACAAATGGATCCTACCAAAAGACTTATAGTTCAAATAACATCCCCACTTTTATAAATATGTAAATTAAGTTGATCAAAATTCAAACCTAAGTTACCCATTATTCTAGTCTTTATTGTCTTCTTTACCCCAAACTCTTCCAATTCATTAAAAAACTTATATATAAAATATGAGTTGTGATTATTCTTTGATCTATCTCATTGAATAAAATCCAGAAAACTGACTTATAAGTGGCATACCCATAAATTGGTGACCCTTTTGTTACAAAATGTTTTATATTTCCTCACACAAACAATCCATGGTGGTGAGGTTTCAATACAATGGTAGAACTGGTAATAGTCTACATTTAATTTTAATTTTTAATTTTATGCTTTTTTGGGCCCCAGAAGGCTTTGGTAATTATAATTATGCTACACGTAGTACATTTTTTGGTCTTTGTGGTGATTGTCATTATTCCTTGGCAATTTATGGGCACATGGTTTTGTTATATATGTACAACATTATGAAGTTGGAGTATATATTGTATATATTGACTTTAGCTCACCTTTTTGTTCAAATAAGAAATAAAATCATATATTTGAGATGCTAAATTACAAATTCAATGATGATCTTGATTTTCTTTAACACCGTATGCCACTCGAGCGGTGATGACTATATATATAACAACAAAAATAATTATGTAAATTAAATTATAAAAAAATAAAATTTACAGACTTGAAAACAAACCAAATGACTAACTTGATAAAATTAGACAAAAAGCATGGACTTTATGATCATGGAAAATCACTTTTATACATGTGCTACAAGATAGACATTATCTAAAATTTCTTATTTAAGCAATTTATTGATTAAAATCTTTTAATCTTTTTCTTAAAAATAATTTGGTCTTCGCATTAGCTAGACTTAGGAATTTTTTTTCAAAACAATACTTAAAAGATTTGGTACGTATTTCATCTTGAAATATATATAAACTAAATATACAACAACAATAAATCAAATACACAAACAAATCGAACAAACATAAGCGGAATTGAACAATGTGATTTTATGAGGAAAGATGAGGGATTGCGAGAAAAAAAAAAAAGAAGGAAGAATCATTTAAGAAATAATTGAAAATTCATATATATAAATGTTATATATATATATATATATATATATATATATATATAAGCAGAGAGGATCATACAATTGATGTATAAATGTTATAACCTTCTAGATTTTTAAAACTAAAATTTGTATACATAAGCTAGTAAAATAGAAAAATAATCTTATCTCTAAAATAATCATACAAACTCAACCTCGCAAATATTAATGTTTGATTCCTAATAAATAAAACATAAATTAATATTTAATGGACAAGATACAAACCGATTAATTATATTCATCGATCAAATAGTTAGTTGTCAAGTAATGTAATGACTAAATATACTATAATTCGCAATATAATGCATTTCACAAGTCTTAATATTTGGTAAAACAATACACAACATATGAGAAAAGATTTACGCAACAAAATCACACTAATAAGTAATCTATTCAATTTCTCATAGTCATAACATTTTACATCATTAACGGGAGTTAGGGTTAATAGGGTTTTCAATTGTAGGAAGAAATAATTATAGGCTTAAGTATTCCTCGAAATTATGATAAAACTCTTTTCGATTCAGTCATTTCCAATTAATAAAAGTTTTAATAAGAGACTCACAAAATAAATGAGACAGAAAGAAATGGTATTATCGTTATTTAATTTGAAATATACATTTTATTTTAATTATTAAATATATGTTATGTGTTCTTTTGAAAAATTAGAAAAAATACATATCATACATACATCGATAATAATCAAAGAAATTGCAAAACTTTATTTTAAGATTCTCTATTTTGCAATTTATACAAACTGAAAACAGACATTTTTGTGTAGAAAATATTAGGTGTTTGGAGTTTAGCAAAAAAATTAAAAGGTTGGATAAAAAATAAAAATTAAAAAAAAGGGAGGAAAAGGATAGTAGTTGGGGATGCAGTAAAGGGGGGAGAGGCCCACAGATTAAGACATAGCCAGCTTGGTGGTCTCCTACCTCACATGCCCTTTCTTCCATGGACCCACTTTCACCCAGTCAGACTCAACCCTCTTTGTGGGCCCCTTCACTCAACGGCTGCGACTTAATTATTACTACAAAATGACCTCTATTTAATTAATTCTTTCAAAATAAATATTTTATTTTTGGAGATTAGTATTATATGAAATTACCTTTCGAATATATGAAATTATGAACACATGTCATATATTAAGTGGTATTGATACACAACATGAGAAAGTATTATAGAATTTCATAAATTTGGCACCTAATCAAATATTTTATTTTATTATTATATACATTAGTAAGTATATTTTGATAATATATATATATATATAAATATACGTATTGCGTACACTATGTATTTTTATTAATAGAATAAAAACATTTCTAACATACTCCAAGAAGGTTTTTTTTTTTAGTAAATAATAATAGAAAAGGCTTAACAATATACACAATCTTACCTAAATTACAATAGAAGCTCTATAATGACTTTGGAATTGATTTTCATCAGCGTGTTGACAACAAAAAACTATATTAATAATTAATTTTTTTAATGCCTAAATATATATATATATATATTTGTAGATATACTATAAAATTTTGCTAAGAACAAATATTAATATATATAGTTGTTTCAGATGAAATCATTGAAGTATGGATAAATGATAAATATCTAGATGTGAACATTTCAAGTATAAATTCCTAGTACTTTTGCTGCAATTTTGTTCCACAAAATCATGGTCCCTAAATTGACTTTTTTCATATGATATCTTAAACCTTCTAGTTTGCTTATCAATTGGAATATGAGTTTTGTAAAATTGTATTATATATATATATATATATATATATATAATTTCGTGAGATGAACTGGTTAATTATTTTAAATTCTCATGAAATTATATAAATAATTTGATCTCATATAAATTTCGTGTATCGATTATACTTGATCTACCCTAAAGTCTACTCCTTTGTTTTTTTACATGCATGTGTACATATACCTTTCTTCTATTTCAAGAAAATACCTTAAAATATATACCAATACCACCAATGATCGACAAATATCCCACTCATTAAATACAGAAAAAAAAAAAACTCTATAATAATTCCAATTGTTCTATATATATATGAAACATAGATTTTTGTGTAAATAAACAATAAGTACTGATTTCAGCAGTCATTTGAAACTAATCGAATACAGAATATATGCAAGACAACAAAATGTATCAATCCGCACTAATATTTTACAAATTGAGTGAGTAGTGAAATTAAACATCAACCAAACCGGGAAAAGTTTTATTTTTTAAACAAAATCTAAATGAGGATTGGTTGATTAAATCTATGTTTAATTATACATCAACCACATAATAATTGATGTAATTATACATAGTACTGTATAATTAATTTGGACTTGAGTCACTTGACTAAACCCCATCTAATCTTTCTTTTCTCTCCTTTAATTTATTTAATAATTTGAGTTCAATCAATCAACGGATTGTATATAATAATTAAAATTCTTTTTACAATTGTCACCAAAACCCAAATCTCTAGTCATCGGTCGGTGCAACATTTGTGCTATTTGACATACACTAGCTTAGCTGTAATTAAAAAAAAAAACTCTATCTTAATGCATATTTTCTCCAAAAAAGCCCTTAGAACTCATTTTCATACTCTTCATAAATACATGTCCTATACTTATTCTTTTTAAGGAAAATAATGTCATATTATATATTATTAATGTAACTATTGTGAGAACATTTCATGACTACCGATCGAATTCTGTAAAATTGGTCAATTTTTCACATAAAAAAATTACGTTCCATCAATTGTATTTATTATATATAATGTTCTCATTTGTGATCCAAATATATCATCGAAATAAGTGTCTTTTTTTCATAACAATTATGCCACTCTTTTAGAAAAATGAAATTAAAAAAAAAAAAAAAGAAGAACCCTAATTCCTATTTCACAAATTGCACAATTGAATCTGGACAAAAAAAAAAAAAAAAGGGTCTCGAACGTAGTTGAATATCAAAGGAGGTGGTGGTAAATCATGTAGCAATTTAAGGAGTCGGATTGTTATTTCGAATTAATCGAGACTTAGACGTAAATACGAAATTGAGTTATTAAAAATTATAAAATAATAATAAATTATGAGGGCATGAATATGAGCAGTGGTGTCATCAAGGCTGAAACTAGTGATCAGAGATGTGGTCCATTGCATTTGTTTTATTAAATGTAAAAATATTGTCAATTATATATGATGGTCCCTTTGCAATTCCTCCTTGTAATTCAGACTTTTCTACATTTTTCAATACCTTATTATATCACCTAGAATAAAGGCTTTGTTTGTCAAAATCCAGCAATAATTCATTATCAATTCCTTCCTTGAAACTTTATACACTTGATTTTGTTTATTTATCAAAAAGTTTGTTTTGTGAATTACCTTATAGGTGTAATATATATAGTCAACTTGCCCATCCTTCTATCATCACATCAAAATATCAAATCGATTATCTCAATAATAGATCGATAATTAATCTGAGCTGAACTTTAAATTGAGTTACACTTCATTAAAAATATATGTTAATCGAGTTGAATTAGAGAAAGGTCGAGGTAGAATTTGAATTCTTGTTGCTAGGATAAATTCAAAGGTTATAGTACAAACTTATATATAAGTCAACAAATGCAAACTTAGTAACTAGACAAAGAAACCTTGTACACATAGAAAAGCAAGAATAGGGCAATGAATGGAGTAGTGCAAGAATGATCTGAAACTGCACCACTAAAATTCATTGCTTTACCCTTAAAAAAAAAAAAAGATGATGAAGTTTAAAACTTGAATCCAAATCAAATTTTCTTCTTTTTTTCATCTGGATGTCAATTTCAGCAACCAAGTACAATGAATATTTTATTGCTTTTTTGACTGCAATATGGTAGACTACAAGTTAAGAAAACTGTCTCAACCCACCATAAATCTATTGCATTCTTGAACTACTTCATCTATAAGGAAGAAGTTGGGGTTGGGGGTGTGGGGTGGGTGGGGGTGGGGATGGGTTTAAGGCTTGAAAGCTGACACAAATGATCCCAAAATATTAACCCTCATTTTCTTATCATATTGTGCTCCTCGTGAACACATATTATATGCCTTTGCAACGGTTTAATTGTTGATAAAGTCATTTCCTTTCTATTCTTTATGGATTGTAAAACAGAATTTCGATCAATTTTCTAGAAAACTATTTTTCTACCCATCTCATTACTATTAAGATCAAGATATAATTTTCAAAATATAGGTTAACCTTATCATTGATTGACAAACAAACATACACGAATTGTATAATGCAATATGATGAAGAGCTCACTGGTCAAGATGGGTAGTAGGGGTGTCTTAATTCTTACAACAACACAACATATAGAAAAATTGTTTTCCTTTTAATCATGAAAATGAATTGAATAATTGTTATATTTATCCAAAATAGGTAAAACCTACTATTTCACAATCTGCGATATTTTGATCATATATTATGTATGAAATGGATTGAGTCCATTGCATTGTTGCAACACTCAATTGTCCTCCCAACCCTAAATTTAGTTTTTAGATTAATGAGTGATCCAACTACATCAAATTGAATTGAAATAAAAGAATTGGTAAGATCAATAAAAGCCCTATTCATAGTAATGATATGATAAGCTGTCCATCTTCTTAGCCTTTATTCCATCAGCATTAATATATAGTATTTGCAAAAATCACAAGTTGCAAGTTAGCTATCTGAAGTATAGTTAGAAAGGCAAATTAATATAAACTATTGGTGGTTTATGCCCATCAAAGATGAGTGGGTTTCATTACAAAATTGGTTGCTTATTTGGGAGGTTGGGCAAAGGTCAAATTGGTTAGATGATAAATTTTAATTCAAGTAGCTAACACTAAGCAATTGAATGCTGTTAAAAGTTGGTTTTCCATTTGTTGAATATTGCAGATTAAATGCGTAAAGCCAAAGATTTGCTAGAAACACTGGATCATTCACACCCACATCTCATTACATGTCTATTCACTTTGATTTTATTTTAAACCATGCCATTGATTGGGATTCATTACAAGACATTGATGTGGTATCACTCAAATATATACTTCTTTCATAAAAAAAAAAAAAGTAAATTATTAAGAATTAGTGTAAGTTTGATGTTAAGTGCTCATTAGAGTGGCAAGGGTTTCTAGTGAAAATTCTGAAATAAAAACCAATGCAAGATGCATGAATAAGAGGGTGCCAATTTGATTGATCTCTTTAAATCAATTCCTCATAAATAGAATTCAATATTTTATTATTTAGTAAGATACTGAGTATTATTGAAAGAGGGGCATTGGCCTCCCCCCCCCCCCCATTTTTAATTATTTATTTTAAATGTTGTACTTATATTATATAATTATGTCCAAAAATTATATAATATGTGGAAGTAAGATGATTATTATTCAAGTATACTATCAAACTTCATATGTATATATATTAGATTCTTTTAATAATTTTTCTTTAAATCTAAAAATTTTAAAAATTCTAAAATTGTTTTATTTGTCCCCCAACTTTTATGGATTCTAAAATGTTTCTATATTATATGAAAAATTATTGTTTCAGTCTTATTAAAATGTTTCCGTTAAATTCTGGACCCATACCTTGCTACCCACAAAAGAAGCATATTCAAAAACAATAAAATAATTATAAAATAATAAATAATTTTATCAAATTACGAATTTTATTTTTCAACAACTGAATATTGTATGATTTTTGTAAATCACAAAGTCTCGCTTATACCCACATTTATTTATTATATCTACCATTCAAAGTTTCATATAACTAATTACAAGTTAGTCACAAAAGTATTGCAATATTGATCATCATACAATCCAATATCTTAATCAATAATTAGTGCAATAATCCCCATTAAAAAAATGAAATTAAAATGGACAGAACCACATGGTTGTGGGACTAACATTCTTGACAAACTACCATCCCCAAATTTGCCTTTTTCTTGACTAGTAGCATATTACTACTTTATTCCCAAACCCTAATCCCATCTTTCCTTCTTTCTTTGGATCACATGCTCCCATCTTTCCTTTCTCTCCTATATTATTCTTATCCTTCTTTTCCCAACTTTCTGTGATCTGCTTTTACTCTATCAACCCCACACCCTTAATTCTAATTCCTATTTATTCAATCCCAATACTAATTAATCTTTGTTTATTAGTATCATAATTAGGACTAATGGCTTTTTGTTCCTATCCCAGTATATATAATATAATTCACAATGATTCTTATTCATAAGAACTCTCAATCTCTAGATTCATGAATATTTAATTTATAAGCTCAAGAATAAAATATTAATTGTCATATTTTCATATAATTTAAGTAATAGATCTATGGGAGGTTAATTAGTGTTTGTGAATTGCAATAATTAATGGTGATCATATATATGTATTTGGTAGCCCTCTCAAAAAAGCACTAATCAAAAAAATCTGATTTTGGTACTTTATTTGTTTGTCTTCCATCATCAAATGTCTTGCCTCAAAACTGCAATTTCTTTAGGATCTGAATATCCCCCTAATTTTTCTCTATTTATAAGCAAAATAATATATAATGTGGATACATATCATGTGAGTTTCTGCTGATTTTTGTTTTAGGCAATTTGCATCAAAGTTTGAGAGATTTAATTTCCTGATAAACCACATGTTCAGATATACATACATGCATGTAACATTATTGCACTATCAAAAGAAGATATTTTTAGCAGAAAATTTGTGGAATTTTCTTATTATTTTATTAATTTTTTTCAAAGCATAGATCATGAGCATTTATTTTGAATGCTTATAAGATAGATTTATTTTATTTTCAAAAGTAATAAATTTGTATTGTTTAAAATAAATAGGATTATGGAGCTTTTAGGAGATGGCAGTGGCAATATTGTAACTAAAACGTCACATTTTGAGTGTTTATTAAAATAAGATCAGAAGTAAATAATAAGCCCTTTAATATCATCGAATACGCTTAATGAGAAATTTATAAACTTTCAATATCTTGTAAGTTACTTCATAGGGTACTAATTCATGATCATATGAATTTTATTTTGTGTAAATTAGGAAAAAATTATCCAAAAAAGACAGCTAATTAAAAGAATTCCTAGGAATATTGTCCAACTCACTATCATGTGGGTAGGCAACTAGGATTTTCTTAGTTGGTTACAATTATTCTACGATAGCAATACATGCAAATTTCTTTGACTTTTGCCACATTCTACCTTTTCAAATACTTAAATATTTCTTTTTATTTTTCTTGAGTTAGCAATAAGAAAAGAATCAATTGCTTTCTCACTTGTTTTTTTCTGTATTTTTTGTAACTAAAATTTTCATTTTTACAAAAGAAAGGGGTAGAAGCCCATAGGCTTTCCAATAGTATACTATGAATTAGATCAGGCCCATAATATTTGGGCCGGTCTTGATCCAACATAGTTGGTTTTATAAAAATATGAGTTATTATGAGTTCATCTTAATTTCATTAACAAAAATATGCATATTTATAATTAGTGTGGTCTTATAATTGGATTGAAATTAGGGAATAAACTAGCCCTAATTAAACCAATCACATTGGTCTGACTAGTTTAAATGAAATCAATTATGGTTTTTTACTTCACTATATATAAAATGGAATTACAGTTATTGTTTATTGAATCTCAAATATTGAACATACACATTTAACAAACTTCAAAGTTTAAACAAGTCATATATAAAGAAAAAATATTTATGATATCGAAAGCAAGGAAAAAAAAAAAGAATGATTTGTAGGTCGACCATTTTAAAATGTTTTTCCTTTTAATTTAGATTTCGTTATACTAATAATTAATATAAGTGACGTCATGACGATATATTAATTTTACATAAAATTAAAAAAATAAAAATAATTAAAAATCAACTTATAAATAATATAGTCATGCAGATTACTAATGTATACTTGTTAAATATAATAATGCATGATGGTTATATTATCCATCATTAAATAAACATGATTAATGTATTATTATACTAAATAAGAATCCAAAACAAAAGAATAAGATAAGGACAAACTTTTGCAAAAATTCATTAATAATTTTATTTTTTAAACGAATATATATATATATATATATATATATATATATATATATATAATCACACGTATACCTATAATGATAGGTCCAAGTGAGGAAAAAAAAAGAACACAAGGGTAATTGCCGCAAAAATAAAGAACTTTCTCAAAATCTATACTTATATAAAATCAGAGAACTTGGAAATATTTATAGAAGTAATATTTTCCCTCCTAAAAATGTCAAATCATCATTATTATTTATTTATTTTGGTTTTGTGCATATTTAATTGTTTTCCCAAGTAATTATGCAATATATTTATTAGATTCTTGCTTAGTAAACTATGGTGATACTTCTTGGAAAGCACATGAGTGATATTGCTTGCATCAAGTTAATAAGTAATCTATCAAATTGCATCATATTAATTGAATTTTTGTAATTTTTTATTTTGAACACCAGGTTGCACCTCTTTTTTTGGTCAAGAAACAGATATTGCTTGCATCAGGTTCTTACGTAAAATTTCCAATTTTTTGTGTGTATTATTTTCAATATACACACACGCCAAAATATATATATATATATATATATATATAATTTAAGTAATTGGATTCGATTTGTAATTCATAATTGATATTTTTAGTTTTGTTAATCACACATTGTCAAATGAAATATATATAATAAACAGGATAGTATGAATTAGGCAAATATATATTTAAATATAGTTAGGTAAATTCAGATTTTCTTAATTGTTAAATATTTTATATCTTTAAAATGTTTATTATTAATTATATTGTATTACCAAATAGTTGATATTTAACACATATTATATAAGCAATTGTACAACGCACGGGGACAACTACTAGTCTAATATTAACATACTTTTGGTTATTAATAAATAATAAATTTAACATGATTTTCATTAAATTTAACATGATTTTGATTGTTCCATGCACCATAACGAACATATAGATTTTCGGACATCTTTTAATTCTAAATTTGTGTTTTTAAGTTCGTTAATATATATTTATTATATGTAGTAGCACCAATTGGAGGTTTTCTTTATAATGTGAGAAAATTTGGAGATTTCTGCCCCTTAATTTTGAATATACAAGATCTTAAAAATCATATTAAATTTGTTAGTAACCAAAGAACCAAAAATCATATTAAATTATAATTTTGGGAAAATTCTTCATTTGTTTTTTTGGTAATTACCGCAAATTATATATGGAATGGGATTTAGGGGAACTATAATAATTAATTATGTGCGTATTAATTGGGAATTCAGTTTAAATTCAAATTTCTGGGTAATCCAGAAGTCAAGTCCACTTGACTACTCTCTTAGCCCCTTTTCCAAAATTTATATATATATATATTGGAAGAGCCGAAGAGTTTAATCAAATCGAAGCAAAGAATCAAGAAGAATGTCAGGAGGCATAGCACGAGCACGCCTGGCCGAGGAGCGCAAATCATGGCGGAAGAATCACCCCCATGTTTGTATTCTCTCCTTTTTTGCTCTGTTTACTATCTGAAAAAGAATTAATAATTATGGAGTTTCGTGAATGGGTTTTAGTTTTGATGCTCTGTTTTTTCTGGGTTTTTCGTTTACCATTCTCTATGGTGAATTTTGGTTTAGGGTTTTGTGGCAAGACCTGATACGAGTGCCGATGGGTCTGTTAATTTGATGGTGTGGCATTGCAAAATCCCTGGTAAATCCAATGTGAGTCTCTCTCTCTCTCTCTCTCTCTCTCTAATATTACTGCCTCCTTGCTGATGATTATTTTCATTTGGTGGTGGTACATGAATTTTATTTTATTGTTGTTTGAGGACTCGTGATTGACACTTTTGATTTGATTTTATTTTTTTGAGTATTGTTTTGTTGATACAACATTATGAACATTGAATTTGATATTTTATGGGATGTAAAAACAGTCTTGAAGTATTGCTGATATTGTTCCTTGGAGAGGAATTGGAATTATGTGATTTCCCTGTGTGGAAACTATTCGGGATTCGTAGGGGCTGGTACATTTTGTAAAGGAGAAGGATGAAACTGTAATTGTAATTGTAATTTGTAATGTAATGAATATAATCTTCTCATCTGTGTTCCTAAAATCATTACATGCATTTGTTATTTGCAAACTAAATTGGTATGTGTAAAGAACATACATGTATTATGTCGGGATAATATAGGCGTTAGATGTGACTATGCCTTGATCATGTTTTAGGCCACTCTCTTGGAGTATATTGGAATGGAGTAGGACTTGCCTGATCTTAATATGTATATCTTTTCTGCCCCCAAATTTTCCGAGCATCACTCTCGTAAAAACTGGAGAAACTGGAGAAGTAATACAAAGGAAAATGTTGGTGTTGATACACTGACATGTATGTAGAACAGAAAATGTATCCTTGAAATATTTTGTGTAATTTTAACAACAATCTATTTTATGCTACTTTTGCCTTGGTTCTTGCAACTCTTCATGGGTTTCAAGAATCTTTAGATTGTTTCATTTAACTGGATCTTTGGCAATTTAGAGGTTTAAGTTTTATGGGTCTTGCAATTGCACCTGTTTGTTATCCTGCTTCAACTTATCATGAAGTATGCTATCAGATTAGACAGGTAAAAGTGCAAATAAGTCTCATATAAAGGCAGGTTAGAAATGTGGTGAAGTGGAATGCTTGATAGGTTGCTATCTGTGGTTGCATTTGGATTTTAGGATTTGGGGTTGAATTTGAAATCCATGATAGCAAATTATTTGCTGGTTGTTTGGATTGAAGGATTTGAATGATGGATTTAAGATCCATCACTCTCATTTGAATTTTTTTTTGAGTCTTTTGGGTGGATGTAAATCTACTCTAATTATTGAATTCAAATCCCTTGTTCCAGACTCACCTATTCTATAAGTGTTCTTGTATTCTTGACTTATGAAATACAATTGGAAGTACAAATTAGTGTCTTTGATGACAGTGATGTAACCGTTTCTTTCATCCCGATATGTACCTATTATGCTCGGTAAGGAATAATTGGAGGAAATAAAGACTAACTTTGTTTGGCAGACCGATTGGGAGGGTGGCCACTATCCTCTTACGATGCATTTCAGCGAAGACTATCCGAGCAAACCTCCCAAGTGCAAGTTCCCTCAGAATTTCTTCCATCCTAATATATACCCGTCTGGAACAGTTTGTCTGTCTATCCTCAATGAAGACAGTGTAAGTGGTTGCAATTGTGTATTATAATTTTGGTAATCATGTTCATTGAAGAGTTTCGATATTATATTCATGAAACTCGTGTTCTTTTAGGGTTGGAGACCAGCTATTACTGTGAAGCAAATTTTGATCGGGATTCAGGATCTACTTGACCTGCCGAATCCAAATGATCCGGCCCAAACTGAGGGCTATCAGCTTTTCATCCAGGTGCTACACTTCGAACAAGATGATTTATTTTTTGAAATCTTTTAATGTGACTATTTTATAACGTGTTTATCCTATCTTCCATGCTATGTCTTGCTGTATGCAGGATCCTGTGGAGTACAAGAAACGTGTGCGCCAACAGGCTAAGCAATATCCACCTGAAATCTAATGTTAGGTTTCTTAACTTTTAAATATTGGCCTGATGTACATTTTGCATGAATATTTAAGAGCACTTCAAGTAGTGCTAAAACTGGTGCAAATATCCTTTTGTGGATACTTTTCGTGTTTCTATTTTTTATGTTATTGCTTGATTGAGTATTCGTCTATGATTAAATTTTTGTTCTTCTGTTGATCACGTGTGTTTGAAATTCAGAATGCTGATTTACCAGAAATTTAGGATCAAGAGTCTCCACATGATTGAAGGAGAAGACCTTATGATTTGCAGATATACAAAAGAATTTATGATGCTATAGAAACTCAAAATGCCCTATTCTTAAATTTCCAGGTTTACCCTTCTGCTGAAATTTATGACTAAGAATTCAGCTACTGATGTAGTGTAGTATATGGGGATCTTCCAGAACTATCCAAGACTATTTCAAACAGATCACCTTCAGACTCTTGATCATATTCTAAGGCTTTAAGACTATTCACTGTGTTATTATTGCTTCTAGTGACACTCCTTTGCAGCCATTGCGAATCGATTCTCCCCATCGAGAAAAGCTCCCTGCTATCGTCATAACCTAAGGCCGGAGAAGTTGCCTGAGGCCCGATGAAGCACGGATTTGGAGTTCTTTGCAGGTTCGCAGGCCTGTATTTAAACGGGCTCTGGCCAAGATTCGCTAAAACCGTGACATTGGTGTTTGCTGCCAATGTTGGATACAATGGAGAGCCAAATTCCTCATTTTCACAGTGGATTTCATGAACTATTTGTGAATCAACTGTAAAGAAAACCTTTCTCTGGCTAGGGTTGTAGCCGCAGCCGATGACCCTCCCCGTTGCTCCCCATTCGTCCTCGTTGGACTCGAAAACGAGTTTAGTTCCTGAGAGGAGAGTTGAACATGTTATTACAAGATATAAGTGATGGGTTGAATAATCTTGATTTTTAATTCCTGGGAATATAATTAGGTGGGATCATAGTGACACCTTTCATGCTTTTTTGATGATGCTAAAATGAACCTACTACAGCAGATATGAACAAAATAATAATAGAAGGGTCAATAGGGAGTATCATTTGTTGGCATCTTTAAGTGCAATGTAACCAACCAAGTCAAAGAAGATGATGAAAGACAATAATGGTGGAGATAGAAGCGAGATCAGCCTTTGATTTCACATAATTGAATGTTCCTGAATTATTAATAATTTTCAGATAATTTACATACAATGCATATATCTATGTTTCCTTGATCAAAGCCTTTTGAGTTCATATTTTAGGTTCAAGTCGAATATCATAATGATCCAGTATCAGAAATTCATATATATCCAAACACTACCAATGAATTTATTACTGTGTATTTCAAATCTCTTATCAAATCAACATATCCAAATGATGTCAAACGTTTTTATATTCGAGGGGTTGTGTTTTTCAAGGATCAAGACTTTCTAGAGGTGCTACTATTCTTTTGAAGACTAGTTGGATAGAATAATTCCTTTATAATTTGAGAAAAGTAAAAGATTTGGCATTTCATTAAGCAAAACTCCAAGACATCCAATTTTTACAAAATCAACTCTCTCATATTGATGTCTAAGAAACTTATGTCTTAGGGACAACTCAAGTGCTCTGCCATAAAATTGAAGTGGATCCAAAAAAACACAATCATCTTTCCTATTGAATAACATGTAACATGGAGTGACAAAAGGGCCACAACTTTCATTCACTCTAACACTAGACTTTCCTCATTTCAAACCAACGTACATGATGCATTAAAGGAACAATTTGACAAAACCATTGGCCCTAACTAAATGCTGCTACTCCATTATCACAAGTGCTCAACTTTTACCAAATTTCAACCCTTTTAACACTAAATAAACCCACATAAAAAATTTTAAAAAAAATAATAAAATAAAAAACTCACCATCAAGATAAACAGAGCCATTGGAACTGAAACCAAGTGATCCAGGATAAGTCCCTGGAATCCTGAATGGAAGAGGGTTCCCCCCTGTTAACCCCACAGACAACCAAACACCTTCATTCTTCCCATTTTTCACTTCTTCAACCTTCTTCTTCCTCTGGCTATGGCTGCTCACCACATGTGGCAAAGATTCCGGACTGTTCTTCGCGTTGAAGTCTTCTCCAATTAGCTTAATCTTATCCCCCTCCGATTTCCCATTCTTGTCCTCCTCACACACATTCTCATGACCAGACAAAATCGTAATCTCAAAGTAGGCTTCCTGTGGGAAAGATGAGTTCCCCAGATTGGGCCCCGGCAAAGGCAGAGTCGTCTTCATCACAGTCACAGCAGCCATGGCCACCTTCTTCATGCTCGGATTCATCCTGATTTTCTGCATGAAATCAGCTGATCCTTCGCACACTTCCCACCCGATTTCCACGTTGCTCTCATCGCCACCGGAACCGCAGACGCCCAGCAGGGACTTGACGGACGGCGAGGATGACATGAGCGTCGTGAAGGCGAACTGCGACCATCCATTTTCAACTGCGTCGGTGACGAGGGAGGGGTGGTCGGCCCAGCAGAAAGGCGGGGCCCCGCGTCGGAAAAGATGGGTGTAGCTATTGGGTTTCTTGGAGGCCTGATCGACGTGGTGATGGGGGCTGACTTGATGGAGCCTGGCGATTCCGTTCTGCAGGCTCTGGCCTCGTTCGATGCCCGAAACAACGTACTTGTTGCGCGTTTTGAAGCATCGTCTGAGGATTATGATTAGCAACAGAGCAAGAGATACTGATGCTGCTGCTATCAGAGATATGTGTAACCGTTTCATCGAATTGAATTAAGGTTTATCTTTTCTTGTTAGCACAAGAGAATTTGAAGGGGAAAGACATCAGAAACGAAGAATGGAGGCGTGGACTAAGAATGGTTCAAGAATGGCGGGGGGGGGGGGGGGATTATAAATAATATAAGAAATGCGAAAGTGGGCATATTTCTTGACCTTATATCCCTCTTTCCATTCATATACTTTATCCACGTAAGCATGATTCTTTATTGTATTTTGATGTTTCCCATTATTTTCAAGTATCAGATTAAATATAGATTGAAATAAAGCATAAACTAATACTTCTTCCGTCCCACAAAACTCTGCACACTAATTTGGG
This sequence comes from Scutellaria galericulata, assembly GCA_946896805.1. Taxonomy (NCBI): domain Eukaryota; kingdom Viridiplantae; phylum Streptophyta; class Magnoliopsida; order Lamiales; family Lamiaceae; genus Scutellaria; species Scutellaria galericulata. The sequence continues at coordinate 17,918,807 of OX335793.1, forward strand.
CACAGTTTTTAAGAAAAAAGAAATATTTGCTTTATAATTGAGGGTATAAGGGTCAATTATGTGAAAAAAAGACAAAAAATAATAATGTATTAAGAGAGAAAAAGTAATGACATTGTGTGTAAATAAGTGTGTATTGGAAGGATAATAATTGTGATAAAATTTATCATTTTTGGGTGTGCAAAATATTTGGGAATAGATTAAAAAGGAAAGTGTGTAGAGTTTTAAAGGATGGAGTAATATAGTAATTAATAACCGACTCCAATTCTAGGCATTAAAAAAGGGTTTGTTGACTCATTTCTAATTTTCAATACGGGTGTGGGGTGGGGGTTAAGCTTCTAGAGAAGCAAAACTGGGTCTAGGAGACTTGAATAAATCCAGAATTTCAAACTTGTCTTTACTGGGATATATGTTTGGATGACGTGAGGAGACAGACATTACATTAACTAAAGTCAGATGGGAATGAATTTGCTGAAGAACAACTTGGCACAATTTTTTCTGTTTTTTTTTTTTTTTTTTTTCATAATTGGGGCATTGTTAGAAAAGAAAGAGATAAAAGGGAAAGGAAGAAGACCCTTTTTTTTTCTTTGATAAAAGAGAGGGAAAGTTGTTTGTCGAGGACAATTAGGATTATGCCCATAATCAGCCCATTTTCACACAAATTTGGAAAAATAAACTATTTAATCATCTTTCAGATAAAGGAGTTTTGTTTTTAATTTCTGCTGACTTTTCTTTTCTCCCAATCATAATTGCAAACAATCCAACAATAATAGTTTTATTATGGATTTTTCTCTAATATAATCTTGTTTTTTTGTTTTTTTTTTTTTGACATGACATGATTCTTTTCCAACTTAAATAATTATATAGTGTGCTCGAAAATTATTGAAACCTTGAAGAAGTTGTATGTGTTGTGACCACATCTGTTCTTATTGTACAATTAATTTAAGTAGTTTTTACAAGCTAAAATCACAATATTTCCCCTTTTTATTTTAGTTAACCACACTATTATGTTGAGATAATTACAAAAAATAATATATAATAAATGATCAGGAGTGTTAATGTGTTCTCTAGATGGTTATGTTAAATTGTTAATATGCACGCAATTTTTCCTTGAGTTGGACTTACGTGAAACAGTCCCACGAATTTAGTTATATGAGATGATTCAATTCATAATTCATACTACACAATTCACATATAAATGTAAAAATAAGTTCTATTTATGGGTAATGAAAATCCGTCTTACGGTAAATTACCATAAGACCATCTCTTATAACTTTTTGTGTTTTTTCTTATGTAAGCCTCCTTATTTTTAGTAGGATTAGTTGCTAATCATCTAACTTAACCACCTTATTCTTCATGTCTTTGGGAATAAAAGATATACAAAACAAAATTGAAATAGAGATTATGTTCAAGAAGTGTATTAAGTAATTGATGGAAATTGTTAGATAGTGATTACGATTTTTATCCATTAACATTAACCGATTAAATGGGTTGCAGGGTACATGCAATCATATAAGTGATATTTTAAATTATTATGTATGATACTTGTAAATGTCCATAGATGCAGGATATTTTTAACATTAAAAAAAAAAAAAAAAAAAGTACAAGGAAAAGTACTGATGCGCCAACTGAGGAGATTTATTTTAAAATGAGTAACACTTCTGTGTACTAGTTGCACAGAATTGTACAAACTTTTATGTTATAAATGTAGTACATTTATGTTATAAACGTAATACCTTTATGCATGTTCATTTTAAAAGGTACGAATATTTATACATAAAAGTACTACATTTATAACATAAAGGTCTTCCGTGCAACTGGTGCACCAGTTGCACAAAAGTTTTTGCCTTTTGAAATAATAAATAACATTTATTTTTATAGAATTTTGGATCATATTAGTGATAACGACGTGTATTGCACGTTATATGCAAATATTTTAATAGGTATATCTATTATGTAAATATTTTAATAGTAAATAAATGATATGGGATTAGTAATTTTTCATATATAACTCTTGTGAAATTATGCTGTAATTAATTACAATAAAAGAAAAAAATATTTATAAAAAGGGAAAAAAATGTCAACTCTTTATCAATAAAAATCATGAATCATGCCACTGTTGGTCATTTGATTATGGGCTTGATGACTCATTCAACTCATTTAATGTAATATAAATCCCAAAAAAATTCCAAATATTTATATATGTTCTCAAAATTCATGACCGTTAATAAATGTAAAAAATATATTTAATACTTCAAATATATTTAAATATGTTAATTTTCTAATTTTCTAAATTATATTATCATTGAAGTTACATCTATGAAAACTTAAAAACAAATAGGATAAAAAAGTCCAAAAGGTATTTCCCACCTCAAGTCACATTTTAATATATTATAAATTATTCTTCAAGAAAAGTCTATTTACAAAATCAGTGCAAATATACACGCTACTCTATGGTTCTAGCTAGTATTATTTAATGATTTTATTAAACAAAAGAGTGGATTAATGATGAAAGATTGAGAGTCAAATAGAGACACTCATATTATAATTAAAGATGTACATGTATCAGTATCCTATTGAATTATATACACACTTCACTAGCCACATCAACATCCATTCAAATATAATTCAGTTTAATGTGTCTGTATATATAATATGTGTGTATTCATATTCTATATAAACATATATATATATATATATATATATATATATATATATATGTGTGTGTGTGTGTGTCAGTTTGTGTTTATATATAACTAATTTCCAGCTATTTATATTAATGTGTATACACCAGGCCAACATTACGATTTTGCCCTTATTTACAATAGAAAATAACTTTTTATTTTCCTTATAATTTTCTTAAATTTTGTGAAAACCTTATTAGCTTGTATATGGGGCGAAGAAAATATCAGAATAATGCTTTAGATGTTTGTTGCGATAATGATTCTCGATTGTATATATGTGTATATATAAAAACTTATATAAGACGAAATATATTTAATTTTTCTTTAATAAACTAAGTTTCAAACAATTGAATTAGACATCGATCATCTAGTGTGAACTCAAAGTCAAAAGTATATACAGTTATATGTAATGGTGCGGGTGGGAATAAGAAAGGAATATGAAACTAAATAGTCGATAATTTATACTCTCAAGGAATATTGGGTAAGAGAATCAAGTCAAAAACTTATGTGTCCCGGTTAGATCCGTGTCCCCAACCCGCCCCAAGGGTCCACGTGCTGGACGCGCGCCCATGTGTGAGCTCATGTGCGCGCACCTGATAGGTATTCCATATTTGCTCTAAAGATATCTCACATATATTCTTCAGGTATCAGATAGTTTTAATTCATGTTTGTAATACATATTAAACAAACCTGTAAAACCTCACAAAACAAGTGTCATGGGACATCGTGCGCCCATGCACTCACGCCGCGCGCAACTCACAAATCGTGCGCCAACGCCGCCCGCGCACAGGTATCCCATGTATACCTTGAAGGTATCCCAAGTATACCTTAAGGTATACATGTGCGCCCACGCCGCGCGCGCACCCACCACGCCACGCGCACCTCACAAACCGCGCACCCACGCCGCCCGCGCACCTTCAATGTATACATGTGATACCTTCAAGACATTCCATGGATACCTGGTATACATGTGATACATATACATGAAAATAAATAAAAAATTTGAACGAAAAAAAAAATATTTAAAATTAATGTGGGGCTCACAGGGTGGGCTGGGGACAAAGTGTCCTAGGGACATAGAAGACCTACTTGAGAATTAATTAATTATTATCCTCTGAAATTTATTATTATATGAAAAGCTTTGCTCTCAATTTTTTGATTATGTATGCTAAATGCTGGTGTCATAATCTATTTGTAGTTTTCAGACAATACTTCTCTTACATCATAGGATGTCAAGAAGTTGGGATAATCTAGGACTTTGGAAATTTTGAAACTTTTTTTTTTTTTTTTGTTTAATTCCTTAATTGTATATATTAAATGTCAATATTTGATTTTATAGTGCAAAATAATACTTACTCATCCCAAAAAGAGAAACAATATGTCATATTAAAAAAAATTAATGTTAACTTATAATTATTCCGGTATATTGAGGGCTATGCAATAGTTATAATAATAACTTATAAAAGTTGAACTTTTGTTTAACTGATATTATATTACGCTTTTGAATGATACATGTCATCATATTCTACTGAGATACCAACATGTGAGAAAATGTGACATTTTGTAACGATAAAAAGTTTTTTCACTATCAAATGAAAGGTTGGTGGAGGAGATAATGAGTGTGTAATGTTCTTATAAGTTAGGGTCCTTCTACAGTACATCATTGTATTAATACACCAGTATTTTCATCCATCAGATCTTGAATGATTGCATCCTGATCTTTCATTTACTTTTTATTTTTTTTACCTGTCTTGAGAAATTACTGCAGTAAAAACTAAGAATTCCCCCCAACAACCAAAAGAGTCTAGGCAATGTAGTCTAAATCTACCTTCTTCATTAATCGTATATAGCATTAACCTGCAACCATAAAACCACAATCGAATATGTTTGTATTATGCATCTCGTTATTACGAATCATTTGAGATCCATATTCAATATGTTTGGTTATTTGTTATGAATCGTCGTTATTAGAATTTCAGATAGTCTGCTTCTGAACTGTAATACTGCATCCACAACCCATGATTGTATCTCTAACAAGTTTGGTTGTCTATGATTATTTGAAATACCACAAAGTAATCAACCTGTTTGATTCGTTAGTTTCTCTATGAAACTAACGAGTTTGGTCTTCTCTCTTATTTCCATTATTTATTTTTCAAACTCATCTCATTTTATCCCCTTTTTTTCCCTATTTAATATTAATACTAATTTTCAATTTCTTTTTTTCTCTCTTGGTTTCCATTATTTATTTTTCAAATTCATCTCATTTTATGCCCTTTTTTTTTTCCTATTTAACATTAATACTAATTTTCAATTTTTTTTCTTCCCTCTTAGTTTCCATATTTTATTTTTCAAAACTCATCTCATTTTATCCCCTTTTTTTTATCTATTTAACATTAAAACTAATTTTCAATTTCTTTTCTTCTCTCTTAGTTTCCATTATTATCAATATTATTTGGAAAATTATTTTAAGAGTACTTGAAAAAAATATTTTAAGGGTTGTGACAAGAATATTTATAAATCATTCAAATTAATCCAAACATTCTTATCAAATTATAGAAACATAATTCACATCACTTCTTGTCACCTCAATTTTTTTTCTCTCTCTTAGTTTCCATTATTTATTTTTCAAACTCATCTCATTTTATCCCCCTTTTTTTTCCTATTTAACATTACTGCTAATTTTCAATTTCTTTTCTTCTCTCTTAATTTTCATATTTTATTTTTCAAACTCATCTCATTTTATCCCTTTTTTTCTATTTAACATTAAAACTAATTTTCAATTTCTTTTCTTCTCTCTTAGTTTACATTATTATCAATATTATTTGGAAAAATATTTTAAGAGTACTTGGAAAAATATTTTAAGAATTGTGACAAGAATATTCATAAATTATTCAAATTAATCCAAACATTCTTATCAAAATATAGAAACATAATTCACATCACTTCTTGTCTTGTCACCTCCTTATACATTTGAAGATAATTTGAATGGTTTATAAGATGATTGATTACTCCATAAAGATCAAAATAGATGATTAAGATTACTCCATAAGATCAACAAGTATATGAAATTTTTAGACAATTCTAAACTTATGTACAATTAAAAAAAATCTTAAAATATTTTTCGCAGTACTATTGATACTTATGTAAAATTAAAAAAATCTTAAAATATTTTTCGAAGTACTATTGATATTAATGGAAATTATGATAATTTCTAAACATATATATAACTAAAATATTTTTCCAAGTACTCTTAAAATTTCCAAGTACTATTGATAATAATGGAATCTAAGAAAGAAAGAAAAAAAGTTGAAAATTTAAACTTATGTACAATTAAAAAAAATCTTAAAATATTTTTTCAAGTACTATTCATAGCTATGTACAATTAAAAAAATCTTAAAATATTGTTGGCATGCATTCAAAATTATTGTTGTGTGATGTTAATTTGGTAATGTATTGTTTGTAATTAATTATACATGAATTCAAAATCATTGCATCAGATGCATGCCATCACCGTTCACAATCGTTGTTGTATCGATTTAAAAATCATTGTTGCATCTTTTTGTGTTGCGTGGTTGATATTTCATCAGATATTGGTTGGATCTATTTCAGCGGATTTCATATGATTTATGATTTACCACAATCGTTTAATTATAAAGATTAGCCATTTTTAGATTTGGATTTGATTTCAATGGATATTCGTATCTCAACAATATATGGCTTAGATTTGGATGCAACAATATATCTCAACAAACGAAATGCATGTAATATTACATATTAAAAAATTCAGAATGAACCAAAATTTTTGTGATAATTCATTTACAATTATTTCGATTTATACATACAACATAATTGATTTATAATGATTAAATGCAAGCAAAATCAAATGCAAGTAAAAATGACCTATTGCAACTTAGGATATAAAATGAGTGTAGGGAGGCCCAATAGTCAAGCCCAGCCCAAAACAGAAAAGTTATCTTATAGAGAAGTTACTGTAGTAAAAAATACTGGTGTATTAATACAATAGTGTATAGTAGAATTACCCTATAAGTTATAGGGTCCTTCTATATAATACATCATTGTATTAATACATCATTGTTTTCAACCATTAGATATTGAATAATTGCATCCTAACCCTTCATTTATATTCTAATCTTTTTACCTGTCTTCAAAAGTTATCACGGTAAAAATTAAAAAATTCCCTTCAATAAGTCTAATAGTATAGACAATATAGTTCATATCTCCCTTCTTCCATCATCGTATTTAACAGTCAGTTGCAACTATAAAATCGCAATCAAATCTACTAGTATTATACATCTTGTTATGACGAATCATTTAAGAGCCATAGTCTATATATTTGAATTATTTTTAAGATTTTCAAATCATTAATATCAAGATTTTTTTTTAAAAATATTTCACATTTTTTAAAAACAAATTGTAGATTATGTATATCCTTTTATTTTCTTAAGATAATTTTTGAAAAAACAATTGCCCAATATTTTTGTTTCGAATTAATTTAAATATGTTTTTATTTGTTAATTCTTTTTTCAAACTTAATATTACATATATAAATTAAATTTTAGATTTTATTTTGTATCTTACATTTTGAGTTTTAATCAGAGACCATATTATTATTATTATTATTATTCTTCAGACATTAATTGTATTTTTTTGGTTTTTAAAATAACCTTTTGACTTTTAAACATTTTTTCCTATTTCTAAACTATGTTTTTATATATGTAATTTTTTATATTAATTTCTGATTTTAATATTTTTTTCCAAATTTATCTTATAGAATTTTACAATAATTTTCAAATTTATTAGTTCTTTATTTTAAAAATTTCAGACATAATTTTGAAACTTAATGATTTCCAAATTTCGAGCATATCAATAAAGTATGTGGTTGCTATTTAATACCCTCCAAAAAATTATTTAATGTTTATTAATAGGGTTGGAGAAAAATACTGAATTACTGAAATATCAGGCTTATGTACTAAAAAAATATCGAAAATACCAAAAATTTCGGTAAGATGTGATACCATACCAAAAATTTTGGTACTCTATCGGTATGATATTTTCAAAGTTTCGATATTTCGATATATACCAAAATACGGAAAATATTAATATTAATTAAAAAAATATATTAATTCCACATTAATAAATTATAAAATATAATATTTTTCATTTCGATATACCAAAGTTTCGATATGTAATTTTCATTTGGATATAATGGTGTTTTCGGTATACCGAAGTTTCGTTATATACCGAAATTTATCGGTATGAAACGATACGACTACTCGGTATACCGAAATTTTCGATACAATATCATCCTACTTTATCAGATGATTTAATAATAAGCCAATCAATGTTATCATAATCTTTTGATGATACACATTTTGATTTGGATACGTTTTAATATCTCCAACCGTTGTATAAGATTTAATACTTAAGGAATTACATTTATCAGTACCATAATTTTAGGAAGATATACATGGATTTCAATTTGAATATATTTTAGTATTTTAAACCATTGTTTATGATTTTATACTCAATGAATTACCGTTGCAGTTACCATAATTTTATGAAGGTTTGATTTGGATTTGATATGCATGTTTCAAATTATATCCACTAATATATCATTATTAAAATAAAATATGCAATCTATAAAATATATATTCGATTTCATCATTTAACAATCATTGTTTTGGTTATCATCCAAAACAATGGTAGCATCGATCATATCCTATGATATGGGTGTAATAATACATAATTATAATTAAAAATCATTATGTCAATCTATATAAAATATGATTTCATTTTAAATATGAAATATAAATTATTGAATTGATCCAAATTATATGAATTTAAAATATTATATAAATAATTTTAACATAAATATATAATTGAAACCATTCTTCATATATAAAATCAAATTAACAGTTATGACAACGACGCATAATTAATGTCAATCTATTACTATTATTGCATACTTTGACTAGTGAAATTAGAATCGTTTCTTCGTAAATGACACCTATTACTACTTTTGCATATTTCACCTAGTGAAATTAGAATCGTTTGTTCTTATGTCATTTACGAATTAGGATTATGAACCAATAATTTTATGATAATTTACTTATAATGATTTTAATTAACATCGCACACTAATTAATTTAAATGATTAATTAAATGACTAACCAATTACTGTGAATTAGATATATGAAATGAATGTAACAACATACAAAATCATTAAAAGGTCTACTTGTTTTGCAACCCAAAATTAAATATAATATAAGAAGGTCCAATGCATCCAGCAGCTCAAAACACAAAAGTTACCTTTCAAAGAAGTTACCGCAGTAAAAAAATACCAGTGTATTAATACAACGGTGTATAGTAGAATTACCCCAAGTTATAAGCACTAAGACCATAAAATGGATAACCATTCCAAGGTAATATTAAAAGTGGGAGCAAACATAAGTTGAGGAATAAAAGTACATCTTTCATTAGAACATGTGTTTGCATCACAAATGTTAGAACTTGGACAAGTGTAAGAACTAGGACTCCATCTTATTATAGTCAACTACATATCAAACTACTAAATCATTAAATGATCTTAGGCATGTTACCCTAAGAACATCTCTCAAACTTGCTAAGTTAGCAACTTCTCTTGAACAACTCTACAAGTTATATTCTATCTCTACACACAAACTAATAGTGATTAATGATTAATTCAAAAGGAAGTAGAGAAACAAATTGTGTTACAACTAAAACTACAGAACCTAGAAAGTAAACTAAAACTTGGGGTGAAAAGAACAAAATAAAACACCTTATTCTTGAATTAGAAATTTAATAGAAACTTTTCAATATAAAAGTTAAAGCTTCTCCCGAGCCCAATATTTGGACTTGTATTTTACTCTCTACACTTGCAAACTTATTATTTTTGTTATTTATTAATTCAAGTATGAATCCAATGGTTTGGGCCATGGAGTTTCAATGGATCCTGGATGTTGATGAAGGCCCAATAACAAAATATTACAATGTTATTCTTGTGATATTAGTGTAATCCTAATTTATTTATTATTTGGCGCAATTGTGAAATCGTAATTGTTCTATGCATGAACATGATGCACATATTTTAATTTACGTAAAAAGAAAATGCAATAACCATATTATGTGCAGTAGAATATCTGAATACCCAAGACAATCTTTTCATATAAACAAACTATATATTCTAATTATAAGTATAAATTAGAATGTTATCTTAGTCAGTTATGTAATAAAATAAAAATTATAAATCTAGATTATGTTAAAAGTGTTTCTTTCATTTTACTTTGGGTTAAATGCAAAAAACAACCCCAACTATCGACTTTTTTCAATTTGCAACCTAATCTTTTTTTTTTTTCCGATTGCAACCTAATCTATTGTTTTTTTTCCGATTGCAACTTCCATCCATTTTTTGAGCATTTTTCCGGTAAAAATATCATCACGTGACTTGTACACTCACAACTTAAGGTATAACATTCATTTAAGGGTGATTTTATCATTTAAGGAAAGTGAAGAGAGATAAATGCCCTAATTTTTTATTTAGGGCAAAATCATTTTTATAGTTTATTTTGTTAAATACATAATGTAAAAAGACGATTTTACCCTTTAAATGATAAGTGTGCTAGTCACGTGATGATATTTTCACCGGAAAAATGCTAAAAAAGTGAAGAGAGGTTGCAACTGGATAAATTACAGAAGATTAGGTTGCAATCGGAAAAAAAAAAAAAGATTAGGTTGCAATCGGAAAAAAAACAATAGATTAGGTTGCAATCAGAAAAAAAAAAAAAAAAAAAAAGAAGATTAGGTTGCAAATTGATAAAAATCGATAGTTGCGGTTGTTTTTTGCATTTAAACCTTTTAGTTTATATATGCATTTTTCCAGAAATTTGGTGAAATGATTTTTCATTGATATATTTTATTTTTTCAAAAAAAAAAAAAAAATTCGGATCTTCTATTGGATGACGATACTTTATTCTATCTCAACCCAGATAGATAAAAGGCCTGAAAAAGGATGACCCAATTTGAAAAATGGAAGATCCTTTCTCTCACTTCACTACCACTTCCTTCACTCTCCACGAATTAAGCTCCACACCCTGTAATCAATGGCGATTATCATCTCCGTTCAATACCTTCTCCTTAAACCCCAATTCCCACTCTCCGCCTTCCCTCCTCTCCGACACAATCACAGAACCACCAATCTCAACAGACCCCTAACTCTGTCCAATCGCAAGCATCACCGATGGCGGCCCATAAAATCCTGCAATTCGGACCAGGAAATCGACATGGTGAGAACCAAGGAAGGCGTGTACGCCGCGAAGGCGAAGAAGGTCGTCGTTCTGTGGGATTTGGACAACAAGCCGCCGCGCGGGCCGCCGTACGAGGCGGCGCTGGCTCTCAAATCGGTGGCGCAGAAATTCGGCGACGTGATAGACATCTCCGCGTACGCCAATCGCCACGCCTTCGTTCATCTCCCTCAGTGGGTCGTCGAAGAGCGCCGCGAAAAGCGCAACCTGGATTTTCTCGAACGCAAGGGTTTGTCCACGCCTTCCAGCCCTTACATCTGCTCCGTTTGTGGGAGGAAATGTAGGACTCAGATGGATTTGAAGAAGCATTTCCGGCAATTGCACGAGAGGGAGAGGCAGAAGAAGGTGAACAGAATGCGAAGCTTGAAGGGCAAGAAACGAAAGCGTTTCAAGGAGAGGTACATCGATGGGAACGAGAAGTACAACGAGGCGGCTCGGAGCTTGCTGACCCCGAAAACCGGGTACGGATTAGCGCAGGAGCTGAGGAGAGCTGGGGTGTTTGTGAAGACAGTTGAGGATAAGCCACAGGCTGCGGATTGGGCACTGAAGAGGCAAATGGTGCACTCCATGAGTAGGGGTGTTGATTGGATTGTGTTGGTGTCGGATGATTCGGATTTTTCGGAGATGTTGAGGAAGGCGAAGGAGGCGAATTTGGGGACGGTGGTGGTGGGGGATCAGGACAGGGCGTTGGGGAGGCATGCTGATGTGTGGGTGGCGTGGAACAGGGTGGAGAATGGGGAGATTGAGGAGAGGGATTTGGCATTGAAGAGGAGAGAGTGGAGGGAGTTTGATGGTGAGGGAAATCGGGGGTTTTCGGTTAGTGAGTTTGATGGGGACTTAGCATCTGCAGAGCAGAGCTTGGATGAGCTTGTTGGGATTATGGGGGTTAATGGATTGAGTGTTTCTTCGTTTTCGGAAGGGGAGGATGATTGGATAGGATCAAGAGTGGATCAAGGGAGTGATATTGATAGTGATAGTGATAGTGATAGTGATTACTTTTTGGATAGTGAAGATGAGGGTTTGCAAGAAGAGAATGATGTGTACTTCTAACAAGTTCTTGAAGGAATTGTTTTAGATGTGATTAAACAAGTATCTGATTCTTGATTCAATGCAAATAAAATGAAGTGATTTGGGATGGATCATGTGACAGTTCAACATCATGGTGTTTAAAGGTTAGGTTCTATTGCCTTGATATCTTGTTCATGAAATTTGCTTTCATTCATTTCTGGTAGAAAGAATTAAATGAAATTGTTTATGTGCTAAAGAATGCACAGTGGAGTAGACTATCCTTGTGAACAAAGTAGTGACTATATGGAAGTTGAAGATGTTTTTATGCTTCTTCAAATTTGAGCTTCACTTGCAACTAATTGTCTGTTTAAGAGCGCTCTTTATATGATATAACCAGTGTAGCTAAATATGCGTAAATACTAAACCAGCAAAGCTAAAACCTACACAACTAACTAAATGTATTATGATGAAATTTAGGAGTACCTTTGTTTATAATGAACCTTATGTTCTCTAATACACCTCTACAATGTAATGGCTCCATATTTACACTTCAATTCTTGCTTTTAAGGTTAGATGAGATGCAAAATCGTTCAAAACTCTAGAATGAATCAGGCTCGGATCGAACATGAATCATGAAATTGACTTGAGTTCTAATTTGATTCCAAGGGGAGTCATTTTGAGTCTTTAACTGACATTTCGAGATTATTCATGCATTTTGAGTCTTTAACTGACATTTCGAGATTAATTGCATTTTTCAAGTTTTTAGGCATTTGTTTTAGCCGGAAAATTGAGTTTAGATAGCAATGGAAAAACTCTGTAATGTATGGTTAGTGATCGGAAAGTTTTTTTAGGTTTAGGCACAAACTAGAAAAAAAAGTGTCATATTTTAGGTAACAAATCATGAAATTAAAATTAATCCTTTGTTTTGTCTTTAACCTAGCATCAAATTCTCTCATTTTCTCTCACAAACTTAATGTTTCTAATCAACCATTGTTATAAATCTTCTACCCATTCTCTCATTTTCTTCTCCCATGAATTTTAGGATAGCACATGAGTACCATACTATAGGAGTGTTTTAACTCACCATAATTCTATTCATTTATCTTTCAATAATTGCTTTTCAATCCTTCTTAAAATCTTTTCTACAGTCATTTCATTATCTTGAAAATTTTCTTGATATTTTCTTTGTTTCTGATCATCTAATTATTGCTATAGAAGCTTTCTGTATTGAAGTACTTGTAAATTTGCCTATTCCTCCCTCATGAACTTCAAGCACCATTTCATAAAATAATAGTTTATAAATTGTTAAAAGAAAAAATATTTATATCCCACATATAATTAACTTAGCGTACGAGATTAGTATTGCGTAATAAAAAATATGTACCACCTTTTCTCAACAATTTTAAATGAGTTTGAAATGCATACGTAGAAACGGTTGGTTTCTTTAATATAAAATAACATTTTCTCTTACTTTATTTCAACAATTTGTATTATATAATTTATAGTGTCAGTTTTATATTTACGTGTTATAAAAAGTAGAACTAGATATGAATCCAACTTAGAACTTTTAATAATAGCCACTAAGCTCAGCATATGGACCTCCTATTTATGTCCATTTCGAACGAGAAAAAGAGCTAACTTTGAAATTTTAGATTTAAATGTATATAAAACCTTGAAAACATATCATAGATATAATTTTATGCAACGGGATTTTGTTTTTCATAATTTAAATCAATCTTTAAAACTTGATTTTTATTTTATGGATTGTAAATTATGAATTGATTCATCTCATAAATTAAATTCATGAAATGATTTTGTAAAAAGTGTATTCTTAAATTTAAATAATCGTTGCGTTGTATATTTACTATGTATATATGACAAACTTCTACTCAGCTATGTAGTGTCTATTTGTTAAAATGTAATGAATCTCTGACTTAGTAATTTGATGATATTTGGGGTCAAGGTATAAAAATTGAACTTTTCTATCTAAAAGACTAAAACTATATTTAGAAGAAAAAAAAAAAAAAAAAAAAGGCTTTGACTAGACTCGAAAAAGTAGGGAAAAAAAAAATCTTCTAAAAAAAGGAAAATAAAAGATAATGTTTGGTCCAATCTATGAGCATACATGTTATTAATAGAAAAAGGTGGCCCAAATTAGCAAGCCGGCATTTTGAAAGGTCCAACACTCCAAGGCCAAGATTTAAAATCGGGTTTCCTTCAAAACACAACATATAAAGGATTTTCATTTTTATTACTTGAATAAAATAATTGGGTTTTGTTTGGCTTATATTTCATTATACAAAGCAATTTTTTTTTTTTAAGATAAACATGTCATACTTTTAAAGTTTATGAATTCTACTACCCAAAACAAACTCGTATCTTTTATTTATTAGCCAATAAACTCAAATTAAAGATTTTGCAATCGAAAATATAAATATCGTTTCCAATTGAGGGGAGGAAGAAGCTTAAAAGACAAGCTCGTTTAATGTAATTCACAAATGATCAACACAAACAGGATCTGATTATCTTGTCAATTCTACAGATTATTCAATTTCACAAATCAATCCCAACAAATTTAAAGTTGTATTTTTCAAACTAAATTTGGAGAAAGAAGCGAATGATTATCGGGTTGACGAGCTCAATCTCTGTAGTCTATTCAATACAATATGGATTTTGCAATAATTTGATTTTAAAAATACAAATTATATATATGGCAAACTTTACTCTACACTCAACTAGAGAACAAATCGTGTATCTAATAATTCGAGGATCATGTCTGACTTTATATTCATATGCGAGCCATGAAATATGGTCTATCAAGTATAGTATTCATAAATTTGTATATTAAATAATTATGTGTGTGTGTGTGAAATAATTGATAAGAGACAAATTGCGTACAACTATAGGTTGAGAAAAATACATAGTATTGGTCCATTCTTAGGAAAAATATAATAAAAAATTAGATATAATGGTGAACACTTTTGAATGGAAAAGTGGACCAATTTTGGAAGTCGGCAATTCCATAAACCACCAAAAAAAAGTCACTTTCCGATTTCCATTGCCAGCACACCTGTCTCCTTTAAAAAATTATAAATAAATAATTTATATTATTGTTATTATTATTTAATTTATGTCGTCTACTGATTTTCTTATAAAGAATATAGCCAATAAGGAAATTCGATTATCCAATTCCTTCATTCAACTGGTGTAAATTTTATGAGAATTTATACCTAATTCAAGAAAGATGTAAAAATGTGCAAATGATATATGATATTTTAATCTTGAACTGATAAGTCGATGATGGATTAAAAGTAAGGCTTCATTATATGTGGAGACAAATGATACAAATGGCACACACAAACTTATTAAATAGAACTTTCGAAAAATGTGAAAACAAGTTTGTTACGATCGAGACAACAACACGTTGAAAAATGTCATAATCATCTCTGGGCAAAAATTCCGAAAAGCAATAATAAAAACATCTACAATTATGTAATGATATTATTAATAAGAGTTCAAATGAAAATTGAATAAAGATCTGATAGATTGAGAATAACGAGGATGAATGTAACCAAAATCAAGATTTGATCCATTAAAAAAAAAAAAAAAAATTCGATTAGTCTCTCAGCCACTTCTATCCAGGAAATTCAATAGGTCTAACCCTTTCAAACATACTAATCCACCTTAATTTCTCGTTGAAAACAAATTAACTCAATTATTTTTAATTTGCAATGCTTTTACGTCATAAATTGCTGGCCTCGATAATATTCTGATTAAGTATTTCTGTTATAAAAATATTTCAAAACACACGTTTTTAGTGAAACTTGTGCTATTAGTTATATTAATCACAATATTTTATTATGATGACATTCTACTCAAATTTCTATTTTGTGAAAATAATAATTGGTGAAACACAAATCCAATATTGAAAAGTTATAATAAATTATTTAAACGATCACGAAAATATGAAATCATAAGATTTTACATATCCTTTAATTTTTACTATTTTATACAAATTAAATTAACAATTTTTGTGAACATTTATGAACCCCACCTTATATATTGTGGCCAACGTGCAAAATTATTTATTCTAGAATAAAAATTATATATTTTAATATTTTAAAGAAAAATTTCACCAACGTTGACATAGGGCAGTTTGAAATTATATAGTTGGGTGTTTGAATTCACAAGTGGAATAAAAATATGGTTGTAATAATGACTTGGAACTAAATAATCTAGTTCTTTCGTAGACGTAACTTCCTTCTCATTATTTCCCTTTTATTTCATCAATCCACCACCGACCCCACCTTCTTCGTTTATACGATATTATCTACTAAAATCAAATTTAATTGTTTATTATTCTAAAACAATTAAAATTCATGTTTGAGCTTGATGTATTTATAGAGCACAAGTTTTGAATCTTTAAAATTTGGATTGAATTTGAGCTCGATCAACAAAAACATCTAAAAATAGGAGAAATTTTAAGTTTGATCTTGTATGTAATATTTTTTTATTTTTATACTAAACATTAGTTTTTCTATTTTGGTCTTCGATATTTTAACTTTTTTCCAATTTTAATCCTATTTTGAAAAAGAAATTCAAATTTATTGACGTGGCGTGGCGGCCATATCAACATTTCCGGGACGCTTTTGAAAAATTCAAAAAATATTTGCTTGAAATTGGAAAAATTAAAACATAGAAGACCGTTGAAAACAAACATTTCATTGTTAAAAAATGAAAAATGTCTTAAAAAACAAAAATATTGAAATCAACGTTAAAAAAATATTAAAAACAATATGATTTTTGTAATTGATGATTTTTAATTCAAGACTAGATTTAAATGCAAACAATTTAAAAAGCTAAATAAAGAATTGAACAAGTTTGAATATTAATGATGTGGTTGAACTCGATCTATTGAATTCCTCGCATGCACCTCAGAAACAGAAAAGATATCTTTTCTAAAAATGAGAAACATTAACTTTTTCTTTAATAATTGAGAGAAAAAGAGACAGAGAAAAGCGGAAAATGGAGGATTGGGAAAGGATTATTCACTTCAAAAAACATAACAAAATAAGTATATACTGTGCAAGGGACCTCTTACACTATTTGTTTCATTTTGTTTTACTTGTAAATTTAATTATTGAATGAAACATTTCAACAAATATGTCTAAACATATATATGAAATCATAATATATAACGACAAAACATAATTGTTTAACATATTATATTATATGATCTACAATTCCTATAAATAAATGAATCACCTTTTAAAAGTCAAGAGTCAAGTGCCTACAATGTTAATACGTTGTATTTTCTTTTGCTAATGTTTGAATCTCTTTTATATATATATATATATATATATATAGAGTGATGATCAGGCACGCACCTGAAGAATGCGCACCGTGCGCACCCCTTTAAGATTTTTTTTTTTAAATTTTTAATATTTCATATTATTTCTTTTCCCTCACTACCACTTCACATACAAATTTTCATCTCACATGTAGACCTAACTTATCATCAACATATACAATTTGCATCCCACATATCAATATAGATCTTCTTCCCAATTCTCATCTCATATCAATATAAATCTTCTTCCCAATTCTCATCTCACAGATGCTACATCATGAAAATTATTTTTAAATGAAATCCTCAAAATGAATAATAAAAATCGAAATATGAATTAAGTAAAAAAGAATAAATTCTCAACAAATCATATCATCACACCCAATCAAACTTAACAAATCCTCAAAATCAACAAATCATATCCTCCAACTCAATCATCAATTTCAAGAAGTGTTCAAACAATCCTCAAAATCTCCGTCTCTTTAATTACTTGTATTTTGTGTCTTCAAATATAATCCAACTTAATCATCAATTTTCAAGAAATCTTCAATCAATCCTCAAAATCCCCAAGTCTCTTTAATTACTTGTATTTTGTGTCTTCAAATATAATGGATCTAACATGTAAATTTTTTTTAAAACAAATTAGTACCATAATTTTTTAAATGTAAAAACTTTCATAGAAAATATAAGAAAATGATGTGATGCAGATACAATTTCTTAATCACAAAACCACAAACTCTTACTTTTGAAATTGTTGTGATTTTTCCTTTGATGATTTTACAAGAAAGTAAAGTAATGGATCTAACATGTAAATTTTTTTTAAAACAAATCAGTACCATAATTTTTTAAATGTAAAAAATTTCATAGAAAATATAAGAAAATGATGTGATACGGGTACAATTTCTTAATCACATAAACAATTTTTTTGAAATTGTTGTGATTTTTCCTTTGATGATTTTACAAGAAAATAAAGTATGTGAAGATATTGATGAGGGGTTATGTCGATGTGTGAGATGAGAATTCCGTATATGAAGTTGTAGGATGAGAAAAAATTATGTGTATAATAATATAAAATATTAAAAATTACATTGATTATGATTTAGAAAATTATGTGTATAATAATATAAAATATTTAAAATTTCATTGATTATGATTTAGAATTTCTTGAGAATTGATTACTTAAATATTATTCATTGTTTCCTTTAATTGATTAATTGGATATTTATATTTTTTTTCTTTTGGATGGGAATTGAGAAGTGGTAGGGTGGGAAAAAATTATGTGTATAATAATATAAAATATTAAAAATTATATTGATTATGATTTAGGAAATTATGTATAATAATATAAAATATTAAAAAGTACATTGATTATGAGAATTGAGAAGAAAATTTATGCTGATATGTGGGATGAAAATTTTGTATGTGAAGTGGTAGCGTGTGAAAAGAAATAATATGAAATATTAAAAATTAAAAAAAGAAATTTTAAAGGAGTGCGCACGGTGCGCATTCTTCAGGTGCGTATCTGATCATCACTCTATATATATATATATATATATTAGTATTTAATAGTTCTATTGTACAATATGTACTGTACTGTATAGAATACGTCACATGTTATTTTATTAAAATGGTATTTATTTAGTTGTACTTATCGGAGAGCAATCTACAGAAAAAATATTAATACTTATATGAATTGATTATAATAATGAAATATTATGAAAGGTGATTATTACAGTTTGACAGTGGGCCAAGATCTGCTCTCGAGACTCAAAAGATTTTCCACACAATTGTCAACAAGCTACAAATATATTAATTATGGCATTAAATCGACAAATAAACGTGCTTATCCTAAACTTAATGTTTTTTAAATAATAAAATTGCTAAAATACCGAACCCTATCAAATAACAACTAATTCCCGATAGTTGTCGGGGAAATATAAGTTTTCGAAACATATTACTCGTTACATCTAAAATTAAATGTGGTTTTAGATTTTTTTTCAAATATTAAGAAAAATAATAAAAAAATTGATCTACACCTCTATATAAGTTTGGGAGTCTTTTTCTCCTTGTTTTTAACAATCTTCTTTAATACGTTTAATTTAGTATGAATAAATAACGGTGTTTTTGATAGATTACAAATAAATATATCTTCAAATTCTATTATAATATTTATTTTGAGACAAATTTATTATTTTGTTAAATGATATGTTATTTTTTCGGGATGAATGAATGTATTTTCATACTAGAGTTCTTTATATAAATTGTCTGACCAATTAAATCATCAATTATATTATGAGTTTGAATCTTGATATGAGACAAATAAATTTTGTCCGGATTATTTATCAAATCCCACCCACAATTTACATATAATAATTGAAATGGATAATATTATTATTTTCATAGATTAAGAAAATGGGATATTACCCCTTTGTACCGTAATAAAGATAGTAAATTACGTTTCTATCATAATAGATATTGTATATTATATATATATATATATTACCATAAAAATAAAAAATGACAATTATCCTTTTTGATAAAAACATAAATTACATTAATCAGTAATTTTATATTATATACGTATGATTGTAAGGCTTAATTTGGATTTTTCCATCTAAATTACTATAGAAAAGTGACAAAGTTACGTGTTACTACTTGTGATACAAAAATTAATTTTATTTTATAAAGAACTATTATACTTCAATAAACTAATGGGAATCATTATTTTCCGTTAAAAAGATTGGTCACAGCTTTTGGTGCGGTGTATGGACAAAAAGTAGATTAATAAAACCTGACAAGGAGGCACGAGGTGTCGCCCCGTGATTGCTTTTGTGAGAGAAGTGGAACTGCTGCCACGTGGCACTATCAGCCAAACTCAACTCCCAGTTCTAATCCTATACATGTCGGCTCCCAGTTACGTTGAGTTTAAATTTATCTCTTCAATTTATTTATTTAATATTTAAAAAATACAAATGACATCAATTTGTTATTAAGTTAACATCTATTGTAGGGATATGGAATTGCATTTCACGAATTTTGATTAAAAAGGGTCTCACTTTAAACATTTTTTTAAAAGTCCAACGTCTCAATTAAATAAGAATTAAAAAGGTAGGCATCAACTTTTTAGACTTTATTTTTATTAATGGATGATACCAACATCAACTCTAATTGATTAAACTATCGATAGTTTTCCCTTTTATTAGGACCAAACTATGCATAGTTATATTATATACTTTTCGTATCTTTAAATATCATCAATTAATACTTTTATTGTCTTTTCATATAAATACATGAAATTGATTAAGAATAATAAAACATTACGCATAACATGATACTATTGATCATAATAAACTCACAAAAAATTATGAATCGTTAATTGATCAATCTCATAATATTAGATAATATAAAATTGGGAAGGAAGCCAAAAGTTGTGTTATTCTCATTGATTTACTAGTGTATAAATAATACAAGAAGAATCCAAAGATACCATAATTACAAGAGTCCTAAAAATAACAAGATATACACATCAAAATATACAAATCTCAACACTATATAAATATGTAAAAACATACTTCACATTCTAGAAAATATATCTAATTATTTCAGAAATATATAATTTAATTCATATTTTTTTTATACGACAATTAAAAAGAAAAAAAGTGTTGAAGATGTCGGCGTGGAAGCTGATAACAAGTAAAAGTGGCGGCGGCTATACAGAATTGAGCCAACATCATTGGCGCCGCCGACCCCTCTCATTCAATTCCTTAATTCGACCAACATTATTTCACACATGTCAAATATTTCTTTTCTCCGTATTTGTACTATTTAATAATTTTGTCTACTAATTATAACTAAATAATTTTGTCTCCACGCCTTAATTTTTCTTTAAATGTCTCTGTCCCACGGAAACATAAATGGTTATTATTCTGTGAAATGTGACAGTAAGTATTTTTTGTTGTTCCTATATTTCTTCAATTTAGTGTATGATTCTAGTTATAATCCTGGGTGAAAGTGAAACTTTTAGTGCTATGTTATAGGTGTTTAAGTATAGATTGTGTTTTGATGACATTATACCACTTGAGTTGATACAGACGTGGTATTTTCAAGCCTACTGATTACCTACAATGCACTTTATATGAATCTTACGAAAAAACTGAGAAGCATCCTTTTTTTTTTTTTTAGCGTATAATATTGGGATCGAGTGTTTTGCTTGGTTTCAAACTACTTAGGTGGCACACTCAGGTACAATCACAAATCTGCTCCGCTTTAGCAATATGTTAAAAGGCAAAAAAATGTAAAAAAAATTGATACTTGTGTATGGCTTGGAGTAGTATGGCTTTTATGGAAATAGAGGAATGCAGTGATCTTTAATGATGAAGTGCTTTCATCTTACAAGTTTAGTGATAAACTTAAGACGAGATTATGAAGTTGATTTGTTTCTATTTTTGGATTTTGTTATGGGTTCTTGTTCAAAAATTGTCTTGACAATCCTAAAAAGTGCTTAGATGTCTAATTTTGTTCTTTTTTATTCCTCCTTTTATCTTTCATTATATCTTTGGGTATATCTTATACCTTATTTCTGATTTCAATTAATTTCTTTTACTCGGGAAAAAAAAAATACCACTTGAGTTGATATTTAATATTCCTAATTAATTATAGGTTAATTATTTTTCGACTACTATTTAATTATTTTTCCTTTTGTCAATTAGAAAAACACGTAGGGCTAATTTTGTGTCTGAGATTAGTATATACTAAAGAAAACTAGTCAAATAGAATTGATTTTGAGTTTGAATATTAGGATGACTAAAAATGATGGAACTTAGTTTCGTGGACTTCTGAAAAGAACCATAAGAGACCCACTATTGCTTTAATGGATTTAATTAAAATAAATTTTTATTTTCACGAAAATTTGGATATATATCTTCTAGAAAAATAAATCTTGTAATTATTTTTAATTTCTTATGAGAAAATTAATATTCTAATATTTCACTTATATACCAAATAATCATCTAATTAATCATCTATCCACGTAAACACATAATTGCAATCAAATACATCATTTATAACAATTTTATATAACCTTATACTAAATAATTGAAGGTCAAATTTCACCAAAAAAAAAAAAAAGCAATTAATTAAAAACCGCCTCCACACCAATGCACCATCTCCACTTTCATATAAATACTCATCACCACCTCAGAATAAGTGTTTCTCCATTTCTCCCATCCTTCAATTTTTTCCTCCATGGTTTCTCATACATATTTCCTGACCCTAACCTAATTCATCGTTTTCCAAAAACCCCAAACCGAATCAGAGCAGAAACCCTCAAATTTGTCGAAATCAATGGAAGGAGTGTACTGTACGACGTCGTCGACGTCTTCGTCGAGCACAGAAAACCCCAAACGAAAGCCACGTCAGCACGCGCAGGACAAACCCTACCGAGGAATTCGGATGCGAAAGTGGGGAAAGTGGGTCGCCGAGATCAGGGAGCCGAACAAGCGGTCCAGAATCTGGCTCGGCTCCTACTCCTCCCCCGTCGCGGCGGCGCGTGCCTACGACACGGCGGTGTTCTACCTCCGCGGCCCCTCCGCCCGCCTCAACTTCCCCGAGTACATAATCGAGTACGCCGCCGGCGTCGAGCAGCACGATTTGTCCGCCGCCGCCATCAGGAAGAAGGCCACCGAGGTCGGCGCTAGGGTCGACGCCTTGCAGGCCGCCGGCCGGTCTAATAACCCGGTACGGGTCGCCCTAAAACCCGACTTGAATGAGTACCCCTGCCCTGAAAGCTCGGAGGAGAACTGAAGTATCTGGTCGTGGTCTGTGAATCTGTGGTTTCAGGAGGTTAATTTTATGATTTTTTTTTTTTGTGTTTTTTTTTTTAAATTTAGTTAATTGTATTTTCTGCAGAGATGTATAGAAAGTGTACATCTTAAGGGGTTGGCTTTGTGAAAAAATAGAAAAAAGAAAAAAAGAATTATAGAGATATGTTTGTTACTAATCGGAATTGTTAGCGTTGAAACAGAATATAATCCAAAGGGATTATACAGTTCATATTTAGTTTCAGTTTCTTGATCGAGAATTGTAAAACTCTAGTAGATTAACAAGTGAAAATGAATTTAGTTACTCATTTTACAGTTTGTTTGTGTATGTATATGTGGATTTAGTTTTGTTTTATTAGATTCACTGTTACATTGGTTGA
The DNA here is from genome assembly GCA_946896805.1 of Scutellaria galericulata. NCBI lineage: Eukaryota > Viridiplantae > Streptophyta > Magnoliopsida > Lamiales > Lamiaceae > Scutellaria > Scutellaria galericulata. The sequence continues at coordinate 17,942,384 of OX335793.1, forward strand.
GATGGTAGAGAGAAGGAAATATATTCCTGAAATCTTATTTTGTTAAATTTAATATATATTCATTTAGTAGTGATATGATGAATCCAACTTGGAAATGAATTCTATAAAAATAAGGTGTGGTTGAGTTGTTAAACTTCAAATATTTAGAGAGAGAAAGAGGAGAGAGAGAGAGAGAGGATGAGAAGGAGAAGAAGATAAGGTGAGGAGAGAGAGAAGATGAGTTGGGTGCCAAAATAAGGGATTTGTGTCACATCAAAAATCATGCAAGAAATAAAAAAATTAAATAAAAAATAGAGAGATATAGAGATTAGTGGTCCCCTGAGGTTGGAAGCTTTGGGAGGATTGTTAGTGGGTGGTTGGTGGTTTGTGTGATGGGCAGGTGGCCGGTGACCTATTTTTTATTTTATTTTTATTGATAATTAATATTCTATAACTACACATTTGAAAATAATTTTGATGCTTATCAAAATTATAATGCGCATCAAGAATAGTGTCTTCCAATTATTTTTCTCTCATTATTCTCCACCTGTTGAACAATTGGGTGATAACTAAATAACTAGTATTAAACTTTTATCCAAGACCAATGTGTGAAATGGAAATTTCATCCCTTGAAATCATACAAAATAATATCGATTTCCAAAGAGATGATAATCCACATAATCGTTTCCTATTTTAGTGGGAGTTTTATCATACTATATTTCTCAAGCTAATAACCAAACGGCATATATTTTAGTGGGTGGAAGTTGGAATCCGTTTTATATATTATTTAAATTCAATTTTTTATATGGTGATTTTGAATTAGTTACTGAATTAATTGAATTTTAATATTACTATATATTTAAAGTTATTATAATTTTAAGATTTCGTAAAATAATTAATAATAAGGTAAAATATTTATTATGAATAGTTGTGTGAACGCTTAAAATTTATTAACTATAAGAGTTATTAATTAGTTACTTAGTTTATAATTTATATAAAGTAATGCACAATATGTTCACACAAAAACTCATTTGATACGATCTCACAGAGACGTGAGACGGAGCTCATCACCTACAAACAACATGTGAATTGTAGGGACATGTGAATTCTAGGGTTTGAGTTGTTGGTAATTGGGTTATGGGTCGATCAGTCTCACACAATACAATAAAAATACGTGAGACGGTCTCATAGGAGACCCACTCATATGTTTAAGTTTAAGTTTATATTAATTTTATCTAGTTTCACTATAAGGCCCTTTTTTTTTTTTCATGATGGTCAAACAATTCATTTTCTATGATAGTTCATGTGGTGCAGAAGAAAACTTTTGAAGAAGAAAATTTTAAGAAAAACTTGAATATCCTTTTCTTAGAAGAGATGTAATAAATTTTATTTAATAAATGAAAGAGCTTGTACAATATATATAAAAGACTCAAGGACAAAATTGTAAGAAAATAACTAATTCTTCTTGATAATCAAAAGAGACGATACATCAAAATAAATTTTATAATATGAGGATCCATTTTTGGAATGGCAACCATGCAAATATAAATACAAGAATATTATAACTAAAATCAACCCATTACATTTCCATTAGAGAAATTCGAAAATAAAAGAATTGTAGTAAGATGTTTTGATAATGTTTGAACATGTATGGTCAATTTCTCTTTTATTTTCTTTAAAGATTTAGTAAAAAATTAATAATTGTATTTGTTCAATTATAGTTTAGTAAGATGTCAGTCTAAAAACAAAGGAACACACGTCCTCTTCGATTGTGGCCTTACTTTTGATTTTGCTTCTTCTGTGTGGGAAGATTGAACTACTTGAACCGTTTGATTGGTCAATAATTGTCATCATCTTAATATTGTAAATAAATATAAATACCTATGAAAATGTATGGAATACATAGTTGATCCATATAATTAATGTGACAATCACTATCATCATTAAAAAAAAAAAATCAGCTTTAATTTTTATAGGTGACCATCGTTGGAATTATTTATTTTGATTTAGGTCAATGATCGATCACCAATATAACTAATTATCTATGCTTAACATTTCTGACGTGAAAAATCAAATTAAACTATTTGAAAAAGTATTATATATATATATATATATATATATGTATGTATGTATTAGAATATATTATTTTCCATTTTATCTATACTTATTGTCTTCTTGAACTACTTTAATAAAATTTAATATTAAAAGTATTTTATTATTTCACTGAATTCAACAAGTTACTTAATATCTACCTTTGAAATATAATTCGGGGTTAAAATATAAAAGGGAAATAATTACTTGATTTATTTTTACCCAAAAATAAGTGTTTACTTTGATATTATGTTAAAGACGTTAATTAATTACAAAATATTTATTCTAATCTATAGTTAATTACTTAAGTTTTCCTATTAATTTGGTAGAATCTGGGAGCGGAACTTGATTTAATATAATTATTTGTTTTCTTGATTTAATCTGTACACTTTAATATTACTTATATTTAATAAATATGATGTGTACGACATGGCTTCCTATCAAAGTCTATACAAGTAATATGCTGGTAGTGATAATTAAAGATGAGAAAATAAGCTCAGTTTTTTTCTCTCAATAAAATCATATTATTCAACTTTTTAAAAACTCATGTATGGCAGAAGAAAAAAAAAAAATTCGAACCTGCATTAGTGTATTTAAATATTAATTACCAAAATATATTTTGGTATCTCTACTAAAAACAAAACTAAATCAATAAAAGGCAAAAATAATTTTAAAAAACTCCTGCATCACTGACATATTGTAGGTATGATTTTTTCTTTTTCATCTTCGCAAAATAAATGTTATGATTTTATGAGATGATATATTACATTATGAGTATGAACCACAAAATATATATATATTAGTTTATTATTAAATACATAATCATTAATAAACACAAGTACAATGATATGTGATGTTTGTGCCAGTTGGGGAACAATCATGAAACACTATATAGACTTTATCTAAATGACTTTATTTTGAATTATTATTTTACTACTGAGATTCTGCTTCATAAGGAAATAGAAACTTTATTTTCGTTTTTTCAAGATTCAAATTACATACACTGTTAGTTTTAATTAATCATAATTCACAACAACTTTTTATACTATATATTTCATTGTGTTCTTGTCTCTGTTGGGAGACTTCTTAAATTCACTTTGGACAATTCTCTTTTTATTATCATTAAAAAAAAAAAAAAAAAACAAGGGGAGCTGCCAACTGTTCTCAATCAAGTTCTTGACTTTATAAATTTTTAATTAAGAGATTCCTCCTTTTACATTATCCAAGATATTTTGTCAATCATTGAAGAAATATTAATCTAAAATTTAACGTAATTCAAATTTTTATAAAACGTGGGCAATCTTATTTCAGGAGATTTCAGTCTGAACCCAACTTCTAAAAATGAAATTATATATCTTCTTCTTTTATTGTCATCACAAAATAAATTATGTAAAAAGATCATATAATTAAAATTAATTATAATGTAAACTATATCAATTAAAGTGGCCTTAGAGAAAATGAGATAAAGTCAAAGAGGAAGATACAATTAATTTAGAAAAATTAATTTATTATAGATGGGTTAAGTAGCTGAGATATTGAGGAAGGTTTGGTCGGTTGTTCCCAAGATATGAATCCATCGATCTTATCATTAAATTTAGTTGGAACAGAAAGCAGCTCTATTTATTACTAGACTACTACTAAACAATGTCATGGTCGGCCAATTTAATTAATTTTAGCTGCTCAACAATAAATTACGTCAAAGTTTTATTAATAAATCACGCCGCTTAATTAATTAAACATTACAACTTATGAAACATAATAAATTATAAAAATATGAGACATAGTTTTACTACTGAAACATTATAAAACTCATTTTTATAAATTTATATATGGATTATGGGTTTACTTGTCGATTGTTGGACATAATTATATTCATGAGAAAGTCTTTTAAAAGTCATACATACTCTGAATAAATATTAGAAATGATCAATTAACCCGAAACGTTAAAATATTTTTGAGTTATTACATATATAGTTCCATTTTATTTAAACTTATTTAATTATCAATTGAATTGAGTTGAATAAGGTTACATCGAGGCAAACATGAATCGACCTTAGATAGTTTAATCTTTTTTTTTTTTTTCATTCACTTTTGGAATCCAACTAAATTGAATTTTAGATTTTATTGAAAGTAATAATATATTAAAAAAAAAATGTTTGATATCCTTATCGAATTAAGTATAAACAACTTTGAATAAAGAGACAATTTTAAATCATGTAAGGAATATATATATATATTTTTTATATGTAATTATAATACATTTTTTCTCCGTCAATGTTCAGTTAGTTTTTGTGAATTTTCTTTTCATTAATTTTTTGATGTTTTGAGAATAGTATTTTGAGGGATCGTATTCGGTTTTGGAGGATTCGTAATTCAACTTTCGATTATATATTTTAATATTTATATAATTTTTTTTTTATATAATTTGGAATGGTATATAATAAGTCCCATTTATTATCGAATAAAAATGAACTATATATATTAGAGATCGGGGAATTTGGTCCTGGAGATCTGAAGATATCAAGTTTTGTATGATGTCCAGTTTCTACGAGCTCGTCTCAATTAATTTTTTAATTCTTAAGTACAAAACAATAATAATAATAATGATAATGTCCTTAAATGTTTTTATGAAATATTCATATAATTAATAAATTTAGGCTGATCATTAAGACACAAAAATCTTTTTTGGTTTTTTTTTTTAAATTGAATAATCATATTTTCAAGGTCAAAAGCCTGAACTTATCTCGACGTATTACCGCATCATATTTAAATTGTCATATGGCACATACTAGCAATTGATATTCATACTCCCTCCGTCCCAAATTATTTGTCGTTTTAGCTCTTGAGATTTATCCCAAATTCTTCCAAATTTACCCTTATTTATTATTTCTTACTAAATGCTCTATTATTTCAAAGTAGGCATTGGAAATATGTATTAAATAGGGATAGATCGGTTTTTTTGTTAGTTTCCTTAATCTGCTTGAAAAGTGTTAAAATGACAAATAATTTGGGATGGAGGGAGTATATATTTCTGAGTGTCATATGTTGGGTTCACACCATGTAATTAATGTCCTCTAATTTTCAATACAATTAATATCCATATTCAAAACTCACATCTTTCTAGGAATCATCACAATCTGTCAATCTATACAGCATATTTTTTCTTGTAAATAATCTAATGTCGTAGTTGAAAACGAGGCACCAAAATCAATAATGTTTTTGTATATGAACAACGATCATTAAATAAGGAAGGTGCATGGGTTGGTTTTGTTTTGTTTTTGAAGTCATCAACCTTTCTTAATTTAGTAGTCTTCATATTTTATTATATTTGATATTACATCTCATATTTCATAACGTTTAATTCATATCACATGTTAATTAATGATATTATTTGATACAAGTTGTGTGTGGTGATTATTTTAAAATAAAAGATGATACATAGAATGTAGTAGAAAATCTCGTGTGCATCATTAGATATATATATATTCCTTTTTTTTATTGTTCAATAAACGTAGTTGTTGCCATCTATTTTTCCTCATAGAAGATTATCTATTTTGCCACTTATATTCTCCTTTTTTATTCTATGTACTTAGCCCCCATATGTTTTAATTTTTATTACATTTTACCTTTAATAATCAAGAAGGGGGAAAAATCAGAAGAAAATAAATTAAACGAGGAAAAAAGAAGTAGAGGTGAAAAGTGTATGAACCAAAGTAAAGTAATCTGTATATAGCTCATTTACTAAATTTTGCTGGCGCAAATTGATATATTAGGGAATATTGCACTAATTTCGTATGAGCATAGAAGGAAATTAACTGATTCAATTGATTTTTCTCATAACTTTCTTAGTTCATGTGAAAAGTACAACAAATCTATATATAAAATTAAGGGAGCATATATAAATCAAAATACCAATTAAGGGACAAAAATTAAAATAAATGAAAGTAGTGGTAAAATATATGTATGTATGGTAACCTAATTCTTAACCAACTTCCATGTGAATATATATATATATATATATATATATATTTGATCTTCAAAATTTTTGTTCCTTTTTAGTCATTTTGGCAACTATATCCTATAATAATGTGGTATGATTGAAGTTAGGATTGCACAAACTAATCAAAATGGAACAGGCTAATTTTATTGATATAAGATAGGGTGATACCGATCCTATGTTTTTAATGGTACAATTTGAGTTTAAGATGGTATATTTGAGATGATGTAGTACGTGATAAGTGACTTTAATTTGATGTGAAAGAGTAAAAATGTCAAATTTTGGCTAAAAAAATGAATTAGAAATTGAAGTTAAAAAGGAACTTTTAGTTACATAAACATTTATATATAAATGAAACCACCCATATATGTGTTTCTTCCATCATAAAAAGGCAAATTAAAATGCATCCTCTTAGATCTCTCAACTATCAATATTTATTTCAAAAGGATCTTGAATTATAAATTTGTTTTAAAAAAGTTCTTAATATATTAACTTATTTTTCGAAAAGACTCCTAAATTATAAACTTGTTCTAAACTGTCCATAAACTATTTAAAATTGATATTTTTGGGTCCCATAACAAATTTATAATTTAACTATAATAAAATTTATAGCTAAAGGACTTTTGAAACAAAACACGATATATATTATATAGTTTAAGAATCTGACAATGCATTTTGCCTCATAAAAATCACACATTTCATCAAATATAATATAATATATATATATATATACAGATAGACTGGGATACAAAGGAAAGAAAAAGAGGGAAAAATGACCCATCCAAATATAAATTAAAAAACTATGCTGATCATATCAGACTTTCAAAGAATAGTTACAATTTCAATTGAGAATTTTGTAAAATGCTTTAAAAAATGACTAAATTCCATTAATCTAACCAAACTTGAATGCACAAAAAACGAAGATGAAGAAAATAGAAGCATCAATGGTTGAAAAAGAAAACAATTACCAAAAGGTCAAAGCATGCATCACTTCTATGATCCACACTCTTAAATTCTAATTAATGTAATATTAATATGAGAAACAAAGTGCAGATTCAGCCCCCTTTCCATATCACATGTTTTAAATAAGAGTAGCTTTTTATTTAGTCACGGATTTATTTTTACAAGTAAAATATTACTACATGACACAGTACATATTATATTGTAATAAAAATATTGGAAATTTTCTAAACAAAATAATACTTAACTCATAGATTTTTAATATTGATATATCCAGTATCGATAATTCGGTAAAATATTGAAGATATATATTAACATATTCAATCTTGGTAAGGCACCATGGAGACACTCATGAAATTTGCTAAATTATTGGAGGTATTGGTGTGGAATATTCACATTAATTGTAATACATGATATACCACTTTAGGTGTTGTGTGCATGAATGTGCATATTAATAACATGATTTAACTAAATAAAATAAAATATAAGATGAAAAGTCTGGACCAAGAATAAAGAAGGATTAATTATAGTGAAATAGTATTGCATGAAAATCCCACTCCGTATTTGTGGCTGTGGCTGATGAGTAATAAATGAAGCTGTTATTGAATATCAAGTCAAAATACTACTGCGCTGTTCTCATTTAAAATCAGATGAGAAAAGGCTGAAAAGCTATGTAATGAAGAAATATAGGTTGTTGCAATGAATGAGAAAAAATAAGTTGATAATCTCATTCTCAATCAATTTTCATGAGAAAATTTGTGAATTTTATTCTCTTCTTTTTATACGAGTTGATAAAAATGGAACAACCTAATTATATTGGTACACGGAATGAGACTGTACTATTTATATTTTGGATGGTACGACTTGAGTTTTTAATAGGGCCAGTTGAGGTAAATGAAATAACTTGATTCTCTTCGTATAGAATAGGATGGTATGACCTAAATTATGGTGGTGCGGTCTATAGTAGGTGGCACAAGCAAGAAATGTAAAAATGTCTACTTTTTGTTAAAAAATAATGAATTTTAAATCTAGTTAAAAAGAACTTTTTGTTCCACGAATGATTATAAATGAAATCAAACCCAAAATAAAAAGTCTTGTGGCCAAATATAGTGGTATATGATAAAAATTTATTTAAAATTATCTTATAAAATTAGATTTGTGATACAATCTAATAAAACACATTTTTTTTACATTTACAATGTTAATTGAGAAGGGTCAGATGTAATGATCTAATATGATCCCATGTTCTGAGGTAATGCTGAGCTTCATCAAATGAGTATTCATTTTCAACGTGTATGAACCACGTTTTACATATGATTTTTCTTAGCACCAAAATTTTTGTACGCATGAAGTTAGGGTCGATCGATGTTTTACATATGATTTTTTCTATCACCAAAACTCATGTGCAATTGGTGCACATATCTAGGATATGTGCACTAAGGTCGATCCGACCCATTACGTGCAGCCACGCGCCATCACACGTCGCTAAATCCGTACACAAACTCATCCAAACATGTTTTCTGGTGTCATACATGTTAGTCATACATTTTAGTAGTGTTAATCGTACATTTTAGTTATGTTAATCATGTCTTTAGTAATGTTAGTTGTACATTAACATTTTTTTTTTTGTCAGACTTATTAACATTTCATACATTTTAGTTATGTTGGTTGTACCTTTTAATTATGTTAGTTGTACATTTATATATTGCATAAATGTACGATTATGTTGATATAAATGTATAGTCAATATCACATAAATGTATGAATAATATCACATAAAGATATATATGTACAATTTGTGCCAAAAATGGTTTTCTTTTTTAAGTTATATAAATATTATGATATTTGTACATAAAGGTATAAGTAACATACTATAAAGGTAAAAACAAAAAATAAAAGTTATGATATTTACACATAAATGTATGACTAATATAATATAAAGTAGAACTAATATAGAATAGAGGTCACAAAAAAAAAAGGCGTAGCTCCAGGACAACGTGGACTAGATCATGCACCAAATGCACAAAAAACCAACTCTTTCCCCAGATATATTGCCCATATTTTTAAAACAAATTATCTAATTACTATTTTATCTTTTTGTAAATATTAAAAGCCTTTCATGTTCCGATTAGTTTATTAAAAAAGGTAGAATTATTTTCAATAAACATGTCATATAAAATTATAATAAGTCTTTTTTTTTTTAATATTATGTTTATTAGTTACAATTTAATAATAGCGACAGCTGCATGATAATACGGAGAGGGAAAATTGCCCAAAAAAAAAAAAAACTGTTGTGAACAACACATAAAATAAAGATAAAATTAAATGGAAGAAAATAAAATGGGCTTAAAAATTGGGCTGGAACATAGCGAAAGAAGCTTAATTCGGTATGGACATTGGTAGAGGCTTAAATTGGGCTGAGGTGTGATGTGCTTTGAAAACTTTTCTTCGACTTATTTTAAATTAAAACTTGTGTGTGGTAAGAAAAAAAAAAAAATTATATATATATATATATATATATATATATATATATATATATTAAAACTTGCCGTGACAAATTGAGCAAATACAAATCTTAACATGTTTATAATTCATGATAATTTTTCGAGGATTTAATACTTAGAATAATCCTTAACATAGTTTATTGAATCATTTTTCTCAAATTTTAAAAATTGAAATAATATTTGAAATGACAATTAAGTTTTTTTAATAGGGTTAATTATTTGTAAAACTTATGTTTAATCAAATTACCATTTTAATTAAAATATTCAGTAGATGCAAAAATAATACACAAAAACTCATGTGAGATGGTCTCATGGATAGTTATCGTGAGACGGAGCCCTCTCACCTACAAACAACATGTGAATTGTAGGGTTTGGGTTGTGGGTGATTGAGTTGTAGGTTAACTTGTCTCACACAATGCAATAAAAATGTGTAACACGATCTCACAAGAGACTCACCCAAAATAATATAACCTTATATACATAGATGTAATTTCAACCATCGATCAATATTTGACTTTGTTCTTGCCGATTTGTCCGATTGTTCGGTCACGTCAACTACCAACATGAATATACAAAAAAATCATCATTTTTATTTAAATTGTAATGTTAACCAAAATTACAAAATAGTTTAAGCTTATATACAAGGCCAAATACTAATGTGCACCAATTGCATGGATCTAGGTCGATTCGAACCGAATTCACGCACTTTTGGTTTTTTTTTTTTTGATTCATTTGTTAAATTTATGTTATATTAGTATGACATTTATATAAAAATATCATAATCTTTATATAATTTTGTAACTTAAAAAAATCTTCTAGTTATGCAATTCATACATTTTAGTTATGCGCAGTGGCAGATCCAGGATTTTGAAATTGGGGGTACGAATAAATAACAAAAGATAATAGAGAAAAATCCTTGCATAAACATTATTTAATATTTAATACAACTAAAATAATCTAATACATAAGGTATTGTAAAAGATTGAGATAATGTCACATTTGGTCGCATAAATATTGTTCTTTTTGCAATTAGTCCCATAACTATTTGTCTTTTCAATTTAATCTCGTAACTCAAGTTATAATTAAGCTACAATTTAGTTCGTCAACTCTTTTTTTTTTTTTTACTTTGGAAGTATTCTTCATTCCTAATATAATTAATTGTAAATAACAAGAATAAAATCAATTATATAACAAATTAACAACTACAATTATAACCCACATCAATTTCAAAAAGAATTCACAACATATTTGGCCCAAATCAATAAATTTCATACACAAAAATGAAAAAAAAAACACAAATCCTAAATTATGAACAATCAATATCAAATTCACTAATTAATAAACTAAATCAAGCAATAATTATGAATATATAGTGTAAAATTTTAATGGATAGAATGTGTAAATAAATAAATAAATAACAAAACAAACCTGAAAGTTGGAGAATTCGTAGAACAGGAAAATGGTCAGGTGAGTTTTGAAAAGAATGTGTATTTGACTCTTTACTCATTTAAATTAAACTATGGCAATAATGTAAATATAATATATATAAAATAAAGATAATTAGTAATATATATAACAATAACTTTCATTTTGGTGTACAGTTGTACCCTCAATGTTCTATATAGATCAGTTATATGTATCAAACCTTTTAGTTATGTTAATATTACCTTATTGATATATCTCAGTAAATAAGGTAAAACCTTTATACACTACAAGAAAAATGCACATAAACAACGGTTTTTAACCGTTGTCGTAGCTATATTTGAACCATTGTCGTAGCTAGTGTTGTCGTAGGTCCTGAAAATTTCGTTCATAGACAACGGTTTTTAAACGTTGTCGTAGCTATCTACGACAACGGTTTTAAACCGTTGTGTTTTCTATCTAATAACCGTTGTCGTAGAGCGTGAACAACGCTTCAAAACCGTTGTGTTTCTATCTAATAACCGTTGTCGTATTCAGCAAAATAAATAAAACATTATTTTGTCACGTAAGCTTGCCACATCATCACACAAGTCATCCTAGGGATGACACCTCATCATAAGTATACATCATCATAATCAATATTATGTGTTGTGTGAGATTCGAACTCGAGAGGCCTGATGGTACTCTAACCACTAGACCATTGATGCCTCATGTGACAATGTCTTACATATATTTCTTTTATAATATATTTTTGATATTTTTCAATTTTCTATTATTACATATTGTTTGTTAACTTTTATAAAGTACCATTACTTATTAATATAAGTAATTGATTTCCAATTTTGATATATTAATATATATATATATAATTGATTAATGACTATATTAGTAATAATTAATATAATTTTCAAATTATATATATAATAAATATATTTATAAAATTAATATATTTTTCAAATTATATATATAATGAATATATTTATAAAATTAATATATATTTCAAATTATATGTATAATTAATATATTTATAACATTAATGTATTTTTCAAATTAATATATTTAATTATAAAATTAATAATCTATTAATTGTACATATTTTCTAAACTTTCTTTATAATGAAATAAAATTGAATTCTCAAAATTAGTTTATTTCATCAATTTAATTCAACAATATATAACATTTCTTCTTTCATTTAAAAAAAATATTGTAATATTTGACTTTTTTTTAAATATTAGTCTACGACAACTATTCTACGAGGTTACGACAACGTTAGAAAACAACTCATGTGTCAATGTCTTACATATATTTATTTTATAATATATTTTTGATATTTTTCAATTTAATTTCTATTATTACATATTTTTTGTTAACTTTTTATAAAGTACGTACCATTACTTATTAATATAAGTAATTGATTTCCAATTTTGATATATTAATATATGTATATATATATAAATAATTGAATGGTTAATGACTATATTAATAATAATTAATATAATTTTCAATTTATATATATAATGAATATATGTATAAAATTAATATATTTTTGAAATTAATATATGAATTTTCGGGCTACGACAACGGTTAAAACCGTTGTCTATGAGAGATTTTTTTGGGCTACGACAATGGTTTCAAACGTCTACGACAACGGTTAAAACTGTTGTCTATGAGAGAATTTTTTGAGCTATGACAACGGTTTCAAATGTCTACGACAACGGTTAAAACCGTTGTCTATGAGAGAATTTTTTCGAGCTACGACAATGGTTTCAAATGTCTACGACAACGGTTAAAACCGTTGTCTATGAGAGAATTTTCGGGCTACGACAACGGTTTCAAACGTCTACGACAATGGTAGTTTAAAACCGTTGTCTATGAGAGAATTTTTCAGGCTACGACAACGGTTTCAAACCTCTACGACAACGGTTAAAACCGTTGTCTATGAGAGAATTTTCGGGCTACGACAACAGTTTCAAACGTCTACGACAACGGTAGTTTAAAACCGTTGTCTATAAGAGAATTTTTCGGGCTACGACAACAGTTTCAAATGTCTACGACAACGGTAGTTTAAAACCGTTGTCTATAAGAGAATTTTTCGGGCTACGACAACAGTTTCAAACATCTATGACAACGGTAGGTTAAAACCGTTGTCTATGAGAGAATTTTTTGGGCTACGACAACGGTTTTGTCTACGACAACGGTTTTTTGCAAAAACACTTGTCTTAGGGGCGTTGTCTATGTGTATTTTTCTTGTAGTGATATGATACAACTAATATCTTTATGTAATACAATTGATATCTTTATGCAATGCAACTAATATATTATTGTAAAAATGGAATAAGATAATATACAATTATTTTCAATTAATACCTTTAAGTAAATGTAGTAATACTTTTATGTTAACTTATACAATTAAAACCTTTATGTGATACAAATAATAGATTTACTTATATTTCAATAAAATGAGGTAATACCTTTATGCAAATGAAGTAATATCTTTATGTGAAACAACTCATACTTTTATTTAATAAAACTTATACCTTTATGTGATACAATAGATATATTTCAATAAAGTAATAAAATCTTTTTTTAAGTAAAATAAAGTAATACGTTTAAGTAAATGTACTAATACCTTTACGTTCTGTGGTTAATACCTTTATGTGATACAAATAATAGTATTATTTTCTTTTTCAGATAATACCTTTATGTAAATGATGATGTTGCTCCAACTCAAAACTCCGGTTCTTCAACCCAAAACTCGAAATCTTGAACCCTGGATGTTGCTCCGATTCGATTCTCCAACTTCTCGATCCAAAAACTGATGATCTTGAACACGAAAACCTGCAAAAAACACCGGGAGGAGTTCCCGGCGATGGGACTCCGACGCTCAAGTCAGAAAAAAGGAAGAAGATCCCTGTGCAAGTGTACGTGTGTGTATTTTGAATTTAAGTATGCATAAGAAAAAATAAAGAATGAGAACAAGAGTATATATAGACTCCCTGGGATATGAGTTGGTTGAGATTCATCCCACAAAATATGGGATACGGACTAACAGATCCGCTGAAATAGCGGTTAGTTAGGATCAAAGTCTGTCCGCCACATTCCATGTTAATCAGTTCGCTGTTATGACATCGAACTAAATCAGTTCCTTTTTCATTAGTTCGATCATAGGGCTGTAACTAAGTTCGCTTAGCTTCGCCATATACCAGTTTTCCCTCGTATCTTATAACTAAGTTAGTACGTCATCGTATTTCCCACACTAGCTTGAGCTTCGTTAGTTCGATCAGAAGATGGCCGAACAGCTTGTTTCTCAATACTTCAGCAGCCTTGACTTTGGTCTCAGTTCGGCTTCTAAGACAAGGACTCGGTTCGACTTGGTTCAACTAGGTTTGGTCTTTTAAGAGAGAAAATCGGTTCGTCTTAGTTCGACCATATCAAATGATATAATACATTTATGTGTTACAATTGTTACATTTACGTGATACGACCAATACCTAAGTTATATAATTCATATTTTTTCTCAATTTTCTGTAAATGATTATCTATGAGCATCGCATCCTCGTTAATCATCACCACCCCTGAAAATGATCAAGTAGATCGCAATCGTATATGGAAAAGCATAAGTAATCGCCATATGGAGAAGAGGTGGAGCCTCTGAGAGAGAAAGAGAAAAGTCACGTTTTAAGAAAGAAAGGAAAAAAACAAAGAAGAAGAAGAGAATAGATAACCGCCACGAAAGATGATTGTTGTTGTGAAAGAGGAGAGTAGAAGAAGATGAAGAACGCGTGGAAGAGGAGAAGAAGATGAAGAGCGTGCAGGAGAGGAAAGAGGAACACTAGCGTGTTTTAAGAAAAAAGTGAAGAAAAAAAATGTAATTTCCACGCGGATTTGTATCCGAGATGGGACAGCCCAATTGCACGGATCTGATGTATGTGAATGCAACTCTATACAAAAGTGGAATTTCGATTACCGTCAATATGAATTTTTCCTCGCTGATGTGTCTGTTACTTGAACTACCAACCTACCCACGTGAATATTAAAAAAAGAAAAATCACAACAAACTATAAGTATCTCCATACCACTCCAAAAATTATCAAGATTCTCCATCTAAAAACTATAAATATGAGTTTTGATCAAGTCAAAATTCACAACATTGATGGCGAAAAAAAAAAAAAGAGTGGAGATATCAAGGAATTAGAAGATATTAAAGGCAGAAATATAAATTGGTACATGGACGTTGACGTTTTAAATTTACCAAGAATTCTTGTCATATATATATATATATATATATATATATATATATATATATACATACATATATATATATATATATATTCGAGATATATTCGAGTTCCTGAATTTTTAATGTTAATTAAATATCATTAAGATTCCAAACTCTCGAATATACATCATTGAAATATTATTAAGTTAATCATGGAGAAGCTGGATCAAATTTTAGAACTCACCCAAAATATTTTGAAGTTATTTTTAAAAGAATAATGAAAGAATTCAAAAGTTGTAACCCACAAAATTGCGAAACGTGTTGGTTGATTGAAAATATATAATTTCCCCATCAATTTTGTATATTATAATATACAAAAGTTGTTGCTACACTACTTGTTGATTCGTAACATATGTAGAATTGTATTTACTATAAATGACTATCTTGTAGTGTCTATTGATGTTTTTAATTTGCTTGACAATATTTTGCAATTATACCAAAATTAGCATTATTAAATTTATACTTGACATACTTTAATAATTCCCCTAAAGAGCATATTTTAATAAAATTAAAGTATTAAATAAAGTGAGTGTTATTTAGGGAATTATTGAAGTGTGTAGTAATCTTTTAAATCAATGATGGAAGTCGACCATTAATGGGCATGGCAATGATGAGATGGAGTGCACGTGGCAATAAGCTGGCACGTGATTTACTTGAGCCATGCAAGGCGGGAAAACGACCTCAACAACAATTTAATTTATTTTTTATTTTTTCTCTTTTACTTTACTTTTTTTTTTTTTTTTTAATCATCAAGGCTAGTTCAAGGAAATCCTTTAGTTTCATTAACCTAAAATAAGGATAAAATAAAATGTCATAATTATACATATAACTTAAGTGAAATGATAGAAATATAATTAAAAATGATTATTAAAAAAAAACTAAGGAGAATGTCGTGTATGTAATTGGAGTAGATCTTATGTAAGACCGTCTTACGAATCATGTTTCGTGAGACAAGTCAATCCACAACGTATACTACACAATTCACATGTAAATGAGTTAGGATTGTGGATGAGTTAGGATTGTGGGTAAAAAGAATCTGTCTTAAAGAAATCATCTGTGAAACTATCTCACGCAAGTTTTTATGATGTAATTGTGATTTTATGGTCTTTGAATTTATTCCCCTTGTCACTTTACATTCCATTACACGAATTCATGGTATGTATTTATCTTAAAATATTTAGTGGTTGTATATAATACCACATTCATATATCGAAAATCTAAACAATCGCGAGACATAAAATTTGAAATGAATATCTTCTGATTTTGATTTTAAATACTAATGTTGTCTTTTTTCAAGCGAAAAATCCTTTAATCGCATTAAATATTTTTCTGAAAACATTTAAAATTTTATTTGTCCATATATCAACTTCAAATTACTAATATCTTTGCTCAGAAAAAGGAGAGGATGGCTTTGGGATTGAAATTGACAAATGTTGTTCTTAGTGGGAATGAAAAGAAAAAGGAAGATAAAAAGACAACATTTGGACTTTGGTGAAGAGGTCAAGATTTAACTCTTTTAAGTGAGTGCAAATGGGCAATAGCACTACAAAAGAGGTTAAAATCCCTAGCTCGAAAGATCTACCCTACATCTCATCAAAGTTCTTCTAATTTTTAAAAGAACTTCAAAAAGAAATAGAAAAAAAATAAATTTATTACTTTAGAATTGGTATATTATCAAATTAATCACGAACTTTCAAGATAAATTTTTTATGTAAAGACTGGTTAGTAAAAATTTGATCTATTTAGGTTGTGGGCAGTGGAGTCTATCTAACGGAATTATATGTGTAATAAAATCCTATATAATTTTTAGTGTTATCAAAATTTGTCAAATTAATAACACTCAACTAGTGAATTTCAAAAGTTAGAGAATTAATTCTAGTTTCAAGATCTGTAATAATTATCCCACCAAAAACAAACAAACATTGAAGATAAATTGAAGAGGAATTAACACATGAAAAGAAAGTAGTGGGGAAAAAAGAAAAGAAAAGTTAGAGGCATTTAGTTGGATTATTGTGACATCAATTCATGAAATTCTTTTTTGTACTGTCATCCATATACATTCCCTTGTAACACAAAACCCCTTTTCCCTGCAACAAGTTTTTGCACCCACTTTTCCTTACACGACATGACAAATTTCTCATCTTTATCTTCCCCCATACATTCTCTCTCTTTCTATTCCTTCTTCTTGTTAATTTGAAGAGAGAGAAGAGGCAATCTAAATCTAATTGGGAATAACTTTCAATCAAGGTAATGATTGTTTTGAGAATTCACTTTATTTGGATTATAATTAAAAAGGGTCAATGGTGATAGCTTTTCCCATCAACTTCCAAGGTTAAAAAAGCTTTCCTAATAGAAGGAAAACTAGGTATAGCTTCAAGAAGAATGTTTATTCGGATTAACATTTCATTTTCTACTTTATTTTTATGTGTTACATGTATTTAGAATTTAATATCATCTGATTTTGTATGAAGTCGCCAATTTAGTGCAAAGTATTACTTCTTTATGTCTTGTTGCGTACAATTATTTTTGTTACAATACAAAACATTGTTAGTATTTTACATGGAATTTGACGCCATTATTATGGAGTTTTCTACGAAAAACATTCGACCATTCCAGGGTTTTTGAACGTTTTGTTTTTCTTGTATCTTTCACTTGAGTGATTAATCATCGGTAAAAACTCATGTGCAACCGTGCGACGGTTGCACTTATAGCACAAAAAGACATATTTATGATTGTAAAATGTATACTTGAATAATTCATACTTATACTGTAAAAAACATACTTATAGCTGAAAAACACATACTTATACATATAAAAGATATACTTGAAAATATAGTGGTATATCGAAATAGAAATTATTATTTTTTAATTTATTAATGTGGAATTTTTTTTATTAATATTTTTGATATTTCGATATATTAAAGCACCGATAAATTTAAATTACCATATCGATATCGTATGGAAATTTTTTATACTAAGTCTCCGATACACTGGTATTTTCGATACTTCCTCAGCTCTAATTGCTCTCATCACAAACCAATTTGTTTTATCGGCAATCAAATGATTTAATTGGTGTTTAGTAGCCTAATAATTACTTAATGGGTTCAAAGAGCTTAATCGATGGTGTTGTGACTAGTCGGTCACCGTTGAGCTTTTATTTCTTTTATCATCATCATCTAAGTACTAACAATTGAGTATACCGATTTCAATTTTAAAAAAAAATGAAGGGATAAAATATAATGCAAAGTTGAAATTAAAAAAAAAAAATTAGAAAGATCTGGCAAAGTAATTAAAGGAAATAAAAAGAATGTGTATGTTGTTGTAATGATGGATTCCCACCGTTTCTTCCACTGAATGGGACCATCAATCATGCCACCCAACTTCCAAACCCACTTTTTCTTTGACCAATTATTATCCCCTCTCAAATCATTCTTTTTACTCTCTTAATAATAATAATAATAATAATAATATATCTCTTTAATTAATATTGTTTTTGGAATATAAAACTATATTTGGTAGTAGAAATGAATTTTCTTATATTAATTTGTGTAGTTTGATTAGGAGGCCTTAATTAGTATTTCTCGCATTTGAATAACATCATTAGTAAAATCAATCTAGTCTCATGTCATCACTTTTCTAAGTAAAAGGAACCAAGTTTATATAAAATTTCAGTATAGTGTTTAATGAAATACATATATAACATATAATATATATCTAAGCATTTTACAATGCTAAATAATGCATATAATATATTTACTTCGGTTTAAAATCTATAAAGTACTTAGAATTGAATCGGAGAAGCAATAATTCAATAAGCAAATGGTTTGCTTGTTTATGGAACAAAACTTTATAGCTTATAAGTCCATAATTATGGCTAATGATATGTCACGTGCTACCATATATATCTAACCATTTGATTGCCAAAAAGAACTTCGTGTGTATTTAATTATTATAGTAACACGTAATTATTAATTATAGGTTTACTACAACACGTTTGGATTCTTTGTGCAATAATTTCAAATATTACATTATATTCCACTTGCATTATCATTGATATATATGGACTTGACTTATCAATCTTGAATTCATAATGACACATATAATTCATGTTTAATTCTCCTTCTAATTATTTTTAAGTAATTTAAGCAATTTTAAGTGTGCTAGCTTGGTAGAATTTTTACGTATAAAAGTTTCCCATGTTGAAAACCAAGCTTCATGTTTCCTAAAATTTTAAAAAAATAATAAATCAAGTCTGATGCACTCATTTTATTAATATCTTACAGTTATTCCAATTTCCACATTATACATATATATATATATATATATATATATATATATATATATTTGTGTGGGTAAAAGAACATTGTATTAAATCAAAGGGTAATTAATATCAAAAATTAAACTGAAGTGTGACTATTTTTTAATATATATTTTTTCTATTGCTCAAAATTCACAATTTTGTCAAATAACAACATCATGTAATATATGCTATTTTTCCAGCTATAATTGAAATTGAAGTGTCGATTTTATAATCAAAATACACAAAACATACAGTAAAATACTCTACATTTCAAATTAAACGAAAGGTCCCAAATTAATCTTTAGACTTGTCTATTGATCACACCACATTGACAGTGAACTAAAATCCGTGTTGGTTGCCTTTTAATTAAATATAATATAGAAATAGGCATCATGATGAAAATAGTCGATGCTTGCTATCATGCACTACGAACTACATCAGCTATAATAATATATGTTTGACTCTGGTGACATGAATGTTGAGCTCAGATGTATAAAATCATGCAAGATCTAGTTTATCATTTAAAAAATCAATTAAAAAAGGAAACCAGATAAAAAAATTAAAAAAAAAGTTTGTTGTTGGATTCATACTATTTGGGAAACATACAGTTCCCGATGATAAAGAGGAAGATAATGATATGTAGAGTATATATTTATATACAAATACATGACTTTCAGATAGATTTGGTTGTTTGTGCATGCAGTATTATATTCTTTATTCATTTTTACTCTATTTTCAAATTAAAAATATCTAACTAAATAATTTGATTGATTGATTGATTTCTCTTAAAATTGAAAACTGGTTGCTTTAATTTAAAAATTCTTTTAAATTTTATACATGATGTACACATTTTTTTACAGATGAAATTTGAATCATATCAAAATTTTAATATTCCAAATTGAATTAGATTTTTATTTTTTAATTAGGAAAGACGGCATTCAATAGAGAGAAATTGGTAACCAGAAAAAAGAAAAGAAAAGAGGAGAAAAAGGGGTTAGCATTTTCAGGTTATTGGGATTGGAGGAATCTCTTTTTTTGCTCATTCTCTACCAACTTTACTCACAAAAAAGTTTGAAAAAAAAAAAAGGAAGAGAGAGAGAGAGAGAGATAAGAAGGCACCGAAAAGCATAGAGACCAGAGCAGCTTAACCTTATCATGAAAGAGAGAAAACACCAAAAATGAATTGGAGTTGGATTAGACTATCCAACCCACACGCACGCTTCTTCAGTCTCTCTCTCTCTCTCTCTCTCTCTCTCTCTCTCTCTCTCTCTCCACCTATTTGTTTTTGGACCCCGGGAATCTCTCTCTCTTTCCCAATTTTTGTTTCTTCTATTATTCCACTTTCACTTCTTTTACTCTTCACTCCCAAACATAAACAACTTGTATACAATTTTGAACTTTAATTTGCTCAAATGGTTTGGCTAACTAAATGAACCATTTGCTAGTCTAGTTATAATTTGTATCATTTCAATGTACAACTTGTATAATTGGCTTTAGTATAAGTTCCAATATTTATGTTATACTTAATTTGTTAATTCACGTGACAATGAATTGTTCCAAAATGTGCACCAACATAAAGTCAAATTCTGAATTAAAAAACTATTATTACATTTTATATAAATACGCACACAGGAGATCTTGTGTATAATTAGATTATAATATATGTTACACTTGAAAAAGTATCACGTGTGTCATATTTTTTATGCCCACGTAAATATGTGTTTGTATCTAAATAAACTATACAAATGTTACATTCAATATAACATAACATCTATAAATACGTATATATACAACAATTAATATGCATAGTATCTTCTATGGGGTGGATTTAAAAAAAATAGAAAAAGAAAAAAATAGTAGTGTTATTAAAATTATACGTGGTTAATTTAATTTTTATGTTGCACCAAACTTTAATCTTTCTCTCTTTAATAAAATACATCATCTTTTCTCTCTCTTTTTAAACATGAAAATCACAGGTCAACCTCACCTCATCATTTGGTCTTGGTTAATAATATCCCTTCACCCCATTTTCATATTTTTTTCCCGTTGCCTTTATTTGTTCTCTCTCTCTCTCTCTCTCTCTCTCTCTCTCTCTCTCATGAGCTTTCTATAAAACCACTTCACTTTCTCTGCAAAATTGTCTCAGCCATGGGAGTGCCAGGCATGAAGGTTCATCATTTGTCACGTGGATTTTGGGATCACGACTCTCCTTCCCTCAGCCTCGGCTGCAAGCGCTTCCGCCCCCTCGCTCCCAGGATCACCGCCGCCGCCTTTGATCTGAAGAGCTTCATTAGACCTGAATGTGGTAGTAGCAGAACAGGATCCTCGGATTCTCAGAAGAAAGAATCAACTCAGGTAAACCAGTCTTCACATTTCTTCATAGGTTAGGGTTTCTCGCATTTATTAGGCCGTTTCACATTTGAGCCTAAATTAGGGGGCTCCCCACCCTACCCACCAAAAAATTTAATAAAATATATGTATGTGGGTGTGTATGTATATGTGTATAGATGGATTTGATTTGGTTTTATTTCTGGTAATTGATGTTTTGAAGAAAATTAATTTTATTAAAATCTTCTCCAAAGTGTGGCATTAACTTAATATAAAACACAACCAAAATAAGTGAATAAACTTTTTTTATTAAAAAATATGAATAATTAGAGAATGTAAATCATTTGACCCATCATAAGCAATTTTTCATGCATAATATTTTAAGATATTATTATCTACATGACAAATTCAGATTCTCTGCTACAATATTCTATATTCCACTTCATGATGTGATCACTTACATATTCATACCAGTAACATAAAAGATAAAGTGAATATATATAATAGAGGACTAAAAATGTGATGAGTAGTCATTTTATTTATTTATTCCTTTTAGCCATTATTTTGAAAAGAAAAAAATGGTATAACTAAAATGTATCACCCTTTTCATATGTAATTTGAGCTTAGAGTTACGGTGTATAGGTAGAGGCAGTTCTACCAGGCGGGACGAGATGGAATCCAACGCAGGAGCAAATAGGATTACTTGAAATGCTATATAGAGGTGGAATGCGCACCCCTAACGCTCAACAGATTGAGCAAATCACCGCGCAACTTAGCAAATATGGCAAAATCGAAGGTAAAAATGTGTTTTATTGGTTCCAAAACCACAAAGCTCGCGAGAGGCAGAAGCAAAAGCGCAATAGCCTTGGCCTTAGCCACAGTCCTAGAACACCCCCTTCTTCACTCTTTTCATCGTCTAATAAGGTAATTCATTTTTAATTTGTCATTTCAATATTAAATATATACGTGTTCTTAATAATGAGATGATAAATGCCTGTGTAGGAGGAGAAGATGTTGGAGAATAGTCCTTACAAGAGAAAGTGCATGGCATGGGGATTTGATCAATGCTTAGAAGAAAATAAAAAATATAGTAAAGAAGAAGAAGAAGAAGATAGGACTCTCAAACTTTTCCCTTTGCATCCAGAAGGGAGATTATCTTGAAGTGATTGTTAGAATTCAATTAGCTTCCAATTTAACTTAATTTAAGATGTTTATTTCTTGTAACTTGTTTCATTAATTTCCAACTCCTAGCTCTGTTACTTTCTTGCCTTTTCTTTATTTTTCTTCCAGAAGGATGGAAAGACAACTTTTTTAGATGACCAGTGGGTTTTCTTTTCTCTTTATTCTGAATTGTTTCCGATCCATGTTTATAGTAATAATGCATTTCAGTGTGCCTTTAGAAAACACTATAAGAAATTTGAGAAATTGCAAAGACAACATTCGGCATATAAATATTATATTTCGTTACGAAAGATACTTAGTAACCAACTTTCAGCAACGCAATAATTGTCATTGTAAGTGTGTAGTAAAAGGTATATACGACAATTTTTTAATTTGTCGTTAAATGTCCATGATTTGATTTGGTGACGAAAAAATTTATTGTCGGTATTGTCCTCATTTTTAGTGACGCGTAACATGTCGTTAACATGATCAAATTTTGTCGCATATTATTGTGTTTCGTCATTAAATGTAAATTTTTAAATGACAAATGTATAGTTTGTCATAAAACATTTGTTTTGGTGACAAAAGTTAGTTTTTATCCGAAATCATCAAATTTTAATGACAACTTCATTGTATCAGATAGCCTAATTACTATTCATCGTATTCAAAATAATTCGCCATGAAATAGTTATTTTATAATTAGGAAATATGAAATATCATTAAACTAAAATATTATAAAGATAACAAGATGCGCCACAAAAGAGTAACATTTAGCGACAAATTGTTTTGTGTCATTAAATAACCATCAGCAGTGACAACATATTTTGTGATGAAAAAAATCTATAATTAATGACAATAATATCGATCGCTATGGAATAAAGATGTACTCAAATGGCACCAACTTGGAATAATGAATATATTTACTCAAAATTAGCATAAATGATGATTATAAGATTGATTGATCTCATACAATCAACTTTCTGAGTCCACATATGGAGAACAGATCACATTGCAAATTTGCAAAAATAATCAGCACTATTAGTCAAAATAATAAATGAGTATTATAGTAAAGATGATAAGAGAAAGGGGAAATCAAAGAATTTCTCCTTTTCTTTTGACTGAAGTCTTGGGGACAAAACAGTAAAATACAGAAGATCATACATTCAAAATTACAGTTCAACTTTTAATGAATAAAACTTGAGATACAAAAACTAAAGCCAGACAATACATCAACTACCAAGTACTCCAAGGTCATGGGATTCAACGTACTGTTATTTTGAGTTTTTCACTTCCCCTTATGAAATATTTTTGATAATATAAATATTTATCCCTTGTGTAATAAGATTTTAGATATTCAACAAAACTATCATATGAAAAATCCAAACATTTGTTTTGATCATGTCACCATTGTCAGAATCATCAACAAGAATAAAGAATCAAATATGGCTAAAGAAAAGAGAAAAAAAAAAAAGTTTCTTTTATATACATAAAACTAAATCACTCAACATATTGCATGCTCCAAAATTTAAGTACAGCAGTAAAATTATCACATAGCAGGTTTATTTTATCTAAGACAACGTATAATGGGGAAATCAGCAAAGCATACACAACACCAACATATTATAAAGACTCTAGATTTTGTTAATTGTTAGAAAAAAAATCTGAACCTTTACTCGAATTGCTATCTTAATCAAACTTTTCACTATTGGTCAAAATAACATAATCTTCTATACGTGGTATTTTTTTTAACTTTGGTGATCAGTGTTTTACTAATAGTGAAAATTTTGCTTAAAATAACGCTGAGTTTAGGTTGTAATTTTTTCTACAACCTAACTCTTCTGGATTTTATATAAAGTTGAAGCTCAAGATAATATACCTAGTGGCCAAAAATTCATCACCAATTTTGAGTCATATGTACTCTCATCAGCCTCTATTTTCTTCCCTTAATTTTTATGTAACATTTTCATCAAGTAAGCAATGTGTTGGACTTCTTTCAGCTTTTCATCATAAACAGATTTTTGTTTAGAAGAAAGTTTAAGACTTTTTTCTGTTATTTAATAGTGTATAATGGTTGGACAATGCCTCCAAGTCCAACTCCTACAAAGAAAGATGATACAAACATTTAAAACAATTGGTTGCAAACCTGACTTATGTAGTTAAAGTTAGACTTGAAAATAATTGATATTTAAATTTCAACAAAACAATATAAACAAAAGGCAGAAATCAGAAATGGGCCGAAAAAAAAAAATCAAAAGAAGTGAATATCAATTTGAGAATTTGCAATCTTGCAGACAAACTCAGTAAGACATAGACATAGAATTTGGAGACATAGTACCATAAAGATTAAAGCTTGGATTTTAATCTTGATTGTCTAACTCAACAAAAATTAAGTACACATGCATAATACAATAATAATGCAATGCATAGACGTATTCTTTTCAAGAATGGTTAAATAATTGTGTGAATCCACCATTAATGTGATTGCGCAATGATGCCTTCAAGCATTGTGACTATGTTTTAAGGGTAGGTTAATCCACTAATCCTTTAATATAAAATAGTTTAATAATCACAAATGTATAAAAACACATTTCTTATTGAAGATGCAATTGGGTGAATGCTATGATGTGTCAACTGGTTTAATGCTATTGATGTTGGTTTACTACCCACAATATAAGATCATTGTACTGTTGATCCATTTATGTAATATATATATATAAATCTTGATCAGATAAAAAAACAAAATTGCACATCTGAGATTCAAAAATAAAAATTAAAAAATCTTAAAGTTCTTTAAGTAGAACTCTGTGAACTGTTGTGTTTGGCAACTAACATGTTCAGGTAGCTGAACTCGTGATCACGTTTTTTTAATTTTCAAAACTGATCAAAGTAAAAAAAACATAATATATATATATAATAGTGAAAATTTTGGTTAAAATGACAATTTGAGTAAAATGTTGTGATTTTTCTAGTAATTAACTATATTTAACTTTAATTTTAAATTGGGGATTCCCCTTTTCAATATAGAATTCACTTCAAAATAAAGAAGAAACAATTAAATAAACAATATAAATTCCAAAAAATAACAAATTTTAATGGGTCCGGCTATCCGCACCCCAATTTTTACTAAACACATCCCATTCATAGTGTTACTGTTCACAAATGATGTGAAAACTAACGTTATGAATGGGTGTGTTTAGTAATTCATGGGCTGCGGATAGCCGCCCCAAATTTTAATTTCGAATGTATCGAGAATATAGCGAAGTAAATTACCCTTATCCAGTCTCTCTTCGAGGGGAAAATAAGAAATCCTACAAAGTAGCTTGAAATTACTATTCGAGCCTACATTTCTGATTTATTAAAATTGTAGTCCCCTCTCTGAACTCTTCTCATCTTTCCTAATGAACGGCTACGATTTCACCGTTCTTTAAAGCTAGGGTTTCTCTCCACATTTAGCAAAAGAATTACAGTTCATCGTCTTCCTCGAGTGCGGTGCAGTTCTCTGCCTTCCCTAAGGATAAAAAAACATCTCGCTCTCTCTAGAATTTTGTATCCTTGATCCATCCAAAATTTATCACCATTTTATCCTTCCCTCTCCTCCTATCTTTACCCGAAAAAGCCAAAAATTCGCCTTAATTTTTACCCTTTTCCTAATTGTTTATCTCTGTTTTCTCGCCCTAGATTTTGAGTTCATTAATAACGAGGAGAGGGAAGAAAATCCCTTGAAAAACAAAAAAATCTAGGTTCCAATCTTACTCGGAGGAAATGGCTCAGATTCAGGCGCAGCACCAGAATGTGGCGGCGGCGGCTAGTCCGAACGGGTCTAATGGAGCGGGAGCTGCGGCGGGACAGTTTCAGACGACGTCTCTGTACGTTGGTGACTTGGATTTCAACGTGACGGACTCTCAGCTCTACGATCTGTTCAATCAGGTGGGTCAGGTTGTCTCCGTTAGGGTTTGTCGCGACCTGAGCACTCGCCGCAGCCTTGGCTATGGTTATGTCAACTACAACAATCCCCAGGATGGTGAGCCCTTTTGTTACACTCTCTCACCTTTGTTAATGTGGAGTTCTGTTAGAATCGCTTGTTGGGTATGCTGATTTGTTATGCATGCAGAGTAAATCAGGCTGTGTTTGCCATTGTATTACATTTCCTTAGATTGATGGTCATGGCTGTGTCATCTTTATTTTGGAAACTTTAGGATTTAAGTTTTTGGATTAGTAAAGATATAACATCTTCTATGTAGCTCAAATTTACATTTTTCATCTATAACATCTTCTATGTAGCCAAATCAAGTTCGAAAAACAAGTGAAATATCAATACATTCTTCTCCAATGATGGATTATTTTTTCGGTTTTGTTCAGAAATCTGTAGCTAACGATTGTTGGGCTCTATATCAGTGTTTTAGGCGCAACACCTCTCTATTGATGTACAGACAGACCTTGCTTTGAGTGTGATTTAGGATTTCCAGTGTGTTCTAGGTTTATGATTTTGCTACCTTAACTTGATTTGGAGGCGAATATAAGAAAACAGACTGGATAGTCGACAAAAGAATTGTTGCTGTAGGTGCTGCCTGATATTGAAAGTAAAATGCTTTTATTGGTGTATCTCGCTATTGTGGCTCATCGAGCGTTTGCTCATGTAGCTTTATAATCTCTTAACACATATCAAGAAAAATGTTTAGACTGATGAACTGAACCTTAGTAGAGGTAGGAACCACAAGCTTTTTGTGTATTTCTTTGATATGTCTCATTACCCATTTGGTGTAATGTAAGACAATATAGAATGTCTGAATTAGTCATCATTATTTGCAGATAACATTTTGACTATTCCGACAACTGTTGTATGATTGATTATGTTTATTTTTATTATTATATTATTATTTGAATGTTTGCAGTTGTTGTGTCTATTTCATCAGCAAGGAGTTTATTGTAGCTGTCTCCTTTTGTTTCATTGTTTCCTTTGAACATGGTCGTTACCTATCTTATGATTTTCCACATAATGTGCATTACAGCGGCAAGAGCTCTGGAGGTTTTGAACTTCACTCCACTCAATACCAAGGCAATCAGAATCATGTATTCTCACCGCGACCCAAGCATTCGAAAAAGTGGAACTGCAAATATCTTTATCAAGGTACATTATCCTTGAATGCTCATTTTGTAAATTTTTGCTAAAATTTGTTTAACAACTCTAATGCACTTGTTCTTCAGAACTTTTTTTGTCCCCTGTAAAATAAGTCTTGTATGAAAGTTAATGTTAGTTTTTCATTTAAATTTTTATAATGCTCTTATGACAAACATTGAGGGATCGGTTTGATGAATAAATAGAGGTGTATAACAGAGATTTGATGGCTTACAAAGTTTGTACTTCTATTGAATTGACTGAAATTTACAAGTTGTACTTGTAAAAATGTGACTTTTTTTTGGATGAAGGTAATTTTTTCATGTATTAATCCTATATCCCTATGTAGCTCGTCATTAATATGTTATTAAGAGCATGAGGGCATTGTTTTCAGATTGGGACAGCGAAGGAATTTCCTCTCAGCGTCTCCTTGCTCATGTCTTTCATTTTTATTCATGTATTTATTTACATGTTACTTATGAGCTTGCATATTTTTCCATTGTGTTTTTGGAGATCTTCAATATGACTTGATCATTTTATACTCTTCCACTGATTGTTTAGTGTGTGTGTTTATTATTGTTAACTTATGATAGTGCTTTCCTTACAGAATCTGGATAAAAGCATTGACAACAAAGCATTACATGACACTTTTTCAAGCTTCGGTAATATCCTTTCTTGCAAGATAGCAACAGATCATAATGGCCAGTCAAGGGGATATGGGTTTGTGCAATTTGAGAATGACGAATCTGCACAAAGCGCTATTGATAAGTTAAATGGTATGCTTATGAATGACAAGCAGGTATATGTTGGTCGTTTCCTTCGTAAGCAGGAGAGGGATACTTCATCTAACCAGACAAAATTCAACAATGTCTTTGTGAAAAATCTGGCTGATTCTACAACTGATGATGATCTGAAGAATACATTTGGTGAATATGGAACAATCACCAGTGCTGTGGTAATGAGGGATGCCGATGGAAAGTCAAAATGCTTTGGTTTTGTCAATTTTGAAAATGCTGATGATGCCGCTAAAGCTGTTGAAGCTCTGAATGGGAAGAGTTTTGATGACAAGGAGTGGTATGTTGGGAAAGCCCAAAAAAAGTCGGAGAGAGAGCAAGAACTTAAAAGTCGATTTGAGCAGACCACCAAGGAAACCGTTGACAAGAACCCTGGAGTTAATTTGTATGTGAAAAACTTGGATGACAGCATTGATGATGAAAAACTGAAGGAGTTGTTTGCAGAGTTTGGTACGATTACATCGTGCAAGGTATATTAATGTGTGTTCTTCAAAGATAAGATATTTGCACTACTTTGTCCTGCCTTTCATGTAAAATGATATTCAATTGATTTATAATCCCTGTGTTGTAGGTTATGCGTGATCAGGGTGGAATTAGCAGAGGTTCAGGATTTGTTGCATTTTCAACTCCTGAGGAAGCTTCTCGAGCTGTAAGTTGATGGCAAAATGATTTTATGTATGATTTTTCAGAGATGACTGAACTGTTCTTGTAAATGTAGTTGTCTGAGATGAATGGAAAGATGGTGGCCAGCAAGCCTCTCTATGTTGCACTTGCACAACGTAAAGAGGAGCGAAGAGCAAGGTTACAGGTATATTTTCACATGGCTCTTTTTAAAAAAATGCGAGAAGTTATGGTGCCGCTTTTTAATTGCCTTAACATTGTGTTTCTCATAGGCAGGTTATTTGCCATGACTCTTCCTATTAAATGACTTGTACCATATTTCCATAAATGATATCTTATTGGCGAGAAACATTAAAACCGACAAATCTCTTTTGCGATATTATATTTTTCTTAGACAGTCATGTTTTATAACTTCTGTTTGCAATAGAAACATGTTTTATGTGTTGTCTCTTTGAAAAATGATTTCAATATTTTCACTGAAGCATATTTTATTCTGATATGTACCTAAAATTTGCTGTTTATAAATTTCATCCTTGAGGTTTGTGATGTTTCAGTTTCTATTGACAATTTTAGTTATGTTCTTACCGGTTGCTATTTTCCTCTTAAGTTTGTCAACTGTATAATTTTGGTAAATATATTTTGAATGTCCTAACTAGCCATAAGATTATACCATACCACTATGTACATGTGACATCATTTGACCACAATGTTTTCATATCTTAACCAATTTCTAATATCATTATTTGTTAAGGTTCTGAAGCCTTATTCATGTGCTTAAATATTATTTTCCTCCATTCAAATTAATAAATAGTTTTTTTCATGTGTGTAAATTTGGATGCACTTATCTGCCTGAAGATCAGTCAGTGTACAGCATAAAATGTGAAATGTGATGCTATTTGACCCATAATTTTATCACACCAAAACTTATTTGTAATTATTCAAATAATAGATAACCTTTTTTAAAACTCTTATTAGTATATCTCTTTGGCTAAAGTTGTGACAAAGTGAAACTTCTGTTTATTTATTTGTTGGACTTTTTGTCAGCCTTAACAGACAACTGGATTATTTATCTTGCTCATGTTAGGGGGAGATTATATTGTGTGTTGTCCTCTTCACTTATTTCTGTTTTCTACTATGTACCTACCAATAGGAGATGATTGTAAGTAATATACTCCAGATCTGTCCTTATTATAACTACTGCTGATATTTGTAGTTCTTCTAGCAGTCTGCAGAATATTTTGTTGATATTATTCTCTGGTTCTGTCTTCTCAAATAATGTCATATTGGTTCCCCTCTTTTCAGGCTCAGTTTTCGATTATGAGACCAGCTGGAATGCCACCATCACTTGCTCCTCGCATGCCAATGTATCCTCCTGGTGCACCTGGTTTAGGGCAGCAGCTATTTTATGGGCAACCTCCTGCTATGATTCCTCCTCAGGTATCAATCGCTGGGCGATTGGCACTTTTCTCAGTTTCCTTTGCTGAAAGTTCCATGTAGTTTCTTCATGTTGACCAACCAAATGCCAAGCATCCCCTCTTCCTTGGCTTATTTGTGAAGATTTCAACTCCCATCCAATGAAACAAACCCATCATTCTCCTTATATTACTTGGTGTATGCTTGTATTCATAGAAAATCATGAATTTGATATGGGTTATGTGCTTTTTTTTTTAAAATATTAACTGTGCTAATGGAAGGGGGAACCTACAGGATTTAATCTGCGGTTTCTGGAGCAATAATAGAGATTTGGGCTCATCTCTTTAGGGAAACTTTTCTTTGTTTTGTCAATGACATGTCTTTCGATAATATGGTGATACTTGCATCGGGATATCGCCTAGAGCATGTCTTCTTTTCTAGATATGATATTTGCTTGGCCCATAACCCAATGGCAGTCATTTTGTGTAATGAATGCCCTATGATTGATTAAATAATTTCCATTTGGTAATTTTAGCTTCACATTCAATCATTGTAGCATCTAGCTTTATAGTTATCTGTTTGGACTGATGTGTGCTTCTTGTGTCTGGACCTTGAATATGGGGTCTCTGTGGTAACATACTGATTTCAGCTCTGTTGTTATTGTTAACTTGAATATAACTGCATTTGCAGCCATACTCTTTCCCGCTGCCAGGAGGGAAGGCGTGATATGGATATACTCATTAGAAAGCCTTTTTTTTTTTTTGTGGGAAATGAATTGAATTAATATGTTGGTAATTATATTATTCTTATGAAAATGTTAGGCTGGATTTGGTTATCAGCAGCAACTTGTCCCTGGAATGCGCCCTGGGGGTACTCCAATGCCAAATTTCTTTGTGCCATTGGTCCAACAGGGACAGCAGGGTCAACGCCCCGGTGGCAGAAGAGGTGGTGGTCCAGTTCCACAAGCTCAGCAGCCTGTGCCCCTGATGGGGCAGCAGGTAAATTCATATTTTCTGTACAATAGATGGATGTGTGCAGACGTGCTAGAATAGATTAGTAAGTTATTGATGAATTGATAAAAAGCGGACCCCAATAGTTGAGAAGATCCAATAATGTACTGGAATTGGTTTGGACATTGTACACAGGAGATCTTTAGATGCTTTTGTACAATGTGGAGAAACATTAACTTAAATTAAGGAAACATTAAAAAAGATTACTTGAACATATATAAGAACAAGTATCTTGACCGAACATGATGTTGAAATTGGATTTTTATTGCCTACTCCAAAAGTGATTGTGAGGGTTTTTCTTTCCTTTTAGTTTTGTATAATTCTGGTTACTATTTTGTATCGTCTATTTTTTCCCCTTGTCTTGTAGATGCTACCAAGGGGACGGATGTATCGCTATCCTCCCGGTCGTAATGTGGGGGATGTGCCGATGCCTGGTGTTGCTGGAGGGATGCTTTCTGCTCCATACGACATGGGTGGTATGCTTCCTCGAGATGCTGCTATTCCACAGCCTATGCCGATTACAGCTCTGGCTTCTGCCCTTGCAAATGCTACTCCTGAGCAACAGAGGACTGTAAGTATTCTACTTGTTGTATATACGAACTTGTTTTCCTGATATTGAAAAAAAACACACCACGGTTTGCAATGTACCATTTAAAATGGGAAATATGTTTGGTTACAGATGTTGGGTGAGAACTTGTACCCTCTGGTTGATCAACTGGAGCATGAGCATGCTGCTAAAGTTACAGGCATGCTTTTGGAGATGGACCAGACTGAGGTTCTGCATTTACTTGAATCGCCTGATGCTTTGAAAGCTAAGGTTTCTGAGGCTATGGATGTCCTGAGGAATGTCCCCCCGTCTAACGCCTCAGCTGACCAACTCGCTTCATTGTCGCTCAATGACAACCTTGTCTCTTGAGGTTAAGTGCTTGTTTGCAGAGACGGTGTTATCCATCTGAATCAACTTTTTGCTAGTGAGGGTACACTCGAGTAGGACAAATTTTTGATACTGTGTTATGAGTTGGAATTTATCTACTGGTTTTGAAATGATTTTTGGTCAACTTCGATTTGTTGTTGAATTCTTGACAAGTGTTATTCCCCTGCCTCTCCCCTCTCCTATTTGGATTGCTTGTTTTACCTTGTTTTATTGCACTAATCACAGAAATGGCTTAATGTGGGATCCTGCTGTTTTTCTTATGTTAATGTTATTGAAACTTATTTATAACTGAATAATAGTCGAAATGGTCTATTTGGAAAAATATAAGATGAGATATCATTCGAGGGGGACTAGTTTTCTTATAAACTAGTTTAAATATTTAGAACTGAATATAGAATTGGTAAAAATTAGGTATTCTCCTGGCAAATTCCACCCTATGGTATCACACCCTAGGATGTCACAGTGTATGCACTTTTCTTCCTATAAAAATATAGGTGGCAAAAGCCCTTTTCATAAAATGGTTCCTGAGCAGGAGGTGCTCAACTTTGTAGGCACAGCCGCACATATTCTTTTTAGTGTATGGGTAGAATTATATAGACTTGCATTAGTCCAAATAAAAATAAGGTCTGTTAATTCCCAGAATCAATTGAATGACAAACATGTTTGTTTACACTAAGTACTTGTGTTCGATAGTTGCTAGTTTTTGATAGAGATACGAGGTTCACATTAAAATTCTAGCAAAGTCTACACATGGCCCCAAGTACAAAGTTCTCTCAGTACTCGTGTCAGATAGTTTCTAGTTTTTGATAGAGATACAAGCTTCACATCGAAATTCTAGCAAGGTCTACACATGGCCCTGGGTACAAAGTTCTCTCAGTACTGATAGAGATACGAGGTTCACATCAAAACTCTAGCAAGGTCTACACGTGGCCCTAGGGTACAAAACTCTCTCAGCATTGCTTTTCTTTTGAAATTGATGGTAAATCGGAAAGAACTATCCAAACTTTTGAAGACTTGTTGAGAAATATATTTTTGGATTTGAAGGTGAATTGGGAAAACTATTTGTCTTAGTAGAGTTTGCTTATAATAATAGTTATCAAGTAACTATTGGAATGACCCCATATGTTGGAATGACCCCATATGAAGTTCTCTACAGTAGATGTTGTCGATCAACGATATACTAAGGCAAGATTAAAAAAAAAAAAGGTTTTAAGACTCGAGTAAGTAGAGGAGCCCAAGACAAGTACATAAGTCTCATGTAAACAAACGACAAAAGATAAAGTATTTTTGAAAGTCATGTTAATCAAGGACAATCGATTTAGAAAATGAGGAAAGTTTTAAACCTTTAAATGTTTAACTTCACATAAAGATATTTCGAATAATATAAAACTATATTAATGAATTATTGATTATTAGAATATTTAGTACTTACTTTTTTTTCAAAATAAACCTAGAATTTTAGATTAATTTTAGAAATAACTTATTTTAATATGATTGTGATGCATTCATGTTGTTAAAATAAAGTGTCATCATTATTTTTCAGGAAAGTGAGTAGTTGAAAAGGACACTGATAGGAAATATTTTGATTTATTAAGTGAATACAAATTTAAAATTGAAATAAAATTTTGATAAAAAAATTTAGCGGAAAATTTGATTAACCTGAGTGTGACACCTGTATCTTGATGTTTATTACTATAGTGTGTGTATATACATATATATATATATATATATATATATATAAATTGCAAATTAAAAAACAATCATACTTCAACTTTTTTTCTTAAAAAAGAATCTCTTATTTAATTTTTTATGAATTTTAAATGATTTTCAAATATATTTAATAGCCTTCCAAAAATATTAATTATAATTGAGATGTCAATTAGAGGAAATCTTTGCATTACAAAATTCTGCAGTATTTAATACTCCCTCCATCCCAACTCAACTTGCCTACTTGCTATTTATGTTTGTCACAGCCGAACTTGCCAGTCCAAAAATGGCAAAAAAAGTTTTACCAAAATATCCTTATTTTTCAACTTTATTACACAAATGCCATCCAAATTTGTTGCATTAAATATGATTTCTTTAAACTAATTTGATTAATTAATCCCTAAACCTAATTCAACTAAACTAAAACCCTAACCCACCCAATACCCTACACACAAGAAATCGATCCCTCCCACTCCTACTCCCACCCCTGCGCCGTTTTGAAGATTGCCCTCTTTCTCTCTCAAACCCTCTCCTTTTCTCTGTCAAACCCTAGATCTATGAGATGAATCTCTTCGATTAAACGACTCTCAAACCCTCTCCCTTTCTCTCTCACAGTTCCAAATCTCTTCGATTAATCTAGAGCTTCATCTTATTAGGAATTACCGATTGGCAATGCTACGTCCCAACTCCTGGAACTCCCGCTTTCTCTTTCACATTCATCAACTTTTCACTGCCTAATTGTTTCCATTTTGTGATCTATCAAAAAATTGGGGTGGATTTGTTGAATCTTTGAAGGTAGGTTTATCGTTTTTCCTTTACTTGCTTATTTAGTTTTCGATTTGGTCGTTTTGATTAAAGGGATTAGTCAAACAGTCTTTTATTTTCTGCAGCCTTTTTTTATTGTTTGACCTTTTCTCTTTGTCGGAGAAAAGAAGGCGAGGTAATGGGTAATGGGATTTAATATTTACTTCTTTGGTGTTTTGGGAGATGGGTTTCTTTAATTCTTGGAAAATTCCTCCTTTTTTAGTGTGTGATTTTGGTGGTCACATTGTGTTGTGAAATGTGAAAAATGAGGAATTTGGTAGTGAATTTAGTTGAAATATTCATAATTCATCAAAATTGTGATTCTTTGAGATCAAGTTCTGATGATGATATTCTTTTTAATGATTTTTCAGTGATCTTCTGATCTGGGATATATGCATATGATTATTGGCCTAGGCTTAAATTTTGAGGTGAAGTTATGTAGATGAGAGTAATTATGATAATTCAGTGATTTGCTGATCTGGGATGTCTGCATATTTGTTGGGCTCATTGATTTGAGGTTGATTTCTGATGAAGAAAGATTTTTTCCTTTTTTGTTGCAAGTCATATTTGAACTGTAATTCTCCAATTTTAGAGTAGGTTGTTGAAAATGCATTCAATGCATTTGTATTTGTATTTATAAGAAGTGGAGATGATTTGATTTGCTTGTAATTATTCGAATATTTTAGGTGGGAGTTCATCTACTCTGTTGCAAATGTGTTTCAGGTGATTTGGTGGGAAATTTTCCCACCAATAATTGTGTTGAAAATGAATGGCAGTAGCACGTGATTTCTATGCTTTCCAGTTTTTTTTTTAATTCATTTTGCATTAACACACTAATCAAAAGTTAATCCAATTCCTAAATAAAGTGAAAAAAGCAAAAAGTAAGCATATTTAATTGAGTCAACTGTGTTTTCTTAACCTCCGTGCCCGGTCAACGTAGGCAAGTTGAGCCGGGACGGAGGGAGTATATCTTATAAATATATATATATATATATATATATATATATATATATATATATATATATATATATATATATATAATGGTTAATAATATATGGCCAAAAAAAAAAAGACAAAATACATAAAATATATAATAATTAATTGCAAGATCACTAACAAATTCTACAATATATGCTATAAACTATTCAACCAAACAAAAATTAATTAAATTAACCATTTTGAAAAAAAAGGTAAACATTCAATTCAAACATATAAATTAAGTTAAACTTTTTTTTTAGAAAAAAAAAAAATTATTATTCAACCCTGGATCCAACATTATCATATTTTTATGAATAATGATAACCCATGGTATTAATGGCCAATTCTAGGGTGTACTTGGTAGACCCGACGCTCATGATTTGCTATAGCAGGTTGATAACCTTTTGAGTTGATTTCACTTATATATTGAGGATATGGGGTTTTGGGCATTAAGCATTAATTTAATTGAGATATATATATTCACTTACTTACAATTTATCAATTTTACAATCACAATAAATTCAGTTTCAATTACTTTTTGAAAATTTGGACAACAGAAACAGACGAAATTAAGTAATTAAGATAAAACTAAATAAAATACTCTTCTTGCTCAATTATTCATATGTTACAATCACATAGGGCCACGAATAATTGTCACCTTATTGATTATTAATCTTTAATACGAAATATATTATGAATAATAAAGATGAAAACCATAAATTTTTCTTACCAAATTCAGATATCCAAATCAAATGCAGAGACGTCGAAGCATGCATTTTTAGGTAAAATAATACTAAATAAAATTAATCCTAGCTAGATTATTTATTAACGAAATATTTCCAATAGTTTTAACATAACAAAGTATGAGGAACTTAGTGTCAGTTGAACTCTTCGATCATGCATGTTTTAGCTAAAATAACAATAAATAAAAATTAGTCCTTATATTATTTAACGAAATATTTCCAATAACTTTAGCATAACAAAGTACTACGATGTTTAGTGTTAGTTGAACTCTTCGAACAACAACGAGGAGATATTTCCATAAATAAGAAATAAATATCCACTATTTCCAAGACTCTGGAAATTGAAGAAGATGATTATTGTTGGTGTGTATAAATCGTAACTAATTTTTATAGACAAACAATCAAAATAATCATATGCTTATTATGGTGATTTTAGAGTTTATGGAAGAAAATCAGATAAGTATTGATATAAAATCAATATGTATGTAAATATGAGTCTCTTGAACCTTTACTTGAATCATTTTGTGTTGATCTGACCTGGTTAGTGTGATCAAAGTACCGACAAGGAGCTCGGATGTTTTTATACTAATCTATTTTATGATAATCTTTTTGTGGATCAAACTACCTTCTATTACAGTAAATGCACTTCTATATATAGATATAATAGTCGAAGTTTGGATAAATTTGAGGTTATAATCCCTTGATTTTAGAGATTCACCATGTTTAGGTAGGTTTGACTTTAATGATGATGCGATTATACCATACTCAGGTTAGTCTTGGGTGAGGGTTGGTGGCTGGCCTTCTCACACCCTATTTTATATCCATAACACAAGGTCGAGCATTTTGAGGTCGAGTCGTTGTGGAATGATCGATCTCTTTATTCCTGAACCGCCAAGGAGGTCGGCATCTTCGACTCTGTTCGAGTATCCTTTAGGGGCCATTTTAGTTATGAACAATGATTCTCGTGGAGTTGGGCCGATCAGGTGGGGTTGGTCGGGATCTTTATGAGGAAGGGTGGTTGTTTTTGGTAAATTGTCATTTATTCCGATTTTGGGGTGACCAATACTTTTTAGTGGTCGAATAATATTATGGTATAAAAATTACGAATAATTTTCGAACAAATATTTCCATTACGAGCAACAAGGAAAAGCTCTGAAGATTGTCGATGAGTTGTTCAGAAATCGGTTTGGCTTCGTAGTTGTTGCTAAATTACATTGAAGGCGGCGGCGATGACCAGAGTGGTGGTGGGTCGGTGGTTGAAGAGTGCAAAAAAGTAGAAAGGGAAAATGAATTAATAAAAAAGAAGATTAAAAAAAATACAAAGGTTGAATTTTAAGTGATTAAACAAATTGTCCAGTAGCAGGTAACTTGATTTAAGAGAGAGATTTAGGGTATGTTTGGACTAGACTTGGCCCATTTGCATTTTGGATGAGTTCAGTTCAGTCCATGTTTGGACAATGATTATCAAAATCCTATAATCTACTCTACTTTTCATATTTTTTCTACAATTCTCAATAAAAATATTTACTTTTTACAATTTCTCAATAAAAACATCTACTTTTTATACAACTCCCAACAAAAAAACATCTACTTTTTCTAGAATTCCTTATGTAAAAATGATATCTTAACTATAATTCTACTCAAAATTCAAACTCACAAAATCCTTCTCAAACCAAAATCCAAATTTGCAAAAACCACCTTAAGTCCAGTCCAAACATACCCTAAAAGTTGATCATTTAAAGGTGGAAGTTAATTGGGATATCGATACACCGTGTGAACCTTAAATGACCTTCATATTAATTTTAACTATCCCGCCAATCGAACTAAACATATTTGTACATTATAATTATTTGAGGTGAAAATGTAAGGATGTTAATGGGACAGAGCAGAGCTGAATACCCAGACTCGCTACACATCCCTGTAAACGGACCCGTCTTGACTCATGCCACACGACTAGTCAGGAAATTTCGCCCCACTCCAATTTTATGAGTTTTCTTTTTTAAATGTTATTATGTAAAAAAAAATAATGTATCTTAAAAACTTCATACATTGATTATAATAATGTACATATATTTAGAAATGTACAAATATGTTCATTATAGTCGTTTATATTTTATCTTATAAGATTTATTATGAAATAATTTTTTTTTTAACATAATTACATCCTTAATTATAATAAACATTTCATATAATATAAAACTAAATTGATTATAATTAACTTATATTTATATTTCAAAATACATATATCTTAAATAATTAATTATAATATATATATATATATATATATATTATATAACAATTTGCAGGACACAAGGCGAGCGCCGGTAGAAGTAGGGTTGTGCACGGATCTTGGAGATTATAGAAATCGGACTGAAAAAGTTTTGAATTGAAAATGTGACGACTAGGATTTAACGAAACATAATTTGATAACTAAATATTTAAACCTCTAATTATTTTATTTATTTTATGTGCGTTTCAGAAAATTTAATTATAAGCATGCTTTAATCTAAGTTCGATATTCTTGAAAATTTTCCATAAAAAGAAAAGTCAATAAAATAATTCAAGAAAAGTCAATATATATATATATATATATATTATATAACAATTTGCAGGACACAAGGCGAGCGCCGGTAGAAGTAGGGTTGTGCACGGATCTTGGAGATTATAGAAATCGGACTGAAAAAGTTTTGAATTGAAAATGTGACGACTAGGATTTAACGAAACATAATTTGATAACTAAATATTTAAACCTCTAATTATTTTATTTATTTTATGTGCGTTTCAGAAAATTTAATTATAAGCATGCTTTAATCTAAGTTCGATATTCTTGAAAATTTTCCATAAAAAGAAAAGTCAATAAAATAATTCGTAAGTGGGACAAGATGAACGAGAACGAAAAATCGAACAAAAAGCCGAAAGAATGACTCAAATCGGAGTTCGAATGATATCTCAAATTAATTAATATCATAAGAATGTTTAGTATAAAGTTTAAGATTATAAAATAATTAATGACATAATTAACCTATGATATAAATAGTTAGATTCTCCTATGGTAAAAAGCATATTGTAAACTTTAACCTAAGGTAATTATATGCTCCATCTTCTCTCTTCATTCCTGGTTCTTCCGGCGGCCGGCCGGCCGGAGCGCCGCCGCCGGCGACCCACCGTCGCCGGATTTTCTCTCCAACCAAAACTTATCGAAATCTATGCCTATTCGAAGCTCTCGCCGAGCCCGTTCCAATTCAGGGCTCGGAATCGTCGTCCGCCGTCGCCTTCGCCGGCAATTCGCCGGAGAAAATTCTGTTTTCTCTCTCTAGAAACCCATTTCTTTCTCTCTCTTCGTTCTCGGCCATCTGGCCACCGATCGAGGCGATTCTTGAGCCTAGATTGTAGTTCTCACCGAGCCCGTCTCGATTCTGGGCTCGGATCGTCGATCGGCCGGCTCGATCTCCGGCATGCAACAGTCAAAGTTCTGCGATTTTGAGCTTTCTCTCTAACCTCTCTTTCTCTCTCTTCGAACTCTCTCTCGTGTCTCTCTTTCTGGCTGAGTAGTCGGGGCGGCGCATGTAGCGCCGCCGTGTGAGGGAATAGCCGGCGATGTGTGCATGTGTTTGGGTGGAGTTTGGGCTGTGTTTGGTGGTGGTGGAGTGGTGTTTTGGGGCGGCGTTTCCGACGCCGCCGTGACCGGAGGAGGCCGGCGCTCGGTGCGCCGGAGTGTGATGGTGGCTCCGGGGTTGGCCGGCGACACGGTGTCGCCGGCGGTGGCTTACAGTGGCAGTGGTGGTGTCGGGCAGTGGGTGGTTTGGGGGTGGGTTTGGTTTTGAGAATTTGATAAACTCCAGGGACCTCCTCGTAAAATCCAGAAAGTTCTATTTGGTCCCCCAACTTCTATTCTGTACACTTTGGTCCTTAAAGTTCTGAAAATTATACTTCCACCCCCAAAACTTCTCAAGACTTTGAGTTTCCTCCCCAAGATTTTTGTATATTACATTCTGACCCCCCCCAGAATTCCAGAAACTCCATTTTTGACCCAAAACTTATTTGTAATTACAATTTTACCCTCAAAACCCTCCAAACCCTAAAATGCTTCGTTTGGCTTTGTTTCTCATCCATTTTAACCCGTTCTCGTCTCTAAAGCTTCCTTTTTGAATCCTCTATATTTTACGGACCTAGTCGGGTTATGTTCTGTTTTCAGTTCGTTGTTTCTTTCGAGCATTTAGTTATAAACGCTTAATTAATTATATAACCTAATAGTTTACGTTGTGTGTTTGTAGGCCCAAACGCTACGAACCCATCTTAGAACTAAAAGGATAAGAACGTGAAACTCACACCGTACAGACTGAGGTGGGGGTAACTTCTGAATTAACATTTAATCTTATATGTTTTGTTGAGTAGTCGCATGCTAAGATTTATATAATTTATGTTATGCGTTATGATGATACGTGAGCAGAAGCATGATATATGTGTTATATAGGATGATATGAGAGTATAAGCATGAGAGGTGAATTGATGATATCAGCATGCTAGTAAATATTGTACATGTCTGTGTTTATGTGCCTTGATTACGTGTTGTGATATAATGTGTTGTTGAGGAAATGATGAGGAAGTGTGTTCATATGCATGGCTTGGAGAAAGCAAGTTGGGATTAAGTCCTAACAGATATATGGAGGATTGGTGAAGTCCCCCTGACCAATTTATCACCCGGTGGATAAGGTGGTGGGGTAAGACGGGATATACCTACGCCCACGTCATATAAGTGTTGTGCATTGTACTTGTTGTGCTTAATTGTTTATGTGATCTAAGATTTTATGTTAATTTATGAATTTATCTCCACGGGGTGTATTTTATATGCACTCACCCCGCTTACGTGTTCGATACAGGTGATGACTCTAGTGGGATGAGTTGAAGAGAGATGTGCCATGTCTGATAAAGATGTTTTGAAAAGATGTTTCTTAAAGCTGTTTTGAAACAACATTTTATACGCTTCCCTTTTGCTAAACATATGTATATATTCTCCGTTG
Organism: Scutellaria galericulata; assembly: GCA_946896805.1. Lineage (NCBI taxonomy): Eukaryota > Viridiplantae > Streptophyta > Magnoliopsida > Lamiales > Lamiaceae > Scutellaria > Scutellaria galericulata. Next base: position 17,984,546 of record OX335793.1, read on the forward strand.
CTGTAAACTTTTAACTTATATAGTTTGAAATTCATTTTCTTCGTTTCTCCCCTCTCTTTTCTTCTTTCCTGCACGCCCGGCGAGGATACTCTGATATTTTAAAATGTTTTCCACAATTTTTATTAAATTTATATAGAATTCTATGAATGGGATTTCAGGACGTGACAGAAAATCTCCGTTGACTTTTTGACTTTATTCAAACCGAATTGAACCGAAATTCCTTTTGGTTTGATTTTGGAGATTTTTCAATTATGCGAATCAAGAACTGAATCGAATTGAGATTGAACCAAACCGAATTGGACCGAACCAAAAAACCGATTTATATATATATATATGTCATTTATTTTTCTATATCTTGATATAATTACATAATACATATTTTGATTAAGTTAATAATTTATAAAACAATAAATAATTTACATTTTCTATTTTTAATAAGTAATAATAATGAACTACATTCTATTGACTCATATCAAGAAAACATATATATTTTTAAATTATGAACTTTGTAACTTTTGAAATGAAGTATGTAGTTTTTTGTTGTCAATAAAACTTTGTTAATACTTGTTAACTTAGTTTTTTGTTATTTATTTTTCTAATTTAATTCGATGCATTTCAACTTAATCGTTTTTAATTTTAATTTCTTTTAAAATCTTCGAATATCTGAATATCCGTCCTGAATTGATCCAAACTAATAGACCCAAAACTTCAAACTGAATTGAACCAAAATTTGGTTTTGAAGATTTTTTATTTTGATTTGGTTCTGGAGAATTAATTTTAAAATTATCTGAAGATTGATTCGATTCCAGAGATTTTCAAATCTTCCAATCAATCCAAAATGTGCACGCACCTAGGTAGAAACATTGAGAAGCCCCAAATCCAACCCACCTTGCACACGGGTCGGGCCAGTCAGGTCCATTTCAAGAATTGGGAGACCCGGCCCAAATACCTTAGACCAGGTAAAGTACCCACACACTAGTTCCAAATTAATAAAGGGTGGAACCAAAGACACCCCCACAATGTTTTAAGACACCCATAATCTAAGACACCCACCCTTCATAAATCAGAAGTGTATGCTCGATTAGTAATTTCTAGCGACTTTGTAGGAATTCTCATTTTCGGCTCTGAACTCTTCTCACTGTTCCACACGTGTCAACATCAGGTGCTCTCATGGACCAAAGAATCCTAATGAACGGTTACGATTTCACCGTTCAATCTAGCTAGGGTTTCTCTCCACATTTAGCAAAAGAATTACAGTTCATCGTCTTCCTTGAGTGCGGTGCAGTTCTCTGCCCTCCCTAAGGCAAAAAAAAAAACTCTCTGGAATATTTTATCCTTGATCCATCCAAAATTTATTACCATTTTATCCTTCCCTCTCCTCCTATCTTTACCCGAAAAACCCAAAAAATTGCCTTAATTTTTACCCATTTCCTTATTGTTTATCTCTCTGTTTTCTCGCCCTAGATTTTGAGTTCATTAATAACGAGGAGTGGGAAGAAATTCCCTTCAAAAAAACAAAAAAAATCTAGGTTCAAATCTTGCTCGGAGGAAATGGCTCAGATTCAGGTACAGCACCAGAATGTGGCGGCGGCGGCTGGTCCGAACGGGTCTAATGGAGCGGGAGCTGCGGCGGGACAGTTTCAGACGACGTCTCTGTACGTTGGTGACTTGGATTTCAACGTGACGGACTCTCAGCTCTACGATCTGTTCAATCAGGTGGGTCAGGTTGTCTCCGTTAGGGTTTGTCGCGACCTGAGCACTCGCCGCAGCCTTGGCTATGGTTATGTCAACTACAACAACCCCCAGGATGGTGAGCCCTTTGTTACACTCTCCCACCTTTGTTGATGTGGAGTTCTCTGTTAGAATTGTTTGTTGGGTATGCTGATTTGTTATGCATGCAGAGTAATCAGGCTGCGTTTGCCATTGTATTGCATTTCCTTAGATTGATGGTCATTAATGTGCCATCTTTAGGATTTAAGTTTTTGGATAAGTAAAGAAATGATATTTGATGCAATGTTCAAGCAAGCTAATTTTTTCGGTTTTGTTCAGAAATCTGTAGCTAACGATTGTTGGGCTTTTCATCAGTGTTTTTGTAGTAACGTTTTTCTTTCATTGATTTTAACTATGGATTGTTTCCTTTGATCATGGGCGTTGCCCATCTTATGATTTTCCACTTAATTTGCATTACAGCGGCAAGAGCTCTAGAGGTGTTGAACTTCACTCCTCTCAATACTAAGGCAATCAGAATCATGTATTCTCACCGCGACCCGAGCATTCGAAAAAGTGGAACTGCTAATATCTTTATCAAGGTACATTATCCTTATATGCTCATTTAAAAAAAAAAAAATTGCTTAAATTTGTTTCACAACTCTAATTTACTAGTTAAAAAGTCATGCTTCAGAAACTATTTTTTTCTTGCAAAAGAGGCATGCATGAAAGTCAATGTTAGCTTTTCATTTAATTTTTTTCAATGCTTATAACAAACATTGTGTGATCGATTTGATGAATAAATAGAGTTGCATAAGAGAGATTTGACGGCATACAAAAGTTTGTACTTTCATTTAATTGACTGAAATTAACAAGTTGTACTTATAAAAACGTGACTCTTTTTCTGGGATGAAGGGCAATTTTTCTTTATTAATCCTATATCCCTATGTAGCACATCATTAATTGATTATTAAGAACAGGAGGGCATTTCTTTCATATGGGGACATCGAAGTGATTTCCTCTCAGACTCTTCTTGCTCATGTTTTGTATATGTGTTTATTATAGTTAACTTATGACAGTGCTTTCTCTGCAGAATCTGGATAAAAGCATTGACAACAAAGCATTACATGACACTTTTTCAAGCTTCGGTAATATCCTTTCTTGCAAGATAGCAACGGATCATAATGGCCAGTCAAGGGGCTATGGGTTTGTTCAATTTGAGAATGATGAATCTGCACAAAGCGCTATTGATAAGTTAAATGGTATGCTTATGAATGACAAGCAGGTATATGTTGGTCGTTTCCTTCGTAAGCAGGAGAGGGATACTTCATCTAACCAGACAAAATTCAACAATGTCTTTGTGAAAAATCTGGCTGATTCTACAACTGATGATGATTTGAAGAATACATTTGGTGAATATGGAACAATCACTAGTGCTGTGGTAATGAGGGATGCCGATGGAAAGTCAAAATGCTTTGGTTTTGTCAATTTTGAAAATGCTGATGATGCTGCTAAAGCTGTTGAAGCTCTGAATGGGAAAAGTTTTGATGACAAGGAGTGGTATGTTGGGAAAGCCCAAAAAAAGTCAGAGAGAGAGCAAGAACTTAAAAGTCGATTCGAGCAGACCACCAAGGAAACTGTTGACAAGAACCCTGGAGTTAATTTGTATGTGAAAAATTTGGATGACAGCATTGATGATGAAAAGCTGAAGGAATTGTTTGCAGAGTTTGGAATGATTACATCATGCAAGGTATATTAACATGTGTAATTCAAAGATAAAATATTTGAACTAGTTTGTCCTGCCTTTCATGTAAATTTATATTCAATTGATGTATGTGTCCCTGTATTGTAGGTTATGCGAGATCCGGGTGGAATAAGCAGAGGTTCAGGATTTGTTGCATTTTCATCTCCTGAGGAAGCTTCTCAAGCTGTAAGTTGATGGCAAAATAATTTTATGTATGATTTTTCAGAAATGACTGAGCTGTTCTTGTAATTGTAGTTGTCTGAGATGAATGGAAAGATGGTGGTCAGCAAGCCTCTCTATGTTGCACTCGCACAACGTAAAGAGGAACGAAGAGCAAGGTTACAGGTATATTTTCACCCAGATCTTATAAGAAAACCGCGACAAATTATGATGACACTTTTTAATTGCTTTAACATTGTGATTCTCATTGGCAGGTTATTTGTCATGCTTCTTCCTATTAAATGACTTGTACCATATTTCTAAAGATTATATTTTAGTGGAGGGAAACCCTCACACTGACGAATGTCTTGTGCGATATTGTATTTTCTTAGACAGTCATGTTTTATAAATTCTGTTTGCAATAGAAACATATTCTTTGTGCTGTCTTTTACAGAAATGGATTCAAGATGTTCACTGAAACATGTTTTAATCCGATATGTACCTAAAATTGGCTGTTTAAAAATTTCATCATTTACTTGGGGTTTGTAAAGCTTCAGTTCCTATTGACAAATTTAGTTATGTGCTTACCTGTTGCAAATTTCCTCTCAAGTTTGTCAACTGTGTAAGTTTGGCAAATATATTTTGAATGTCCTATCGAGCTATAAGATTATGCCATACCACTATGTACATGTGACATCATTTGACCACAATGTTTCCATATCTTAATATATTTCTAATCTCCTTCATTTGTTAAGGTTCATGTTCTTAAATGTTTTTTTTTTCCTCCATTAAATTAAATAAATAGTATTTTCATGTCTGTCTGTATATTTGAATGCACTTATTTTCCTGAAGATCAGTAAGTCTACAGCTTCAAATCTGAAATGTGATGCTATTCGACCCTTAATTTTATTACACCAAAACTTATTTTAAATGAAACAATATTATGTATTTAAATGGTAGATACTTTTTTTAAAATTTCCATTAATGTATCTAATTGGCTAAAGTTGCGATCAAGTCAAGTGAAACTTCTCTTTATTTATTTGTTGGACTTTTTGTCAGTGCTTATGGTCAACTGGATTATTTATCCTGCTTATGTTATGAGGCAAATAGGTTCTGTTTTCTCTTCTTCGCTTGTCTCTGTTTTCTAGTATGTACTTAACACAGGAAATGATTGTAAGTAATATACCCATATCTGTCCATGTTATTATAACTACTGATATTTGTAGTTCTTCTAGCAGTCTGCAGAATATTTTATTGTTATCATTCTCTGGTTCTCGCTTCTTAAACAATGTCATAACATGTATGTTTGACTGCTTGGAAGATGCCATTTTTACAAGATTTTCATTGCAATCGATTGCCCTCTTTCCAGGCTCAATTTTCTGTAATGAGACCAGTTGCAATGCCACCATCACTTGCTCCTCGCATGCCAATGTATCCTCCAGGTGCACCTGGTTTAGGACAGCAGCTATTTTATGGGCAACCTCCTGCTATGATTCCTCCTCAGGTATGAATTGCTGGGTGATTGTCACTTTTCTCAATTTCCTTTGCTGAGAGTTCCATCTAGTTTCTTCATGTTGACCAACCAAATGCCCAGCATCCCCACTTCCTTGGCTTATTTCAACCGCCACCCTGAAAAAAAATCATCAGTCTCCTTATATTACTTGGTGTATGCTTATAGTCAGAAAAAAACACGAATTTGATGTGGGTATTATGCTTTGTTTTTTACAGTTTAACTGTGCTTATGGAAAGGCTGAACCTGCAGAATTTGATCTGCAGGTGCTGGGGCAATAGTAGAGATTTGGCCTCATTTATTTTGGGAAAACTTTTCTTTGTTGTGTTAATGACAGTTCTTTCGATTATAAGGTGATGCTTGCATCAGAATCGTCTAAAGCCTGTATTCCTTTCTAGATATGCTATTTGCTTTGGCCATAACCCAATGACAGTCTTTTTTTGCAATGTATGCTCTATGATCGATTAAATAAGTTCCCTATGCTAATTTTTGCTTCATATTCAATCACACAGCATCTAGCTTTATAGTTATCCTGTTTGGACTGATCTGTGCTCCTTGTGTCTGTCTGGACCTTGAATATGGAGTCTCTGTGATAGTGTTCAGATTTCAGCTATGGTTTTTATATTTTACTTAGATATAACTGTATTTGCGGCCATACACTTCCTCCGCTGCTGGGAGGGAAGGCGTGATATGGATATACTTTTAGGAAAGGCCCTTTTTTTTTTTTTTTTGTGGGAAATGAATTGAATTATTATGTTGGTAATTATATTTTTCTTCTGAAAATGTTAGGCTGGATTTGGTTATCAGCAGCAACTTGTCCCTGGAATGCGCCCTGGGGGTGGTCCGATGCCAAATTTCTTTGTGCCGTTGGTCCAACAGGGACAGCAGGGTCAACGCCCCGGTGGCAGAAGAGGTGGTGGTCCAGGGCAACAAGCGCAGCAGCCTGTTCCCCTGATGGGGCAGCAGGTAATTTCATATTTTTTGTTCAATACATGGATGTCTGTGGCATGCTAGAATAGATTAGAAAGTTATGAATGAATTAATAAAAAAGTGGTAGCCCCAATAGTTGAAAAGATCAGATAAATGGACTGGAAAGTGGAAATGGTTTGGACATGTACACAGGTGACTTTAGATGCTCTTGTAGAACAAGTATCTTGACCAAACATGATGGTGAAATAGGAATTTTATAGCCTACTCCAAAATTGTGATAGAGGCTTTTTTAACTTTTAATTTTGTATAATTCTTGTTAGTATTTTGTATCAAGTCTGTTTTTTCTCCTTGCTTGTAGATGCTACCGAGGGGACGGATGTATCGCTATCCTCCTGGTCATAATGTGGGGGATGTGTCGATGCCTGGTGTTGCTGGAGGGATGCTTTCTGCGCCATACGACATGGGTGGTATGCTTCCTCGAGATGCTGCTATTCCACAGCCTATGCCGATTACAGCTCTGGCTTCTGCCCTTGCAAATGCTACTCCTGAGCAACAGAGGACTGTAAGTATTCTGCTTGATGTATATACCAACTTGGTTTCCTGATATTGAAAAAAAAAACCTTGGTTTGCTTGGTACCATATAAAGTGGGAAATATGTTTGGTTGCAGATGTTGGGTGAGAACTTGTACCCTCTGGTTGATCAACTTGAGCATGAGCATGCTGCTAAAGTTACAGGCATGCTTTTGGAGATGGACCAAACAGAGGTCCTGCATTTACTTGAATCACCTGATGCTTTGAAAGCTAAGGTTTCTGAGGCTATGGATGTCCTGAGGAACGTTCCCCAGGCCAATGCCTCAGCTGACCAACTCGCTTCACTGTCGCTCAACGACAACCTTGTCTCTTGAGGTTAAGTGGTGTGTTACTTGTTTGCAGAGACGGTGTTATCCACCTGAATCAACTTTTTGCTAGTGAGGGTACACTTGAGTAGGACAAATTTTTGATACTATGTGTTGAGTTGGAATTTATCTATACTGGTTTTGAAATGATTTTTTGGTCAATGCACTTATTCCCCTGCCCCTGCCTATTTGGATTGCTTGTTTTACTATGTTTCAATGCACTCTGAACAGGAATGGCTTAATGTGGTGTTCACTTTTGATGTCATAATTGTATTTTTTTTTAAAATCATTCTCAATAAAAAATGCATAAGATCCTAGGTGTGATGGTATTACCATCACATGTAGGGTGGAATTTGTTGCTTAATGTGGTATCTTGCAACCTGGATGGATTTCTTGTCTTAATGTTATTGTAACTTGTTAATAATTGAAATAATGCCAAATATCAAAAAAAATTCAAAGTTTTTCGAGTATTTGTTTTGTTGGTCAATATTCTTATTTTTATCAATTTATCCATGATTTTGAAAATTATTTGGGCAAATCGTGTTTTCGGGGCAATATTATATGAAATGGAAGTTATTTAGCAGACACGTAAGCTAACTTCCATTCCTTGCAGCATAATCAGCTTTCCTGCTAGTACTAGTTGTTCCATGTCTCCTCAATGATGATGAAAACGACGAGGAAAATTTAGAAAATTAGCAACTGAAGTGTGATATCAAATTGAGTGGTTTCTTTTTATACCGAAACAAATAGCCCTTTTCATTGTCAAATGGTGGGCCACAATCTCATTCTCCTTCACGATATAATGTGTTTCTAAGCTGGAAGAAGCCCACAACTTTATAAACAAATATTTTTTTAGTGCATACAAAAATTAATATACCCGCAGTGATAGTTTTTGATAGAGAAACATGGTTTATATAAAAATCCGGTATAGTCTACATACGATTCTAGACATAAAGCTTTCTTTCAATACTGCTTTTCATCCGCAAACTGACGTTCAATTAGAGAAAACTATCCAAACATTGGAAAACATGTTATGAGGACATGTATTTTTAGTAGAATTCACATATAATAATAGTATCTAACGACTTTTGAATATGATCTCATATGAAGCTCTTTGCGGTAGATTTTTTGGTCACCATTATACAGGGACAAGATTAGACAAAAAAGATTTCAGAACCCAATTCTGTAGCAAAAACTCAAAGAAGAATCGAATATGCTCAAGCCAGACATAAGTCTTATTTAGACAAATGGCATAAGGAACCTGAGTTTTCTGAGGGAGATAAATTGTTTTTGAAAGTCGCATACGCCAATCAAGGATGTGATTCGTTTTGAAAAACGGGGAAAATTAAAGCCAAGATTCATTAGACCATTCGACATTCTTGAATGTGTTGGTGATGTCGTCTACTGTCTTATTCTACCGCCAAGCCGCAGTATATGATGATGTTTTTCATTTGTCAATGTTGAGGACATGTTTGACCCAAACAAGTTATTCATCGCAAGACAATTGAACTTAACAAAGATCTATTATACAAAGAAGTGTTAATTGCTAGTTTGAATGGAAGGTTCATGTATCGTGAAATTAAGTGGTCTTGTCAAGGTAAAATGGAGTCAACATGGTGAAAGTGAAGCGACCTAAGAACGTGAAGATAAAGTTCAAGAAAAATATCTAAACCTACGGGTTAGACTTTAATTTCGAGAACATTATTATTTTTATTTTTTAAGGAGGGGAGAATGTAGCACCCTAACTGAAATTAAGCTTAAATTTGTATTTTGCAAAGATTTTAATGTTTTTTTTTTAAAATAAAGTTTCGTTTTATTCTATTGGGTTATATATATATATATATATATATATATATATATATATATATATATATATATATATATATTATTGAGAATGATTTTGACTATAAGATTGCCCGTAAAATGTTATTAACATGCATAAAAATATTTATTAATAATTTTTTGGACATAAAATATAAAAAACGAATACAGTTAATCCCCTTTCAGATAAAATAATTAAGGTGTCAACACCTTATTCGATAATTTGACACATGTGATGTGTTTGGACATCTTACAAATCGAATAAGAATTTTTTATTATTATTAGAAAAATATAAATAAACTAAAACCCATTTAAATATCATTTTTCACCACAATTTTAGGTAATTTTTTGCATCATGCATCTCCTCTCTCTTTCCCATATCAACCCCATTGACGTCGTCATCGAAAAGACTCAATTGTATTTTTCAAATAAAATGAATTCTCCACATTCTTCCTGAAGAATTCCTCCAGTAACACCAAAATTCCACATAAACAAGCCCAACAGTTGCCACTTCGATGAAATTCAGCCATAGCCACCTCTCAAGCTTCAATTTTCGATTTCTTCATTTTCTCAACCAAAATGACTAAGTAATATACCAAAACACTATGTCTCATCAATCCCAACTGTAGGGCTAGGGTCCGAAGTTGAATACAACAGCAACATACATGTTTCGAAACTCAACTATTACAAAACATATATCTAAGTACATAACTTCTATAGATAGAAAAGAACAAAGATATCACCAGCAAGTCTTCAAGCCAACACTAAGGTCAGTGTTGTGAAAACGGTTCAGTCCCCCTTCATCCTCTGTCACAAAGACTAGCACCAGAGCTTGACCGGTAGCTCCACACACAAAGTGCCAGAACACCACAGATCTAACACAGAGGCCCAAGAAACCACCCAAAACCCACAAAGAATAAGACTGATCCTCAACACATGTACATCAGCTCTCAAGGCTTCTCGCTAAGATCACTCTCATCAAGATCAAGAATGCAACGGTCTAAAAAATCTCTCTCACTCTCTCACTACCCAAACCCCAGGGCATATATAATCGGTGGAAAACCGATTAAAAGGACAGAAAAGGACAGCCCGCAGTCAAGAAGGACCGTCGGGCACCAGGACAAGCGGTGGAGCATGGTGTACGAATCACAGAGATGAGAGAGAGAGAGAAGGAGATGCGCCGCAGATGAGAGAGAGAGAGATCGATTAGGGTTGAGAGCAGCGAGAAGGAGAGATAAGATATAAAAGGAGGGGATGGGTGGCTCTGATCTGTCATAAGAGAATGGACGACTCAGATCAAACAGCCACTTAAGGATGGCATGGGCCTGGGCCGGATCTGTGGGTTTGCAACTAATGTGGTGGGCTGCCTGGTGAGAATAAACAAGATGACACGGCCCAATAACAAAGCATAGGCCCACACCTCACAATCCCAATCTTAACCCCACATCAATATGCTTTTTTGTCCGAATCAAACCTCAATTAAATCCAAATCGTTCAAAAAATATATCACACCAAACCCATTTACTGTTATCCTAAGTTCGTGCACACATTTAAAAAATTTAATGAGGACTTTTAACACCATGTAATGGACATCATTTCCATGTAATAATTGATATGATTAATGAATACATTATGTGTTTTTCTTTTATGCAGGTGTAAAATTCGAATTTTTTACGTTGGACATGTAAAGTTCAAGTTTCGGCCAAATAAATGATTGGAAAATTATATTAAATTATCTCTCCTTTATATTTTCTTTAAAAAAAAAAATCTCTCATTTTATATTTTTATGAATTTTAAATTTATTTCTAACATATATAATGACCTTCCAGAAATATTAATTATTTATGAGATGTAAATTTGAGGTAATCTTTGTATTGAAAAATTCTACAATATTTATTTAATTTGTCTTATATATATGTAATGGTTAATAATAATATATGGCAAAAAATAAAAGACAACACATAAAATAAATAATAATTAATTGCAAAAAAATTAAGGTTAAAACTCACAAATTTTATGATATATCTTATAAACTCATCAACCAAATTAAAATTATTTAAATTAACCAATTTGAAAAAAAATAAATAAATAAACATTCAATGATTCAATCCAAACATACATATTAAAATTTTTTGTTTAAGAAAAATTAAACCTATTATTCACTCCTCTCTCCTCGTTTGGCCATGTCCTGCATTCTTCTCATCATTCCAAAACGTGTCAACATCAGGTGCTGTGATGGACAAAAGAATCCTAATAAACGGCTACGATTTCACCGTTCATTGAAGCTAGGGTTTCTCTCCATATTTGGCAAAAGAATTACAGTTCATTGTCTTCCTCGAGTGCGGTGCAGTTCTCTGCCCTCCCTAAGGCAAAAGAAACCTCTGTTTCTCTCTCTAGAATTTTGTATCCTTGATCCATCCAAAATTTATCACCATTTTATCCTTCCCTCTCCTCCTATCTTTACCCGAAAAAGCCAAAAAATCGCCTTAATTTTTACCCTTTTCCTAATTGTTTATCTCTCTGTTTTCTCGCCCTAGATTTTGAGTTCATTAATAACGAGGAGAGGGAAGAAAATCCCTTGAAAAACCAAAAAAATCTAGGTTCAAATCTTGCTCGGAGGAAATGGCTCAGATTCAGGTACAGCACCAGAATGTGGCGGCGGCGGCTGGTCCGAACGGGTCTAATGGAGCGGGAGCTGCGGCGGGACAGTTTCAGACGACGTCTCTGTACGTTGGTGACTTGGATTTCAACGTGACGGACTCTCAGCTCTACGATCTGTTCAATCAGGTGGGTCAGGTTGTCTCCGTTAGGGTTTGTCGCGACCTGAGCACTCGCCGCAGCCTTGGCTATGGTTATGTCAACTACAACAACCCCCAGGATGGTGAGCCCTTTGTTACACTCTCCCACCTTTGTTGATGTGGAGTTCTCTGTTAGAATTGTTTGTTGGGTATGCTGATTTGTTATGCATGCAGAGTAATCAGGCTGCGTTTGCCATTGTATTACATTTCCTTATATTGATGGTCATGGCTGTGTCATTTTTGTTTTGGAAGCTTTAGGATTTAAGTTTATGGATAAGTAAAGAAATGATATTTGATGACCTTGGTATATGGTTACATTTTCTATGTTCAAGGAGGATAATTTTTTCGGTTTTGTTCAGAAATGTGTACCTAACGATGGTTGGGCTTCGCATCAGTGTTTTATGTTCAACACCTCTCTATTGATGTACAGACATGCATTAAGATCTCAGACCATGCTTTGAGTGTGATTTAGGATTTCCAGTGTGTTATGGGTTTATGATTTTGTTACCTTAATTTTATTTAAAGGCGGAATATGTGCAAACTCAACAAAAGAATTGTTGCTGAGAATTATATAGATACTGCTGCCTCATATTGAAAGTAAAATGCTTTTATTGGTGTTTTGAGTTTCTCCCTTTTGTGGCTCATCGAGCTTTTCCTCATGTAGCTTAATACTCAATTAACTCTTATCAAGCAAAATGTTCAGACTGATGAACTGAACCTTAGTAGAGGTAGGAACCACAAGTTTTTTTGTGTATTGTTTTGATATGTCTCGTTACCCATTTGGTGTAATGTACAACAGTATAGAATGCCTGTATTAGTCTGCATTATTTGCAGATAACATTTTGACTTTTCGGGCCACTGTTGTATAATTGATTATGTTTATTTTTTTTTTTTTGATTATTTGAACGTTTGCAGTTTGTTGTGTCTATTTCATCAGCAAAAAGTTTTTTTGTAGTTGTCTCCTTTTATTTCATTGATTTTAGCTATGGATTGTTTTCTTTGATCATGGTCGTTACCTATCTTATGATTTTCCACTTAATGTGCATTACAGCGACAAGAGCTCTGGAGGTGTTGAACTTCACTCCTCTCAATACTAAGGCAATCAGAATCATGTATTCTCATCGAGACCCGAGCATTCGAAAAAGTGGAACTGCAAATATCTTTATCAAGGTACATCATCCTTATAAGCTCTTTTTTAAAAAAAAAAAAATCTAAAATTTGTTTAACAACTCTAATGTACTTGTTAAAAATTCATTCATCAGAATCTTTTTTTGTTCCTGTAAAAGAGTCATGTACGAAAGTCAATATTAGCTTTTCATTTAAGTTTTTATAATGCTCTTATAACAAACATTGAGTAATTGATTTGATGAATAAATAGAGGGGTATATTAGAGATTTGATGGCTTACAAAAGTTTGTACTTCCATTTAATTGACTGAAATTAACGAATTATACATGAAAAAACGTGACTTTTTTTGGGATGAAGTGAAAATTTTCATGTATTAATCCTATTTCACTGTGTAGCACATCATTAATTTATTATTAAGAACAGGAGGGCATTGCTTTCAGATGTGGACAGCAAATTGATTTCCTCTCAGCCTCTCCTTGGTCACGTCTTTTATATTTATTTACATGTGTCATTTATGAGCTTGCATAATTTTCCATTGTGTTTTGGAAATCTTCAATATGATTTGATCTTTTAAACTCTTGCACTGATTGTTTAGTGTGTGTGTGTGTGTCTGTTTATTATTGTTAACTTACGATAGTCCTTTCTGTGCAGAATCTGGATAAAAGCATTGACAACAAAGCATTACATGACACTTTTTCTAGCTTTGGTAATATCCTTTCTTGCAAGATAGCAACAGATCATAATGGCCAGTCAAGGGGATATGGGTTTGTGCAATTTGAGAATGACGAATCTGCACAAAGCGCTATTGATAAGTTAAATGGTATGCTTATGAATGACAAGCAGGTGTATGTTGGCCGTTTCCTTCGTAAACAGGAGAGGGATACTTCATCTAGCAAGACAAAATTCAACAATGTCTTTGTGAAAAATCTTGCCGATTCTACAACCGATGATGATTTGAAGAATACATTTGGTGAATATGGAACAATCACCAGTGCTGTGGTAATGAGGGATGCCGATGGAAAGTCAAAATGCTTTGGTTTTGTCAATTTTGAAAATGCTGATGATGCTGCTAAAGCTGTTGAAGCTCTGAATGGGAAGAGTTTTGATGACAAGGAGTGGTATGTTGGGAAAGCCCAAAAAAAGTCGGAGAGAGAGCAAGAACTTAAAAGTCGATTTGAGCAGACCACCGAGGAAGCCGTTGACAAGAACCCTGGAGTTAATTTGTATGTGAAAAACTTGGATGACAGCATTGATGATGAAAAACTGAAGGAGTTGTTTGCAGAGTTTGGTACGATTACATCATGCAAGGTATATTAACATGTGTTCTTCAAAGATAAGATATTTGGACTACTTTGTCCTGCCTTTCATGTAATATTATATTCAATTGTTGTGTATGTCCCTTTGTTGTAGGTAATGCGTGATCAAGGTGGAATATGCAGAGGTTCAGGATTCGTTGCATTTTCAACTCCTGAGGAAGCTTCTCGAGCTGTAAGTTGATGGCAAAATGATTTTATGTATGATTTTTCAGAGATGACTAAGTTGTTCTTGTAATTGTAGTTGTCTGAGATGAATGGGAAGATGGTGATCAGCAAGCCTCTTTATGTTGCTCTCGCACAACGTAAAGAGGAGCGAAGAGCAAGGTTACAGGTATATTTTCACCCAGATCTTTTTTAAAAAATTCGACATGTTATAATGCCAGTTTTTTAATTGCTTTGACATTGTGATACTCATAGGCAGGTTACATGCCATGCCTCTTCCTATTAAATGACTTGCTACCATATTTCTAAAAATTATATCTTATTGAAGGGAAACATTAACACCAACAAATGTCTTGTGCGATACTGTATTTTCTTAGACAGTCATGTTTTATAATGTCCGTTCGCAATTGAAACATGTTCTTTGTGCTGTCTCTCAGAGAAAAAGATTTAAGATTTTCACTGAAACTATTTTAATCCGATATGTACCTAAAATTGTAGTTATGTGCTTGAAGTTTTTGAAGCCTCAGATCCTCTTGAAAATTTTAGTTATGTGCTTACTGGTTGCTATTTTCCTCTCATGTTAGTCAACTGTATAATTTTTGTAAATATATTTTGAATGTTCTAACTAGCCAGAAGATTATGCTATACCACTATGTACATATGACATCATTTGACCACAGTGTTTTCATATCTTAATCAATTTCTATTCTCCTTCATATGTTAAGGTTCAGAAGCCTTGCTCATGTTCTTAAATGTTGTTTTCCTCCTGTCAAGTAACTAAATAATATTTTTTCACGTGTGTCCATGTATTTGTATGCACTTATTTGCCTGGAGATCAGTCAGTGTACATCTTAAAATGTGAAATGTGTGCTATTCGACCCATAATTTTGTCACACCAAAACTTAATTTGAAATTAAATAATTTGATGTATTGAAATGGTAGATACTTTTTTAAAAATTCCCATTAGTGTATCTCATTGTCTAATGTTGCGATAATGTGAAACTTCTTTTTATGTATTTGTGGGACCTTTTTTCAGCCTTAACGATCAACTGATTATTTATCCTGCTTATGTAAGGAGGCAAATAGGTTTTGCGTTGTCTTCTTCACTTGTTTTTGTTTTCTAGTATGTACCTAACATGCTAGATAATTGTAATTAATATACTCCAGATCTGTCCGAGTATTATAAGTTATAATTACTGCTGATATTTGTACTTTTTCTAGCAGTCTGCAGAATATTTTGTTGTTACAACTCTCTTTTCGTGCTTCTTATATAATATCATAACATGTATGTTTGACTGCTTGGATGATACCATTTTGACATGAAGTTCACTGCAATCGGTTACCCTCTTTTCAGGCTCAATTTTCGCTAATGAGACCAGTTGCAATGCCACCATCACTTGCCCCTCGCATGCCAATGTATCCTCCAGGTGCACCAGGTTTAGGGCAGCAGCTATTTTATGGGCAACCTCCTGCTATGATTCCTCCTCAGGTATCATCGCTGGGCGATCCTTTGCTTAAAGTTCCATCTAGTTTCTTCATGTTGATCAACCAAATGCCATGCATCCCCATTTCCTTGGCTTATTTGTAAATATTTCAATCCCCACGCTGAAACAAACCCATCATTCTCCTTATATTACTAAGTGTGTGCTTGTAGTCCAAAAAAAACACAAATTTGATGTGGGTATTATGCTTAGTTTTTTTGAAAAGCTCAACTGAAGGCGGAACCTGGATTTGATCTGCAGTTGCTGGGGGCAATAGTAGAGATTTGGGCTTATTACTTTAGGGAACAAACTTCATTGTTGTGTTAATGACAGGTCTTTGAATTATATGGTGGTACTTGCATCAGGATCATCTAAAGACTGTCTTCCTTCTTAGATATGCTATTTGCTTGGGCCATTACCCAATGGCAGTCTTTTTGTGCAATGTATGCTCTATGATGGATTAAATAAGTTTCCCTTTGCTAATTTTAGCTTCATATACAATCATTTAAGCATTTAGCTGTATATTTATCCTGTATGGACTGCTCTGTGCTCTTTGTGTCAGGACCCCTTGTATATGGAGTCTCTGTAATAATGTCCAGATATCAACTATGGTTTTATTGTTAACTTAGATATTACTGCATTTGTATCCATACTCTTCCCGTTGCTGGGAGGGAAGGTGTGATATGGATATACTTTTTAGAAAGGCCCCCTTTTTTTTTTTTGTGGGAAATGAATTGAATTATTATGTTGGTAATTATATTTTTCTTCTGAAAATGTTAGGCTGGATTTGGTTATCAGCAGCAACTTGTCCCTGGAATGCGCCCTGGGGGTGGTCCAATGCCAAATTTCTTTGTGCCATTGGTCCAACAGGGACAGCAGGGTCAACGCCCTGGTGGCAGAAGAGGTGGTGGTCCAGGGCAACAAGCTCAGCAGCCTGTGCCCCTGATGGGGCAGCAGGTAATTTCATATTTTGTGTTTAATACATGGATGGTGGCGGCATGCTAGAATAGATTTTTAAGTTATGAATAAATTGGTAAAATAGAGGTATCCCCAATAGTTGAGCAGATCAGATAAATGCACTGGAAAGTTGAAATGGTTCGGACATGTACACAGGTGACTTTAGATGCTCTTGTAGAATGTGGAGAAAATTAACTTAAATTAAGTGAAACGGGAAACCTAAAAGTACAAGGACGGAAACATTAAACAAGATTACTTGAACATATATAAGAACAAGTATCTTGACCTAACATGATGTTGAAATTGGATTTTTATTGCCTACTCCAAAAGTGTGATTGTGAGGGTTTTTCTTTCCTTTTAGTTTTGTATAATTCTGGTTACTATTTTGTATCGTCTGTTTTTTCCCCTTTTCTTGTAGATGCTACCAAGGGGACGGATGTATCGCTATCCTCCCGGTCGTAATGTGGGGGATGTGCCGATGCCTGGTGTTGCTGGAGGGATGCTTTCTGCTCCATACGACATGGGTGGTATGCTTCCTCGAGATACTGCTATTCCACAGCCTATGCCGATTACAGCTCTGGCTTCTGCCCTTGCAAATGCTACTCCTGAGCAACAGAGGACTGTAAGTATTCTACTTGTTGTATATACGAACTTGTTTTCCTGATATTGAAAAAAAACACACCACGGTTTGCAATGTACCATTTAAAATGGGAAATATGTTTGGTTACAGATGTTGGGTGAGAACTTGTACCCTCTGGTTGATCAACTGGAGCATGAGCATGCTGCTAAAGTTACAGGCATGCTTTTGGAGATGGACCAGACTGAGGTTCTGCATTTACTTGAATCGCCTGATGCTTTGAAAGCTAAGGTTTCTGAGGCTATGGATGTCCTGAGGAATGTCCCCCCGTCTAACGCCTCAGCTGACCAACTCGCTTCATTGTCGCTCAATGACAACCTTGTCTCTTGAGGTTAAGGGCTTGTTTGCAGAGACGGTGTTATCCATCTGAGTCAACTTTTTGCTAGTGAGGGTACACTCGAGTAGGACAAATTTTTGATACTGTGTTATGAGTTGGAATTTATCTACTGGTTTTGAAATGATTTTTGGTCAATCTTAGATTTGTTGTTGAATTCTTGACAAGTGTTATTCCCCTGCCTCTCCCCTCTCCTATTTGGATTGCTTGTCAATACAAATTTATAAAATAACCTTATATATATATATATATATATATATATATATATATATTGTATATTATATCTTATTATTACATGAATTTTGATTTTAACTTAATTATTATTTAATATATAGTTTAAGTATATTTATTACTAACATCGTAAAAAAGATCTAAAAATTCTTTAATATATTGCTAAAATATTAGTTGTAAAAATAATTTTTTGCTACCATGCAGCCATTTCTTTTATATAAATCCAAAATATTCTCCAAATTGTTGTATTCATTAATCAATATGTATTACATTTTTATATTAATTTTTTAAAATTATTTATTTTGATCAATTCCATGTATTACATGAGATCAATACTAGTAGGTCAGTTACCATATCCATCGCAAACATAAATTAATGTATCTATCATTGATGTGTCAAAAATCTAAGAGTAGGTCTTATGTAAAACCGTCTCACGAATTTTGTTATATGTCAAAAATCCAAGAGTAGGTTTTACGTGAGATTGTCTCACGAGTCTTGTTATGAGAGACGAGTCAACCCATAACTCACACTTCACAATTCATATAAGAACTTGTGAAAATGGGTTCAATCTATGGATAATAAGGATTAATCTCAAGTAAATTATCCGTGAAACCGTTTCACATGAGTTTTTGTGAAAATCTAATACATTCATTTAATTCAAATCACAATAATTAAAGGAATGCGATCTTTACACATCAATGATAAACATTCTAAGATATGAACATTATAAGATATAGTGTCTAAAAAATCGGGATATATCGGCGATTTCTCGTCGATATATCGCCAAATGGAAGCCTCCGAGATATAAAACCCATGTCATGTAATTTCGTCATTTTATCGGCGATTTATCGCGATATATCGGCGATAAATCGCCGATTTTTCGATATCGGAGGCGCGGTAGTCAAATTTGTCATCTTTTCGCGATTTATCGGAGATTTATCGCCGATAAATCGCCATTATATCGCCGAAATACCTGGTCTTTCACCCAGACTCAACCTTCTTTGTGGGCCTTTCACCCAACTTTGTCATCTTTTCGCGATTTATCGGAGATTTATCGCCGATAAATCGCCATTATATCGCCGAAATACCTGGTCTTTCACCCAGACTCAACCTTCTTTGTGGGCCTTTCACCCAACTGCTGCCCACTTAAATTAGTAGAGAGGGGGGAAGAAGGAGAGTGGTGCGCAGGATAAGGAGGAGGGGGGGTGCATAGGGAAGGAGGGTAGTAGTCCATGGGGTGGAGGGGTTGGGGGTAGGGGTGGGTGGGGGCTCTTCTCCTGGGGGTGGTGCTGAAAGAAATCCCCATTTTTGGTTGACAACAATTGGGGGAAAGCAGAGATGGAGATGGTGGGTTTCTCTCTCTTGCACAAAGTCCAACAAATGTAAATTAAATTTCATGTTTTTTCATTCGAAAATTTGTGTCTTTTTCAATTTATGCGTTAAAGAATCAGGATCGCCTACATATCAACACACAATCTGTACATATTTATTTTATTATTAATTTAATTTAAATATTAATTCATTGAGATTTTGTAGTATGTTTATTAATTTATTACTACAAATTACCTCTATTTAATTAATTTTTTCAAAATAAATATCTTATTTTTGGAAATTAGTATTATATATATATATATATATGCATAATATTACCTTTTGAATATATGAAATTATGAACACATGTCATATAAGTGGTGTTGATACACAACATGAGAAAGTATTATAAAATTTCATAAATTTGAGACTTAATCAAATATTTTATTTTATTATTATATACATTAGTACAACAATTTAATAAACATATCTTTTTATTTGAAATTTAAGTTCAATATATGTATTAATGTTACTTATAATATTAATATTATGTAAAGTACTAGATATTTTTTTCAATTTTTTTTACAAGTTTTTAAAATTTTTTGCGTAAAAAACCGATATATCCACCGATATCGATATATCCGTCGATATATCCGTAAAATCAAGGTACCGATATATCCGTCGATACCGATATTTTAGTCCTTGATAAGATATGACCACATCAATGATAAATATATGAACATTATAAGATATGACAGAAAATATTATTTACTAATTATTACTCCCTCCGTCCCGGCTAATTTTGCACATCCTTCCCGGCACGTGGAATAAGAAAATGTTGTTTTTTGTCTTTTGAGTTGAAAAATCAACAAAATCATGCCAAAAGTAAGTGTGTTTTTTGCTTTTTGAGTTGAAAAGTCAACAAAATCATGCAAAAAGTAAAAATTACTTTCCTTTTTAGGGGTGTGCAAATTTACCCGGGATATCCCGAAAAGGAAAGTGTGCAAAATTAGCCGGAACGGAGGGAGTATATTTTTGGTCACACGTGTAAGTTAGTTAGTTAGGTGGACTACCAAACTCCAAATTATAACAAAAACCGAATGCTTTATTAGTTTTTGATTACACGTCATCCAGACAACTTTAATTTCTAATTAGGTAATAAAAACCAACTTAAACTTCTTTTTCTAAACCAAACATATCTCAACATGCTGCTATATATGTGTGTCTTTTGTACATACCTTATACATTATAAGAGAAAATGGATTTTCTTGTACTTTCCCTATTATTATCATCATTTCTCTTGTTATTTTTTTATTTCTTGCCATCAAATTTCGGGTTCCGGAGAAAGTTTGGTAGACTTCCTCCAGGTCCTTTTCCTATACCTATCATAGGCAATATTCTCCAACTCGGTCGAAACCCCCACCACTCTTTGGCAAAGCTGTCTGAAACTCATGGCCCTTTAATGTATCTCAAGCTCGGAAGCAAACAAACAATTGTGATCTCCTCGACTGAAATGGCGAAAGAAATTCTACAGAAACATGACCTAATTTGTTCTAGTAGGGCAGTACCCTGTACTGCCCAGGCACTGAACCACCACGAGGCTTCCCTGGCCTGGCTGCCCGTGGGAAGTAGGTGGCGTATGTTTCGCAAAATATGCAAAGAACATATGTTCTCTACTCACAAGCTAGAAGCAAGCAAAGATCTTCGCAAAGAAAAGGTGCAAAAACTCTGTACTTATCTGGAGGAATGTTGCAATGGCGGTCGAGCTGTGAATATTGCCAACGTTGCGTTTGTAACGACACTTAATTTGATCTCAGGCACTCTCTTTTCTATGGACTTTGCTAGTTTTGATTCATCTTCTGCTCAAGAAATGAAAGACCCTATCCAGGGCTTAATGAAGATTCTTGGCACACCTAATATTGCTGATTACTTCCCAATTTTTAAATTTCTTGATCCACAACGCCTTGTCCGAAAATCAGAGGTATACCAGAGAAAGCTACTAGCAATTTTTGATGAAATTATTGGTGAAAGGTTGCAATCCTTAGATTCTCCGAAGAAAGATGATTTACTTCAAGTACTTCTTGATATCAACCAAAATAATGATGATCATGACTTGAGCCTCAATGACATTAAAAATCTACTTATGGTGAGTAAAAAAAAAAAAGTTTTCTTATAGAGTGAGTAAAAATCGAACTAATTCAACTTTATGTCAGGATTTGATTGTTGCAGGAGTAGACACGACTACGGATTCCGTGCAATGGGCAATGGCGGAATTATTAGGCAATCCAGAAAAGATGTTGAAAGTGAAGAAGGAGCTTAAGATTGTCGTTCGGGAGAATAAGCAAATTGAAGAATCAGATATCCCCAAACTCAAGTATTTGAATGCAGTGATCAAAGAGACATTTAGATGTCACCCTCCTGGACCCTTTTTAGTACCTCATAAGGCGGAAGAAGATGTACAAGTAAATGGCTATATAGTTCCTAAAAATGCACAAATACTCGTTAACGTTTGGGCAATTGGCAGAGACTCGAGAATATGGTCGGATCCAAATTCATTTGAACCCGAACGATTTTTAAATAGTACAGTCGACTACAAAGGCCAAGATTTCGAGTTTATTCCATTTGGGTCGGGAAGAAGAATATGTCCAGGAATGCCCCTAGCCCACCTGATGCTACATCTCACCCTAGCATATTTAATTCATAATTTTGATTGGAAACTTGAAGCAGGATTGAAACCCGAAGAATTAAACATGAATGAAATATTCGGGCTTTCACTTCATAAGGCACTGCCCCTTGAGGCTTTTCCAATCAAGCTGTGATTCTAGCAAAATGCATGAATAAATTTATTATTATTATTATTATTTGTTCCACAATTCTGTATTTCATTAGCTCGTTTCATTAATTACTTGAAATCATAACTCTTTCCTTAACATTTCCAACTTGTAGTTTCTTGATATTTTTTTAGAGGTCTTGGTCGTGCATTTTTGTGACTTTGGAAAACAAGTAAAGAAGAAGAAGAAATTCAACAGCTTAGTGATGAATCCCAACATTATAGAGTAATTCATTTTCACAATCCCATTAACATTGATAAAAAAAAAACACTTGTAGAAGACTGTCTCAGGGTTGCAACTCTAAAGAAATTGAGTCCCATCACCAATAATACAAATCCATTTTAAAATAATGTAATTGTTATTGAAAGATATTAAAATGTCAACAAGAGGATTGAATAAGAATAATCTAGATCCATAATGTATGTCATTATATCTGCTAAATAAATTAACATGCATAATTGAAGGAGATCGATATATATATCATCTTGCCATCCAATATTCTTATTTCCACTAGTATTAATGACAAGTTTGGCAGTTCCTACAAAGAGCCGTGCCTCACTAGGCTGTATATATTGCCATTAAACTTTAAAATTTAAATTAAATTTATGAACCTATATATATTCTTATTTTCTGTAAATTATGTAGTTTTAATCTTCATATTTTTTATTAATCAATTTGAAATATTATATTTATTTGTGTGAAATAAATAATATTGAAAAATAAAAAAGATATAAATAAATCCACTTATAAGTTATAATTTGATAAAGAAATTATCTCAAGATAAAAGGAATAATATAATATAAGGCATGATTGAGGATGGAATTTTATCTGATACAAGTCTCTAAAATAATGCAAATCTTACTTTTAAAGTAGTGCAGAGAGTAGTAGATGATCTAATACATTTCATTGAAACTCGTCGATTTCCATTATTAAATGGATTTTGTCCTTGGTTATAGTCAATTCAAGAATCCAAAGGATACTTAATTTTTACTTAGTTATATCTAGCTAGTTGCTACACCTCATAATTCTACATATCGATAATACTCCTATCATCTAGTTTGTTTGAATTATAGTATATTGACATAGTTTTTTTTTTTTAAACATAGTTGAAATATTAACTATACCAAATTAATAATTAAGGTGTGTATATACTATATAAATATATATCCTATGGTCAAACTCTTTAGTAATTACCACCATAAATACTTTAAAGTATCCAAGTTGTTCAAAAATCAAAACACCAACAAATCAAAACATCTACTCTTGATCATGTATTTCACATTAGGATTTGTTCTATTATCATGCATCACTTGGGCCTTTCTCAATCTCCTCGGGCGTCGGAGAGAGCTGGACCAGCTTCCTCCGGGGCCCCACCCATTTCCGATCATCGGAAACATTCTCCAACTAGGGCCCATGCCCCACCAATCACTCACCAAGCTTTCTCTATCCCACGGCCCACTAATGCATCTCAAGCTCGGAAACATAGACGCAATCATCGTATCATCGCCGGAAATCGCCAAACAAATCCTACAACAACACGACCACGCCTTCGACGGAAGGATGCCATCAGCGGCGACCAGAGCACTGGACCACCACAGAGCCTCTGTCGCCTGCCTCCCGGCCGGCGACCAGTGGCGATTCCTACGTAAAATATGCAAAGAGCAAATGTTTTCGACCCAACGGTTGGATGCTAGCCGAGGGCTCCGACAGGACAAGGTGCAGAAACTGGTCGATTACGTCGAGAAATGCTGTGATGGACGGAAAGTTGTGGATGTCGGAGAAGCTGCTTTTGTGACGTCGATTAACTTGATATCGAACACGCTTTTCTCAGTTGATTTCGCAGGTTACCACGAGGGTTCGTCTCAAGAACTCAAGGAGACCATCCATGGATTGATGGGAGCTTTTGGGAGTTTCAATCTTGTGGATTTTTTTCCGGTTCTTGGGTGGCTTGATCCACAAGGGATTAAGAAGAAAGCAGAGTTTTATGTGGGGAAATTGCTTGGCATATTCGATGGTATCATTGACGAGAGATTGGAATCTTGGGAGAAGTTGGAGATTAAGAAGAATGATTTGGTTGAAGCATTGCTGGAGATGAGTGAAGGAAATGAGTCGAGGCTAAGCCACAACCATATTAAGCATTTGCTTCTGGTTAGTCTAATCAATTTATAACTCAAAATTGATATTTACTAACTTTTTTATTTTGACGGTATGATAAAAGAGATATGTAATTAACTAAAAGAAAATTGTAATAGGAAATATACGATTATTAGCATGAAAACATCGTAGTTCATCTTTGGGAATATTTAATTTCATGATCATTTGGGTCCTATACATTTTTGAAACAATAATTTGACGAGTTTCAATAATGATTTTAAGTTTGATTTACGTGGCACTATAACTTCCCGCTCATTTAGTGTTATAGATCAACTTTCTTCTCGTAAAATTAAAATCCATAATTTAGAGTGTCAGCCCAACATTTTCAGTGGTCATAATATTAACAATATACTTTAGATATTGAATTTCTGATTAAAATGAGAATGAATAAAATTTAAAGGACCAAGACCAATGAAAGTAATGATAAAGGCTAAAAGAACTATTTGAATTATATACATAATTCTTGATTGATTAATATTATATTTTAAAATAAAATATTGGTGTTAGGATTTATTTGTTGCAGGGACAGATACAACGTCAGGCACGGTTGAATGGGTGATGACAGAATTAATACGCAATCCAAAAATAATGTCGAAAGCTAAGAAGGAACTCCAAAGTGTAATTGGACAAAACAAACAAGTCCAAGAATCAGACATTTCAAGTCTCCCATACTTACAAGCTGTGATCAAAGAAACCATGAGATATCATCCTCCAGGCCCTTTCTTAGCACGTCGCAAGGATAAAAATGACATGAAAATCAACGACTACATAATACCCAAAAACGCCATAATCCTCGTTAACATATGGGCCATTGGAAGAGATTCAAGAATATGGAGAAATCCAGATTCATTTGAGCCCGAAAGGTTTTCGGATAGAGAAATGGACGTAGAACGACATGATTTCAAATTGATTCCTTTTGGAGCTGGAAGGAGAATTTGTCCAGGTGTACCGTTAGCTTACAGGATGGTACACTTGATGGTGGCATCTTTAATTCACAACTTTGATTGGAAACTTGAACATGGAATTACATCACAAGAAGTGGACATCAATGAAAAGTTTGGCCTTTCACTACAAAAGGCTTTGCCTCTCAAGGCTTTGCCCATCAAAGTCTCACCTTCCCACTAGTAATTTGTGTAATATATGATTTACACTTTCTTATGCCACCGTTTCACAGATCATAACTTATTTACAATATTTAGATATAGATGACATGTTTTAACTTAATAATAAGATGAAATGAAAATAGTTTATTTCGTTTCACAAGGTCTGATTCGTGAGATAGTCTTTTTTTTTTTTTTGTTAATTTGTATGATATTTCAATTAGGACAATGAGAAAATTTTGCATCATCCACAAACGACTTTTATGCAGGTAGTACTAGACTTGAAGAGAAAACATTCTTGTTTATACCATGCAATTTCAACCATTTACTTCAGATGAATATGATCTGATTGAGGTCTAAAAAAAGGGAAATATACATACTAGATTTGGTCTTCACTATACGCAAAATCATCACACACGCACATAAATATGTATAACATAATACATATAAAATGAAGAAAATGTGTTGAGTAATGACCAATTGAAGCTGTAGCCGGCTACAGCTAACTCCCTCATAACAGCCACATGCATGCTGTTATGCTCCAGCTCAGCTCCTCTGTTTCTGCTCCATCTGATCTGATCAATCTCAGCCACTAGATCATCTTTATTTTCCTCAACTATGGACCACTTGATCTAACACTAAGGATATCAGTATCAATAGGATTAGAGAATCCATTATTGAGTTTAACTAGTTTGGTTCTTTGGTAGTGTGAGTGATGGATGAAACATGTACTCTATATATATATAGATAGATACATAGGAGAAATAACAATTTCTGAATTTAGACATATTTAATTATCATCAATTTTACTTATTTCAAATTTCATTCTCTAAAATTTGATTTTTGTTTACCTGCATTAATGTTGGATTTGCTAATGTGTACTTTTCAATTTCCATGTCCACATTGGAATTTGACATTTCGATCAAAATCAAATTAAAATTGGAAAAAAAAATGTCAAAGTTAGAGGACCTAATCTGAAATACGTAAAATTGGTGGTAAAAATTTGGGTAAGGCCTTAGTTACAAAACGAAAATTGAGATTTTTCCTAATATAAATTATCTAGATCTGTACGAACGGATTTTTCATATTGTATAATTTTACAAAAATAGGAACGCATGTATTAGATCAAATTTTTAGGAGGGAAAATATTGTAACACAGGTAATGTATCAATCTTGAATTCTGTGTTGTATATACTTGATCTTATCTATTATTAGCTCAAGATGTATTATTCTAAATTGTATGTATAGAGAAGACTATATATTAGCTTTTTGCATATTTAAAATACATAAATTTAATATATATATATATATATATATATATATATATATATATATTAAATGAGGGTCATGTTTTAAAGTGCACTTTAAATTAAGTTTTAGGTTCCTTTATTAAGTTCATACCATGGATTTATGTAATTTGAGTTTGTTTGGTAACTTCATAATAAATGCTAATAAGGGAATTTATGACTTCTACAGCTATAAAAATTTATTTGAGCACGATAAAAATAAATTGCAGGAGAAAAATGATATGTAACTTATTTCAGAATTTACTTGAGCAGCCAATAATTTACTAGCATAGTGTTTGCAAAATGTACGGAGACATAATTTTTAAGTATTGTATATATACAATATTATTTTGATAAAAAATGTTAAACACATTAAGTCCTAAAGAGTTATTTCAATCTAGCTACTTTGGAACAATGACAGTCGTGTGAGGTACGAACATCTAACTTTTAACTGTTTTAATGTTTCAATAAAAATGTCAAACACGAAAAAAAATTCAAATTCTTATAAGTTTTTTTAATGTAGCTAGTTAGTATCCAGGTGATCGGGGCGTTTCACCCCCTAGTTACGTATATAAAGCCCCCAATTTATTTATTTATTTTTAAATTTCATTACTCTTCTAATTTGTATTATGAAACTATTAATTTTATATTGATTTAGTACCCAAACTTGTCTTGCCCCATGCGTGTGATGCATGTGTATATTATTTTTCAATGTTGTAATGTGTTGGTGTAAATATATTAAATACGAAAATATGTATTTTTAATAATTATAAAGTTCGTTTAAGATTGAAATTATTTTGAATTTTTTGGAAGGTATATAAATATGGTTTTAATTTTTAAAGTATAATAATAATAATAATGATAATAATAATAATAATAATGATAATAATAATAATAATAATGATAATAATAATAATAATAATAATAATAATAATAATAATAATAATAATAATAATAATAATAATAATAATAATATTTCTATGTTTAATTTAATAGATATAAAAATATTATTAAATAAACCTATATGATTGATAAAAATATCCATGTTACTTCATAATTGAAGAACAAAGGTGAAACATTTCAGATTGATGGTAATATTATTTTAGAAATGTATTTAATTTCTCAAAATTATTAAAAATAAATATTGAAGCCGCTCTTTAAATATAATATCGTCCTTATTTTAAGTTATTTTAGAAATTGATTGTGAATCTGTGATTGATTATGTTTCAAATTTTCTGTCACGTGTTTTAAATGATTTTCATGTTTTATTTTTATAAAATGAAAATCTTAATTAGACTTTTTTTTAACATTAATATTTAGATTGAATTTTATCAAAAGACGTACACAAGACAGAGAAGGCTTCTTAATCTTCTCTCACATTAGTGAAAAAGAAAAGGAGTATTGTCACATCCATTCACCATAAGATTCATTCATTTCCATATCATAATTCATAACAATGTGGGTTTTCATGTTTTTTACACACACACACACACACACTTATGTAATATAAAACATTTACCGGATAAAATTTTAATTATGTATAATTACAAAGGAAACAAATGCATGTTTGATATTTGTAAGGTGAAAAAACAAAGTATTACCTTCTTTATCCAAAAATTGATATGTATAGGCTTTTCCTTATTCTTTCAGGCCCAATGTTTCATCTCTTCATATTAGGCCCATGAAAGATGCCCCTTTCTTGTCTTTTTCTAAAGCCCAAATACATGACTTGTTTGAGTTTTTCACTAAATTCTTAATATTTCTTCTATTTGTTTCTGATTAAACACCAAAATATTATTTACATTAAGTCAAGTTCATTCCTTGCATAGTAATTTCACAATGATCCACATTTAGTTTCTCAATTTACAGTCAAACTCGTGTGGGTTAAACATTACAAAAATATAGGTCAAAACCAAATTTACCCAAACACTAGTAGGCTGTTTTGGGTGAATAGGAACCTCTAAGTTATTCAGTTTCTCCTATATATGTATGTTATTTATTAAATATCCAAGTTGACACAATAAGTAGCCAAATTAATTAATTTTAGATGCCTGGTTGTACTAAAAATATTTCTGGTTGAGATATACTACAATCTTGTTATTTAACATCTGATCACTTAATATATTTTTGTCTTGATTGAATTA
Organism: Scutellaria galericulata; assembly: GCA_946896805.1. Taxonomy (NCBI): domain Eukaryota; kingdom Viridiplantae; phylum Streptophyta; class Magnoliopsida; order Lamiales; family Lamiaceae; genus Scutellaria; species Scutellaria galericulata. The sequence goes on from OX335793.1 coordinate 18,013,182, forward strand.
TGCATGCAAATTATCCCTGCCTAATTAATTTCAGTGTACAAAAATTATTAAGCTGTAGATCGGTGTACTATATTTTTGCTTGCCAAACTATCGTACATTCGTATTGCAATTGTCAAATAGGTCACTAATTTCTACCAACTAATCGTAATTGACTTTATTTAAGAACAATAAACTCATAATGTTTATTAATAATTTGATTAATTTGCAGTTAGAACAGATTGTAGTCACTAAAAATCCAATTATTACAAAAGAATCAGGAAAAGAAAAAAAAACATGAATTAGTGGGTAATGTAATTATATTCAAGTGGGTAGACATTAAATTTGGCGAAGTCATAAAAACAACTTCGCCAATATATATCCACAACTTGGCCACTTTTCATCCAAATAATTACATAGTTGCAAACGTTTTTCTTGTCTAAGCTTAGTGGTATTATAGTACAAGAAGTACTCTTTAACATCAGTAAGATATATTTAAATATTAGAAAAAAACCACATCTAAATCCGCAAATCATATGTTTCATTGAGTTTTCGTTGATAGAGAAAAAAAAAACAGTTATGATCGTAGAGGATATAATATTTAAAAAAAATCTAAATTTAAAATGACTTCAAATAAAATGTATTGGCTTTGAAAAAAAATATGCATTTCAACCTGAATATTGAGTGGTAAATCTTCAAAATTCACAATTTATAGAAGTTTGAAAGGAGGGGGCAAAAAAAAAAAAAAAAAAAAAAAAAAAAAAAAATATATATATATATATATATATATATATATATATATATATATATATATAATTGGTAAAGTTTGTGTGTCAGATCCATTTTAGAGTGGTAAATATATGTTCATATTAATGGGCCGATCCTGATCAAGGCCTTGGATTGCCAAGACGTCCAAGTCTCATGTATTAGTGTGAAGAAATTAGATACGAATTCAAACATTTACAGAAATGAAATTAAGCTTCATTCAAGCACTCAAATATAGTGACTTTTATTTTGGGTTAATTGCACGAAATCCCCTTGTGGTTTCAAAATTCGGCATTAAATCCTCCCGTGGTTTAGAAAATGCGCGAAACTCCCTTGTGGTTTTCTAAATGTAGCTGACGCTCCCATTTTTCTAAAGAAAGCTGACGATGTTAATTTTTCAATCATATTTCCTGTTATACCCTTCATATATAGAGTTGGATTGTTGACTTTTTTTATCTAAACAACACAGTTGAGTTATAGAGAGAGAGAGAGAGAACGCACATAAGTGAAACAAGGGTTTTCTGCCAAAACATGATTCAAAAAATCCATACAAAATGTTAGAACCGATCGATTTCTCTGAGAAATTTGTTTGAAGTGGACGATTAAAGAAGTAAACAAAGTAAAATTTACTGCTAATAGTGATTTCTGGTAGAAAGAGTTACGGGTACAAGGTATGTTTCAATTTCACTCTTTTTTTTTTTTTACAAATTTGGTGGGTTGATCTCAAAATGTGAAGTTTTCAGAAGAAAAAAAAAAGAATGAAAGAAGTAGAAAGATTTGAGATTCTTACAGCTATGTTCTAGGGTTTAGTTTAATTTATTTGATTTATATTCTCTTTGTCTCCCAATTTTTTGCGTGAAGATAATGGAAATTTGAGAGGTAGAATTTGTGAATTGAATAGAAGGGTGTTAGCATTAGTGGTAGGTGGTGGAATGAACTGCAGGGTTTATTCGCCGTCGTCCAATGAATTGTGGGCGAGGCATTCAAACGGAGGTGGTGGTGTGAGCCACGAGAGTGAGCATGATTTGGGTGTGATGGTTAATGATTTCTTGGAGAATGGCAATAGTGACAGTGCTGATTCCAGATACAACAGTGATAGTGATTCCGCCCTCTCTATCTCGTTCAGCTTGCTAACAAAATCTCTGTCAGTCTCTCTCTCTGCCGATATGTGTGTGTCTCTCCCTCTCTCTGTAATCTGAATTTGGATTTATCTATCCAACTTGGAAGAATTGCGCATCGTTTTATAGTTCATTTTGAAAGGAGTTCTTAAATTGTGAAGGAAACGAAGGTGAAAAATTGGATGAGGAATTTGATAGAGAAGAAATCAGTGAAGATATACATAGAAGTGAGAATGAATGATGATATACTTGGTATGGATGAAGATGGATCAAATATGGCTGATTTGAGTAATCACATGGATGAGGATATGCTTGGAATGAGTGCTGGAATGAGTGCAGAAATAAATATGACTGGTTTTGGTGAGCAGATAGATGAAGATATGACTGGTTTTGTTGAGCAGATAGACGAGGATATATTTGGGATGGGTGAGACCGGAGTAAATAGCGCTGATATTGGTGAGCAGATGGATGTTGAATAATGAAAGAGATTAAAAGGTTGTCTCCAAAGAGAGGTGACGAACATACTGCATTGAGTGGTTGTCTGATATCCCTTCTCAACATTGGGCAAGATGTTTCTTTCCAATAAATACAAATTGAATTTTTTATAAAAAGGTACACAAAAGAATGAGCTTTTTATATAGATAAGGAAGGGTACATATGTCATTTTACACTCTAAAAAGTGAAAAAAAAACACAAAAAATCGCATGAAAGGCGTGTGTATAACACTTTCGTTAACATTAACAGAATTGGGGATTTCGGGCTATATTTAGAAAACCACAAGGGTGTTTCGCGCATTTTCTAAACCACGGGGGGATTTTATGCCGAATTTTGAAACCACGAGGGGATTTCGCGCAATTAACCCCTTTTATCTTTACTCATTTCGATTGGAGGCAATTATTTTAAAGGATTCGTTTATTCCTAAATTTCTATATATATATATATATATATATATATATATATCAGTTTCAATTGACAAAAAGGTAGGATTTATATATATTACAATTGTATTTCATAAATGGTGTAATATTTCTTATTTTTTGTTATTTATTTACTATTGAAATATTTGCATAATAAGTACGCATGGCTCCGTTGTCACGACACAATAAATTAATTATTATATACTCTTCTTTAACTTCACTAATTAATAGTAATGGCATGTAAAAATCGATCTTACAAAACGTGGTAATTTTATTGTACTTCTCATTTAACCAAACAAAACAAAATAACAAGGGGAGGGGGAGTTTTGAATTTAATTATTAAACTACTTTAAACCAATGAAACAAATAATAAACAAGAAATCGAATAAGAAAATATTTCAGTTATAAGTTTAGTTATATGAAATCAGCCTTACAACTAGTATAATCTTGTTTCGAGTCCATCAAGCGGCCTACTAATATGTTCTTTGATCCAAAATCCCTTCAAAGTCCTTGAAATTAATTTGAAAATAGTATTTGAAGTATTTTGATACCAGAAGTAAAAATAGATAGGAAAACGAATGTGTGCAAGGTATAAAAATACACAAAACCACATATTTAACTACTAATTAATATCATACACATATTTCCATTAAAATAGTTATACATAACGTCTTCATACATATTTTATAATTATATGTTGGGTTAGAACACTTACAATGGTGCTTATTTATTGGTTATTACCCACAAGGATTGTATAGGAGTGATGGGGACTTTTGCATAAGTGGTTCATGTATTGTAGACTAACCAAGGAAAGATAAATATTGATGACATACAACATTCTTTATTTTATTTTATTTTTTATTGATCGATTGGAACATTTTATCATATAAAAATGTATGATAAATATGACTTCAACAATTAAGCCAATGAATGTATCTATTTAATTCATTATCTATTTTGTTTTCTAATTTATTATTACTCGATATTTTTGATTCATTATCTTTAATTTTATATTTAATATAATGTACTATATCTCTTTAAATTTATAATAATTGTTTAAAAAATGCAATGTTCCGAATATATTATAAACCCATTTTTTTAAAATCCATTTAAAAATGAAAAATACAATACAAAATTTAAAACAGTATATTGAAGATATTGAAACTTTAAAAAATCAAGTTTTAATTTATTCACTCTACTGTATTATAATAACACGAAATTATTTAATCAATTTTTCAAAATCGGAAATAATAATATTGTGTTCCAATTTTTTTTATAATATTAAATTAAATTGAAATATGTATTTTCTTAGTGTTAGATTAGATTGTGAGCAGAAAAAATTGTTATAACCATGAAAATGATTAGAGGAGTTAAGGGAAGTTAATTATAGTTATTAGTTAGTGGAACGACGAGGAGCCGGATAATTAAAGGGGAGAAGTAAGCTGAGTTATCTTTATATATATATAAGTAAGACCATTTATACTACATGTCAAGCTCACATTATTTTGACATTAAATATGATTAATTAATGTTTTAAATTTTATGTTACATAGAAAAATAATTAAATAATTTTAAAATGTTGACAATAAATATGTTAGGCTTCAATATAAGAATTATTTGCATATTTGAAATTAGTTAAATTCAAAATTTTGAAGAAAAAGTATAAATAAATTAAAAAGAAAAATACTAAAATAAAGATAAGTTTAGATAATGATTGTTCAAACTTTTCATTTAAATTTATAAATTAATGAAGAATTGAATTATTCTTTTTATTTTAATTTATGTTTTAAAATAAACTATAAAACTAACTTGTGAAATTTGACTTTCAATTTTATTTTTTAGTTTAATTGAAAAAAAGAAAAACAAAAACAAAACAAAACTGAGGTTGTTATAGATGTTAACAATAAAAAGTAAACTAAAAATAATGATTGGTGGGTTGAAGATATAATTAATAGGCATATCAATATATATTATTTTCAAATTAATAAAAAAAAATTATTTATGATCCTCTACAAATGCAACATATGCAACATATTTCGACAATTAGATAATTATTTAATTATATTATGTTATATTTAATGTTGCGATATTTATTGCACAAATCATAAATTTAATTTTACTGTAAATATTTAAAAAATTTTAGTTTTACTAAATTTACTTTACTTTTCTGTAAAATCCTGTATATTATACGGTCCTATACTATACTAGTAACACACTATATAAATTGAAATTATTTTTATTTAGTAAAAAATTGAATATGAATATATCGTGTCTGTATATATAAATATGGTGAATGGATGATGTGACAGTAGTCACTTTTTAATTAATGTATAGAAAATATTAAGAGGCCTTCTAGAGATGTCCTGCAAGTCTTTTTTTAATTAATAAATAAAAGAAAAGAAAAACAATCTACTTAAATATTAATGTTCAAAAAAGTCTACTTTAAGTTTTCATTAAAAAAACATGAAAAACATTTAAAACATGTGAGAAATTTGAAACGTAATAATTAACAATTTATTCTAGATTAATTTAAATGAGGACGATTTAAAAAAAATCATATATATATTTATACATTCCAAAAAATATGTGAAAAGAAACTCAAATTAGTTTCAAACTTTCAATCTAAAACGAATTTTATAATTATTAAAATATATACTTTCATATTTAATATTTTCACACCAAAACATTACATCATTTAAAATTTATACACACATCACGGCACGGGGCTACGTTGAAAATCTTTCAAGAACTTTTTTTTTTTTTATGTGTTTTAACATTTTTTATTAAAATATTAAAACAATTAAAAATCATATGTTTACACATCACACAAGTATCATTTACCAAATTAGACTGAAATAGCTCGTTACATCAATTATTTTTCACATTTAACATTTTTGATCGAATCATTATAATACTTAAAAATTAGACGCACATACATTTTACGATTATATACAATGCTAATAATACTACATAATGAATGGAGTTATTGGCCGTTCAAGTACTTAATCCAGAAATAAGTTATAATCATTTTTCTCCAGCAACTTCTTTAATGTTGCTCAAAGAAATTTTATAGTTGTATAAGGTAAGTGTTGTTTTTTACATGTTTAAGCGTATATTTATATATATTTTTTTTAGTACATTTAGGTATGTTTAATTAGTGATTTATATGGTTTTTATATATAAGTTGCATTTGATGAGTTTGTATTTAGTTTCATATTTTAGTGAGAAAATGCAACTTTCAAGTGGAATTACGAAACGAGAAAGAAATCACTGAAGAGCGATGAGGAAAATCATGAAAATATGAGAAATTAAGTTGAATCACTTGAAGAGCAAAAGATTCAAGTTAGGTGGAAAATTGATTGGCATTGACCGTGAGCTTAAACGAGCTGTTGTGGAGGAATGAGTATATCGCTTAATCCAGAATTCCAAATTAAGAGATCTTTATTATGTTGGAAAGATAAGGAAGAGATCTAAAACTTTTGTGTTCAAAACTTTTCTCAATTATGTCTTTGACAAAACAAAAAATTAAGAGAAGAAGAAAGTTGTGACGTTTTGTTTTTTATCCCGACAAAACTCTAGTATTTTTATCATAACTTGTTCTAAAAAATTTCTATTAAGCTGAAATATGTGCAATTGGAAAACTAATCTCAAAAGCTACAACTTTCATGAAGAATTTAAAACCAAATTTAGACTTGGTTGTCGTGCACAGTCATGCTGAACGGCACGCCCATGTGCCAATACACAGTAGGTTATGTTTTCATGCACAATTTGATAGTGCGTGAAGACACTATCGTGCTCAAAGACATCTTTCTTGCTAAAAACTTAATTTTTGACATATTTTAGACCTATACTTGACTGAGGAGATTTTTGAGATGTTATAAAAGACCAAATTTGATGGAAATACATGACAAGCTTCTTATTGACACATAGAGAGAAAAATCAATATTTAGAGAACATTCGAAGGAAGAGTCGAGCACGGTAGATCATATTTGGAGGCGCTTTAGAAGAGAAGATGAAGAATTGAAGGATTGGAGAATCGAAGATCACCTTATCTCGAGTTTTTATGTTTTCTTTTTGTTAGATTTTTAGTTTAGATATGATATTTTTCAATTTGGCTATGAATTGTTTCATAATCATGATTATCTAGTTTTCTAGGATTTCTAGGCTTGTTATAATTAGTTTAATTTGAATCATTATGGATCTTTGATTTTAATTCAAACTCTTAATTTTTTTAAGAGTAAACTACTTTTGATGCCCAGTAAGAATCACGAATAGCAGTTTCGCCCTTTTTTTTTTCGGGCTCTCAATTAAGGACTGTAAGTTTCAAAATTTAGCAATTTATGCCCAATTTGGGCCCGAATTGTCTAATCGGGTTGAAATTGCACGCGTTTCGCACGTGAGAGCCACAAACGGGCTCGATTCCGTGACATGTCTCTCTTTTTTCTGACGTGGACCCTCTCACTTATTTGCAAGCCAGCCACGTGTGTATTAAGTGGGGTCACTAACTACAATTTAAGATTATAGAATGAGGATCAAACCTTCCCCCCCAAAACGAGAACCCTAATCCCCCAATTGAAGAACACCCCAAACTGTGGAATCCAAAATTGAAGAACACCTCTCTTGAAGCCTCGAATTTGAAGAAATGTCATTCACAACAGGTGATATCAATTGCAATTGTGGAAGAAGAGCCGTAGTTCGCACGTCTTGGAGCAATGACAACCCCGGAAGAAGGTTCAGTTCTTGCCTCCATTACAATGTAAGTAACTGCTAGCTATAGTTCCCGAAATCCATGGGTTTCACATAAAAATTAGTTTTCTAAGTTTGTGTTTTGAACAAGGCATGTAAATAGAGACATTGAAATAGTTTGTGCTTTGATAAAGACATGATTGTGTAATTCCTTATTTGAATGTTGTAGAGAGATGGCTGTCGATTCTTTGCTTGGGAGGACCCTCCAATGTGTCGTAGATCAATAGTTGTGATTCCTGGGCTCTTGAGAAGGATTAATGCAATGGATGCAGATAATGGATGCATGAAGGAAACCATTCTAACCATGGAAAAGGAGATTGAGAAATTCAAGTATATTATTAAGATGCTTGTGAAAATGTTAGTTTTGATTCCTGTAATTTGCAGCTTTTGTTGTTGGGTTTGGTTGAAGATGGATTAAGCTATTACATGCGAATGGGATGGTTGAGATGATGAATGTATTAAACAAGTAGTTGGGATCTTTTTGGTTAATTTGCAGTGTTTATTAGTGTAATTTTGAACTGCTTATATATGTATTGTAATGGCCTGATTATGTAGACCATTTTTTGTATTGTTTACTTTCATTGTAATGGATTGCAGTACCTTTTTAATGGATTGCAGTACTTTCAAGCTTATATTCCTGTCAATTCATGCTTATAACACCATTTGACCTCTGGGAAAAAAATAATGAGCAATTGTCATCGTGTAATTGCTTAAGTCATGCAATTTTATTATTTTTTGTGCTAAGGTTTTAAGCAAGTGCTGCAATAAACATGGTGCCAAAAATACAACTGCTAATGCAAATTTAAGGAAAACCTCCTGATGAACTGAAGGCATGGGGAAATAAAATTGATGAACTGATGTTAATACAAAATGAGAAGACATTGGAATTTTCAAAATATCCACAAAGATGCACAATCAAATATTCACTTCCATCTAGAATTCTACAACACAACCATTGTGCCCATAATTACAAAATAACATCAGTGATCATAGTTCTCATCAGTGATCATAGTTCTCAAAATAAAATTCTAGATAAAGTAGTTGATTGTAATTTGCAAAATACATGATGACACAAAACATCTATCCTCTTTTTAAGTGATTTTGTATCTAAGAAAGGAGGATAAATTTGGAGCCTTCACTTGTAGGCCCCCTTGGTCTTGCAGTTACTTGTCCAACAAGCAGTTGCTCATACATTGAAGGGGCTACAGTGCTTGGTGTTGGGGCTGTACAAGCACTTGGAAATTCCGAATCTTGTGTTAGGATGTCTTGAGCAATTGACTCATAGTCATCCTATATAAAACACAGTGTTTTCAACTCTGAATTGAAATGACAATTGTTCAATACATAAGGAAAAAAAAAGTTAATCACTTACAGTGGTGTTTTGTAAAATATCATCAGATTGCTGGCCTTCAAGTGGAGAACCTGTGGGTGCTTCCTATAGATATAACAATCAAATATATACCAAACATCAACCAAACAATCAAATATAACAATCAAGCAATATAAATAACTGATGGATCATTCAAATGCACTGAAAAGATGGAATTCACTTACTGCCTCAGTATTCTCCTGATTTGCATCAGGTTGTGATCCACCTTCTTCATTTGTTGTCTGCACATGCAAGAAGTATACTCTAGAGTTAGGTTGTAAATATTATGGAAATTCTTACATATATATATGAAAACTAAGGTTGGGTGTACCTTTGATTTTTTTGATCTTCTAGCATGAGAACCTTCAGCTTGATAAGTGATTGGGTGTGGACATTTCCTCACATTATGTCCTATCTCATCACACCTACTGCATCTGCATATTGTCTGTTGCCTTTTCAGTGTTTTTTTATTCTTACTTCTCCCATCATTAGACTTTTTTTTCCTTGATTTTGGAGGTCTTCCCACACCCCTCATCAACAATGGTGGCAATGGTGGTACAATCCCAGTCTCTTCCCACAAAGCTTGTCCATTTATACCTTTAATGGATGATTCATACACTATCTTATAGACATCCACTGTATATCGTAGGTCAACAAAGTCTTCCGGATTCTTGCCTTCATTATAGATGGCACAAAGAGCATGCTTGCAAGGAATCCCACTCAAACTCCATAATCTGCAACTGCATTCATTCTTATCCAAATCAACTGTGTACTGACTTCCATCACAACAAGAAATCTGATAGTGCAATCTATTCCCCTTGGTTGGTATGCAATCACTCAATGTTTCACTTATTTTTTGGATGAGTTTGGAGATTCTTGGACATAGATATCCACTCCATTTCTTCTCTGCCCTCTCTCTGTGGGTGTTCAATCTCTTCATTAAGTATACTCTAATCCATTCCAACATGCTAAGAATAGGCAACTCTCTTCCTTCCAAAATGCATGCATTAAACACCTCACACCCATTATTCAACAACATATCACACTTTGGAAACTCCGAGAAGTGTGACTTGGTCCATCCTTCAGGTGACCTATCATTTAACCATCCCCAAGCAACCTCGTCCATATTCTTCAAAGCATTCATTGCTCTCTTGAAGTCCCCCACAGTAGATGCACTTGCAGCCCTCCACAAGCAATTTTTCAATTTCATGCCTCTAAAACCTACTTGCTTGAAGTTGGCATGCAAATGCCTAACACAGAATCTGTGTGAAGAACCTGGAAACACCTCACCAAATGCTTGAATAAGACCCTTCTGTTTATCACTAATGAAGGTCATCTCATAATCCTTGTAAATGCTTAAATCTACCTTTAAAACTCTCAAAAACCATTCCCAAATCTCATTGTTTTCCTTGCTCACAATAGCATAAGCTATGGGAAATATGTCGTTGTTGCCATCAACCCCTACAGCAGATAAAAGCATACCCTTATGAGGGCCTTTCAGGAAACAACCATCTACTCCTATAAATGGCCTACACCCTCTTATGAAACCTTCCTTGCAAGCACATAAGCAGACATAAAACCTATCAAACCTTTCTAGTCCTTCCTCATCAATATCAGTGCCCATAATCACTGTTCTACCAGGATTACTCCTTCTCAATTCCTCCGCATAATCCCAAAGTTTACCAAACTCAGCATCAGGATCACCCCTTATCATTTTCAATGCCCTTCTCATAGCCCTATATGCCACATCTCTAGACACACAGCAACCAAGCTCCTCAATAGCATCTTGTCTAAAACCCTGGATCCTTCTTTTGGGATCACTTATAAACTTGGACATATATCTCTCACTCAACCATTTGGATCCCACATTTTTCACATTCCTAGTGGTGGCACAAGAGTGAACATCATCAAACAATCTAATCCTGAAAGACCCTTCATTTGCCACCTTAATCAAATTCACCCTCCATTTACAATTTTTCACTGCACACCTTGCATAACATCTACTAGGATCACTTTTAGTAAATGTGATACTCCTATGTGTTTTAACAGCAATTGAATTCACAGCCTTCTTAAAATCAGATTTATTTGCAAAAGTTAATCCAACACTCAACTCAGGGCAATCATACACACAATTAGGATTGAAAAAAGGGAAATTAGGCTGCCTATCATCACCATCAGAATCTTTATTTTCATCAAAGTTCACTCCATCTCCCATAACATCCTCATCAGAAAAGTTTAAGTCATTTTCTATACACACAGTATCTGCACCCCCTACACCCCCACCCTGACCTCCATCACCATCAATCCCTGCATCCCCTACACCCACCAACTGTTCATTTTCATTTTCATTTTCAGAATTGAGGTTACAGTCATCATCATCACCAAAACTTCTGTCTTCATCACTACTATCAATTAATTCATCTAAGTTCACTTCATCTACATCCTCAATGTCAATTCTTTCTAGTTTTTCAGCATACAGATCAATAAACCTAACACCCAAATGATTTAATGCCCATTCTCTTAACAATTCATCAGTACTTAAAATTATGAACTCATTGTTTTCTATTTTGTAGAACCTCCAATTCCATTTCCCCAATGTTACATCAGTCCACTTTTGCAAATCTTGTAGACTAACAGACTCCGCAATTACATAATCATAAACAGTCACCATCCCACCCTTATATGTAGCTATAGGAGAAAAGAGAAATTCACCTCCATGATGAATTGTAATTGTAATTTGCTTGGTGCTTGGCTCTGAAATTTGAAAAAATATGTCTTATTAAAGAATATATTAAATATGTACTGTGTTCAAATATCAAATATCCACCATAATTAAAGAATATTGACTACTATATATTAAAAATAGAAACAATGGACCACAACAATATTTAAAGTTCAATATGTCTGCAAAACAACACTCACACTACCCCACATATCGGCAAAACAAAACTCACCCCTCATATTTAAAGTTCAACAAACATAAAAAGGTATAACAATGTCAGTGGTCCACATATAAATCCTACACAACACTGACCTTTGAGAATCCAAAAAGTAAACATAAAAAACGTATATTAGCCTAGGATGACTTACCATATCGAGGTGGTGGGAATACTTTGAGCTTGCGATCGTGTTTCCTCACCATCTTCGATGCTGGAATCCTTTGCTACTTATCTTCAAAATAGGATAATGCAATGAAAACAGTTTAGGGTTTGTATTTGGGGTTTTTCATACACAATTGATGGGTTGAGTTGTAAAGGAGAAGAGACGGGAGAAAAATTGCAGGAGTTGATTGGATAATCTAATTTTCAGATTAGGGTTCACGATTTGTGGAGGGAGGTTTTGATTTGGGTGTGAATTCCCCCCCCCCCCCTTTCACCATATTCTTAGTGGCCCCACTTAATACACACGTGGCTGGCTTGCAAATAAGTGAGAGGGTCCATGTCAGAAAAAAGAGAGACATGTCACGGAATCGAGCCCGTTTGTGGCTCTCACGTGCGAAACGCGTGCAATTTCAACCCGATTAGACAATTCGGGCCCAAATTGGGCATAAATTGCTAAATTTTGAAACTTACAGTCCTTAATTGAGAGCCCGAAAAAAAAAGGGCGAAACTGCTATTCGTGATTCTTACTGGGCATCAAAAGTAGTTTACTCTTTTTTTAATATTATTTTTGTGTTTTATGATTTGTTTGCATGTTTGACTGATTAAATTACAGTAATCAAGCATGTTTCAGTAACTCAATCAAAATTCGGAAGATGCAATTTAATTATGAAAGAATAAAAATATGCCATATAATGGAATTAGATCGAGAGATTAATGAACTTATGAGATGAGAAATCAATCTTAGGTTTTTTTCTTGGAGTTATTTGTTTATTAGAATGGGTAGGGATACCTCTTATGACATATAATCAATCGATTAACTATGTCGGGAAAGTAGTTAGTTTGATTTTTGTCATTGCTCATATAGGGAGAATAATTAAAGAATTTGGGTTGATCAAAGTGATATTTTGATGAGAATTAGATGAAAGTATATGTTAGAACTTATCTTCATTATATTGATTTATCATGTTCATTCTTTATTTTATTTTATTTTAGTTATTTATTTGATACCTTGATATTTAATTGTCCAGATAAAATTATATGTTGATCTTAAGTAATTAAATAAATTCTGATTAACTAATATTTATGGGATCCACATTGCCTGTGAAATCTATATATAATGTACACTTCCATAAGTGGTTAAAAGAATTTAGTAACAGCCGTAAATTTCCTTGTCAGCATCTATTATGAAGTTACCAAACGAATTTCCTTGTCAGCATTTATTATGAAGTTACCAAACAAAGTTAAATTACCTAATCCATGATATGAACCTAAAACTAAGAAGTGCACTTTAAAGATGACCCTCAATTGATATTTTTAAATTTTTGTATTTTAAACATGAACAAAATTACACAAGATTTCATATGGGATGGTCCTACATATATTTATCATAAGACGGATCTTTACTAACAACATATTAAATTTATTTTCATAAATTTATATTTATTATGAAGTATGGGTTATGAATTGATCGATCTCACGTAATTACAGTCTCTTATAAAACCTACTTAGAAAGTTAATATATAGTCTTTTCTATATAAATTTACGTGGAATTCAATTTTGTCCATTAGGTTTTTAATCATATATCATACAATTAAAATACAAATTTTGATATAGTATTCCTATAAAACATATAGTATTATCGTAAAATATTCAAGCAAAACCTTAGTAACGTATAGTATTACAAAAATAAAAGTTGTTATTTATTATTTATGTTTATTATTACATGTATTTTGATTTTGATTTTTTATAATTCGAACCTTGACTAATTTTTTTTTTTTTTTTTTTTTTGTTCCTTTTTTGAACCTGACTAATTTACTAGCATAGATTGTAATTTTTCTTGACCGAATTTTACCAACACTGGACCAACCCAAATTTGTAGATGGCGGCCTTTAATATCTCCAAATTTATTAGGTTATTTTCCATTTTAATGATGTGTGTGTATATATATATCACTAATTAATTTGGACCAACTTTTTATATATTATAGGAATAGAAACCTATCCTATCTTCATTTTCCTCAAATTTATTTAAACATATTCAACTTAAAACAATAATCTTTTAAGTATCTCAATTAATCTTTAATGCTCAATTTGATCTCATTTAAGTGTCAATTAGAATTATTTCAACATTAAGAAACATAAAATTTAGACTAATGTACTATGTAATCTAGGAATTTAAGATGCAAATTTTGAAAGAGATTTAAATTAATTCAAAAAAAAAAAAAGTTTCTATCAAATTCCTAAATTTTAGCTAAGTAATGGTGAGGGGACAATTTTGGATAAAATTGTATAAAAATCTAAAGACAAATAATTAAAAATAAGATTTAACCTTTAAAACATCATTTAAATGAGATTAGATGAAGTATATAACAGAAGAGAATAGAAGAGTGTGTTTAATAAATTTTGGGTGTACGGTCTCACCCTTTAATTATTGTATGGTAAATGAGAATTTTAAAAAGTAAATAAAAAACAATAGTGTGTATATATAGTACATGTTTCATATATGCAGCACTCACGCTACCAAAGAAACAAACAAAATCAAGAATGGATTCTCTAATCCTATTGATATTGATATCCTTAGTTTCATGGATATCATACATTGTTTTGGGGAAGAGAAGGTCGACTAATCTTCCGCCGGGCCCTTTTCCGATCCCGATCATCGGCAGCATTCTCCGACTCCGACGGAATCCATACCTCACCCTCACAGAGTTATCCAAAACCTATGGCCCCATGATGCATCTTAAGGTTGGACTCAAGAACATAATTGTTCTCTCTAATCCAGAAATGGCAAAACAGTTTCTTCAGAAACATGATCAAGTGTGCTCGGGTCGTTCGGCCCCTTCTGCCTACGAGGCAATGGGCCACGACCAGGCTTCCATGGGGTTGGTCCCACCGGGGAAAAAATGGCGTAAATTCCGTACATTCTACAAAGAACACATGTTCACGATGTACAAGCTTGAGGCCACTGAAGGGCTTCGCCAAGAACAGTTACAGAAACTTGGTGGCTTTTTGGAGGAATGTTGTGCAAAAGGAAGAGCTGTGAATATTGGTGAAGTTGTGTTTGTTGCTGCACTTAATATGATATCAAGCACACTGTTTTCGATGGAGGTGGCTAGTTTTGATAGTGATTATTCTCGAGATTTGAAGGCAACACTTAATGGTATGTTGAAGGCTATTGGGAGTCCTAATATTGTTGATTATTTTCCGGTTTTGAAAGTGATTGATCCACAAGGGCTTAAGAGGAAAACCGAGGGCTATCTTGGAAAGCTTCTTGCAATAGCTAATGATATAATCATGAAGAAGGTGGAGTCAATGAACAAGGCATCCTCGGATTCTACGAAGAAGAAGGATTTACTTGAACAACTTCTTGATCTTGTGCAAGAAGGTGATTCTGATTTGAGCTACAAGGACATCAAGCATGCTGTTGTGGTGAGTAATAGTGGTTCTATAACTTGGAGTCCTAATTTTCTATTACATTTGATGTTACATAACATTTAATACATGTCACGTGTTAATTAGTGTGTGATTTGATACATCTCACGTATTAATTAGTGATATCATTTGATACACATGGTGTACGGTGATTAATTAATTTGGAATGAGATTGATAACTTACGTTATTTTATGCATTTTGAGGCATAATTTCATATCATTTTGTGTTAAAAAGAATTTATTCGTTAGATTTTATTATCGGGCCCGGCTATCCACACACCCAAATCTTCTAAACACACCCCATTTTTTTATATTTGATTTAAAAATTTCAAAAAATTACAAAATTCCAATTTTACCCTTATGAATTAAAAAGAAAAAGTGATATCCTTCCTTCCTGCTCTCTCTTTCCATCTGATTCTTTTTTTTTTTTCTTTCTTTCATTTCTCAAACTTTTAATCTTGAATTTGTAAGGGGATAACGTATGAAAAATCATTCTATAAGTTAACAAAATATATAATAATCGTGTGAAATCGTGTAAAAATAATGAAAAAAACAACAAATCTAAGTACTCGTTCGACCTTGGTTGGTCGAACACAAAGAGGTGTGTTCGACCACCAGGCATCGAATTCGATTATTATATATTTTGTTATAAATTATATATTTTGTTAACTCATATAATGATTTTTCATAGGTTATCCCCTTATAAATTCAAGGTTTGAGGAATGAAAAGAAAAGGGGGGGGGGGAGCAGACGGGTCCTCATCAGTTTTTTTTTTAATTCATAAGGGTAAAATTGGAATTTTGCTATTTTTTTAATTTTTTAAATCAAATATAAAAAAATGGGGTTTGTTTAGAAGATTTGGGGGTGTGGATAGCTGGACCCTTTATTATCTTGTTAAACTTTCACGTATTTTCTTGATTTGAAAGAATTTTGATAGAGTTCATCACAAAATGATATGAAATTAAGCCTTAAAAATATATAAAATTATACAAGTTATCATAGATGTAACATGAAGTGAAAGAGAAGATCTCACCCCTATAACTTGGGTTGTATCCAATTAATTGTATACTACTAATGTTATGGATTTGTATAATTGTTTTAGTTTTTGTTTATTTTTAGTCTTTAATAAGTCGAATTCCAGCATTAATTGCTAAATATATGCTGAAAATGTTCTGAGTGATGTTCTAAATTGGGGATTTTGATTACTTGCGGATAAAACTAATATACGTGGCACTATAACTGGATAGTAATGCATAGATCAATTTGTTATCAAATTTTTGTGTGACATATCGATTTTTCCTCCATACAACCAAAATCCCCTATCGGAGCATTACATCTGCATCTTGACATTATATCAAGACCTAAGTTGTAAAAACAAAAAAAAAAATTCCTTTAATATTTCTTCCATGAAATAACTTGTTCTCTAAAGAAGAGTAGAGAAAATACTAATTCAACTGTATGATAGGATCTTATGGCTGGTGTACAAACGACCTCAGATATCACACAATGGCTAATGACAGAATTACTTGGAAATCCTGAAATTTTGTCGAAAGCCAAGGATGAGCTTAAGAATGTCATTGGAGAGAGAAAATATATCGAAGAATCAGATATTCCAAAACTTCCATACTTGAATGCAGTGATCAAAGAAACCTACCGATTCCACCCTCCTGGCCCGTTTTTAGTCCCTCGTAAGATGGAAGCAGATGTCGAAATTAATGGTTATAAAATCCCTAAAGATACATTGGTAGTTGTCAATGCATGGGCGATTGGAAGAGACCCAAAAATATGGTCGAATCCTGACTCATTTGAGCCTCAACGATTTTTAGACAACAAAATCGACTACAAAGGGCAAAATTTTGAACTTATTCCGTTTGGAGCAGGAAGGAGAATATGCCCTGGCTTGCCTTTGACCCATCTAAATGTAAATCTCATTCTAGCTTCTTTAATTCATAACTTCGACTGGAAACTTGAAGCAGGGGTGGAATCAGAAGGATTAGACATGGATCTAATATATGCACTTCTGCTCTATAAGAAGCTACCCCTCAAAGTTATTCCCGTCAAGAATTGAATCCTGGAATGTTCTTTCTGTTTCGAAACCAATAACATAAGATATCTTCGTTGTAGGCCATGTATATCAGCTAAATAAATTACTATTATGTAATAAATAAATTGCAGCTGTTTTTTTTTTTTTTAATATGTTAGTCAATTTGAGTTATTTGCGACATTAACAATTAATGCTTACTAAAGGTTTCGAATTATAGCTCGACTCATTTGACAATTATTGAAATTTATTCATTTTATAGGCATTATTTTGTACATATTCATGTGCCTGTGATATTTTCCATATAGTGAACTATTATATATTAGACTAGTTTGTGTCCCTTAATATTTCCAATAAGATGTACCACTCTAAAATGGATCTGACCCACAAACTTGATTTGGTGGCCCATTGCGTGTGGTGAAAGGAAAGAAAATAAAAAATTATCACAAAATGTAAAAATTTACCAGAAAATTTGTCTCAGAATTGTTTTAAAAGTCAAGATTTTACTGCCTGAAATTTTTACGAAATACAAAAATATCTCGAAATTGCATTCTGAAAGTTCCAATGTAAAGGAAATAAAAAATTGTCTCTAAATACAAAAATTCACTTGAAAATCCATCTTACCATCATCACGAAATCCAAGATTTTGCAGCTCTTATATTTTCACAAAAAACAAAAGTGTTTTAGAATTACGTTATACGACATGCAATTTCCTCACTAGCTTTCCGTTGCACACAATTGACTTGATTTTAAGAGAAATTCTAATCGCGCATTTTACATTTTTACCTACGAGTACGGACGGCAGATACACGGCCACCGGAGAAAATTGGCGGTGGCGCTCCGGCGAAAACGCACCGCACTTAGGCAAGCTGCAATTGAACAATCAACAAGCGGCAATCACCTCATGTTCCTTCTACATTTCAAATCCATCTTGCTGCCACACACAGAGTCAATAGTCGTGATTCGAAACAAACATCTCAATCTAGACCGAAAACGATTGACAAAAAATCATATGTCCTTGTAATCAATCATTCACCTATTCAAAAAAAAGAAAAACATCTAAAATTGGAAACCAAAAAGGAAATTAAAACCACAACCGAGCCAAAAACCCCCCACACCTATGGCGTCCTTCCCATTTCTCTTGAGAATCTACTGCTATTCACGCCCACCATAATACTGCAAATTCTCAAATCAAATCATCTGCTTTTGAAATCATAATTTGGTTTAAGGATTGGGCTGGGTTGGGTTTAGGATGGATTGGCCCAGAAAAGAGTGGTTTTGGTTTATGGGCTTGAGGCCCGTTTCTGATTATAGACCCTTTTCTTTAATTGGGATATTTTTAGGATTGATTTTAATTTTTAAATACCGTTTTTATTGTATTATTATTTTATTTTATTTTTGAAAATTAACCCAGAAAATTATAGTTTATGTTTATGCTGTTCTTGTTCGAAATGTTATATGTCTGTTTTATTCATTAATCTCATTGAATGCATCAAATTTTTTTATGTAACTACATAGAAGAACTCATGAAATATTTCATGATTTAATTTTTAAAATTGTGAAGTATAAATAAGAAGACGAGAACAACAAATTTGATTATATACTTTTCACAATATATAATTTGATAGTATTTTGCAGTCTGGAAGATATAATATTTAATTTTTCATGATATACATTAAGTTGTGAAAACTACTAAATTAATAGGATGCGGCTATCCGCACCCCACATATTACTAAACACGCCCCAATTGTATTGTTACTGTTCACATCACATGTGAACAGTAACAACACAATTGGAGTGTGTTTAGTATTTTTGGGGATGCAGATAGCCGCACCCAAATTAATATTGTAGAAAATACTAACTCGTGAATGTAGATATACCATATCAATTTTTCGTGATAATGTATGTGGAAAAATTTAACTGATATACATTCATGAATATAAGTCAATGCGATTCAACCTTAATATTAAGTCAAAACATAATATTCACATAATGATCTGAATTTCGTCTCACTAAGGAGTAAGTATCTACAATTTATCAAATCGGATTGAGATTGGTTATTCATTAATTTCAGTTTACAAGATTGACAAAAAAATTTGTGCACCTCGTGTACAGAACCTAAATCCGTGCACTCGGGTCAACTCGTCCCGTCATGCGTCCGTACGCGCTTGCACACGCCACCAAGTCGCTGACAAATTCCGCCCAAATATGCTTCCAATTGTCAAACTTATATGTTATGTTAACTATATCTTTTAATAGTGTTAGTCATACATTTTAGTTATGTTAGTCGTACATTTTGTAAGGTTGGTTGTACCTTAACATTTTTTTTAGACAGACATATTAACCTTTCATTCCTTTTAGTTATAAGAGTCATACATTTTAGTTGTGTTAGATATACATTTTAGTTATGTTAGTTGTACCTTTATATATTACATAAAGGTATGACTATGCTAATATAAAAGTATAAGTAATATCATATAAAGGTAAACATGTATAAATTGTGACGAAATTAGGGTTTTTTTAGAGTTAAAAGTATTAAATAAAAGTATGATATCTGAACATAAGGGTATGACTAATATAATATAAATGTATGACTAATATAACATAGAGGTCAGAACAAAAAGAAGAAAGAAAAATAGTAAAAATGCACGGATCCGGGTCAACCCGCGCCCAAACCCAACCCAAGTGCATGTGTGCATCAGGTGCACAAGAGTGCTACTCTACAAGTTTAAGGTTGATAGCAAAATAATAAGTCAAGATTCTGTTGCCCTTATATTTTCACAAAAAACAAAAGTATCTCAATATTGCATTTTGAAAGCACTAATAAAAAAGAAATAAAAAATTATCACAAAATGCAAAAATTCATCCCCATGATTGTCCCGAAAGCCAAGATTATGTTGCCCTAAAATTTTCACGAAAAACAAAAGTGTTTTGTAATTGTATTCAGAGATTACAAATGGAAAGGAAATAAAAAATTATCTCAAAATGTATAAATATATCAAATAATGTCCCCCTTTCCACTGTGGGCATGTCTTAATATGTCCACCGTTGATGTATAAAAATTTCATCTCTCTAAATATTGTGATATAAAAATACAAAATTATGTTGGATTTGTGACACATTAATGTGTGTGATAAGAAAACAATGATGTTAAATATATATTACTGATATCAAACAGTATTTCTTGTACTATAATACCAGAAACTTGCAACACTATGTAGCTTTAATTAAGACTATGTTTATCCATGACCATGGTCACCCACAACCAACTAATAAACAATTCATTTCTCTCTCCTCCACATACACATTTTACACTACAACCAAATCTCATCTTTTTCATACTTTATCAATAACCACCCACAACCACAACCAACCTTTAATAAATTATTTCTTTTATAATTTAACAATTATATCTATAATTAATTTTTATTATATTTTAAATATTTAAGAAATATATACAATTATTTAATATTAAAAAAAACGTAATTATAATAAAAAATTAGGAATACAGTTAAAATAAATTACAACATCCGATAAAAAAATTAAAATTACAAGAATTGAAATACAAAAGAAAATAAATAAATCGAACTACAAATACATGCATAAATTACAACAAAGCAAAAGATGCAAATTACATATTTAATTAATAGTGCGGAATTTTTGCCATATATGCTCAATCAAGTCGTTCTTAAGAGCGACATGAGCTTCTCTATTGTGAAGTTGTTGTCTATTAGTCATATAAGTGGATAAACTCGCAATGCGTTCAGTAGAGTATCGAAATGGCTGATCATCATCTACGGGACAATCCATTAAAAATTCGGTGGGATCATAATAATTTTGGTATATGTCTCGTTCATCCTCCACTATCATATTGTGCATGATGATACAAGCCATCATAATTTTTCCCATCCTCTCTTTATCCCAGACAAGACATGGACGTTTAAGAAATGTGAAACGAGCCTGTAGAACTCCAAATGCTCGCTCAACATCTTTTCGTGCAACCTCTTGGTGTTGAGCAAATAATTTGTGCTTTTGGGTTAGTGGAGAACTAATTGACTTAACAAATACAGCCCTTGAATGATATATGCCATCAGTTAGATAATAAGCTCTATTATTTTCCCGACCATTAACGACATAACTAACATTTGGAGCTCGACCTTCCAAGACATCTGTAAAAACTGGAGAGCGTTGGAGTACATTAATATCATTGCACGTACCTCGAGTTCCAAAGAAAGCATGTCATATCCACAAGTCATATGATGCAACAGCTTCCAAGATGATGGTTGGTTTTCCACTTCTCCCTGCATATTGCTCAGCCCACGCAGTAGGACAATTTTTCCATTCCCAATGCATACAGTCAATACTGTCTATCATACCCGGAAATCCACGTTGTTCACCGACATAGAGTAGTCTTACCAAATCTGCGTCAGAAGGCTTTCTAAGGTACTCTTCACCGAAGCAAGAAATGATGGCTTCAACAAAATGATTGAGAGATTTTCTTGTTACTGCTACACTCATACGTAAATATTCATCAACTGCATCAGTAGATGTCCCATAAGCCAACACCCTCATAGCACCAGTACATTTCTGTAATGGTAAAAGACTTAGTCGACCCGTGGCATCAGGTCTTTGTTGAAAATATTCGTCATTGGCAGTGATGGTCTCCACTATACGAAGGAATACGGATTTTCTCATGCGAAATCTACGTCGGAACATCTCGGGAGTATATGTTGGCCTATCGACAAAATAGTCATTCATCAAGCGTTCCTCACCTAGCTCGCGTTCCCTTTCACAATACCTTCTTGTAGCTCTAGGATAAGAATCTCCTCCGATCATATTAAGATTGCTTAAGATCATATCCTCGATCATGCGATCTATTTCACAATTTTGCCGAGCATTCCGTTCTTGCCATTCATCAAGATCATTCAAATTTAATAATTCTGAACTTGAGTTTGAATCTGAATCTATCGAGGTATTTTCATTGAGAGACATTTGTAAATTGGAATAGGTAAGACAAATGGGTAGTAATTATATTTGAGAGGAGTAAAGATAAGGATTTTGGTATAAGTATGATGTTGTTTCAAGTATGATTTATAGGAAACAGTTTATACGAAATGAACCCTTGATAATTGAGTGATGTAACTTGTCATTGCACGAATTTCCATTTGGGATATGCATGTGAGCAAAGATAGCTTTAATAATGGAGGGGTACAACTTGACATGTGATTTGATTCCCACTTAGGATATGCATGTGAGCAAAGATAGCTTTAATAATGGAGGGGTACAACTTGACATGTGATTTGATTCCCACTTGGGATATGCATGTGAGCAAAGATAACTTTAATAATAGAGTGGTACAACTTTTCATGTGATTTAATTCCCCTTGATTTAATTCCCACTAGGTTTTGTATCTTTTTCTCGACTTAGTGTCGTTTTGTAGAACAATACTTGTAGAAGAAGAATATTTGTTTTCTAAACCCTAAATATATCTAAACCCTAAATATATCATACATTTAGGATGTGTTTGGATTCAGATATTGGTAAATAGATGTACAATTATTAAAAAAAAGAAGCAGAAAAATCTTGCATTTCCACCGACATAATTAAAAACAACTAATTGAGATTACATGAAATAAAATAAAATCACACAAATTAAAAACAACTTACAAGACAAAAAAAAAGCACAAAGTAAAAGCACATGAAAATAAATGACATTGATTATTTGAACAATGCCAATAGATGGTCTTTCATCTCTTATTCGGTTGGTGATAAGTGATCTTTCGCCATCAATTGGGTTAAAAGAGAAAGTTTCAGCTCCATTTTCTTCTTCACTTTCTTTCTTTGCTCTCTTTCTCTCTGTAAATTGATTCGTTCTCTAACCACTTCAACTTCAATTTCTCTAGTGATTCTCATTGTACGAATTTGTTCAGCAAATTTATCTGACACCACCTTACCTTTTCCTTTTTTTCGCCTTATCTCTACCTATAGGATGTGAGATAGTTGAACGGCCGCTGCCTGGAGTTTCTGGATTAGTGGGGTTGGAATACTGTCATTCTTCACTTGTTCTTGATCCTTTGAGCTGCCGCCACTTTCTTCATTACCCTCTTCATCTTCAGCACGAGGACGAGTTGGAGCACGATCGAAATTTATTTACCACTTCACATGTTTACTTAGAACTTCATTAAACACAACCAAGTCTGTAAACTTGTGTTTATGTTCAACACAATAAATTTCATGAGCTTCTTTCTCAATATCCCCTTGGCTCATTCCGCTTTTATATCGTCTATGTGCTTCCTTGGATGCTTCCAACCACTTGTTGCAATTTTCATTAATTCGTCTAAAACGACTTTTCATCATTTCTATATTTCTTTCATTTATCTCCTTCGGATTTTCTCTTTGAGCTTCTTCATACATAGCATGTACTTGTTCCCACACTTTTGAGATCTTTTGATTTTTGCCAACCGTGCTATCTTCACTGATGAAACACCAAGACGACATTAATGCAACATCTTCTTTAACAGACCATCCTGTTTTTATCACCTTTTTCTTTTTTTTCTCCGAACAAATCGCAAGAGATATTTTCCGATCTTTGTTGGTGTTCAGAGATAGGAACTTGGTTCAAATTTGAAGAAAATTGAGAATTCTGATAATACTGAGAAAATTGGGAATCAATAGTATTAAAAAATGAATCAATATTTTGATCATTTTGAAAATTTGGGGAGTAGTGAGAATAATTGGGCTGATTTGGATACATGTAGAAAATAAGAAAAATTTAGAGATTTGGCACAAGTTAGAAGAAAAAAGAGATTTGGCACAAATTAGAAGACAAAAGAGAGTGTATGAGATTGTGATCCAAAATATATCAATATTGGTATCTATTTATAGAGAATTTTATTTTATGAATTTTGGTGTATAATTTTTTTTTTTAAGTGGATAAATCAAAATCTGAAATTATTTAAATAAAATACACTCGACGAATCATACGATAACACGTGTCATCACAATTGATTAAAAAAATGCTCATGACCATGGTCATGGAAATAAATGCAATTTTTTTTTGTCCTCTTGTTATGACCCGGGCAGTGCCCACTGCCGATAAACATAGTCTAATGACAATAATGTTTAGTTGTGTACCAATCGTTTCCTTTTCCAACTTTCATTTAATCTACAACATTGTAGCAAGTTGAATAAGAGCTACACAATTAAATGAAGAGAACAAATAAAAACAAACTGTTTCCACTTAGAATGTTATTTCATCTCATTCTCATATCAAAAGTTCAATTTTTTTTTTTAAGTTGTAAATTTATATATGCTTACATACATGAAGTTTTCAACAAATCCAACTCTATATCCACCATACAAACCAAACATGAATTTTCCTACACTTGTGCTGCTACTATCCTCATTTGCCCTAATATTTTCTCATATATTGCGACGTAGAAAACCGGGCAAGCTGCCCCCGGGCCCGTTTCCCATTCCGATAATAGGAAACATACTCGAGCTGGGCCAAAACCCCCACCGATCTCTTGCAAAATTATCACAAATTTATGGTCCATTAATGTATCTCAAACTTGAAAGCAAAGAAACAATTGTTGTATCTTCGCCAGAAATGGCGAAAGAGGTTCTACAGAAACACGATAGACTATGTTCTAGCAGATCTGCCCCTTATGCTGCCCAAGTAGAGAACCACCATGAGTCTTCCATAGCATGGCTTTCCGGTGGAGATAAATGGCGTAGATTTCGCAAAATTTGCAAAGATCATATGTTCACAATGCATAAGCTTCAAGCAAGTGAAGGCCTTAGACAAGAAAAACTTTTGCAACTATATAATTATTTGGATGAATGTTGGAAAAGTGGCCAGGCTGTGGATATTGGTGAAGTTGTTTTTATAACTTCGCTAAATTTGATGTCTACGACGTTGTTTTCTATTGATTTTGCTCATTTTGATTCCAAATCTGCTCAAGAAATGAAGAAGATTGTCGTGGGGTTATCTAATATTGCAGGCACTCCTAATCTTGCAGATTATTTCCCAGTTCTGAAGTTGATTGATCCACAGGGGCTTAGGCGCAAAGCAGAGTGTTGTGCCCTACCAAAAATCTACCCGAGCCGCCGAGCCAAAGACTTCACCGAGTCAAGCGAACCCGACCTGACCAGAATGGAAGGCCGCGTCTACATAAAACCAACCAGCTCATCGGCTGACCCGAGCAGTCCATCGGACGACCCATCCAGGAGATCAGCGTAAGGCAGCCGAGTCTGTTCTTTCCAAGGAGTTCAAGAAGGAAACAAATCAAGACCAAATCTTATCCAATTTAGATAGGGTTTAATCTTTTCTTCCCTTATCTATACCCTAAGATCAAGGGATTTGATTCTTATTTTCCAAGTTTCATATCCTAGTTCTAGTCTATAAATAGGATTAAAAACCTCATTCAAAGGGTCCCGAAATCATCGCACTCAAGCAATTAAGAGTTAATTTACTCTCAATACTTATATATAAAATCGTTCTGGCCGGCCAAAACTGACCGACCAGAATAAGCCTAGCAAATTTGCCCGAGTAGGCACCGGGCCATTCTTTTTCGTTTTTTATTCGATTCTTGCACTTCTTATTCGGTTCGATTTCTTTAAGCCGGATCGAGATTTCTTTGTGTTAGGCTAGGATTTTGTGCTCTACAAAATCTGACGTCAACATTTGGCGCTAGAAGGAGGGGGTTGAGAAACAAAACACATAGCTCGATGACAACCAACACATTTGATAATCGCGAAGACCTGAAGATCTCATCCGATCCCCAGAACCAGGTTCTGTTGCCTGGTAGCTCTAACCAACGGCAGCTGCATGATACCCCAGGGATCGTTACCAACACTCCACTCGGAAGGAATCTTGTTGGGATCCCATTGGTAACGGAGGCCAGAGAGACCGAGATGAACTCGGAGGAGATCAGGGCCAAGATGCTCCAGCTTAGTCAGAGACTAAGGGAAGCCGAGGCCAGGGAGAGGAGCCGTAGAGCCCACGATCTCGAGGACACACAATCTTCAGACGGGTCGAGGAAGAAGCGGAAGGACAGGGCAAAAGAAATAGAGACCGACCAGCGACGAGAAGAAACCCCATCGCTGGACGAAAGTCTACCAGAAACTCAACGCTGCCCGACCCGATCTGCGGCATTGACCAAGACGCGGAGCGTATTTGATCGGATAGGACCGGCTTCTGCTCGCGAAGCCAGGAAATCTCAGAGAACCCTGGACTTCGGGAACGAGCAGCGACAGAATGAGAGGAGGAAAGGATACAGACTTTCCATCACCGAAGAGGAAGAGAAAACAAAGCTAAGGCAAAGGCTGGCCGAAATCGAAGCCAACAAACCGAAGCCCGAACAGGAAAAAAGGCGGAAGAAAAACTCTCCTTTCGTAGATCGGATCTCTGACCGAGTTACCCCCACAAAATTCAAAGTACCACCAATCGGCCTCTACAACGGCGAGACTGACCCGAACTCGCATATCGACAAATATGCCTCTTGGATGGAGCTGCAAGGAGTCGGGGAAGAGCTCATGTGCAAAGCTTTTCCCCTCACGTTGGGAGACCGAGCTCAAAGATGGTTCCGATCGTTGCCAAGCTCTTCAATTAAAGGATGGGAGGAGCTGACCGACCTCTTCCTAACACAATTTATGGGTTCGAAGACCAGGTCAACACCGAAGGAGAGATTGGTGAACATCAAACAAGGCAAGGATGAACCACTAAGGTCCTACATGGACAGATTCAACAAGCTCGTCTTGGAAATGGAGCACGTGTCCGACGATGCCGTACTCATGGCAATTATGGCTGGCCTCCGCCCAAAAACCAGATTCTGGTGGAATGTCCACGAACACGGCCCCAAAACATACCACGACTTTTTGAGCAGGGCAGAAAGGTACATCGGAGCAGAGGAGGCCATACCAGAGGAAAAACCCACCTCAGAAAAGGAAGGAAAAGAGAAAAGGAAGAACACGCCTTTCAAGCCTCCAGGTGAGTTCAAGGTCTACCAGAACGAGGAATTGGACCGAGTCCGACATATCCTAACAGTCAGCCCGGCCCAAGTTTTGACCGACCTACAAGGCCAGAATGTTCTACCGGCCCCGAGACCAATCAGAGCCGACCCCAAGTGGTTAAATCAGAACAGGTATTGCCAGTACCATAAGTCCCCAGGACATGACACGGATAAATGCAGGTCCCTCCTGATCGAGCTCATGAAGCTGATCGACAGAGGCCATCTGAAGGAATATGTCAAAAATGCCGAGCAAAGGCCACAACAGCAGCAACCCCCACCACCGCCGCAGCTAGGGGCCATCCGCGAAATTCACACCCTCGTAAATAACAACTGTGGAGAACAAAGGCTCTCAAAAAGAATGAGGAGAGAGCAGCTCAGGGATGTAAGGAATAGTTACCAACGATGTAACCCCCCGAGGCCAGAGCCAGTCCATCCACCACTGACTTTCACCGAGCAGGATTCTGAGGGAATAGTGCAGCCGCACAACGACGCCCTGGTAGTATCTCTAAATATCTGCCTCACCATGGTCCACAGAGTTCTGGTCGACACTGGGAGTTATGCAAACATACTCCATCTGAACACCTTCAGAAGGATGGGACTTCCCGCCTCCGACCTCGTGCCCTGCTCTGACTCAATTCAAGGTTTCGGGGGAAAAGTCACGCGCGTGATCGGGAAATGCGAGTTGAAAGTCGTATTCGGAACCGGGGACGAAGTTGTCTACACAACAGCTGAATTCAAGGTAGTAGACCTAAATTCAGTTTACAACGCGATCTGGGGCCGACCATTGTTGGCAAAGTTGAGGGCAGTGGTATCAATACATCATCTGGCCATCAAGTTTCCGGTAGGGGAAAACATTTTCGTCATTCGAGGTAATCAGTTGGCGGCTCGGGAATGCGAGTCGGGCCTGAGGCCGAGAGAGCTCAACATCATCGAATCATCATCAGCCGACCAATCCGAACACAATGTGATGGAGATAGATGACCCGGTTGGATGCACGGAAAAATCGGCCGACCCCAACTCCGAAACCACACAGTCAAAAGTCCGGACTCCGACCATAATAATCGAGGACGACACTGACTTAAGAACAAGCGGACTCGCAGTTACGGGGGCGAAGGACGGAAATCCAACCATCGAAGAATGGGAAACATTGGATCCGAGGAAGGATGCACCACCGAGCCGAGCAACGCCTATCGAAGAATTGGAGATGGTCCAACTAGATGAAAGCCGACCCGAACTAGAGCTCAAAATCGGCAAGGAGCTGAAAGAACCTTTCAGGGGAGAACTAATAAACTTCCTCAAAAGAAGCACAGACGTCTTCGCCTGGTGCCACGAAGACATGGAGGGCATCCGACCCGAGGACGCATGCCACCACCTGAACATCAACCCAGCTGCTAAGCCGATAATACAGAAGAGGAGGAGACTGAGTCCAGACAGATATCAAGGTTTAGAATTGGAAGTTCAAAAATTACTCGGGAACGGTTTCATAAGGGAATGCGATTATGCCGTCTGGGTGGCCAACCCAGTTCTAGTAAAAAAGGCGAATGGGGCATGGAGATTGTGCATAGATTTTACCGACCTCAACAAAGCATGCCCCAAGGATTGCTTTCCATTGCCGAACATCGACCAGCTGGTCGACACAACAGCAGGGCACGAAATCATGAGTTTTATGGACGCTTATTCGGGATACCATCAGATCCCTATGGCCGAGCACGACCAACGACATACGACGTTCATCACTGATCGGGCACTGTACTGTTACAGAATGATGCCCTTTGGCCTGAAGAACGCAGGAGCAACATATCAAAGACTGGTCAACAAAATGTTTGCTGCTCAGCTCGGAAAAACCATGGAGGTCTACATAGATGACATGCTAGTCAAGTCGAAGAAGAAAGAGAACCACGTCAAAGATCTAGCAGAAATGTTCGACGTCCTAAGGAAGTACAGGATGAAGTTGAACCCCAAGAAGTGTTCCTTTGGGGTCGGATCAGGAAAGTTCCTCGGCTACATGGTAAGCCAGAGAGGAATCGAAGCTAACCCCGAAAAGATCTCGGCAATAATGAAGCTCACTCCCCCGAGGAGAGTAAAAGATGTCCAGAGCCTAACAGGGAAAGTGGCAGCACTGAACAGATTCATTTCGAAATCAACGGATAAGTGCAAAGCCTTTTTCAAACTGATTAAAAAGGATGGAAATTTCGAATGGGACGCTGAGTGCCAAAAAGCTCTTGAAGAACTAAAACGGTCACTAGTGGAGGCCCCAGTACTCGCCAAACCAGAAGCAGGTGAGAAGTTACAACTCTACCTAGCAGTGTCGTCTTACGCCGTAAGTGCGGTACTTGTCCGAGCAGAAAAAGGTTCCCAGCAACCAGTGTACTATGTGAGCCAGTCAATGCACGACGCCGAACTGAGATACCCGGCCATGGAGAAACTGGCGTATACTCTGGTCATCTCGGCCAGAAAATTGAGGCCTTATTTTCTGGCCCATCAGATCGAAGTCCTAACGAATTTCCCCTTGAAACAAGTCTTAAGCCGACCAGATGCCTCAGGGAGACTACTTAAGTGGTCGGTCGAACTCGGGCAGTACGACCTCCATTATTCGCCGAGAACAACAGTAAAGGGTCAGGCCCTAGCAGACTTTATCGCCGAGTTCACCCCCGTTGTGGTCCTACAAGAGGAAAAGGTCGAGAGGCCCTGGAAGATGTTCGTGGACGGGTCATCCACGATGGCGGCAGCTGGGGCTGGGATCGTTCTGATCAGCCCCAATAACAAATATTTCTGCTCAGCATTACGTTTCAAGTTTCCAGCAACGAATAACGAAGCAGAATACGAGGCACTCCTGGCCGGGTTAGAGATGGCCAAACAGTTTGGGGCAGACGACCTCGAGGTTTTCAGCGACTCGCTTCTAGTCGTCAATCAGGTCTCGGGAGAATACGCCGCTAGGGATGAGAAGATGGCCAGATATCTGAGGTCGGTGGAGATAGCCCTGGCAGACTTCAAGAATATCCGAGCAGAGCAAGTTCCGAGAGCAAAAAACGCCCAAGCCGACGCACTGGCCCGTTTGGCAACAAGTGAAGGAGCAGAAGATATTGGCTCGGTAAATATCGGAATGATAGAAAGCTCAGTTCTGGAACAAAAGACAATATACAACACCGAGCAGCAGAATACTTGGATGACTCCGATCATCCAATACTTGAAAGGGGGGAAGGAGCCCGATAACGTAATCGAGGCCCGAAGACTGAGGATACGAGCTGCCCGATACACTTTGAAGGACGGAATCCTTTACAAAAGAGGTTTTTCCCTACCATTACTAAGGTGCTTAGACGAGCACGAGGCCAATTACGCACTGCGAGAAGTGCACGAAGGAATTTGCGGGAATCACACAGGAGGGCAGGCCTTCAAAATTATCAGGCAGGGCTATTTCTGGCCGAGCTTAAAAAAGGATGCAATTAACTTTGCACGCAAATGCGAGAGATGCCAGAAGTGTGCCCCGCTGATGAAATCACCAGCAGAAGAGCTGAATTCGGTAATCGCGCCTTGGCCGTTCGCCAAATGGGGAATTGACCTCATCGGGCCTCTACCGACCGGCAGAGGAGGCGTGAGATTCGCAATCGTAGCGGTTGACTATTTCACTAAGTGGGCAGAAGCCGAGCCGCTCGTAAAGATCTCCGAGCCCAAAATAACCGACTTCGTTTGGAAGTCCATCATATGTCGTTTCGGCATTCCACACTCCATGGTCTCCGATAATGGCCGGCAATTCGACTCGTCGGGATTCAATGAGTTCTGCGCGAACTTAGGCATCAAGAAGCTGCTCTCCACCCCATATCTCCCCAGGGCAATGGCCAAGTGGAGGCCATAAACAAAATCATCAAACACACCTTGAGAGCAAAGCTCGAGAACTTGAAGGGAACATGGGCGGACGAGCTACCAGGCGTACTCTGGTCATACCGAACAACAGCCAGAACTTCCACAGGAGAAACACCTTTCAGCCTGGCCTTCGGCTCGGAAGCCGTCATACCAGTCGAGGTTGGTATGCCCACATGGAGAACTCGGAACTTCCAGGAACAGGACAACGAAGTCGCAATGCTGAACAGCTTAGACTTGTTGGAAGAAAAAAGGCAAGATTCCGAGCTAAAGAATTCGATCTACAAACAGAGAAGCGAAAGATATTACAACTCCAAAGTTCGAGCCAGAAAGTTCGAGGCCGGAGACCTGGTCCTAAAGAAAGTACTGCAGAACACAAAAGAGCTCAATGCCGGCCCGCTCGGACCAAACTGGGAAGGACCGTATCAGGTAGTTCGAGTACTGACCAGAGGCGCATATGAGATAGCCGACCTAAGCGGAAAAAAGATTCCCAAGCCTTGGAATGCAGAACATCTGAAGAAGTACTATCACTAGATTTTAGTTCATTTAGGTTATATTCATTCATATGTAATTTTCCCTTTACTCTGAATAAACTCTATTTTCGATATAAAAACTTGCTGCGTCAGGGGTTCCGACCCAAATAAGGGTTCCGACCCCACAAAGGCTTCGGCCCGCCCCAAGCTCGCCAGCCGAGCTTGAGGCCAAACATTAAGGCCTCGAGCCACAAGGGCTCCGACCCCACTAAGGCTTCAAGCCACAAGGGTTCCGACCCCACTAAGGCCTCGGCCCATAAGGGTTCCGACCCCACTAAGGCCTCGGCCCATAAGGGTCCCGACCCCACAAAGGCTTCGAGCCACAAGGGTTCCGACCCCACTAAGGCCTCGGCCCATAAGGGTCCCGACCCCACAAAGGCTTCGGCCCGCCCCAAGCTCGCCAGCCGAGCTCGAGGCCAAACACTAAGGCCTCGGCCCATAAGGGTCCCGACCCCACTAAGGCCTCGGCCCATAAGGGTCCCGACCCCACAAAGGCTTCGAGCCACAAGGGTTCCGACCCCACTAAGGCCTCGGCCCATAAGGGTACCGACCCCACAAAGGCTTCGGCCCGCCCCAAGCTCGCCAGCCGAGCTTGAGGTCAAACACTAAGGCCTCGGCCCATAAGGGTCCCGACCCCACAAAGGCTTCGGCCCGCCCCAAGCTCGCCAGCCGAGCTTGAGGTCAAACACTAAGGCCTCGGCCCACAAGGGTTCCGACCCCACAAAGGCTTTGGCCCACCCCGAACTCGCCAGCCGAGCTCGGGATCAAACTTGAAGGCTCCGGCCCAAAAAAGGCTTCAGCCCAACTCGAGCTCCCCCACTGAGCTCGGAATCAAATTTAAGGGTTTCGATCCCGCCAAGACTTCGGCCAACCCGAGCTCACCTGCAGAGCTCAGAAATCCGATCAAAAAGGCAAGACGACCAGTTAAGGGTTCCGACCCAATCGAGATGATTCACAATCCTAGCCCATTCATCGGGGCTCGGATTCTCACCAGGGGCTCGTTCAAGTTCCGACCACGAACAGATACTCTAGCCAATGAATCAAACGAGCCTCACTAACTTGTACAATGAAAGCAATAAAAAACGAGCAGAAAAAAAAAACATGATTATCATTCACAAAAACCCGGTTTGGAGGCCGGAACCTCTTACAAAAAGCAGAAAGTCGAACAACATAAACACGAAAGATCTGAACTAGACAAAAAATGAGGAGAAGGCACCGTTGGTCGGGGGCCTTCAATGTAATAACGAGCATGAAGTGCCACCTGCTTACTAGGCACACCTGGCAGCAACTCACGACCACGATATTAAATTGAAGGAAGAAAAGGAAGGGGACAAAAGAGTCATCGCTCATCAATGTCGACCACCTCGACACCCCCGACAACTACATCATCCACCTCGGCAACCGCGGCCGCCCCATCCGCTTCCGCCGCTACCTCCGCCTCAGCCGCCTCATCCGAGCCGCCCTCAACAACCCCGACGTCGCCGCCTTCCTCGGCCTCAGGGTCAGCAGGGGGATGCATCGACATGAACTCGATGGGCGGAGCCGGCCTGAGGAGATGCTCGAACCCCGGTGGGAGGAACCCCGCCAGGTCATCCATCATCCGGAGATGATAAGCGGGCAGGGGCTGTTTCTCCAGAAAGGAGGCCAGGGCCTCCATCAGCGGCTTGTCGTCCACGCCAGCAGCACAGTTGGTCTGGATGTTGTCCATATAGGACAAGACGTAGGTCAGAATACATTCGTACTTGTATTCTGCAGACAACTTGAACTTCTAGGCAACCGCCATCTCATCTAGCTGGTAGGCTCGGGCCTCCTCCAGCTCGCCCCGAAGCCGAGAAACCTCCATCGTAAGGTCCGCCACCCTCTGCCGGTCAATCTCCGCGGCCCGGGTCACCTCATCAAGCCGTTCTTGGGAAGAGGCCAACTTGGCGGACAGGGTGACCTTCTGATCTCTGAGCGTGGCCACCTCATCCCGAGCATCACGCAGCTCATCCCGCCGACGCTCGTACCGAGCCCGGTTAGCTTCGTGGGCGGCCTGGGCCCTCCAAGAGAAGACAGAGGCCTGGGCAAGAAGGATGGAGGAGCAGGTACCCAGATCGATCCCAGTCATGTGCTGGGCATAGTCCTCCAGCTCCTCAGTCCAAGCCCGAGCAGGAGCCTCCATGGACTCCGCCACCCCTGATGGGAGGTTGGTGTCCTCGGTCGGAGAGCGGGCGCGGGCGAAGCTGATCTGGAAGGGAGGCCTCCGCCCCAGCCACTCCTCGGTATGAGCGACCCGCTCGGGGTCCCAGCCAGTGATACTGACTGACCCAGCCAAACTCGATCCCGGGCCTGAGGCAGGCACTGGCCGAGCAGATGGTCGGCCTGCGGTCGAAGGGCCACCCTCTTCAAGCCGGGCCCTCTTGTTCGGCGCCGCGTCGGACCCGGATGGCCGACGAACACCAGTGCCCCGGGATGGTGCAGGGCGAGCAGCACCTCGTCCTCGGGCAGAAGCGGGGGCACCCCGAGCAGGGGCTGATGCACGTTGGGAGCGTTGTCGAAGGCGCTCAGCAGGATCCATCCTAATAGAGATACCCTGGCCGGGAAGGGAAACTGAAACGAAGACCGGTCAGAGAAGCAAGATAAAAGTTAATCAAAACAAGTGATAAGAGACTCACCTTGAACGGGAGAAGGAGAAGCGCGAAATGGCAGGACCAAACCGGCACCACGGAGTTTCTCCAAGGTGATCAGGACCTTATAATGCCTCTGTGCCTCGGAGGAGAAATCACGGAGGTAGCGCAGCTTCCGCAGGAAGGTCTCACCGAGCACCAGGTTCTTCGGTGTGATATCTGCAGAACAGAAAGAAGTTAACGATCAGAAGAGACGTTAATAAACCATAAAAAGTTGAAACATTAAATACCCTGGGCGTCTCCAAAACAGGTCGGGCAGTTAACCCGGACGGATGAGTCGATCCACTCTCCACCGACCCAGAACCACTTGCCGCGCCAGTCCTTGATGGACGATGGCAAACATCGCACCAATTGAGGTCGGTATTTCCGTACCGACAAATAGTAAAAATGGTTCCTCAGGCCGGGAACCATCTTTAGCCTGAACATCCATGCCACCTCATGGGGGCTCGGAACCCCCAGGCCGAAATGCCAGAACAACACCACCAAGCCGATGATGGATGTCCATCCGTTGGGGTGCAGTTGGCCCGGAGCAATTCCCCACTGCGCGAGGTAGTCGGCCAAGGTAGAGGCAAGGGGGAAACGCAATCCGGCTTCCAGAGCTCGGACGCTGATGGCAACCTGACCTTCTGGCGGCTGGTCCATCCGATCCGCCGGATGGGGGACCGAGAAAGTTACCCTCTCAGGAATATCGAAGAGAGTGCGCCATTTGTTCAGCTCAGCGATGGTGGCATAGGACGGACAGTCAAAGGCCTCCGAGCCAGGATTCGAGGCACTTCGACGAGCCAGTCGTCCGGTTGAGACGACACAGATGGGAATCCCCTCGGGGATGACAGAAATTTCCCGCCCCGACGTGCTGGCTTCGCCTAAGCCTCGAGCTGAGGAAGTCGGCCCGTTGTTTGCATCGCCAGTCGGTTGAGCAGTAGGAGTGTTTCCTGGGTCGGAAGACGAGGACGAGTCGGAAGAGCTGGAAGTCCAGGAGTACGATGGTTCGGATGCAGGATCGACCCCCTGGTCGTAATCCTGCACCGAACCACCAGTAGACGAGTCTGAAGCCATAAGTTAAAACAGATATATACCTTGAGACGTTGGAGGACAGTATGTCTTGGACGGAGACTTTAGGTCGGTCTTTCTTGCTCGGACAGAAAGTGAAAAAGAGCGAGAGTTTGGAGATCGCGAAGAAGAGAAGTGGAGAAAAGAGTTTGTTTCTCACTTATTTATAGTAGAGCATCACGTCTTTTCGACTTCCGGCCACCGAGATTGTGACACGTGGCCGGATCTTGACGCGTGTCCTCCAGTTTGAAATTTAAACGAGCAGCGGCTCGGGGGCAATTTGTTGTGGCAGGGTTAAATGGGGTTAGGCCCCGACTAGACCAATAACTGGCCACGGCCTAAGGGGCTAGTGTTGTGCCCTACCAAAAATCTACCCGAGCCGCCGAGCCAAAGACTTCACCGAGTCAAGCGAACCCGACCTGACCAGAATGGAAGGTCGCGTCTACATAAAACCAACCAGCTCATCGGCTGACCCGAGCAGTCCATCGGACGACCCGTCCAGGAGATCAGCGTAAGGCAGCCGAGTCTGTTCTTTCCAAGGAGTTCAAGAAGGAAACAAATCAAGACCAAATCTTATCCAATTTAGATAGGGTTTAATCTTTTCTTCCCTTATCTATACCCTAAGATCAAGGGATTTGATTCTTATTTTCCAAGTTTCATATCCTAGTTCTAGTCTATAAATAGGATTAAAAACCTCATTCAAAGGGTCCCGAAATCATCGCACTCAAGCAATTAAGAGTTAATTTACTCTCAATACTTATATATAAAATCGTTCTGGCCGGCCAAAACTGACCGACCAGAATAAGCCTAGCAAATTTGCCCGAGTAGGCACCGGGCCATTCTTTTTCGTTTTTTATTCGATTCTTGCACTTCTTATTCGGTTCGATTTCTTTAAGCCGGATCGAGATTTCTTTGTGTTAGGCTAGGATTTTGTGCTCTACAAAATCTGACGTCAACACAGAGGATTATGGTAAAAAGTTATTGGCAGTATTTGAAGAAATAATCAGTGAACGGTTGCAACTTGGGGATGGTAAAAAATGTGATTTGCTTCAAGCAATTCTTGATCTTAACCGAGGAAGTGATGCTTACTTGAATATCGATGAAATAAAGCATTTATTTTTGGTGAGTTTTTTTCTACAAGTATTTACTTTAACCATTGATTAAAATAAAAATGAAGGGATAGTTTCAAATTTTGGGATTTTTCAATAGTGAGGCACTGATGCCTCACGTTTTGCAATTTTCAATATTGATATTAGATTTTTAAATTGTATCAATGTTCGTACCTGTTATCAATTTTTTGTCTAATTCTAACGTAAAACAAAACCTGAGTATTTGGTGGGAGGAAACCGTGAGCCTTTCATCAGACCTTGTTTAACTCGTGTCCTTTCGATTTTGCCCTGATTTCTTAATTTTCTTTTCAAGATTTGCTTCAATTTCTTAAGAAATTCACGAATTTGATAAATTGGGGTAGATCTTGAAAGAAAGATAAGAAATTAGGGAGAAATTGAAAATGTGTCGCTACAATTGGAAGGTTGAAAGAAAAGCCCATAAATTTTCCCTCCTAATACTCAGACTTCGAGTAACACTTCTGTGCACCAGTTGCACAGAAGTGAATTCGTGCAATCCATACTTTTATGTTATAAATGTAGTATCTTTATGTTATAAATGTAATACTTTTATGCATGTTCATTTTAAAAGGTACGGATATTTGTACATAAAGGTATGGATTGCACGAATTTCACTTCTGTACAACTGGTGCACAGAAGTTTTTGTGCATACATATATGTCATATACGGAATGAAGGTACAACTTGCATACAATTTCAAACATTGAATATCAATACTGAAAGTTAATGAATGTGCAATACCAGAGTTAAAATAGAAGTTTGCATGGATACGAAAATTGAATTATCCTAAAAAGAATTTACTTTATGTAAGGACTTAGTTATTGGAGGGGCGGATACAACCACAGGTACTACGGTTTGGGCGATGGCAGAACTACTTGCGAATCCTAGAAAAATGTCAAAACTCAAGAATGAGCTTAAAAGCGTGATTGGTGAGAATAAACAAGTTCAAGAATGTGATATATCTAAACTCACATACTTGAATGCAGTGATCAAAGAGACATTTAGATATCACCCAACTGCCCCATTTCTTATCCCTCACAAGGCAGAATCCGATGTAGAAATCAATGGTTATTTAGTCCCAAAAGACGCGCAAGTACTTGTCAATGAATGGGCAATTGGAAGAGATGCAAGAATATGGTCGACTCCTAATTCATTTGAGCCTGAGCGATTTTTAGACAGTAAAATAGATTAAAGAGGCAAAGATTTCGAGCTTATTCCGTTCGGGTCAGGAAGGAGAATGTGTCCGGGATTGCCCCTTGGACACCTAATGCTACATTCTACGTTAGCATTTATGCTTCATAACTTTGATTGGAAACTCGAGCCAGGAATGAAACTCGAAGATAGCGATATGAATGAATATTTTGGACTTGCACTTCATAGGGCACTGCCCCTCAAGGCTTTTCCAATCAAGCTGTGAATCTTGAAACATGCATATTTTTATTGCAATAAATATTATTGTGTTGGAATCTTAATGCTAAGCAGTTTCCAGAATCCAGCTCCTTTGTCCGTAGGACTTGTGGAATTGGGCCGTGTCAATTCTTGTATTTATACTGGGCTTCAAAGGAGGCCCAATATATACTTCTTGCATTTCCCATCTTTGTTGGCTCATGACGCAAGTTAATGAGGAAGTGACAGAGAATTAAATTTGATTGAATCAAATTGAGATTTATAAAAATAGAAATCCACACTTCAAGTAAAAATAAAATGAAACAAACATTATTTATATTTTTCACAAAATAAAAAGGTAAAAAGAAAATGGTGTTAAACATCGTCGAAAAAATTTGAAGATATATATCAAGTCACAGTTGGCAATCAATTGACGAACTAACTCTTTATGAACCCTTTTTCAATTCACCTTTAATAGGACCTTGGAAAGACATAATTAGTGGACAGTAAAAAGAAAAAGGTTTTTGTATTTTATTTTCTTTATTAAAATGAATGTTCTATAAATATTGGTAACATCAACAAAACCTCTAATTTCTAAACAATTCTCCAACCAGTGTGGTTATATGTTTTGGTATCCATAAATTAATTAAATGTAATTATATATGTAAGTATGATATTAATTTTTTAAAGTATAATTACACGTACATTGGCAGACATGCTGTTTTCCAAATGTGGTTTGAACTTCTTTATTTCTTATTGAATTGTAATCTCATATTTTATTGTACTAATATATATCATAAAATTAATTATTATAAATATAGTTCATACTGATGAAATAAATATAATTAAAAAAAAATATAGAATCGTGTATGCATCGTGATAAGAGTGTCTTGTAAGTAAAGATGTCAACCTCATTTCATTGCCAACATAAACTAAAGCTGCAAACGGATAAAAGAAGATTCTACCATATAATATGCCAAGCTCTCAAGTTACCTGCAAATTAAATATATATAATATTTTATATATTACCCTTTTTGTTTCATGTATTGGTTGGAACTCTCATAATTTTTTATAAGTAATATTCTTATCAAACCGTCTAAAAGTAACACAATACATAATCCATAGTAATCTACAAATCTCATTAAAACAATCAAACCCCATTTTCTTTGTACCTAAATAATGTGTATGTCCGAAAAAAATTGTGTGTCAACTGTTTCTGTTTAAACCCTACCATATAATTATATAATTTTATCTAAGTAATATTCTTATCAAACCGAAAAATATATAAAAAGTAAAAGGTAAAAATCAAACATCTATAACTAGAATCAAAACTAACTTGGAGAGATGAAAAATAAATCCTATCAAGTAATGTGAAAACAAAAGGATGAATGGGGTTTTGGTGAAGGTGAAATAATGAATTAATTAAATAATACAAGAGATAATAATAGCATCTAATGATAGGTGCAAAATTGTTAGTGGGTGTCGGCATATGAAATCAACGTCACGGCAAGTATAGTTATTCAAAATGCCAGCCAAATATGACTTGACAAAGCTAGCTAATTGGAACTTTCACTAAATAGTTGCTTGCATATATAAGCTCTGATTATTAGCACTTCTTTTCTTTGGGAATCTCTTCATTTTTTTGTTGTTGAGTAGGAATTACGATTTTGGTCAAACCCCCAACTCTTGTTCTCATAACCCTATACCCTACATTAATTAATTCATTGTGATTGGATTCCCTTCTGCAAAATCACATTTTGAGCTACTTTGGTTAGGGGATGGAAAATTGGGTGATTTATGATCTGCCAAAAAATTTATTACATCAAGTGTTTGGTATTAATGTGATGATTCTATTGACATCGACTTTAAAGTGTTTAATTGATACATGGAAAAGGAAAAAAAACAAAAAGAGATGAATGTATAGTGAACTTATCATTTCTAAAAGAGGAACATTGTATTAACAAGGGTAAAACCGTCATTTTATGATCTAATCAGGCCCATTATAGTGAAATTAATGATGCATCAGGCTAGATTTATCTAATTTATTTTCTAAAGAGTAATGGTGATTTTTTACGTACTTGCCTTAAATTTATGCAGAATTGAGATGATTACGAATATCTATTATGAAACGAGGATAAAAGCTGAAAAAATAGGTATATCACATCCCTATCAACTATCATCCAAGGCAAACTACCCTTGAAAAAAAAACTTTGAATGAATAAACTTTATAAATAAATCATAGGATGCTTTATACACTAAAGGCTTTCATAACATGGAATCATTGATGCATATAAATCATGAATATGCATGATAACTTTAAATGTGAATATAGCATAATATAGAATAAGTTAAATTTTAATATGCAAAAATATGTAAATGAGGCAGTTATGTAAGCCACTAACTTTTTTCTAAAATCGTGATGGCCGATTTGATATTTGTGCAAGTTATGTGAACTCATCATAATCCTAAATATAAGGTAAAGCAAATTGTAGGTATATTTTGCTGTATATGAGCGCTATCAATACAAAGCAACGACGGATACAGAATTTTTATCGAGGGGGGCCCAATTAATAAAATAATAACAATAGTTCTGAAAATAAAATCATAACATTGTGATAAAGTCAATGTATCACATTATAAAATAACATTTAAAATCAATATCTTTATAACATTTCAATTTGACAAATAAAAAAAAACGATTACAATATTTATGTTGTATTTTTTCCTATTTTGAAATCATTGTAAGATACCTTTGTTGCTAACATTTCCAAATACATCATTTTCTAATGTATTATTAAATAATTATTCAATAGTATATCGCTCATTGGATTCAAAAGTGAACTTTGAATGTTGTTCATTTTGAAACACTTTTTAATATTAGTACTGATATTTTTCTATAATACTTTTTCATTATTTATGAAAGATAAGATAAAATTAGAATTATTAAATATCATTAAATTAACATTACTATTATACAAACTATAAATCAACATCTAGCTTATCAACAATGCTAACTCAAAGTTAACAATTCATAAAATAATAATTAATGATAATAATTCTTTACAATCACTTCATATTTTATTAAGCCAAAATAATGAATATATTATATATTCTATAACAATTGATAATCAAATAAATTAAAATAATATCATTACTCAATGAAGAAAAATAAATAATGAGTTTAGATATATGAACAGTTTACCTTAAAAATCTTAAAATTTTATGTTTTTAATAAGAATTTGATAATATGCAAGTAAAATTAATTAATAT
Source organism: Scutellaria galericulata (assembly GCA_946896805.1). Classification (NCBI taxonomy): domain Eukaryota; kingdom Viridiplantae; phylum Streptophyta; class Magnoliopsida; order Lamiales; family Lamiaceae; genus Scutellaria; species Scutellaria galericulata. The sequence goes on from OX335793.1 coordinate 18,054,548, forward strand.
ACATATTTTTTGAATAAAAATATAAAATTACCTAAAATATATATATATTTTAAATCTCGGGGGCCCAGTGCCCCCGGCTCCAGTGTAGGTCTGCCACCACTGATACGAAGAATATATTAAATTATCTATTATCCACTATCTAGTTGTCCAAAAGTATTATAAGAACATACAATATTGAGTACTATATTGAGTGAAAGTAAAAAACAATAAGTATTTGTTTAAGAATAAAACACCAATTAAACAATAAAAATATTATTAAAAAAAGTGTTGTATGACTAATGTCACTAATCAACAAGTATATAAGAATTAGTTGTACAAAAATAATGATTGTTTATTTGCATAATCAAATGTATCTTAGTTTTAGAATTCAAATACTATTCACATGATTAAATGCATTGTTGCATCCATTTTACATACCAATACCTGCACTAACAAAAAATCAACAATAGTGAAGTTGAGTTCAACCCAAACCAAATGCTCCCAATAAAGATTCCAACATTGATATTGAAGTTGGATATTAAACGCAACGGAATATACAGAACAAATCGAAGCATAGTATATATATATATATATATATATATATATATATATATATATATATATATATATGTGTGTGGGTTGTTTTTTAGAGAGAGAGAGAGAGAGAGAAGATGCTGGGATTGAATATAATGAGATCATGTGAAGGGTGCGTGAAGGGGCTGAAATTAAAAGGAGAGTTGGACCATAGACACACTAGCAACTAGCAAGTAGCAACACGTCTTTATTTTATTAACTTGTTTCTTGTTTTCCCACCACTATCTCGGAAATTAATTGGCTCAACTTTTTAGGGTACTAAAATAAAGTAAAATATTGGGGCATAGCTCAATGGTAAATAAAGGGTTATAGTCATGTTAGAAGTTGTCAATATGAATTCGAATTATAGGAAGATTAATATTGGGATAGAATCTTGTTACTCATATTAGTAGACTCAACCTCAATATCGGTACATTTCGCGGTTTACATGCATGACAATAATAATTTTGAGGAACTTGATTGTTACCCCTAAATTAGTTAGACGTAAGTTTGGAACTGATCGAGTCATAAAAAAGAAAAAGAAAGATGATTCTATTATTTACCTATGTGGATTGTTCAACATCTAGTTACATCGATTTAAGTCTATTCAATTCGACGACGATCTTAGTAAAACGATGTTATTATTATTTATACATAGAGTTCTATCAAATTATTATTATTTAGATAAAGACAAAAAATCAACAAATAAGAAATGTAAACAAAAAGTTTATTTATAATTATTGAAAATGTCGTATACAGATCTAATTCAAATTTGATATTAAGATTTTTAGATGATCTCCAACATAAGCTCGTAAAAAAAAAAAAAGATAATATTTGAGTTTAAAAATATTTTTTTAAGCTTATAAAATCAAGAAAATTAACTAAAGTAACAAGAAGTCATGTTTAATTTATATTGATCGACTAGATAGGTGTCCTAGACGCTAGACACCAGTCTTAACACCCGAATAACACCTAAAATTTTAGATTATTGCTTATGAATCGACTAAATATCATAATTCTCGTATTTGATAATGATTACAAAATGAATTTTTAATGTGCAGTTTTAACTTATTGTCTTATAAAAAAGCATAGATCATTCAACTTGTATTTGATTATTCAACATGCACATTGATCGTATTAGTCAAAGGTACGTAATAAGTTAAATCTTAACTTTGATCATATATACAAATTTGATTGTTAAGCAAAGAGTAAAATTTATAATTGGCTATTGCCTAAAATTAGGTGAAGTTAGAGAAAAATAATTAGCCAATTGGGCAATTAAGATAAGCCTGTGAGAGAGTCAAAAATTGTACAATCCTCAAAACACCACATATAATTGAAGGTTTACAATTTGTTGTCGTGTAACTAATGCCTCACGTTGTTGCTGTAAAAATAAAATCTTATATTTTTCAGTATTTCAAGTAATAAATTACCATATATAATCGTGTACTCAAGGTGGGCCCATACGTAGAACACCATTATGAATTTATTTTTTGAATATATTTATCCTAAGTATATTTTCATTCTCAGATAAAAACAAACACCACTTTTGTAAACAACTTTAGTGTTAATATTGGAAATCGATAATGAAAATGAAACCATTAACCAAGCTTCCCCTTTGATTTCGGCTTGTTTAACAAATTCTTCAAAACATTGCAAGAAAATGCAATTTTAATTGGTACATCGATCTTCTCTCTTAAATCACTTATTATTGTATTACTTCATCTACTTATAACAATAATAATTAAATTATCATTATTACTATACTAACTATTAAAAATAATTAATATCATCATTTCATCTTATAAGTATATATATACGTAAAAACTTATGTGAGACGGATCTTTTTTACTCACACCTCTAACCCATTTTCATTAATTTACATGTGAATTGTGTAATGCGGGTTGTGGGTTGACCCGTCTCACCGTAACATGATCCGTGAGACGGTCTCATATAAGACGTAATCATATATATATAGAGGCAAATTAAGCACATGCGTGTCATTTATATGAATCTTTTTTAAGTATATAATTGGTATTATATATTATACTCAAACATGGAGTGGAAGTTCCGATTCAGTCGTTAATTTTTTTTTTTATATTCGGGAAATTTTAATTTAGTATTTTCCTAAGTCATTATTAAATTAATACGTTGAAAAACATAATTTTTTGAGATAGAGAAAGTAATTAATAAAATTAAGAATGTGGGTTATTTTATAGCTAAAAGGAACTGTAGATGCATTATATATATATATATATATATATATATATATATGTGTGTGTGTGTGTATGTGTGTGTGTGTTGCGTGTGTTTATTATAATGTGAAACAAGTATGTATAAAATGCTTGATTTAAATAGAGAATCTTATAAATTCTATGCCAAACTAAGACATGTAAATTCAAGTCTTTAAGTTATTATTTTCAATACCAAATAGTGAATAGTTTTAGAAGACATTGTGTTGGTCGATGAAATTATTTCGAAAAATTAGAAATTCTGAACACAACTTTATAATACCTATATGCTATTATATATAAGAATCCGATCACAATCGATAAATTCTGACTCAATTATCAGTTCTTTGGATTTTGAATTTTGAAATTTCCAACTATATAAATAATTTCAGTATTATCATGAATTAATTGTAAAAATTGTGGTTCACTCGTTCTCTAAAGCTGCCAATCAAAATAATTTCCTCATCCGAAATGCCTCTATATTTATTTTCTTAATTATCGGAAACTTTATACATTGCATTTATTGATTTCTATTAATTCATCTCTAAATAATAAAGAAGAGCTTTTCAATGCAATAAGAAAATCGTTAATACACAACAGTTAATTTAATCCGAATCTTCTATTATATTTAATTATCTAATATGTAAAATATTTGTTGTATTAACGACTCAATAATTATATTCACCGATTAATCTATAGGAAATTAAAGGTGAATGAATAGTGATATTGCTCAATCCTCAGTGAGTAAGTGATCAAATAAGAGAGAAATTATATATGCTTTGACTTTATGAAAATAAGAAAAGTATATAGAGATATTTTATTGATGAATTCTAGTATTGTTCGACTTGTCCATAATCGGCCATTTTCCACACTTTTTCTAAAAATAGTAAAATTAGAATTAAAACCACTATATATAGTAATTGTTAAGCGACTATAAACAAGTGTATTGTTGCATGTTATATTAGGCAACATTATTATACTACTATTTGTATAACACCTATCTTTTAAATGTACATATCTTTATATATCTTTATACTAATATTTGTATAACACTTATCTTTTAAATGTACATATCTTTAGATTTATCCAAGTGAACATTGTCCATTCATATTAGTCATACCATTTTACTCTATAATTTTTTTGAATCGTGTCTAGTATAATGGCCTAATGAACTCAATATATTATGAGATTATTTGTAATTTACAGTGTCAATCACTAGTCTTATTGATTTATACAATGTCTGATCGATCAGTGATTTACACTTAGCGGATTAAATATAGTAACATGAGTACTCTAATATCATAAGATCATGATCTGCAGCAATTTATATTGAATTTGAACTGAAAAGGAGTATTATTAAGACTTATTATTAATGTATTTATTTAACTTTATATTTATTATGTTATTATTGATTAATATATTCATATATGTGATTTAATTTAATATAACTTTTTATGAAATATATATTGATCACTTTATATTTTTAAATTTAATAAATTTTGAAAAATATGATTAATTATTTAATGGGAGTGTGCACGGACAATTTATTTAAAGAATATGTTGGATCCATTAACTGTATAATTTTCTGTTATAACTAGGAAAGAGGGGTGCATGATCTCATGAATTACATTTTAAGAAACTATATGAAACCACAACATTTCGTAATTAAGTCAAATCCATATTGAATTTTTTGCAACCAGAATGTGGAGCTCTTAATATGATTAAAGCAAACAATTTGAAATCTAAATACATCAAGATACTTTTTCTACCATTATATTGGCATAGAGATGGTTTAATTTAAAATAAAGATTATCTTTACATAAAAACACTTATCTCAATGAAAGAATTTAACAACACAAACACTTTTTTTTTTTTTTTTCTCTTTTATCCAGCACTAAATTGGCGACCTACACATCTAATGTATAAGTAAGATTTAAATACAAACTTAAAATAACAATTCATAATAATATTGCAAATATGAATATAAGGTACATCATGATATATAGTTTTTAATTTTGTTGCAACTTTGTGAATAGTATTTTAATTATCATAATTACTTTAATTTACATAATTATTATTTACATTACATATATGAATGACTAATCGTATAATCATGTTACTAAAATTTACGGGACATCGATTTATTTTAGTTGTATCTTAACGGATTGACACGAACACAATATGATACAACATGAAAACATTCATATAATTTCAGTATCAACATGATAAAAAATTAAACATACTGACACAATTAACCAAACCATGCACTCTTTTTTGTGTCAGGTTAGTATCTCGTTGAGTTAATTTAAAATTAGCACATCATATAAATTAATGAAAAGAAAAAACTAATTCACATTATCAAATATATATATATATATATATATATTAATGCAAAATTTGTTTGTTTTTAGCAACAATGACCAACCGAATCATTTAAATAAGCAATTTCTAATCAAAATTTTATTATCAAGTAATCTCAATTTCGAGTCAACTTTATCTTTTTGTAAGATTGACTCAAATTAGTCGTGTATTTGGTAACAATGGCTTAGGAAAAATTATTTATACAGTGATTAATAAAATAATTTTGCTTCTCATACTGACTAAAAAACAAAATTTCCTCTCAAAAGTATTTGACTTAATATAAGGCATATGAAATAACCGTGCTAGTTAAATCGACATGTATCATTTTCAAAATCATTTGAATTTAAAATATATTCGATTTGTAAAAATTAATGTCAAAAATATACAAACATTATATATGGATACACATGTCAAAAGTTCGACTTCTGAATTTATTCAAGTCCCACATTCAAATCGTAAAACTTTACACGTAATAGATCGTTAGCTGTTAAAAATATCCAACCGTTATAAGTGGTAACATATGTCTCAAAACACCAAACACTTTCCATGTTTGCATATGTCAAAATTTGCAGGGTGGGGTGAATGAAATTATGAAAGAATATATACCATAATTTAAAAAAATTAAAATCCAATCAATGGGAAAGAATAAGGCTAAATGTGCATTGCATTGATGCATAAACAAGGGACAGGTGGTTGGCGTGAGGATTTTGAAAACCAGAGAGGAAAATTTAATTACCTCAAGAAAAGGGGAAAAGGAAAAAGGGTTTTAATTTTGATTTCATTTTTTTTATTTTAAATAATTATTTGAATTGATTAAATGTTGGAATTTTCCTCTCCATTCGGCGCGTTCTTGGGTTGAAAAACAGGCGCATCTGACAGGAAAAGGAGGCATTTTGGTGAGCCACCTTGCAACATGACCCCATTTATGGAGCATTTCCCTTTTTTTTTTCTTTTCTTTTTTTCATCCAATATTAGTGAGGAATAATCCCCTCACTGCTTGACTTTTTCTTCAATGGTTATTAAATATGAAAATTATGAAGCTTTTTTCTTTATTATTGTTTTCTTGAAATTTCTCTTGTCCTGTTCATAGAGGTGTATGAATAATGAATGTGGGCTTGTGTGGTTTTACTCGTTAGGTGTGTTGAGTAATAAAGATTTCTCTCCTCATTAATCTCCTTACCCTTTTCTCTTAATTTTGCAACCTCACCACCCATCAATCTCATTTCATTTCATTTCCATCCCTTCTCTCTCTCTCTCTCTCCTCATCTATTCCCATACTTTTTTCTCTCTCTAGATTTTCTTTTCCTGTCTTTGAAGGTTTGTGTTCACATCTGTGCTTTGTTGTTGATCTTTTCTCTGAAGGTTGGGTGGTGAGGAGATTTTTATCATTGTTTAAAGCTTTGCTATTTACAAGAAATATTGTTATTTTTTTTCTGAAGGTTTGTTCTTTGTTTCTGTTTTCAGGTCTTGACTTTAGATTTGGCGCTGTATCTGCTGCTCATTTGGCTGGTAAAATCCTCAGATTCTTTCATTTGTGTATAGATGTTTGATTCTGACAATTATTTTTGCTGGTTTTTTTGGGTTATGTTTCAAGTTTTGATTTTTTCTTGGTTGTTTTCTCCATTTCCTCTTTTGGGGGATTTCTGTGTTTCCCTTTAGATTGGGCTTTTGGCCTTTTCCATTTTGTAGATGGGTTTAGGATTTCTCCCATTTTTCTCTCCCTAAACAAATATAGATGGGTTTAGAACTAACAAATAAATCTGCTGTGTTTTTAATTGAGGCTGTGTTTGATTGAAGGATTTGAAAATTTTAGTAGCAAATTCATTGGTGATGCTTGGATTGATATGGATTTCAAATCCATCACTTTTATTTTGAACTGATTTTTGAGCAATTTGGGTGGATTTTGAATACATTCTAATTTGGGTTGAGTTGAAATACATTCATTTCAAGTTTTGCATTTCAAATCACTCAATTGTAACTCAACCCAAATGATTTTCTTGGAAGATAGTTTGATGTTTCTGTAGCTGGTTTATTTCTGAGTTTGTTTGGAGTTTTTCTTGGCAAAAGTTTTCAACTTTGAAAGGCTTTCTCTAACATCAGTTCTTGTATTTCCTAATAAAAGAGTAATCTTTGGCTAATACACCATTTCAATGTATATTAATGGCTTTGAAACATAGTTTCTTCGAAAATCTTTTGTCATTCTTTGTTTGTTCTTGCTATTCCCTCTTACTGTGCTCAACGTACTTTCATAAACTTCTTAAGAGCATCAAATATATGAAATTTACTGTTATTGGTTGCAGGTTTGCTGAAGGACTGTTCTCTTCAATTCCTATATTGATTTCATAAGTATTTGAGACAATTCAACTCTAGCCCTAATGCAAGGGCCAGGAAGTTCAGTCACTCCTTCACCTGAAAATATAAATTTTGATCGTGGCTCTGCACCGGATGAACATGGCATAGAGCCCCAAGTGTCGTGGAATAGTATGCAATCTTTTGTTCCAAATCGTCTTCCAGAGTACAGGTTATCGTCAAATGAGACCAATATTCAATACCTGCAACATGTAAGGCGTGATGGGCAGAATCCTGAGTGGAGTTTAGGTGAATCTAGTTCTAGTTCATCACTGCACCAAGGCGATCAAAATGAAAGGAAGAAGGAATGTACATGGAGTTTTCGCCCTCAAGCTTCTCTCGCTCTAGAAGACCACCGGCAATATGGACAATCTAATGTTGTTTCATTGGACAATGGTGATGAAAATCCAAATGGCAACCAGACTACAAATGGATCATTCATCTTGCACAATCCTGGTTCTAATGCCCTTCCTCAGGATCTTAATATGATTTCAGGATTCGTTGATGAAGAGGATGATGATTGCCAGGTTCTTGAACTTCCTAGCTCGTACATGTCAATCGGACCATCTACTCAGTGGCCTCGATCCACCGGTAGCTCCTCGGATTCTCTCAGAATCCCTTCTGGATTCGACGGTGGATATGATGGGAGAGAAGACAGGCCAGGTCGGAGAATGTCGTGCAAGAGAAAAGCACTTGAAGTGCACACAGGACAGTCTTCTGGAGTCGGGGGTTTGAATTGTTTTCAGAATGATGAGAGAAGTCAATGGCATACTAATGCAGCTCCTCAGGTTGCTTCGAGCAACGCTAATATGCCCGAGCAAACAGATAATGACATAGTCATTAGTAACGGTTCAGAGCAAGCAAATCCGAGGCTGAGGCTTGGAGTAGGAGGAGCCGTTTCTGCAAGCCCTTTCTCTTTCACTTCCCCAGAAAACGTAGAAACTTCCAGAAGAAACTTCCGTTTGCGCATTAATGGTTTATACCAACAAGAACCTATACCCGAGAATCCATTTTCAACCGAGACTAATGTTGGAAATGTCGATGTTCCATCTTCTCGGAGTTCTTCAAGATTACGTAGTAATCATTTGTTCGACTTGAATCCAGCTCCTCCAGTGGAAACCGGAAGCCTTCATAGGCAGTCTGTTCTGCACGCTCCTTCCGTGCGCCGACATCATCAATCTAGGTGGAGTGGTGCATCGAGCTCGAGAAGTAGCAGATCATCTGCTGCTGCTATTCCCGATGAGAGGAACGCCGCGCCTTTTGGTGAACCGACGTCGAGAATTATTCCCAGAAGCATTTCGGAGCATCCCATGTTTGTTCCTCCTCCTGAGATGGGAAGTTTACCTCAAAATCCCACAAACTGGAGCTTGCCTGGTGGGAATAATAGTATTGCTGGATTTGCATCTACCTCTCGGGCGGGCCCCAGTACAGGGACAAATTCTTCTGCACCTAGTTGGTCACACCGGAATCCTCCCCAATATCCTCGGAGACTATCAGAAATTGTACGAAGATCTTTGTTGTCCTCTGCAGGTGCCGAGTCTGGAGGTCAGAGCAGTAATCATGGTGTACGACCGAGTTCTTCTTCTCTCTCTCAGGAGATGGCACTTCCATCGGGATCTGAGAACCATGTTCATCGTTTGTTGAACTCGAGATCAGCACTTCTGGACAGACATCTCAATGGTGCTTATGGAATGCCCTATTCACTGAGAACTTTGGCTTCTGCAGGTGAAGGAAGAGGCAGCATTATGTCTGAGGTACTATCTCTAATACTTGCTCGTTTTCTTTAATACACTAAAAATTTCTTGGTGGCGATTTCTTAATGGTGATTTCATGATTTGCTTCACCGTGCCGTGTACTTTATGGAACATTTCTGTGATTCTTGGTGTTGTCGTTTTATTTGCCTTATGCTAAACCCATGAGCAATGTTGATGGAATATCCAAACTTGTGTTTTCTTGAACTATATTAGAAAAATATAACTTATACTTAAATCAAGTTTGGATTAAAATGATGCCCAGTTTTGGATAAGAATTTTTCTGTCAACTTTGAGCCTGTATACTAAATTCAAATTCATCGGCTTGTTTAGGCTTAAGGCATTTGGCCTATCTTATGAAAAAGGCAATTCTTTAAATGCTTGAAAGCATATACCATGATTAGAACCCCAACATAATAGGGGTGGACACAATTCGCTTTAGTAGTCAAACTGATCTGAGACTGAAAATCCAGTTTGGTTCAGTAATCGGGTTGATGTAGGTTTTAAGGTTTGGTTTCGAAACTGTACTGAATACTGATTTTCTTTTAAAGTTCAGTTTGGACTTGGGGCCTTTCTGGCCTTTTCCTAAGCACATTCCTTTAGGCCCAATTAATTTTCTTTTTTCATTATATATCTTTTGAATTCTTGATACTTTGAGTAAGAGTTTGCTGAAGGAGTAGGTAATGCAAACTTGTTTTGTTGCATTTGACAAGTTCTGATCCCTCCTTTTTTGTAAAAATTCCACAAAATTTTGCTCTTCATTCTCGACAATTTGCTTTAGCCATTTCTTTTGCTATGATGTCGTAGTAGTTACAAGAATGTTTTTTTTTGAATCAGAGCATTTTTGTGAAAACAAAACACTTTGGCAGCAAGTGTTCTTTTTATGGCATATTCCAGGATGACTCACAGTTCTTATTGATTCAAGCTTATTTGCCCTTCAATTTTGATTTCTGTTGGTTTGCAAACATGATATCTGGATAAACTTTGAAGAATGTTCTTTCCTTTCCATCTGAGACATTATAAAATTCACAATTACTTATTTATTTTATTAGCAGATTCGCCATGTCTTGGATCTCATGCGACGAGGGGAGGGCCTGAGATATGAGGTTTGTTTTCTTTCAAATTATTATTTTTTTTTTCTAAACATTCACCATCATAACTGAGGTCCCCAAAATTTGTGTGTCTGCATAAAGTCATCCAATATGAGGTTCCAAAGTGGCGACGAAATTGCTTAAGTGGAAGAAATTGGGATAAAGTATTTGTCAACTAAATTATCTTCTATTTAACATTGAATATAATCTACCAGATACATATAAAAGCCATCACACCTTACCCTTTCTCGCTTTCTCATTTGAGCTAATTTCTTACTTTGTATTTTAGCAGCATGCTTTTTTCCAAATTAAATGGCCATTTTCTTGTAGGATGTGATGCTCCTTGACCATTCTGTCTTTTTTGGGATGGCCGATATTCACGATCGACATCGGGATATGCGGTTGGATGTTGATAACATGTCTTATGAGGTGAGGATACAGAATTCTTTTTCTATGGTTTACACCATCTCTTTGCTTTTGCAACATTCGATTCAATTTTGACATCTTTTTCCAGGAGTTATTGTCTCTTGAGGAGCGCATTGGAAATGTGTGCACCGGGTTGACTGAAGAAACCATAACAACCCGTTTGAAGCAAAAGAAACACGTGGAGAGCAAAGCAGACGATCCGGTCGAGACGGACCCTTGCAGTATTTGTCGAGTAAGGACATTTTCTTCAAAGCCCGATTTTTTCCAAGTTCCTTTTAGTATTCATGTTCTTGATTCGCTATATTTTGTAATGTAGGAGGAATATAATGTTGGGGAAGACCTAGGATCGCTAGAGTGTGGGCATGATTTCCACCGAGATTGTATTAAGCAATGGCTCATGCAAAAGAATTTGTGCCCGATTTGTAAAACAACGGGCCTGAATACTTGAGACGAGACCCATTCTTGGCGTGTTTTCTAATGGGCATGAAGAGAGATGTATTTTTGCAACGCAACTCATTGAAGGCGTTGTTGCTCTCAGGTTCGAACAAAATCGGGTGTTCTCTCTATGCTTTCTTTGCTTCTTTTGCCTCATTGCAGGCCTTCTCCCTAAATTATCATTCTTGACGATAGAATGATTCTTAAAGTGAAAGTAGAAACTTGCACAACTGCATATTTAGTCAACAATGGCACTAGATTCTTGAAAATTCAACTTTTTTATTTTATTTTATTTAATTGTTATGCAACATTGGATAATTAATCATTATTTTGGCCTTTCTTTGTTACTCTAGTTTGGTGGTTTCTTGCATTTCCTTGTTAAGAAGCATTTTTGTAGTTGGCTTGAAATGGATTGTAGAAGGTATTTGGATGAATTTCTCCCTAAAGATTTTTTTTCTGTCTATTTCTTCTCTTATACCCAACCACAAATATTACTTTTATAATTGCATCCACTTAAAAAGTCTATATTTTAGTATATTTATTTCAACCTTTTCCTCCTTAAATCTTCTTTAGACATGATTAAATGATATAATCTGGTGGTATTGAATAATATTGAGAATCGGAGTTTAAATCTTTCAAGGTGAAACTATGATCGAGTGTTTACTTGAATGTACTATATTTTGAACATTAAAAAAAAAAAAGAAAAAAAAAGGGCATTTCATGATGAATTTTAATTTCCCTAGTGGTGGCTAATCATAATCCTTCTAGTGACCCTATAAAAGATCGACCCAATCTATTAGGCAAAGCAAAGTATAGGGCAACCCACATAAATGAAGATAAATAAATTCGGTAGCTAAATTACTTTCTGAGTTGTTATGCAAACCCTCATTGAAAGAGTTGGAATAGCTTATTTCATCCCTTAAATATAAGATTAGAGCTTCAATTCTTTTTGGATTTTTCTATGTGACTAAAATGTTTGATTCATTTATGAGTAACTCAAATGTAGATATTCCTTTTTTATAATTGATCTTAAACTAAATCCTAGATCCAACCAATATTTTCAGAATACGACTGGTTCAACTAGTTATTGGGTCTTGATCTGATCCAAATACTATAAAAATTGGGAATTGAAAATGACTGGAAAACAATTAAACTTTAATTTTTTTAATTAAATTTTGCGATTTTTTATTTTTATTTATATTTTTTTGTGCGTGATCTAGAATTTTATCAGACTTTCTTTTAATAACTAATATTTTAAACACCTGATTTATTGTCGCAAATCTAATTATATTATTTTTAAATGAAAAAAACAAATTTCAAAATGATGTCTTTTATTATTAAACACACTTCTTATTTGATTTTGGATTTTGTCAACTTTTTTTTCTCTCTCTAAATCTAGGGCCATAATATGGATTTTTATATCTATACTATACTAATAGCAAGACAGTTGAAAAAAATTATCGAGTTGAAAAAGTTACCGTATTATCATTTTATTTTATTTTTCTATTGTGTACTAACTTTTGGGATTTCAAGAAGAAAATTATGACACCACCTTCTTATTGACCAATAAAAAATTAGTTGATTGGTAATAAATATTTTTTTATGAATTTTAGCTTCCTCCCCAAGCCATTGATCTGGCTTCCTACTCAAGATATCGATGTATATATAACCCATGAAATTGATGTGCATTCTCAAATTCACAGTGAATTCAACAACAAAAAGTTGGCCTAAGTTTATTCTCAATTGTTATATTCTGATGCAGAATAAACTTTATGAAGATTTTCACTAGATGAATTAGAGAACTCCACAAAATCAGTTAAATTATAATTCAAACGAGTATGTTTTTCAAATTTAAGACAAAATAAGAGTATAATGTTGAAATTTACAACATGATTATTGTCCTCAAACCATGATTATTTTGAAGATATGAGTAAAAAAAAGGATACTGATATATATTAGTACTATTTATTTATTGACCAAGAAAACAATCTATAGTTGAGTATTTATTGACCAAGAAAACAATCTATATTTGAGTTTTCACCACTGATTATAAGCTGATTCAAAGATGAGGAATACGTATGTCAATTTGGTGATTCAAAGATGATTAATAAGTATGCCGATTTGGAAGAATTTGGTCTATACGGTGCCCATTATATTGAATAATTATAGATACACGATTTTCCACCCTTCTCTTAATCCCAAATTCCATATGAGCAAAAAGCACTTCGTGCGAGATAGAGGGGTGAGAGAGAGGAAGATAAAGGAAGAATTATAGGGAGGGGGAGAGAGAGAGAAAGAAGAATTGTAGGGTGAGAGAGGGAGGGAGAGAAAAATGAATTGAAAATACTGCGTATCTGTATTAGAGGCTGCTAGTTTTTTTTCTCTTATATGAAGGGGAATGTTAGAAAGGATTTTATTGAGTTAATAACTTATTTATGGGCTATACATATTTGAGCTAAAAAAATTGGGTTTTAAATTTGTTGAGTCTATATATTTCCAAGTATTATATGGGTATATTATATTTATAACTAACATTGTGCAAAATATATTATACTTTTAACAAATATTTAATTAAGGTGATTAGACAAATCTCAATTTCAAAAACAATATTATTAATATTACACCAAGACAAATTTTATTGTATTAAAATGATTTTATTATATGATAATACGCGCAACGCACGGGTACACATCTATGTACTTATGAATTTATTTTATGTTTTCAACTTTGTTAAATATATTATTTAAGTGAGTATTGCATATACATGTTACATAGATAGCATAACACATGAGATAAATATATATAATTGATAGTCATCTTAATCGATTTTCTTGCCGATTCAGTTATAAAAACATTAGATGCAACTAAAGTTTGATAAGTTGTACAAGGCACATGCGTTTTCACAGTTCAAGTCTTATTTGGATGGCTTTCCAAATCAAAGTTCAAATAGGGATGATCTATGATTGTGAAAGTTGTCTTCTTAAAAATCACACGTAATTTCCTTTTTTTTTTATTTATTTATTATATACACTACTCATATAATAATGATAAAATTATATATTCAATATCTAAAAGTTTTTCTGAGAAAACTATTTTAGATTTAGTTATATAATCACATGGCCATCGATCTATATATATAAATTAAAGGAATAATTTATAAAGTTACATTTCGTGTCTCAATTTTCATCCAATAAGTATAACATTTATTATCAAATTCAGACTGAAATGATATGAATGTGTGTGTTCTTGAATGCATTTTATCTGATACAATATCAACAATCACATTTTAAATAATACTTTATTTTCTATCCCAATCAAATATTAGCTACAAGCACTACCTATATTTAAAAATGTCATTAAAAATACATGTATTGTGTATTGAAAATTGAAAATATTAAAACCAGAGAATCTTCTATGACAATTCTTTACTTTAAAATGTATTTTACCTCATCAATATATATCATGTATATATAATAATATTTGTCAATATATAGTAATAATAATGAATATATATATTTATAAGGGACAATACAATATCTTGACCTAGTGGTAGGGTAATAAATTCATTTATTCCAAATTTCCTACACGCAACTTGGAATGAGTCACATAGGGAATGGTGCCTTTGAAAATATAGAGTAATCTGTTTTGGGGTAAGATGGAATCCAGTTGGATAAGGTATGCAATCAACGATGTAACAAAAATTTCTGCTCTTAAATTTTTTAAATTTTAAATAAATACTGGTCTCATTTGTGTTAATTTTTGTAAAAGCGTTCACGAAATTTAATTTTATGAGAAAACAAACAAAAAATTATAATTCTTAATATAAAATTTGATTAATGAAAATGGATTTAAATTATAGATTTTGTTTTATAAAATTATATTCATGAAATGAAATGAATTTATATAACTTTGTGTATATGTTGAGTTGTCGAAGATAAAATAGTCAGACATAATATAAAATGACACTAGTATTAAATATTTGTGAAAACAGTTCCAACTGCTCCATAAAATTGTTATTATATCTCTCTCCTTTTTTTTTTTTTGGCTCCATATAATTATTTGTATTCTCTCTCTCTCTCTCTCTCTCTCTCTCTCTCTCTCTTCATTGTTATTATATTTGTATAATTTTTTGGAGTGTATATTTATCTGTGGATATATTACGAAATTTTGAGTTGAAATGATTATAAAATTAACTTCATTTGCTTAAAGAACTTTATGTTTAAAACATGCTGTTATTTTGAGAATATATCAATATATATTCATCTAATTATTTATATATTATCCAACATTACCTGATATTGTTATAAGATAAAAATATAGTAAAATAAAATAATAATATTTTCTAAAAAATAATAAATGACTTTATTAAGAAAATACTCTAGAGCTTTTACCACATTATACTTATCATAAACAGAATATTTAGTTAAATATTACTTTATTCTAATCATTTTACAAAATGGGTATGAATCTTATTATACGGTCTGACTTATATTTCTGGTCATGTTTTGAATTTAAATATTTACTTTTAGGTCCCTTTTAAAGTTCCAATAATTAAGCTAACTAAATAAAACTAGAGAGTACATTTGTATCACTACCAAGGGCAAGTCCTAGAAGTGAAGGATGGTTTGGAGATTAAGAGGAAGGTGAGGGACCAATTAGTAAATAGACAAAAAAGATTAGCAAGAATTAAGGCGGGATGACCAAAGATTAAAAGCTCTATAAACATGGCTATAAACTCAAACTATTTTCCAAACGAGGAAAGATGAGGAAACCGTTCTCTTTTCCAAACTTAGAAAATTAGAAATGTCCATTACAAGTTACAACACCACCTTTCTTGATCTTAATCTGTAAAAAGCACAAATCTTGAAAATGGGTTTTTAAGACAACAAACAATAACATTAACCCAAAATCCCTTTTATATTTTTTACTCGAAGTTGGGATTTATTTCCCAGAAATTTCGACAGGAAAAAAACTGCAAAAAGGGTTTTATATCTCCTGGTTTTGCGTTTCGGACAAGGGTTTTTGGAGTTGAATCATAAAGAACAGAAAATCCTCAAAAAAATCGAATCTTGCTTCTTTTTTCTTAAAAAAATTTGAAAATATTTTTGGGTTTTATTGATGATTGTTGTGTGATCTTAAGTGCTGCTAAAATGTCGGATCTTTATTTAAGCAATGAATCTGAAGACATGTCTTCTTTTCTTCAAATTCTTCTCCAAAATTCGTCGTCTTCAGCTGCCACTAATGATAGCACCGCTGTTTCCGCGGCTGCCGGCGGCTTGTTCAGCGGCGGAGGGGCGATGGCGGAGTCTTCCACCAGCATCAATTTCTCTGATCCCAGCTGCTTCTTCGCCGGAGATTCTGATGGCTTCAACCCTTCTTCCAGAGGCAAGAACTTGCCTTCCAGTTCTGAGGTACACCAAAAAAAATTAAATCATTATTTCCCATATTTATATTGAATTTCTTTTGGTTGGTGTTGATTTTCTTTTTTCGGTTTATTACCCTGTTTAAAAGAAATCGTTTAATGTTGATTAATAGCTTTCCAAATGGGATGTTTGTGACTTGAAATGTGTATATTTTTTGTTACTTGTTTAATTTGTAGTACATAAGCTATTAGTTTAGTAATATTAAAATATTCACCTAGAGTAATTTCTGTTTTTTTGGTAATTATAGTTTGTAATTTATATTTAAATTCTTGACTTTGCTGGGATGTTGCTATCATGTGTGGTGCAATCAATAATCTCACTAATTTGAATTTCTTTCTTAAAAAAAAAAATGATGAAATATAGGGACCCGAAGCTTGTGATTTGCCACTCAATCATGCTCTGCCACGTTCCTCTTCGAAGAGAAGTAGAGCTGCTGAAGTTCATAATTTATCGGAAAAGGTTTGCTTTGATGTTTTGCTTATATTCAGAATGCCAAGATTTCGTAATGCAGATTTGTTTGATCAATAGCTGTTTGTTGACAGAGGAGGCGAAGTCGAATCAATGAGAAACTGAAAGCACTTCAGAATTTGATTCCCAATTCTAACAAGGCGACTATGTTTTTCTTATCTTTTCATTTTCCATTTTGTTCATCTAACTACTCTGCTGGGAATTGATCTGATGTAAGAATTTTTGGTGTTTTGTTATGCTAGACTGACAAGGCGTCGATGTTGGATGAAGCCATTGAATATCTTAAACAACTTCAACTACAAGTTCAGGTTTTCCTTTCTATTCTCTTTCAACATTTGATTGTTGGATATCATGTTCAATCTATTGAAACATAGGTGCATTTTTTTCTTCGTTTTTTGGTTACTCATTTAATCCAACTGCTTCATTATTTCAATTGAGTTGATTGAGACTGTTAGACCTCGTCTTTGCAATTCCTTAGCTATTTCTTACCAGCTCTTTTGTCCTATCATGAGTTCTGTTTCGGGTGTCGGTGTCTACCATTGACTTGTACATTGTGCATGTTTGTGGATCGTGACTTAATTCATTGCTAAATGATACAATGATCGTTCTACAAATGCTATTAAGTTTGAAGGGTCAAGATCTTTTGATGCCTATTCTATATATAATAGATTTATAGTATGAGGATGTTGAACAGAAGATACTTAGATCACTTAGGGCTACTTGTGTTCTGAACATGAATGGTTATAACTAATAAACGAGCTAGTTTTCTTGATAGTATAACTTGAGCCATCACCCGTTTATCTCTTTGAATCTCTCAACTCCTTAATTTGAGCAGATTTTGGCCCTTAAATTGTTCGAGGACATTCAAGTAACTATGCTAACTTGGAGCTAACTATGCTAAGTCAAGTTCACTTAAGTTGGAGGGAAATTTGTTCTCCTTTTCTTGAAAATTGGAACTTCAATGCATTTGCAGATGTTGACAATGAGAAATGGGTTGAGTTTGCATCCGGGCTACTCACTAGGATCGTTGCAGTCAATGTTAGCATCCTCAGCCGGTCTGGAAATGGACGAAGGTAACAACACATTGCTGAACGTAACTAGAGGCACAGACACACTCTCTAGGGACAATAGCATCTTTTTACAAAGTGCTCTCGAGCCCACCAACCCTAGCTCCTCAACCCTTCCAGTCCTCGTGCCCTCGACTACAAACCCTACTAATTCCGGGATGCTCCCTAGTTTTGCACCTCCAATGCAGAATCGTTATGGATTGCTTAATCATTTGGCGTCCACCAAGGTACATAATATGTTCAAGAATCGAGTTTGATGTCACATGTCTCGTGATTGATCTTGTCTCCATTCTTGCAGGATATTTGCCGGGATGATACATTGTCTCGATTGCAATTGGATATAAGTTGCTCGGGGAACAATTCATCTCCCGGTGTTTCTTCATAATATAGAAAAAGAAGGGTATACATTGGAAGAGGTGATGCTTATTTGAGTTGGTGTGAAATGAAAGATCATTGTTTATAAGTGTTGGATATTGAACCTTTCCACACACAATTGTTTTCTTCTAATCATTGAACCTCTATATTTCATCTTACATATAATTGTTGTACTTTTGATTGTTTTGGTTCTCTAATTTTACCATTACTATAGTTTTAGTTCTTTATCTATCTAATTTTAAAAATTTATGATTTATAGTCTGGTTAATCTGCTATATCAGGTAAAGTGATTCATTGCTCATTTTATATTCAGACTTATGTGTTGGACAATTTTTATCGACATAGTACCTATTTGAATTTTGACTAGTTGTAATTTTTTTATATTAATAACAATAATATAATTTGAAAAAAAAAAAACTTTAAACTTACAGTTTTTTTCAATTTTCCTCTTGGTACTTTAAATTAATACAAATGTTACTTATCAATGAATTTTTTGTAATTATTTTAAAAATATATTCTTTTAAGTTATGTAATTTGGATATCAGGTGAAAACATATCATTTTAAACTATTGCTTTAGATTAAGACCACTCTAGTCCAAATTTTTATTTATTTATTTTAAAATTGAATAAAAAAAGCCAAGCATATAATAGTAGTAGAGTAGCAGTAGACGAATGCAAGTGCAACCACCATAAATCACAAAGCTTTGTCCTACTCTACTAAACTAGTCACTAATCTCCAAATAAAAAATCCCATCACCAATCTTCTAATATACTATTCATATTAAATTAAATTAATTAAAACTAAATAATAACACCACCTACCAACAATCATAAGCAATCATCATTATTAGTTTCGTATCTATCCAAACAATCCAACAAATTTTTTTTTTTTTTTTTGAAGAATAAGAATAGAAAATAATAAGAATCTTGCACCCAATAAATAAAATTAATGGTTGTATATTAATTTTTTAAGTGAGCCTTGTGTAAGACCGTTTGACGGATCCTATTTCGTGAATCAGGTCGGGTTGGATCGAACATAAGAAATTATGTAATACTTTTATGTATATTAGATAATACTTTTGTATTATATTATGGATATAATATAAAAGTTTTACTTGATATATAGAAAAATATTATCCGATACAAAAAAAAAAGTATTACTTAATACATACAAAAATATTATATATTACACAATTTACACGTGAGAAGAGTACATGGGGCGCCCTTAGGATCCGCACATTTTTGTTAAGACCTGACCCAACTCAATTCGAATCATTATCCCATAATACAAAAGTATTACCTGATATATAGAAAAATATTACCTAATACACATAAAAGTATTATATATTTCTTATATCAGACCAAATCTAAAATGCATTATATAATATCAAAGTATTACCTAATATATAGAAAAATATTACATAACATACATAAAAATATTACAAAATTTTTATATTCAACCTGACCCGACCTACCCAACCCGTCTCACGAAATGAGATTTGTGAGACCGTCTCACCACCAGACTTTGCCTAATTTTTGTACTCTCTCTCTCCTATATTTATTATTTTCATCACATTAGATTTTTTATTTTCTACATATATATAATAGTAATGATATTTTTGTTTCTCTTATATTTTTTTTTTCATTTTTCTTATAGGTTAAAATTTAAAAATCAAAGTAAATTGTTCGACTCTCAGACTCCAGTCTGATCATTACAAATTCATAAGGTCTAAACTTCAATTCAAGTTTGAATTTGGTTACTAAAATAAAAAAGATCAACTAATTGAGTTAGACTCATATTTTACTTGATTAAAGTCTACTGATAATTAACCAACATATTTCTACTATAGCTTAATACAAATACAAATAAGTTCAAATATTTAACTTCAATGCTCTTCTATAGTCCCTTTCTCAAATATATGGCCATAAAATCATAAAAGCATAAATGTGTAAATTCGACCTTTAACATTTGTAATTTTTCATGTAAATATAATGTAACTGCTACGATGCCCCTAACTTTCAAGTAAATTTAACAAAATTGCACATCTATAATTGATATGAGTAATTAGTTATTAGATCATCTTAAACTTCAAAAAAAAAAAAAAAATTCTATTATCTATTACATGTATAAAAGTGTGGATATTTCTTATAAAATATGAATTGTCAAATATATCTTTATTAAATATTATTATTTAATGTTATAATGTAATTTAGATCATATTTAAATAGTTTTATATTACAATCCTAATTTAAAATATTATAGAATCCTATTATTATTAAAACTCTAATATAAAAGTGTTATATATAAGATATTTGTATTTTTTTTTCTTAGTTTAAATTGATCTCCACGTGCAATTCACGTGATTTGAAACTAGTGTGTGTATAAGAAAGTTTTTTTTTCTCTTGCTTAAAGACTAAAGTATGTTCTATTTAAAGATCCATTACATCTCTAACTAGGACTATGTCCATATTTGCACCAACCTAATTGAATACATATATGCATATTCACTCACCCTTTTGTGGAAATATGTTCAAACAGTTTTTTGTAATAATACATATTTTCTATCAACATTTTTTTTATAATTAAAACACCCTTTGCATGGACCTCACTCCAACCAGCTCCCTTTAATTAAGTACATTCCAATTCCATGATATAATGCAGCATATTACATAATCACTATACCTTTAATAATGTCACATATCATGAAATACATTGATCATGAATTTGCCAAGAAATGTTTGAAGTGTCACACTTTGATGCGAGCAGTTTTGTCATATATGACAACAATGGATTGAAAAAAACAGTTCTTATAATAGTGGTTAGTAAAGTGTGTATTTTAAAATTGAGTTTGTTTCTTGTGAGAGTGTCTCACATATGATATGATTTAAGTATGTATTTTTCAATTATAAACATGTGTTTTATAAGTATGTTTTTTTACAGTATAAGTATGAGTTATTCAAGTATGTTTTTTACGACTATATATAAGTATGTTTTTTTGTCTTATAAGTGCAACCGTCGCACCGTGCGACGGTTGCACATGAGTTTTTACCTTTAAAATTTTGTCCACCGTATTTGCATCTTTTTTATTCAAGAAAACATTTTCCTGACATCATTACACGCGCAATTAAGCAGCGTAGAGTAAAACGTTATTCTTAAAAGAAAATACACACATGATCTTCTATTATACTCCAAAATTCCCAAAATAAATTAATATTGTTTCACAAAAATTCATATGAGACGGTCTCACGGATAGTTACTGTAAGACGCTTACGGTCCATCACCCACAAACAACGTATGAATTATAGGATTTTGGTTGTGGATGATTGTGTTGTGGGTTGACTCGTCTCACGCAATATAATAAAAATTCGTGAGACAGTCTCACAAGAGACTTGCTCATATATTTTTTTAGCTATTTTCATATAGATTAAGAAATATTACATAAAGGCTAATATATCCCTATTTAAATATAATTTTTGTTGGAGTTAGTTTTTTCACGTTACTCTTGACAACCCCCTTTAATTTGATAGGAGTAAACGAAAATATTTTTAAGTAAATTATTGGTAAATATATTTTGAAATTTTAAAATAATACTTATTTTAGGACAATTTTTTTTGTTAAAACAATATTTATTTTGGAACAAAAATAATACTTAATGTTACATTTCATATTTCAAAATATTTATCACATATCACTTATATTCAATGTCATGAAACACAATACTACCACCAAAGAAAATATGAGTTTGCAAATCCAAAGAAGATCTAAAACACAGATAATTAGCATTTGCTTAAATTCCACCGATGGATATTCACACCAAGCTTGTCCAAATTTTCCAAGAAACAAACTCTTGTGGGCCCTTTTCCCATTTGTAGAAGTTCCATCATTACAGCTTGCTTACCCCAACCCAGCCCAACCCACCCCACCCCACTCCCACCCCACTGTCTTCTACCGCCACTCCACAATCATCTCTCTGTCTCTCACTCCTTTCTGCTCAAGTCAAATGTCTCCAAATTGAGAGCTCAAGCCCACATTGATCGCCTCGAAGAAGAGATGTCTGATGGAAAGCCCGCCTTCCTCAACGACGAGCTCTCCAAACGGACCTCCATTTTCGGGCTCCGCTTATGGGTCGTCGTCGGAATTTGCGTCGGAGCTGCCATCGTCATCCTCCTCTTCCTCATCTCTCTCTGGTTCACTTCCAGAAGAAACAAGAAAACCTCTCTCTCGTCAATTCCCCACAAGAGCTCCACCATCCCCACCGTCTCCAGAGAAATCCAGGAGATTCGGGTCGACCCGACCCGTACCCACGACCCCGACCCGAAGCTGCTCCTGCCGGAGCCGGCTCCGGAGCCCGACCCGGTTGAGGAGCAGAGGATCCACATTGAGATTGGGAAGGAGCACCGGATTGCCTACCCTGAGAAGGCGGGCCCGGGCTCCGGTTCGGGCCACGGGAGTGGGGAGGTGGGTTCGGGCCCCGAGGTGTCCCATTTGGGGTGGGGCCATTGGTACACTCTGAGAGAGCTCGAGAAAGCTACTAAAGATTTTGCTGATGAGAATGTGATTGGAGAAGGTGGATATGGCATTGTTTACAAAGGTGTTATGGAGGATAATACTAATGTGGCTGTCAAGAATTTGCTCAATAACAGGTTATTTCATCATAATTCAAGTTTAAATCAAAATTGAGTTGAATTCTTGATAATCTATATGTTGAATCATGATATTTTGTGTTGTGTTTAGGATAGCATGCATATGTTTTGACTAAGAAGATTGAATTGGTTGAAAGAGCCTTTTTTTTTTTTTTGAATTTGATTATTTTTTGATAGAATGTTGGATATGTGACTGTATGATTGTTCAGGGGTCAAGCAGAGAGAGAGTTTAAAGTAGAAGTCGAAGCAATAGGGCGTGTTCGACACAAGAATTTGGTGAGATTGCTTGGCTATTGTGCTGAAGGAACTCACAGGTAGTCTTTAAATTGGAATTGATTTTGTGTATCATTTCATCTCTAGATTGTGTTGTTTCAAGAATTGATTTTAATTACGGATATTCGTTTACTAGGATGCTTGTGTATGAGTTTGTCAACAATGGAAACTTAGAACAGTGGCTTCATGGAGATGTAGGGCCTTATAGTCCTCTTACATGGGAGATTCGTATGAACATCATACTCGGAACTGCAAAGGGGTAATTGCAAATTTTTAATCGGAGCGTATTACTTCAATTCCTTATATGCTGTTTTTTTTAACTCAAACTTGTTCGCGGTCTCAGATTGACCTATCTTCACGAGTGTCTTGAACCTAAGGTCATTCACCGTGATATCAAATCGAGCAACATATTATTGGATAAACATTGGAATGCTAAGGTGTCCGACTTCGGTCTGGCAAAGCTCATAGGCTCTGAAAAGAGTTACATCACAACACGAGTTATGGGAACATTTGGGTGAGTCATCTGTCTTAGAAGATATTTTTTCGATCACCATATCAAAATTAAGGATATAATTGACTTTTCGCTTCTCTTCTCCAGCTATGTGGCTCCGGAATATGCCAGTACCGGCATGTTGAATGAGAGAAGTGATGTGTATAGTTTTGGCATTCTTGCAATGGAAATTATTACGGGTAGGAACCCGGTGGATTATAGCCGTCCCCCTGGAGAGGTACATATGGAACCATAAACGTTACTTCATTTTGCAAGTATTTGTTTGATCCTTTCATGTATTCAATCGCATATGAAATATAAAAAAAATCAGGTAAACCTCGTTGATTGGCTTAAATCGATGGTTTCCAATCGGAATTCAGAGGGAGTTTTGGATCCGAAGTTACCTGAGAAGCCTTCTTCAAGAGCATTGAAACGTACCCTTTTGGTAGCCTTACGATGTGTAGACCCGAATGCTCAGAAGAGGCCAAAGATGGGGCATGTCGTACACATGCTAGAGGCCGATGATTATCCTTTCCGTGATGTAAGTTTGTGTAATCCAACTATTATATTTTTGGCATTTGGTCGGTATGGTAAATGCAATCAGAGTGACATTTATTAACTAGTACCATGTCGATAGTTGCTTTAGTTTGAAGACATACACTTGCATTCATCATATTTAATTGGATAAAAAACTTTTTCCCATCTGAATTATACATGATTTGATTTTTTTTTTTTGTATAAACTTTAAAACGTCCTACTTTTGTCGTATGAATTTGATGCATTTTACTGTATGAGACAAATGTAAGCCATTAAGGCTAAAATTCGTCTGATATGATAAAATACATCAAATTTAAAGTTCATATGATAAAGTAGAACGTGTCGAAAGTTCTACAAAGAACTGTCAAATCACATATAATTCAGATAGGAGAATGTTTTACCCTATTTAATTTCTTACTCAATATTACTACAACATCAAATTTGGTGGGCATGTTGGTTCCTTGGCTAGCAATTTTCCTCAAAATTACAGGATCGTAGGGCAGGAAGGGAACACGGACGATCACATCGTGATGGCTTGAAAGAAACGGCAGTGGAGAAGCGGGTAATTGAACTAGGCGATAGTAGTGGATATGAGAGCAGTGTTCAAACCGATAGGACTTTGTTGAGGAAGCAAGAAACTGATGACGAGCAATAATCGTCCGTTGCAGTATCTATAACGATCGGTACACCACTAGCCTATGTAAATATGTGTCATTTTGTTCTCACCATTTCAGTTCATTCATACATGAGTGCTCATTACATGTTATATAGCTGATAATATTTAAGGTTATTAAGACACACATACCTTCAATATGATTCATTTGTGATGTTTGATAATCCAGCCCTTTTGTGTTTCTTAGGAAGATCATATGTTTCCTTACAATGCAAGTGGAATTAGTTAAATCGTTCAACAATTTCTTCGATGTAAAAGTATACAAGGTTGCTAGTGTTATCTCGTGATTTAAGCTCGATTTTTTCACTTCATTTGCTGGAATATTATTGTGTTTCAATCTTGTATTTTATTTTATCAATGCATGATGTGTATATTTTACTACTCCTGAAATGAGAGCTTCCTAATCAATTTCACCCAAGGACGAAAATTTCGATTTCGGTAGAAATTTCAATAAATTGATTTTACGGAAATTTCGATGAAAGTTTCGATTTCGGTAAAAGTTAGAAAATGTCAGAAATTTTGTTAAAATTTGGGAATTTGGATATGATATTGTATAAAATATTATAAATAACATTAATACATATATTCAACTTAAAATTTCAAATAAAATGATATATTTACAACCAATATTAGAATTAACTATTATTAAAATGTTGTCTGATATAATAACATGAGAAATTCAAAATAATTGAATACATTATTACTATAACCAAAAGGAACTTCTAGGAGCTTCAAATGAATAAGTTGGCATATCATCTTGATTTAGACAATATTGATACCAGTTCATGACATTAGATTGATTTTGAGTGTAATCATGAATATGTCATTCATATGCCCCTCTGTGAGTTATCTCATCTTTTCAATCTGTGAGCTATTTACGATAAATATGTAAGAAAATTATTTGATTGTGACACGTTATAATTATAATGTGCAAAATACAATTTTTTTCCCTTAAAAAATTGGTATAATTCATTATAAAATATTATAATTATTTGGGGTAAAAAAACAAAAATTTCACCGAAATCAAAATTGAAACGAAATTTACCGAAATTTCGAGATTTTCAAACATTTTATACTATAACATCACCGAAATCGAAATTTACCGAAATTTCAATGAAATGCTGATAAAATTTATTCAACACCATTTCAATTTTGGTAACTCAAAATTAGTGAAATTTCGTGAAATTTTTTTCCCTGATTTCACCTTATTATTAAATTAAAACAAATTCTTTTTTTTTTTTTTCAAATCATTTTAACGTAAATTCATCTCACGGGTCAAGATTCACGAGACGTATCATGGCTCTATAAATATAGAGTGGGTGGTACTATAGTCCGCAGCCATAATGATTGATAGAGTCCAACAGGTGGGATGAGAGGTGGCCGAGACAGCTAAGATTTAGTAACAAATGGCTGATTTATGGACCCCCTTCTTTAATATGAATTATGACATATTGGCCTATTTTACATTAATAATTCAATTTTTGTCTAAAATAAAGTGTGTGCCTAATTAAGGTCTCGAGTTTAGTAGGTGAGAATAGGACAACACGATATTTTTAATTTTATTCCGTCAATACACGCCCACATGTGTAGAATGATGTTTAAATGCCACATGGATTGAAATAAGTGGAATTACAAATGTGACAAAAGTAATATACATATTTATATGTTTTTGGTTGGATTTCTGGAATTGTAATTTTCGTATTATTTGATTCGATTTTGAATATACAAATACAAAAGTCACTAAAACTTATAATTGAGAATTTCAATCTTTTGGGTTTTTGTATTTCTAGATTTGATTACAAGTCCCTTTTTTTATGAATTGTTTAAAGAGTTAGTCTCTTGTGCACCAGTTGCACGGGCAATTGGGCTGATCCGAATCCAATTAACAAATTATATATATTTTGATTTTTTTAATTATTCTAATCTCATCGACCTCTCTTTTCTTCTTTCAGCGCCTCTTATTTGCTTCTCTCTTTTCTCTCTTCTCTGCTTTTTTCTCTCTCTTTCCTCAACCCATCTCGCTGCAATTTCTTCTTCTCCATCTTCCACTCACATCTTCTTCTCTGTTCATGCATTTCTTCTCGAATATTTACGAAATATATTATCAACAATTGAAAATTGCAAATAAGAAACATAGAAGATGAAGAGTATTCGTCAAGCGTTCATCCCAACGAAGTGCTTGCTTTTGATTCGGGCATGGTGTTAAAAGCTCAGCAAAACCTGTTTGTATACACTTGCGACATGCGTCGAGTAGAGCATCGCCTCTGCAAAGAACAAGGTCGTTGGCTCTATCTATGCCCTGCCCAACAGACACATTGTAGAAACCATTGTTATCGATATTCATATACAAAGAGGAGAGAGTGGCGTTGAGATTGGAACTCTGTAGGTGCTATCACTCATGTAATTCCCATTGTTTAGGCATTGAATTTGGGCCACGGCTATGAGGTTTGCTTTAATGTTATCAGTTTGAAAAACATGAAATTGTGTCTAATTTCACGTTTTTTTGTTGTATGATAGGTGATCGTTTAAATACACGTGAAATAGTTGAGTTATCTATTGATGAAGAACAATTTGTTGATGTGTTGATACAATTTCTGAAATAAATTAGGGTAATTAATCTATCTCATAAAAGTATTATATGTATAACATAAAAGTATTACTGAATACACGTAAAGGTTTTCATGTTTTTTTTATACTTGATACATTCATTTAGCTCAACTTTACTACTGTCATATAAAGGTGACACTAATAAAACATAAAAGTCACCCAACAACAATGTAAATGTATTACTGAATACATATAAAGGTTTTAAGGTTTTTGTATACATGATACATTCTTTTAGTTTTAGCTCAACTCTACTACTATCACATAAATGTACAACTAATAAAACATAAAGGTCACTCAACAATAATGTAAAAGTATTACTGAATACACGTAAAGGTTTTTACGTTTTTTTTATACTTGATACATTCATTTAACTCAACTTTACTACTGTCATATAAAGGTGACACTAATAAAACATAAAAATCACCCAACAACAATGTAAAGATATTACTGAATACATATACAAGTTTTAAGGTTTTTGTATACATGATACCTTCTTTTAGTTTTAGCTCAACTCTACTACTATCACATAAATGTACAACTAATAAAACATAAAGATCACTCAACAATAATGTAAATGTATTACTGAATACACATAAAGGTTTTTATTTTGTAGATGTCACATAAAGGTATTAACCACACTACGTAAATGTATTAGTGCATTTATTTAAAGGTATTTCTTTATTTTACTTAAAAAATGATTTTATTATTTGATTGAAATATATTAATTGTATCACATAAATGTATAGGTTTTATTGAATAAAGGTATGAGTTGTTTCACATAAGGGTTACCTTTATATCATATAAAGGTATAAATCATTTAACATAAAAGTATTACTACATTTACATAAAGGTATTATTTTATTTTAATTAAAAATGATTGTATATTTCCATTTTTACTGGAATATATTAGTTATATTGCATAAAGATATCAAATGTATTGCATAAAAATATTAGTTGTATCATGTAAAAGTTTTACAGTATTTACTAAGATATAACATAAAGGTAATATTACCATAACAAAAAGGTCTAATACGCTTAACTTAAAGGTCCGATACGCATAACTAAATGGTATAAATAGCATAACTAAAAGGGTATGAAATTTTGACAGAAAATGTAAAGGTATGAAGATCATAACATAAATGTATGAAACTCATAACATAAAAGTATAGAAGTCATAACTAAAAGGTACACATATTTTCTAGAAAACTGCAGAAACTACAGAAATTACACTAAGTATGTTGCACCCTCTTCCCGGCGCGTGCCAGCGTGTGGATGGCCGTGCCGACGAGTGAAATATTGTACCGGGTTGGGCCGACCCGAATTGCACGGATCCTAGATCCGCGCACCTGGTGCACAGAAGTTTTTGTGTTGTTTAAATATGTTTAAGATTACTAATTACGTATTAAAGATTCTTATATCCATTATTATTGATATTGCAAGTTGAACAATATTAATTTGCATGTCAAAAAGTATTACTATACTAATATCAAGTTGAAAATATTAATTTGATTGGTATTGCTTTACATGATGAAAAATGATATTTTTATAATAAAAATAATTACTTTAAACAAAGGAAAATTTTCCTTCTACCAATATTATTTTTGATCCAATTCACCGAATAAACTTAATTAAATGTATATGATGACATTATTTTATTGGTTAATATAATGTAAATGTAGAGGATTAAATCTACAGTCAATTGGTTACATTTATGAAACCTGAATTTAGTTAACGTTCCATATATTAATTCTCAATTAAATCATTTTCAATTAATTTAAAGAAATTACACTACATTTAATATGTCACTATCGAACATGTTGAAAAAAAAGGCCGATGCTATGAGATTTGGACTGCCAGACTGCCACTTTAGACCCGAATCAAAACGGACTCATATCTTGTCAATCTTGACATGGTCAATTATTTTATTTTATTTTTTAATTTTATATTTTTTGCCCCAGACAGACTTTTGTCGGTGATCATCTTTTCAATCATCTTTCTATTAATAAACACAATACTTTTTATTTATTTATTTATCAAAATAATAAACCCCAGTATATTCCAAGAATTCCGCTCGGAATAAGCGAAGTTAATATTTTATGTTCTTAGCCAATATATTTCATAAGGGGTTGATTACTTATATTTGAAAATTATCTAACTTCTCTTGGAAGTTTATAAATTATAGAAAATATTTTTTATAAGTTTTCATGTTTTACTCTTATCAACCCACCTCCAACTCTCTCCCATCACTACTTTCCATCAGTATAAGTTTTTGAACCTCCGAAAAAAAAAACATAAAAAACTATTCATATCATTTTGGTAACAGAAGCACGAGTTTGAAACGTGACATCGAATAAAAAAAGGCTTAATAATTGCTAAAGCCTAAAAGAATCATCATTTTTTTAAAATTGCAATTCAATCCCTATTTTTTTAATTTGGAGAAAAATCCATCACCTTTTTTCAAACTTGCAATTTAATCATAATCCTTTAAATTTAGCAAAAGAATCAATTTAACTCACTATTGCAATTTAAATCACAATTGTATCCTCCAACAATTCGATTTCACATGTCAAACAAAGTAGCATGTTAAAGTCCAATTGCAATTAATAATGTATTAAAGACGTAATTTTTATTAAATGTTGAAATTGTGATCTCCAAGAAAATCAAATATGGTTCTAATCACAATAATTTGTCAAAAGTTATGGTTTTTTTCTTCTTATTTTTAAAAGTCGGTATTATGAAAAATGTTCTGAATTTTTTTCGCTAAATTCAAAAAATTTGAATTAAATTGCAATTTTGAAAAATGTGATAATTTTTTAAATTTTATTTCCAATTAAGCCAATAAAAAACAAACGGGCAAACTCAATAAGGGATGCAAACATTATTTAGAATAAATAAATAATCTCACATTTCATATTTGGATATTTTGCTCATCTTTAGTCCAAAAACAGGTGATACTAACTGTATACAAAACACCACACCATGCCTCAATGGAGCATATAGTGGACCAGAGGCAGAGTTTCCCACTAACATCTTCTGCTCCTTTTTCGTTTGCTTCTTCAAATAAAGATTACTTCATTTCTTAAATCAATTTAAGAAACGATAATTTATTTCAAATAATCATTAATCAAAAAAGAAATGTCTCAATCAAAATTCAAAGAAGATAAGGTCCAATAATAGAGCAGATTTCACAACAAAAGTCGTTAACTTGTCCAGTTTACAGAGCAAATAAACCAGCTTACAGAGATGAGCGCCGTTAACTCATCCAATTTCCGTTTACATTTCTCCACTAAAAAAGCCATGGAACTTCTCGCCGTTCCTCTAATCCTTTGCCTTCTGTTATCTCACTCCGTTAATGGCGATTCATCAGAAAGATCAACATACATTGTTCACATGGACAAATCCCACATGCCCAAGGCATATTCCAGTCACCATTACTGGTACTCTTCCTTGCTTCAATCTCTCAATTCCGACAACCTCGAATCCAAGCTCGTCTACACTTACGACAACGCCTTCCATGGATTCACCGCAGTTATGTCCAAATCTGAATTACAAACCCTAAACAAATCTCCAGGCTTCCTCTCAGCTTACCCAGACGACGTCGTTACACCAGACACCACCCATTCCTACAAATTCTTATCCCTTAACACGGCCACGGGCCTGTGGCCGGCGTCGCAGTACGGAAAAGACGTGATCATCGGAGTTGTGGACACCGGAATCTGGCCGGAGAGCCGGAGCTTCGACGACGCCGGAATGACTGAGATTCCGGCGAGGTGGAAGGGGAATTGCCAGGCTGGTGAAGAGTTCAACTCCTCATTGTGCAACAGGAAGCTCATCGGAGCTAGATACTTTAACGAAGGAGTTCGAGCAGCCAATCCAGGTGTCACGATCACGATGAATTCAGCCAGGGATGATTCCGGCCATGGCACCCACGTGGCGGCCACCGCCGCCGGGAATTACGTCGATGACGTTTCATTCTTTGGCTACGCCAGCGGAACGGCACGAGGCGTTGCTCCTCGTGCGCGTCTCGCTGCGTATAAGGTACTCTGGAATGAAGGAAGCTATGAGTCCGATGCACTTGCAGGTATCTATTCCTATTCATTTCATTTTACAAATATTCACTTTGTTTATTATTCTAATTTGAAACTTTTAAACCTAACTTTCTTTGTTTTTCTTGATAAAATATGTTTTATTTTTCCACATAATCAGTTTAGTTAAATTAATTATACGTAATTGCAAATACATGTACAAGATACTTAGTAAGCAATCAAGCCTTCAAGCCTCCATGGACTCTTTTTATATCAAGTGCAATTCATAAATAAAAAGATTGCAGCCCATTTAAATTAAAACTGCTTTTTGAATAAAAGAATAAATTTGTAGTTATAATATTTTTAAAATAAATAAATATTAATAACTTATTCAATTAATTATTATATATATATATATATTATTTTAATATTTGCGCTACTTAAATTGAATATGATTATATCCATATTCAAATAATATTCGAATCTAAAAAAATATAATTCTGATTCTTTGAGTTATTTGAATTCGAATGTCGGATTTGTTGGAAAAACTCAAAGGTAGTTCTTCAATTAATCAAAATGAAATGTTACAACTTAAATAGAAAACTGACTAACAACTAAATCTAAACACGTGGTCCACTACTAACAATCAAGCACTATAAACTTGGGGATCCTATTTGACTAAGTAAACTCATATTATCAATTAAATAACTAAATAATAAAAATTATTCCTAACACCCTTCCTTAAACTGATTTCTGCTGAAAAACAGTTTACACAAAATTTCTTCTTTTTTTTCTTCAGTATACTTCTTTTACGAAAGAAGCATATTTTCCAGTGCATCGCACTCTATCAATCTTGGACGAACGCAATTTTTCGAACGCCTCAAACACTCCATTGGAGAAACGCAACTTTTCGGATGCCTCAAACACTCAATTGGACGAACGCAACTTTTTGAACGTCTAAAACCATCATTAACTTGGACGAATGCTACTTTTCGAACGTCTCAATCCATCAAGCACAAGAACTCCTCATTTCTTTTCCAAAAGAAATATATTAGCTGCTGCTAATCGAACACTTCTACTCCAATGAAGTATTCCACCATGTTCTCATACTAAAAATAGATACATCAGCTGCTGCTGATTTCACCACACTCTATAGTCAATTTTGACTGCACCAAATCTTGAAGACTTCACTCATCTTCAACAAAACTCTTTTCATAGCAAGAGTTTTCCAGTCTAACTCCAATGGTTTCCAAGAACCATTTTCAAACTCAAAAGCACTTTTCTATGCCTCTCGGTGGTGAAATGCTTCACATCTTTCCCAATCTCTCTATTCTTGCTATTAATGCTCTCCATTTCTCTAATAATGAACTCAAAAATCCCATGATCACCATTTTGATAGATTTCCACATTTTCTCTTTCTTTGCATCATCGAGCATGCTTTCATATTTCTCGTTCATCTCTTCATCCCCATCATCTATCTTCACTGCTCCGAAATCGTCCTCTACCCCCACAATCATCGCATTCCAAGAAACCACGTCTCTGGCAGACATTTCATTGAACACCTGATGAGCATATTTTTATCACTTGATTAGCCTTCATCTTTATGCGCATATTAGCAACCCCTCCAACATTTGGCAACACTGTCCAATCGCCTTAATGCCATCATAACTCTCCTCTCATTAGTGCAACTCCATCTCCTGCAACAGCTCACATTCTTTTGCCAAACTACCCACACCTTCCTCACTAACATTCATCAAGACTACTCTCCACAGTTCCTTTTCCTACTAACAGACTCCTCATCCATCGACAAATCACCACCATTACTAACTTTATCAACAACACACTTCTTCTCCTTAACATTCCCATTACAGCAACTTCTCAATCCTTTCCAATGACGATCCGACCCAATTCCAGATCGTGGATCCGAACCCTCATCGGCAACTTCACAGCCTCGTCTCCACTTTCGTCACCTAAATCTCCATCATTCCATACTCCTGCTTCTTCCCCACACTTACTTCACGTTTGTTCTCTTCAGCAACCTCACACTAAACCACGTCGTAAACCCCCTAGCAACCACCATTTCTCTTCCAACAATTACCTCACAAAAAATGCCATCAAGCAACGGCAGCCAATAACAATTAATGAAAAACAACAAATAACCCCCTCACTCTTCTCCTCTTCGAAAAATCTCGTTTCTCTCCATCACACTTAAATCTCTCCCCTTCAATCACATAATTCACTGGATTTCCTCCATTTTCATGGAACAAAGGAAATCGATATTCAAAGCAGTGCAATTTCAGAGAAAACAAAATTGAATTTGTTGAAAATCTCTTCTCTCTCTAACCCCCTATTTATCTTCCCTTTTTGCTTTTTGTTCTCTCTCTGGCCAATGATCAAATTGTAAGGGCTTTAGCAATTTTTAATATAATGGGACAACATATTTATATAATCGGAGGTGTTCTGCCGGAAGAAGATATATGAACTTTTCATAGCAAAAGCCGGATCACAGGTCAGATCCAGGCTCTGATACCATGTTGGAAAAACTCAAAGGTAGTTCTTCAATTAATCAAAATGAAATGTTACAACTTAAATAGAAAACTGACTAACAACTAAATCTAAACACGTGGTCCACTACTAACAATCAAGCACTATAAACTTGGGGATCCTATTTGACTAAGTAAACTCATATTATCAATTAAATAACTAAATAATAAAAATTATTCCTAACAGGATTGAATCAGAAAAAATTGATCATTTTACATCTCCACTTGCAGGCATTGACCAGGCCGTGGCAGATGGAGTCGATATCATCTCGATTTCCCTGAGTTATCGCCGGGTTGCTCTATACGAAAACCCCATCGCAATAGCAGGTTTTGGTGCTCGAGAAAAGGGCATCCTTGTCTCCGTCTCGGCAGGAAACCGTGGCCCGAATCTCGCAACACTGCTCGAAGGGATCCCTTGGGCTTTCGTCGTGGCATCAGGCACGATGGATCGTTGGTTTTCTGGTAATTTAACACTCGGAAACGGTAAAGCCATTACAGGGTGGACTATGTTTCCAGCAAGAGCCGTTGTAAGAAACCTGCCACTTGTCTACAACGAAACCTTATCCGCTTGCAGCTCGAGTGAGTTACTAGCCGAGGCCCCAGAACGAAGCATCATTGTGTGCAACATAACGGATGAAACCACCAGCTTCTTCTTCCTAATGCGATATCTAACCCGATCCAATGTCCGGGCCGCCATCATAATATCCGAAGACACCAGTATCCTCCGATCCACCTCGTTTCCTTTCCCGGGTGTCGTGATTACTCCCACGGAGGCCCGTGATGTCATCAAGTACGCATCGGAGAGTGGATCCCCAACAGCAAGCATACGTTTCCAGGAAACAGTTGTCGGGACAGGCCCGAGGGCTGCTCCGGCCCTGTCAGGCTCCTCATCCAGAGGCCCGGCCCGAAGCTACCCTGGAATCCTGAAGCCCGACATTACGGCCCCGGGAGTCCTGATCCTGGCAGCTTACTATCCTTACTCAACTACAGTAAGTATCGGCGACAACATGTTCCTCGAGACGGAGTACACTTTGTTGTCGGGGACTTCGATGGCGTGTCCACACATATCGGGAATAGCTGCGCTTCTCAAGGCGGCACATCCTGACTGGAGCCCGGCGGCCATCCAATCGGCCATGATGACGACAGCGGATACACGGGACAATACCGGAGAAAGGATTAAGGATATGGGGTTGGATTATCGAGTAGCCACCCCGGTCGGGATAGGATCAGGGCAGGTTAATCCGAACCGGGCCCTGGATCCGGGCCTGATATACGATGCAACAATCCAGGACTATGCAAACCTGGTCTGCTCCATGAATTTCAGCCCTGAAGAGACACGAACCATCATAAGATCGGGCTACAACTGCTCGAGCCCGTCCTCGGACTTGAACTACCCGTCTTTCATTGCTCTGTACGATGTTCAAGAAAACAGGACGACGTTGACGAGGACGTTCAAGAGAACAGTGACTAATGTGGGCAAGGGTGCAGCCATGTACAAAGTGAGGGTGGAGACGCCCAAGGGTAGTACGGTCATTGTACAACCGGAAAGATTAGTGTTTGGAAACAAGTATGAGAAGCAGAGTTATTCTCTTACAATTCGTTATCGGAGTAACAATAGGTTTGTTGTGACAGATGGTTCGATCACTTGGGTTGAAGAGAAGGGCCCACACAGAGTGAGAAGTCCTGTTGTTGTTTCTGCGGGGATCAATATTGATGACTAGTTTTCTATAGTTTCATCAATGGTAAAAGAAAAGTGTTACATGATCTCATTGTGATTAGTTATTATTTTCTAAGAACTATCAATATTTCTCTGTATTTAACACTTCTTCTATTCGACTTGAAAAAATGTGTATCTAATGTTTCAAATGTTTTATCCAAGACAATGGAGTATTATTTAAAGACAAGACATGGAGTTATAAAAAAAACAAAAAAACATAACTACAAATACGAATTATTTCCCATGAGTCATAACTCAAGTTGCCTCTCAACTCAACATATGTTAATAATCATTTTTATATAGGACTTAATATTAAACATAATAAAAAACATATATAGGACAAACTTAAAGAATTTCTGTGCAAGTAAATAAAATTAAAAAAGAAAAACCTTGTTATAAGCTATTAATTGGAAAGTGAAATTCAAAAGTTGAATAAACATGAGAAATAATTATAACTACATATAGAAAGGGTCCGCAACAGTATTAAAAAAATTAAAAGGAAATAAATAGATAAAAATCAAGGTATAGAACTTGCGGAGTAAGAAGTTTGGTTTATTAATATATATAATATATTTATGAAAATTAAGAAAATTATTTAAAAGAAACTCCAATATTAATTTAATTTTTTGAAATAAAATAAACAAATAAACCAGTTTGATTAATTAATCTGATTTTCAAGTTTCAAGTTAAACAAAGTGGTGACAAAATTTCAAACTAATTTCCGTTAACATTTTAAGCTAAATAGAAAAACAGTAAAATATACATGAAATTTTGAATTAGTCGAGATCAACTTGATCAAAACTTGTGCAACCTTAAATTAGTTAACAATTACTGATTCTAAACGGCACGAAACATCAAAAACTATTATCTAATCCTGTGAGAAGGCAACATCATGTGACTTTATTCTTTACAGCAAATATCAAGATTTGAATAGTTAGAGCCACGTAAGAAGATAAGGTTGAATTATTAAAAAAAATCAAATACTGGCCCCCAACATACTATTACTACATATCCTAATATTGCACCAATTTAAATGAGAACCAATTTTCAGAGGAAAATGGGGTCTCTGGATAAGGCAATTCCTCTAGCTTTGTTGTCATGGCTACTCTTGTTTCATCATGCTTCAACTCAAAGATCCTCGTACATTGTCCAAATGGACAAATCCTCCATGCCCAAAGCCTTCTCCACTTGCCACCATTGGTACTCTACAACCTTAAACTCCATGAAAACAACCGATCTCGATTCACCGAGTCGAGTCTCCTCATCCCCAGTTGTAACTCAACCGACTCTTGTCCATACATACGACAACGCTTTTTATGGGTTCAGTGCAGTGTTGTCGAAAGACGAGCTTGAATCCCTGAAGAAATCACCTGGATTCATCTCAGCTTATAATGATGGCCCTGTCACACCTGATACCACCCACACATACAAGTTTCTTTCACTCAACACTGCCTCAGGATTATGGCCATCGTCTCAGTACGGGAAGGATGTCATCATCGGTGTTGTCGATTCGGGCATATGGCCTGAAAGCCCAAGCTTCCGAGACGATGGCCTGACCCGAATCCCTGCCAGGTGGCGGGGAACATGTCAAATCGGACAAGACTTCAATTCATCACATTGTAATAAGAAGATCATCGGCGCCAAATTTTTCAATCAGGGCCTATTGGCGGCCCAGCCCGATGTCATGATAAGTATGAACTCTACGAGGGATACTTTCGGGCATGGGACCCACGTGGCTTCCATAGCTGCCGGGAGCTATGTAGCAGACGTCTCGTTTTTTGGGTACGCCCCGGGCACAGCACGAGGCGTCGCACCTCGTGCTCGTCTCGCTATGTATAAGGTCCTGTGGGACGAAGGAAGCTACGAGTCCGATGCACTTGCCGGCATTGATCAGGCGGTTGGAGATGGTGTCGATGTTTTATCCATCTCTTTAAGTTACCGTACAATAGATTTGTACGAGAACCCTATTGCCATTGCTGCCTTTGGCGCAATGGAGAAAGGCATTTTGGTCTCTGTTTCTGCTGGAAATCGGGGCCCGGATTTCGCAACAGTCCTCGAGGGAATCCCTTGGGCTGTTATAGTAGCATCGGGGACCGTTGACCGTTGGTTTTCAGGGATGCTAATGTTGGGAAACGGCGTTAGCATCATTGGATGGTCAATGTTCCCTGCAAGAGCAGTTATCAAAAACTTACCTATCGTTTACAATAAAACTCTATCAGCCTGTAATTCAACAGAATTACTATCCGAAGCTCCACGTGGAATCATCGTATGCATCCAAACATTCGAAACTCCGGAGATTTCTGACCAAATTAGATACGTCACAGAATCGAATGCTCGAGCAGCTATTTTCATTTCCGATGATAAAGGCATACTCCGATCCACGTCTTTTCCCACCCCTGGTGTGGTAATAACACCGAGAGAAGGAAAAGACGTGATCAGATATGCCTCAAAGAGCTCAGAACCCACCGCTACCATCACCTTCCAGACCACGATCCTAGGGACAAGCCCTCGCCCTGCTCCAGCTGTATCATCTTCCTCATCGAGGGGCCCAGCCCGAAGCTACCCTGGCCTTCTGAAGCCCGATATAATGGCACCTGGTGTGCTAATACTAGCCGCGTATAACCCTCTTGCATCTGTGACCAACATGGGTACGAATGTGGAATTATCGAGTGATTACAATCTCGAATCAGGTACTTCAATGGCCTGTCCACACATAGCCGGAGTCGCCGCCTTGCTAAAAGCATCACACCCCGACTGGAGCCCGGCAGTTGTACGATCAGCCATGATGACAACCGCGAGCCCACTGGATAACACCGGAAAGCCCATCAAAGATATGGGAACCGATTACGGTGTAGCTACACCGTTGGATATGGGAGCAGGGCAGATTGATCCCAACCGTGCGATGGATCCGGGCTTAGTGTATGATGCCACTGCACAGGATTATGTGAACCTCATCTGTGCGTTGAATTACACGCGCGAGCAAACTCAGACTATCGTAAGGTCCAGCTACAACTGCTCGTATCCGTCCACTGATCTTAACTACCCGGCCTTTGTCGCGCTATATGATCCACTAGAAGAAAGAAGTACTAAAACTCAGAGGTTTCGCAGAATGGTCACCAATGTGGCTAATGGTAATGCTATTTACAATGTGAAGGTGAAAAGGCCAAATGATACAGTGATCACAGTGTCTCCAGAGAGATTAGTGTTTCGAAAGAGAAATGAGAAGCGTAGCTATACGTTGATTATACGGTATAAGACGTATACGGATTATGTGATTAATCATGGATCAATCACTTGGGTTGAACAGAATGGAAATCACACTGTGAGAAGCCCCATTGTGGTCACCCCAGGATATCCTTCGGGATAGATTAATTAATCAATGGTTTGGTGCCTATTCAATGGCTTCATAGCACCATTGTTTGATTACTATAAATTTGATTCTTCATTTTGATAGTGATCATTGTTAAGGAAAATAAGGAGGTAATGTAGAGAACTATATGAAATGAAGTAAATAGAGAATATCCATTCAAGTTTCCAATCAATGTTTTGAATTAAATTAGTGGCCTCTGTAGTCTAATCTGCTGCCTAATATAGCAGCAACAGAAATATGAGAAAATTCATCATCACTTCTATTTGTTTTTTTGTTTGTAGGAGTACTAATTGGCATGGACATGACTTTAATAATTTGTGTGTATAAATTATATAATTTGAAGATTAATTAAGATACTTAAATTTTTCTACATATACATATTCAAATATTATAGCTTGATTATGTTCTGGTACAGATCATCAGTTAAAGTAATTTAAGTTTGTTCGTTACTTCATAACAAATGCAGACTTCAATAAAAAAAAAATGCTGACCAGAAAATTTGTACTGAGACAAAAAAGGATTATTATAACATGTTTAAAACTTTGAGCTACTATTACACCCTACATTTAATACTAGGACACCTATTTTAGTTAATAGCAAAGCTGGGCAACAATAATACCATGAGAGACGTGAAAATGAAGTTGTTATGGTACAATGTGAATAAATTGGCAATTACTATGCTGCACATTATTTTTCGAATGAAAAAACTGTACTTCTTAATGTGGAAAAAATCTTGATAAATTATTGAAATAGTAAGGTAGTCTAGAGGATAGACTTTTAATCCTATAAATATGATCACCTAATGTATACACATTCTAATGTGTAGTACTATATAGTATAATATATATTAGGACTTGATTATAAATATAATTTTATACATTAAGCACGAGGATGAACCAATAAATAGGATAGGAATTCAGGGATGGCTTCATATTTTAAGGTGCTCTAGGGGAGTCACAAAATTAAGGCCTTTTTATTTTAAAAACAAATTAAATATTAAACCATAACATTTTTCGTGTCATTTTATTCGAGTGTCTAAGAAGCAAGTTCAAGAACTATAACCCAGTTTATAGAATAAGTTTATTTTACTTCCAATTTGATTTCTTAACAAATTGAAAATTACTCTTACATATGAAATTCTTGACTATTTAATAATCTATTTAGTTATCCCGAAAATTGGAATAGATCCATGAGAAATCTCATTCACTTTGAGGCCCACAAATCATAGTCTAGTACATCATTTTAATGAAGTCATCTTAAATTATAACAACTAACATATTGATGCAGCGAGCATATCGAATGAATAGAAAACACCTTCTATCGAGGCGTTGATTCAATGAGAATACCGGCAAGATAGGAAATTCGGGAAAAGCCCTAAAATTATCAATTTTCAACCAGCCTCCAAAATAGTTCTCAACAACATATAAATACCAGAAATATAAAAGGAAACAAGGAAATAAAAGAAATAAAAACCCAAACATACTGGGCTGAAAACAAAACATGAGTAAATAATAAATAAAGTCCTCCACCACGTCTATTTCTTCAAATTGTCAAGCTTCAAGGGATCAACTTTGCGAAGATACATCATCGCAGCTTCGTCTCCACCACATATTTAATTTTGGCTAATGTCGATCCAATTTTTTTCACAGAGTGGAATCGATCAAGTATGTAAATTGTTGAAGTTTGTTTAAGAAAATGTTAAAATTCTCACATTAACAACTCTTAATATGCCCACTAATGATTTCATCCCTTAAAATTATAGAATGAAAAATTAATAGATATATATTAAAATATATAACACAACAATAGTGGACATATATTATTAATGTGTCCACGATGGTAGGGTAACATATTTGTGTTTGTTTAACTTTTTATTATACTTCCAAAATAGTTTGATAAAATTGGATTGTCGAATACAAACTAAATTCAAATTACTTGCTTCGTTATCATTTTTTTTTTTTTTTCAAATACTTTTGCGGATCAGTTTGAGCTTGATTTTTCTGAATAAAAACAACAAAAATAGTATATCTAACAAATCAACTCAAAAATGAACTTTTAGTAATCATATTTGAATTTGAGTTTATTGAATAATTTGATTTATCTTTCAGTTGTTGCGTCCCATGTTTTTCTTTGCCTCAAGAAAATGAGGTGGTTGCAACATCCATTGACTGATTAGAAAACGTGCTGTTTTAAATAATTGATAATTGGATTTGATTTTGTTAATAAGCTGATTTGATTATCCATGTTCAATATTTGGCATTCAATATTTAACTGTTATCAAATTTAAAATGTTGATCAAAATGTGTACTTTCCGTCAAATGGCATAGTTCATGTCATTTTCCCCTTTGCCCTAATGACTAATTAATATCCCTTTCATTATAATCAAAATCCAAATTTTCTTCAATTCTGGCCCATAGTGCTGCTCTCCGATGAGTAATTTGAGTGGTGTACAACTCTGGTACTGACTCAAACAACACAATGTGAATGTACAAATGAACTTGCAGAAGGTACAAATATTTGGTCGGAAGTCTCTATACCAAAATCTATGTCTCATTTGTATATCAAATCAAAACTACGTAGTTTTGAATGAACATAAGTTTTCTAATTTAACCGTTAGTAGCAACCGTTGTTATTTTTTTTACATGAATATTACATGGTTCGAGTGAGATAGTGATTTTGGATTCAGAGAATCTGAATTGATAAATATTTGGTGAATGCAAGATTTCTTGAGGTAAAAGTGGAAGAAAGTTGGGAACAGATGGATAATAAAAAAAATACAACATGGTCCCTTTTTTCCTTATTTGGGCACCAATTTTTCCTCAAAATTGAAAATTTTCATTCAAACATTAAAAATGGAAGATTTTGCCTGCAAGCTAGCTATATAAATTTGATCAACTTATACTAATCTTTGAGGCTAATTAATTCACAAAAGGATAATCTTGTGTTACGATTTTCCAGCAAGAATGAGCTGGAACTTATAACTTTCTTCAACTTTTTCTCAAGATACTTCTTTCTTCCACTCAACAATTTTAATCTATGATTTCAATCATTTTCAAGAAAACCCTGTCTATTTTATAATACTCAATTTACAAATATCAAGGAATAGTTCCATTTCATGATGTCTAATTTAGAAACCTTGGATACCCCAATTCAAAATAATATTTTATTTTATTACAGAGCATGTAGTGTATAATTTTGATACGTCTAGATATAAAATTAAATATTATATATATATATATATATATATATATATATTATAAGAGATGACCTTGACTATAACAAAACCTATTATTGATGTATAAAGTGAGAGATAAGAGTACATTATTTAGATATATGGAAAAAAATGTGAGGACAGCATGAGCTAAAAAGAATTATGAATGACTCCAAATTCAGTGGCATTGACATGACTGCAAATGTCGCATTCTTAGGCAATCACATGCATTTGGATATTTTTTCATTTGGGTCCCAATTTAATTTGTTAATTTGCTACAATTAATAAACCCAACAAAAAGTAGAATAAGAGAATGTCAGAATAAG
Source organism: Scutellaria galericulata (assembly GCA_946896805.1). Taxonomy (NCBI): domain Eukaryota; kingdom Viridiplantae; phylum Streptophyta; class Magnoliopsida; order Lamiales; family Lamiaceae; genus Scutellaria; species Scutellaria galericulata. Next base: position 18,097,493 of record OX335793.1, read on the forward strand.
ATATTTTTGGTAAATTAAAATCTTAATAATAAGTGTTTTTGCATTTCAAAATAAGATATTTAAAATTTATAAAAGAAAATTAAGAGTACTATTTCATCTTACTTTTTAAAATAAGATTTTATTTTATCAAACTTGGTAATTTTTATCGTTTAAATTATGTATTTGTTATTACTAACATCTTATAGTTAATTCCATCATCACAATTTATCCAAACACTTTAAATACTAATTAAAATATAATAAGACTTTTTATAAACTCTGATAATACCTTATAAAATGTAATATGTTACAAAATCTTCTAAATAAATTTACTCAAACACCCTCTATCTTCATTTTTTTAGAGAGATATACGTTAATTCAAGATAAATATATTCAAAACGCATACTCCCACTTCATAAATAGTCGAAATTTCTAATAAAAAACTATTAGTTTTATTTGTATTCAAATATATAGTTATTATAATGTGTGATAATGTATAATACACAAAGCACATCAATGGTCCCTTTCCTACAATAAAATCGAATGACTTGATATTACAATTTACACTAGTTGTTGCCCTAATTAGTTGAACAAGATTCCCTTTCTTAAAACAAAAGACCCATATAAAAAAGATTGACAAAAACATTCATGGTAGAATGTCTATATCATATCATTGCATAAATTTTGTCTTCTCCAAAGTTCAAATTATAACACTAAACACTTCTTTAAAAAAGAAAGATATTTCTATGAAGTATAAAATTAACAAAAAAAAAAAACTAAACAAAAAACATGAACAACTATTGCATAATAATTATTGATGATAATTAACCATTTTCTTGAAATTTTCTCAAGGAATAATACTCGTGGCAACAATGGGACTTCTAACTACACGATCACCATTCGATTCAACCCAAGTCAAAGAACCATGCAAAAGTTCATCTTTTCCGAGCTTTGGATCTTCGATTAAAAGCTTAAACCCTTGCTTCTCGTGCTTGTCACTGAACTCCAATCTCTCAGGCGAAACGGTGACGTTTAATCCCTTCATGACACTCAAACTCGCAACGTAAACCGACTTCCCATCTCCGATGTTAGTGACAGTCCTATGAAACTCCTTCACTTTCTCAGTAGTGTTAGCGTTGAAGTATGCAATAAACGAAGGGTAGTTAAGATCAAGAGAAGGATTCGAACAGTTGTAAGAACTCGATCTTGTAATTGTCTGAATCTGTTTATCAGTATAGTTCAATGCACATAAAAGATCAATATAATCCCCTACACCTGCGTCGTATATTAACCCAGGATCCAACGCCCTGTTGGGGTCCACGTGGCCAGCTCCCATGTCGAGAGGCGTGGCAGATCGATTCGCCGATGACGTGTCACCAATGGGGCTCTTTGTGTTGTCCAGAACATAGGCTGTGGTCATCATAGCTGATCGGATCCCAGCCGGGCTCAGGCCCGGGTGGGCCCCTTTAAGCAGGGCCGCTGCCCCGGCTGTGTGTGGGCACGCCATTGATGTGCCGGATATAATGTTGAAGTCGTTGAAGAGTTTGAGCGAGTTTGACTCGGAAACGGGGAAGTTTGAAGGCCAGGCCGCGAGGATTAGGTCACCGGGGGCTAGGATATCAGGCTTCAGGATAAACGGGCAGCTCTGAGACGGGCCCCTGGAGCTGTAGGTAGCGAGTCTTGGAGCGGGCTTTGTTCCGTAGGCTGTTTCTTTGAAATGGAGTTTTGCTTTAGGATTAGAGTCATCCTTGATGTAGTTTAGGATCTTTTCGCCTAATTCGGGCTTGATAAACACAGCTGGGAATGAGGTTTGGATATAGGATGAAGAGTCTGTGTTGGTTGTTATGAAAACAGCAGCTGTGACATTAGCAATCTGGACATAGTAAACCTGCTGGGATAGCGTATCGTTCGTGTCCAAACAGACGACGATCTTGTGTCCGACGTTCTTGAGTGAGGCTTCGTCGTTGCAGGCTTCAATGAAGACAAGTGGGAATTCGGTTGAAGATTGGTTTCTAAGAAACAGAGATTGCCCTGTTATTGATTCTCCGTTTCCTAGAATTAAACTCGCTTGAAATTCCCTGTCGATTGTGCCAGCTGCCACGTTGATAACCCAGGGAATTCCGTTGTGTAGTGTTTCAAGATAAGGCCCTTCATTGCCAGCCGATGTGGAGACAAAAATGCCCTTCTCCATGGCAGCAAACGAGGCTATGGCGATGGGGTCAGAGTACAGAGGAATGCCATCGATGCCTAATGATAAGGAAATGACATCCACACCGTCCGTGATTGCTTGATCAATGGCAGCAAGGATGTCGGAAAGATAAGACCCTTCGTCCCACAAGGCTTTGTACATTGCCAATCGGGCCTTTGGAGCCACGCCTCTGGCAGTGCCAGAGGCGTAGCCAAAGTAGGCCGCACCCTCCACGGGGGACCCCGCAGCTGTGGATGAGGTGTGGGTACCGTGTCCAATCGTGTCACGTGGAGAATTCATCGAAATGGTCAAGTTAGGGCTCTTAGCTAGGAGACCTTTGTTGAAGAAACGAGCCCCAATGAGTTTCTTGTTGCACATTGAGGAGTTGAATTGGGTGCCACTCTCACATTGCCCTCTCCATTTGGATGGAACTAGGGTTAGCCCGTCGTCGTTGTAGCTTCTACTCTCGGGCCAAATGCCCGTGTCCACCACACCGATGATCACATCCTTGCCATAGTCGGAAACGGGCCATGCTCCGTAGTTGGGATTTAGGCCTAAGAATTGGTAGGAATGAGTTGTGTCGACTTTGACAGTTGTGTCTTTAGTCGAAGAAAGGTAGCCCGGGGAGTTCTTGATGGCGTCGAGTTGAGAAGAAGAAAGAACTGCACTGAATCCATTGATGGCATTGGTGTAAGTGTAGACAAGTTTGGGTGAATGAGTAGTGATTTGAGGTGTATCTGATATGGAGGAAAGTGTGGTTAAATACCAATTATGGTGGGTGGAAAAGGCTTTGGGCATTGCAGATAAATCCATGTGGATAATGTAAGTGTTAGACTCTGCAAAAGTGGATGAGAATTGTGGAAGTAAGATGGATAGAAAACTCAGAGATAAGCAACACCAAAAAGTTAGAATTGTCATGGCTTTGCAATGAAATGAGGTGTTTTGTTTCGTTTTCTTCAAATCATAGGCCACTCTACTTACTTATATATAGCAAGAAAAAAGGCTCAAGACCCCACTTTAACTTGTCTTTTACTTTGCCAACTTGAATTAGAGAGTGGGACTTCTCACCTCTTTATTTTGGCCCATTAGGTCAAAAACCGATACTACTTTCGATGGCATATAGAGCATAGAAATTCTCATCGAAAATCGATTTTGTTGATACTCGTTCAATATGAAGGTTAAGAAATGTTTAGAAATATATTTCACCAATTATAACATCCATGATACTTGAAAACTTACTACACCCTCGAAACCAGGGCTGCTAATTCTTGTACCTTTGGAAAAGGACCAAAAATAATTTAACAAAAATAAGTGTACTTGTGCCATAAAAACAGCCAATTATAGAAAGTGATCAAGAGTAGGATTAGGCAATTCTAGTTAGATGCTCGATTTTGTTTCATTAATATCTGTAATGTAAAGTGAACAAAAAATGTGTGTAAAAAGTAAAACAAGTTGGTGTCATGTCCCAATCCCAACCCCATTAGCTGCTTAGCTATGGCCATTCCTATTGTATAAAGAAACAAAATGAGCCCCTTTCACTGTTCCACCCATAGTTATGGAGCTCAAAACTAATGTAGGATGGAATCTGGGAAAAAAAAAAAACAAATAATGGGATTGAAATATCAAATATCACATGTAACATGATGGAAAAATGAGATCAAAATTCCAATACTTTTTTTAGATTCGAAATTCTAAATATAGAGATAAAGATTTGCACAAGTTATAATATTGTGTGACCGGACTGGTTGGATCAATGAGTTCAATTAAGAATTTATACTCGGTTAACAATCACTAAGGACACGTGTCGTTTATAAAATGAGAATTTTAATGTTAAATTATTCCTCGCACTTTTATTATTACTGTTATTCAATAATCTTTTTTATTTTAAATATCCACTTAAGAATAATACAAATTGATTTATCATATATTTATTATGTGATATATTCTTAGCCAACAGTTAGTTTGACTTTCAAATATTATTGTATTCTTTTCATACTTAAGTAACAGTCACTAATTATGAGAAAATTAAACTAAACTATCAAATCACAATTTAGATAAATATGTTATTCAGTCACGAGATAGTTTTGGTTGAAATTGATCGAAATAGTTGTGGAGCTAAATAATGTGTAATAACAATTGCACTTTTAGTTAATAAATTACAAAGATAAATGAAAGGTGTAAAATAACAATTGTAGTGAATGAAAAATATATTTACACAATATAAGTTTTATTTTATTTTTTGTAAATCAAAAAATTAAAATTTTATTATAATATTGGTACATAAGTTTGAAAATTTAATTCAGATATGTTATATTATTTAATATATTACAAAATATATCCTGGAGATGCTGTGACCATATAAATAATATTAGTGCTGAAACAAATTAAATGAAGTAGTTATAGGAGAATGCAATTAAAATTTTCAATTACAACAATATGACTACTATAGGACAATAAAATCTAATTGTACTAATCTTCCATGCTATCCAAGTCTTTAATTTGCTAGCTTCCAAACTGTGTAATTATTTATTTTAATTTGAATATCTGGAATAGAATATTTTTTCTAGACATTTATTAATGATTATATATTTGAATGAAACAGAATTTATTTCTATAAATAACTTCATAATTTTAATTTTAGTATTTGGAATACGATAGAATATTTATTCAAAATATCATAACTTTAATTAATTTTAATGTTTTGAGCGACATACATTATTAAATTTATTTGCGGAAAATTTAGAGCTGATAAGAGAAAAGGTATATAATAATTTACATAGTTCGGTAATATTTGCGAAGAAAAAGAAAACAGAAAGTTTGGAGGACCAAAAAAATGATAATAAAATACAATAGAAAGAAGGAAATATCATTAGAGTTATTACACAAAAATTTATATAATATGATTTTATAGATACAATTTCATACTATCCACAACTTAAACACATATATTTTTTTTAAATTAATCTTTATTTTATAAGTTATGAATTATAAAATAAATATGTGAGATACTTCACAAGATTTCTAATTCAAATTATATTTAATTGAGATCAACTTCTTTTTTTTTTTTTTCCCTATATTAAACAGGGCCCGATCATCATTCATTTAATCATTTCTATTGTTGGAATGTTACTTTTCCCATATTTATTGGAAATTTTGCATTTGAAATTATGAAGTTGAAAATTGAGAGGACTAAAAGAAGATATTGGGTAAATTACTGTCATGTTGCCATACATACTATGGGCACATTAATAAGTGTTCATCGTTGATGTGTAAGAAATCTAATATATCTATTAATTTTCACATTTCATAATTTAAAGGAATGTGATCATTACACATTATCAGTGAATATATTAAGAATTATCTATTATGGGCATTTTAACATTGTCGAGGTAAATTAATATAATTTTAATACTACACCAATTTATGGGAAGAAATCGATGGGTACAATGCGCTTATTACTTGAACTAGGCACACGACTCATCATGGCCTCCATTACCAAATTTCTTTTCTGTTAATGATTGTTCACATGATTGGTTTTTAAAAATCGTTACAGTTAAGATTATTCGTTTTTTTTTTTTTTTTATAACTATTATTCGTTTTCTTGTTTAATCAAAAATACTTATAAAACTATGATGCAACAATGGAGATAGAGCAATATTAGTAAACCACAAAATGAAATTTATAGGTTATAAACTAATGATAAACGAGGAATTTATACGGAATTGTCTTGGGACAGTTCAAATTGAATAGTGTTCAGAAGTAAGATCAATCATATAAAATAAGACCTGAAAAATATGATGGTCATGAAAGACAGGCACTTGATAAAATTTAAATACTTCTGTATTCAATAAAGATTAAAAATAAATAAAAAAGTGTGTAAGAAAACTATTTAAGTCATCAAAGAAACTATTTAAAGAAATTAGAAAAGAAACTATTTAAGACATCAAGAGAGTGTAAGATGCTATGTAAGGAGTAGGTTTTATGTGAAACAGTTTCATATTAGATCTTATATAAGAAGGGTTTATATAAATTAGTAAAAACAGGCTTCATATATTTAATATTATCAATTTCGATCTCACATAAATCTATATAATCTTTTATCTCACAATTGTCTCATATAAAATTTTGCTTGTAAGAAATACCTATGGAATATTGATTGGAAAATTATGTTTCATTTTCCGTTTAATTTCATTAGTATATGTTGCATCACATGTAAAATAATATCATCATCATCATTATTCCGCATTAAATGTTTCGAATTAAATGATGTCACATGATATGATTATAAGGAATTTTTGGAACGGTGATTGTAAAAAGTATGGATATTATTAACATTAAGCATTTCACATGTTTATCATAAAATTCATCTGCATTTAAAAATTATAAATGCTTTTGAATATTTTATATATTTGGCGAAACCTCCTTCAATAAGTACAATTTGCAATATTTGACAAGTTTGAAGTTGAATTTTAAAATAGTCTTTGTTTTTAAATTGTATAAGGTAGATTATAATTGTTGGAAAATTTTGTAAATTTTGCTCATTTTGGGGTAAGATTAGTAGTGGTCTCGTACCCAAATGAGAGAATTAAAGGTTGGATCGAGTTCTCCTCCAAGAGAGATTCGAGATGGTATAAAATTTGTCCAAAATGTTTAATGGGTGAATGAAAAATTAAATCACATTGGGAAATGCTAGTTTATTCTACTAGTTTATAAGGGGCTTCCCCTTAATGGGGAATAAATATGTGTAGCAATAAAACTCTTTCTCATGCACGGGAGGGTTCAAATCATGGATCAACTTAAGGCTAGGACCAGGGTACTTGTGGGTCTAATCCCATTCTTTTTGCTACTCATTTTAGCCCAAGTTCATTTCAATTTTAAGTGGCTTTTGATCTTCCATCTTCTTCGACAGTTTCGTAAGAGTCGGGCTAGAGCAACTACAAAGCAGGCCTTCCACACCCTGAAAATTCTCATTCCTCACAATTCATTTCTCCCTCATTTCGCTACTTCCTTTCTCGATCCAGTTTGAAGCAGTTCGCTTGAGTGCGAGTTTTGTGCTGAACTCCACATTGGTTTTAGCTATTGTATTTGAGAAACAAACGTCTAGTCGATCCTCAAGCACTGTATGAGAGGGCGAATTTGTTTTAAGGAAATTGTGACCATCGCAGGTCTCGGCTCACTGCTTCGTTGCTTCACACCGTCTCTCGTTTCTGCCATCTCCACGTTCATACTTACTGACAATAATTAAAATATCACCTCGCACTGAGATGGATAAAAAAATATTGATGTAGTTATATTATTATTGTTATTATTATTATTATTTTGAATGATAAGGACTGTTAAATATTTGAGAATTTATTGGGAACTGTAATAGACGAGGGCCAAAATCAATTTGATTGTTAGGGTCCATGGGCCAGCCAACGATATCAGCCCCATTCTCATTCGATCCACATAGGTTTAGAAAATGTGTCATTAGTTGGACTAGGCCCAATAAGTAAATGTTTCGTAATTTGGGTGGTCCCACAAAAATAGCACGTCATTCCAGTTGATACTACTATTTGTGTGTGTATATATTGTTTTCTTGAAAAGATGGAAACACAAATATGGATAGGATTCCTTAACATACCAATTGTCGAATTATGGCATGTAAATAACATTAGAAGTTACTGGAAATAGTAGAAAAGATCAATGATTCAAAATTAAATAATTTCGTTTTGTACTGCATCAAATGGAGCAGTAATTCTTGGAAGTACCAAATAGTATTCTACAAAACTAGATCATTATAAGAACTGCTATAGATATAAATTCCACGATAATCATGTTTAATATGATTCTTCCACTGTGCAAAGTTTTTTTTTTTTCTTTTCTTGTAGAGAGCCAACAATCATGCATGATGCATACAATATATTGTTTGGTTTCGACTTCTAAAGCTTGTTACTAGGGTTATATATCAATTGAGTACGTAGAGTCAAATTGAACATTATTCAACATTTGTTCTAAATATTATTTATGGGTTAATTGCACCAAATCCCCCTGTGTTTTGGAAATCATGCGTCGCTCACCCCCGTATTTTAGAAATTGCACCGTTTACACGTGGGTTATCAGAAACAGTGCACACGTCCCATTTTTTAGTTAGGGGTTTAACGGTGTTAAATTTTACCCTGGACTTCCCGTTATATCCCTGATATTACCTCAAATTTGTCAAACGGGAAGTCAAAGTCATTCCAAATCGTAGCCATAGAGAGAGAGAGAGAGAATTAGGGTTCCCGATTCTGAAACCTTGCACCAAAAAACTTCCTGTTTCTTCCCAAAATCTCCACCCATTTCTTCCCATTTCACCAAAATCGAGTGTCTAAACTAGCAAAGAGTGAAAACCCCGATGATTTTTTCCTGTAGGTCGTGATATTGAAGTAGCGGTGGAAGGTGATATCGAAGAATGCCAACAGAAAGGGTAAGTTCGTTGAAATTACTAGGGTTTTTTTAATCTTGCATAGGGTAAGTTCGATTTGGGGTTTTTTCCCCTTTCTAATTTTGGGAAACCCTAAATCGGAAATCAACAGCATGAATGTAGGTTTAAGTGTGATTTATCTGCTTTAATTTCTTAACTATGGGGTCTGGATTTGATTTGGTTGTATGGTTGTATATATTGACAGTTCATGTACTTTGTTATTGTGTGTTTAGGCCTGTGCTTTTGAAGATGGAATCTCTTAATTGTTGTGTTCATTTTGGGATGGAAAAACTGTAATATCTTAACTGTAACCTCTTAATTGTTGTGTTCAATTGGGATTGCAGTGTGTATGTGTTAACTGTAGTCTTTTTTAACTGTGTTAGAGGTATAATTTACTCTGTTTATACTGTTACTTAGTTTTTATTAGAATACAAAATATTTTAGATTTCTTATCACTGGATAAGCATATTTTACTTGTTGCACATAATTGGAGAGATACGTTTTTGGGTTGAATGTTTAAATTGCTTGATTTTTATTTGATACGAATAGATGTAATCCAACTGATCTGTGAGAAATTTCCACTTTATTGTTGTCTTGCAGAATAATGGTGCGGCTGTTGGATCAAAGTCACGCATTCCTAAAGTGGTTGCTAATACATTGGGTTTTGGTTGAAAACACGATGCCAGTGTGGATATACCATTAGATACAATCAATGTAATGAAATGAGTATTACACTTGTATAATTTTCTGAAATTGCATCTGAAACTCTAATATATAAGTGCCTGCGTGATAATTTTCAGGATTCAAAGAAGAAAAAAGAACTAGCTGCTTGGCAAGCAGATTTGAACAGGAGAGAAAGGGTAGGTTTATACATATGCTTTTATGGATTGAATATATACGATCTTTAAAACTGGTGCATGTGCTGTTTGCAATATTCTGTCTAATTTTAATGATTTATCTCATGTGTTGTTCTTTATGTTTTTAATATGCTCCTCTTGTTCTAGGTAATTATAATGAAAATATTTCGTTATTTCACTATAATGATACACTTTTCTAATTGTTTTTGCGTATACAATATCCATAATAGAAGAAATAATCCTATGGAACATTGTATATGGATACATTGGCAAAATGAAAACATTGTGAACTCCTGTGAATTGTGTAGGATGTTAAAGTGATGTGTGTTGAATCCAAAAAATAATAAAACTTATTTTAAAAATGTAAATTTGAGATAGCAATGAGTAAGGTCAAATCCACAGAGATTGGTAAAGTTTATTCTTTTAAAAACTTATTAAATGTAAATGACTTTGGGGTGTCTCAATCCTATGATTTTGTAATTTTTTATCCTCTGTTGCTTGATAGGTGTCTCAATCTGGTGGTCCATCTTTGAAGAAGCCTAGAAAGCAAAAAAATCTCAAACAAATACCAAAAAAGGATGGTGCTGAGAATTGAAGTTGTGTTTTAAGGGTACATATGCAGGTAGAATAGGTTGCATATTTTGGTAGTTGATGGCTGTGTTGGCATCTTTTTTTATGGATGTAATGGCACTGGGTAGTTATTTTGATAGTTGTGGTTAGAACATATTTTATGATGGGTGTAATTAATGAAACTAGGTAGATATTTTGATGGCTGTTGGATGCTAATCATATATTTTGAGTACATTTTGTGTAGTTTTGGGTGTAATTATAGGTTTGGTTGGCTGTTTTTTGGTTAGTCCAACCACAGGGTAGGGTATTGGTGTTGGAATTGGTGTCCACATACAATTGTGTAAAACTGTTAGTTTGATACTTGATATGCAGTTTGCAAAAGTTTGCTAATGACAAGAATTTTGTGTTTTGCTCTTTCATTTGTTATTTTGGCACAGTCAATGTAAAATGAAAATGACAGTGTAATAGGAATAGAAAATCACATAATTGCAAAATGATACAAGGTTAAACATTACTACAAGGTACTTAACAATGATATTAGTACTTGAGAATTACAATGACAAGAAGAACCAAAACAATGATAGCAATTATTTTCATAGTTGCTTGATTTTTGTCGAGCTTTTCAATCTTCAGTGAGAGATATTGTATTTCGAAATCAGTAAAGTAGAATTATTGTCGACTCCAACATAAGAAGAGTCCACTTCTTCTTCCAATTCTGGCATTTGCATTTCGCTCGTACAATTTTTCGATCCAACTGATGTGGGTTCGAGCCAAGCAAAATACCCACATTCACGCGATCGGCACGTGCAAAACAGTTTGCCCAATGTAGTTTTAGACGGCCCAACAATTTTAATTTCAGCATTTTTACGACAATAACACTTTTTGTTACTATACCTTAAATCTAAAGTTTCTTCCTTTTTGGATATTGATGGCCTAAATGTGGAAGACATTTTTCCTACAAAAATTAGTACAAAATTAAATAATAAATAATAAATAACATTAAAGTAAAATAACATTAAACAATAATTCAAGTAAAATAAAAAAATGTTAATTATATTATGTCAACATAAAAATCAGTAATCTGAACTAGCATAAATATAAATAGTAAAATAAAAAATATTTATTAAAATCAACATATAAATCAGTAAATTAGGTCACATTAAACAATAATTAAATTAAATTAAAAATTGATAAGTACAGTAAACTAAAATGAAGTAAAAAAAAAAAAAAATTACCTTGTTATTGATAGTCTGGTAAAGCAATAAAGTGAAAGGGAGTGTTGCAATTTGTACAAGTCATATATAACATTAAGATAGGGTTATTTTTGTCAATTCACACTTAAAAAGTAATAAAATAGCAAGACAATTCGCACTCCAGGCGCGTGTGTTACACATCAGTTATGTTTGACGATTTAGGGGAAAACGCGCAGACTTTGCGATAACCCACGTGTAATCCTTGCAATTTCGTAAACACAGGGGGAAGCGACGCATATTTTCCATTCCAGAGGGGGCTGACCCATTTTACTATGTTTTAACTTATTTGATTATTAATTAATTTAAGTCTGAATGATTTTTAATCAAATTAAACAAGAGTCAAGTTTGAATATTTTGATATTCATATTGACTAATTAATCTTGTTTTCACTTACTATACTTAAGTTCGAGCCAAATTTAAGAAGTTTTATATCAAACACAGGAATGTTCAATCTTCTTGATATGTTAATTTGCCAAACTAAATTCAAATAAATTTTAACAAATAATCTTGAAATGAAAGTATTAAGTGGCTTGGTTTGATTTCAAACCTTATTACTGGCAATTTTGAATTTGACAAGTAAATGGTAAACATTCGAGTAATATATATAGTAATAATTAATATAATACAGCTTTCAAAAGTAATAATATAATGTAAATCGGATAGATGTAATAATTGGATTTCCTATTGTACATTGATATTTTATTTTGAATTTTATGTCCCTAAATAGCAAATACAACAAATAATAGTGACAATATATTTGTGAAATGATATAGAAAATACGACAAATAAATATCAGATTGCAGTTAAAATTCAATTTCTTATATTAATAAAACTTCCTATTTAGAATTTTCATAATCCCAATTTGAAAATGAAAAACTATTCATTTTCCCATCTTCCCATTGATAAAATTATAAAACCACAGTTTTTTTTTTCTTCACTCTCCAAATTCTCTGCAATTTGGCAGCGTGAAACATTGTCTGAATTCAGCAAAGGATTTTCCGGCAATCAATTCAAACACACACTAAAATGCACTCGAAGACGGACTCCGACGTTCCCAGCTGGGCTACATCGTCGCCGGATCACAACCGGCGGCCCGTGTACTACGTGCAGAGCCCGTACGACGGCGATAAAACGACGCCGTCGTTCCACTCAACTCCGACGACGGTGTCGCCGCCGCTTTCACATTCCTCCGTCGGCCGCCATTCCAGGGAGTCCTCCACCAGCCGCTTCTCGGGTCCGGTCAAGCCCGGTTCGGCGAAGGTTTCGGCAAACGACGTCGGATTAGGGAAACAGCGCGATTTGATTGAAGAAGAAGAAGAGCTTCTTGGGTCGGAAAACGGGTTGCCCCGCCGTCGCTATTTTGCAGGGTTTCTTGTCGGATTTTCTTTGCTTTTTTCGTTGTTTTATTTGATTTTGTGGGGCGTGAGCAAATCTCAGAAACCTATGATCACTATGAAGGTCAGTTTGCAATTGTTCATGATTTGAATTTATTTGTGTTTTGGATCGTGGAATTCATGTGAAAAATCGAAGTTCTTCTAACATGGAATTATTTATGCAGAGCATCGAATTCGAGAGATTTGAGGTTCAAGCTGGGTCGGATAATTCAGGAGTCTCGACTGATATGATCTCTGTAAACTGCACAGTGAAATTCAATTACGAAAACAAGGCTAAATTCTTTGGTGTTCATGTTTCATCAACCCCAATAGCTCTCTCTTATTCACTCCTCAAAATTGGCTCTGGAAAAGCAAGTCCCTTGATCCTTTATCAAAAAATACAAAGGCCTAATTACATTAACCCACCAAAATATCATTGATTTTGCACATTATGACACAATTTTTTTTGCACCTATATATATATATATATATAAATTATACGGATTTGTCACTTAAAACACTAAATTAATTTTCCGACCATTTTTTACGGATATGACATGTGATCTGTGCGTGACATATTTTTAAGAGTTTTTTTGTCCAAACAATTGAGAGTTATTGTATTAAAAAAAGTCTTCAATATGTAGCGGGAATTAAACGACTTAATTGTTTGGGGAAAAAAAAAACCCTTAAAAATATATCACGAGGAAGTCACTTGCCAAATCCGGTGAAAATGGAACATTAGTTTGGTTTAAGTGTCAAATCCGTGTAGTTTATATTCGACATGCTCTGCTTTATAATATTGTGAGTTTGTTATTACAGATTATAGAGTTGTATGAAACAAGAAGAGATGGTGAAAACGTAAGTGTGATAGTAACTGGAGATAAGATTCCGATGTATGGAAGTGGAGAAGGGTTGAGTTATCCTACAGGGATGCCAACTTTGCCAGTGCAATTGAGGTTGGATTTCGTCGTGCAATCAATAGGTTATGTGTTGGGTAAATTGGTGGAGCCTCGATTCTACAACAAGATCGAGTGTTCTATTGTCTTTGATTTGAGGAAGGTGGGTGTCTTGATCTCATTGAAGAATTCATGCCCGTATGATCGATGATCGATATAGAGCATTGGTGATTATATGGAGGAAATAGGTGGATATTGTTGGATGATCATTTATTCATATGTTTGTTGATGTTTTAACATCATAGTAATGTATAGGTAATGATTCTTAATACTATTCTTTCCTTCTTCTTCTTATTATTATTATTATTATTTTTTTTTTTTTGAAAGAATTGTTTGTGCTATTTTATTACAGTGATATATTGGTAATGATTCTTAATATTAATCTTTTTTTTAATTTTTGAAAGAATTGTTTGTGCTATAATTTTATTAGAGTGGGACGTAAATTTTATTCAAAGTTGGACATGAAAAATAAATGACGAAGATGTAACGAGATTCCTTCAAAATGCAGACATAGGCTTGTTTCCATTTAAGAAAAAGAAAATCATAGCAACTTGGCATGCATAAAACAAGTCCACATTCCTTTTAAAAAAGAAAAGGTAAGATTGTTTTTGAAAACTTAAAATATAATAATTTATATATATATATATATAAGACCACTTGTGCTACATATCAAACTCACAATTTTTCTCATAATAATATATTTTTTTCAATAAAATCTTTAATAAATGATTTTAAATACACTAGCCTTTAATATGGCTAATTAATGACTTTAAATTAATGTTTATAAGGATGATTACTAAATAATATAAGAATTTTAGTTATATTTGTTAAAATAGCAAATGCTATACTTTAAATATATAAATTATTTATATGTTTGAAATTTATTTAATATAAAAAATTTGATAAGAATATAAATAAATAAAATAAATTCATAAAATTAGCTAAATTAGATGATATGTATTGTACAAAACTATAAACTTATTTTTCCTATATAAATAATATTTTAAAATTTTATTAATTTTAATTTAATATTTTTAAATCTAGTGTATTACATAGGACTCATACTAGAGTATATATACAATCAAAATATCTGCCAATAAAATATGTACAAGTTGTCGAATATTTATCAATAAAAAATTAAATAATATGCTTAATATATATATATATATAAAAGAATGTCTGTTTTTTGTACTTGTTTGTGCATTAATGAGCTTAATTTAATTATATGATGTACAATGATATTTATTGACAATCGAGTATCTATTATCTGTTATTTAATAATAATGGGAAATATCAATCTAGAGTTATTTTAGGAGATTTGGTTATATTATAAACCTATTATTTATATATTTATAATACACATTGCAATCATATTTTTTTCTTATAATAGTTTGCCGAAGTAGTTAATAGAAATGTTATCTAAAATCGTTCCATTTACAAAAAGAATAATTTAAGATTATATTAAAATAACGAATATTACTAGTTATATGTTATAGCAGTATTAGTTGTGTTCACTAATGATATCCAATACAAGAATTGATATATATATATATATATATATATATATATATATATATTTCATGAATTTCCACAATATAAATTTTTTTCACGTAAACTAAATTTATATGTGAAGATTTGTTCAATTAAAAATTAATTGGTTATATGCAGATCCACATCGTGTCCCATATATCCATCACGCGTATGACATGAATGTAATAATTGAAAATTTTGTTTTAAATCAATCCAATCTCAAATAATACTGAATTTTGTAAATTATATCAATTAAATACCAAATATAACAAGTAATGCATAATTATAATACTTATTAACAATGAAATTATTACTCTAGTTCATAAATAAACCAAACATCTAGATACTTTGTAATATGAAGATTTTTATGATCTCACGATATAGTCAATGCACATTCAACAATGATCAATGCATTCAACTCAAACATTAACTTTCATTTGGTAAGTCTTACATACAAATGCGAATCAGATGAAGTATGTATATCTTATAACAAGACTTTAGTATTACTCATATATATATTGCGTCCAACAAAAAAATGCACCTTAAAATTTTTTAAATGTCATATGGTGATAACTATTATAAATTAACTTCTAATTATCCAAATAAAAGAAGGTTACGACTTATAAAGATCAAAGTCAGAAATAGTCCAAACAACAAAATAAACCCAAATTTAAGAACCCTACTAAGAGCCCAGTTAATTAATAAAATATGGGTGATTCTATAAATAGCCGCGGAATTTCTCAATACAGCCATTATAAAAATGAAATTTCATTTTTACCCTTAAATATCACTGCGGTATTTTCTACTGTTTATTTTCTCCTTTTCTTCTCTCTTTTTTTTCCTTTATACAACTTTTTTTTTTCTTTCTCTCTCTCTTTTCCTTTATTCATTTTTTTTCTCTCTTTTTTCCTTTATACAGTCATTGATACAGTCTTATTTTCTCTTTTTTTTTTCCTTTATACAACCATTGAATATTTAATCAAATTTCAATCCAATTGCTCAAAAAATAAAAATAAAAAATCATTATTTGGAGTGGATTACAAATTTTATAAGGTAAAACTCATGATATTCCAAATAACTTTTGATTTTTTTTATGAAGACTTTTTATATTGAATTTTCAACTATTTTGAAATTATTGGGCTACAGATTTTTTTCCTGATATACGGATTAGAAGATTCTTATGAATCATAATTATATCAATGTATACTTCTGAGTAGTTTCATTATTGATTTACTATAATTCAGAGAATTTAAAAAAAAAAAAAAAAAAAGGGAGCAGATTCCTTGTTCAACAAAAAACACGACAGTATTATCTACTTCCCTCCCTCAAAAATTCCAAAATTCCAATCACTAGAGAAGCTTTTGTCTATTTTGTTTACCTATGTTCTAATTATCTATATTTTTCTTCTTCTTCTTTCAACGGTGGAATAAGATAGATATTTGAGGGTTCTTTTTTTTTTTTTTTTTCTTTTTTCAACTGCGGCATATAATCAGAGATTTTGGGGTTCTTAAAAAATTTACCAATACAAAATAATTAAAATACCATTGTGTAGTTTCACTTTCAATAATTGATTGAGGCATCGAGCAATAAAATTTGTCTTTTATTTTGGGTAAAAACTTTTGATGGTGGTGTGAATTGTGAAGAAAAAAAATATATAATAGAGCGGTTGTGCCGAGGAGAAAAAAAAAAGAGAGATTGTGTTATAGAAATAAGAAAATATTTTTAAAAAATAAAAGGAAAAATTAGAAAAATTAATAAGGTTAGAAATGAGATTTCATTTCTATCGTGGTTGTATAGAGAAATTTTAAGGTTGTATATAGAACCACCCATAAAATATAAAAGGAGGTCCAAACAAGCCCATTATTTAACTCACAGATCAGCATAACAGGCGGCCCGAACTAAATCAATCTAATCACCAACCATGAAGCCCAAGCAACTCTTTATCAAATTCTAGGCCTAAAATCAAAGCCCATTGAGGCCCACATCCCACCCTCCTTGATTCCAATCTCGAACTTTTGAATACCTTCTCTACCCCTCATTAATATGGTATATAGTTTATAGAACAGGATTTGTTTCGTATGATACGATCTAATTTCATGAAATTAGTCATCTTATAATTCATAACCTACAAAATATAGATAGATTTATGAAAATTATTTTAAGTAGTGCATTGTAAAACTCTAACTCATAACCTACAGATAGATTTGTGACAAAATTTTTAAGTAGTACATTGTAAAATTCTATCTCATATAAGTGTTTATATAAGTTATAATAGATAAGTGAAGGTCAGGATATTTTTGTTCCTTTATAATAGAGAAGTGGAAGGATGACAATAAGCAACTTCCTAGAAATGTATGGTTTGAATTTATATATTTATGTATATATTTGTCATGTTCAACTTTGATACTATTGTTGTACATACAATGTATATTGATAAAAGTGAAATGATAAATCAAAATATGATCAAAAAAGAAGAAGATCTTGTGTAACAAAAATATGGATACAATAAACTATTCGGTACATTCTTTCCCCACCCACAATAAGCATGGTTAGTAAAACAGTGAGAATCTATTATGGAAATAATTAAAAGATATAATGCTTTAAGAAGAGAAAAAAAAAATCATCTAGTGAACATTCTGTCTTAAGATCATCAGTCTAATTAATTGTCCTGAAACTAGTGTTATAAAAATCGACATAGGCGGCGGCCTAGGCATTCTAGATGGCTCCTATCCGCATCGATTTTAATGTATTCGGTCAACTTATACATTAGACGGTCCTACACGGGGTTAGACCAAACAATTCGACTTTAGGTACCAAATAACTTTTTTTTTCTTTTTTTCTTTTTAGTAAAATGCCGGTGTTCTTAACATATTATAGGTTCCTATCAAGGTTTTATTAAATAATTAAATATAGATATAAATTAATAAATTAGGAAAGAAAATAAAAAAATCATTGAACAAGTCATATAAAAATATAATTCTAATGAGATATTAAGTTTTTAGTTGTCCTCCAACATAAACTAAACTATATATATATATATATATATATATATGTGAGTACCAAAATTATATTTTAAAGATAAAAATTAAGAAAAATAGTTAAACTAACAAATAATCTATTTAATTTAGTTACGACGTTTAAATGCTGCCTAGACTCCGACTAGACATCTTGTAGACGCCAATCAAGAGCCCGACTAACGCCCCTAGCAAATTTTAAAACATAACTTGAATCCGTCCTCTCACATGATCAACTTGACAACTTATATTTGGTAAGATTGGCAAATTAAGAAAATGATGAGAAAGAGTGAAGACAATATTATATGTTGGGCATGAACATGATTATTACTATGAGGAATATATATATAAGGTAGAATTAGTATTGATGATAATACACTTCCATTTCACAGCCGATTTCTTGTCCCGTCAATGCTTTTTCCCACCTAAAGCATTAACATCCATTTTCTTTAGCTTTCCTTATTTTGCATTTCATCATTTTTCCGTTATTGATTTCATTATGTTCTTGAAGCCATATTTACTTTAATCCCACCACATTTTAGAGTTTCAAGATTAATCAAGCTCAAATTTTTCAAAGATTGTACCGATTTTTAAGTTGTGGAAAATTATATGGTTGAAACTACGGTGCTCTGTTTCATAAATTAAGATCTACGAGATGATATTACATGAAAATTTTAACATGCATAGAGAATAGAACATTCACTGAAATGTTGATTTTTTTTCTTTTTAAATAGTTTAAAACACAAAAAAATATAATTAACTCTATTATTAGTACATAAATTATTAATTTATGCAACACTAAATTCTCGTAAATAAGAGTTGAGACATCAAATGTCGTAAAATTCGGATATACTCAATTATGCCATGACCTGGAGCAAAGGAAAATAAAAAAGGAAAAAAAAAAGATATAGAGGTTGTTCAATCATGATCATAGAAAAAGCAAAGCCTCCTTATTCCCTATAAAGCTGTTTTTTTCTCATTCTTTCTTCTTTTTTCCAAAACTTCCACTTTGTGCATCTTTTGAGCCATTAGGGATGTGCCCTTTTCTTCTGATTTCCAAATATATTTGCATTCTATACTCTGCCAAAGTTTACTTCTTCATCTATTTTTTTGTCAGCACCAATTACATTACATACATAAACTCTCTCTCTCTCTCTTAAATTTATGAAAGAGCTTTCGAATTTTGCACACGAGAATAAAAGATGTTACCTCAGATTTTGACCATGACCCAATAATTTCACTGCACTTGCACCATCTTTTTGCTGGATTTTGCATTCAAACACATATTTATATAATTATATTATATGTGTGTGCTTTTTATTTTATTTAGATTTTCATTATCCTGTCAATGGGTTGACGTACTAGAATATATCTTTTTATTGTTTTCTAATTACATACTATATATATATATATATATATATATATGTCACATGAAAAAAAATTAGAAAGGAGCCAATTTACTCTTTTGGCAATGTACAATATTATATTACCAATCGAACTTGGAAGAATATAGAAAAACTCGATAAATGTGCCATTTCAAATCGCATTTGAGGGCATGGTGAAATGTCAATTTCTGTCACAAAATCAGATGAAACTAATCATGCATGTCTCTCTCATTCGGTGATTTGAAGGATTAAAGCCATGTTTTTTGCCTTTTTTGTGCTATATATTGTTTAGTACGTTAAATTAATGGTTTAATTCCTTCTAAATATGCCAAGATTAGACATGGGCTCAGTTTATTCAATTTTATTTATATGCTTTTATTTGAATTTTGATAATCAAATTTGGCGGTACACATACAGAATCATTTCTTTTGGATTTTATTTTACTCTCATGTTCAATTTTTACAAATATATTCTCATAATTTATATTAGTAATATTTTACTAGAATCTGTATGAATATCGTATGTAGATGTATTTTTAGTATAGGTCCTGTAATTTTTGTATTATTCATTT
Source organism: Scutellaria galericulata (assembly GCA_946896805.1). Lineage (NCBI taxonomy): Eukaryota > Viridiplantae > Streptophyta > Magnoliopsida > Lamiales > Lamiaceae > Scutellaria > Scutellaria galericulata. Next base: position 18,117,613 of record OX335793.1, read on the forward strand.
CACCATTATAATGGTCCATTAATTTTATTTTTTTTTTTCCAATTTTACTCCTATTCTTGTAAAATATTCTACTTCCATCATTGACGTAAACGTCAACATTACATATTAGTTGCTTCAAATTGAAGAGTTTTTATGTCTAAATTAAGTTACTTAATCAATACTAAAGTTTTCTCTAAAACACTTTTAAATATTATAATAAAGTATGTAAATAATGTAATAATCGAAATGGAGGATAGGAAAAAATGAATAATAAAATAATAGGCATTTTTTGTCGAATATTACTGATAAGAAGAATCTCTACAGTACTCCAAATTAAATCGACGGCTGATAATATTGATCATATCCCTCATATTATCATGAGATGTTCATTACACCAATCAAAAGAAAAAACCTTAAAAAAGTTAATAAAAAATAGATAAATATTCCACTTTTCAGTCTTTTGCATTATTGGATGTGATGAGTAGGCAAATAATAATGCTACTTTTTACAAGTAAAAATGGACGTGAGGGGTGGGTCTTTAATATTGCATGAAATGATGATGTTCAAGATTGTGGAGGGGCCCAAAATTCAAATTTATATTTCACTAGATCTTTGATTTTTCCTTTTACATCAAGTTTAATTTTGTCTTAATTAAACTCCACTAAATATTCTAATTAACTATATTTAAATTAATAATTATTAGCTTTTTTTTTTTTTTTTTTAATATCACGAAGCGACAGTAGTCAGAACATAGGTAAAACTCACTTCCGTGTATTAATCTTTGCAAAAATCATATAAAAATGCAATGATACGTAAATTGGATCAAGTTTAATTTTAAAAAAGAATTAACTATAAAGTAAATATTAGTAACTTAATTTGAAAACATGATCATAACATTTGGATTGTGGTGGCTGCAGCCTTGAGGAAGTGGGTTGCAAGAAATATTGTAGTTACAACTTTTTTTTCCTTTTTTTTTTTTTCCCTATTAAACGTTTAATCAGGCACAGTATAAAAAGAAGAGAAACAGAGGAGAAAAAGAGAAGAAGGTGATATGCATGTGATCTAACAGCCTTTTTGTTCCCCTCTTATGAATGTTATCAAGTAATTTCTAGGTTTTTTTCTTGGCATTTAGTGACTAAGCTACCTTTTCTTTTACTTAATCATGTTTGGATTATTTGTTCAAATCTTCTTCTTGTTGAATTGACAAATTTACCCACATAAAAGGAAGAAAAAAAACTCAATCTTTTTAAATTATAATATTTGTCTTGTAGTTGTAGGGAATTTAGTTAGCACATTAAAGTTAATTTAATTTGACAAATAAAAATATAAATGATAGATATGCAAATAAAGAAGATTAAAAGAAATTAAAGAAGTCTTTGTTGCATGTTTCTCTTCTTTTAATGCATCGGAAAAGCGATCGGATCATCAGTTACATTTTGATAATTCATCTTGTATTTTACTATCTTTAATACACATATATTATATTGATTATTGATATAATTTATATATTATGATTATTTTAAAATATCAAATGAAATATATAGAAATAGAAAATCTCGTTTGAAATTTTGATTTTCATCAATTGATTTAGAAAGAAATCGGCCATGCAAATGTAAATGTACTTTGGTATGGAGAACTCCTTTTTAGACCCTTTCTTTTTCGTTTTGTTTCTTTTTTTTTTTTTTTTTTTTTTTAATATTGCTTTATATACTTGGTGAGGAAACTGCTTTTTCAGTGTTTTTCTTAAAGGGACTTTTGCATGGAGACCATCCCTTTTCACTATTCCAAAAATTATTCCAATTAGTTGTTGCTTTCACGTCTAATCACTCCAATATTGCATTTTCTTTTTTGAATCATGTTTCTCAAAATGGTCTTTGCCCGATTTTAATGTCTAAACTAAAGAGTGGATCACCATTTTCTGTTTTAAAATGGTGTTGTAATTTTTTATTTTTTTTTACTAGAGCGTATATGTGGTGTGTAGATGATTATATTATATATAAGACACACGACATGCACTGTATAATACATTTATATGAAATAATATGCCATTTTTATTAGATTATTTGAACTAAAGAAAATTTCGATCTCTTAGGGTCAAAATCGAGTCCAATGATTGATATACATCAATTGAATATTGCAGCCCAATTTTTAGAAAAAAAAATGCATGAAATTATGCTACTTAAAACAAATTATTTGGGTAAAAATAGCAACTATCATATTTTTTTACAAAGCATACCAGCCATGATCGTGTGTATATCAATGCACGATTATAAGCAACCATAGGTGACATTTTAAAATAAAATTAGCGATGAGTGATATTTGTGCAAACATTATGTTTAAGTGACATTTTCCCAAACAGCCTAAATTTCTATTTGTTCATAGTATTTTATCCGTTAATTATATGTATATAATTAATAGTGAGTTTATATTTAATTATTAACTTAATACTCATAATATTATGTAAACACAAATAAAGAATAAAACCATATAAAAAGAATTTCTACACATAGTAAGCAGAGAGAGAGAGAGAGAGAGAGAGAGAGAGAGAGAGAGAGAGAGAGAGAGATTTGTGAAAAATGACAGAAAAATTGATGCATCAATGGAATAGCAGGACCATTAATTAATGCACCTGAAATGAAGAGTAGTTTCTACAGATATGTCTAAATTAACTCTATCTTAATACGTGCAGTGTGACAATAGTACTAAACCATTGTTTCCACACGACAAATCATCTTCCTATTTTGCACTCACTCTCATCACATTATGACAAATTTTTATGAATACCCCCACCCTTTCTACTCTTACATATATGTTCTCTGTTACCTAAGTACCATATATATATACTCTCTAAACATACAATTAATGTATGTTCTTATTAATTATGAAAAACGTGATAAAATATTATTTTATAATTTGTATCATCGAGTCATTCCAATGTTACAATGTAGAAATATATATATTTTTATAAATAAAGTGGAAAATGCAATGCAGGCAAACAATGCAACTTAGTTGGACTTTCAGAAAACCATCTTTGACCAAAAATCAAGATTTTGTGTTTTGAGTATATAAGATTTATTTACTTGTTGAAATTAAATGTTAATTATTTTTACTTGTTAGAATATTATTATTATTATTATTTTCATTGTAATATAGTTTTTAAAAATTAACTATTATATTATTGAGTTGATATAATTTATTAAATTTGTTTCGTCTCGATTAAACTTGAGACGACGAATACATTATATATAAGGCTTTTGAACTCAATATAAGCAAGACAAACTCAAACTATCAATAGTTCAATTCAACTTGATCTGATTACAACCCTAATTAGTTATAGATATTCAATTTGTTATTTATTGTATTTTTGAACCTTTATTTTTCTTATTACCCTATTCCAAACACAAGTAATATTAGTGTTATAGTTGCAGGTTATAATGACTATTTTACTTGTACGTTCAACCCAGGGAAAAAAATTTCGCGAAATTTCGCTAATTTTGAGTCACCGAAATTGAAATGGGGTTGAATAAATTTCATCAGCATTTCACCGAAATTTTGGTAAATTTCGATTTCGTTGAGGTTATAGTATAAAATGTTTGAAAATCTCAATATTTCGGTAAATTTCGTTTCAATTTCGATTTTGGTGAAATTTTTGTTTTTTTACCCCAAATAATTATAATATTTTATAATGAATTACACCATTTTTTTAGGGAAAAAAAATTGTATTTTGCACATTATAATTATAACGTGTATAACACAATCAAATAATTTTCTTACATATTTATCGTAAATGGCTCACAGATTGAAAAGATGAGATGACTCACAGAGGGAAATATGAATGACATATTCATGATTACACTCAAAATCAGTCTAATGTCATGAGGTGATACCAATATTGTATAAATCAAGATGCTATGTCAACTTATTCATTTGAAGCTCCTATAAGTTCTTTTTGATTATAGTAATAATGTATTCAATTATTTTGAATTTCTCATGTTATTATAGCAGACAACATTTTAATAATAGTTAATTCTAATATTGGTTGTAAATATGTCATTTTGTTTGAAATTTTAAGTTGAATATATGTATTAATGTTAGTTATAATATTCTATACAATATCATATCCAAATTCCCAAATTTTAACAAAGTTTCTGATATTTTTCTAAATTTTACCGAAATTTTCATCGAAATCAAAACTTTCACCAAAATTTTCGTAAAATCAATGTACCGAAATCGAAATTTTCGTCTTTTGTGCAACCTAAGTATTTACAGTCGCAAACCAAATAAATGTAGATGTCTATATTAATAGGTCAAAGTAAAAGATGAATTGATGAATCTCCTTTCAAGTCAGTCCAAGTTGCAGCTAGTTGGAGTTAGAAGTGACACACAATTGGTTTAATATTATTTTACATCACATACTAACATATATGTCTGTGTGTGACAGTGTGGATGACGTGGGATTGTTGTAGGTTTTAGAGCAAGTTTTTATGTGTATTTGGCCTGTGCTTTAGGCTGTCTCTCCTAGAAATTCTCATTTATTCAATTATTTAATTATTTCATTATCATGTGGTCATGTGAGGTGGTGGGGTTTGGTTTATCTACTGTGTTCTTCTTAGATATTATAGAATAGAATCTTCTTCACTCTTCATCTATCCCTCTCACCAACCCTATGCAACATCCCGTTTTACTATATTAGATTTTACGATACCAATTCTCTACTTGTATACTAATTTTGAAGTTTATTTGAATATTAAATTCCCTCAAGAAAAGATTTGAGTTGTACTGATAAATTTAATTTTAATTAATTTTTTCTGATTTTTAGATGGGTTCAAAAAGTTCTGTTTTGCACTTGCACATGTATTCAAAATTTGACTGACTTACTAGTCTGTCCAAATCAAAGGCCAATTAATCTGTATTCTGATTGACAGATTTGTTCTTGTGCCCCCTACAAGAGACAAATTAATTTGGTATCAATTTAGGTTATTAATACTATTATTTTCTGATTTTTTTTATTTTTTATTTTTATTTTTTTTTAAGTTGGGGGAAGTTGTCATTTTGGGAGAAGACTGGATTTGAAAAAATTGATGGGGACAAGATAGGTAAATCATAATTTTTTTTTATAATATTTAGGGTTAATTTTAATTTTGATTCTATACGTGAGACCCTTCTCATTTTTTAACAATTAAGTATATGTTTTCCAATTTTGATTCTATAGGTTTTAATTTTTATTTTTTTTAAATTTCAGTCCAATTTTTCAATTTTGGTCTTATATGTTTCAATTTTTTCAAATTTTAATCCAATTTCGATTGGATGGCCGCCTGAAAAATCTCACGTGACATCAACAGTTTTGGGAATTCCAACCAAAATTTGAATGAAATTGGAAATAATTGAAACTTACTGGATCAAAATTGAAAAATTTGACTGAAATTGGAAAAAAAAAATTAAAACATACAGGACCAAAATTGGAAAACGTATCTTTAGTTCTCAAAAAATGGAAATTGCCTTGTATATAGAACCAAAATTGAAATTAACCTTAATATTGAAATTGGTGATTTACTCTATTTTTTAAAATTTAAATATCCTAATTATTTCGTTCGATTAGTTTTGAAAATGGATAATCTTTTTTTTTTTTTTTTTTGAAAATGGATAATCTTCATTTGCTATATAAGTCCACATGAGGTCACATTCTGTCAAATGGCCACGTCCTATTCTTAAAACCCAAAATCCTCCGTGGGTTCTTTTCTATATTTGTCGAACTAATTTTTATTTATATAATATATATATATATGTGGAAAATAAATTGTTGAATTTGACATGGGGTAAAACATAAAAAGCATTTTTGTACAAGGCATGGAGAAAATAGAGCCTTTGGAAATAAAAAATGTGTTGATAAAGAAAATTACAAACCAAGTGTCACGAGAAATGAAGAACGGCCAAAATATTTAACCAAAAATATTAATTAAAAAAATAATTAAGAATAGAAGAGGGGCCTGTCTCCATATCAGCCGCTGAAACTTGTGCAGGAAATGCAGAGTTTCAGACCAAGTTTGTGTATATTATGTGTCACGCCTGGACCATCACGTGGGGCCCATCCAAGATTCCAACACTAATTAAATTTTTTACTTAGTAACAATTTTATGCATTACCAACACTAAAAATTGAATTTGTGTGAAAATTCATGAACCCATTTTCTACTATACATACATTTAATAATCATTATATTTCTAATTTACTAAAAGAAATAATGTATGTTGGATATGTATACATTAGTAAATGAATTAAATGGATATTAGTTTATATAGAAATTAGATTATATATCTGAAAATACTCTAAAAAAAAAAAAAACTAAATATATGTGAACTGGATGTGTGTGTGTGTGTGTGAATTGGGTGAAGAAAGTGGGAGAAAAGAAGAAAGTTTAAACTATTTCCTTTTTTAAACTCTTTCTTCTGAGTTTTAGGAAATCATTTTTCTGTTTTGGAGTATTGGATATCGGGACTTGAAGCTGACACTGTTGTTTGTTTCTACAAAATTTCTACTATTAATATTTTTCTAAATTTTATTATAAGTGTAAATATAGAAAGTATGGATTTAAGGAAATTCAAATTGATCATGGATTCTTTTGGTCCATGCTAATGTCAGGTTGGTTAAAATTCAAATCTAACGGTAATAACATGATATTAATTAAATCGTGCCTTTTTTTTTTTTGGCTAACATGATTTAGTACAAGAAGTATTATCGCAAAATGTTTGTTAACATTCACATTGTTCTAAAATGATTTTCTCCCGCCAAATTATACATTTTAATATTTTATTTTTATTAATACTTATTATATGAAAACTATATTATCAATATATATATATATATATATATATATATATATAACTACTTAAAAATTCTTCATCAATATGTATAACATATATACTGTCGCTAAATAAGTTGGGGTCGTACAGGGTTCATGAGTGTAACCCATCTTAAGTGGTTTGAACCAAGTTGGGTCAACATCAAGATAGGTCAAAATTTAAATTGTCCCTAAATTTATGACAAGTTCCACTTTATTTAATTTATTGAGAAAATCTTAACATTGGTCATATAACTTAAATTATCAATTTTTAAACCAGTACTAATTTTAAAAGTTTCTATATGATCTTAGAAGTTATAATATTTTTTCTTTCAATGTTTATCCATAATTAATTTTTTGACGATAAATACATGAATCATGTTAAATGGAACAAATATTTAGATTCTATAAGTGGTGACAAAATAATTAGAAAAAGATAGTAGGTATGTAGGTAGAGAGGATTGGGGTGTGAGGAGAGAATGAAGAAAGTACTTTAAGGAATTAAAGTGCCACTAAATAAGGCAACATAGTATATATATGGAGAACAGCCACAACACAACATCAACATTTGAAAAAGATGAGAGATATAATCATAGGCGTGGGAATTTACAACACTTTTCACCCTATAATCACCACTGTCCTAACCCATCATCCTTATTAATCACTGCTACATCATCTTTCCTCTTATTATTTATTACTCATCATTCTCCCATTTTTTGTGTTTTCCCCACTACTATGCCTCATCAAAGATTAATCAACAACTTATGCCACCTACTCATCTCATTACAAACCATTACATTTTAACTACCACTCTAGTGACATAGTAATCCAGATTTCGTTTTATAAGATGGAGTGAGATCTTTACACATCAGCGGTGGACATTTTAAGACATGCCTGCGGTGGGTAGAGAACATTATTTTAGGTTTACATAAGTTTTTGAATATTAATGTTGATTACCTTATTCACTCTCAAATAATAACAATGATGAGATGCACACCATGTTGAATTCTAGTTAATCAAATGTTAGTTCAGCTAGTTTTTTGGCCATAACACCTAATTATAACGATAAAGGAAAATTTTTGATTTCTTGTTCTGATTCAGAACCCGTATACGATATTAATGATGTATAATATAGGAAATCAATTTTAATCCTATTTAAAAAATGATTAAAACTGGATATATTATTTTCAATTGCAAAACTAAAATTGATTTTTTTGAGTAACCATGACTAGATTTGAAAATAGAATTTTTCTCAAGATAGAATCTCTTTTCATAAGTAGTTTAAATTTGTATTCCAATCTCGTATTTTATTTTATTTTATTTGTACATTATTGATGAAATTATAAATATGTTACTACCATGGATATAGATTATTTGCTGGACACCACTACAATTTTTTTTTTCTAAAAATTATAGAAATATTAATAATTCAAATACCTGAACTCTCTCTGCAAATTAAAAGCCAAAAGGTTGCAGACTCAAATAAATGTAAAAAATAGGAGAGGGAGGGAGAGAGAGAGAGAGAGTGGTCCATTGCAATGTGTTTATGGCAGAAAAAAACAGAAGCAAGAAAGATGGAGAGTGCACGATGTTGTATTGAAGTTTGGAGTAAAAATGAAAGACAAAGAAGCAAATGGAAGAGAAGAAGAAGATGAAGATTATTAAAAAAAATTGTATATTTATATTATAAAAACTCAAAGCACAGGCTTTAAATCCCATCACATAATCCGATGTGTGGCTTTTCCTTATATAATCTGCAAAAGAAGCAGAAGCAGTAGGAGTAGAAAATGATGGGGATTCGAAAATGTGTGTGTGTGTGTGTGAGAGAGAGTATAGTGTGTGTGTGGTTTATTAATTGTTGCCATTAAACAACAAAAGGAAAGCTACAAAATGTAAAAGAAGAAACTCGTTTGACGTGAAGTAAAGTGAAACCAGGAGAGAACATATATCTTACCATGCACCTTCTTCTTCTTCCATTTCTCCAATTATTACTGTAGTTAATTCTATACATGTAGATATATTGTTCTAATGACTAAACTGCCCCTTGGGTTGCATACATATAAAGTTATTTATATATGTTGTGAATTGTTTTCGGTTTTATAATTTACTTATAACTTAATTTTGTATAACATGAAGCTGTTTCATTTGTAGCGATCTATACAACATAAGACTGGTTGAGCCCATCTTCAATCTTTGGGCATCAAATTGGTGCAAACTAAACTAATAAACACAAATTAAATTTAACATTTGGGGCAGATAAAAAATTCTCTCCAATCATTGTACATCAAACTTTACACCAAAATATATGTCACATCTATATTTGTATTTTGTAATTTAAATGATGTTATTTATTATGTGTTAATGTAACTTTTGTTATTATTAAAATTACATCGAAGTCTAACTATCTACTTATAAAATTTTTAAATTATGATATAATATTTCCTGAAAAAAAAAAAATAAGTAGGAGATTATCAAAGAAATAGTAGTAGTTACAAAGAGAATACCATCCCTAAAAAAGAATATTAAATTTCAATTTAAAAAGACTATACAAACGGATAATAAATGAGAAATTAAAAAAAAAAAAGTCAGAAAAATACAAAAAACAAGAAGTAGAAAGAGTGGAAGAAGGTAGCAGAGTCCAACAAAACAGCAGTATCAGTGTCAAAAGATGGAAGGACTATAAATACAAACCAAGATAAAGTTTTCCTCAAAAAGGAACAACCCCAATTTTCTATTCTTCTTCCTCACTTAATTCATAACCTAATTACATTTTTTTTTCTTCTTCTTATTAATCAAAAAAAAAAACACTTTACAATGTGAAGTAATTTTCAGAGATTAATTGTCAATTACAACTTGTTTTCAATTTTATTATTTGAAATACATTAAATTTTACATTTCTTTATCTCGATTAATTCATCCCAAATTTAATGTGTTCAAAATGCTAGAAAATGTTCATAAAAAACGGGTTCCAACGCTTCTAGACACCAGAAATTAACAATCTCTAAATAACATGCACACAAAGTAAAACAATTCATTACTCATAATCTCAATATAAAGAGTGATGGTGTATATATTTGCAATTTGTTGACATATATATATATATATATATATATATATATACACACACACTACACGCGTAGATATAGTGTATCAATTTATATACACTAACACATGTGTATAAATACAAATACATACATACATAGGAATCAAATTAACAAGTGTAAGATGAGAGAGAGATTGTCACGGGTTTGTCTTGAAAGGCCCTTATTTCCAGAGTTGTAGACAGACAGACACATATTCCTCTCTCTCTCTCTCTCTCTTTCTCTCTCTCGAGACCGAGGCCGAGCCCTCCTTCCTAAATATTAAACCCCTACCCCTACCCCTACCCCACCCAAAACCTCCATATACAAAACCCCAAACCCTCATTTTCACCACCACCATTTCCATTTCCATTTCCATGGCGCTAATGCTGGACAACTGCGAAGGCATACTGCTATCCTTAGAGTCTCAGAAATCAGTCCCAGCCCCATTCCTGACCAAGACCTACCAGCTCGTCGACGATCCCGCCACCGACCACATCGTCTCCTGGGGCGAAGACGACGCCACCTTCGTTGTCTGGCGCCCACCGGAGTTCGCCCGCGACCTCCTCCCCAACTACTTCAAGCACAACAACTTCTCCAGCTTCGTCCGCCAGCTCAACACCTATGTATGTCTCTTCTCTCTCTCTCTCTCTCTCTCTCTCTCTCTCTCATCAGCATGAAATCATACCACTAATGTGATCTCTTCTTTCTCTCTCTAGGGTTTCAGAAAGATCGTCCCGGATAGATGGGAGTTCGCCAATGATTTCTTCAAGAAAGGCGAAAAGCACCTCCTCTGTGAGATCCACCGGAGAAAGACTGCTCAGCCGCAAATGCACCACCACCATAGCCACCATCAGGGTTTCTTCCCCTACCCCACCCGAGTAAGCATCTCCCCGCCTGATTCCGACGAGCTGCAGCACCCCTCCACAACGTGGCCTGAATCCCCGCCGCCTCTGTCTTCCGCCGCCGTGAACGGCTGCGGGAATATTCGAGGCAACTCGTTGGCGGCCCTGTCGGAAGACAACGAGAGACTGAGGAGAAACAATACTATGTTAATGTCGGAATTAGCCCACATGAGGAAGCTATACAACGACATTATATACTTTGTTCAGAACCATGTGAAGCCGGTGGCTCCCAGCAATTCGTACAATTCGTCTTTGTTTCTCTGCAACTCATCGCCGCCGCCTTCCGCCGCCGCGCATCTTATCAACGGGGCGTCAATGGCGCAAAGGCATCACCAGATTGCTGCATCGAAGCAGGAAAATAATTTTCTGGGCCCGTTTCATATAAATGCGTCTTCTTCTCCGAGCCAGAATTCACAGAGGATTCTTGAAGAGCCTGCGAATGGCGAACCCTACAAAACCAAGCTGTTTGGCGTGCCACTTTCGTCGAAGAAAAGATTGCACCCAGAATATAATTCTTCCATGGATACGAACAAGTCGAGATCGATAGTCGAGAAGGATGATTTAGGGTTGAATCTCATGCCTCCTTTTCCATGCTAAGTAACAGGAAATATCAAGATTTTCTTTTCTTATTTATTCAATATTCTCTAGCTTCATTTTTCCTCTTTTTTATGTTCTAGTCTTTTGATTCGAGTTAGATGATGACGTGGGTGCATGTTTGTTACTTGATTTTTGTGTGTAAATAGATTTGTAGCGTATTAATTAATTATCTTGTTAGATTGATCAAAAGAATATGAGAAATCAAAGTTGAAGAAATTAAATGTGTGTTTCATAATATTGAAGACTTGATTTGCACCCAGATTAAGCGAGCATTAAATAGGCCTCGATATTTGGATATCTAATCTTTTCCTCTTTTGCCTTTCTTCCTCTCTTTCTGGTTTTGTTATCTGGATGTTTCAGTCAGATTAATAAAAGCACGCACATATCATGAGAGAGGAGAGAGAGAGAGAGAGAGAGAGAGAGAGAGAGAGAGAGAGAGAGAGAGAGAGAGAGAGAGAGAGGCCTGGAGCTGAAGCAAGTGAGGAGAAAACACAGAAAAGTTGCAGATGCCTCTGTCTCAATGGCAATTTATTTTTGTTTTTTGTTCTCTCGGAGTTGTCTGATCAATGAATTAATGTAACATACGTACATCTATGACCAAATCTCCCAGAAAGAAATTCATAGTACAATTCTTGAAATTAAAATAAATATAATTAGCAGCTGATATATAGCAGGTAGGTAGCTAAGTTTACTACTCCTCTAAAATCCATACACATACACATTTGAAAGTTTTTCATTATTGGTGCAGTAATTAATGATTGTTATTATTATTTAGGAAAAGAAGAAGAAAGGCAGGCATAATCATGTGTGTTGTGATTATATATGGTTAAGATCTCCATGTACACCTCTCGGTTATCTAAAAACTGCACACTACACAGTCACGCAACAAAACACAGAGAAAAGAACAAAGAATTAGTGTACAAATGGTTACATATATAAATGTAAAGAAATATATATAGGGGGTGTGATATTCTATGAAAGCGAAATGTGGTAAGAAACTGACTAAAAATGTTGTTTGAAATGTTTCTATCAAAGCTTCTATACTTCTTCTGATGACCAGAAAACCTTTTCCTTTTCCTACTTTAAGTATCTGATCAATCTCTTTATCACCTTCTTTGGATCCCTCCCACCCCCTTCTTTCACCACCCCCCCCCCCCCCCCCCATTATGCTAGAAAATCTTAGTAACAAGTGACATACATTACTTATTGACTGTTAGGTATAACTGTGTGTAGAGAGAGAGAGAGAGAGAGAGAGAGAGAGGAGAGAGAGGGAGTGTGTGTGTGTGTGTGTGCATTTCTTGAATGATTCTAAACAACCTTTGCTGAAGATCCCATCTTTCTTTGTCCTAAAAAAACATAAAGGTAAAGTTTCAATGGAAAGTTTGACTACCCATTTTTCTGCTAGCTTTTGCTTTTCTTGCCATGTATAAACCTTAATATTATAAAATTTTAATATACCAAAAAAAAAAAAAAAAAAGAAGGAAAATGAAGAGGGGAAAAGTGTAGCTAGGAATGTTAGATTAGAAAATCTTGGTCGTGTAATTACAATGATTTGGTTTCATACATTGATTATATTAAAAAATAGCCCTAAACCCTAGTTCTAGGTACACCTAAATAAGTGCTTCCTTTTCTTGTCTTGTTTTGAGGATGTCCTCTACTGCACGTGCTCTGTAGATGGATACAAGATAAGGGTACTGTAATAAAAAAAAACTTTGATGGGAAAATTGAGGTTTTTTTTTTTTTTTTTTTTTTTTTTAAATTGAGGTTTAGTTTGTATATTGAAAAAGTGAACAGTATATATACAAGGATGATGTGGTGATAAAGATGCTTTAAGAAGGGAGGGTTTGGATGTTGCTTAACAGCCCAGTTTTTTGAAAGTTGGGAAAGGGTAGAAAAGGGAGGGATTTTTTTTATTGCTACATTTTTCTTTGTTTAGTCTTTTTAGTGAACTTTGTTGACATATAGTTGGTGTTACACTTTATTCATTATTTCAATTTCAAATATATTTATATCTATGCATGTATATGTATTATCATATTGTATTTATTTCTGTGTGTTTGTACGATTTCTCTTTTTACATGTAGACCAAAGTCTTCCTAAGACCTTGATTTAATGAAAAAGTTCTTATAGGTTTTCCCAATTTCAAAGAATATTGCATTCATTTCCACTGGTTTCCTCTAAATGATATAATGTAACAAATAAAATAAAATATAACAAATATTTTACAGGGGTGAGAAAAAAAATTGAAGCACTTTCTGTCTTTCATCTATGATGAATAGTATCATTACATGTGTCAATGAATTAATGATATCCAAATGAAGTTTTACTTTGATTTTAGGAGTATACCTTGTACTGTCAACTTTCCGAAAAAGATAAACGAAGTAAAGTTTGAATAAATGATGGATTTAATTTAACTGTGGAGACTATATCCTTAGTCAACTCTCATAAAGAAAGTTATTTCTCATTATTTTCTTAAATTTTATTCTTTTTAAATGTTTTGATCAACTATACTATGGACACGAGATAGAATAATATGATCTCAAGTTTGAATGATAGGGACAATCATAAAAATGAAACGATATATATGATTATGTTAAAAAAAGATATATAGTGGTACACTCTATGTTTTAAGTGATACAAGTTGATGTCAATAGAACTAACCAATTATATTTATATATAATAAAGTCCTACGATCTAAAGATTGATTGTGTAAACTAGGGTAAATGGTACAAGAAACAATAAAATGAAATAGTCAAAAAGAGAAAAGGAAGAATAGAAAACTGCAAGTGTTAGTAAGTATTCAAAATTGACAGCAAGATTCCATAGTTTAAGTAGTTATAATAATCATATGCCAATCTTTTTATCGAAATTAATTATGGCTTTAACTTATTTATGATTTTTTTTTATTTTTTTTGAGTTAAATCTAAGTTAATAATATTTCTAATTGGCGCATGCAAATCTAGTCTCTAGAAAAAGTTGAACTTCCATTTAATAATAGTAATACAAATTATATCAATACTAATTATTTACTCTCACATTTTTTTTAGAAGAGTATCTCAGAAAATTAGCCCACAGCCCAAGTAGAGATGAGGCCCAAGTTATTGAGTAAATGAAAACAGATTTAGTTCATTTGTGTTTCACCACAAATGATTCGGCCCATTAGAAGTTGGGTTAGTAAATCTTTTAAAAGCCCGAGCCCAAAATTTGGCCTCATCACCATCTTCTTCCAAAATCCCGCCAAACTAAAACCCTAGTGGTGAAAGATTCGGTTAACAATGGAACCTGAAGTAGTACTAGCTTCATCTCCGACGGACGCCGGCGTCAGCTGCTGGGACCTCCTCACCGGCGCCGAGCACCTCCGCTACAAAGCGTGCGCCTCCCCTCCCCACGGCCTGACCTCCGTCGCCGGCCGCTTCCTCGCCTCTTCCCAAGTCCGAGACGCCAAATCTTCCACTTCTGGATCCATTCTCTACTGGTCATGGAATAAGGTGCTATGAATTTGAACTATAAAATCATTAACAGTTGTAATTTGGAAAGAATGGGTAATATTCAATTTTTTTTTTTTGAATTTTGCAGCCGCAGGTGGAAGTGAGGAGCTTCCCTGTGGAGGCGATAAGGCCTCTTGCTGCTAATAGTCAAGGAACTTATATTGCTGGAGGAGGTCTTTCAGGGGACATATACTTTTGGGAGGTGAATTAGGTCAAATACTTATTTCCATTTTTTGCCTATTTTCTTTGAATTGAATGAATGAATGTAATGAATGGCTGTGTTTCGATATTGTGTATAAATCGTAGGTTGCGACTGGGAAATTGCTTAAGAAGTGGCATGCACATTACAGGGCTGTTAGTTGCTTGACATTTAATGATGATCAATCCCTTTTGATTTCAGGGGCAGAAGATGGATGTGTTCGTGTTTGGTCACTTTTTCTGTATGTTTCTCCCGTTTGTGTATGTTTGTGGTGCAAGATTTTGTTGAATATGTGCTTAATGGATGTTGTAATTGCACTTCAGGATATTTGATGATGCAAGGAGGGAAGAGGCTAGTCATCTTTTTGAGTATAGTTTCCATGATCATTCTTTAAGAGTGACTGATATCAAAACTGGCTATGGTGGATGTAATGCAATCATCGTGTCTTCCTCTGAGGATCGTACATGCAAGGTTCATCTCAAATTTGATGTCACAGTGGTTGTAATGTTATTGGTTGGGAAATTTGGTGCTTTGACATAAAAGTTTTTGTAAGGAGAAAAATCCGGTCTTTGAAGAATAAATATGTGTTTCTAGCTATTTTTTCGCATATATGCTAGACATATTGTCTCCTTAAAATTCCTTCTTTATCTTTATTTGAGTTTAAGAAAATGATTGCATGTATCAAAGAAGTTGTTTGTTTCTACTTCCTTGAATTGGATTGTTGGATCGTGACTAAAGAAACATCTATTTAACATTCATGTGTTCCTGACTTCATTGCTTGATCCTGAATATCATATGTGATTATGTTTTTAGTTATATTGAGTCGTAATTAATCTGCTCTTAACCCAGGTATGGAGCTTATCTAGAGGGAAATTGTTAAGAAATATTGTCTTCCCTTCGATAATAGATGCGATTTCCCTGGACCCTGGAGAGCATGTCTTTTATGCGGGTGGTAGAGATGGTAAAATATACATTGCTGGATTGAATGCTCCAGTAAGCACCAGCAGCAATTATGGATTACACATAATAGGTGCACTATCTGAGCACAGGTTAGTTGACTTAGAATATGTTTGGAGTCAATTCTTTGTGATTGTTAGCATCACATGCTTGACCTTTTAACATTTCACAGTTTCTCTTTGAATTGCCCATGCATATAGTGCAATGACCTTTAAGATTTTTCGTGTATCCATGTCCATGCATATACAGCTACCTTGTATACATTTATTTTTCGTATTTTCTGATTTGTCTTGTATGGGCTTCCTTGACATGTCAAACAGCAAAGCTGTAACCTGCTTGGCTTCTAGTGCTGATGGATATCTATTAGTTTCTGGATCAGAGGATGGTATGATTAGAGTGTGGGATACCAGAACTCGAAACATTACACGTGTCTTTAAACACACAAAAGGTACACCTCATTTAACATTATTACCATGAGATATAATGGAGTATGTGAGGGGCACGTCTCCAAGATATCATTGACGAAATTCAGCCTTTGGATGTTCTTGAAATGTAGTTGTAGATTCCTTGTGAAAGTACTTGTGTGAGAGATCAGATGAGAATTGTGTTTATGGTTCATTTAAACATAAACAGATCTTATAATTTCTGTTTGTCAATATAAGTGTCTTCATACAATCATCTAAGGGAAGAATATAAAGTACTAATTGATTTTCACTGGTCTTTATCATTGCACAGGTCCAATAAACAATGTTATTGTCATCAGACAGCCACAATTTATAAACCCTCGTACCTCGGCCTTGGCTTCCCCATTAAAGAGGCATGGATTGACGTTGCCACCTCCACTCGAGAAATTTGCTAATTCACCTGATGAGAATGGCTATGTTAAAGCACTCATTGGCTGTCAGATCACTTCCAATGAACTCTTGGACTCTTCCTACATTACCATTCAAACAATGGAGGCTCAGATACAAGAACTCCAGGTTCTTATTTTATTGAACTTGGTCTCAGTATTCAAATGAAAGCTAAGAATTTATTTATTGTTTTAGAAGTGAATAAACCTTCAAGTCTCTTAACTTTATGGTTCAACTTTGCCACAGCAACAAGGTTCTTCTGCAGCTGCTGAAGTGGAGGTGGAAAGGCTGAAAAACGAACAACAACGATCTCTGCAAATGATCCAACAATGGAAAAAGATGTACGAAAATCTGCATCAGTTCTGTGTCAACGAGCTTTTGGACGAGAGTAATCCTAAGAGCCAATGATCGTAAATTATGATGGCACTTATGGTGTACGCTGTACTCAGTGAGTTACGAACGAACCCACTTTTCGCTTCTATTGGTTTTCTTTCTTTTAGTAATCGAAGTTTTTTGGTGATAAACTGCCCAAGTCATGAAAATTACTTGAGTGATCATGAAATTTGTAACTTGAGTGAGCATAAATAGGAAGTAGATTATCTAATTCTTGACAATTTTAATTGATATGAAGCAATCTAAATTCTTTTTGCTCTCTTCATGTGTGGATGGATACCTGGAATATTATTCATTTGATGTCAATATTCTGAGTATATGATCGAAGCCATCTATGCAGCATGTAGTATGTTTCAAATTTTCAATCATTACACATTTATTTTCCTCAACACTTTTGTTATCATTCTTTCAGAGATGTTAATAATTTTAGAATTGTCCAGTATTTGATAGTAATCGTAAAATTGTAAAAGTATATATGAATAAAAAATAACGATTCATTATATGATAAGTTTACAAATAACTTTAGTTTAAAAAAACTATATTTCCTAGAAAATGTTTTATTTGAAATAATAAAATTTTCACCGACCTGCTACGTTCATTCCCCTTCATATATAATTTATATTTTGGTTTATTAATAACATCATATGCATGGTGATGATTTTATTGTTTAAATAGTGATATTAATAAAATATATAATAGGATCAAAATATAATAAAGAATAAAAAATCGAGAGTGCAAAGTGACAATGAAATCACAGGATTTGCAACCAAACAACAAACATTATACGTTTCTCATGCAATCTGTTAACGGAGGATAACTCCAACTTGAACATGAAAATAAAAGTAATAAAAAAAAAAAAATTAAATAAAAAGGCTTTTTTTTTTTAAACGAATAAAAAGACATTTAAAAAACATTAAAGGGACCACTCAGACTGCTACACAATGTGAGAAAGTTTTGCCCCCAATATTTTTCAAAGAAAGATATTAATGAAAAGTGACAATATATATTTTTTATTTTTCTCAAGTGGGAATAAAATAAAAATAATCAGATTATATATATAATAATAATAAAATGAAGGTTGAAATAAATAAATAATAGAGGTAGGTATCATCAGAAAAATAAAAGGGTGAGGGACAGAAGATAAGGTGATAACGTAATTTTTTTTAATAAAAAAATGCCAAACAACAAATTCTCTCTTCTGGAATTGTTTTATTCAAACCAA
Source organism: Scutellaria galericulata (assembly GCA_946896805.1). NCBI lineage: Eukaryota > Viridiplantae > Streptophyta > Magnoliopsida > Lamiales > Lamiaceae > Scutellaria > Scutellaria galericulata. The sequence goes on from OX335793.1 coordinate 18,136,122, forward strand.
CCTTTTCTTACAGAGAAAGTGACGCTTTTAGTAAAATTCAATTCAATTTTATTAAAACATTAACTTCTTTAACCGTTTTATTTTTCTTCTGTAATTCAATTTATACTTTCTAAATTGTACTTATAATTCTTTGAGGGGCGCTTATAGTTTCAAAATATATGAAGGACTCCATAATAATTAGATGTGTACAACATCAATTTAATATATATATATATATATATATATATATATATATATATATATATATATATATATATATATATAATTAAACGTACCAATTTTATGCTCCCACAGTTACGCGCTTAATAAGGTGAGACCGATCAACCAAGAACACAATCTTATTTAATTGGAGATTCACATTACATATCATTTGTATCATGAAAAATTTATCTATTTCTAAGAGCAGTTTAAAAATCCATTGAAATGCATGCATACGACAACTTTATGTAAAAAAAGATGTTGTAATATCAACTATATTGTAAATTTTTAATATTTCAAAACTCTAGAATGTTTGGTTAATTTATTTAACTTTATGAATGAGGACAAAAAGTAGAAATAATCGGCGATTGGTGCAATTAATAGTGATGTGTGTTATAATATGTGGATCCTTGTCGCTTCTAGTTAGAAAAAGTGTGATCTATTTAAATTATTTGGATTATTAATTGTATATCCGTTACAAATGTCCCTCTCCATATCTTCATCTCAATGTTCCTCTTGGAATTTTCCAGCAACACTAATCTCTCTCTCTCTCTCATGATGTTACATAAGCTGAACTTAATTATTTTATTAGTTAAAAAATCTAATTAGTGTGAAAGTTCATGTAATTTACTCTTGTGATTAAAATGTTAATTCTTAATTTATGAGTAAATATTCCACATTTATATCAAATTGGAGATTACTCGAGCAACATATATTCTTGTTAACTTGAGAGTTTGTTACAGACTATCAGGTTCTGATTGTGGTTAAATTAAATTCTTTCTCTGAGAATATATATTTAATATTCTTGTACTTTTACCTTAATAACTTATCATGCCTTTATTTACAGAGTCCTTATTCAAAATTTTCCCCTATCTAATATTATCCGGTTTTCGAGTTGTGCTTAATAATTCAATCCTTATTGAGAATTAATATTCTTTTACAATTAATCTTTTCGATCGTAAGAAATGTTTATTTTCTTTCATGAATCTATCAGATCGATATAAATCTGGGTACTTGAGAGTTGAAACAAATGAGTTTACTAATCACCTATACGCCTTTTAAGATATATTTTGAAGTTCTTAAAAAATAATCCTCTTTATATGAAGCTTTAGACTAGTTTGGAATTTCATATTTTGTTTTTAATGCATCTCTTATTTACAATATGATGTTATTAATTATAGTGATCGATGTTCTAAAAATCAATTTAAGCGGCCATCTAGTTACCGTCTAAGTGTTAGGAGGTTCTTAGCCACACCGAATTTTGTCTATTCGGCCACCTTAGTTGTTGGCGGCCAGACCCCGAACTATTTAGCCCTAAATGCCAAATAACTTTTTTTTTCTTTTTTAGCAACATGGTAGCGTTCTTAACGTTTTATAGGTTTCTATCAAATTACTATTATTTAATTATATATAGATAGTAAATTAACAGATTGAGAAATACAAATAAAAAATAATTTTATAATCATTGAATAACTCAATATATAAATATAACTCGAATAAGATGTTAAGTTTTCACTTGTCATAAACTCAAGAACAAAATAATATAAGAGTTTTAAAAATATTTTTTAAGATAAAAAAATTTAAAAAATTGTTAAAATAACATAAAAATCTATTTAATTTTGATATGACGTCCATATATCAACTAAGCATATTCTTGCTGCTAGACGCTAGTCAAGTGCACCTTATATAGTTATAATTGAATTCCATAGATTAGTCATCTTCGACCAAATCATCCCGGAATCCATTGGGTCAATTGCGATCAGTCAGGCTTCTTGATATTTCATTAAATATTTATTATCTTTTACATATGACGCGTATTAATTAATAATATTATTTATATTTATATATGTAATATGTACTGATTATTTTAAAATATTAAATGAAACACATTGTGTAATAAATTATGACATGTACTAGATGGTTGAGTTCGACTTGTTCAACAAAAGAGAGGACCAAAACTGGTCAGATCAGATTCAGATGGGTCAAGCTACTTATGTTTATTTTTATAATTAGTTGAACTGGTTTAATAATTTTAGGAAATTAAACTTAGTATTTGATTAGTTCATACATGAAATAATTTTATATAAAAAAATCTAAACATTTTTTTACTGAATATCTAGAAATTTCGTTTTATTTTTAACTAGTAAAAGAATAATGAATGTGTTATATTATTATTCTATGCAACCTATCTCTATCCGTGAAATCAAGGAGTTATATTTGGACCCGTCACCCACCTTTTTAAATATATTTATTTCAAGATTTTGGGTCTCATTTTGATAAATAAAGTTCCACTATTGTCAGATATTACCAATAATATATATTTATTAAACTGAAAAAATTGAATGAAAGGATGATTACTGTTAAGTGTTAAGGTCGGGTTGGACGTAACCATATCAAATATGGTAGGTGTTGGCAATTCGTGACTACTAATTATAAGAGTTTCATACTATAAGAAATGATTTGGAATATTGGCATGCAATTGCAGTCGATAAAATAAAACTTAAAAAATCCCGTATCATACATGAGATTTATTAAAAAAATTGAAATAAATTTTGTAAATGAATTTAATAAAAAATAATAATAATGCATTGTAGTTAATAAAAAGATACTAATAATGTAATATCATTTTATATTTAAACTTAATTTGCTAACTAAATTGCTGCAAATTTTATATCATTTCATATGTTTTAAAATAAGTATACTTAACATAAGTTTTTCCTTAAATTATCTTATTACCTTTAGTAATTTGTTCTTTTTAAATATTGGTCAAGTTTACCCTTTTAAGTAAATTATTGCAACTTTAGATCCATCTATGTCATTCAATACGTTTTAAATTAAAACATATGCTTAACTATAGCTTTTAATTTGGAGTTTCCAATTTATCAACGAAGTTTAATTCCTTAAATTTTTAATTCTTTGTAATAAATTAAAAATATTATGTAAATTAATTGAAATTAATTTTTTTTAAAACTAAATAAAACTTTTGAGTAGGAAAATGGATTAACTTGGACGTAACACATGTCTCTTATGATTATAACTTTAATATATGTGTGTGTGTGTGTTTGTGTGTGTGTAAAATAGCTAGAATTTGAAATATATTCATAATTACGCGGGGGTAATGTATGGTGATTCTATGGTATTTTTGTGAATATCGACAACCTCTTTTAATAGTCCTCATTTATTTATTTATTTATTTTTTGGCAAATATTTCATAGTCAATTACCGCCAACAAGCTAGTTCTGAAACTAGCTCTGTGCTGGTTTCAAATTAAAATTCTTTTTTTTCCTTTTTAGGATTTTATTTAAAACTATTTTATGTTTATCTTGTAATAATTTATTAGAATTAAACTTTGTTTTTCACAATTTTCTAAAAGAGTACTCACCAAAAATATAAATTTAGTGGAGGCGCTCTTTCAAAAGGTTGTCTCACGTAGGGGTGGGTAATATACCGAAAATACCGATATACCGCGCTTACTGTACTGAAAAAATTGAAATTTTCGGTATACCGAAAATTTCGGTAAGGTAACGGTATGATTTTTTTTTTCTTCGGTATACCGAAAAGTTTTGGTATACCGGTATAAAAATAAAAATAAAAATTATTTTTTAATAATTCTAATACAAAAATCCTTTTCGGTATGGAACGGTATGCCGGTCCATTCCGGTATACCGAAATAACGGTATGGTAACGGTATGAACTTTTCGTATACCGAAACGGTAAGGTAACGGCGGAAATCAATTGATTCTGATCGCTCATTGATTCTTTTTAGTAGTTTCGTTCCTATTCGATTTCCTAATTCGTCTCGCTGGAGTAGATCCTAAAGAGATACCGCTTCCTCTCCATTGGTAGCAAATCGTTATCCATTAAGCGGAGGAAATCTTATTGAAATTCAAAAAAAAACATAAAGTTTCTTTTGAAGTAGATACCTGAATGCCGAGTATAGCTCGTAATAATCTTTCATATAAATCACTTAGTGGAAAATGTCCCGAATAAATCCAACGAGAAATTAATAATCCCGTTATGCAAAAAAAAGTCATTACTATGCCCGTTTCGGACGAATCATATAGTTTTAGTACCATTTCATCGACTAAAAAGGTTATCAAATGAATTGTAAGTATAATTGAAACGATCGAAAAAGAAATATGAGTTAATATGTGCTCTAAGGTTGAAAATATCATATAAAAAAAATAGTTCCTTAATTATAAAATCGAAATTGGAAATTGAATTCATTAATTGAATTCATTATAGGATCTATTTTTTTTAGGAGATGACATGCCGCCACTCGGACTTGAACCGACGGCGAGAAATTTTCAGTATACCGTACTGTACCACCCCTAGTCTCACGGATTATAGTTTGTAAATGAAACTCCATTTAAAAAAATTAGAATCTAAATTTGCTTTAGTTTAATAATAAATTAGAATAATGAATTGAATTTTGTCTCTGATGATTTCACTAATCTATAATCCTGTAATACCCCATTCTAGTAGGGTAGTTATTTATACTAAATCATGTTTAACTTTCCAACTAATAAAAATATGTCATAAGGATTCATAAATTTTTTTTTTTTAGAAAAGCGGAAATAATTTTGTTAAGAAACATATTAGAGTTTTAAAACAGTCTAAAGCATCTAAAAAGAAATAAATTGTTTGTGTAAAACTTTACGTCAAAAGAACTCAAAATTTAAGTTTACTTTGCATGCAACTTAGAAAACTCTTAAAAATCTTAAACCAATTCCGAGGCCGTCACCACCGATCACGCTTCAGCGCTGCTACCTCCTTGCATTATATCTTACCTTTGCCTTTATCTGCAGTATGAGGTAATACTATAAGCAAAAGAGTAACACTTCCGTGCAACTGGTGCATAGAGTTGCACGGAAGACCTTTATGTTATAAATATTGTACCTTTATGTACAAATATTTGTACCTTTTAAAATGAACATGCATAAATGTGTTACATTTATAACATAAATGTACTACATTTATAACATAAAGGTGCGGATTGCACGGTGCACCAGTTGCACGGAAGTTTTTGCCTAAGCAAAAATGCTTAGCAAGACCTATCTCACAAAACATTTTTCTTTGCCACTTAATAGAAAACAAGAACATCACTAGTTAAAAAAACAATAATATACTCTTATACTTGAAAATAATATACTATGGGCTCACATATGGTACCAATGCGCGCAACTCCGAAGAATCTGGGGTAGCTAGCCATCGAATCCAAACGGAGCAACTAATAACTAATAGAGCAGTCTAGGAGCTCTTAACTTCTTATCGTGGGCAGTTTAGGAACCCGGTACCGGTCTTTAAAAAAAAAATATAATAAAACTATATATATATATACTTTCTCAAAATATAATTTTTCTCACTTTATATAAAACAAGATTAACTAACATCTTGTACTTGATCAAAACACATGAAAGCACATCACTTAGCAAATCATCTCTTCACATTCACATAAATCATAAATAAAAACTCACAAAGCATTTAATTTAGCAACTCATTAAAACATTCTCACATAAAACATAAATAAACACTCACCTAATTTTGCATAATCATTAAACAATTAAAACAAAGCTACTCATACTGCAGGTGAGAGATGTACTTATCTGAACTTTCCAAAGCTTATAATATTTGAGTGCTCTTAAACACGTTCTAAGCTTTTTCAACCAATCTAAAACATAATTAATCGATAACTCAGAATTTATCAATCTAATACATACCAAACCTAAAATCTTCTAACTCCCGGTAATTATACATAAAATTATTAACATACCGTTTACCGTCATAATTACATATTAGACCTAACTGAGACTATTAATTTAATTTATGGGATTTTAGTAAACTCCATCAATAATGACACGATGCAAATTTAATATATACAAGTTTAATTAATCACTATAATTTATATGCACCCTTACTGTTTATACACATATATGTAAGACTGTTAATCTTGCATTAATTATTCCTTACCAACATTTTGCTTATCTAAACAAATATCAGACATGCTAAACTCATATCAGACACTGGAAAAATATTATTTGCAAATTGATCAATTAATAGATTAACTAGAAATTTCCTTTGGCATCAAGACAAATCTTCAAGATAATATCTAATCTTAATTAATAACATACAACAATAGACAATAAAATTTTTAAAGCTAAATAAGAGGTAAACTTATAATTTGTTAAAGTAAATTCATGTATTTTTCTCAAGTTAGTGTCACATATGTTAATGAAATTATCAAACTCAACATTATTTATTTATAAATTTCCAATTTACACAACAATTTGTAAACTACTTACAAGAATATGAAATCAATAATTAAATCTCATCAGTTTAACTTTATAACTCTCTCAAATGATTCCAAGAAACATTACTTCACTGCCGCCACTACGAGATAACTAATTATTATATTTATTTATTTTCATTCAAATCTTAATCAACTTGGTCAGTAATATGTGATCTACTGTAACATCTCTTATATTTAGGCAAAAAGACAAATCCAATCTCAAATTTACATGATAAACTAATCATTCTATTTTAATTTCAAAAGCAATTTATCATTCTAATTGCACAGTTTCTCTAATGATAAAGTAAAATTAAATCTCACTAGATAAACAATTGATGGTTGTAAACAAAAGTTGTATTACCTTAATAGGATTGTTGTACTCAATCTATTCAACGGCGGAAGCTTTTTTGTTTCGCTTTTCTGTTTTCTATTTTTTTTTTCTCCTCTAGTTTTCTATTTTCCGTTCTTTGATTTTCATATTTATTTTATAGATCTAACCCAATACTATAGGAAACGTGGAGTTCTAGTATTTCTCAACCACGCAAATTATTATTATTATTATTATTTTCCTTTAAAAAAAATATATGGTCCCCTATTATATTTCAACAACTTAATTCTTATCTCCACAAATAAATTTAAATTCTAAAATTCTATATCTAATTTAATATGGTTATAAGTCTACTGGTTATTTAAAAGTTTTAATCATCTCACATAACTAATTCACTATAATTTATTATGAGAACATGAAAAAAAAAAAAAAATCTATTATTCATAAAAGAGATTTAATTAGAAATTTGGGTATTACAAATCCGCACTCAAACACCATCTTAATAAATGAAATTAAAAAAACTTATTGAAAATATCCCAAACCGCTGGTACACTGGTTGGACCTATGGTTTTATAGTTTCTAAAAAGAATGTAGTACTAATGGGATTGGTTTGATAAAGGGCCTAGTTTTGAGACCTAATTTATTCTAAAATTTAGTCAAATGTCTCATTTTATGTGTGCAACCACACATATATGTCTATTATTAATATAAATGTTTCTAATAAAATATGAATTTTTTAATATATTTTTATTAAATATTATTAGGTCATAATAGTAATTTAGTATTTTTTATTTAATAATTTTATAATAGAATTCTAATCTTAAATCATATAGGAATTACTTAATATATTTTTATTAAAAATTATTATCTAAGATCATAAAAATAAAACAAAAAAAAAAACAAAAAAAAACATTGACCTCGACATGCAAAACACCTGGTATAAATTAGTATATAAATATATGCTTGAAAAAAAACATTTTTTAAGCTAAAAACTTATAGTGTTTTACACAATAAACCTTCTTCAGATAACCCATAATTGAGTTTCAATTGACTCATCATATGACTCATGCACGATAATAGTTGTTTTAGACCATTTAATTATTCAAAATCACAACGAAGTGAGTCATTTCATACAACTCAATTATCAATTTTCATTTTGAATAACCTAATTTCTAATGACTTAAAAGTTGTTAACACATCATCCACTATATTAATATAACATAAAATTTATACGAAATCGTCTAACAAATGTAATTTATTGCCACAAAATTCAACTATCCATAAACTAAACTCATTTTAACAAATTAAATTCTACTTTATAAATAATAAAATTGTGAGTCAACTCACCTCACAGATCTAATATGTGGGTTGATCTCACATAAATCGTACTCTAAATCACTTAATTTATTTTAAGACCAGTCTTAAATAAGGTCGAACCCATATGTCAAGGGTTGGGGAAAACGTGGGACCAAAGGTGGTTTAGCTATGGGCAAAGTAAGAAAAAGGGTAGGAGAAGTAAATAAAATGATTAATTAAATTAGTTGAGGGGTAGAACTAAAGTGTAGGAAAATTATAAGACTCACATGAAACAGTTGTTGCACTCAAAACCTAATCCACCTCGAATAGTGTGCCACTCTATTTCTATTCCATTTATTTAGGGCGGAGGATGTGGACATTTCACATAATTTCTTCCTCTTTTTATTTCAAACTAATTTTTTTTCCATTATTATATTCATATCCACTCCATATATGTAACTTTTTTTTTATCAGAAATATCCTCTTTCGGATATTAAATTATCAATATTTGTTTCTATTTGCAAATTGGACGTTTTCTTGGAGTAAACAAGTAAAATAGAGACAAACTCTAATTTTGAACAAATGCAAAATTATTTCTTATTTAAAAGAAGAAATAAAAGGAGGATAAACTCTAGGGCACTACGTTGCAGTAACTGAATGGGATTATTGAATGAAGCAAGGGACAAACTCTAGCTAGTGCTATATTTGTAATTTACAAATTTGGAAGGGTGTTTCAGTGAATATGTTACATTTTGAGAGCAAGTTTTAAAAATTCGATGTATTCTACCTTTGTAATTTGAGATTGTAAGTTGTAACATGATCATAGCTAAAGATAAGAGAATCTAGAAGTTTATGATTGACTTTTACCTAGTGGTACAAAATCATGTGTATTATCATTTTTGAATATTAAAAGATCGAGATATACTAATTAATGAGTAAACATTATTTCATATATCTCAAAATTTGAATCTCATGAGTATTGGTACCATATATCTCGAAATTTATTAAATCTTGATTTGAGTCATCATGATATATCGAAATTTTGTGATCTGCATCCAACATCCAATCAATTAGAATTGTTAGGTATATATAAAACATCTTTTTGAGGAAGCCATGTATCAATATATAGGGAACCTTTTTATTTATTTATTGAGTAATAACCCGTTATTACTTTCTTTTAATCGTGAATTTGACCCAATTATCAAAGGAAACATTGAAATGTATTTCGTTTGAACTAAGTAATTAAATGCATAGCTCATAATAAAACCTAAAAATGGAGTGGCCCCCCTACCCCCCAAGGGGTGTGAGTGGCAGTGGGTCCCACCGAGGTGGCTCATTAAATCTTAGGAGGGTCTGACGCTTTTCATGTGCAGTGGGGTTTTAGGGTTCTTTAAAGAAACTTAATTTTAACCCAAACTTAGACTGCACATTCATCAAATTTTGCAACATCACTTGCTACATTGCATTTCTCCATTAATTCTCCCCTTATTTATTTATTTATTCTTCTTCATCAATCCTTTATCTATTTCTTCTACTTTTGATTATATATCATCTCCTACTTTATTTTATTAATAGTATAATGATATTGTTGGCGATATACATTTATATATACTTTATTTTGTTAAAAGTACAATGATAGTGCTGTGAATGTAATCTTAAGCCCTTTACTTGTAGTTCTAATCTTGTTCACATATCTTGTACTTTAATTTGTAGACTTTGGGAAATAAAAGACAAGATGAAATAATTAATCAAGTTTTTGACAACTATTATTTCCTTATATATAGGTTAAAAACGCTATCACATCTCAACTATATCCGATTTTACATTTTTGGTAAAAATATTTAAATGTGTCACCGTACTGATTAAACTTTGCGGGTTTGCACTTTACGGTTAATATCTCATTTCCAATTACTTTTTCCGACCAAATCGCTGCACATGCCTCTCACATGTATTAAGGGTATTGGTATACTTATTTATCACATGTGAGAGGCACGTGCAATGATTTAGGCCGGAAAAATTGATTGAAAATGGGATATTTACCGTAAAGTGCAAAATCCACAAAGTTTAGTCAGTATTGTGACATATTTAAAAAATTTTACCAAAAAATATAAAATCATGTATAGTTGGGATGGGATAACATTTAAAACCCTTTCCTATAATGGATCCTATTGTGTGAATTTTGGAGAAACAAAGAGGAAAAGGAGAAGAGTCGATGAAAATGAGAAAGAAAGACATCTAAATTTCTTCCTTTTTTTTTTCACGGTCACTTATTTAAGTAATTTTCTTTCATATATAGATGTCACAATTTACATCTCATTTTTTTCTAGTCAAGATAATTTTTTTCTTGAACATTCTTATCCTACTTGTCGTACCATCTACACCACAATGCACAATTAACATTTAGGTCATTTCATCCTACTCGTACCAACAAAGTTAATTTATATGACCTACGTACATCAGCTGGTATCATAAAAAAAAAAAACACAATAATCCACAAGAATATAATCGAAAAATACTCTTTTTTTATTATCCACTTAAAATAGAATGAAACTTAAGGTAGAATTACCCAAATTTTAACAAGAAGCTAAAATTAGAAATAGGATGAGGAGATTTTTTAGCAAGGATCCAACATATATCTCAAGTGGGATCTCTCTCATAATAATGAAAGACTTGTTATATAGTATATATACACCTTTCCCCACTCCCTCAATTAGTCTGTTCCCAATATATCATATCACTATTATATTCCTCTCTATTTCCCCTTCATCTCTTCTCTCTTACCAAAAAAACTACTCTCCTATTACTACAACTACTACTGATCATAGCTTCTGATAAAACCCTCAGTCCACACTCTATTACCCATCACTACTCTGCATACATCCATCTTTCTTGGCCCTTTAATTATCATACATATATATAGTAGCTAGTCTGCCCACCATGGATATAGATCAGATGGAGATGATGCTGATGCAGATGGAGAAGCTCCCCGATTTCTCCGCCTCCTACGACGAGGAGCTTCCGATGGCCGAATTCACCGGCCACCACGATCAAGACAGTAGTAATCATAACACCTTCTACGAACATATCAATTCTCCTGCATTCATCGGCCCCTTCTCCGGCGGAGAGGACTCGTCGTTTCCTGTGGCAGGCGACGAGGCGGCGACGGCGGAGAGGCGGGGCTCGATGGCGGCGATGAGGGAGATGATCTTCCGGATAGCGGCGATGCAGCCGGTGCATATAGACCCGGAGTCGGTGAAGCCGCCGAAGAGGAAGAACGTGAAGATATCGACGGACCCGCAGAGCGTGGCGGCGCGCCACCGCCGGGAAAGGATTAGTGAGAGGATTAGGATTCTGCAGAGGCTGGTCCCTGGTGGGACCAAGATGGACACGGCTTCGATGCTGGATGAGGCCATTCATTATGTGAAGTTCTTGAAGAACCAGGTGCAGTCGCTCGAGAGGGTGGCGGCGAGCCGGCCGGCGGCGGCGGGGATGGGGTTTCCGGTGCCGATGGCGGCGGGGAAAGGGTATCATCAGTATCATGGTTTAGCAGACGCTTGATTGACTGGATTGGTTAGATGAGGGATTGTTATGATTAAGGGACTGGACTAGTTGTTGCTTAATTCTGGAGTGATTGTTGTAAAGAGGAAAGAGGGTTTTCTTTATCATTGTCGAATTATGTCGTGCATGCTTCTTCTCAAACAAGTAATAACATATACTAATTACAATTTCATTGTTTGCTTTGCTTCATTCCTATCTTTCTCTCCTCCTATCTCTCTCTCTCGTGCAAAATTGGAAACATGATTAACTCATAATCATGTGTTTTTGTGATGTATCATATATCTTTACATATCAGCGATTGACATATTAAGACATGTTCATGGTGGATGAAGATCATTATTTTCCATATTAATCACCAAATGTCACGTGTATTAAATTAAATCACTAATATAGTATTTAATAGAACATTCGGACTCCAAAAAGATATGTTGATGAGGTAATTAAGAGAAAGAATTGATGATATATATGAAGGGGTTGGATGTGTAATATTAAAGAGATTAATAAAGAGGGGGGAATTGAAGAGGAGAAAAAACATGTACAAACTCCTAGGAGCAATGGACAGTTTCTTGGGACAGAAACATGATTCCATCAAAGAGTTAACAACGTCTATCAAAGCTTTGGGGATTTTGAGGTCTAGATCTGGACCCTCCAATCTTTGGCCTGCCTGCACCCCGTGATACTACTGTCCACTTTTTTCTATTTTTATTTTAATATAAATATACAATCTTATAGCATTAAATAGAAGGTGAAGTAATAATCATAGCCCCTAATTTTGATATATGCTTAATAAACTTATAAACTTAATTTGGCAAGTTATAAAGTTAGTTAATATAGTTAGCTTGCTAATTGGTAACTATAAGAGTATCAACTCAATAAAAAAATTCACTCGAAAACTGTCAATATTAGTTAAGTTTTATTAATTAATAAGTTCAACTTCAACTCAAAGCTCGTTTACGAAGAATGATGTTCTTGAGCGACTTTCTTTTAGAAAGATTGGTAAGTAGACTAGCAATATATAATAACTTTATTATTTATTAAATAATAATTTAGGGACTTTTTTCTATCAATAATAACTTATATTGTTTATTAGATAATCTAAATTAGTTCTCTAGATAAATGTTAATTAGTTTACTTTCTAAGTAAAAATATGACTGATTTACTTACTATAATTTTTTTAGTAGCATAAATTAAAAACATATGATAAGGTGTCGGGTTTGTTTTATTTTATTTTATTTCCTTCTATTTTTACATTTGTTTTATTATTTGAAAGTAAAAGGTATTATTTAAAACCTATAGTTAGTCAAACAAACAACTAATTAATAGATACAATTAATAAACTTTCTAATTTGTCATTTTCCCTTTTACTTACATGTATATATCTTCTTCTTCTTTTTTAATTCAAAACTATAGAAATATTTTTTTCAAACTTATATTCTATTCTTAATTAATTAGTTGACCTCTACTTTTCATCAAGGATTATAACTTAACAAAAAAAATTACGTAGCTATCTTATTAATTATGAATTGAAGTACAATTAAATAAAAATAAATTGATTTTTAGTTAAAATCATAATAAAATAAATAATAAAAATGTTTAAATATAAGAGAATATATATGATTAAGCTCAGCCAATATCGAGTTATGCTAAATTTCTTTACCTGCAGCTAGGGGATGAAACCAAATCAAAATTGTCCCCAAAAAATATCAAATTTGACCCTTTCCATAAAGGACTACTAATTTTTTTTCTTATGACAGCATATTAGGAATACGGAATTATACCCTTTAGATACGACCAGATCCCATATTAAATTTTGATGTTTTATTTTATTTTTTTATAAATGTAATACTTGTTACATATTAATTCATTATGTTATTTATATACTTGATGTATATAGTGATTGTTTTGAAATATCATATTAAATACAGACTGAAAATATATAAATCTTTCTGAATCCTGATTAATATTATCTATATGAGAAAGGTCTCATATTGATCCAATAATTATTACAATAATGGTAGCCTAATTAACCTTAATATTTGGTCCCACCGCAAGTCCCAATTAGCTTATTATATATAACATATCAAACAATCATAATTCAAGACCACTAACTCCTTTAGAGATTTGGTACCTAACTTGATGTGTTAGAAATCTTTCATACAACTTCCTAATATGCAAAATGTGTTTATTTTTTTAAAATAATTATTCAAGACCACTAGCAAACAGTCTAGAGGGTGTATTTTATGGTAGGTTTCATTGAATGTACCGTATAGTCTATTTCATGTATATTTTTATATCATGTTATATCAATATGTGATTTTTGTTAAATGGACGATAAATTGTCTCTGATGCATTGTAGCATTTGTCGGAGAAAATAGATTTTGACCCATATTTTAACCAAACTTTGATAGAATTGAAACAATTTGTAAAAGTCTGCAATTTTATGTTGCAAGTAAATTAGATTGGTATACCTAATTTATTTTAACAAATTTTGAGTAAGTGAGATTAATATTTTATGAAAGTAAGTCATTTAAATCGAACTGAAGTTAAGAGAAAGATGGTTTCTATTAAAATTTACAATTTAAAATGTTAGGAATTGATGTGCAATTATAGAGAAATAATAGGAATTAGAAAATAAATTCAACACAATTATGTCTGGATGCTACCAAGTCAGACCTCCTAAGTGCATGTAGTATAATGAAAGTTATTTATATATACCAAAAGCTTGGGTCATTGTTTCTTCCTCTTTTTATGTTTTTATGACCAAATACACTGCTACATCAAGGATTTTGGAAATTCTATCATTTTTTCCGTATGTAAAACAATGATATGTTAATTTTTAAAACACTGATTTGGGATTAAAATATTAACTTTTAATATGTTGATAGATCAGATGTTTATCTTCTTTCTTCTACATGTAAAACAATGACATGTTAATTTCTAAAACATTGATTTGGAATTAAAATATTAACTTTTACTATGTTGATAGATCGGATGTTTATCTTCTTTCTTGTATTCGTTCATTATGTTGGCATTACATTCTTCAAAAAATTAAAAGATTTAACATAAAAAAACCCCAAAAAAATCAATCAAACCCGACCATCTCTGTTTGGTCCTGGTTGGCCGAACACTCAGGAGAGCGTTCAGCCACCATGGCCGAACACACTATAACATGTTCGGCTATTATGAATTTGGATTTGATCAAGATGGCTAAAAATAGATTGAACACAATTATGTTTGGGCACTACCAAGTCAGGAGGTCTAATCTCCTAAGTGCATGCAGTACAATGAAAGTTATTTATATATACCAAAAGCTTGGTGTTGGTCCCAAGTGGTCAGAGGTTCAGAGGGGAAGTGAATGAACCTCTATTGATTTTGCATTTTTTTAAAGTTTTCTATGAACAGGTTCCTGATTTTACGGAGAATGCAGTAACCTGACTCGATTCAGAAACCTGGCAGAATGCTGATTCAGGTTTCTGGCTCGGTATTACAGTATGCAGCGGAATAAACTAAAATAGAGTTTCTTTATGAAAACCAGTTTTCTTTTCAAAGATGACAAATGCAACAAGATAGATAAGCAACAATGCAATGTAGATAGACAAAAACAAATAAACACTTATGGCTTATAGTGGTTCGAAGGTAGTGTAATCCTTCTACGTCCACTCTACTCCTTCACTAAGGAGGAACTTCGTTAGGTCAACTCGATTTACAAGTCTCAACTTTACAAATCTCTTCCTAACAAGTTATCATCTACAAGAGTCACACGACTCCTAGGCCAAATCCTACACAGGGTACAAATCTCACACATGACAAATAGCTTACACAAGACTACAAAACTTAGCAATGATCAAATCCTATCAACTAAGTACACCAAACTTAAAACAACCTAGCACACAACAAATGGTTAAAAGTATATAAGGGTTCTTCAACTGTTATGGTGAAGACAATCTTGAACTTGAGAGCTCGAATGCTTGAGTAGACTGCTTCGTAGGTTGAGTGACTGAACTTGAAAGCTTAAAGAATTGATAGCTTAGGAGATAAAATTCCTCAGTGGTTCAGTAGTCTTCAAAGTCACTCCAACCTTCTATATATAGAGATATTGGAAAATGCCCGTTGAAGAGAAGACATGATCCTTGTTGAAATTCAAAATAGATCTTCAAATCTTTGCATTAAATGCGTCGAGGAAAATCAAGGTCTCAGAGCATGTCCAACTCTAATCCGCATTAATGGCGTCATACTCTAGCTACAGTACTTTGCAGAGCCACTTTCCAGGTGGCAACTCCTCATTGGCTCATCACAAGCTTCTATCTACCGATAATATTAACAGGAACCAATCCTCATACTTTAACCAGTATATACCTTGCACTGCATTGAATAGGTTAGAAGGACTTACTGATTGTTGCTATGATAGCAGTAGTCAGTTTATGTTTTGCACTATAGTTCTGTTTCAGAACAGCTTTCTGTTCCTGAAACCTACAGTCAGCTTCCTAATCTGCGTCTCCTTTCTGATTTCAATACCAGGTTACTGACTTTCCATGCTGAAAACCAGTCTTCAAGATCTCTTTAAGTTCAGAATCCTACTACCATCAATTTTCTCTATCTTTCTGATATATGAACTTCTCAAAACTCAACATAGAAAGATAAGTTACAACTTACTACTCTCCACTTAGAAAACGTGGAAAAAGGGTACTCTAAAAGATCATCTAATATTACATTGTCTCATTAAAATCTAGTCAGAAATATCCCAACACTTGGGTCATTGTTTCTTCCTCTTTTTATGTTTTCATGACCAAATACACTGCTACATCAAGGATTTTGGAAATTCTATCCATACTTCTGCATGTAAAACAATGATATGTTAATTTCTAAAACATTGATTTGAGATTAAAATATTAACTTTTAATATCTTGATAGATCGGATGTTTATCTTCTTTCTTCTGTATGTAAAACAATGATATGTTAATTTCTAAAACATTGATTTGGGAGTAAAATATTAACTTTTACTATGTTGATAGATCGGATGTTTATCTTCTTTCTTGTGTTCGTTCATTATGTTGGCATTACATTCTTAAAAAAATTAAAAGATTTAACATAAAAAAACCCCAAAAAAATCGATCAAACCCGACCATCTCTGCTCGGCCCTGGTTGGCCGAACATGCAGGAGAGTGTTCGGCTACCATGATCGAACACACTATAACATGTTCGGCTATTATGAATTTAGATTTGATCAAGATGGCTAAAAATAGATCGAACACAATTATATTTGGGCACTACCAAACATGAGGTCTAATCTCCTAAGTGCATGTAGTACAATGAAAGTTATTTATATATACAAAAAACTAGGGTCATTGTTTCTTCCTCTTTTTATGTTTTCATGACCAAATACACTGCTACATCAAGGATTTTGGAAATTCTATCCTTTCTTATGCAGGTAAAACAATGATACATTAATTTCTAAAACATTGATTTGGGATTAAAATATTAACTTTTAATATGTTGATAGATCGGATGTTTATCTTCTTTCTTTTGCATGTAAAACAATGATATGTTAATTTCTAAAACATTGATTTGGGATTAAAATATTAACTTTTAATATTTTGATAGATCGGATGTTTATCTTCTTTCTTCTTCATGTAAAACAATGATATTTTAATTTCTAAAACATTGATTTGAGATTAAAATATTAACTTTTAATATGTTGATAGATCGGATGTTTATCTTCTTTCTTCTGCATGTAAAATAATGATATGCTAATTTCTAAACATTGATTTGGGATTAAAATGTTAACTTTTACTATGTTGATAGATCGGATGTTTATCTTCTTTCTTGTATTTGTTGCTATTATGAATTTGGATTTGATCGAGATGGTTAAAAATAGATATGAGAAATAATCATGATAAAAACTTGGATGGAATGGAGTAATTTGATTGATTTTACATCCTTTGGTAATGTGGTCATAAAATATATTATTCTATTTAATTCACTAAAAATCAAAATAATATTTATAAGATCTTGGATGTTGTGCATGTAGTACAATAAAGGTTATCTATACCAAAAACTTGGGTCATGGTCTTAAATCTCATGTAATTTAAATATGGCAAAAACATCTGTGTCCCCGGGATACGGATCTTAGATCTGTGTCCCCAACCCGACCCGACCCAACTGGCTCAAAAAATGGATCCACGCGCACCTCACGAGCCTTGAACGAGCCTTGAACGTGCGCACCTTGAAGGTATCCCATGGATACCTTAAAGGTATCCATGGTCAAGGTATCCACATGAATATCTTCAAGGTATCCATGGATACCTTCAATACCTGCGCGCACCTCACCACGCTGCGTGCACACCGCGCGCCCATGCACCCACGTCATGCGCGCATTTCACGCCCATGCACCCACGCCATGGATACCTTGAATATATTCCATGGATACCTTCAAGGTATATATGTGGATACCTGAAAGGTATTCCATGGATACTTGAAGGTATACATGTGGATACATGTGATGTTTGAAAAAAGGTGTTACATGAATATGTTGAAGGTATACATGTGGATACCAAAAGGTATTCCATAGATACCATCAAGGTATACATGTGATACCTAAAAGATATTCAATGGATACCTTGAGGTATCCTTGTGGATAACATGCACGCCATGGAAAATTGCGCCGGGTGCGCGCCCATGCACTTACATCGGGCGCGCACCCATGCCGCGCCCACCTTCATCTGAAATAGTGTGATACCTTCAAGGTATCTCATGGATACCTTGAAGGTATACATGTGATACCTTTTTTCTATTAAAAAAACAAACTTGCGAAAAAAAATTAAAAATTAATGTGGGGTCCACAGGATGGCTGGGGACACGGATAAGATCCGTGTTCCCGGGACACAGGAGACCCACTCTTTAAATATTGTTTAAAAGGTCCATGTCGATATATCCTTTCGATATATTCTATCCAACCTTTATCCAATTGATATATCCGGTTGATATATTCTCAATATAAACAAATATTAAAATTAAAATACATAACCAAACATAAAAATCAGTTGAAAATTTAAAAAAAAATGCTAAAGTAATTAATTCCATATTTACTTATATAGTTTTGGGGAACCAAAATGTCAGTTCAGTTTGTTTTTAATGTATATTGTATAAATACCCCTAATATTTAACCTTTCACCTGTTTTTATTTGATGATAATAAATGAGTTGGTTGTATTCAAGGACGAAAATATCGGGATAAATCAATAAAAATGCATAAATTTATCGCCGATTTATCGATAAAAATGCACTACGGATATTGATATACCATGACAGAAAATTTCATCAAAATATCGCCGATATATCGGCGATTTATCCATATCGGTCAATAGTACACAAATATTGCAGAATATCGTCGATAAATCGACGATATATCGCCGATATATCGGTGATATATCGTGGATATATCGGTCGGTGGTTTTTTTGATTTTTTTTGAATTTTTTTTAATGGTAAATTAATTAGGCTAGTGTGTTAAACAATGAAATACATATTTGAATTCAACTATATTTTTAATTAAATAATTAGTAAACTTATATTTAGTAAATTATTTGAATTTAGGTTCCTCTCATAAATTAATTAGGCTAGTGTGTTAAACAATGAAATACGTATTTGAATTCAACTAATAGTTTTAATTAAATAATTAGTAAACTTATATTTAGTAAAATATTTGAATTTAGGTTCCTATCATAAATTATCATGGCTAGTGTGTTAAATAATGAAATATGTATTTGAATTCAAAAATTGTCATGTTATCATAACCAGTGACGAAAATGTTATTATAAGAGATAACGTTTATATAATAGTTTATCTCTAAATTTGTTGTAAACATAACTTTTTATTTGAAGTTTAAGTTCAATATATGTATTAATGTTATTTATAATATTATATAGAGTACTAGATATATTTTTCAATTTTTTTTCAATGTTTTGCGCAAAAACCGATATATCCACCGATATCGATATATCCGTAAAATCAAGGTACCGATATATCCGCAAGTACCGATATTTTTGTCCTTGGTTGTATTATAAAACACATTATACAATTGCAATAGATTAATAAGAGCACGAGAAATTCACGTGAAACACTGATCATCAAGTTGCATAGCCATGTGAATCCAACCTACGAGGTCATTATTAATTTATATATTATCTTTCCCACATCAAATTAATAATTGGATACATAAATAATTATAATTATTAATTAAGCTATTATTTATATACATTCAAGATTGTTAAGTTGTTCGACACTAATTTCAACATTCTCCTCAAATAATATAATCTAAATTAGTAATGGACATCTCATCTCAAAGAACATGTTATGACTTAAAATCAATCAACATTCTCCTCAAATAATATAATCTAAATTAGTAATGGACATCTCATCTCAAAGAACATGTTATGACTTAAAATCAATCATCAATTTATTAGATGGCTCATGGCTAAAATTCTCTTAAGTCAAATTTAGGTTGAAAATGATAACAAAGATTGAATTAATATGGTAGGAATATTAATTAAACAGATAATAATGTTATTACATATCACATTCAATAGTATTTATAGCACCATGTGATCTTTGTGCCAATACTGACCTATATGCACCAATGAAAACCAAAATGATGAGATTGATCAACAAAATTAGATTGTATCTACATGAAATATATGGAGATGTGATCTATTTTAGTTTGGTCGTTTGGAACACCTTTTTGGAGTGTTTTGAATATCTTCTTCGAATGATGTTAAATTTGCCAAAAAAAAAAAAAAGAACTTGAAAATTAAAAAAAAAAAATCATTCAAATAATATGATAATTAAACAATTATACATAGTATGATTGTTTGAAATACCTTCGAAATAGTGTTACAAGAAGACTTCAAGACAGAGTAACATGAGGAAATATGAATGAAGAGTTGGGTTAAAAAAAATTTGAGTCTTATTAGAGAAAACAGAACGTGCAATTTATCGATTCATCTACTTTGTATCTTAAAAAAAATAGTCTCAAAATTACTATTATCAAATATGAAATATTATTAGATAACAATATGCCTAAAGTATGTACATATTTATAAATAGTTGGATAAAAAATTGAAACACCAAGACTATGGAGCTAGCTAGCCCTAGACTCAATCCCTTTTCGACTAGGGTGAGTAGGTCACACCCTACATATGATGGGAGACAATTGATCAGTTTTGCACAAAAGTTTATATTAGACATTTCATGAATATATTTTGTGTGATGGAGCTCCAAAAACTATAAACCAAACAATTTTCTCAAACTTGGAGCAAAAAGGTTGAATCTCCAACCCCAAGGGCCCCCACATCCCGATCTGACAGGAGTTGTGAGATGTTGTAAATCAGGTACTCAGCGACCCGTTAAGGGGGAGACACTCCCCACAAGCCTACAAAGAGCACACCCTTAAAGCCCACATTTGGACAATTTTCTCAAACTCATGTGAATTGTGGGCTGTGGAATGTATAGGCTAACCGTCACACGACTGAATATCTGTGAGAATCACAACAGTCATATTCTCAATTTTGTGTCTATAATATATTGTTTCATCCAAAATTATATAAATTATACAGTAATTATTTTTATGTTTAGATTCAGTTATTAGTTATTACAAATGACTATTTATTCCCTTTAACAAACTTCACGACCTTATAATACTAACCTAGGTATCGAAAAAATTTAATTTATTAGCTTTATATGCCTTAGAAAACCTGACTTGCCTTCATTTTGTCTATCATTACATACCTCAAACATCATGCATTAGAATAACTAAAATCTGGATAAGTCGATATTTAAAACAATTAATCATAATATTGAAGATGTAAAATTATTATACATAAATATTTTATTTCTAATAAAAAAAACCACGAGCACCATACTATGATCCGAACGAAGATAACAAGAAGGACCAGTGAGGCAGTAAGGACCATTGAAATATATAGTATGCACAAGAATACAAAGTGAGGAAAAAATAAATAAATAAACAAACATTAATTTAAATTTTAGAAAAAATCGAAATTTCATTTGTCATCCAAAATTACATTTCATGTTTGAATATGAAGTACATTTCACATTATGTTTATACAACTATGTAAAATAGCCGATAATACCAGTAACTAGAAATTAATTAAATGAAAATTACAATACCTTTTTTTTTTTAAAGATAAAACACAATAATCAATCAAACATGGTTTTAATGTCACTTTTAAATTTGTAAGCTTCTAATTTGTCCTATTATGTATCAAGTGATGATTAGAATACGAAATATTGTAAAATAAATTATCCAGATAAGGTTTGGATTTTCTGGGAAGATGGTGAAGGATGAAGAATTGGAATTGAATAGGTTAGGCAAAAAAGAAAAAGTTGTTCCCAATGGAGACATTCTAATGTATGTGTCTCAAGGATCATGCTTCACTAAAATCCATTTATTTCCTCTCATCCAAATCCCAATCCAATCCAACCAAATCTACCAACATTCAACAATAAATATATGTATAGAAACACACTAGAAAATTCTCAGTATCTTTTTTTATTTAATCATTTGAAAAAAATTATAGCGGAAGATCTTCTTTATAATGTTTACATATAAGCAAAAATAATTAAACCAATGAATTCTAACGAAATTATATCTGCAAAATAGTCTCATATATGGATTTTCTAAATAAAAATAAAAATTAATGTGATAAATATATGTATACAAATACAATTAAATAAATAAATGTTATGCATGTATATAAATATTTATAGGGCTGTTTGAAGTTTGGCGGGGAAGGTCCCTATCCTATATATAATGTTGCATGGACCTTCTTTTTGCTCTAGGACCTAGGTACATTGAATTCTTCAATATGTTACATTTTTTTACTTCTTTAAAATCTCTCACATTTACTTTTAGATCGTGCAACCAAACTAGTTCTCTTTTGTCTGTTTGACAAAATTCTATGCACTCTTTTGATTGTATTAATGCATAGGTAGGGTCTAGGTCAAATTTTCATTAAAATATTGGCCATTTTATTATCTTTTATATATATACATTCCATTTTCCATTTTCCACTTTCCACCATTTCAACATTAATATATTGCTAGTTTATGATATGCAAGTTATTAGACTTCATTTAAAAAATAAAATGGAACGTGTTTAGTCAGTTTTGGGGTGTGTATATTCTCACCAAGTTAATTTGTAATTGTTATTTTTATGTAAAATACCTCAGCATTCAATTACTTCATTGATTTGAGTCTTAGTCTATTTTCCAATTGTTTTATGTTATCCAGTTTCCAAACACCTCATGTGAGGTGATGTACTGTGGAAAGTATTTTGACCATATTCATATTTATTATGTCCCAAATTTTGTAGTTTGCTACCGTTACTTCTTAGTTCTTCCAAAAACATAAGATTTATTTATTGGCATATTTTTAAGATAAGAAGTATATATCATTCACTCTCTCAATCATCTAAGAAATAAAACTAAATTAGTAGTAAAGCATGAAGCTAATGACTTTTGCAATGAAGGAAGAAGTACGAGCAAGGATTCGAACCCTTAACCTCTCTGTTAGAAAGGCTGATACCACCTCATCTATCATTCAACTAAATAGATGTCACATTAGTGTGTGTCAAAAAAACATCGCTTTCAATATGTACATTCCCCGTCTTAACTAGAGATATCAAATGTTTCGCATTTTCTTAGAAAAAATCTCGACAAGCGCAGTGAGTTATCTTGCAAGCTGTATTTGCATCAGTATACCAAGTTCTCGATTTGAAGCTACGACATGGAGTGTTCCGAAAAGTAGGCCGTGACTGCCTTCAATCTCCCATTTAAGTAGTTCTTTTCCACCTAAAATTATTTATTACCAGAATCAAAATGCAAGAATTAAATACTGATCTTTCTTCTCTCTCTCTCTCTCTCTTGTGTGTGTGTGTGTGTGTAGATAGATGAAGAATGTAATGAAAGAATTTGAAATGGTACCTCCAAAGACCATGGAGGCTTGGCTGATAAAGATAATTCCGCGAGCTGATTTATATCAACATTTCTTGGGAGAAACATGACCATCTTGGGAGCGATTTCTTTTCCAGCATTGAAGAGAATTTGTCTAATGTACACAAAGAACTCGTAACATCAGCATCAATGTAGAGGAAAATAGAAATCCAAGAGGATCAAATTACCAGAAGGCGAGCATACCCATCACGTGGCTTAAGCATCGTGTTCATGTCGAATTTCTTTACTTTTGAATAAGCGGGACCTCCCCAAGGTGGAGACATGAACACTGTGTTTGCCTGCAACAAGTTTCCAACTTATACCAATTGACAGCGAATAACAGAGAAATCATTGGTTCTATAAGTCATGTTCATAGCCGATATTTCTTACCTTTAATTTAGGGGCCAAAGAAAAAGAGTCACCCTTTATGAAATCTATCCTGTCATCAACTTCGTATATGGCTGCATTATGTCGTGCATAGTCTATTTTGATTGGATCAATGTCAATAGCTATCACATGTTTACTCCTGAAAGCAAGAAAACATAGACTTGATCATCAAAAGAATTTAAACTTACTAACTATCAAAGGGAGAGATTCATGGCATTATAAATTCCACAGAATCACCTTTTATTCTTTGGGTTAATTGCCGGAAAAATCACAACCTTTACTCGGATTGCTATTTTAACCAAACTTTTCACTATTGGTCAAAATAACATAACCTTATATATGTAGTATGTTTTTTGACTTTAGTGAGTTTTGAAAGTCAAATGCGGACGTGTCTAGCTACCCTAATGTAGTTAAAAAACTGACCGTAGTCACAAAAAAATACTACATATACAAAGTTATGTTATTTTGACAAATAGTGAAAAGTTTGGTTAAAATGACACATCGAGTAAAGGTTGTGATTTTTTGGCAATTCTTTTAAGGTTCTGTATTATTTGTAAGTTTTGAAAGAGAGGTGGATTTTCTTTAGTAATTAGGCTAAACTTTAGGGTAGCTTTTGTAATTATCCCAATTCCTTTTCACCCCCCCTAATCTAGATAGTAGACTAAAATAGAACTTACAATTTGTGAAAAACAAAATATGGAATAGCCACACTCGACTTAAGTATCAGGCTAGGTGATGCATGCACGAGTTCATTTTTTCCTCTTCTTTCACATTTCAGTCACAAGACCACTTGAAGACAGAACTGAGATGGAAGTAACCCGACTCTCTTAATATTGACAAGAGAGAGAGAGAGAGGGAGAGAGAGAGAGAGGGAGAGAGAGAGAGAGAGAGAGAGAGAGAGAGAGAGAGAATAAGAAAACAGAAAGGTAAGATAGGCTAACCGTTGAGCAAATTGTATTGCATTCCCACCAACTCCGGTGAATAAATCGACTATAGCACCTTGACCACAGCGAACCGCATGATGCTTGGCTATGGGCTCTGGTGTAACCGAAAACCATCCTTCTTCATCCATTTTAATCCCACTATCAAATCTCGAGAACAAAAGGTATCTTTGACACCAGTATTTGCTTATACTGGGAGAAACTTCATGCAAAACGCCTTGGAGATCTACAGACATTAAAACATATTGCAGGTAAGGGATTGGCTTAAGAATAGTCGTAGGAAAAACCGACTACACACAGGACAAACCTTCACTTGAAACGGATAATATCCTGTTAGCTTTTGTTTGCCTGGCTTTCTTTTTCTTATTTCTAGGGTTGGTCTGTTGACTTAATGGCCAAACATCACTTCTCGATTCATTGGCCAAGTCGAGAGGGGATTGTGGATCGCAAGAAGCTTGAACCTCTTCAGACGCCATGAAATCTATTTGGTTGTTATCCAGCTCATAGAGTCCAGCTGGCTCATCAGCATTATTACCATACACAAGGTGTTCCATTCCTGAAGGAGGGTCCCACGTAGACTCTTCCATTTCGACATTGTAGAAGTAAGTTCTCATGTGAAAATCATCCCAATATGCTATCCACTCTCCAGAGTTGGCTATTTGACAGTTGCTGACCATAGCTTGTTCATTAAACGCAGAAACATCCGAATCCTTTATCACCTCCAAACTGATATCATTTGATTGCTCATCTGTCTCATGGTCCGATTTTCCCTTTATTTCCTTCCCATCACAATCCAGACGTAAACAAGTAGCCATCATTTCATTAGTGCAGGGGATACACTCGGCCTCATCAGACATATTATTGGCAAGTCCAAAATTATCATCAAATCCAAGATTTGATACTTCACAATTGGATTCAAGTTCGTTGATATGGGTGCTGGTACACACCGTGGAACTGAGGGAGTCCACTCGTTCAAGAGAGAGGTTGGATAAACCATCTATTTCTGCTATTCCATTCGTTAGTATATCACTTTGGTCCGGAATTTTGGAGGTAGTTAGTAAATTAAGCTCCTCACCGCTCGCTATTATTGAATCTATCATGTAATTATCAATTTCAAGTGGACTTTGCTGACTACTCTTTCTTCTGCCTTTCCTTTTTCCACTGCTCATTCCATATCTCGTCTACAAAACACGATTATTTCAGCTTAACTACATAGACTATTACCTCAAGGTAGACTATGAAAGATAAGCACATCTACATCACTGTAAATACATATGGCAGAGTAATTTACTGAAAAGATAAGCTACTTCTAAAAGATAAGCTAACATTTACTGAAAATCGGAAATACTTATGGCAGAAGGGTACACATCTTTAATCATCAAATGAAAACACAAACATCGCTGCTAGCCCAACTTAGGCCTTTCACCAAGAAACATGGGGACTCATATTATTTGGTTGCTTACTTGCTTAGAGTAACAAGAAGGAAATTTTCATCTGAATTCAAGCTTAATAACTAAAAAATTCCAATTCCAACACATAAATTCGATGATTCCAGATAGGAAAATGAAAGTAAAGATAATCAAGTGTTGATATGTATACCTCCTTATTAGTACGAAAAGAGAGTGGGAGTCCAAAATCACTCATTTGTTTGGCTACTTCTAAATCTTCGAATAACGAACAGAACCCTGAGAATTAAAAAAGAAATTCAACAACCATTCTCCAGTAAAACTCAGATAAACATCAATCCTTTTGCAAATTTTAATCAATTCAAAAGAGGAAAAAAAAAAAAAACAATAAAACAGAATAGCAACCAAAATATTAAAACTTGCCATTAGTACTTGCATAGTCTCCCCTCTCATAATCCTTATCACCGTTGCTAAATCTCTGCATTTCATACATAAATAAGCAGATTAGAAAGAAAAGAAAAAAAAGAAAAAAAAAAAAAGACAAATAAAAACCCGCCAAAACCATATCAAGATTAAATTTTTCCATCAAATTCCACTCTTAGGTATCAAAAGCATAAAAGAACTCACAATCGATTCTTGAAAATGAGGTAACTCTTGCACTTCAGTTGAGCCATAGTCCCTGTTAAGGAAAACCAATTCCACGTTTTTGGCATTCATACATAAAAGAGACAAACACAAAACTAGAGAGAGAGAGAGAGATTGCAGACCATAATTGAACTTCAGTGAGTTTAAACAGGGGACCAAGAGCTTTGGCGGCCGGTGATTCATCTATAGAGAAATCCATTGTGCTTCAATTCTTGAAGAGGGTTTTATTTGCAAACAATCAACGATGGCTTAATTTATGAAAATTTAACGAGGGTTCTGCAGCACGATTCAATCTCTACGAAAGAGAAGAGGAATATTAAAAAACTCCAGGTCAAACTTTAGTCAACTTTCCGATGTCGACAGCGACGAGAGGCTGTCTACGCCATCGACAAAAACCTCGGCGGCGTTCCTCAACGAGGGTCGAGGTATAGTTGCATTATTTCTGAAGCAAAAGCTCCAAATTTGGAAAATACTTTTTTGGATTATAAATTACATGAATAAAATCAGATGCAAAAGTATTTTATATACAGTTAATTATACACTCCACGTCTCTTAAAATACGCTACTTTAATTTTATTTTTAATAATTGTATTAATTAGTGGTGGTTAATATTTTTCTCAACTCATTAGTAATTTTGCTTGAATAATTATTTCTTTTTTAAATTGTTAATCTTGGCTTTAAAATTGTAAGAAATATTCTACATTCTTTAAGAAGTCAATGTATCTTTGATCTTTCCATTTTCATCTGAAAAAAACCTTGTCCCATATGTACTTTTTTTTTTTAGAAAACATCTCATATCTTATTATTTTAGGCAATTAAATTGTAATTTTTATTGTGTTAGAATCATTTTTTATCTTATAACTATTGTATCCTTGGATTTTGATTTCATAATTATCTCAATTTTCAATTTAGTCTCATATGTCCAATTTCAATTTAATTTTGGTGAATTTTATCGGAAAATGTTACGTGTTAATTTCTTATTAGTGGAATATCAAAATCAATTAACATGTGACATTTTTCAGTAAAAACAAAATTTTAAGGCAAAATTGGATTAAAATCAAATAGATTCTTAAAATATGAGATTAAATTGAAAATCACAATACTTTGGGGAAAAAAAAATTTATACACTTTTATTAGTCTGTCAAACTAATTTAAAATTACAAGATATTGCAATCAACATGGAATGCAGATTCTCCCAAATAAAAAATGAAACTAAATAACAAAAAAAAAAAAAAGATCCATACTGTAATTAGTTACCATATTTAGACATATGCCTAGTATATGAATTGAAGTCCAAACTAAGTGAGTGAAGTCGAGTTATCTCAACTCAGACTCGATGAACTCGAGCTCGACTCAGCTCACTCAATAAGAGTGCCTCCAAAACCAGGATTGCAGACATGAAACCTTCATTCAAGGACTCAAATGAAAACAGATCCAAAAATCCGAATCGAAATGCAGCAGTTCAACACCGTAAATACATAAATAAACTGTATTCTATGATTATAACAACATAAACATGAAAACAAGAACAATACAAAAGTTTGGAAAAGAAGATACTTCTACGAATCTTTGTACCTAATCGAATACCTTATAAGCTCCAGGCAAAATCTACCTATTGTGCTGAGAAGCTGGTAGTGCATTGAGGCCCCTACTCGTAGCTATATTCCTCTCACTGGAATTCATACAAAAGAACTAAAATCTGTCCTATGGTGAAGTCTATTTCTATTGGTCTACAACAGAACCATGTCTCTATGTTCTATTTACAGTGGAGATACAAATCGTTCAAGATATGTTCAGTCATCAAACCCCGCTTACCATGGGCCCGTCTGTGTCCTTCTCAAGCACTGCCTCTTCGCCCCACTTTGCTGTTTCATCATCTCCTGAACCTGTCAATTGTCAAATTAGACATGTTTTTTCTAGTAAAAGTACTCAAGTTTTTGATGGATTTATGATATAAATTAGGAAGGCAGTGGTTAGTCGAGCAATCTTGGCGAAAAGATGCAATCTTGAACATTTCAAGAAAAGTGTTTTGCATGTAAAAGTTTTGAGATAATGACAATAATGTAGCTGTTACAATTTTACCTGGTTCTTCTGCATTTCCATCATTTCTTCCTGTTTTTTCTGCAACTGTTCGTTTTCCTCCTTCAGTTTAGCGACTTCTGCTTCCAACTCCATAGTGTATGCCTGGAAGAGTCGAAAAAGGGGAAGTCATAAAAGCAGAATGTGACAACAAGACGGAATCTACTCCCACTTTCTCTATATATTTTTTACTTATTAAAACCTTCCTTTTCTCCCATCTTTCAAATGATCTCTTTCCCTTATAGTTTATGTATATAATCTTTAGTAACTAGTCTTACACGTAAAGGAATTACACCTGATATGGTGATATCTTTCACTTAGAATTGTAAAGTTCAATCAGAAGTTAATTTAGCAGCTCAATTGATATTGGCCTACAAACAGCAAATGGCAAACAACCTTAATATTTCTCTATCCAAACACAACCTTAATATTTCTCTACAATTCAATTGTCAGCTAATAGTAAACAAATTGCCAAGGAAAAACCTATCTTTATCCTAAAATTCATGCATACTTTCTCCAATCTCGAAGTTAAACCCTGCTAATACAGTAGCTATCAACAAAACAACCAAGTAAATAGCCAGTTACAAAACTTATAGCCATTCAAAGTATCAAGCTACCACAATGCTAATATACTTCAACTCTTTTACCTGCTTACGAGCTCGTGATCTAGCAGCCGATTCTCTGTTTTTTATCATCCTCCTCTGCCTCCTTTCAACCACCTTCTCCAAAACGGCACCTTTCCGACCCCTTAATCCACCATTAAACACATAAGGAACGGGCGAAACCGAAGATGTATCTCCATTACTCTTAGTGAGCCCATCTGACGAAACAGCTGGAGACCCATTAGACACCAAACCAACCATCCCAAGCCCTCCACCCTGATTTTGAACCGCATTGTTGTTCATCGGAGAATCAGATATCCCAACCATCCCACTCCTAATCCTCGGACTACCCAACTGCCCACTCGTCGGAATCCCCATTGCAGACCCGTATGCCATAGCAGACTGCTTAGGAAGGATCTGTTGATGTTGCCGTTGTTGTTGACTCTCCATGTGCTGCCCGGCTGACCTAACCCCATTCACATTCAACGGTAAAGTAGGAGCCGATTGTACTGCAATCTGGTTACTATTTTCTTGGACCCCACCACTCATCAACCCGGGATTCCTACTATCTGGTTGGGCCTGCTGGAATCCGAATCCAAGACCCGAGTTACTACTATTAACCGGGTGCCACAAATCCCCGAAATACCCTGCATTGTTGGAAGCTAACTGAGCCTCCTCTCTCACAACCCCAGCTCTCACCAAGAACTCCTCGAGGGTAATTTCGCCTAAAGTGGCTTGCCTTTGAGGCACACCAAAAGCACCAATGCCGCCACTTGGATCCTTACCGACACCACCACCCTCCTTCGACATGTCCCTCCAAACCTCGTCCACCGTTTTCTGGCTTAGTGTCCGAGGAAGAATCAGTGATCCCTGTCTCTGCAAAGAGCCAACCCCATCTTGACCACCCACCCCACTAATCCCCCCACCAACAGCAACACTGGTGGAACCAAAGTTCTGATTGTCCTCAGCACTCCATATGCTTTTCAGCAGCTCATCCATGTTCATTGACCCGAAATCTTTCCCACTTCCACCAACGGTATTTTGGAACTCTTCGAAGGTCAATGAATAGACTGAGGACTGCCGTGTCAAAGGGCTGTTATTCGGCGGCCTTCCACCACCACCACCACCTCCTGCTGGTGGCTCGTTTCCGAAATTCTTGAAATTTAAATTACTCCCCATTTCTAACACCTTCTACAGATAATCAATCTCTCTATCTAGACACCAAAATCAATCCCAACCAAATCCCTTTCTTATAGATAATCACGAAAGCAAAGTAAATCAACAGTAGATCACCTTTTCTTTATCCAGCACTTCCTCAATTAATACATCTAGAAATTAACAGAAAAGAAAACACACAAATATAAGTAGATTTATAGCCACACAAAACAAAAATACCCAAAATCAAACCAACAAAAAAAAGCAAAATCAAATCTTTATCCAAAAAAAGTCCAAATTAAATCCATACATCATTTAACTTCACCAAACACTTCTTATCACATTTCATTTCACATCATACAATTAAACCAAATGAGTAAAAACATAAACCATTGATTTCCAAAATGCCCACCAAAGATTCAGCCCAAAAACAGCAACCAAAATTAGAAAGCAAATGCAAATCGTGCCCACATAAATATCTCAAAAGCTATCAAAGGAAAAGCATGATTCCCACGAAGTGGAGATAAACAACACACACACACACACACAAAACAGCAGCTCAGAACTATCAAGAAAACTAACCGCAAATCTCTCGGAATTGACCCAAACTAAACACTGAAGAAACAAGTCCTAATTAACAGAAAACTGATAAAAATGATACAGACAGAGAGAATAACAACACAACACAAATTTCCTTCCAAAAAAAAGACATAGATATATGGGAAAATAAATAAAAAAATAAACTTTACCAAATAATTTATCTGGGCTGCCGCCATGTGTCCCGCTATGGACTTTTCCAACCCGGAGTGGGATAAATATTTATTGGCTAATAAAATAATATAATGTGGGCCACACTTAGCTGAATCGTGGACCAATCATAATTGTGAAGTAGGAGGGTTTGGTGTGACTTCGGACCAACCAGTTCTAGCTAAGTGGGTCAATCTGGACCACACACGTAGAGCCACAATCAACGCTCCGATCTTGATTAGATTTTTATGGGATTTTGTCGTTTACTACACGATCTTGTGGTGGGATGATTATTGGTCTGTGCCCGACCCGGTTTGATTTGGTGCTCCACGAGGTTTTGTTGTGATTGGATGAGTTCACATGATAATATTACTTTTTGTACTAACCTACTATTATCACACTAATTTAGTGTTAATCACATGTCAATTGTACTTAAGGTCCTTTTCTAATTAATGTGGCTTTTGGTTATCCTGATAATTGGAACTGATAATTGTGTATCCTGTTTTGACCAATAATTTTTAAGTGATTTAACATATTTGATTTTTGAAAATTGATTTTGAATTAGTTGAAAATTAATATATAGAGTACTAAGAGTAGGGGATTAGGTTAATTCTTTAATGGAAAAGTGGGGCATGTTTATCTTCCAAATAATATACATGGAGTTATTGTTTTTTCATATTTATTTATTTTAACTTTACAAAAAATAAAAATATCGTTCAAAATTATCTCAAGTATGGGTGACGGGATTGGAACTTTCGATCTCAGATTTAATCGAGAAGATTAGATTGTTAGTATTTTACTTTATAAACGAAATAATTAACACTTTTTTAGGATTTGTGATTTTATAGATGTTAGATGTAAAGATTACAATTTATATATGCTTTAATATATATATATATATATATATATATATATATATGTATGTATGTATGTATGTGTGTGTGTGTGTGTGTGTGTGTGTGTGTGTAAAGTGCAACTAATGAAATATATGAGATCTAGCCTCAGTTATACACACAGATTAGCGTTATTATTATTATTTTTTCTATTCGAATCAAATGACACTTCATCAATTAAGAATGTTTTTAAAATTGATAAACATAAGCCCCAAGTGTTTGTGAAAGTATGCAAAAAATAACCTTATGATGAAAACAACAGAATTGATCTAAATAAATAAATAAAACTTATAATCTATAAGAATTGAAGAGGTAGACGAGTTATTCACCAAAAAAAAAAAAAAAAAAAATATTTGGATAGTTTGAAATTTAAAATAGATTTTTTTTAAATTAAACTATTATTACTATTCATTTAATCGATAAAATAAAATGATCAGTCAGATGAGTATTGAGATAATAAAATCCAGTTTAGGTTAAAATATGTAAATCCATAATAATATCATAAATCTTATATAAATATTCAGTTTGACTCGCCTAATATTATCATCTCCAACAAAACACAACATTCTAATTTTTTATTAATGATTTGGATGAATTGTTGATGCAAGAAAACAGATTATTTGAACATCATAAATAGTTATTGAAATCTTAATTTAAGATCTCCCACCAACAATTATTGGATTAGAACCTATAAATGGCCTAATATATATTTTTTAGATATACTTTATATATCATTAATATATTTATTACTACAAAAAATGTTGGAAATATTGTATCTGATGAAGATGAATAATTTTGAGTCTAATAATACATATTAGACACGAATTCCCTACATGACAAATATTTACAATTTAATAACACGTTTTTTTTATTTGTAATTCTTCTTCTTTATGGCATCATCAATTTATTCTTTAAGGATTTGTTTTTTTCAATCAATTTGTCTATTGAATCAAACATCTTCATTGCATCCTTTTAGATACATTTTTTGATTTACACTATTTACACCATCTATAGCATTCTTGTTCTATGGGAGAAAAACATCTTTTAAGAGATAATGATTGTGCTGTGTAGCTCACTTCATTCTAAACCACTATTTAATTGAATTGCACTCACATATTGCAAGGATCCAATCCGATTGATGACTACAACTCGCATATAAATAGGACTTTTTTTTTTAATTTTTAAATAGAAATCTCGCATGTTTCTTCTTCGGAGCGACGATCTGCTTTTTCTGCTCTTCTTCTTCCTCGAGTCTGTGTATTGGAGGGATTTAAATTTCAAAAATTATGCGTATTTTTTTCCTTCATCTCTCACGCCCAATGATTCTTCCTCTCATTTTCTTCTCTTCTTCTTATTCTTCATCTTCTTTCTGATAGCATGTTGAGGATTTCAAACATCAAATAACAACTCCGTGAGTTGAGAACTACTTTGTTAAAAAAAAATAGAAAAAAGACATTAAAATTTGATTAATATTATGTGTGGCATCACCATTATACAAGTTTAAGTGAACCAACTGATAAAATAAAATACAAACAAAGTGAAGGATCTAATTAATTATTGTTTTAATATTTCATATAATATATGACACAATATAAGACGAAATAAGATATGCGACTAAACATTGTTTTAAAATAAATATTATGAGTATTTCACTATAATATGCATTCTATGGAATGACTAATGAGTAAATTGTATATGGTTAATGATCTGTTGGTCTCAACTATTTTCCACATAAAGTAAATAAAGATACATGACTTACAATAATTATAGACAGAATTGATTGTTGAGATTTTTTTTTAATTTGTTTTAAATAAAGGAATTCATTGAGTGTTGAGATTGAGTATAGTATAATCTGCCATTTGTCACACTTTGTGACAGTATATATCTTTTTCAATCATTAACTCGACAAGTTTAAATCGAAAATGATTGTTTTGGACTTGGATATATGTTGAAGATAAAAAAATATAAGAAATAAGAAAAATCAACATCAACAACCAACATTAGCATTTCTACTTTAAATCATGTTTCCAAACCTACCTATAAGAGGCTAAAAATAGGTACTTTTCAATTTTCATCATCTTATAATTCCATTATCGAGAAACCATTATTGACACCGTTGCAATAAAGAAAGAATATTTTAACGAATTATCTTAAAATATTTTACAAAGTATAATTGCGCAACTGTTTCATACTAATTTTAATTTGAAGAGGTAAAATATTATCTTTTTCGAAATTAATGACAAATATGACAATGCCTATTTAAAAGATTTGGATGTTAAAACAACAACAACAATAGTGGAATTGATTGAATAAGACCCCGTCTTACATTAGTATTTTTAATACAGTAATTTTTAGACTTATTGGCCACATACAATGATTAACCCATCAAAATCAAGGAAAATAATATGAGATATAGGTCAAATTTTGGAGTAATTTTATATACATAAATTTAAAAAAAAAAAAAAAAAAAAAACAAAACAACAACAACACTTAAAAAGTAGTGAATATCGATGAATATTATTTTCACTAAACCTTTGGAACTGTCGATTAAACATTTTCTAATAAAGAATATATTCATCAATACAATCACAATATTTTATCACAATGAAAATTAATTAAAATGAGAACTTTCGAGACAAATTTTTTTGTTTCTAAAAATATGATTAAATGATATCACGAGATTATGAAGGAGAGAATGAAACAAGTACTGCGACACTGGAAAAATATGATTAATTATATATCTTTTTGTTTTACTCATCGTTTTTACCATCTAACTAAATTTATTTTTTATTCATCGTGGAAGACGCAATCAAGCCTAACACCATAAAACATATATCCATTATTTTCGAGAAGTTGACCAATTTAATTTAATTTATTGGCAACAAAAATATTATTCTTACCTATCAAACCCAGCAGTGCCAAATGGCAAATCCCAAGCACAACAATAATTAAGAAAATGAACTACATATTATTAATTACAAACTACAATCGAGGCCTACCAGATTCTGATTGAGGGGAAATCATAAACGATCTTATGGAAATTTTTAATAATATAATATGTGTATATTTATAATAAAAAATGCAGTATTTATTAATTGTGAAATATATTTGAATGGTTTTTGTAAAGTTTTGAGGGAAGAAATAAAAGAATGATAATGAATAACATGAATATTATAAGATATATATGTTGGATGAGATTCATAAAACATATATAAATGTGGATGATCCTAGTTCAGAAAAAGTAATGCAGAAGAAGAGGAACATCATTTTTTTTAGTATTTATGGCATAATATATTTTTTTTTCACTTTACATTCCGAACTTTGCAATTGTTACTAATCGCAAAATTTACAGGATAAATTACAACAAAAGAAAAAAAAATTTAAGAAAGCTTTAGCAAAATAAAGTATAAAAAACTGCAAAGTTCAAATGCCAAAATATTAATTATTTATTGTAAAAGGAATATGTGCAGTTGAGATCCTCATTTATCTCATACATTTTGATTTCATTTTTTTTTTTTATTAATGGATGTTTTAAATGTGTAAAATAATTAATAAAGTCATACTATACTTTTTATATATTTTGTTGTGAACGAAGAGATTATTTATAGATTATTTAAATGTAGAATTACGTTTCATCCAAAAAGAGTGTCTCTAATAAAGTATATATTTAAGTATAAGAATCAGACGTGAATATCTAAGATTAAATATATAATTCAATAAAAAAATCATTATTCCGTCATTTAATTTTCTATCACACCACTACTTACATAGAAAATACATTTTGTTTGTCTAACCTATACAGATATATTACTGATGGAGACGAAATTGATTCCGATTCGAGAACAAATCGTTTTGAAGAAGAGGATAATGATGGAGACGAAGCTGCGTTGCTCTATCTCGACAGGGTGGATCCATTTAATATTGATAAGCAGAATGGTCGCTTCTAATAAGACTTTATTTATTATTTTTATTTCATATTTTGTTGGACCCAACATGTGGGTCTTTTCACTAGAAGTATTATTTTTGTTCTCAAGTATTTAACTCTGCGTGAACATTAGTATAGGGTTGGAGAATTGATTAAATAGATTCTACCCTTTCCTCCTATCTTTACGGTATTCTTTGCATGAATCAAAATAGATAGAGAGTAACACTTCTGTGCAACTGGTGCACAGAGTTGCACAGACCTTTATGTTATAAATGTAGTATATTTATGTTATAAATGTAATACCTTTATCATGTTCATTTTAAAAGGTACAAATATTTATATATAAAGGTACTTCATTTATAACATAAAAGTCTTCCGTGCAACTGGTGCACCAGTTACACAGAAGTTTTCGCCATAGATAGAAGACATGTTCTTGTTCAATCAATACGCACCGCTGGATCAATACTCACTTTTCCATACAACAAATGATGATATATAAATACACACCAATGAAATGAGGTGTAATAGTTGTGTACAAATAAATCATCTAAATGGCGAAAATATGACTTCATCGAGTTGTAATAATTGCACTCACCTTTAAGATTAAAAGAAAAATTAATAAAAGAATTCCACCCCATATAAAATTGATACAAAATTAATATGCTGAAATCTTAGAGTAGAAAATTTGATTTTATATTTAAAATTTATTGATGTGATCTTGATGCATGAATATATCAATAATATACATTTGTGTACATAAGTGGCGTTATGATATCCTTAGATATCATAAAATCAACTAGTGAATTATAAAAAATAAAAAAATAATCGAATTTTACGTAATTTTATCAATTTTTTTGATTTACAGTATAAAAATAACATTTATAATAGAAAATAATTTCTAATCAGCGGTCCCTATATATACATGTTATCCTTAGCGAAAAGCGTGGGGCCCGTTACATGGAAAAAAGCCATTAATTTTTCAAGCCCTTAGCATCACTGTTTCTACTTTCTATGCCACACCGTCCATTAATTTTAAGTGAGAGAGAGAGAGAGAGAGAGAGAGAGAGAGAGAGAGAGAGTGAAAAGTTTCAATCTCCATTTATAACCAAAAACCTTATTAATGCATACATTAATACTTATATCTATCTTTTGGAAGTTGTCTTAAACATTGACACGTTCACCACTTTGAAAAAGTGGCATACCTCACCCCACCACACTCACTTTCTTCTTTTTATTGTATTTTTTAACGTAAGTGTCAAATTTTCATAATATACATCTCTTTTATAGATATCTTATATACACACACATATATGTGTATTTAGCTACGATATTTCTACATGTAATGGAGACTTGCCTTTGAAGAGCTCCAATCTTAACCCTCCAAAGTCCAAATTATCTGTTATATGCCTTATCAATGTATTATGCTCATGGAATATTTTTGCATTTTTTAAATTTTTATTCAAATAATGTTCCTCTAGCTACTGTGCATATGTCTTAAACTATCATCATCTAAAGATCTCATTCTTTTAAAATATTATAATTTGAAATTAATGATCGTATTAGATTTTTGACACATCAATAATGACCACATTAACATATGCCTACGGTAGAGAAGATAACCATCTTAATTTCTGTTCTAAGAGCACCCCAGCAGTGCTTCACAATAGCACAAGGCACTAGATTTTCTCCTCCAGCAGTGCGCCACCGACGACGCTAGTGTGAAGGGATGGACTTTTCAGCGTCACACCTGACGCAGTGAAGCTTTGCGCTACCTTTTTTTTTTTTTAATCTCAAGTTTTGGGCCACCTCCAAATCTTCCAAAATTTTATAAGTTTTGGGCCTCTTAATAATGTAATGGAAAATGGGCTTAATAATAATAATAATAATAATAATAATAACTATTGGCTCAATTTATATATTATGTAAATGTTTATTAATTTTGTAACAATTTGAGGTAATATAAGTGTTAATTTTTCAATTGAATAATAATATAAAAGTATAAAATAATATGAGTGGTAATTTTAACGACGTTGTTGATAATAACACAGGTCATTTTTCAACATAAAAATATGAGAATAAGGAAACAATATCATAAAATTACTAAAACACAATTAAAATACATTGAAATACATTACAATAAAATATAAAATAACTGAAAACTAATTAGAGACTTATATATAAAATACATTGAAACTTATTTGCTGAGAATGAACCTACTCGCTTTCAAAATTTTCTTGGTTGATTTAGACAAATTAGAGATTCAGATGCTCATTTTGCATTTCGAAATACACTAATTGATCATTTGTGGGAAGAGTATTCTAATTTAGAAAATTAGAAATGATCACTATGTAACATCTATTTACATTTCAATAAAAATAAGTTATTGTTTTTGTTTTCATTTTATATTGAGTTTCAATCAATTAATGATATTAATTTTTATTTATTAATTTTAAAATACAAAAAGTTAAAACTATATTAAATAATGTTTACATGTGTAAATATGTTATCCAATTATAACAAAATTTTAAAAATATGATTAAATAAATTATTAATTAGAAATAATATGGCATATTCCTTTTTTGTGTAAAATTTAATGCAGACTGTTGGAAATAAAACACTGTTACTGGAGATAAAATTCAGTGCGGACCGCTGGAGTTACTCTAAAACACCGAGCTCTCAGTTGAACAGGGGATTCTAAGTGTAATCGAGAACTCTAGCTATTATCTTGGATCAGGGTATACCACTTCTTTTAATATTAATATATTATATAGTGAAAATACCTCATGATTTATCATTATTGTACATCATAAATCACGAACTATTATCATTATTATTATTATATAAAATATTATGGAAAACTCATAGAAATGATTTGTCACAAATTCACAATTGATATCAACGCATCTGAAAATAAATCAATTCAAACCAACCCATTAAGTATATAGATTCAACATGCCAACTATAAAAATCATTGTTCATCCCACATAATAATTTTTAGTTGGCAATCAAGTTTTCTACTTCGCCTCCAATCCTAAACACAAAAACTGCAATGTAATAGAATAAAAAAATAAAATAAAATAAAAGATAGTATTTTTAATACTTGAGTGGGTCCCTAGGCAAAAATCTTATTAGCTTAACCATGCATTGAAGAAACAGCATCCTAAAATTATCATATGAAGAATGCCAATGCCCTGTATATTTTTGGCAAACAACTGAATGCAAACAAGACAGCTTTCTCTTTTCATTTACGCATTCGTAACCCATCAAAACTACTATTACAATGTTTTTTTTTTTTCAAATTTCTTCTCAGTATGAAAATACATCATCAAATCTTGAATTCACTGATAAAATTTAGAAAAAATAAGGCGAAAGACTAAGCCATATATGAAATGAAGATTCTCATCACCGATTCAGAGATTTACCTCAGTAGTTATCTTTCCTCTTCCTAAAATGCCTGAAAATAAAGGTGTCCGCATATAGAGGATATTTTGTTCTTATCAAACCCTTTATGCATTTCCAGTACGAGAAATCGACCAATTCTCCATCCTTACGAACTATGAATAGACATCTTGAGCTTTCAAAATTAGGATGGTACCCAATCTGTCAAACATGAACAATAAAATTTCAGAAATTGCCTACCAGAGTGAAGCTTTGAAGATGCATGAATGTTTGCACACATAAGTTTGATCAAGCAGCCTTACCATTTGACAAATTTCAATATGGAAAAAACCAATCACAATTAGCAGAATAAGGGGCAAAAGTTTGTCGGATAGATACAATTCTCTCAGTATATGCTTCGCATGTTGTGGACATGTTGACTAGCATTAAAGAGTTTCAATTCAACTGTCATGTGTTCCAGCATGCTAGAAGCATAAACATTTCAACAGGTAATAAGATGGGGAGGGGGTGGGGTGGACCAGAGGCAAAGCTTTCTTTCCTCAGCAAAGACATAAAAAAATCTAAAGTGAAGGAAACAATTTTTGCTTTCTAACAAAGGAAATGTGGGTCATGTATGCTTATAAAAAATGCGAGCAAAATAACAAGGTTTTAGGCTTCCAGTTCTTTGGTTGATCAATGTATTTGGATTATGTCTGCACTCAGCAGAAATGTTTTTCTTCATTAAATTGGATTTCTATTATAATTAATATATAATATGATGAACAACTAAATTATGCATAGCCTTGGATATAATACACATTACTTGGCATCATTCACTCTTGCTTCTATTTTCAAGTTGCCAAGTTTCCTACAATAATATCTTGGCCACTTGTTCTAATACATAGCCCACGGAGAAAAATCATTTCTTGGTAATCTGGGGTTCACACAGGATAATAGTTGGCCAGGTTGAGTCACAACTTTAGAACACTCAAGCTCCGAGAGAATGCTTTCACACCCAGAGAACATTATTCGCAAATTATTGAATACAAATCTAAGATGAATTCAGCTTCAGGCACATCACTCGTGTTATGCAGAAGTAATGATAGAATTGAACCATACAAAATGGTTGAATTTAGAATTCCTCTCATACAAGCATTGGTCAAGAGGGAGCATAGACAGGAAAAGGGTAAGAGAAATACCGTTATGTAATCAATTCCACAACCAATCTTCTTTTCACACTCTGGATGATAAGGAAGCAACCTATCGATAATAGCTTTCTCATGTTCAGGACTCAATCTTCCACCACTCTCATACCTGCACAAGATAATTGATATATATGAAAGTTTAATAACAGGTTAACCTCAAACAACCTTACATCACTCGTAAAATATACCAACAAAAAAAGAAGTTTCAGGCTGTTGCATTCTTGCAGAAGATAGACGAACTAAAACTAGGTACCACCTTTCAGCCAAAGTCACAGATTCATACTTTTGGAAACAATAAAACTGAATCAGAGAATCAATCTCAAACCCTTGAAAGACAAACCGACATCATAACAAAGGTCATGATCCCAAATAAATTTTCCTAGAACAATTGGCATTCACATTCATATTTTAACTCTTAGAAGGATTCCACACAAATCTTAAAATTAAGTCATAGACACAACATGGCAAAAATCAGAATTTAATATCCAATAAATTAGGTGCCCATACATTTACCATGAACCAGCATGCTCTACTGCTCGAGTTCTTCACTCCTTTATACATTTGAAAGACTAACTTTTCTCTTGATTATCAGAATGATGAACAACCAAGCAATTCTAGACTAAAAAATGGTAATGAAATGGTGGCTTAAACTTCCCAATATCACATCACTCTGCACATTAAGATATTTCCAGAGCAGAAAACTGAATACATCACATAAACACATCCCCAATTAAACACAAAAGCTCAAGAAATGAAATTAAGGGAGCTTCTTACTTAGCAGAATGAAGAATCATTCTAACGAAGCCAACAAGGGGCACAGTGTCCGCTAAAATCATATCTTCCCAATCCATCCACGTGTCACCATCTCCACCGTTCGAATATTCCTTGTCTGAATCCTCGTTGTCATCAACGGCGGGCGACAACGCCATCGGCTTCCTCAACAAATCCGCTCCATGAGCCGTCGTTTCCTGGCTGCTCCGAACCGCGCCGCCGCCATCGGACCTGGTCTTTATGGCGCACAGTCGGGTTTTGCGCAATGGAAAAGATATGGAAAATGAGGATAAAATTAGGTTTTTTGAGATGGGTTTTTCGTAAAAGGAACGAATAGGAGCTGAATTTGGAGAATTAATTGAAGAAGCCATAACAATCTAAAACTGCGATAGAGTTATTATACAATTACGCACATAATTTTACTTCAAATTAACGAAAAAAACAATCAATTTGTCGA
This sequence comes from Scutellaria galericulata, assembly GCA_946896805.1. Lineage (NCBI taxonomy): Eukaryota > Viridiplantae > Streptophyta > Magnoliopsida > Lamiales > Lamiaceae > Scutellaria > Scutellaria galericulata. The sequence goes on from OX335793.1 coordinate 18,178,387, forward strand.
TCGCTCTTTGCAGTTTGCAACAACTTCACTTCCAGTAATTTCAGGTATTTTCACTTTTTTATTATTTAAAAAGAGTTTTTTATTATTTAAAAAGAAAAACCCTACTCAAAGGTAAATTGACTTGTTTGAATATTTTTCAATTATTCGAACCTTTATTAAACATTAATAAGTAATACTCCATCCGTCCCGAAAAATTCTACACACTTTTCTTTTTAATCTGTCCCAAAACATTTTGCACATCCAAAAATAATAAATTTTATCACAATTATTACCCTCTCAATACACATTTATTTACATACAATGTCATTATTTTTTCTCTCTCAACATTTTATTACTTTTTATCTTTTTCTTACATAATTAACCCTTATACCCTCAATCATAAAATAAATATTATACCCTCAATCATAAAATAAATATTTTTTTTTAAAAAAAATTATGTCCAAATTAGTGTGAAGAGTTTGGAGGGAGTACTTTTTTTTTTAATATTAAACCTAACAGGGCTTGACGAGGACAAAACCCACATTTAACTATCATCTCTAATCAAAGGGCTAGAATCTAGATAGGTTTGACTTCAAGGTCTAAATTTCTGCAAAACTATTTTGTGAAAAGTCTAAAAAGACCTTTTTTCTGCATTTTACACATAATTAATTATCACTCTTCAGGCAGATGAATTGGTCAACCCAATAGTTAGCAAATCTAGGAAATGGATTATGGTATTAATCTGGATATGCTATGCCATTTTAGAGAAGTTTTGGACTTCTTGTAAATGGATCAGTCTTATACAGGATTCATTCAAAATACTCCTATTTTTCTATTCAATATGGTTCCTACTAAACTTTTTATGAAAATATTAAATGTATTTTTTAATTTCCAATCATTTTACTTTTATATATTTACTTTTATATATTTTACTTTTATTTCTTTTTTGGGTTGGGAGATCTTTGTTATGACATTAACACAACCAAATCTCATATTTACATTTTGTATGTTGAGCCCACGTAAGTGTCGACCCTATCATCAATCTTCAAGCTCCCTAATTTTCTCCTTCGAGATTCTTGTCTCGAAGTTATGGTTAACTCAATCCTTAAATGAGTAATTCATTGAATTTCAAGTGTTTTTTAGACATCAATTTGACAAAGGTATTAATCATTCACAATGAAATAAAACGAAATATTTGTTTGAAATCTATTTCTAACTTACTTAACCGCAAGTGCACGGTGTCAATTATAGATAGAGTGAGTAATGTCAATCTCACAAAGATTAGTGAATTAGAACAATGTTAATCACCTAATTAATTTACCTAACTTTATCTAGACAATAGAATTATGAGAATTGATTTTAATTATTCTAAATGTAAAACAAATAAATGAAATCACAAATCAAACAACTAAGTATTAAGAAAATCAAGATTCAAACAAGGATCATAAGGCTACGAGCCTATGATTTCATTTTACTTCAATCAAGTTTACTAATCTAGCAAAATCAAACTCAAATCCAAATTATCTTATGTGAGCAATCACGACTATAGATTAACTTGTCTCTCAAGCAACTTAACTCGTAGATTGATTATTAATGTATGTATCTCTATCTCGCAGTTAATAACCAACTCCCCAAAACTCCTAAAATCGTATTCTCACCCCAATTATTACCAACCTCTCGATCTAGCAATTAATTAAGTCATACATTCTCTCGATTTCAATCCAATTAATTAAAGCATGTATAAATTTGATCAGGATTCATACATGGAATAACCACGAACAAAACATAAATAAGATATCATGGATTAGATAAAAGATTAAAACTAAAATTCCAACAAAATATCCATAGAACTACTCTCTCGTGCCTTAAGATCATGAGATCCATAGTCAAAAATCAATGTTCGTAAAACAAAATAAATTACAAGACAACATGATAAAAATTAGAAATAAAATCAAAGAAAATTTAGTGAATTCGCGATTGATTGTTTCTTTGATCTTGAATCTTCAATTTCTTGCTTCCTTGGTTGCTCTTAAGATGTATTTCGTGAATATGGGTGTTCAAACGTTGATATGGGTCTTTGAAAGTCAATCTATTTCGAGTCTCAAAGTCTCAATTTATACCTAGAAGGGTTAGCATTGAATTTGAAGAAGAGCTTTAGTCAAAAAGGGTCTAAAACGGATTAAAAACATATGACCCGACCGGATCCAGACAACCCGGACCGGGTCAGAAAGTTGGGCGTCATTCTAGGCAGGAAAACACGCGACCCAGCTAGGTCACGGACGATCTTGACCGGGTCGAACCTACTGACTTTGCTATTCCTTCAACTCGTGCACTGGGACCCAACCTCACTCGGGTTTCGACTTCCAACCTTATTTTGACCTGTTTACTCTCCAAATTGGATCTTAGTTTCTTCATACAAGTTGTAGCCCTTGAAGTTAGCTATCCAATGCCACTTATTTTAATCCAATATAAATTTTTTACATTAAGTTATGACGAAAATCAGGACATTTTTGTGCAACTTCCAACTTCTTGTAACTTTTTGCTTTCTTGGAGCCAGAATTGGTAAAAGTATGTAACATGAAAGTTGTAGATCTCCTTCTTAAGTTTTAACCGAGACAAGAATCATCGACTTTGAACTTCTAAATCTCTAGATATAATTTTTCTCCCAAATCTCCGCGTTTTCGACTTCATATCTTGACTCCAACTTGACTTTTTAATCGATTGAGCTTTCACTTTGTACTAAAATCTATCAAATTTCTCTCAAATCAAGCAAATACGTGAAATTTTAAAAAGATAATAAAAAATATATAAAATATCACGAATGCATATTTTTTAACACAAAATGATATGAAATTGAGTTCCAAAATGTCGTAAATAATGCAAGTTATCAATATTCATCTAAGTCGAACCGATTTTTAATTTGAAAAAAAAAATCATATATTCATTATTTTACTATATTGTTTTCTCAATAAAATCAATCACAACATACGTTTTTATTGAGATAATATTAGTTTCATGCACCTAACCATATATATATATATATATTTTTTTTTTTTTAAACTCAAATTGACATTAATCACAATCATGGATCAAACCATTGACTTGCAATTTGTCCAAACTATATGCAAGTTGTAGGACAAAGATAATTTATGTAATCGTTTCTTCACTCGTCATCGATCGCAAATTTCCTATTGTGTTTAACTCTACTATGAACTTCATTTATAAATAATAATTTCATATTGTGTTTAATATTTAGGGCAAACGTGCAAATATGCACCTAACGTTTTGGTGGAGATGCAAATTTACACTTAATCTTTTTTGGGAGCAGAAATACACAAAAATCATATTTCTTAGAGCATTTTACCACTAAATAAACATGTTTGCTTATTAACTAATGGTTGTTATGAATAATCTTATTTTAGATGGATAATATTTTTTTTTTAGGTTGCTAGTTATGATTATTCTATTTTATTTGTTCAAATAATTTTTAATAAAAAAATTGCAACCAATTAAATTGATTAAATTAAAAATTAAGCATATTACAAATTTTTGTTAACGGATTTTATGATATATTTCGAATCAAGAATAAAATTTAGGCTAATCTCTCCAAAAATAAAAATAAATTTTACAAAATTCCTCCACATTCAAATCATTATTTAATATTAATTAAGTGAATGAACCATAAATCCATTAAATATATAAAAAAATAAAAAACGTTTTTTTCCTCAAACTTACACCTATGTTATATATATAGATTTTGTTGGATTTATGATTATATATAAACTTTCAAAAAAAAAAAAAAATTCCAAACTTACACCTATGTTATATATAGAATTTCTAAACTTTTTTTTTTGAATTTTTTTATATATTTAAAATTTTGTTGAATTAATGGTTCATTCACTTAATTAATACTCCCTCCATCCCGGCTAATTTTGCACACTTTCCTTTTCGGGATGTCCCGGGTAAATTTGCACACCCCCGAAAAGAAAAGTAATTTTTACTTTTGGCATGATTTTGTTGATTTTTCAACTCAAAAAGCAAAAAACACACTTACTTTTGACATGATTTTGTTGACTTTTCAACTCAAAAGGCAAAAAAACAACATTTTCTTATTCCACGTGCTGGAAAGGATATGCAAAATTAGCCGGGACGGAGGGAGTATTAAACAATGATTTGAATGTAGAGGAATTTTGTAAAATTTGTTTTTATTTTTGGAGAGGCTAATCTCAATTTCATGCTTGATTCGAATTATATCATAAAATCCGTTAATAATTTTTTTTATATTATTAATTTTAATTTAATTGGTTCCAATTTTTTTTATTAGAAATTATTTGACCACAAAAAATAGAATAATCATAACTAGCAACCTAAAAAAAAAAAAGAATAATAATCTAGAAAAAGTTTTTTCATAATAGTCTTTAGTTGATGAGCAAGTATGTCTATTTAGTGGTAAAATGCTCCAAAAAAGATAACTTTGGAGTATTTCTACTCCCACAAAAACAAGTATGTCTATTTAGTGGTAAAATGCTCCAAAAAAGATAACTTTTGTGTATTTCTACTCTAAAAAAAAAATTAAGTGTAAATTTACACCTCCACACAAACGTTAGGTGTATATTTGCACCTTTGCCATAATATTAATATCATAGTATACATATAGTGTCAGAATATCACATTTGCTAAAAATGGAAAAGGAAAGAATCATTCCCAATTAAAGCTGTTGACCAGGAATGCTTAGAATGAGGATTTGGATCAATCACAATTATTATGATTGATCCTAATTGTAGCAGTGTGATTGATCCTAATTGTAGCAGTGTAAACAATATAAATCAGTGTAATTCTACCTAAATAATATTATAAAAAAATGAAAGAAATCCTTTGTAATTTACAAGATATAGCATATCAAATTATACATTAATAACAATATGTATGTAAAGAAATTCAGCCATGGGACCTAAACAATAACTAAGTACTGACCAAAAATATTTAATGCCACATTGTTATTGAAATAAAGAAATAAAAAAACTAAATTTCACTATTCCAAGATCAGACTATATCTACAGTCAAGTATTGGAAATTACACGAAAAATACTATGTTTGTAAGTCATCATTTTCAAAAATTCATAAAGTCGACGCATCTTCTCTTGAAATTTCCAGTGAACATATCAATTTCCAAAGGCTGACTTTGGATATGAAAAAGACGTAATTAACTCTTTTATTTTCAGCATCCAACTACCCTATTCTTTAATTTTAACTTCAAGACTCAATTATTAAGCATCATATATTTTAGAAGGCAAAAAATGTCAGTTTGAATAAGTCATAATGACATTAACTTAAATCTTTGAATTACTATATTCAATTATGTCTATCCCAAATATCATGTTTCATGTCGTTTTGATCTATATTAGTAATGCTATTGTTATACACGTTAAATGTACCATTATTGAATTAAAAAAACAAAGAGAGCATGTAATAAAATCAAATGGTTGTGTCTTTCATAATTAATTAGTAGGAGGAAAGTTAAAATTTGATACAAAAAATAATTATATAAAACTCAAATGAGGTTGAATAAGTCGTAACAACAGTTTTATGGATCTTTGAATCTACTGAAGTAGTTGAAGTCAATTCAAATCCTCTCTACTAAAATAAATAAGGAGAATCCCCATAATACTAAAGCATATATGTCATGAAAATGTTCGTGTTCTTCTTCTTTTTCTTCTTCTTCTTCGACTGCTTATCAGCGAAAGCATCATTAATGAGTGAAGCGTGTTGGAAGCAGGCACATGGTGGGGCAAATATAAGCATAGGAGTAGTGATTGATGAGAGTAGCAGAGTGGGGAAAGAGCAGAAGATAGCCATGGAATTGGCTGTTCAAGATTTTAGCCATTGTCTGAACCTCGTTTTGCATGTAAGAGATTCCAAGGGCAATTCAGCTCGTGCTGCTTCTGCTGGTAAGATACATACTTCTTCTCTAAACTGGTAATGCATGGATTAATATGGTCGCCATGGATGGATCCTATGAATCTTTTATTTTATCACTGCCATTGCATATTGTTATGCAAATTGGAATGAATATCCAACTAATTAATAAAGCGATTGATTTGTCAACAATTAAAGGCTAATTAGTCTTACTCGATCAGTTCTTATATATGAAAATTTCAAAACTTAAGTTTCGGTTATTTTAGTCTTTTCTTTTGGATTTTGAATTTTGATAGCATGATTTAGGGTGAAACATATTCGATTTTATAGGTAAATGATATAATTGGTATGAGCGTAAAATATGCATAAAAACTTCTATTGACGAAAAAAAAAAAGGAAGTAATGATAAAAATTAAGTATGAAGGTTTAAACTTTTAATTTTTTTTTTTTTTGATAAATTAAACATAAAAAAATCTCTTTCACTAAAAATGGAAAGTCAATGACCGTATCCTAAGGTAGATTTGCAAAAATATATATAAACCTCAATTATTTGGATAAGGGGCAAAATCGGGTCACATGGTAGATCCATTAATAATCAACATTAAAAATAATTAATCCAGAGAAAATTTTCATTACATCAATGTTTAATTTGGAACCAATATTATTATTTTTAAATATGAAGTGCACTGCTTCATCTATGATATTATGAAAAATCCATATAACAACAACAACAACAATAATAATCAATCAAATTTTGGAAAATTAAACCAAAAATTGAATGGGTGACCCCATTTGCAATAATGGTTGAAAAAGCTTGAGAAATGAGAAGCTGATTGTTATACATGTGTGGACAGTTATGAAGCAGAAAGAAGTAGACGCCATTGTTGGAAACCTAGCAGTTGAAGAAGCTTCTTTCATCTCACAACTCAAATCATCATTCTCCCCAAATTCAATCATCATTTCCCTTTCTCCTTCATCTTCTTCTTTTCCACCAAAATCCCCATATTTCATGCACATGAGCACCCCAATCACCTACCAAACCCAATGCATTGCCTCCATTGTTGCCCATTTCAAATGGCCAAAGGTGATCCTAATACATCATCATTCATCCATCTTCACTCATCTTTCCCACTCATTACACGCCGTTGATTCCTCCATCCATCGCCACCTTGCTCTCCCTCGTCTCGACTCTTTGTCGAACCCTGATGATTTCATACAAGGAGAGTTAGAGAAGCTGAGAAGAAGCGATGTTAAGATCTTTGTCGTGATGCAGTGTTCTTTGGAGCTTTCTGTCATCTTATTCGAGAAGGCTAGGGTTTTGGGAATGATGGAGAAAGGGTTTGTCTGGATTGTCTCAGATGATCAGATTGGTGATCTTCTTGATTCTGTTGATGCATCTGTTACTGTCAACATGCAAGGTGTTATTGGCCTGAAAACAGATTATGCAGATTCCACTGAGAGTTTCAGAGAGTTTAAGTCCAAGTTTAGAAGGAAATATGCATCAGAATATCCATCAGAAGAGAATTCAACACCCAGTATATACTCTCTTCTTAGCTACGATGCGATTCGGAGCATTGTCGAGGCCCTAAACAACTCAGAACAAAAGACTAATCCAATTGATCACACTGATTTTGAAGGTCTTAGTGGTAAAATAAGCTTCAACAATGGCTTCCTTTCACAGAAGCCCGTTTTTCGCATTGTCAATGTGATTGGTAGGAGCTACAGAGAAGTAGCTCTCTGGTCACCAAAAATGAGTTTCACTGGAGAACTGAGTCCGATTTTCTGGCCAGGCGGCAAGACAGTCGTGCCAAAGGGGTGGAGTATTGGCAGCAGTGAGAATCCTCTAAGGATTGGTGTTCCTGCCAATGGTGCATTTGATCAGTTTGTGAAGGTAACTACTAATTATGATGATCAAGGCCAAAACCTAACTCAAATCTCTGGTTTTTCCATTGAGGTTTTTGAAGCTGCTGTGAAGCAACTTCCTTATGATCTGTATTATAAATTGGTCCCATATTATGGATCCTACGACGAAATGGTGGCTGAAGTTCACAACAAGGTATGATATAAATTACATGTGTATACAGATAATGAATAAATCATCTTTTTTCTCCTTCAATCTACTGATTAATTACCTGTAAATAGAGTTTGGATGCAGCAGTAGGAGATACAGAAATAATGGCAGATCGCTATGTATATGCTGAGTTTTCACAGCCATATATTGAATCAGGGCTAGTGATGGTAGTGACAGTAAAACATAGCCTAAAAGAGTCTAAGTTCATTGCTTTAAATCCCTTCACAAAGAGAATGTGGCTCCAACTTTTAGCATTGAGTATGTTGACAGGGGCCATTGTCTGGTTCAGTGAATATGCGACAGGCAACGAGCAATTCACTAACAATTCATTTCTTGAAATCATAGGTTCCGTTCTATGGCTTTCAGTCACTATAATCTCCTTTTCACAGAGTAAGAAGTTTCATCTTCAATCTACTGAAAATGAAATCCCTACTTGGAATATTCCATCTGACTAGAAAAAATGTGTTTATTTGCAGGAGAACATATCAAGAACAGTGCATCTAAGGTTGTCCTAACAGCGTGGATCTGTGTAGTGTTCGTGGTGGCAGCAAGTTTTACAGCTGTTCTAAGTTCAATGATGACTGTACCAAGGCTTCAACCGTCTGTGGAGGAGATAGATTATCTTCGAAACACAAATGCAGTTGTTGGATGCAATGGAAACTCCTTCATCGTACGTTATCTTATAAACGTTCTACGTTTCAAGCAAGAAAATGTGAAGATGTTCAACTCAATCAATGAGTATCCACAAGCATTCAAGAGTGGTGAGATCAAAGCAGCTTTCTTTGTCGCCCCACATGCCAAAGTGTTCCTTGCAGAGTATTGCAATGGCTATGTCATTTCAGGGCCTAGTTTCAAGCTAGGAGGTTTTGGCTTTGTAAGAACACAATTTCTTACATAACCAATTTGTGGAAATGTGCATTTCTAACTAATAGTCATAACAAACAAAAGTTTTGTACAAAACAAATTAATGTCTTAAATACCCTTTTAGGTTCATGATCTATAGTTTGCTTGAGATTCTATGTTTATCTTCGTAATCTATGTTAGCTTCATCATCTATGCTTATCTTTGTGATCTAACATAGGTTATCTATCTCAGGTTTTCCAAAGAGGATCACCATTGGCCCTCGACATTTCTGAAGCGATTCTCAAAGTAACACAGAGTGGAGAAGTGAATACATTAGAGCAAAATATGCTTCATCTTTGCAACTGTACTTCATCATCTAGCAAACAAGAGGCTAATGACATTAGATTAGGCCCTGGCCCTTTCTCCGGGTTATTCCAAATTTTAGGCGTTGTTTTAGGGTTCGTATTATTTATCAATATTGTTCGTTTGTTGAGAATCAAGTGGACTAGTGTTTATGATCTATTGCAACAAGTGGTGATGAAGAAGAGGAATTATATCTGGGCTGTGCTCACAGAATGGTACTCAAGATTTGGATCAACATTTTTCAGACAAGAGATTGTTGAGATGAATGAGGTTGATGCTCAAATGGAGCCAAACTTGGTGGAGATTCAAATGGCTGTTCAATCACATGACTCAACACCAAGATTGTGAGAAAAATACAAACATGAAATGAATATAACTAACTCTAATCTAACAGGTACAATGTTACCAATTTATCTTAAAATGTATAGTTATCTTATGTTTTACAATATTCTGTATATTGAGAATAGCCTATGTTTAGACTGCCTGTATATTTGTTGGCAAACAACTGAATGCAAATTACATGACAGCTTTCTGTTTTCATTTAAGCATTCATAATCCATCAAAGCTACTCTTACAATGTTTTTTTTATTTCAAACGTCTTGTCAACATAAATACATCCAATCTTGAATTCAGTGATATGATAACCGATAAACTTAAGAAAAAATAAGGCAATTGACTAAGCCATATATGAAACGAAGATTCTCATCACACGTTAAAAGATTTACCTCGGTAGCTATCTTACTCCTCCTGAAATGCCTGATGATAACTTATGTTATTTGATGCATTTTGGGGTTCAATTTCCTATCATTTTGTGTTAAAAAGCATGCATTTGTGATATTTTATATAGATTTCATTATTTTTTTAAAATTTCACATATTTGCATGATTTGAGAGAGAAATTTGATAGATTTGGGCTCAATTTCCTATCATTTTGTGTTATAAAACATGCATTCGTGATATTTTATATAGATTTCATTATCTTTTTAAGATTTGACGTATTTGCATGATTTGAGAGAAATTTGATAGATTTTAGCGCAAAGTGAAAGATCAATCGGTTGAAAAGCCAAGTTGGAGTCGAGATATGAAGTCGAAAACGCGCAATTTTGGGAGAAAAAATGATATCTCGAGCTCTAGAAATCCAAATTCGATGATTCTTATCTTGAAAACAAATTAAGAAGGAGATCTACAACTTTCATGTCACAAACTTTTCCCAATTCTGACTCTAAGAAAGCAGAAAATTATAAGAAGGTGGGAGTTGCATAAAAAATGTCCCGATTTTCGTCATAATAGGGTTTGAGTATTTTGGGTATAACTTGGTGTAGAAAATTTAGATTTGATTGAAACAAGTGGAATTTGATAGATAACTTCAAGGGCTATAACTTTCATGAAGAAACCAAGGTCAAACTCGGAGCGTAAATGGGCCAAAATAAGCCTGGAAGTTAGAACCCGGGTGAGGTCGGGTCCTAGTGCACAAGTTGAAGGAGTAGCAAAGTCAATAGATTCGACCCGGTCTAGGTCTCCCGTGACCCGGCCGGGTCGTGTGTTTTCCTGCCCAGAATGAAGCCCAACTTTCCAACCCGGTTTGGGTTGTTTTAACCCGACTAGGTCGCTTGTTTTTTAACCCGTTTTAGACCTTTTTTTGACTAAAACTCTTCTCCAAATCCAATTCTATCACTCCTAGGTATAAATTGAGGCTTTGAGACTCCAAATAAAAAACTTTGGAACCCATATCAACTTTGAACATCCATATCCACGAAATACATTTTGAGAACAACCAATGAAGCAAGAACATGATTCAAGATCAAAGAGGAAGCAACCAATCGCGAATTCACTATGTTTTCTTTGATTTATTTCTAGTTTATATCATGTTGTCTTGTAATTTATTTTGCTTTACGATCATGATTATTGGCTAGGGATCTCGTGATCCCTAGCCAATAATCTTTCCTCTAAACTTATGATATCTTATTCATGCTTCTTCGTGCTTACACCATGTATGAATTCTGATCAAATTTATGCATGCTTTAATTAATTGGATTGAGATCGAGTGAAGATATCTAATTATAGATTTGAAAATGCATGACTCAATTAATTATTAGATTGAGAGATTGATAATAATTGGGGTGAGAATACGATCTACAAATTGAATGCTTTTAAAGATGTTCTTATACCATGTATGAATTCTGATCAAATTTATGCATGCTTTAATTAATTGGATTGAGATCAAGAGAAGATATCTAATTATAAATTTGAAAATGCATGACTCAATTAATTATTAGATTAAGAAATTGATAATAATTGGAGTGAGAATACGATCTACAAATTGAATGCTTTTAAAGATGTTCAACTACCTACAACATCTTGTCGAATATAAAGTTGAATTTTCTTCTTTAGTTCGACCGTTGTAGAAATATATACATGTTTGATCAACCAAAGTCCATTAATATCCCTAATCATCTTTTCTTTCTTTTGATTCTGATTTTTCAAATTTTCAATTTTTGTGTTTTTATGTTGTGATAGTTGTTTATATTTTTAGGTTATTTTTATTTATGATGTGGAATATATTTAGTAATATGTATCACTTACTTTTTGGTTTTAAATTTTTTTATTAAGGACAACTAATAAGAAAATTACACTTGTTGTCACGTCACTTATTAGTCGTCTAATTTAAAGGTCACTTGAAACTTATGCAAAAAATTTCCAATCAAAATTGGACTTAAATTGAGCAATTTTTAAAATTATAAAACTAAATTAAACAAGACGATAATCATAAAACCATTTATGTAAGTATTTAGATATATGGGATGAAAAATGATTTTAATCTTGACATGCCAAAAGTTAGTATTGAAATGGCCTAGTTTCAAGCTAGGAGGTTTTGGCTTTGTAAGAGCAATTTCTCATAACCGATTTCTTTAATGTTTTTATGTTCTTTAATATCTAATAATTTCAGTTTCCATGTAGGCAAACACTCATGTGCACCAGGTGCACGGATCTAAGATCCGTGCAATCTGGGTCGATCCGACCCGGATCCGCGAGTTTTTATTTTTTTTTATTTCCAGATTTTTGTCCTGACCTTTATGTTATAAATGTATGACCTTTACGTTATAAATGTGAGACCTTTATGTACAACTGTCTCTACCTTTATGCATTGTAACTTAGGAAAAAAAATGAAGATTTTTAACACAATTTACACTATGTACCTTTATGTGATATTAATGTGACATTTTATGTTATATTATGTCACCTTTATGTACATATATTCTGACATTTATGCATCTTTATATATTATATAAAGGTCATAATATTTGTACATAAAAGTGACATAATATAACATAAATGTCGCATTAATATCACATAAAGGTGTAAAGTTCAAATTATATTGAAAATCTTCATTTTTTTTCTAAGTTAGAGTCTCTAAAGGTCATAATAGTTGTACATAAAGGTCATACATTTACAACATAAATGTCACACATTTACAACATAAAAGTCACAACCTGAAGCAAAAAAAAAAAAAAAGGAAAATTCAAAAACACGCGGATCCGGGTCAAAAACCGGGTCGACCTGGATTGCATGTACACCAAGTGCACACAAGACCAACTCTTCCATGTATTATCTTAATTTGATCTCAGGTATTTCAAAGAGGATCACCATTAGCAATCGAACAGAATAGAATGAAGAAGTGAATACATTAGAACACAACATGCTTCATCTTTGCAACTGCACTTCATTATCTAGCAAGCAAGAAGTTGATGAGATTGGATTAGGCCCCAGCCCTTTCTCCGGTTTGTGCAAAGTTCTAAGTGTCGTTTTAGGATTCATATTCTTTATCAATGTCGTTCGTTTGTTTAAGTGAACTACTGATGAAGAAGAGGAATTATATGTGGGCTTCAATGATGTTCACACAAACTAATTGGTGGAGATTCAAATGGTTGTTCGATCACATAATGTCTTCATAGCATGGAGCAAAATGATGACACGACGTCAACATAGTGAGAAAAATACAAACATGACATGAGTATGACTAACTGTGTGATCTAAAATGTAGAATTTTACCAAATTATTTTAAATGTATAGTTATCTTTGTTGTATAATATTTGGAGAAAAAAAAACAAATTCATACAGTATTATGTCCTTTCCAAATTTTATCTAATTTAAGCATCCGAGAATTTAATTGAGGTAAATGGTAACTACAACATTAGACTAAAGAAGAAGGTAGTTTTGACTTTTGAGTAATTTTGATTTTAATTTCGTAGACTCGACCAACTCTATATACCTTGAATTGAGCTTAATGAGGTCTCTTAATTCAAATTCTACATAAATGACCTGAAGATTTCAAACACAAGTTGATGAGATATATGACAATGTATGATATCCCTAATTACTTATCAATTACTTTTATTCAATCTTCATCATTGTATTTGTGCCACACCAAAAGTCCTTTGGAATTTTTGTGATGTGATATAAACCAACTAAAATGTAATTATTTTCTAGATAAATTAAGATGCGATCATCATTAATTAAAAATTTACGTGAATATTCAGTCTTTGGTTTTACTTGATCAAAAACTCAATTCTCTGCATCATTAATTTATCACATACATTATTATTGTGCCAATGTGTCTTTAGACCTTATAAATTCATTTTTTTTCCTTTTATATTATATATATACACAAAACTTATATTATATTAAACAATTTCAAAAAAATAATTTTATGAGATAGCATTCTAAAATCCATAACTTAATTCATTCTTACAAATTCATATTTAATAATTATGGGATGGTAGATTTTAAATTAATTCATCTTAAAAAATTAAATTTATAAACAATCTCACAAAATATAACTTGCGTAAAAATTATCCACTTAGACCATATATAATTCTTGAGTCAGTGTCTTGTACACCCGTCGCACAGTGCGACAGGACCACACACGGTCGTGTCCTGAGACACGGTCGACCGTGCGCCACAACACAAAAAATCGCATACTTAAAACTATAAATGACATACTTAAAAAAAAAAAAAAAAGACATACTTAGAGCTAAAAATCATATACTTGTGTGGCGCACGGTCGACCGTGCTCCAAGACACGACCGTGCACCATACCATGCACTACACATGCGTTGTCGTGCACGGTCAGACTGTGCCCATATCACGAGCAAAAATCACATACTTAGAGTTGAAAATTACATACTTAAAGCGAAAAATGACATATTTGTACACTGTTGTGGCGCACGATCGACCGTGCCCCGCGCACGGAGTTTTTGCGATAATTCTTTAATGGACAATTACACGACATTGCTAATGTGCTGTGGGCCCTCGTTAATTTCAGGTCAAGTCTGGTAGGACTAAGACCTTGTTTGGTCCCATAGATTATTAGAAGACAAGGATATTTTGAAGATTTTTTAAGGGATAGGAAACGGAAATATTAAGGAACTATCAATTAATTAATTAGTTTCCTTTCTTGATTACAAGTTGCAACGATTATCACTTAATCAGTTTTGCATCAATATTAACAACTAAATTAACAATAATTAGGTACATGAATGTGTTTTAACTGTATTATGCCAAACTTAGTTCTGATAAGGATTCATTACCTAATCCAATTTTAAATATATTTTAATATATCTGTACGTGTATATTATATTATATAATATGATGATATGTCATTATTGTGCCCACAAGTAAAACTAAATATCAAGTTAAAAGTATTATATAATAAAATAGTATTGCATCAGTGTGACAAAGATATTATAATCCATGAAATGACCCATTGATAGCTATTTCTTTCAATAAATTATAAATGTAATGATTAATTATGGACTAAATAATCTTTGAGATATTTATTATTGCATATATAATTTTACAGTATTTGGATATGTAATTGGAATTCCATGAAACACTGAAAACCATGTTTGGGGCATCAAATAAAACAATATATGTAGTGCCATTTAGAAACATGCATGTTATTACATTAAAAGAAATTGAAATAAAAAAATAAGAAATTAAAAGCTACCTAGTATGTTGGTTGTTCAAGTGAAGTCTCACATGATTTACATAAATATGAGGTCTTTTTAAGTATGTTCAAAATTAAGATAATACGGATTCAATAAATTTTAAAACTACTTATATTAAAGTTTTGTTATATGTATATATACTCGGATTAAGATCCAACATGATTACAAGCTGTAACCATATTTTCGAAAACAATTAAAACAAAGTAAGTTATTATGTTATATGATACTTATTTATCTATATATATATATATATATATATATATATCATATCTTAAGATATATATCCTATAAATATGGTATCTCATTTGTGGATATCATATCCTTATAACAATCTATTTTCCAACATATCTGCATTTTGTGTGGTGTCCTATCGATTTCAAGAAGCCTAATCCATCAACTTATGGGTCCAAACTTGGATGTAGATTTTTGAGTTTATTAAATGTTCGATCTTTATTTAATTTTAATAACATATGTTACATATATTATAATAAGAATATACAAACATTCATCATATATATGGCAAAAACTATGTATAACACTAAATTATGATATAATATTTAAGTTGAAAAATGACAATGAGACAAGTTTGAGATGAAATTAATTGACTAAACCCGAACCTCTCCCATGCACATAAAATATATGCTCAAAATTCATCAATTTAAAAAAATCGACAAATATAGACTAATTAAACATGACAATCCATCTTATAATTTCATTTTGTCATTTCTTATAAAATAATTTATATGCACAGCAAACGTTAATGATATGTTTAGATATACTGATTTGAAATTTGGAATTTAAAATAAATAGATTTCAAATCCACTTAAATTAGAAGATGATTTAAAAGCTACTCATATTGTTAAAAAAAATTAGTTTAAAATAAAAATGATAAATTTCAAATCCACATCTATTCATATGTATTAATGAATTTGATACCATGAATTTCAAATTTCTTCTCTAATTTCTCAATCCAAACACAATCTAAGATTATTTATAAACATTATATAAGATAATTAGAATTAAGGATAAAATGAACAACATTTAAGCTTAGGCAAATATGACCAACACCACTTTATTGAAATTGATGTTGTATCTCAATTAACCTAATGCACATCAATATTAAATTTAATTCAATTATATGTACTAAAATTTTATACTAATATAATGCATAACACAGATGGTAATTTTTGACACAACATGAAAAAAAAAAAGAGCTGGTTTATCAACTTTATCGTGCCAACACAATTAGGCCACACAAATTTTCGTATTTTATCTTTTCATGTTCATATCAACCTATTATGACACAACTAAACTTAATTGGCGACGCGTTAATCTCTAATACTAACATGATTATATACTTTACAACCCCAATATGATATAAATAATAATTATACAAATTTAAAAGTGATGTGAGATTTAAAACACTACTCATAAAATTACAAATATCACATAAAATTACATTAATGATGAATGAAAAAACTGTTTTGATTATTTAAAGGTATTTTCTTTATATAAATGAAAATTATTCTTCAAATTATATTTTCCTATTCAAAATGTTATATCTTTTACAGTATTCTTTAAAACTATTTATTTAAATATATTATTCGTATCACACGAATCTATATAAGTAATAGTATTAAAGTAGGTCAAAATTTAGTATTCTCTCATCCAAAAAAACAGAGTCCAGTTCCTAATTATTATTTTTATTCATACAAAAAACAAGAGAGAATCTTATCTCAAATGTCAAAATTATTAGTATACAATGCAATTTTTTTTCTTTTTTAAATCGTTTAATAACCATCCTAGAATAATAGATTTAATGAAAAATAGAGAACCATACAAATAAATTGATAGTGTATAAAAGATCCATCGTAATATTATATATAGTCGACAAAAAAATATTTTAGAGAAATATAATTGTTTGAAAATAAAATTGTTCTTATATTATTTTTAAACAATAACAATTAAATATACACGACGGATTCAAAACACGTGCAATAGCCAATAGAACTTGTTATATATTCGTCTTAAACTAATTAAAGCTCATTTGATTAGATTTAGACTCATCCAACCCTAATCTAACATGATTTCGTCTTGTTTGACATATTCTCATCTCATCCCTAGAAAAGTGTCAAACTTGCCTAATGTAAATAATAATAATAATAATAATAATAAATGTCTTTTGCATATGTAACCAACATACGAATTTCAATCATCTTTTAACTATATAAATTAGTGTCCTAGGTCAATTAATATATGTTTATTAGATGTAGTAGCATCAATTTGAGATTTTCTTCATAATTTTTGAAATTTTGGGGATTTTGTAAATGTCCAAGATATGCCTATTAATTATGAATGCATGAAACCTTATAAGTCATGTTAAATTTGTTAATATACAAAATCATGTTTAGATTGCAATTTCAAGAAAATTTGTGATTTTTATGATAATTACTCATAATAACAATAATAATAACTATTGTTATTATTATTATTATTATTATTATTATTATTATTATTGAATTATATATATACATTGAATATACGATGATAATAATATAGAATATTAAATAAAGATGGCTAAACCTAATACTCAAATATTGCAAGTGATGAAATATAACAGTCATCGCTGACATAATATTACACTTGTCTCTGGGTCTCCCTGTCTTTACTTACCTTCCAACATATGCTGCCAGAAAAAGAAAAAAAAAATTAATAACTGTTTTACCACTTTCCAAATACTTTGTTTATTTTTTACTCTCAGATAAAAATTAAGGTTGCCTCAACTCCAATCCATCCCAAATTGATTAATATATTATGGAAATTCTAACATTTCTAAATAGATTAAGCAAAAATGGATGAAATTACAGCTAATCTTCAGCTTGCACATCCTGGCACTTCACAGCCCATCAAACACTCATCCCACATAAATTGAACTTGCTTGGATCCCTCTTCGAAAATCCCAACATAAAAGTTGAAGAAACTGTTGTTTTGATTCTTTCTTTATCAAATTCTGCACTTTGCTTCTTGCTTTTACCTCGTAACCCTCGCTACTGTCAGAGCTTTGTTGCAGAAACTCCCACTTCTAATTGTGGTTCTTGATCTGAATGGAGGGCGGTGAAGGTAGCCCGGTCAGAATGGAGAGCCCGCAAATGAAGCTCCAGGCCCATCGGGCCTTCACTCTCGAGCCCGATGAGGCCGTTTCTTCTCCGGTGACGCGCCAGAAAGCCGCTGCTGCTAAACAGTTCATTGAGAATCATTACAGGAATCACCTTCAAGGGTTGCAAGATCGCATGGAAAGGTGAGATCTTGATGCTTCATTTCTTTTATGTTAATCGCAGATTTCAACTGTAATTTATTTGGGATTTCATTTCACTTTCACTCTAGTAGTGATTCTTGAAA
Source organism: Scutellaria galericulata (assembly GCA_946896805.1). Lineage (NCBI taxonomy): Eukaryota > Viridiplantae > Streptophyta > Magnoliopsida > Lamiales > Lamiaceae > Scutellaria > Scutellaria galericulata. Next base: position 18,196,965 of record OX335793.1, read on the forward strand.
TGTGATTAAATTAGGTGGAAATTTGTTAGTGTGTAGCTTTTGAGAATTTAAATCAGTGTGGATTTGTATTGTGTTGTTTAAGGAGGAGGGCTTTGCAGAGAAGGGCACAAGAGGCGAAGGTGTCGAGCGAGGAGGAAGAGAGAATGTTGAGGAATTTGGAGAAGAGGGAGACTGAGTATATGAGATTGCAAAGGCATAAAGTAGGAATTGATGATTTTGAGCAGTTGACTATTATTGGTAAAGGAGCATTTGGTGAGGTATGTGACAACTCAATTTGCAGTATCGGTTTTTGCTCGTTGCATTCGCGTTGTATGATCTTGGTTGGTTATTGATGGCGGTAGAAAAGGCTTGTGATTTGTGATGTTTCCTATCTTGATCTAAATGATAAAAGCTCTTCTTTTTTTGGTGTTACGATGTGAATGCTTTGTTCTTTAGAATGATTAGGATAAGCATCCACTAGTTAAGCTATAATCGATTTGCATTGATTTATACTTCGTATTCCAAATATGTATAGACTTCAGAATTGTGTATGATGATAATGAATTAGAAGAATTCAATCGATCACTTTTAGGATTCAGGGATCTGATGTGTAGCATGGGCAGTGATAACTATCATTCGATAACTGGTTTTGATTTTTATTAGCCATCTTTTACAAGTAGTCTGTCCTGATAACCGTTGTATGTCTTAATCAGTTCAAAATCCAAAACATGATCGGTTTTAGTCTTATCTGAGATTTTCATCTGGAATCAGTTTACATACAATTTGCAGGACGTAGATAATCATGATTATGTATTGTATTTATCCACTTGACAACGTTTCAACAGTTCTTGTTTAAGGCGTGTCTCTTTAGATTTTAGTACTGTAGCTTCTTTAAGATTTACAAAGCTGCCGCATGATCATGTGAATTATTGCACTTTCTGTATGAGCAGTTATAAGTGTTATTTACCCAAGCTAAGCTAGTTTAGACCCCATAGTATACTGTCTTAACTTTGAGCAAATAATTTCAATAAAAACAACATTGTTTATACAATATCTCACTTCAAGCAATAATACTACCACATAAAAGGTTCTCAGGCAAAAAACCTCAAACAACTCATCATGGAAATAGATTTCAAATGCCACTTAAGTGATTCAAAAACACCTATGTTGTGTATGGATGGGATCCTTGGCTTCTCCCAATCTATTTTCTAGTTTTCCAAAAAAACTTATGATGGGGTAAAGAGGGATTTACTTAGTTAAGCCACACTTCTTACCAAAAGAACTCAAGGCAGAACTGTTAATGCATTAAAACTGCACTCCTAAAATGCTGTTTTTTATGTCTTAATTAATTCCTGTCATATATAATAATAAATTCAGTTGAACTATAGCAAGAAAATTCAAATTTTAGAAATGCACCTTTATTTATATGAGGTCACACAATGTCACACTAAAATAGAAGACTGATCTGTATGTGACCTGCTGAACTGATAACAGGTCAGATTATGCCGTGCTAAAAGTACAGGAGAAATTTATGCCATGAAGAAATTGAAGAAGTCAGAAATGCTTAGCCGCGGGCAGGTGAGAAAAATAGAATTAGCAATTGAAAGTCGTATAAATAATATTTTCAAGTACTTCATCTAAGTTTTGTAGTTAATTTAGGTGGTACCAAATGATTGAATTCCTTGTAGGTTGAGCATGTTCGTTCTGAGAGGAATTTGCTTGTGGAGGTTGATAGTCGATGCATAGTGAAGCTCTTTTATTCGTTCCAAGATTCTGATTTCTTGTACCTTATCATGGAGTATTTACCCGGTGGCGATATTATGACTTTATTGATGAGAGAGGATGTCCTTTCCGAAGATGTTGCTCGGTTTTACATGGCAGAAAGTATTCTAGCTATCCATTCGATCCACCAGCATAATTATGTACATAGGTATGTATATCTACATTCTTTGACTTACACTAAAAAATGATAGCATACTCAATCAGAGAAATTAGTGATGCCTTGTGCTTGCTTTACTTATCAGATTAATAACTGAGTAGTGCAGATGTTTCAAAATATTTCATGTTGTACGATTGATAATGTTTAGAATGCATACCCAGGGTTTGCTTTATTCACTACTAAAATCACAGTAAATTTCTCGTGAATTTATTTAAAAAATTACTGGCGACAAGTTGATTGGTTCCATCAAATTGTGGCTAAAGGTACAATTTTACCAAATCGTTTTTGAGTAGCTCTTTTTGTGCATTATTCTGGACATATAATTTTTTCTATGAACATATAATTTTCATTTTCATGGTCACTCTAGAAGTATTTACCTTTCTTTCCATCGGCAATTTATTTTGTGAAGCTCAAAAAGCTGCAGACTGTGAAGATGGATTATTCTCTGTCTTACCTATTTTTCATCTATAACTTTCCTGAACCAGTGTTTGAGCATTTAAATAATTTCCTTTTTCTTATTAATTTATTGAGCATGAACTTATTCCGAATTATGCTGTCTCTAGGGATATCAAACCAGACAACCTGATATTGGACAAAAATGGACATTTAAAGCTCTCTGATTTTGGCTTGTGTAAGCCGCTGGAGAAATACTCATCAATGTTGTTGGAAGACGATGATTTAACCGCTCAGGATCCCGTAACTGATAGTGATGTGAATACTGGCGCATACACTGTGCCATGGTTAATGGCAAAGGAGCAATTACAGCAATGGAAGCGGAATCGTCGTGCCCTGGTTTGTTTTTTCTACTTTTTTTTTTTTTTTGTGATATAATTTTGTATATGAACCTTTCCGTTTTCTTTTCTCCATCCTGAAATAAAATTACTATGGGTGTGCCCTCTTTGCAGGCATACTCCACAGTAGGAACTCTTGATTATATGGCACCCGAAGTCTTGTTGAAGAAAGGATACGGGATGGAGTGTGACTGGTGGTCGTTGGGAGCAATAATGTACGAGATGCTCATTGGTTATCCGCCTTTTTGTTCTGATGATCCCAGAATGACATGCCGCAAGGTACACGTGCTTTTTTAGTGCATACTATTAGAGCTATTGTTTGTCGAAATATTCTTAAATTATGCTTGTGATTCTTTTTTTGTCCCATTTATATTCAAATTTGTTCACCTTTGTATCAGATAATAAATTGGAGGACATGCTTAAAGTTTCCTGATGAACCAAAAATCTCAGATGAGGCAAGGGATCTTATCTGTCATTTGTTATGTGATGTTGACAAAAGGTTGGGGACAAGAGGCATCGAAGAAATTAAGGTACGTAATTGTTACATGCAAAAACATTTCCTTCTATCCCTGGCCCTGCACAAAGACGGTAAAAATAAAAGATTGTTCTTCAGTATGGTAATTTCTGGTTTAGGGAAATGGATGGACTCAAACAACTATGGTTTCGAAATTGGTAAATTCTTGTTTATGTTTAAGGTTGTTTTTTTTAATTTCAGGGACATCCATGGCTTACAGGCGTTAAATGGGACAGCCTCTATGAAATGGAAGCTGCCTACAAACCAACTGTTAACGGAGATTTGGACACACAGAATTTCGAAAAGTTTGAAGAAGTGAGTTCGGAAAAAGAAATCAGTTACATGGGAATCTCCTCATAGTCGAGTATGAGTATATTGTTACCTTTGTGGAACAATTTCTCTAATGTTTGATTGATTTTTGCTTGTCTTTGTCAGGGAGCACATCCACCATCAGATACACCAAGAGTAGGACCTTGGAGGAAGGTAAAGCCATTAACTTAGCATCTTTAAAAAAAATTTGATTTTGCAAGGAAGATTGCGAGTTTAATTGCATTTGATCTAGGGAGGCAATATGTTGTAGAATTGTTCATATGTTGTGTTTTGCTTGACTTTTCTTTGATGATTTAACTTGTCGATTTTCTGGCAACGAGCAGATGTTAACATCAAAAGATGCGAATTTTATTGGATACACTTTCAAGAAATCGGATCTCCTTAAATCAGCTGGAACTGCAGGTAAACTGTTGTACATAAACCACGGATACTTTCTTAGCCTGCATAGCTTATTGTACGTTTTTCTCTGAAATTTAGAAACAACTTTTAGTATGTAAAGACAAAGATGGAAGATAGCATTGTAAATGTCAACTCTTAACTAAATATTTCCTTTTAACTATTTTCTATGCTTTTGTACTTTCTCATCTTGAATTTTCTTGATAGATAACTTATGTTATTGGCCATTGATCAACGTTATTTTCTTGATAATCATGCAGGGTTAGATGTGGGTTCAAATGTATCTTCAAAACCTCCATCTCTAATTTCATTATTTGGTAAGTTGATCTTTCTCAGATTGTTCTTGCATTTTTGACAAAAGTTTCTAATGATCAGAAGCTAACATGTTCGTGTTTTTTTATTCAAATGCAGGGCAAGTAGATCTACAAGACTCAGTAATAGCAGAGGATGAGCCAAAGCCATCTGTTTGATGATTCTTCAAAGAGATCTCGTGTTATTCCGTCTAATTTTCTGTATAGGAAGAGAATTGTTATCACTTTGCAACTGGATGAAAATTTTGGCCATTTTTTACTTCTTTGTGTTCCCTCTCTAATTCTACACAATAAGTGGTGAAATCCATGGAAATGTTAATATCTGCTTAAAGAATTTTTGATTTTTTTTTTTTGGCAATTTTATACATACAAAAATATTTGCACGTGTTCTAGTTAGCAAGACTGTGTCTTTGCATACACTATTTTGCCACTTTTTTAAGCTTTTAAAAAAGGTTGAGTTTGTGTGTTTTTGCTTCTTCTTCAAGTTGTTTTGACTTTTGTATCTTCAAATTCTTCTAAAGTTGTGTTTCGGTTGAAGGGTTTGAATTTGATGATGGATTTAAAATTTTTTTTTTTTTTAAGTTTCCAATAAGAGTAACACTTCTGTGCAACTGGTACATAGAGTTGCACGGAAGACCTTTATGTTATAAATGTAGTGGTGTTACATTTATAATATAAAGGTACTATATTTATAACATAAATGTGCGGATTGCACGGTGCACCAGTTGCACGGAAGTTTTTGCCTTCCAATAATAGTTTGCAAAACCCAGCCAAATTGGCCCCTCATTTTTTACTAATTTCATCTTCATCTAAATATTTAATCAAACATAGTTATTTTAATTATTTGTTCAAACAGGAATCCATCATATTGAATAAATGAAAAGGAGAACTTAATACGATTTTAAAAATTGACTTTACTTTCAGCATTTTGGGAGATCATCAGAGAAGTATATTATAGTAATGCCTTTGAAGGAGATATATATAGTACTTTTTTTTTTTTTTGAATGATTTCAAAATTTCTAACTGTATATTTGATCAATCTATTTTTGAGAAATCTTCAAAAACTCTTATAAATTAAGAAAATTAATATTTTAACCAGCAAACTCAGAAAAAATAATAAAATAATATCTTTAAAAACAGTGGTGATGAAATAATTCTATGGGATATTTTATGTTTTTTTTTTTTAAATAACAATGTTCATAATTAATTATTTCTTAAAACATTATATCGAAAAATACTATCAAGTAGCTGACACTGAAAATTGATTAATTTTTCAAAACCCACCCAAACAGACCCTTTACTTTGTCGACGTTGAAAATAGATATTTTTTTCTTAAAAATAATAATAAAAAAAGGTAAACGAGATATTTTGTTACATGGCTTTGATATTTTTGGAACACACCAAAATATCTGACCTTTTTAGCATGATGGCTTTCGGTATGAAATAATATCATAATGTTTCATTTCTTTATTAAGATTTCCCTCCCAACCCCTACCCAAAATATAAATATATATATATATATATATATATATATATATGTCAATTAATAATTAACATTGGTTTTACAATAAGATTTTTATTTTGGGAAAAAAAATATAAACATGATCATTTTTTTGGGAGATGAGTGGTATACTATATACATATATGAAGTATCTTTGGATAGTATTAAAAAATATTATATGACTAGTTAATAACTAACAACATTGTAATAATATGATAATGACATAGTGAAATTCATTTTGTGGGTGAGGCGAGTTGGGATTAGAAAATTAAAGATCAATTTTGAAATTGATTCATTGAAATTCATCTTTCATCATAAATTAGTTTTGAGTGATTTGGACTGATTTAAAATAAATCTATTGTTTTCCTTAAAAAGCAATTAGGGAAAAGAAAAACAAAATCATTAATCTCAAAACTGGAAATTCTAAATCTCCAAATAAAAAAAAAATCTAAAAATCTCTTAATTTAAAAGCAATCTCATCTAATGTACTTGACACTTGTAAAAGCGGTGACACCTGGCACCTCAAAAGTGATGAATGAAATTCGTGAATTCTACTATTATTTTGCTCAAGTTTCCATTTTTCTTTTCTGGGGTTGAGAGTTGAGATTTGGAGAAAGATTATGGAATATTCTCCCAATTCCTCTGAACTCCCTGCAACAAATTTTATGGACCAAGAAGAGACTTCTGTCTTGATGGTAAATCCCTCTTCTTCTTTTTATTTATTTTTACAATTTATGTTTGCAGTAGGCAAAGATAGAGTAGTAATTTTTAATGTTATTCGATTTGTTGACGAATTAATCAATTTTCTGTAGTTCTTGGCAAGATGCTGAGAAATTATATATTCGATCTTAATAAGATTGCTTTTTTCCTTAATTATTTTCTGTGGGTGGGTCGGATTTTACTTGTGGAATTTAGAATGTTTTTCATTGTATGAAATGTCTGATTAGTGATCAAGGGTTTTAGATTTTTGTATTATTTGTTTATGTTATACGGTGCATACACAAGGGATTGAGCAATACATATTTTCTAGTTAGTTTAGCATGCAAGCATACTGTTAAACAATTTGTGCTTGTTTTGTTTATGTGGGAATTGGGTATTGTTTTGTCTTAGGATGTTCTTTGGTGGGCTCATTCTTGACTTCCTAAAAGAATTCAATTTTCAATTATGAATTAAGGTTACTTGATTTTGCCCAAATACCCTCTGAGTTCAATAGTTCCTTGCATTATCTATCTTCTTGTACCGAGATTTTCCGGTTTCAGTATGTTCAATCTCATTCTTGTGGTGTCAGGAAACGAGCCCAACGCCCCAAGAATGGACAGACGAGCAGCACTGCTTGTTTCTCAAATCTATGGAATCTAGATTCGTGAACCAGCTCTACAAGTCGATAGATTTGTCTGGTTGGCAATCTCGTAAAAGCTCTTCAACTAACTCAAAATCATTCAAGCAAAAGCAAACAAGCACTCGTACTCCTTCTGGACAGGTTTGACCTCTAATCAATACCTTTGTTCATCATGTCCTAATCACCTGTTGTTTTCCTAATGTATTTACTTTTTGTGAACACTAAGATTGCTCCTTGTTCTTGCAACCCTTTTTGTCTATGTAGTTTAAGGTTCTCCGCGATGGCTTATGGTCTAAAGTCGACTTTAGAGGGGACGAACCTGAAGAGCAAAAAGAGGAGTTTAAAGTTCCCTTTTCGAATCCCTGGATCCAACGTTATAGGAATTCAAAAATCCAGTCGAGTAGAAAGCTTCGAGCTTCTTGCGCAAAACTAACTGTAGAATACCAAGATTCTGTTGACAGCAATGCAGGTACTAATTCTCACTCCTATTTTGCACTGTTCTCTTTCTAGAACACATCCAATAAAATTACCATTGTAAACAATCATCACATTTCCTCGATGATTCTTAATTAAGGGTGTAAACGAATCGAGTAGAGTGCTGCAAGGCTCGAGCTCGACTTGAACTTGATCGAGCTTATTTATTTAATGCTCAAGCTCGCCTCGACGGAAACTCATAAGCTTGAAGTCGACTCGATAACCTAATTTACTAAAAATATGCTTTAAAATGGAAATTTGAATGAACTATGAAATAGTAACTTAACATATGCTCGATTCTACTCAATCAGGCTTGTGAGCTTGTCAAGTCGAGTATTAACATGCCAACTACTTGAGTCGTTCGACTCGAATTTTTTTTTTTTCCGGTCGATCCTGAGTTGCTCACGTTGTATTATCTCATTTACACCCCTATTCTTAATGCGCCAAACTAATATCCAAATATAAAGAGAGACAACTTTGGAAACTTGTTCACATCTCATGAAAGCAAAGAACCAACACAACTTCATCTGAGTTCTGACATGGTTTTCTTAGCTGTTTAATTGTTGCATCTCATCATTACTCTTAACCCTTTCCTTTTCTTTTCAATTAGAGGGCGAAGATCAGAATTTCAACGATGAAGTTCTTGAAGAAGACAAGTCTGAGACGATATACAATACGAAGAATTCAAGAACTACAGATATAGTTTCAAGCAACGATCAGGTAATAACATTTGGAATCTCTAGATACACACATTCATCTATCATTGACACCCCCGTCTTAAACAAAGTTCTAAATTGCTTCCACAGATAGTCCCCTACGACAACATTGTACGAGACGACAATGTTGTCCATATACCTCCCAAAAACTAGGATCTTTGAGGCATTTTGATTTGAAAACTTTGAACTGTGACTCTGTTTCGAAGGTGAGATGAGTCACAGATAACACCATGCAGACATTTTCCGTAATCAGCCAGAAATGAAGAAGACATTTTCTTGAAGACGACTAAGGTTGTTCTTCCATTGTAGCAGATGATAGTATATACCTAAAGAAGAGGTTTTTTTTTTTTTTTTTTTTTAATTGATAGAACCTCGCTGTCATCATATATTGTTTCAAATTTACTATCTCATTGGTAAGAACAAATGTTGTACAACTAACGCCATGTGTAAGTATACGTAGAGAGCACATGTCTTGGATGAAGTATATATGCTTTTTTTAAGGTTGGGATAGTATTTTTACACCCACCATTTTCATGTTGATCTGTCATTTTATGACAATACTATCTTAAATATCTTAATTTAAATATGAATCATTGAATAAATCTCCACCTATCAATATTTGTCATAAGACAATGTTTGTATGCCAAGAAATTTAAAGAAAATATATATAACCCACATTCCGAGTACATATCTAGGTAACATAATTTATGTTATCATGTGGATTCAACTTATAAGATTATTATCAATCTACAATAAAACAAATTCACATATGCTCAAGTGTAAATATAAATTAAAAAATAACATATTCATACTTATATATATTAATAAATACAAAAATTGTTAGAAAAAATCACCTAACTTAATATTTTTTTCTGAACTATGATACTTGGCAAAATTATATTTATAATACTTCTTTTATATAAGATTTTTATGGTCTAAATTGGTGCCTAGAGATATCAAAGAAAGACGACAGCACAATACCTTAAATTTGGGTTGAGTGTTTGAATTTGCATTATATTGCATTATATATTTATTATTTATATTAAAAATTGGCAAACAAATTAGTGAGAAGCAATAGGTATAGAATTCCAATAGGAAGGGAAAAAACGAAGAACACAAAAGGAACACATGTAAAAATATTGGGCTCCCAGCATCAAATCTCGGCCCCTTTCGTCCTGATTCTCCACCAATTTCTCAACGAAATCGTATCCAGAAATCAAAAATCAACGACAGTAATTGTTAGGGTTCCAATTTTATAGAAGGAAGGCCCCCAAAATAGTCAAAACCTAATCTATCTTTTTCTCCTATGCCTCCATTCAATCCCGTATCGAAGGCGGTGGCGCGTTTGTTTGCCCACCGAAATTCATTCCGGCACTGTTCTAGAAATTTAAGGAGCTGCGATCAGATTAGGCGGGTTGGCAGCATTGCCGGAGTTAATGTGATTTCTCCTGCGAATAAATTTTCGAGCGGAGGTTACCGGAACCGGAATTTATTGGATTGTGGAAACTCGGTGAATGTTCTTAATGTTGTTTTGCAAAAGAGGGGATTTTTGGGGTGTGTCGATGGCGAAGATGGTAATGCACTGTCAAAAATACATGAGGAAAGACGTGTTTTGGGGTAATTTTTCCGTTAATCTCTTATTTTTGTTATATTGTTTATTTTAATTCTTTATGGAGTCTTTTGCTTGAAAATTTGTGTGCTATTGGTGGCAATATATGAAAATAATGTAGTTATTGAAGGTTTGGGATTTGCGGTTTGAACAATGTGGATCGGGTTTTGTGATTGAATTGTAATCGTTCTGATATGAAAGTTTACCCATACCTGTGTGTACTAGGGAATAAGTGTGAAAATCACATTTTCAGTGGGATATGAGGTAAATTCATGTGTGGGATTAAGGTGTCTGGTCATTTATTTGTCGAAACAATCAAGTATTTTGTGTCATTGGCGTTGAGCGCTGATTGATCTTTTAATTGTTAGATATACACCAGAACAATTGTTCAATGTGGTTGCTGCTGTTGACATGTATGAAGATTTTCTTCCTTGGTGTCAGCGCTCACAGATAGTTCGCAACAATCCTGATGGAAGTCTTGATGCAGAGCTAGTAATCGGCTTTAAATTCCTAGTTGAGAGTTATATATCTCACGTGGAGCTAAAAAGACCAAAGTCCATTAAGGTAATGATTTGTATGAAGTCTCAGCTTCTTATTTTTCCAGCTAGTTCTCATATATTCTTGTTTGCCAAATGACTAGTGATTTGATTTTTTTTTTTCCTCCCTTGTCATATGGAGCATACATTGACAATCAACACAATCATTTCTGTTTGACTGCATACTGTCACTGTGTTTGTTAATGGTGTCAATCTAACACTCCATCATGTACTTTAAACTTTGCATAGTAGTGTGCTTCTTCTAAATGCTTTCCTGAATTGAATGCCAGTTTTCTTGCTGGTATTTTGGATAGCTAACAGGTGTGGTATGCAAACTGATGGTCATATAAACATTTAGAGATAAGTTTGAAGACTATGAATGATAAGGCTGTAAATAACAAAATGTATAAATACTGGAGAAAATTACTGATGGTCAAAGATGAATTTTGTTAGCGGAACCATAATTCATTTTCTTAACATATTTATTTATAATTTTAGACAGTTGTAATTATTATTGCTTCTACTTTATGATGGATTTATAATTTAAGTTAACCACTTGTTGCTAATAATCTGTATTTATATTTCCTAAAGAAGAGCTTGGACAAGATCTAGATGGCTCCTCTGAATCTCCTTGCACACGCACGAGGGGTGGGAGTTGATGTAGATTGATTATTTTGGTCCTTTTGGATGTTGTTGTATATATTCTTACTTGAAAAATATCTAGTAAGATTGTTAATTGTTAGTTCTCTTGCTCCCTCTCCTTTTCTGTTCTTTTGTTTATAAATTTTATAGATCTACTTCTAATGAGTATTTCTTATGTTGAGCAGCCTGAATATGATGACACTGATGGCATACATGCCTTCATGTCTGATAATTTGATTACTAAATAGCATATCTTATTGTTGATGGCTCTCATGGTAGAAATGTTTAGTAAGTTATGTTCCAAGCTCTGTATTTATTTAAATATTTGATGAGTATGGTGAGAACCTCAAAAGAGTGTTCATCCAATATGTTCATTTTCTATATTTACCCATGATCATCATCATCAAAGCCCATCCCTGTTAATTTTACCCATGTTCTTATGGAAATAAATTGTATTGGATGGTTTAGCCCTGCATTCTACATTTCCATTATATTTGTGTCATGTTTTAACAACTCTGTGAATATGCCTTGACTTTCTGTTCTTCGGCTCTCTCCCTTAGAGATTGGCCTGAACCAAGTAAGAGCCATGGCATTTTTCTACTAGCCTTACAAACTCGTATTCACTGATAAGGCACATGATCAATATTTGATACAAACTAAAAACACATTTTTGAATTATTGAAAATGAGGATTTATCTCAGAGACGGTCCACTGAAATCTTGAAGAGATGCTATTATTATTTTTCTCCCCACAGTTATTTTCCAAGGAATTCGTTTTTCATGAATTGCATCAATTATCTCACTTGTCATGGCTACTTATTTTTGTGTTATTGCAGACAACTTCATCACAAAGCAGCCTTTTTGATCATCTGATCAATGTCTGGGAATTCACTCCTGGACCTGTTCCTGGAAGCTGCAACGTCTATTTCCTAGTGGACTTCAAGTTTAAATCACCATTTTATCGACAAGTGAGTTTCTTCAGTAATTTAATTCCATAATTCAGAATTTATACAATATGCAGAAACTTGAAGAATAGTACTGATCTTATAATGCTCTTATTTATTTGCGAATTTACCCCTAAAGTGTGGTCATAATGAAAATTTGACTTTATAATGCACAATTTTCTTGCAACATAGGAGAGAAGATAGATACGTATGAGTAGTTTCCTTATCTCCAGTAACATTATTAACTGTTTATTATCACTCATTGGGATTCTGTGGCAGATTGCAAACATGTTTTTCACGGAGGTGAGTTCTCAGCTTATGAGCTCATTCAGTGACCGATGTAGACTTATATATGGACCTGGAGTGCCCATTCTTGAAAATACTTATGGACAGAGCTCATGAACATGTTTGTTTTGATCATCGTAGCGCCTTTAAATACTATCTCTGAATTCTTAGCTACATCCATTTACTTTTAAAACAGATAGAAGCACTTACCTGAGTTCATGTTGCCTATGGTTCTATCATTTACTATTTCAGTGCTGAAAAAGTTACTAATTGCACCGGTGTTGGAATTCTTTTGGATAGCTCATATCGACTAATACTCGATGTTTTTTTTTTTTTTTTTCAATAATTTTTCTAGATGCATGTATATGGTGAAAGATGAATTAGCGAAGCTTCACTTCTTAGTAGAAGAACTAAGAAGTGAAGAACTATTGTAGTTTTTTCATTAGCTATTAATATATTTCCGGAGCCTATGTATATCTTGTGTCTGATTGTGAGGAGTGATGTATTCGTGTTGGGCTGCAGCCCATGGGCCATAGTGTGGTAAACTGAAGAATGGGCCGATGATTTAATACGATCACTCTAAACTCGTTTACAAGAAACCTGATAGTGTAACTCTGTATTCTCTGAAATCTTCCTGTAATGGTGGAGTACCCCTTGTACACAAAAGTTTTTATTTTAGTATTTGATTTGATTTTTACTGTTCAAAAAAAATAAAAAACAATAATCCTGATATATAACCACTTCTCCAAAAGCTTCAATTTTTTTAAACATTCATCAGTTTGTAGAGTGCTATATATTTCGTGTATTCCAGCTTATGTTATGAGATAATGAAATCCGAGAATTAACTGGTATCCATTTTCTTTTGTTTCTAAACACTATCTTAAAGAGTTCCAAGAATAAAAATAAAAAACTTTTTTTATGTCACATCAATTACAGTTGTTATACTTTGATCTCTCGTTAGACAACTTAAAAAAACAAAAAATCCATTTTCTGACACATTTGAGTAAAGAAAATATAACAAATTATTGACAAATTCCATCCTAGGTGTGATGGTATTACCATCACATGTTAAGATGGTGACATGTGTGCACTTTTAATGTCATGAGTGCATACATGATATTCTTTTAAATACAAAATATACACATGTCACCATCCTAACATGTGATGGTAATACCATCACACCTAGGATGGAATTTGCCCAAATTATTGAACCGAATAAAATGTAAACAAAATCAATTTCTAGGGAAAATCAGAAATGGGATTTTTTTAGTTATATATTTCTTTTATTTAAAATAAAAAATAAAATTGGACCGTATAAAAGAGGGGACATATTCCTTTATATATACATTATACTCCTTTTTCGTCTAGTGTTTGTTTCCCTTTTCCTAATTTTTGCAATTAGGGTTCTTTCTTCTACTCTCTTATCTCGTCGTAATTCTCTCAATCGATCCATTCAGTCATGAATAGATTTGCATCTTCTTCTTCTTCTTCTTCATCAACATTATCAAGCAGAATTCCAAAAAGAGCATGTATCGTTTCTCATTGTTTAGATCAGGACTACTGCTTCTACAATATATACATCGCAGAGCTAAAATCGGAGAGCAGAAGATTCAGGCCGATGAGCCCTACTCGTCGTCTTGATTATCGATCTTTTGGCGATATGGCTTTCTGTGCTTTGGGCTCAGTGCTTTACATATTCGAGGGAATCCAAAACAGCACTGCCGCTCTTCCTCCTCCTGATGGGAAGACAATAACAAGGTCAGTATATTGCTGCGATTTATCGTCAATTGATTTAACCCAATCCAAAATCAAATTGGGAAAAAGTAGTCCTATGTTAGTTAAAGTATGCTCGTGGCATCCTAAAACAGCCCTATCCCAACCCCTGATCCAACAAAGTTTCTGGTGTTTTCATCATTCATTCGAGATGATTCTGATTTTGAATTATTTGATACTAGCAATGCATCATGGTTTACACTCCCTCTTATATGTAACCCAAGGCCAAGGCCTCTTCATTTTGGGTTAAGTCTTTTACGTTTACAGATAAGTCGGTCTTGTTCATTGAAACCACGATAGGTATGTTCCGACTCGATTTTGAGTCGTTAGAGAATGGTTGGGAACGTCAGCTAAGTTACTATGAGGATTGTTGACGTCGATTTACGGCTGGTTCGTAATCTCAATCAAACACTCGAATTAATCGTTCTTTTAGCCCAACCTAATTAGCCGAGTTAAAAGAGCTAGGTCAAATGAGGGAGGAAGTTCAAGAAAATGTAGAACACTTGTCTTTTTTCCTTCCCAAAAATCGATCCCTTTACAAATATCTGAAGGGTCTTATTTATAGACCCTTCACCTGGACAGCATTCCCCGAGTTAGGGGATCTTGTCCCTATAGGGCCAGGGCTAGATGCTCCCTGTCCCATACTATTACAAACCGAGCCGAGCTCTTTTTATACTCTAATTTTTAGACATATTCCTAGGTATGGAGATTCTACCAACCGCTATCCGAGCTGAAAATCAGGTCGGTTAGGTCAGGTCGGCTTTGCCTCTGATGGGATGCGGAAGGTCGGTCGTTCTGGCCGAGCTGGTCAAAGCAGGTCGGCTTTTGCTCACGTCGGCGTTTAGGAAGACTTGATTCGAGCTCTCCCTCCATTTTGAGTCCTAGGAAGATGGTTTCATTGAAGTATCAACAGGTCGGTTAGGGGGTTCCTGGACGGCCATTTTCTGCTCGGCTCGGCCATGTCATCCCTCCAATTCGCCCGAAACATAGGTCGGCGAAATAACCGAGCCGGGCTGGAAGACCGGTCCCGGCTGCGGAACGGACATATCAGTTCGAGCGGGGTCAGGCCGGGCCGAACTGGGTGACTGGACTGGGCTATCAGGTGACGGGGCCGGTCCTCCTCGGTGCATTGGGTCAGGTGGTCTTTAGTTCGGGTCCGAACTCGATCCATGCGTGGGCGGCCTAATATTGAGGGCCCAACATTAGCCCCTCGGACCCGAGCAGAACAACGGAGGCTCGGGTTCGATCTGGCGGGCCCTAGTTTGTGCGGACACGTCCCGTGGTGACCTGAGACACGTGTGTCGCCACGTGGCGCATCCGGGTCCCACCACCTGTCCTTAATCCGATGGCTGGAAGGCGAACGGTTTCATTCCTCAACCTATAAATAGTGGTCCCCTCCGCCATTTGTGCTCCACTCTTCTCTCCGCGCTCTCAACTCTCGCAACTTTCTTTCTGAATTCCGAGCTAAATCGACCGAGCTTATTCCACCGCCCTCTCCATCCTTAGGTAATTATGTCTGCTGTAACCATTTCTTCATCCTCTGAAAATGACCAAGGTTCATCTGGGCGGCTTGAACGACCGGCCTTTACTCCGAGCCCTAGCCCCAGCTCCTCTTCGTCCCCTGGCGACTCCCCGGGGTCTGCTTCGGAGGAGCGGCCTCTTCCGGATCTGGCAGATGGCGACGACCAAAGCGAGCCGAGCACTTCGGGCCGAGGCGATATCCCTATGGGGATTCCGATCATCACTGTGGGCGAGGAGGATTTGAGGCCGTTCCGTCCTTCAGTCGGTAAAGACGAGCTGTCTAAGTGGCGGGCGCGGTTCAAGATTCCGAGCTCGGTGACATTCGAGGAGCCGGTCAATCTTGCCCGACCAGATCAGCCCCCTCCTGGTCATGTTGCCGTGTCCCTCCGAGCTCTCGAGGACGGGTTGAGGTTTCCGCTGGCTCCGGCCATAACCTCGTACCTACTCCATTGGGGGGTGGCCCCGGCCCAGATTCATCCAAACGGTTGGGCGTCCATCATAGGGCTGCTCAGTCTGTTTTGGGAGTTCGGCTTTGGAACGCCGAGCCCCGCGGACATGGAGTGGATCTTTGTGCTCAAACAAGCGCCGGGCTCTCCTCTACCGATATATTATACATCGGTTCGGTCTCGGCGTCCGCAATTGGTCGTCGCCGCCCCGTCCTCCGTGAAGGAGTGGAAGACGAAGTGGTTCTGGGTGGGCGGAGATTGGCAGAGCCCTTTTGAGGTGGACGGTCAACTCACTCGGGTCGCCTGCCCGGTCATTTTCAAAGAGGCTCAACAAGGTGAGCTTTGTTCCGAACCGAACTCATTTTCCATTTTTCTGATCGTTGATTTCTTTTTATTCATTTCAGTTCGGCATCCTCGGGAGAGCCAGACATCCGGGCTCATCTCTCGCCAGCTCGCCTACCTACGGGACCAGGTATCCGAGGAGGACCGGAATTTCAAACGGTTGGTGGCCCAGCGTCGTTTGGAACAGGTCGGACTTACCGTCCCATTTTGTCCCGTACCGAGCCCCCGAGCAGGTATTTTTTGATCAGCTGAGCTTGTTTTCCTTGTGTATTATTTTTGGTAACTTTGTTTTTCTTGGCAGTTAGCAACCTCCCCGCTCTTGGATTGATGGCGGACCCAGCGAGCCGCTTTGAGGCAATGGGTGCTGCTCGGAAGAGGAAGCAGCCGCCGCCTACCCGACCTGAGCGGGCTGACCGGGCACCGACCCCCCGGGCTGAACAGCCACCGCGTCAGAGGATTCGGATCAGCCGATCCGGGTCATCTCGTGACCAGGAGGAGCCCCGCCGCGCTCCTTCCGACCGATCTGGGGCCGATGTTAGACCGGCGGTCTCCACCAGCCCGCCAGCTCGCCGTGCTCCGCCGGCCACTGACACTCCTGCCGGGCCCTCGCGTGTCTCCTCCATCCTTGGCGACGATCCGGAGAGGGTGGAGGTGACTCGCCGCTATGAGGGGAGGAGGCCTCCTTTCCAGCTCGCCTTTGCCCGGGCACGGGAGCCGTTCACCGGCCAGGAGCTCCCGCCTCATGTGGCAGCCGCCCAGATCAACCTTCCCAAATCCTGGACCCAGGATTTGGAAGAGCACGTTCAGAGGATGACCAACCCGGTCGACCTCCAGTGCAGCGCCGCGGTGTTGGCTGCCCAGGCCAGCGTCCTCCAGTGGCAGTCTTATGCTGTCGCTGTCGAGACGGAAGAACGGTTCCGGGTTTGCCGGACCGAGCTGAATAAGTCTAGGGCCGAGGTGGACCGGCTGAAGGCCCAACTGGAGGCCGCCACCGCTAAACAGGAGGGCCTGGCCAAGGATGTCCAGAGCGCCCGGGCAGAGGTCGATCGGAAGAGGGACGAGCTGGGTCGGACCCGGGCTGAACGGGACGAGGCCCGGAAGACAATCACTTCCGCCCAAGCGGAGGCCGTCCGTCTTGGGAGGGAATTGGAGGCCGCCAGGAAGGCTAGCTCGGCTTCGGCTTTTGGGGCTTATCTTCGGGCCTTCTTCCGGTCGGCGGAGTACAAGGCCAGGAGCTCGGTGGGGTACCTCTTCGCCTTCATGGACATCCTTGAGAAGGTGAAGGCGGATGAGGGGAACATCGCCCCCCTTCAGGACGCCCTGGCCACGTACCTCGCCCAGAACCCTCTTCCGCCGGACTTCCTGGACGTTCTGAGGGAGAGGCTGGAGGTAGGCTATATATATTTATACCTTTTTTTCTCAAGTGTTTTTACCTCGGCTCGGTTCTGACCATTTTTATTTCAGGCGGCTCTTCCTGCTGATCGCCATGATGTCCTCCAGCCCGGGCCGGAGATAGACATGCCCTCCGAGGCCGGTCTCGAGGATGAGGAGGAGGCCGCCGTGGAAGCAGATGGGGAGGGGGTTCTTCAGGCCGCTGGCGAATCATCCGACCCTCCGCTCCCCTCCTCTGAGGTCGGTCCGGAAGCTGGCGAGCTCCAGGCGGACGAGGTGGTGAATGTGGTGGATTGACCGCCCTCTTTTTTTTTGTTTTTAGATTTCTTTTTGTTTCATTCCGAGCAGGATTTGTTAATATCATCCCTGCTCGGGGCCCGAGCAGAGTTTGCTCCACCATCTCTGCTCGGGTCATAAACTATTTTGTAAGAGGTTCCGGCCTCCAAACCGGTTTTCTTCTTGAATTAATATATATTTTGTTCACCTTCAATATTCGTGCATTATTTCAGTTTGTGTATGCTTTGTGCTCGGATGCCTTTTAGCTCGGCCATCATGTCTGATTTTCTTGAACTTATTTTCCACCAAGTAATTTTAGATCGCCCTTTTCAGCCCATGTCTTTTAGATCGGCTCGGCCCACATAAGTCGGACCAAATGGTCGGAAATGGTCGGCTCGGACTGTCCAGTCCTCCCCCTTTTTTTTTTTTTTTTTAACGAGTCAAGGGGGTCAGAGCTCTATCTTTACCGAGACAAGCTCGGGGGGTCGGAGCCCCATCGTTGCCGAGACAAGCTCGGGGGGTCGGAGCCCCATCGTTGCCGAGACAAGCTCGGGGGGTCGGAGCCCCATCGTCGCCGAGACAAGCTCGGGGGGTCGAAGCCCCATCCTTTACCGAGACAAGCTCGGGGGGTCGGAGCCCCATCGTTTGCCGAGACAAGCTCGGGGGGTCGGAGCCCCATCGTCGCCGAGACAAGCTCGGGGGGTCGAAGCCCCATCCTTTACCGAGACAAGCTCGGGGGGTCGGAGCCCCATCGTTTGCCGAGACAAGCTCGGGGGGTCGGAGCCCCATCTTTGGCCGAGACAAGCTCGGGGGGTCGGAGCCCCATCGTTGCCGAGACAAGCTCGGGGGGGTCGGAGCCCCATCTTTGGCCGAGACAAGCTCGGGGGGTCGGAGCCCCATCGTTGCCGAGACAAGCTCGGGGGTCGAAGCCCCATCCTTTACCGAGACAAGCTCGGGGGGTCGGAGCCCCATCGTTGCCGAGACAAGCTCGGGGGGTCGAAGCCCCATCCTTGCCGAGACAAGCTCGGGGGGTCGAAGCCCCATCCTTTACCGAGACAAGCTCGGGGGGTCGGAGCCCCATCGTTGGCCGAGACAAGCTCGGGGGGTCGGAGCCCCATCGTTGCCGAGACAAGCTCGGGGGGTCGAAGCCCCATCCTTTACCGAGACAAGCTCGGGGGGTCGGAGCCCCATCGTTTGCCGAGACAAGCTCGGGGGGTCGGAGCCCCATCTTTGGCCGAGACAAGCTCGGGGGGTCGGAGCCCCATCGTTGCCGTGGATCGCGGCTTGTATCATCTCGGGGGAGAGGGTCGTGGTGCCGCCCTCCATGACCATTTGGTAGGTCATGTCCCCCCCTGTTGATGTGCCCCCTGTTAGGTTTCTATTTTCGTTACCCGTGCTCCTTCCTCCCTTGGAGTTTTCGCTTCCTGTCATTAATTGATAGCTGAGTAGAGCTGAATGTGTCCCCCCTCCTTCTAGCGCCAAAATGTTGACGTCGATTTACGGCTGGTTCGTAATCTCAATCAAACACTCGAATTAATCGTTCTTTTAGCCCAACCTAATTAGCCGAGTTAAAAGAGCTAGGTCAAATGAGGGAGGAAGTTCAAGAAAATGTAGAACACTTGTCTTTTTTCCTTCCCAAAAATCGATCCCTTTACAAATATCTGAAGGGTCTTATTTATAGACCCTTCACCTGGACAGCATTCCCCGAGTTAGGGGATCTTGTCCCTATAGGGCCAGGGCTAGATGCTCCCTGTCCCATACTATTACAAACCGAGCCGAGCTCTTTTTATACTCTAATTTTTAGACATATTCCTAGGTATGGAGATTCTACCAACCGCTATCCGAGCTGAAAATCAGGTCGGTTAGGTCAGGTCGGCTTTGCCTCTGATGGGATGCGGAAGGTCGGTCGTTCTGGCCGAGCTGGTCAAAGCAGGTCGGCTTTTGCTCACGTCGGCGTTTAGGAAGACTTGATTCGAGCTCTCCCTCCATTTTGAGTCCTAGGAAGATGGTTTCATTGAAGTATCAACAGGTCGGTTAGGGGGTTCCTGGACGGCCATTTTCTGCTCGGCTCGGCCATGTCATCCCTCCAATTCGCCCGAAACATAGGTCGGCGAAATAACCGAGCCGGGCTGGAAGACCGGTCCCGGCTGCGGAACGGACATATCAGTTCGAGCGGGGTCAGGCCGGGCCGAACTGGGTGACTGGACTGGGCTATCAGGTGACGGGGCCGGTCCTCCTCGGTGCATTGGGTCAGGTGGTCTTTAGTTCGGGTCCGAACTCGATCCATGCGTGGGCGGCCTAATATTGAGGGCCCAACAAGGATAAATCGACTCCGGTGGCTGGTGATTTGTTCTACTCTATTGATAACATATTATGTCTCACCCCCGATGGTTTCTGTGATGTTAGTGGAAGGGATGGATTTCTTAGGTTGTTTCATTCTCCAGTCTCGTCGTTTGATGATTATGATATTGTAAAAGACTATAGACATACGATTAGTTTCGTCACTCTCATTGATTATGGCATGGAAGAAGGATTGCTCGATTACGCTGTTCTAAGAGTATGGAAGCATATGAACTGGAGGAAGGAATGGGGTGCAGCCTCGGATGATTGTGGATGTTTTTAAGAGTGATGTTAACAAGTACAAAGAGGATATGTCTGCAGAATCTCTAGCCACCACTGAAAAGGTCGTGTCCGTCAAATTCTTTGATCAGCGATACTCTAACTTCACACCCTATGCTATCTATATCTTCTGAGGGACTAAATTCGAATGCATCGAGAAAGGAACATGGGATTTGCAGAGAAATGAGTTGTGCTTGGAAATTAAACAGGCGAAATTCTTGCGTACAATTGCAATCATCTTCACATAATATCACAGCTACACTTACTAAATCAATTGAATTCAGAAAGGAAAATCAATTTGAATGTCTGAATCGAGAATTTCTCAATTAGGATTTAGGGTTCTGCCCCATCGCCGTGTCAGGTGTACTTGGATATTTTACTCAATAATATAATTGATAGAGTATATCGAGTTGAAAAGTGGAAATATATTTATATTAGTACTTTTTTAGCTTGATTAATTAACAATTTTTTATTAAACAATTTTAAAAACTTATTTTACTTTCTTCCACTGAAATTTTAACTATTGTATTTTAACTACAAGTAATCTTATTTAAAATATAACATATCAAGAAATGTTTAATACATTTTGCTTATAATTTCCATGCTCATTAAATGCTAGATGTGCCCATAAAGCGCCACAATACCTATTTAGTATTGTTGTCTTCCTATAGTTTTCAACTTTATTGTAAATAAGTTTTATTTTCGAAACACTGTTCAATTGTCGTCTCACTTTTCCAATCTAAAACGTGTTGATTATTCTGCATAATTTTTTTTTGTTTTAGGATTCATTTGTTAGACTTGATGGGAGATATTTTATAACCTCTTTAGTTAGAAGTTATTTTATGTATATTAACCAATAAACAGCTCTTTTCTTTTAAATAGCTTATATAATTAACCAATTATTATTATTTTTAGGTTTTCTGAGACTTTATATAAGAAGTGGAGTATATTTTATTTTATTGTTTCGTACTAGTAGAGATAGTGAATGCCGATTTTATCAATCAAAATCCTGGACGAGTGTTGAAAGACATCAAATAAATGAGACAAAATGGAAATAAGAATTCTATGTAAATATTAAACATCTTAACAACCATTATTCAAGTATTTAGTTATCGTTAAAAGAAAAAAAAAAATCAATTTTCTAACTTTGCTCATATCTTATTTATCTAGCATTATTAAATGTTTGTTAATGTGGTCACTTTATACACATAATTATATCCATTACTCCCAGATAACCAACAATTGTTTCATTCTTATTTTAAATAAATCAGAGATTGAATCATTAGAATGAAATATTTGACCCTCAATGTTGCAAGAAATATAAAATATTAGCAGAAAAAAAAACATATCTAAGAAGGCCACATAAACGAGAAATTTTGTTAAAATATTGTTAAAATATCGGCGAAATATCGATTTCAATGACTTCATGTACAATTTGTAGGAAAATAAGTGAAATATTGTGGAAATATCGACGAAATATCGATAAATATCGTATAGATTTCAATATTGGTGGTTTCATGATACAAATTATATGAAAATCCGTGAAATATCTTGCAAATATCGGTAAATATCGTTAAAAATCAGAAAAAATTATATGAAAGCAAATATTGATAAATATCGGTAAATATCGTTAAATATTGGAAAAAATATCGATAAATTTATACTGATATTTCCACGATATTTTAGATACTGATATTTCCATGATACTTCTGTAAAACTAAGATATCAATACTTCCATCGAAAGCGAAATTTTTTCAATCATGGCAAGTTGATAAGGATTTCAATCATGGCAAGTTGATAAGGATTAAGGATTACGTTGAGAAACTTTTTATTAGAAAAACGGAGATTTGAGGCATAAGTGATTGAACACCTTCACCACTAATAAAAAACCAAAGAAAAATTATTTGTGAAGTTTAGAAAAATAAGTATACAAATAAAAACACAAATAAAATGAAAGAAACATCATACCTGCAATACTTCATGGTCAATTATTGACGAAGTGATCCAAAACTTTCAGATCCTTGGTAGCTTCTGGAAACTTGAACAAACCATAAGCAGGAAACTTGAATAAAAACTTGAACAGAAAAAATTTCAAACTATAAGCATGGAAATGGAAATCGACGAAGTGATCCAAGGGTAGCCAGAAAAAATTTCAATAACAGAAAAAATTTCAACTATAAGCATGGTTGAACTTGAACAAAAACTTGAACATAAAAAACTTGAATAGAAACAAAAACTTGAACAGAAAAAACTTGAATAGAAAAAATTTCAGCTATAAGTATGGAACAATTATCGACGAAGTTCGGATCCTTGGGTATAAGGATGGAAACTTGAACCGCATGTGACTTTCGGATCTTTGGTAGCAAAAAAAATTTCAGCTATAAGCATGGAAACTTGAACAAACCATAAGCATGGAAACTTGAACAAAAACTTGAACAGAAAAAATTTCAACTATAAGCATGGAACAATTATCGACGAAGTGATCCAAAATTTTCGGATGCTTGGGTAGCCAGAAAAAATTTCAGCATGGAAACTTGAACAGAAAAAATTTCAACTATAAGCATGGTTGAACTTGAACAAAAACTTGAACAGAAAAAACTTGAATAGAAAAAATTTCAGCTATAAGTATAGAACAATTATTGACGAAGTGATCCAAAACTTTCGGATCCTTGGGTATAAGGATGGAAACTTGAACCAAAACTTTCGGGATCCTTGGTATAAGCATGGAAACTTCAACCGCTATTATCTGTTTTTCTTTGCTCCGTAGCATCAACAAATTCTACCCTCCAAAATTTCAGATGGTTATCTCGCACGCAAAGGTTATCCAAAGTGATCTTTCAAACATTATCTCAAGTGATATCTTTTAAGTGATATCTTTCAAACATTATCTCAAGTGATATCTTTTAAGTGATATCTTTCAAACATTTACCGCACGTAAAGTGATATCTTTCAAACATTTATCTCTCTCGTAAACAAAAAAATAAAATCTAGCATGGCTTTTGTTGGGCCCTCAATATTAGGCCGCCCACGCATGGATCGAGTTCGGACCCGAACTAAAGACCACCTGACCCAATGCACCGAGGAGGACCGGCCCCGTCACCTGATAGCCCAGTCCAGTCACCCAGTTCGGCCCGGCCTGACCCCGCTCGAACTGATATGTCCGTTCCGCAGCCGGGACCGGTCTTCCAGCCCGGCTCGGTTATTTCGCCGACCTATGTTTCGGGCGAATTGGAGGGATGACATGGCCGAGCCGAGCAGAAAATGGCCGTCCAGGAACCCCCTAACCGACCTGTTGATACTTCAATGAAACCATCTTCCTAGGACTCAAAATGGAGGGAGAGCTCGAATCAAGTCTTCCTAAACGCCGACGTGAGCAAAAGCCGACCTGCTTTGACCAGCTCGGCCAGAACGACCGACCTTCCGCATCCCATCAGAGGCAAAGCCGACCTGACCTAACCGACCTGATTTTCAGCTCGGATAGCGGTTGGTAGAATCTCCATACCTAGGAATATGTCTAAAAATTAGAGTATAAAAAGAGCTCGGCTCGGTTTGTAATAGTATGGGACAGGGAGCATCTAGCCCTGGCCCTATAGGGACAAGATCCCCTAACTCGGGGAATGCTGTCCAGGTGAAAGGTCTATAAATAAGACCCTTCAGATATTTGTAAAGGGATCGATTTTTGGGAAGGAAAAAAGACAAGTGTTCTACATTTTCTTGAACTTCCTCCCTCATTTGACCTAGCTCTTTTAACTCGGCTAATTAGGTTGGGCTAAAAGAACGATTAATTCGAGTGTTTGATTGAGATTACGAACCAGCCGTAAATCGACGTCAACATTTTGGCGCTAGAAGAAGGGGGGACACATTCAGCTCTACTCAGCTATCAATTAATGACAGGAAGCGAAAACTCCAAGGGAGGAAGGAGCACGGGTAACGAAAATAGAAACCTAACAGGGGGCACATCAACAGGGGGGGACATGACCTACCAAATGGTCATGGAGGGCGGCACCACGACCCTCTCCCCCGAGATGATACAAGCCGCGATCCACCAGCTGACGGAACAGCTCAACCAGGCTCGACAGCGTGGCCAGGCAGAGTTACAGGAAGGGACCCCCCGCGAGGAAGCCGTGAATTGCCGAGCCGACCAGAGGGCCTCGGAGAAATCCCGGGCCGAACTCGAAGTCGACGATGAGTCATCCACGGACATATCGGCCGACCTGGATTGGCCGAGCCGGCTAAGAAAGCGCCCGAGGACCGCAGCCCCACAAGGACAAAGGAAAGTGGGAAGCGTCTTCACCAAGCTCGGGTCTGAACAGGCGAAGGAGGCATCGAGGTTGGCCAAGCGGCTCGACTATCATGATGAGCCAGCCGAGAGAAGTGAATCCACTCGGCAACGAACCAGGAAGGAGGACGAGGCTCGACGCCTGAGAAGAAGGCTCGCCGAACTAGAGGCCCAAGAAAGCGAAGGTGAGGACGACAATCAGAATTCCGTAGATGATTGGGCCGGACCGACCCCGTTTTCCAAGAGGATAAGTGATGCCGATCTGCCGACCAAATTTAAAATACCACCGATCGGCACCTACAACGGAGAGACCGACCCCGCATACCATCTAGACAACTACGTGTCCTGGATGCGCCTCCAAAAGGCCGATGAAATGTTCATGTGCCAGGCATTCCCCTTGACATTGGGAGACCTGGCTAAAAGTTGGTTCAGCAATCTGCCGAACTACTCCATTAGCGGATGGAAGGAGTTGTCGGAGCTCTTCCTCACACAATTCATGGGGTCGAAGAAAAGGAGGACGCCGAAGGAAAAATTGTTGAATTTCAAACAAAACAAGGGCGAGTCCCTAAAAGCTTACCTCGAGCGGTTCAACAAGCTAATCCTCGGCATGGAATATGTCCATGACGAGACCAAACTCATGACCGCCATGGCAGGTCTCCGGGTCAATTCAAAGGTGTGGTGGTCAGTCCGGGAATTCAAACCAAAAACCTACCACGAGTTCCTCCGACAGACAGAAATGTATGTGGACGCCGAGGAGGCCATCCAGGAGGAACAAGGGGCAAGGGAACACCCAGAGAGGAGGGAGAAGGAGAAGGAAGGTTCGAGGCGCCAGCCAAGCTTCCGGCCGCCCGGCAATTTCAGGCCATACCAGGCGACCGAACCAAGCCGAGACCGGCCCAAGCAGCCCGACTCAGCCGAGCGAGTGAGAACCATCCTAACGGTATCTCCTCGACAGATCCTGGCCGCCATACAGGACCAAAATTTGTTGCCGGAACCGCGCCCTCAGAGGCCATCCCCGAGCTGGACCAACTCCAAAAAATACTGTGAGTACCACCGAGCTTCCGGCCACGGTACTGACGCATGCCGACACTTATTGGCCGAGCTCATGAAGCTCATTAAGAGGGGGCACCTCGACCAATTCGTGAAGAGACCCGGCCCCCCCAAGGAGCAAGTAGCTCCGCCAGCACAGCGGTTACCCCCTCCCCCCATCGGAAACCCTCCGATAAGGGAGATCAACACACTGATCAATCACAACTCCGAGGATGACCGGCGATCCAAGCGAGCCCGGCGGCGATACATTCGGGAGGCCAGGAATGCCTACCAAAGGTGCGACCCGCCCAAACGTACTACGGAGGGGCACGCTATCACTTTCTATAGCATGGAGGCGGAGGGCCTGGTGCACCCCCACGAAGACCCACTGATCGCTGTCCTGGACATCCAGGACATCAGGGTACATAGGGTCCTGGTGGATACGGGAAGCTACGCCAACGTGTTATATCTCAACACGTACAGGAGGATGGGGCTCAGAGAAGCCGACCTCGAGCCCACGTCGGAGGTCGCAGTTGGGTTCGGAGGGCAGACCACAAAGGTACTGGGCAAGTGCCTGCTGAAGGTGGCCTTCGAGATGGAAGGAGAGAAAGTATATACCCTGACAGAATTCAGGGTGGTAGATGCACATTCAACGTACAACGCCATATGGGGCCGACCCCTCCTGGCCAAACTCAAGGCCGTAGTGTCCATCTACCACCAGGCCATCAAATTTCCCGTTGGGGAGAAAATATTTGTCATCGAGGGCAACCAGCTCGCCGCAAGAGAGTGCGAGGCCGGGCTTAGACCGAGGGAGATCAACCAGGTTGGAGAGGCCAGCCAATCCCAACGCGATGAGCTTGCCCAAAACGACCAGGAACAACCCTTCCAGGAATTGGAGACCTTAGACCCACGAGGGGAACACGAGGTCCGGGCCTCGCCGGTGGAGGAGCTCGACCTCATCAGCCCGGATCCGAGTCGCCCAGACGTGACCTTCAACATAGGGCGGACACTTGAGGAACCGATCCGAGCCGAGCTCATCCAATTCCTCGGCTCCAATTCAGACGTGTTCGCCTGGACCCACGAGGACATGGAGGGCATCCGACCTGAAGACGCCTGTCATCACCTCCACCTCAGCCCATCCGCGAAACCCGTAGTCCAGAAAAGGAGGCGGCTCAGCCCTGATAGGTACGAGGGCCTGGAGATGGAAGTCCAGAAGCTCCTGGCCAATGGTTTCATCGAGGAGACCCAATACGCAAAATGGGTGGCCAACCCGGTCTTGGTAAAAAAATCGAGTGGGTCGTGGAGAATGTGCATCGACTTCACCGACCTCAACAAAGCATGCCCGAAGGATTGTTTCCCACTCCCCAACATTGACCAACTCGTGGACACCACGGCCGGCCACGAGCTGATGAGCTTCATGGACGCATACTCAGGATACCATCAAATCCCAATGGCCGAGCAAGACCGGGTGCACACCACCTTCGTGACGGATCGAGCTCAATATTGCTACAAGGCGATGCCGTTTGGACTAAAAAACGCCGGAGCCACATACCAACGGTTGGTTAACAAGATGTTCGCCGCCCAGATCGGTAAAACAATGGAGGTCTATGTGGACGACATGTTGGTCAAATCAAAAAGAAAGGAGGACCACGTTGCCGACCTGGCCGAAATGTTCGGCATCTTGAGGAGGTATCGAATGAAGCTCAACCCGAAGAAGTGCACGTTTGGGGTCGGATCGGGCAAGTTCCTCGGGTATATGGTTAGCCAGAGGGGAATTGAGGCCAACCCTGAGAAAATCAAGGCCATCATCGACCTGACACCACCAAAGCGGGTCAAGGACATCCAGTGCCTGACAGGCAAGGTGGCCGCCCTCAATAGATTCATCTCAAAGTCAACCGACAAATGTCGGCCGTTTTTCGATCTCATCAGGAAGGACAAAAAATTTGAATGGACCTCGGAATGTGGGGCGGCCCTAGAAGAATTGAAAAAGTCCCTTATGACCGCACCTGTCCTCGCCAAGCCCCTCCAGGGAGAGAAGCTACAACTATACCTGGCCGTGTCCAGCTATGCGATAAGCGCCGTCCTGACACGAACGGAGAGGAGCTCCCAGCAGCCCATATACTATGTTAGCCATTCCCTCCACGATGCAGAGTTGAGATACCCGCCAATGGAGAAGTTGGCTTATGCTCTGGTCACCTCGGCCAGGAAGCTCCGACCGTACTTCCTGGCCCATCGGATTGAGGTCTTGACCAATTTCCCATTGAGACAGGTCCTAGGCCGACCTGACGCTTCAGGAAGGCTTCTCAAGTGGGCAGTGGAGCTAGGGCAGTACGACGTGCAATACTCCCCCAGGACGGCCATAAAGGGGCAAGCATTGGCCGACTTCATCGTTGAGTTCACCCCCACTACGCCCATCCATGAGGAAAGCCAGGAAAAGCCATGGAAAATGTACGTGGACGGCTCGTCCACCGTCACCGCAGCCGGGGCCGGAATCGTCCTCATCAGCCCGTCAGGCAAGCATTTCTGCTCGGCCCTCCGATTCAAATTCAAGGCCACCAATAACGAGGCCGAATATGAAGCCCTGCTGGCCGGACTCGAGATGGCCAAGCAGTTCGGCGTCGATGACCTCGAGATTTTCAGCGACTCCCTACTGATGGTCAACCAAATTTCGGGCGAGTACGAGGCCCGGGACGAAAGAATGGCCGCATATCTCCAGGCCGTGGAAGTCACCCTGGCCGGCTTCCGAAGCACCCGGGCCGAACAGGTTCCTAGGATACAAAACGCCCAGGCCGACGCGCTCGCCAAACTATCCACAAGCGAGGGTGCCCAGGATATCGGGTCGGTTAATGTTGGCCTTATGGAAAGCTCGGCCCTGGAGAGCCAAACAATATGCACGATCGACCTGGAGGACACATGGATGAGCCCGATCATCAAATACTTGCAAGAAGATACAAGACCAGATGACCCAGTGGAGGCTCGGAGATTGAGAATCAGGGCGGCCAGGTACACGTTGAAGGATGGCATTCTGTACAAAAGAGGTTTTTCCTTACCTTTGCTGAGGTGCCTGAGCGAGCGAGAGGCCGAATATGCACTAAGGGAGGTTCACGAGGGAATTTGCGGAAATCATACAGGAGGACAGGCCCTGGCCTTCAAGATAATCAGGATGGGCTATTTCTGGCCGAGCTTAAAAAAAGAGGCAATAGAATTCGCCAGAAAATGTGACAAATGCCAAAGATATGCTCCATTCACTAGGGCCCCGCCAGAAGAGCTGAACATGGTGCTCACACCATGGCCATTCGCAAAATGGGGCATAGACCTAATTGGGCCCATGCCGACGGGACGTGGAGGTGTAAAGCATGCTATAGTCGCAGTGGACTACTTTACAAAGTGGGCAGAGGCCGAACCCCTTGCAAAAATCACCTCGGCCAAAATCACAGACTTCGTATGGAAGTCAATCATTTGCCGGTTCGGGCTCCCCCAGTCCCTGGTAACCGACAATGGGAGGCAATTCGATAGCGAGGAGTTCGCACAATTCTGCTCCAACCTGGGGATACAAAAGTTGCTCTCCACGCCATACCACCCCAAAGGCAATGGCCAGGTAGAAGCCATCAATAAGATAATCAAGCACACCCTGAAGGCCAGGCTGGATGAGCTTAAGGGTGCGTGGGCGGACGAACTCCCCGGGGTACTGTGGTCCTACCGAACTACAGCCAGGTCGGCCACTGGAGAAACCCCTTTCTCCCTAGCCTTCGGGGCAGAAGCAGTCATCCCAGTAGAGGTCGGAATACCGACCTGGAGAGCTACACAGCGGGACGAGGAGGGAAACGAGGTCGCCATGCTGGCCTGCCTCGATCTCGTGGAAGAAAAGAGGCTGGAATCGGAGCTCAGAAATGCGGTGTACAAACAGCGCAGTGCGAGGTATTACAACTCCAAAGTCCGAGCCCGAAAGTTTGAGGTCGGCGACCTGGTCCTCCGCAAGGTCGTCCTCAACACCAGAGAGACAAACGCGGGGTGCCTAGGACCGAACTGGGAAGGACCCTACAAAATAGCTCGGATACTGAGCCGAGGGGCATATGAACTGGAAAGCTTGGCCGGAAGGGTGCTCGACAAGCCATGGAACGCCGAGCTCCTCAAACGTTACTTTCGTTAGCTAGGATAATTATAGGATAATTGTAATAGGTGCTTTTTGTACAAGAAACTTCAGTGAAATGGAAAATATCTATCTTGAATTGTCTCGGCCAACGATGGGGCTCCGACCCCCCGAGCTTGTCTCGGTAAAGGATGGGGCTTCGACCCCCCGAGCTTGCCTCGGCAACGATGGGGCTCCGACCCCCCGAGCTTGTCTCGGCCAAAGATGGGGCTCCGACCCCCCGAGCTTGTCTCGGCAAACGATGGGGCTCCGACCCCCCGAGCTTGTCTCGGTAAAGGATGGGGCTTTGACCCCCCGAGCTTGTCTCGGCAACGATGGGGCTCCGACCCCCCGAGCTTGTCTCGGCCAACGATGGGGCTCCGACCCCCCGAGCTTGTCTCGGTAAAGGATGGGGCTTCGACCCCCCGAGCTTGTCTCGGCAAGGATGGGGCTTCGACCCCCCGAGCTTGTCTCGGCAACGATGGGGCTTCGACCCCCCGAGCTTGTCTCGGCAACGATGGGGCTCCGACCCCCCGAGCTTGTCTCGGTAAAGGATGGGGCTTCGACCCCCCGAGCTTGTCTCGGCAACGATGGGGCTCCGACCCCCCGAGCTTGTCTCGGCCAAAGATGGGGCTCCGACCCCCCGAGCTTGTCTCGGCAAACGATGGGGCTCCGACCCCCCGAGCTTGTCTCGGTAAAGGATGGGGCTTCGACCCCCCGAGCTTGTCTCGGCAACGATGGGGCTCCGACCCCCCGAGCTTGTCTCGGCCAACGATGGGGCTCCGACCCCCCGAGCTTGTCTCGGTAAAGGATGGGGCTTCGACCCCCCGAGCTTGTCTCGGCAAGGATGGGGCTTCGACCCCCCGAGCTTGTCTCGGCAACGATGGGGCTCCGACCCCCCGAGCTTGTCTCGGTAAAGGATGGGGCTTCGACCCCCGAGCTTGTCTCGGCAACGATGGGGCTCCGACCCCCCAAGCTTGTCTCGGCCAAAGATGGGGCTCCGACCCCCCCGAGCTTGTCTCGGCAACGATGGGGCTCCGACCCCCCGAGCTTGTCTCGGCCAAAGATGGGGCTCCGACCCCCCGAGCTTGTCTCGGTAAAGGATGGGGCTTCGACCCCCCGAGCTTGTCTCGGCGACGATGGGGCTCCGACCCCCCGAGCTTGTCTCGGCAAACGATGGGGCTCCGACCCCCCGAGCTTGTCTCGGTAAAGGATGGGGCTTCGACCCCCCGAGCTTGTCTCGGCGACGATGGGGCTCCGACCCCCCGAGCTTGTCTCGGCAACGATG
Source organism: Scutellaria galericulata (assembly GCA_946896805.1). Lineage (NCBI taxonomy): Eukaryota > Viridiplantae > Streptophyta > Magnoliopsida > Lamiales > Lamiaceae > Scutellaria > Scutellaria galericulata. The sequence goes on from OX335793.1 coordinate 18,228,364, forward strand.
GGGCTCCGACCCCCCGAGCTTGTCTCGGCAACGATGGGGCTCCGACCCCCCGAGCTTGTCTCGGTAAAGATAGAGCTCTGACCCCCTTGACTCGTTAAAAAAAAAAAAAAAAAAAAAAAAAAAAAAAAAAAAGGGGAGGACTGGACAGTCCGAGCCGACCATTTCCGACCATTTGGTCCGACTTATGTGGGCCGAGCCGATCTAAAAGACATGGGCTGAAAAGGGCGATCTAAAATTACTTGGTGGAAAATAAGTTCAAGAAAATCAGACATGATGGCCGAGCTAAAAGGCATCCGAGCACAAAGCATACACAAACTGAAATAATGCACGAATATTGAAGGTGAACAAAATATATATTAATTCAAGAAGAAAACCGGTTTGGAGGCCGGAACCTCTTACAAAATAGTTTATGACCCGAGCAGAGATGGTGGAGCAAACTCTGCTCGGGCCCCGAGCAGGGATGATATTAACAAATCCTGCTCGGAATGAAACAAAAAGAAATCTAAAAACAAAAAAAAAGAGGGCGGTCAATCCACCACATTCACCACCTCGTCCGCCTGGAGCTCGCCAGCTTCCGGACCGACCTCAGAGGAGGGGAGCGGAGGGTCGGATGATTCGCCAGCGGCCTGAAGAACCCCCTCCCCATCTGCTTCCACGGCGGCCTCCTCCTCATCCTCGAGACCGGCCTCGGAGGGCATGTCTATCTCCGGCCCGGGCTGGAGGACATCATGGCGATCAGCAGGAAGAGCCGCCTGAAATAAAAATGGTCAGAACCGAGCCGAGGTAAAAACACTTGAGAAAAAAAGGTATAAATATATATAGCCTACCTCCAGCCTCTCCCTCAGAACGTCCAGGAAGTCCGGCGGAAGAGGGTTCTGGGCGAGGTACGTGGCCAGGGCGTCCTGAAGGGGGGCGATGTTCCCCTCATCCGCCTTCACCTTCTCAAGGATGTCCATGAAGGCGAAGAGGTACCCCACCGAGCTCCTGGCCTTGTACTCCGCCGACCGGAAGAAGGCCCGAAGATAAGCCCCAAAAGCCGAAGCCGAGCTAGCCTTCCTGGCGGCCTCCAATTCCCTCCCAAGACGGACGGCCTCCGCTTGGGCGGAAGTGATTGTCTTCCGGGCCTCGTCCCGTTCAGCCCGGGTCCGACCCAGCTCGTCCCTCTTCCGATCGACCTCTGCCCGGGCGCTCTGGACATCCTTGGCCAGGCCCTCCTGTTTAGCGGTGGCGGCCTCCAGTTGGGCCTTCAGCCGGTCCACCTCGGCCCTAGACTTATTCAGCTCGGTCCGGCAAACCCGGAACCGTTCTTCCGTCTCGACAGCGACAGCATAAGACTGCCACTGGAGGACGCTGGCCTGGGCAGCCAACACCGCGGCGCTGCACTGGAGGTCGACCGGGTTGGTCATCCTCTGAACGTGCTCTTCCAAATCCTGGGTCCAGGATTTGGGAAGGTTGATCTGGGCGGCTGCCACATGAGGCGGGAGCTCCTGGCCGGTGAACGGCTCCCGTGCCCGGGCAAAGGCGAGCTGGAAAGGAGGCCTCCTCCCCTCATAGCGGCGAGTCACCTCCACCCTCTCCGGATCGTCGCCAAGGATGGAGGAGACACGCGAGGGCCCGGCAGGAGTGTCAGTGGCCGGCGGAGCACGGCGAGCTGGCGGGCTGGTGGAGACCGCCGGTCTAACATCGGCCCCAGATCGGTCGGAAGGAGCGCGGCGGGGCTCCTTCTGGTCACGAGATGACCCGGATCGGCTGATCCGAATCCTCTGACGCGGTGGCTGTTCAGCCCGGGGGGTCGGTGCCCGGTCAGCCCGCTCAGGTCGGGTAGGCGGCGGCTGCTTCCTCTTCCGAGCAGCACCCATTGCCTCAAAGCGGCTCGCTGGGTCCGCCATCAATCCAAGAGCGGGGAGGTTGCTAACTGCCAAGAAAAACAAAGTTACCAAAAATAATACACAAGGAAAACAAGCTCAGCTGATCAAAAAATACCTGCTCGGGGGCTCGGTACGGGACAAAATGGGACGGTAAGTCCGACCTGTTCCAAACGACGCTGGGCCACCAACCGTTTGAAATTCCGGTCCTCCTCGGATACCTGGTCCCGTAGGTAGGCGAGCTGGCGAGAGATGAGCCCGGATGTCTGGCTCTCCCGAGGATGCCGAACTGAAATGAATAAAAAGAAATCAACGATCAGAAAAATGGAAAATGAGTTCGGTTCGGAACAAAGCTCACCTTGTTGAGCCTCTTTGAAAATGACCGGGCAGGCGACCCGAGTGAGTTGACCGTCCACCTCAAAAGGGCTCTGCCAATCTCCGCCCACCCAGAACCACTTCGTCTTCCACTCCTTCACGGAGGACGGGGCGGCGACGACCAATTGCGGACGCCGAGACCGAACCGATGTATAATATATCGGTAGAGGAGAGCCCGGCGCTTGTTTGAGCACAAAGATCCACTCCATGTCCGCGGGGCTCGGCGTTCCAAAGCCGAACTCCCAAAACAGACTGAGCAGCCCTATGATGGACGCCCAACCGTTTGGATGAATCTGGGCCGGGGCCACCCCCCAATGGAGTAGGTACGAGGTTATGGCCGGAGCCAGCGGAAACCTCAACCCGCCCTCGAGAGCTCGGAGGGACACGGCAACATGACCAGGAGGGGGCTGATCTGGTCGGGCAAGATTGACCGGCTCCTCGAATGTCACCGAGCTCGGAATCTTGAACCGCGCCCGCCACTTAGACAGCTCGTCTTTACCGACTGAAGGACGGAACGGCCTCAAATCCTCCTCGCCCACAGTGATGATCGGAATCCCCATAGGGATATCGCCTCGGCCCGAAGTGCTCGGCTCGCTTTGGTCGTCGCCATCTGCCAGATCCGGAAGAGGCCGCTCCTCCGAAGCAGACCCCGGGGAGTCGCCAGGGGACGAAGAGGAGCTGGGGCTAGGGCTCGGAGTAAAGGCCGGTCGTTCAAGCCGCCCAGATGAACCTTGGTCATTTTCAGAGGATGAAGAAATGGTTACAGCAGACATAATTACCTAAGGATGGAGAGGGCGGTGGAATAAGCTCGGTCGATTTAGCTCGGAATTCAGAAAGAAAGTTGCGAGAGTTGAGAGCGCGGAGAGAAGAGTGGAGCACAAATGGCGGAGGGGACCACTATTTATAGGTTGAGGAATGAAACCGTTCGCCTTCCAGCCATCGGATTAAGGACAGGTGGTGGGACCCGGATGCGCCACGTGGCGACACACGTGTCTCAGGTCACCACGGGACGTGTCCGCACAAACTAGGGCCCGCCAGATCGAACCCGAGCCTCCGTTGTTCTGCTCGGGTCCGAGGGGCTAATGTTGGGCCCTCAATATTAGGCCGCCCACGCATGGATCGAGTTCGGACCCGAACTAAAGACCACCTGACCCAATGCACCGAGGAGGACCGGCCCCGTCACCTGATAGCCCAGTCCAGTCACCCAGTTCGGCCCGGCCTGACCCCGCTCGAACTGATATGTCCGTTCCGCAGCCGGGACCGGTCTTCCAGCCCGGCTCGGTTATTTCGCCGACCTATGTTTCGGGCGAATTGGAGGGATGACATGGCCGAGCCGAGCAGAAAATGGCCGTCCAGGAACCCCCTAACCGACCTGTTGATACTTCAATGAAACCATCTTCCTAGGACTCAAAATGGAGGGAGAGCTCGAATCAAGTCTTCCTAAACGCCGACGTGAGCAAAAGCCGACCTGCTTTGACCAGCTCGGCCAGAACGACCGACCTTCCGCATCCCATCAGAGGCAAAGCCGACCTGACCTAACCGACCTGATTTTCAGCTCGGATAGCGGTTGGTAGAATCTCCATACCTAGGAATATGTCTAAAAATTAGAGTATAAAAAGAGCTCGGCTCGGTTTGTAATAGTATGGGACAGGGAGCATCTAGCCCTGGCCCTATAGGGACAAGATCCCCTAACTCGGGGAATGCTGTCCAGGTGAAGGGTCTATAAATAAGACCCTTCAGATATTTGTAAAGGGATCGATTTTTGGGAAGGAAAAAAGACAAGTGTTCTACATTTTCTTGAACTTCCTCCCTCATTTGACCTAGCTCTTTTAACTCGGCTAATTAGGTTGGGCTAAAAGAACGATTAATTCGAGTGTTTGATTGAGATTACAAACCAGCCGTAAATCGACGTCAACAGCTTTAATTAAACTTCGAAATAGAGCATGAACAATGATATTTTGAATTTGTCTGCAATTGACTTACAATTGGGGTTATCCCTGTTTTTTTTTTTTTTAAATCAACAATATATTGGGGTTATCCCTGTTTTTTAAAAATCAACAATATATTGTTTGAGTGACATGTTGTTTTGTAGGTGAAACAATCCATTCATCTCATTGTCATAAAAGGTAGAGACAAATGGTTCTCAAAATTAATTTGTATTGGAGTCAATACTTGTAACCTATAATTAATTAAACTCTTTTTTAGATTATTAAAGTAAAAAAATATTATACATACAAAGAAATGAATTGTAATTTTAAATATCCTCATATCCTTAATATTTGGAATAGTATTATTATGTGTCTATTACAATCTTAATAATTAAAATATCCTCATCATATATATCCATGTATATATTGTATCCTCATCTTTCAAATATGATACAATATATACATGGATATTGAATTCCAAATATCATATAAATGGAAGAGCAAGATACAATATATACATGGATATTGAATTCCAAATATCATATAAATGGAAGACCAAGGATATAGAATATTGAAAGAGCTAAAAGTATTGTCCACATTATTTCTACAATTTTATAACACCATAGATGCTCTATATCGAATTGATATAGTTAGGTAGAGATCTAAGGATTGATAATTATCTACTTACGTCGGTATCGGATAATATTATATCACTATTTTGGATTTTTGATTGTAAATAGATATATTATATAGATAATTCTAAAATTTTTTAATATATATAATTTATCCGGTCAAATTAGTTAATTTATAGATATATAACTTCAAACTAAAAAATAATTCATAAATAAAATCTAGCATGACCTTAATTAACTTCGAAATAAGGGATGGACAATGATATGATGTTGAATTTGGTTGACTGCCAATTGATGACTCACAATTGGGGTTATCCCCTGTTTTTTTAAATCAACAATGTATTGTTTGAGTGACATGTTGTTTGATCGACATGTTGTTTTGGGAGTGAAACAATTCATTCATCTCATTGTCATAAAACCTGCATGGTAGATAATTTGGATGTAACATATCCAAAGACAAATCAATGGATTCCCTTAAATGGTTCTCAAAATCAATTTGTATCGGAGTCACAATACTTGGTAACCTATAATTAATCAAACTCTTTTTTAGATTATTAAAAAAAAAATATATATATATATATATTATACATACAAAGAAATGAATTGTAATTTTAAATATCCTCATATCCTTAATATTTGGAATAGTATTATTATGCTTTGAGTTGTCTTTTACAATCTTATTAATTAAAATATCGTCATCATATATCCTCATCATTCAAATATGGATACAATATATACATGGATATTGAATTCCAAATATCATATAAATGGAAGACCAAATGATATAGAATATTGAAAGGGCCAAATGATATAGAATATTGAAAGGAATGTCCACATTATTTCTACAATTTTATAACACCATCAATGCTCTATTTCGAATTGATATAGTTAGGTAGAGATCTAAGGATTGATAATTATCTATGTACGTCCATGCTCTATTTCGAATTGATATAGTTAGGTAGAGATCTATGGATTGATAATTATCTACATATGTCTGTATCAGATAATATTATATCACCATTTTAGATATTTTGATTGTAATGCAAATCCCTATTTATATAGATATATTCTTAGTAAAAAAAATCTAAAAATTATCTGATACGAATTAGTATTGTATAGATAATTCTAAAATCTTTTAATATATATAATTTATCCGGTCAAATTAGTTAATTTATAGATATATATAACTCCAAACAAAAAAAATAATTCATGTTCAAATTTCTTGAACAATGGTACAAAAAGTAACAAAAATATTTATTGCAGTAGAAAAGTAATAATAGTCAGATGAATTGTGGTATTTTAACCACCAATTTTTTATTGATTAACTCATATGATAACATCCATAGAGAAATAAATAACTGAGTCAGTCTAACAACCGAGAAAAACCAATAGACTCAATCTAGATTTAGCCCAACCCAAATATTACTCCATCAGACTTATTCCAACCAAGTTTTCCACCAACCCAAACACTACTTACTTGCAATCAATTTTTGTAATAGACTTGAGATGGAGATGACTTCTCTTAAAATCATGATGAATGAAAATCTTCAGTTGGAGACCTCAATTCATAATCTTCATAGGATTGATTCATTGATGCAAAAAAGAGAAAAATTGCAAAAATGGAGACCTCAATATTGTGTTAGTTTTGTATATTCTGTTTCCCTCAATATTGAGTCTATGTTATATTTGTATTTATTTGCCTTTGTACTTGTGAATAAATATCTTTTCACAAAGTATTTACCTTGTTTGATGTTATTCCCTGATTCCTTCAACGATGAGGACTCTATCCTTATTCCACTGTAACTACTAATACTCAATATATATAGGATCAATTAAACGACTACCAATTCATTAGATTAAAATAAAATAAAATAAAAACTAAAGTTACATGTCCAAGCATTCATTCAACTAAGAGATGGGTGGAGTGTGGGTCATCCCACCCTAAAATAAATTGTAAACATGGTTGAGTGGGGAATTTGAAGGTTATTTTCCCAATACCAACCTTAACAAATTCCTTGTCTGTGAATGAAAGTGGAAATTTGTAAAATTGGACATTTAATTATAGGGTGAGCCCAATTTTAACGTTGTATGTATTGTAATTTCCAAATAAGTCATGTATGTTTATGATTGTTTTGAAATTTGTCCAATGAATCCAATTACAAGATTTATATAAGATCTGTTTGTCACAACTCAAACTCATTTTCACAAATAAAATATTGTTGTATGGATTGAGGGATGCACCGTATACGAAATTAGATCCCTGCTATGGTTTGGAGATCAGTAACTATTGTACTTTACATATCTTAAGAAAAGAAATGATAACCTTCATAAGAGTAAAATTACATGTGTAAATAAAGAATGGCAATATGCATCAACTCTCAGACAACTTGAAGAACATAGAAAAGGTCATTCCAAAAAGCTGAACAACAATTATTAGTTTCAATAATCAATTTTCCAATAACATCATTCCACCATATCACAGGGAAATCAAACATTCCATTACCAAACAAAATAACAATTACAATGAATAAAATTATGCACACCATAGAAGCCCTAACCTTCTAAAACAGAATAGAACCACTTACCTATTGACTCCGTCTTGGGCTGCAGCCCATGGGCCATAGTTTGAAGAATGGGCCTATGATGTACTCTTGAAAAGCCTCGGCCCACTAAACTCGTTTACTTCTGCAGATTTTAAGGGAAGGAGGCTCACTAGACCAGATTCTATTTTTCAATTGCATTTTCTTTTACTACAGCGTCTTAATACGATGTATATTGAATTTTTTTTATATTTTACATTGTAATATGCATAGGTTAAAAGTAAAGGTGGGCTTTTACTTTGATAAAAGTAAAATTTTAATAAAAACTGGAGTGTTGGGTTAAAAATTTTAAATAAGTCAAAATCTTAAACTAACTACGAAAAAGTTAATGGTGTGTACAAAAATGCTACACTCACTCAAGTACCTCTAGCTATTTCATTTAAACATGCTTCAAGTTCATACAATCACTATAAAATTGCAAAAAACCTGATATATAACCACTTCTCCAAAAGCATCAACTTTTTAAATGTTCATAAGTTGTGGTGCTCGTAAGAATATTTTTTGAGATGATTTAAACACCATCTTAAAGAGTTCCAAAAAAAAAAAAAAACCTACAATATAATATTTTTTTTTTATATCAATCAATTATAATTGTTATACTTTCATCTCTCGAAAAATTCCTTTTCTTTAATATCCACATTCTAACACATTCCAATAAAAGAAATAGAGAAAATATTTTTTTAGTTATATAAATAAATCTTAGATGTGTGTGTGTGTGTGTGTGTCTATTGAGTTTTTTAGTCTCAGGTTTTAAGAAACGTTTTTACATGTCATGTCTGCAAAATTGCTTTTTCGGTCCTTATGATCTCGTGCCTATATCTTTTATCGACTAGTGCCGATTTTAACTCGAATTACCTAAGTTGTAAAAATATATCTAGCATGGTAATTTTATGATTTAGCCCAAATTGATTATGTTTATTTGTCACTTTTACTGATTTGGGTTTAGTTTTGATTACCTAGTAATAGTTACCAATTACTGCAGGTTGGAGATCAACAAAGTAGTGTTGTAAATATTGTAGGTGTGAGTGTTTCTTCTAAGGCAAGATTTTGGGTGAGACCTGTCTCACGAAATGCAGTCGGATAAGAAATTATGTAATATTTTTGTATTATAAGATGCATTTTTTGTTGAATCAATATAAGAAAATATGTAAATACTTTTTGTATATATTAGATAATACTTTTGAATCATAGGATACAAAACTCAACTTGAGTCAGGTCGGGTAGGTGAAAAACGTGCGGATCTTAGTGCCGCCTGGCTCATGCTTCTCATGATCTTCTTCCTCAAATGTGAGTCTTGCAATATTTAATATTTTTGTATATATTATGTAATATATTTTTATATTTTTTGTATTTTATTCATATACTACATAATATAATGCAGAAATATTATTTGGTATATAGAAAAATATTATTTAATACACAACTTACACAAGGTTTACTCTTCTTCAAAACTTGATGATCGAAAGCATGATATATATGGGTAAAAATATGCTTTCGAAATTTCTTCATAAAAATAGGTCAATACAGAGGGGAAAAATATCTCAAAAAAATAATATCAATCATGATTATTACTTGTAATTCGATTTCAGATTCTGACAAGTCAAAAAAAAAAAAAAAATTGTCTCTTACTCCAAAAAACTTCTATATATTCTCTCTGAATTTACAAATTTCAAAAATAAAAAGCACTAAAAATCTAATCCTAAACATTCCCATATTGATTTGAGGAAAAAAAGAAAAAAATTCCCACTGATAAAATTGATGGAAGATAATAATTAAAGGGTCCTATATCCGTAAAAATCTACTTTGAGGTTTTGAAGTGGAAATTGTAAGAGCTGTCAAATTGTCGCAGCCACACTCAGATTGAAGCTTTTAATTATTTTTCAAAACTTTATCCAATAATTCAAACTTTAGGAGAACCCACGCCAGCTGGAAATATATTGTTGATGTCATTCTTACAGATTTAAAGTGTCTGAATCTGATTATAACCATTAAACTTATAGGAGATGTTGAATTTTTTATCGTTAAATACTAACACATATTTTGTTTCGTTTTATCAAGTGAATTTATATGTATATTGATGACGTTATGATACATGTTCGTATCATTCGAATGAATAAACCATGTCAATGTGTACAATGACTCATATCGAAGGAAGTAAGAACTTATTGCTTTTATGTTGTAATGCCAAATTTGAGTCAATATAATATTAATAAATACAACGAGACGAAATTATTAATTTTTAGGAGGAAAAAAATACTGAACTTTGATTTTTTTTTTTTGGGATCTTGTTGATCGTTCCGTCAAAATCAATATAGTTATCAAGAGTCAAAATCCAGTTTACATTTATGACATTAAAGCATCTTTCCCATAGATTTATTTGTTATCTTCTGGTTTATTTTTTTTCTTTTTATTTCTGTCTTTTTTACTTTCAGCTTTTTGAATTTTCAACTATTATCCCTTCTTTAAGATGGCCGCAAAGTTAAAGGAAAAACTAAATTTTATGGCTCATTTAAGTTGAGATGCGTGCATCCACCTCTACCAGATATTCTGAATATATATGAAATAAGAATTTTGTGATATTATCTTATGAATTTAATTTATTTCCTAGGTTGTGTCAACCCAACCCATTAATTTGTGAAAGTTGATATAATTTGTGAATAATGAGGTTCTATTATCGTCGTACATGAATTTTTGTGCTATAAGTTTCATCCTTAATTGCTTGTTTTTTTTTTTTTTATTGTTTCATTTATTTAATTTTTAATTTATTTCCTCATAAAAATGATCATACGAAAGAAAATAATTTTGATAACTACTTATTGTTACATGAATGTAGAAGTTCCCGTTAGTCTTTTAAAGATAAAAAAAACTAGTTCTCGTCATAATTGTTTTTTTAAGAGGATAAAACTATTACTTGAGTGATTATTGAAAATATACCTATGTATAGAGTATTTATAAGAAAACCTCATATTTTATCATATTTATTTGAAAATATTAATTTTCTGTTAAAGTGTTAAATTTTGATTTTTTAATAAAGAGAAATGTTTTTTTGTCTATTTATGTTCTTCTAATATTTGTTGATACAAGTCTAATTATATGATGGTACGAGTTGAAATATATAGTGGAATATGCATTTGTATAATGGTATAGACTGTATGGAGTATATGGTTGTATGTGTTTAACAATGGTGGTGTGGACAATAATATATTGGAACGAACAACATGAATATGGCAAAAACTCATATGCAACCGTCGCACCGTACGACGGTTGCACTTATAGCACAAAAAGACATACTTATGGCCGTAAAAGGCATACTTGAATAACTCATACTTATACTGTAAAAAACATATTTATAAAACACATATTATAGATGAAAAACACACACTTATACTTGTAAAAGACATACTTGAATCATGCCGCATGTGAGACAGTTTCATAAGAGACCAACTCCATGAATATTGGTAGGAGATGAAGTATACAGTGGTAAGGAGTTAGGTATATGGTGGTACGATTATGTAGACAGTTGACGTTCAAACAACCGAACATGTCGACAAGAAAAAAATCAAATATTGGTTCAGGATTGAATGTGAGATGAGATGATTAAAATATATCATCATTTATATATAGCATAATTTACTTAAAAGTGATGAAATATTAGATGAATTAAACATTATTTATATAGAAAAAAGGATTGTAACTATTATTAAGTTGTGTGTTATTCTAGTAATTTTGGCATGCCATGGCCCATGGGCCAAACAAACAATAGATGAGACAAATCTTTTTATTTTCACTTTTATTTGTATTTTCAAGGTAAGAGACAAACCTCTTTTTATATAGATTTCAATTATATATGTAGTTTATTTATTAGATTGAAAACGAAGGAACATACACAAATAGGTATTTATTTCAAGGAATTCTTTTTTCAAAAAACTAAAAGTATCAGATTGAGTGATCTTTAAAAAAAAAAAAAAGAATTAAATTAAGTGATGAAATTAAAATTAAACTCCTAAAATTAAAATTAAAAATATGATGGCCTTCCCGCACGTTGAATCGTTGATACCAAAATAAAGTTAAATAATTACCTTTCGAAGTTGGAAAGCTAAATTTCTCGTCTCTATATTAAAAAATATATAGTTTATACTAAGTACATGGATATTATAATGGAGGAAATTATTGGGGCATTTTCCTCTTTAAATTTTAAAATTGTTTATAAAAAAATTAAAATATTATAATAATTTAAACGATACAAACAAATTTAGCAAAATCTTTATGTTTCTAAAAATTGTAGCTCTTAAATATTTCAATTCAAAATGTAATTGAATTTAGCTCATTCATGCAGGTCTGTTATCATATCCACCACAGTACCCATTGCAAGTATATATATTAAGGTGACCATTGATGTATCACAAATTCCATATAATTATTTTAATTTTAAATCACAATATTCAAAACGACGAAATATTTACATATCATCAGCACTTGACATATTAAAATATGTTCACAGTGGATAGAAAAATACATATCAAATATTTGGTTCCAAAACTACATATTAATATATTATGTGTATAGAAAGGCATAGAGTACAAATAAATTAAATCAATTCCAACTTACAATAATTTGGATTTGATTAAAGTTATTTTCAAACATTATAATTTTTTCCTTACCACACTAACTCTAAACTCTCATATTAAATAATTCTTATCAACTTAAGACAAGCATTAACAATTAATTTTTCAAATCTACATGTATATACCAAAATATCATCTACTGGTCGACATAAAAGGGGGCAAAAGAAAAGTATGGTTTGAATTATTTTATATTACCTTTTAATTCAAAGTGTCGAAAAGTATGGTTTGAATAATTACCTTTAATTTAAAATAAGTGTTATTTTAACATTTAATGTAATTCAAATCCTAAATTATTATTTCTTATTAAAAACTTAGAAATTTAATATAATAATATTTTTATGAAATTAATATGATTCTCTTTATTATTTTGTATTCTATATTTCTTGATTAGTTAAGGGTATAATTTGCCTATATTTTTTTTCCTTTTTTTTTTTTTTTGAGGAAAATAAATAATTGTCCTATTTCTTATGTTTCTTAATTCTGATAGTTTTCTGATAGTTTCTAGATATAATATATACATAAAGAGAGCGAGGGAGATTGAGTTTTAAAATGTTAATGGATTATTCCCAATGTGGATGTCAATTTTGCATGTTGTTGCTGTCTAAGCAGACAGAATGCATTATCTTAGGGTGGGGAGTGATCCTAATTGGGAAACTTTTGAAATTATCAACAATTATCGACTTATATGGGGTGCATCTTTATTGAGATTGGACCTTTGGATATCCTCATCATTAATTGTCCTTATACTTAAATTAATTTCTCAATAAGATTTTGTTTTCCAGTTTCAATCACCCTTAAATTTATATTATTATTGGAATGGATCATGAATTTATCTGAAATTCTTATGTTGAGAGGAAACAATGACAAAACTGTGTTTTACATCACCAATTTTACTCATCATAACACGTGTTATTATTACATTTATATATATATATATATATATATATATATATTAATATGTCAATATCGTATGGTTAGTTCCTTCCATTCTATACCTTATGGAGCGTATTGGATGTATCAAATCATGACACGTGTGCAATTTACCTTTTTTATATATTTAATTTTGTAACTTTGAATGTACATTACAAGTGAGAGAATTTTTTCTTGCAATTTGCATTTTTTATATATTTAATTTTGTAATTTTGAGAAAATATTTTCTTACACACATGTTATGATCTAATACACCAATTGCACTCCACCAAATGTAGGATGTTGTAGGATGGAAGAGACCCACATGGTTAAAGAGTTAATTTTTGTATCCAACTTTACTAAATATATTATACTAAGTGGCTCGTTTGTCTTTCGATTTATAAGTATGATTTAGAAAATAGTTTAAAATAAAAGTTTTTTTTAGAACATTTTCAATAGTATGTTGACTTTTTAAAATTTTAGGATTTTTTTTTCACTTGAACAGTGATTAAAGTTCACCTTAAACTATCTCAACCTCCACCCTTGCGTTGGGATCTAACGTAGTTCAAATCCTACATTAAAACTGTATTTTTTTTCATTTTCTTTTATTAATTTATTTTCCTTTTATCTTCTCTTTTTTCATTCATTTTATTATCTTTTTTTTATTTTGTTTTCTTTAAATTTTGATTGTTATGACATTTATACAATTAATCTATCAAATATTAATATTTAAGATACTTTAAGTATAATTTATATGTAATTAAAATATTAAATAATACCATATATATTATTTGACAAATAATAATCAAAATAATGTATATTAAAAAATATATGACAAATAAAAAATCAAAATAATAATAAAGATAAGGAAATATTCATTTTTAATAAAAAAAAAATAGTAACTATTGGAGATGAACCAAAATTTTTATATTAAAATAATATAAATATAGCAGTATTTTATTATTCACGGCTAGAAATGACATAAACACTTCAGAGTTAGATGATATAAAAATATTTAAGTACTTTTAAAAAATAAAAATATCACAAAATTCAACCATCAACTAAAATTAAATATAAGTACTTCTCGATATCTACAATAATAATTATAGATATCCAGTGCTTATTATATAATTATAGACATAATTGAAGAAAAAGACAAGTTAGGGTAGAACTAGGCCATATTATATATATATAGCACGTTCATATCTTATACAGCATCTTCGATACAATCGATATGGATCAGAAGAAATCTGAGAATCGATATGCACTCCAATAAGGTAAGGAAGAAACTGAATATGAAAAGATAAAGAAATCGTTAACTGGTGACACGTTTACACTCTATTTATACTATAAATGTCGAAGATATGATTACTACTTTGGCTTTTGCATGCAGGGATTTTATATGTCAATCTTTACGGTACATACAAATCTATATGCTGCATCAGAGTTATCTGGCAATGAAAATATATACCTGTAATTTCTAATTTGTTTGAGGACTTTTAAATAGAGAAACCTCTACATAATAATAATAATAATAATAATAATAATAATAATAAACAAATAAATTTTAAGACAGATCAAATAACACCTATAACCCACAAAATAAATTTTAATTTATGAGTATAAGTTTCAGTTGTATTTGTACATAGTGGACTCCACGAATTATAGATATTATCTATAAATTAATTTCATATAAGTTTGTAATAAATTATAATTTATACAAATCAGACTGGTTTCGATCTTCTACTGAAAATATTACAACATTTAATACTATTTCGTTTGTGTACTCGCCTATTAGTTTATTATTGAAAGAAAAAATTGCAAGTTCTTCCTCATCTATCATTGGTAATATCATTACCCTTTTTTTTTTTGTTGCTTCACTTGATTAAAGACCAATAAGTGAGAAATATTACTCTGCAAATTTACTTTCTTCTGCAAGATAAATATACATACACATATAGGGGTGAGCATGGATCTCGGAGATAACCGAACTGTGGAGAAACCCGAACCGAAACAATCCGAACCGATAAAGAACCGTTGATTATTTAACTTTATCCGAACCAAACCGCTCCGATTAATTTTTGTGACAAACCCGAATTGTACCGAACCGAAGAACCGATTCAGAACCGAATAGAACCGATTTCAAAGAAGTAACTATATATAAATTTGTATGTATCATTGAATTCATTTTTTTTGTATTGTTATATTGGATTAGGTACAAATTTGATTGAAGTATATTATTATTATTATTATTATTATTATTATTATTATTTTTTAATACTATTATAATTTTAAGACTTCATAGAATAAAATAACAATTAAATAATAAAATAAAATAATTTTAATGAATAATTTTGGGAGCACTTAAAATCTATTAACTACAATATGTATTAATCAAATAATTGATTTATAACTTATATAAAGTAATGCATAAGATATTTTGAAAGATGAACTTTCTGATTACTACTTATGAGGTGTAGAACAAGAAGATTTCGAAAAATAAAATTTAAAGAAAATTTTGAATGTAAATATTTGTTTTCGAGAAGAGACCTACTCCATACTCCAGTAATTTATCAAATCTAATTTATTAGATTATGACTTGTTTTAAGATAAATTAAATAATGTCGTACGATATATTTGTTTATTTATTTTTTTTGCATTTTGTTTCAATGAAAATTTATTTTAAATTATAAAAATCTAAATCTCCGAAACCCGAATTGATCCGCTCTGTTTTCCCCGAATCCCCGAAGGAACCGAACCGAAGTGACGGAGCAATTCTGGAGATTTTGTTTTCAAATTCTCCAAAAATCTCCGAACTTTGAAGCAATTCCGGAGATTCTCTTATCCCCGAATTGCTCCGGACCGTACTCACCCCTACACATATATAAACCCAAATCAGTAATTTTTTGTACATATAGCAATCTATGATGTGACACTGCATTGACATTTTGTCCATATAGATATTTTTTGTCCATATATAGCAATCTATATATAAGAAAATCAAAGAAATTATCTTTTGGATTATATTTGAAAAAAATATTATATATTTTTGTAAGTTGTTACATCTTAAAATGTTATTAGAGTTTATAAGATTTTTAATTTCAGTTTAAAAATAAGTTGAAGTGTTTGGATAGATAAGATAATGGAGTTTATAAGATATTAGTAAAAACTAATTATTAGTTGTTACATCTTAATATGTTATTAGAGTTTATAAGATGTTTAATTTCAGTTTAAAAATAAGTTGAAATGTTTGGATAAATAAGATAGTGAAGTTTATAAGATATTAGTAACAACAATTGAGTAATTTAAATGATCAAGTTTGAAGTTATTTATAAAAGATAAGATCTTACTTTATAATTAATTGGAATCTCTTTATTTTTCAAAAAAAGGGTTTATAGTTCTAGCACCTTATTTTTTGATAAAATAAGATTTTATTTTTAAATTTTTATCCGATACTTTTGAAGAGTTTATAAGCTCACCCAAACACTATCATCAAAGTAAACAAGATCGTATATTTCATATTTCATCATAAATCTGTATTTTATCTTTCTATTAATGTTTGCCACATATGCAATTTAACATTGTCGTTGAATATAAAACATGGACTAACAAAATAAATATTGAATTGAAATATAATAGCCTCCTCAAGGGATATTATATGTAAAGTGAGAGAATCAATATTAATAGAATAAATTTTATGGTCAATTATTTAATAAATAATCCCATGAATATATATATATATATATATATATATATATATTGTTGAAGATTGATCACTATCCTACCAACTGAAGCAAAAGTCTTGCCACGTCAATAGTGTGAGAGTAACATTCTTGGGTTAAATGTGGGTTTTAAGGGTGAGCTCCTTATAGGCTTGTGGGGAGCATCTCCCCTTTAATAAGCCGCTGAGTACTTGATTTACAACCTCTCATAACTCTTATCAGACCTTAATATTGGGGGCCATTGGATTGGGGATTCAACCTTCTTGCTCCAAGTCTTGTCACGTCAAAGTATGGATTCATGAATGGACATATATCGGCCTAACATGTCTGAATTTGTAATGATTTTTATGGCAGAATTATATAAAATTATTAGAAATGAGTCAATTTTCTCATGATTAATAAACCTTACATAGATGTAAGTGTGCATGCCGAATCAAATGTAGTGCTGGCTAAAGATGTAGCATATCGTTGGGTTTTGAATTAATACCTGATTTTTTCAATGAATTTAGTGTGCTACACGCATTTTGATGTTTATATAATGATTATATTTCTTTAGCCCATTTCTGTTAATGTATTGTGTCAGAAATAATGAGCCAGATCAATTTGATGAGGGTTGAAGATGAACGGCTCATTCCACCCTGGGGGTAATACCATTACCCACACCCTCCCTGCATGTGACACGTGTCACACTTTTGTACAAAAAAATTATTTTCCACCCGAAACCCAATTGATATGTGAATTCTTCTTTGCAAAAATTTATCAACAATTTATTTCATTTTATTTTTGTTTGCTGTTTTTCTGTTTTATTTTGTGTTTACATGATTATTCATTTGTATTTGATTGTGTTTTGCCAAAACAAAAAAAATTGAAAAACAAAAAACAAAAACAAAAATAAAAAAGAAAAAATAAAATTTATCATCAATATATTTCATTTTTTTTATTTTTTTCTTTTTCTGTGTTATTTTATGTTTACAAAATTTGATTAACAATTTGTATTTGATTGTGTTTTTACAAAAAAACCTAAAAAGAAAAACAGTAAAATAAAAAACAAAAACAAAAAGTCCTGTGAGTTAGTGTGACACGTGTCACATGCAGGGAGGGTGGGGTAATACCATTGCTCCCAGCGTGGAATGAGCCAAGATGAACGGTAAATTTAATGACTAGCTATATGTTGGAAATTATATGAAATTCCAGCATGTTTGGTCCGACTTTGGGCATTAATTGCGAGCGGGTCCCGTACCCGATTGTGGAAATGTAAAATTGGAATGTGTTCTCCTCCATGAGAGGTTCGTGGCGATATGTGGTATGCCCAAATCGGATATTGGGTGAATGAGAAATTGAGTCTCAAAGTCGCATGATTGAATCCTAGTTTATGGAGAAAGGTTGGTTGTCCCACATCGGAAAACCAAGCATGATTTCTCCATTATATAATGAATTTCCCTTTTGTAAGGGATAAGAAGTATTGGCTAGGAGGCTCTCTCTACGCGCGCGCGCGGGGGGTGCAAATCAAATTCCGATTGATCTTCGGACCATGCGACTCGGGTGCACGCACGACCTGCGTTGTGCACTAATTGCAACCTTTGGCATGGGCTCAAGGAGGCCTATATATAGGGGTGCTCCACATGAGGAAAGACACACCTTCAAACACTTTTGCTCTCGAAATTTCCACCTTTGCTTCCTCTGTTTTGGCTTCGATAATTCTGCAATTCTGCTTCGTTTTTTTTGATACAAATCGGGCTCTATTCCAGTTCGCCGAGACAGCAGGTTTGTGCTTAACTTGGCTGTGGTTTTAACCGTTGTATCCTGGGAAACGGACGTCCATTGAGTACTCAAGCACCGAGAGAGTCGGACGAATCTGTTTTAAGGAAACCGTGCGTGCACGGGCCTCGGTCTTATATTTTCCCAGATTCCAGTACCAGGTGTTGCCGAAGGTGTTGCCCAACATTTGCGACAACATTTCCAGATTTTACCCAACAGTCTTAAAACAGATTCCTTTACTTTCTGGAAATGGCGACCACTCCTCCTGCCCCTGCTCAGGTTCCCCATACGGGTGCTAACCCTGCTGGACCTACAGCCCCTCCAAACGGTCCTCCTGCTCCGGTCAATCTCCCGATCAATCACCTTGATAAGCCGGAGAAGTTCAATGGTTTGAACTTCAAACGTTGGCAATCAAAGATGTTGTTTTATTTGACAACGTTGAACCTTGCTAGGTTCTTGACGGAAGATGCTCCGATTCTTGGTGAGAATGCGGATGCACAAGCCGTTAATGCTTTGGATGCATGGAATCACGCCGACTTTTGTGTCGGAATTACGTGATGAACAGCCTAGCCGATGGACTGTACAACGTGTATAGTTCGTTGAAAACGGCTAAGGAACTGTGGGAATCTTTGGAAAAGAAGTATAAGTCTGAAGATGCCGGTGCCAAGAAATTTATAGTTGGCCGGTTTCTTGACTTCAAAATGGTTGATTCTAAGACCGTGATAAGTCAAGTGCAAGAGTTGCAAGTTATAGTGCATGAGATCCATTCTGAGGGGATGACGTTAAGTGAAACCTTCCAAGTGGCTGCAATAATCGAGAAGTTGCCACCGGGTTGGAAAGACTTCAAGAACTACTTGAAGCATAAACGTAAAGAAATGAATGTGGAAGAGTTGATCGTGCGTCTTCGTATTGAAGAAGACAATCGTGTCTCTGAAAAAAGGTTGATCAGCCCGAATGTGGCGAAGGCTAATGTGGTCGAGCATGGCTCGAGAAAGAAGAAGAATTCCGGTCTTGATAGCAAAGGGATGCTAGGGCCGAAGAAAGAGAATTTCAAGAGAAAGTTTTCTGGCAATTGTTTCAATTGTGACAAGCCGGGTCACAAGGCGGCTGAATGTCGAAAGCCGAAGAAGAAAAAAGAATCTAACATGGTTGATAACATCACCAAAGACGTTGATGACATGCACTTAGCTGCTGTCATTTCTGAAGTTAACTTAATGAACTCCAATCCGCTTGAGTGGTGGATTGATACTGGAGCTACTTGTCATGTTTGCTCCAGCAAGGAGTTGTTCAGCAAGCTTGAGGAATTTGGGTCCAAAGAGAAGCTGTATATGGGGAATTCGGCCACGTCTGATGTGAAAGGCAAAGGAAATGTGGTGTTGAAGATGACATCTGGGAAGGAGTTGACGCTTCACAATGTCTTATATGTGCCGGAAGTTCGCAAGAATTTGGTATCCGGTTCGCTTCTGATCAAGCACGGTTTTCGTATTGTTTTTGAGTCTGATAAGGTCATTTTGACCAAGAATGGAATGTTTGTAGGGAAGGGTTATATTGTTGATGGGCTGTTTAAGCTCAATGTAATGGTTGTTAAACCGAAAAATGTTATGAATAAAATTGATACCTCTTCCGTTTATATGCTTGAGTCTTCGTTTATTTGGCACGGTAGACTTGGACATGTCAATTATGATAGCCTGCGCAGGTTAATGAATTTGAAAAGCATACATACATTCCAAATCGACTCTAAACTTAAGTGCGAAACTTGTGTTGAAGCGAAATTAACAAGATCATCGTTTCATACTATTGAAAGAAATAGTGAACCACTAAGTTTAATTCACTCGGATGTGTGTGACTTAAAATCGGTGCAAACACGTGGTGAAAATAAATATTTCATCACCTTTGTAGATGATTGCACTAAGTTTTGTTATGTCTATCTTCTAAAGAGTAAAGATGAGGCAATAGAGAAATTTATTCTCTACAAAAATGAGGTGGAAAATCAAATTAATAAAAAGATTAAGGTGCTAAGAAGTGATCGAGGAGGTGAGTATGTATCACCTTTTGCCGACTTCTGTGCTCAGCACGGAATTAGGCATGAGACAACGACACCTTATTCACCTCAACAAAATGGCGTTGCAGAGCGTAAAAATCGAACTCTCAAAGAGATGATGAACGCCATGCTGCTAAGTTCGGGTTTGTCTCCGAACATGTGGGGGGAAGCTGTGTTGTCAGCTAATTACCTTTTAAATAAGGTGCCCCGTAAGAAGTTAGACAAAAGTCCATACGAATTGTGGCATGGAAGGGCACCATTCTATAAATACTTGAGAGTGTGGGGGTGTCTAGCAAAGGTAGTCGTACCTCTTCCCAAACAAGTGAAAATCGGTCCTAAAACTGTTGACTGTGTATTTATTGGATATGCACACAACAGTAGCGCCTATCGGTTTCTTGTGCATGAATCTCAAATAAATGACATACACAAGAACACGATAATCGAATCACGAAACGCTTCATTTTTCGAACATATCTTTCCACACAAAACGAAAATGGATGATGTATCCATTAGTAGGGATGTGGAACCTATGGGAAAGGAACCAAGTGAAGATAACGAGGTTGAGCTAAGACGTAGTAAAAGGGCTAGAGTTGAAAAATCATTTGGTGATGATTTCCTTACCTACATGCTCGGGAGTGAACCTTAAAGTTACTCAGAGGCTGTGAGTTCCTCTGAAGGACCTCTTTGGAAAGAGGCAATTAAAAGTGAAGTTGATTCAATCCTGCAAAATCACACTTGGGAATTAGTGGATCTTCCTCCGGGGAGTAAACCACTAGGATACAAGTGGATCTTCAAAAGGAAAATGAAGGCAGATGGTACAATCGATAAGTATAAGGCAAGACTTGTGATAAAAGGTTTTAGACAGAAACAAGGCCTTGACTACTTTGATACATATTCTCCTGTGACGAGAATAACATCCATTAGAATGGTGTTAGCCATCGCAGCTTTAAGGAATCTTGAAGTGCATCAAATGGATGTCAAGACTGCGTTCTTGAATGGAGATCTCGAAGAAGAGATTTATATGGAACAACCTGAAGGTTTTATAGCTCCTGGAAATGAAAATAAGGTGTGCAAGTTAGTAAAGTCTTTGTATGGCTTGAAACAAGCACCAAAACAATGGCATGAAAAATTTGATAATGTCATGTTGAGTAGTGGATTTAAAATCAATGAATGCGATAAGTGTGTTTATGTGAAGAACACTGAAATTGGCTACGTCATTCTATGTCTTTACGTAGATGACATGCTCATCGTTGGTAGCAACGATAAGATGATCAAGTCCACTAAAGATATGTTGAATGCGAAATTTGACATGAAAGATATGGGTTTGGCCGACGTGATCCTTGGAATTAAAATCCATAGATCGTCTGAGGGACTTGTGTTAAGTCAAACACATTATGTTGATAAAATTCTTGAGAAATTTAACAAGGATGATTCAGCATATGCCAGGACCCCGATAGATCCTAGCCAACATTTATCGAAAAATCGAGGAGACGGTGTGTCTCAAGTTGAATACTCTCGAATAATTGGAAGTCTGATGTACTTGATGAGTTGTACACGACCTGACATTGCTTACGCTGTCAGCAGACTTAGTAGATATACGAGCAATCCGGGTGCTGAGCACTGGAAAGCTATCGTGAGAGTACTAAGGTACTTAAGGTACACTCGAGAGTATGGCTTGCACTATTCCAATTATCCAGCTGTAGTTGAAGGATACAGTGATGCGAACTGGATATCGGATGTGAAGGACTCTAAGTCCACTAGTAGGTATGTGTTCACACTAGGAGGTGCAGCCGTTTCGTGGAAATCTTCTAAACAAACGGTAATTGCTAGATCCACTATGGAATCTGAGTTTATAGCTCTAGATAAATGTGGAGAAGAAGCGGAATGGCTTCGTCATTTTGTAGAAGATATTCCAATTTGGCCTAAACCTGTGCCCGCAATTAGTATACATTGCGATAGCCAATCAGCTATTGGGAGAGCACAAAGCCACATGTATAATGGTAAGTCTAGACACATTCGTCGAAGACATAATACCATTAGACAACTACTCTCTACTGGAGTCATCTCGATTGATTACGTAAAATCGAAAGACAACTTGGCAGATCCATTAACCAAAGGGTTAAATAGAGAGTTGGTTGCAAGTTCATCGAGAGGGATGGGACTAAAGCCTTATGATAAATGAGTTGAGACAAAGGAAAACCCAACCTAGTTGGCTGGAGATCCCAAGATCTAGGTTCAAAGGGACAACCGACTTGTTAAGACTCGAACGATCACTGTGGGGGATATTTTCTAATATATCTCAACACCCATCCTTAATTGAGAAACAGTGATTTAGTGGGTTTAGGGTAAGCTTAAAGCTTTTAATGATTCTGTCGTGGAGGAAGAATCACCTATGTGAGAAAGAAGTGGGGCCGCTTCAAAGGGAATCGTTGAAAGGCTCGATTCTTAGCAATTCTCGCAGAACCAGGACGATGTTCATGGCCAAAACGAACATAACCATGAGAACTGGATAGTGTTAGGGAAAGTCTTGTGTGAGGCGCATCATCGTTTACACCAATGGCCGATTAGTTCAAGGACATCACGTCTACTAATTAGCTAGTAAAGTAAATGTGTTTTCACAAGGGAAGGTTCAAAGGGTAACCTACCTATCCTATGCAAGACTCGACTGTTGATTGGTATCTTTTCATCTCTGTGTCAATTTTCATTCATGTGGGGGACTGTTGGAAATTATATGAAATTCCAGCATGTTTGGCCCGACTTTGGGCATTAATTGCGAGCGGGTCCCGTACCCGATTGTGGAAATGTAAAATTGGAATGTGTTCTCCTCCATGAGAGGTTCGTGGCGATATGTGGTATGCCCAAATCGGATATTGGGTGAATGAGAAATTGAGTCTCAAAGTCGCATGATTGAATCCTAGTTTATGGAGAAAGGTTGGTTGTCCCACATCGGAAAACCAAGCATGATTTCTCCATTATATAATGAATTTCCCTTTTGTAAGGGATAAGAAGTATTGGCTAGGAGGCTCTCTCTACGCGCGCGCGGGGGGGGTGCAAATCAAATTCCGATTGATCTTCGGACCATGCGACTCGGGTGCACGCACGACCTGCGTACACGAATGTCGGACCGATGGGCTGCGGGCCCGGCTACGTCCTTTTTGCCACATGTAACCGTTGTGACCTTCCAAATTCTTGTAACCTCCAAGGCTTTCCACATTCATAACCTCCAAGCCATGATGGTGTGCACTAATTGCAACCTTTGGCATGGGCTCAAGGAGGCCTATATATAGGGGTGCTCCACATGAGGAAAGACACACCTTCAAACACTTTTGCTCTCGAAATTTCCACCTTTGCTTCCTCTGTTTTGGCTTCGATAATTCTGCAATTCTGCTTCGTTTTTTTTGATACCAATCGGGCTCTATTCCAGTTCGCCGAGACAGCAGGTTTGTGCTTAACTTGGCTGTGGTTTTAACCGTTGTATCCTGGGAAACGGACGTCCATTGAGTACTCAAGCACCGAGAGAGTCGGACGAATCTGTTTTAAGGAAACCGTGCGTGCACGGGCCTCGGTCTTATATTTTCCCAGATTCCAGTACCAGGTGTTGCCGAAGGTGTTGCCCAACATTTGCGACAACATTTCCAGATTTTACCCAACACTATAATAGGTTTTTTTTTTTTTTTGAAACAAGTATCTTTTGTTTTTTTAGACAATGGAAAATTAAAGAATATATAACTAACTTCAACTAGCATGCAATCACAAATCACAATTAAGAGCAAGAACAATAATTATGAGGTAAAGAATCAATGTGAAGAAATAGATTCTAGGGCTTGTGTTCATATAATTTTGGGATCAATTTGATCCATCCAAATTCATTAGTTCATCCATGTATATAATCGATCTGATATCGATGAATTAATCAATAATATATATATATATATATATATATATATATGTGTGTGTGTGTGTGTATTAAAGTAAATATAAATATACATATTTGGGTAAACAAATGCATATTGGATCGATGATTATATTTGAATAGAACTTTTTATAATACCATCTCAAGAACTAACATGATTAAAAACTAAAGAATATAAATAAAAAGAAACAAGAATTTCTAAAGAAAAGTGCAATAAGAATGAAAATTAAATTATGATCTGATAAATATAGAGTAGTTGTACCATTATTTGCATTAAAATCTAATCGGTGCTTCAAACAAATTGACTACTGAAATTTAAACCAAAATTTCAATACAAATAAATTATAATGGCTTACAAGAACACAATTTTAATAAAAATAAAAGTACAAAAGTTAACATCTCTCTACTACATAAACACACACACATATACAGTATAGACTTAATCATCTCTCATTAATTACGACACATTGGATTTTTGCAACCTCTAAAAAGTCCACCACGTGTCACCTGTGTCATCCATATAGTTTATTATGATTATTTAATTTTTGTAGGTTCCTATTTAAGATTTTGAACTCTTCATTAACCACCCTTCTATCCTTTTTAAAATTACTAACTAAAAGAAGAACTATTTTAAAACCTATGACTCACAATTTTATGGTTGTGTGGTTTAATTTTAACAATCTTAATGGTATTTAATTAAAAGTAATGAAAACAATGATTAAAATTTATAGAAAAGAAGGGAACAATAAAAAATTTATATTATTTCATTGTAATTAAAAAAAAAAAGTCGGTGCATTATATGCACTTCATCTAGTTGCTAATATATAATATTATCTCCGTCCCGGCTTAACTTGCTTACTTTGACTGGACACGGAGGTTAAGAAAATGCAGTTGACTCAAGTGGATATGTACTTTTGGATGACATTTTTGTAATAATATGCACATCAAATCAAATTTTATGCACTTTTGGATGACATTTTTGTAATAATATGCACATCAAATCAAATTCTATTTACTTTAGGATGACATTTTTGTAATAATGTTGAAATATAGAGATATTAATGTAAATTTTTTTTGCCATTTATGGGCTGACAAGTTAAGTTGGGACAAATAGAAATGACAAGTAGACAAGTTAAGTTGGGACGGAGGGAGTAGTAAAGAAGCTGGTAAAAATTACAAATATGTCAATTTTCTATTAAAAATGTTATGTTAAAAAAAGTATTAAAAAAGAAAAAAAAATTTATTTGCAAACTATTTATATAGTATTAAAATTCTTATATTAGTTGGTTCTTTTTAAATGTTGGATCTTTTAATTGACTTTTTGCGTAGAGAGATAATAATTATTTGAATGTTTCGTTTCATCTTATTTTGATAAAACTACATTTTATGACTCAAATACTACGTGTAAATAACATTGACCAATGTAGTTATTATTATAATTATTATTTTTATTGCTAAATAATTTATGTTTTATTTGTTGATGAGTAGATATTTAAAAGTAATTTTATAATTTTTAAAATAAGACATTTTTGATGTATTATATTTTTATATTTAATTAAAAACAATATTTCAAGTTTTATTTTTTATTTCAAATTTTTTTAATACATATACAATTTCCAATATAATAATTCTTTATTATTATTATTATTATCAATTCTTCTATTACAAAATATTATTTTTGTAAAGGTTTATGTTATTTTTTGTATTTCAAATTTATAATATTAGTGAATGCAATAAAATAATATATATGGTGAATTTTACAATATATAAGTTTCTATTAATATAAATACTAAAAATATTATATATTTATATTAAAATAATATATTATTACATTTTGTATCAAAACTATATTATTATTGGATGTTATATATACAACAAATTGTGTAACGCACCAAGAGTACTACTAGTAATAAACGTAAAATCAACCATACTTAACCAAAAATAATGAAAATGAAAACCATATACTATATCCTTGGGTTCAAAATTAAAATACAATGTAGCCAAACACATCCTTAACCCCCGGAATCTGGGAAGATTTTGTGGCACGTGTGGATGTGTTGATGTCGGCCAAAGAAGCAAATGAAACGTAGAGCTCGACACGTATGAAATCATGATTATCGTATTCCTATTTTTGCCATCATTATAATCCTTGAAACAGATATCTTAATTCCTAATTTGAGCACACATACTTTCCCAAACACAACTAATTTGCATATTAATCGTACTTCCCCACTCCATTACAACTTTATACATGTGAATTGCTTTCTCCCTTTTTCATTTTTAACACCGAGGTAAAATCCCAATAGGAAAAATTCGAATTTGCAATGAGTAATTAATTAACCTCCAACTTACAATAAGATAAATTTGTGTGTTTGATCGATTTTAGCAATTTTACTTAAAAGAATATAGTTATTTATATAGATTTTTCATACATGTATGTATAAGTAACTCAGGCAGTTTTGCATAGCTTTATCTAGATTCTTTTTATTAAATTACGATATGTTTTATGATATTTGTGTAAGTAATCAAGTTAGCTACCAAGTGCGCTCAGCTTAAAATTTATTTTCAATTGGGTTCAAATCAACTCAATCCTAGAAATATCAACCTGACACGATTAAATAATTATTTATGAACAATACATATTTACCATATATGATTTTTAAAAAAATAATGTGTATCAATACAATCAAATTAAAAGACACTAATGAAGGAATATCATTAGTATCCAAAGTACAAACCATATATATATATTGAAATGTGACTCATCATACTGATAATTCATTTAGTCGCCTAACATATCAATTAGTCCACACTTATTACATAGTAGAATTTCAGAAGCATGTTCTTATGTTGTTTTAAAATCTTGAAATCATAGTTGAATGTCAGAATATGACTATAGGAGAGATTTACTTTATAATATTAACCCTTCAACGAATTTTATGTGAATTTTTCTTTTTTCTAAAGATTTTTTCTGTACTTGAATACAATTACATGATAAAATAAGTGATTACAAATCATGTTTAAGATATATTATGTGAGTTTAAATAATGAGGAAACAAATCAATGATGCTTCTTTTTGGGACAAACCTTATTAGTATTACGAGTGAATAAGTGCAATCACTTAAACACATCCTACAATTAACAATTTGAAACATGTTTTTATAAAAAATGTCTCAACCTCCTTTAATATTTCACCAAAGTGTCCAAGTACCAAATATACACCTTTTTTTCTCTTCTATTTCAAAGTAATTGTACTTCACTAAAGTCATAGTTGTACTTTCATATTTTGATCTTGAATTTTTAAATATGTTATTTACTGAAATGCTAATATGTCAATATAAGTAGGGGAGTTTTTTTTTTCTTTTTTTAATCTAAAAATTGTAAATCATGAGATATTGAGTTGTTGACACATCAATTATGAACACATTAATAATAATTTCAAAAAATTAATTACTTACCACTCTAATGTTACGTAAATTTTAGAAACTATTTCCACAAAAAGGAATATAGACAAGGGAAATTCCGAAAATACCACTTTAACAAAACATTTGGGTGATTAAGTGTACGATCATCTGCGACTATAAATACAATCATAATTGATATTTTCGAAAAAGTTATTGGATAACTATTTTTTTGAGTAAGAGGTGTCAAAATATCATTTTAAAGAAGTGGGAAGATAGGGACCAGTGACCAAAGCAATAAGGACAGGTGTCATCCAGTTGGCATCCAATTACGACAATTACATAGGCCTGCCGTTGTAGGGGATTGTCACCCACACTGGACAACAGTATTTCAGGCCGGCCATGATGCAGACACTATGGAGTTCCACGTCAGCACTATCCGTACCATATCACACCAATCAGGGCCATGAGAATCTTTGACTGTGGGACCAGTTTAGATAGACCCGACTCTCTCAAGCATGGATATCCAAATTGGTTACATGCAGTCATTCTATGCTTCACCTCTTGTGCATTACTATCTTTATCAATAATCCAACTTAACTCAATCTTTTAATTAAATATTCATTTCCCTCTTATTCATATATATACAATCTACAACGCAATTCAACTTCAAACTTTTTATATTTTATTAACAGCTCAATCCAACCCAACCCAACATTTTAATAAAATATTCATTTATCTTTCATCCACATACACAGTTTACAACCCAACTCAACCCCAATTTTTTTGTATGTTTTACCAACCCAATCTTTTAAATTCTTTTTTATTATTATATAATAATTACATATTAATTTGGGAAACTTTTTTATTATATTTAAAAGTTGTAAGATATAAATAAAAAAAATATTTGATATTTCAATTCAACAATTATAATATGGAATTTTTTACCATACACTTAAAATAATATACTAACACAATAAATACATTAAAATTACAATAGTGGAAATATGAAATCGAATAAAAAAAATCAAGCTACAAATAATTTGGATTATTTGGATTCATAATAAGAAATGATAGAAATTATGTGAGAAAATAGAGAATTTGAGATTGTGAGAAAATATATAGAGAGCTTCAAATTATGCTTTAAAATAAGTAAATATTAAGGAAAAAATATACGAATTTCTATTATTTTTTATTTTTTAAAATAAATTTTTTATTTAATATCATTAATCTATATTATATCTATAAAAAAATTTATACTACCAATTAAAAAATTATACATGACATAAAGTGGGTAAAGTGGAGATGGTTGACTAGGTTGTGATATGGGTTGGTTTGACCAAACCCAACATATAACCGATCATGCCTTTTCCTTTTTTTTTTACCTTTTTTTATTTTCAATTAAATATTTTGTCTTTTTCCTATGACCTCAATTTGGGTCACCAATGAAGATGGTCTAACGTGTCAATTTAAAAAAAAAAAAAATTTAAATTGTTGGTTTTTTTTATTTAAAGATTTATACATATAGCATATTTCTCCGGTTTCAAAATATATCAATAGTTTTAAAATTTTTATCATAAATTAAGGAACATAAAAATTGAATAAATATACTCTTAATTAATCAAAGAATTTAAATTCAAAATTAAAAAAATATTCAAAATTATATAAAATCTAAAACCACATTTCATTTAAAACCATAATAAAATCAAGGGAATATCAGTAGATATTAATACATAATTGACGAAGAAAGCGTGGAATCAGCCCATGAAATGCATGCCTCAACTTGTAGGACCTTCTTGACACCATGTCATGCTGAACTTTGTGATATTATTGGAATATCTTTACAATTGCATCGAATTTTTTTTGAATTTTCAAATTACATTTTCAAAACCAAATCGAATATCATTATATCAAGATAGGTTTGTATAGATCTTTATTTTTTTTGGTATGATTTTACACAGAGCGGAATTAGACATATAATATTGGGGGCTAATTGATTTTGCAAGGCTAACATATTCTAAAACTGTATTTTAACACTAAAAATCGAAACAATTTCAATAAGATAATTAACAATTAAAAAAAAATTGGGGTCGGGGGTAGGGGTGGGGGGGCTTAGGCAACCAAGAGGCTCCGCCCCTGATTCTGTACCAACATTCGAGTCTATTTGAATGATTTGATTTATTGTAATTGGAGAATCCAAGAATTTTGATCTTGTATAAGAGAATAAACACCAAAATTAAATCGAGTGTACTGCAATTAATGATATTCTTTTAAAAAACAATAATAGGTTTTACATATATAATAAAAATAAAATTATATAAATACATAAAATTTTGCGAGGTGGGGCATGGGAACTTAATCCCATTCTTGCATAGTTGTGGTATGTTATTTATTTCAATTGTGGTATCATTATTTAATACATATTATACATAAATTATAATGTTATTTAATATATGTCGATAATTATTTTAAAATGTAAAATAAAATACTAATTGAAATGAGGGATTGTATGCGGCTGTGGAAGGATATACACTAAGTACATTAATTATTTATACAAATTAAGTAGTGTATAATTTGTTCAAAATATACTTATCATATATGATATATGTATCTTATATTTGTAAATAGACATATAAAATATAAAGCATATAGAGAAAAAAACAAAACAAAAAAAAAGCTAAAATAGAGAAGAGAGATTGCATTTCTCCTATATGCAGTAGTAATGTGCATAACTATATGTATTGATCTTCATTATATAAAAATATAAATCACATGATACTTATTATTTATTTATTATATTATATTTCTTGTTTTATATCATCATTGTCTATGTAAAAATGTTATCACGCAGGCATACAACATATTTAATTGCTCTTCCCCTTTTTTTTTTTTTTTGAGTTACAATCGGGTATGAGAGACTCGAACGTGAGACCTTACTCAAGGTGAAAGATGTATCTGTCATTAGATTAAACATTTTAAATATTTTTCTGTAAAAACATGTATATGACAGTGAAATAGATGGAAACGAACATATTCATTATAGACATATGTTATAAGATTATTGATTAAATGTTAAAATGTCAAAGTAGGAATATTCATTTTCTTATCCAAAATTTGTGCACGTAATTTTGGCATATATGTGCCCACAGTGGATTGGTATCTGGGTGACTACTTTTGGTCAACTGAAATATGAGATTAAAATAAATAGTAAAATACTAAATATAGATTGATTTTAAAAATAAGGATATAAATTTATAATCCACTTGTCCAAAAAAATAATAATAATCCAAGAGTTATGTTTTTCAATGTATAATATCTTTATTTCTTTTTGTTAACGTAACGAATGTGCAACAACTTATAATTCACCAATTCTTTATTATAGTACCCCTACACCTAGTCCTTTATTAAAGACAACATTTTTATATTTAGTCAACTATGAATCTGAAACAATTTTGTCTAAAACAATTAATTCCCTTTTTTTTTTACACTTATTTTGGTCAACTTAATACATGTACAGCCTCTGTTGTACCCCTCCACACAATATTATACTCCATAATCCTAAACAATTTCTTTAATATAAAAAAAAAAAATTGACTTTTCAAACCAGACCTTTTTTTTTTTTTTTTTTAATTTTATATTTAGGTATGACTCCCATATTGAGATGGATGATAGTAACAAACTTTTGATTGACTCATCTTTGTCGGCATCCAGTCTCTCGCCTATTTATACTCATCAACCTCTTCACTTATCTTGGGCCACTTAGAATTTCTCCTATTCACTGCATCTAATCTAACAAACAATCAAATTGTAGAGAGAGAGAGATATGGACATGAAGGCTTTATTCTACCTTCCTCTTTTCCTCTCTCTCTTGGCTGCAATATCCTATGTATTCTCACTACGATACACTAAAAGATCAAAACAGCATCAACACAGAAGTAGTAAACTCCCTCCAGGTTCAATGGGGTGGCCCTGCATCGGAGAAACTCTCCGTCTCTACTCTCAGGATCCCAATGTCTTTCTCTCAACTAGATATCGAAGGTGAACATGATGAGTGTATTTATAGAATGAGTATTATCCATGCACACTTGACATATGAATTTATGAAATAAGGATCTGTGGAACCATCTCGTATAAGTTTTTGTGATATATTAACAAACTTGTAGTAGTAGAAAGTGACAATGGGGGTGATTAATTTGGTTTGCAGGTATGGAGATATCTTCAAGACTCATATTCTAGGTTGCCCATGTGTCATGCTAGCAAGCCCGGATGCGGCCCGGTTCGTTCTAGTGACTCAGGCCCATTTGTTCAAGCCCACGTATCCGAAGAGCAAGGAAATCTTGATCGGGCCCTCGGCCCTCTTCTTCCACCAGGGCGAGTACCATATGCGTCTAAGAAAGCTCGTGCAAGCCTCCTTGTATCCTGAGTCACTAAGAAAGCTTGTCTCAGGCATTGAAGCATTAACAATCTCTGCATTGACTTCATGTGCTAATGGTAGAATCATCAATACTTATAATGAGATGAAAATGGTTGGTTAATTCAACTTCAACTATACATAATCTTTCATCTCATGTTACTATTTTTCATCCATAAACATGTCTTGTTGTTTTGTGAATTAAATGTGTAGCTCTCTTTCGAAGTTGGTATACTCGCAGTTTTTGGCCATTTGGGGCCTCAATATAAGGAGGAATTGAAGAAGAATTATGGTATAGTAGATAGAGGGTATAATTCATTTCCAACGAATTTACCAGGCACACCATACAGAAAGGCATTGAAGGTATGTGAACGATGAAAGTTGGATTTTTGACACATTATATATATCGACTAAATATATACCACTTATTGAAGGCAAGGAAGAAGCTGAGTGAAATTCTTGTGAGCATCACTCGAGAAAGGAAGGAGAAGAAGGTGGTCGAGAAGGATCTGTTGAGCTGTTTGCTAAATTCCAGAGATGAAAATGGTGAGATTCTAAGTGAGGAGCAAATTTCTGACAACATAATTGGAGTACTGTTTGCTGCCCAGGACACGACAGCTAGTGCAATGACATGGATCATCAAGTACCTTCATGATAACCCCAAGCTTCTCCAAGCTGTTAAGGTTGTGTCTCAATTTTGATTGATTATTACATCGTGTTGAAAGCGTTGTGATTGTCGTGTTTGATGTTTGAAACGTGGCATGCAGGCCGAACAGAAGGCGATCTGCACCCAATCAAATGGCGATGAAGATGGTCATTTAACGTGGCATCACACAAGAAAAATGCCCTTTACTTACAAGGTATATGCTTTGGTTTTAACTGTGGAATCAGATAAATGAATTGCACTTCCATGCAACTATATATGGCCGAAAATCAAACCGAACTAACTACTCAATATTTGATACGACTTGTTAAAAGTTTGTTTGGACTCGATTCGACAGATATGTCAAACAAGTTGAGACGTACTTTTACGTTTAATAATATCTAAAACGTGACTCGAACTTAATAATTATAAAACAATAAAAACAAATGTGAAAATATTAAACTATTCAAAGTCGACTCATATTGGATTAAAGCTCGTTCAAGCTGATCTAACATAATTTATTAGCCATTGATTTGTAGAAATTAGATAGCATTTTTTATTACCATTTAATCATCAGTTTGGATCTATACTATATATACCGTATTTTATTTAATCAGTACATACGTATATACGAAATACATAATATGACATTATAATACTTTATTGATTTACACTTGGTAAAATCAAACATGACATTGAAAAATGCATGTTAGGGAACAAAGAGTTCTATGTGTTGAATCAATAAGTTAATAAAAATATTCACCTTGTAATAATTCTAATTTGAACATATCAGGTTGTTTTGGAGAGCTTGAGAATGTCAAGCATTATTTCATTCACATTCAGAGAGGCAGTGACAGATGTAGAATACAAAGGTACAATTTACACTCGGGAAAAATATCCTCTTCAAACGATGTCTTATTATTTCAAACTCGTATTTCATTTTGACAGTATATGCCATATATACAGTAATGATTAATGTCGTTGTGTACATGATGTATACATCTACCAAATAAAATACGAAATTGAAATATGATAGTCAAAATATTGACGGTGGTAAATTGGTATAGGATGCCTTATTCCAAAAGGATGGAAAGTCATGCCTTTGTTTAGGAATATTCATCACAATCCAGAATTCTTTGCCGACCCACAAAAGTTTGATCCTACTAGATTTGAGGTACGTACGATGTTACACTGTAATTACTTTATGAAAAATCATGTATAATTTCTTTCTATTTTTCCACCCATTTCTTGAAACATTAATTAATAGTAGAAACAGTAGTGTCACTTCATGGGCAGCAAAACAAGTCCCTTTTTCTCACATATATTCCTCCTATCTTTTGATGTTCCACCTTAACTAACAGACACTTAAAAATGTCTGTTTGGCTTCTGCACTCACATTTTAAGACAAAATTGACAGTGCAAATCTACCTATATATGATTTGTAGGTTTCTCCGAAACCTAACACGTTTATGCCGTTTGGGAGTGGAGTACACGCGTGCCCTGGAAACGAACTCGCCAAGCTAGAGATGCTCATTTTGGTGCACCACCTTGCTTCTAACTTTAGGTACCTAATAATATTATATGGCTTAGGTCAAGTTTTAATAATGACGACATAATTAAGGTTTCCACCTGATCAACAGTTGGAATTAACAGTGTTTCATCTTCTATTACATTATCATCAACATGTAATGAATGTTGCATGCCATGTGCATGAATTGAGTCAAATCTAGTACATGATAGGAATGAAAGATCTCTTTAGTAAGTGGTGGTGGACATTTATGAGAGGTCATTGATCATATATAGTGTTGCTCATGATTGTGGTTGTAGGTATGAATTGGTGGGATGTGAAAGTGGGATTGAGTATGGTCCATTCCCAGTGCCATTGCATGGACTCCCAGCCAGATTTTGGAATCAAGAATTGACCAAACAATTACCTCATGCAGCCTCTACACCATGAATTTATGTTATGATATTTAATTTCAATTTGCATTTGGATTACATTATATTCTTGTTTGCCTTTTTGGTTTCCAATCTCATCAATGGGGGAATAATTGAGCCCCCTTTTTCCTTCATCTTAGGTTTTTAAAGTTTTAATCATGAGGAAGATTCTATTTATCTCTGCATCAATTGCAGCTAGCTAGCATGAATTGTATCTACTATTTACATTTTGAGGACTCGAAATTGATATGATTGCCAGTGAAATTATTGTTTCTATAACTTGACTACTCACCAGAAAAGTTGAAGCTTACAATTTTAAGGGTTAGTTCCAAAAGATTTCTTCAACTTTATTCAACTTTTAAAAATTACAAATATTATTCACAAATTTTAAAAGTTCATATTGTAACTGAAAATCCAACCAAACTATTCTTGAATTTCATGATGGTTAACTCAAATTCTAATACCAACATTCATAAATGATATAATTAAATAGTAAATTCAACTTTTCAAATAATATATGTACATTATGAAAAAAATATAAAAGATCGGTTTGACCTATTTTTGGTGGGTTTGAAATCATCTTATGATTTACTATTTTATTTCCTCAACTAGACCAAATCGAACTTATCAAATTTCAATTTTGTACAAAAATTAGTCAGATTGATCATTTTTTAAAAGTATCAATATATAATCATTCCATTCAAACTTGATTTAGATGAAAAACTCAATATCAAATGGCAAACAAAACACAGAGATCTTCTTTAATTTATTTTATTCATATGAAAATT
This sequence comes from Scutellaria galericulata, assembly GCA_946896805.1. Classification (NCBI taxonomy): domain Eukaryota; kingdom Viridiplantae; phylum Streptophyta; class Magnoliopsida; order Lamiales; family Lamiaceae; genus Scutellaria; species Scutellaria galericulata. The sequence continues at coordinate 18,263,913 of OX335793.1, forward strand.
ATAACTAGTGAAACAAAAAGGGTGATAGAATTTGATAATAGATGAAATTATTCTTCCTTATGCTTTGGCTTAATTTGTTGACTTGAGAGGGGAATAAAAGTAATGGACTTACCCCTTTGGTTGGAAAAAAAAAAAGATTGTAGAAGGAATTTCTCAAGTTTGAGTAGATGCTATTCATATGTTAAAGACCACGTGTGGCACGTGTCAAGGACAAATTATGTTCTGACATAAAGTTAAAATGTTTTAGATGAGAGGCTTAGATTGAAGCAAGTGTATGTTGTACAAGTATTCTTTGTTGGTTGTGTGATAAAATAAAAGGTTGTATGGTCCATTTGGTGCACCCAACTCGGATGAGAAAGCGCACTCACAAATAATGTTCTACTTTGTTGACTTAAGAACAACTCTGTTCTACCATTTTTGCACTTTTAAATTGTGGCAGCCATAACAACTTCTTGGATATTTTGCCATTCTTCTTTCATTTGGAATGCCTTTTTTTTTTTTTTTTTAATTATACTTTTAATATAATATTTGATAAAAATGTTTTATGTTACCATGTTTTATTTAATTTTTAGTATATATACTTACTTTGAGAAAGCAGCTCTCAGGTATTTAGTCTACATCTTTTGTCCAAGGGGTAAATACATGAATAGGCACATATTCTCGATGTTTATAATATGCTGTATTTTCTCTATATATATCAATTATATTTTTGATATTTTTTGCAACCTAACGTATTTTCCTACAATAGCCCTTAAACATCATAGATATGTGTAATATCAATGTCGATGTCGTTGAGTTGTAATATAGCTCGAGCAGAATATATTCTGGAAAATATCAACAAATGTCTATAAATATGCTCAATAATCAAAATTTAAAATTAAACTGGATATTAAAATAGAAAAAGTATAATTATGATATAGAATGAAACAATTTTATAAGAATATATAATAAATTCCCTACATTCATATTGTTGTGTTCTGGCAATAATATATTCTGAACTTTATATAGTTTATCATCTATACATTACCCTTGAGCATAACATTTTGTTAGGGGGTGTTTGGACTGGACTTAAGGTGACTTTAGCAAATCTGAATTTAGGCTTGAGAAGGATTTTGTGAGTTTGAATTTTGAGTAGAATTATAGTTAAGATGTCATTTTCACATAGGGAATTGTAGAAAAAGTAGATGTTTTTTGTTGGAAGTTGTAGAAAAAGTAGATGTTTTTATTGAGAATTGTAGAAAAAAGTAGGATTTTGCAAATTTTTGTCCAAACATGGACTGGACTGAGTCCATCCAAAATCCGGATGTACCAAGTCCAGTCCAAACATCCCCTTAAAGTCTTAGGTTTAGTTTTATGTATTAAAATCTGTTATAACATTCCCTAAAAAACTCAAAAAATTTCAATTTTAATTGAATTTCATATATATATTTTCATTTTACCGATATCAACTTCGTAAATTTAAAATATCATATTTGATTGCATATTATTCATCGATATCAACTTCGTAAATTTAAAATATCATATTTGATTGCATATTATTCATCGACTACTGTCTTTCGACTTAATCTTGCCCATCTTCGTAGAGCGAATGGTCACTTATTGCATATTGTTCATCGACTACCATTTTGACATTTGTTAATATCTATGACCTAAAATGTTAAATGATCAACTCATCTAGAAGATTAAACTTGTTCAATCTTGGAGCATCGTTTTTAACATCTTATTAATATCTTCAACAATCCAGCATTCAAGAAGAGCAAGGATTTCACAGAAAAATTGCAAGAAATTCCAGAACAATCCTTTCTAGTGATGTCCCAAATACAACTTATATATGCCAGTTTTCCAAAATACTAAATATCATCAATATTACAGTGGATGAATAGTTCAACAACTCAAAAATATGTTATGTCCACCACATACATTTTTCTGCTGCTTAAAGTTTGTAATGTACTATGTTTACAAATGCAGCAATGACCAAATCAAGTATGCACGAGATCAGTTAATCCTACGATAATACAAAAGCGAATAACTATACAAATCAGGAGATTGCATCAACTTCTTGAGGAGCAGAACCTGTGTACTTGAGAATGGCTTCAAGTACTCGCACTTTATCTCTGGTGGCAAACGCTTCTAATAATACCCCGTTTTTGTAAAAATGGAAAAGTGGAACACTCTGCATCCAACGAGCGTGTAGATGAGAAAAATGGAGCAAGAAATTCACATAAAAGCTAGTAAATATTACCTTAATTCGGAGCCGTTCAGCAACCTCAGATTGTTCGTCATATTCATCAATCACCTGCAGTAGTTCACCAAAGTAAGAAGAGATTCAAGATTGATAAGTTCATAATAAGACTAATAGATTTTATTTTATTACGAAAAATCATCACTTACATTGTGTTTCAAGAAAATAACCGGATCTCCTTGATCACCGGATCCCTTGCATAGTTTCGCAAAGCCTTGTTCTATATATTTGCAGCTACCACATGAAGTTCGATAAAAATCCACAACAACTAATGCATTTACTTCTTTAGCCTTTTCTATAATCCTCAAGAATTCCTCATCAGTGTAGAACTCTCGTACACAGTCAACAGGGCAGACCTCATCATCTTCGTCCACGGATAATTCATCAACATTTTCATCCAGTGTACTCTTGATTTTCGATGATTTTAGCACAAAACTTTGCTTCATAGAGACTATGGAACTTCCAGTTTGGCATATAATTGGTGCCTTCCATTGACACGAGTTTGTGGTGTCTCTACCATGAAACAACTTAGCAATTACCTTGGGACTCTGAAAATTGATTTGTCCATTGATTTTTCTCATAAAGTTGAAGAGGGCTTTCTGATGAAGAATACCGATCTTTAGCATGATGAAATAGAGCAGAAAGTATACAAAATTTTGGAATATGTTAAACTGCTATTCCACATGGTATGACATCAATTCTGTTGTATCATCTTTGAGACTATATCACCAACTTTAACTGTCATCCAGATTAGCATCTGTTACAAAAATCAAATAAATGTCCAAAAACGTTCATTAGCAGGCATAAGCCAATGTAGATCATTGTTATTAACAATCCAACATTGTAAGCAAACCCTTAGGACTATTCACTACATTCAAGAATGATAAAACTCTCTTAACAATATAGGAAGATGTAAATATGTACAGCACTTTACATATCTTCTTGGGCTAGCAGAAAAAATCTAAGACAAAAAAAGGAGACGAAACATCAAACGTGCAGTGACGCCTCAAAGCTTGTCATTGCAAGACGAATCTTTATATTCACCGTGTTTCACAAATTAAGTGCATTGCAAACAAAAACAAGTTTTGATTTCTTATCTTCTTCGAGACTTTCATCCATCATGACATAGAACCAACCACTCACATTATTGTTAATTAACTGATTTTCTTTCCTAAAGATTCTACATATTATAATATATTCCAAGCATTGATCTTGAAAGATAACATAATTTCGATCCACGAATTCATGCAGCTTACAAGAGGAGCCAAAACGCTGAATTCGAAATCTACAGTAGCAAAAAAGTATCGAAACGAGCACAATTGCTCCGTCATTAAGTACTTAAAACCCCCTAAATCGGAAATCTCACAATCTAGACACTCTCACTGTGTATAAGATTGCATAAACTCCACTTTCTGTTTTCTTGAAATTAATAGTAATTAACAAAACAAAGAGATTTCTCAATGATCATTCAAACAAACGAAAAACCTACCAATTCAAACAATTTAGCATCTAAAGCTCTAATCAACACAATCTGCAGTAATTATACACCAACTCCCACGTATTATAGATCATCAAGAAACAATAATGCAGAAGATGAAATGAGCAAATGAACTTAGAAAATCAGATCGAAAATGTTGGGATAATAGAGTCCAGAGAAAGATTTTCTTACAGGGATTCCTTCAATTGCGCCCAATGACAAAAAATTTCAATTTCGCACAGTGAGAAAATCCCAGTTTTGGATAAGAGAAATACAATCGTATTGTTTCAGTGGTTCTCGACTTGTCGTAGTTGTAAACCTTAATCTTATATTTTATTTTCAAAGTGTTCTTTTTAGCTATAAGGACCTAATTAAAAAATAAAAAATAAAAAGGAAAATCCAACAACCAAATATTTATATATTTATATATATGTATATATTGCCTATTTTATTTGTCACATCAAATTAAGAGTGACACTCTTGTGCACAAGGTGCACAAATCCAGATCTGTGCACAACAAATACTGTTATATTATATGAGTAATACTGTTAAAACTATATATAATATAACAATATCACTCATATAATATTACAATATTACTTCATATAATATAATAGTATTGTTATTTTTGTGCAGCTTGTGTACAAAAGTTTTTGTCTTAAATTAAATATGAGAAAAACCCCTTAACCCTTTTTCGGATCAAATTGTATAAAAATATCAAATAAAGTTGGGCTAAAAAAATTGTATAAATTGTATAAAATTTGGCCCATTAAAGTGGGCCCGGCACAAATTTGATGAAATCTTCCATCGTCTAAGTCCTGGGAATTGTAAAGCTTCAGAGACTAAAGAAGAAAATGGTAGTCGTCTTATCTTCCACCACTTCCGCTTATCCAACGCCCACTTTCGCTAGACTCTCCTCCGCCGCCGTCGATTTTTCCGGAGCCACCGTTTCTGTGCGCTCAAGGTCCCGCGCCGTCGCCGTGTCTCTCCAATGTGAGGAGCAGCCTTTTGTCCCTGAGGTTCGACGCTTCACTCATCAGAGTTAATTGCTCATCTCATCTATGATTTTACTATTAATTTAATAATTTTCTGGAAATGTAATGAAATTGCATCATAGGTTGAGAAAGCAGTTGACTCGTTGTACTCGGAGTTCCGAGCAGTGGATAATTTGGTGGCTCGCAACTCTGCTCGCGTGCTCAAAGCTTTTCAGAATGCTCGTGTTGGACATCATGTAAGCGTTGATTCTCGTCTCATTAGTTATTTGGGTTGCTTTCGATTAATGCATTGGGGAACAGTATTTGCGTTTAATGTGAGTGAAGTTTGAGTATGTGGATCGTCTGGGGAAATGCTATCAATGTTGAGTTAATCTGAGCATGCTTTAGAGCTGAAATCAACTTAATTTCCTACTAGCATTCGTTTTGATAATAAGTTTGAGCATGATTATCATGTTCAATGTTAATCTACCATTACCTAGGATATTTACTTTTTCTTAGTTCATGAAGAAATGCACTCTTGCATTGCTTCGAGGTATGGATTATTTAGCTTTTTGCATTTTTTCTTTTTTGTGAATGTCATGCCATATGGTTGCCTGTATCAGCACTTTGGTGGCAGCACAGGCTATGGGCATGAAGAAGCCGGTGGGCGTGAAGCCCTGGATCAAGCCTTTGCAGAAATTTTTGGTGCTGAATCTGCAATTGTGCGAGCACAGGTTTGCTATCTTCCATTGTTGATTCTCTGTTTGACAATTTTCATATGCTTGCTTAACGTTTGCTTGATGCCAGTTTTTCTCAGGTACTCATGCAATCACCTGTGCTTTGTTTGCTTTCCTGAGGCCAGGAGATGAGGTATGTTTATGTTTCATTCTCGTTGTTCTAGTTCTTGATAAAGGTTTTATTTGCATTTATAGTTTTATGGTTCAGCTTTATTTATAACATGATTTGACTGATTATTTGCCAGCTTCTGGCGGTCGCTGGAGCTCCTTATGATACATTGGAGGAAGTTATTGGAATCAGAGACTCCAATGGTTTAGGTTCTTTGAAAGATTTTGGAATTGATTACAGAGAAGTGCCAGTATGTTATTGCTCATTTACTTTTTCGCAGCTGTCTATGTTGAGACTTATGTCTCACTAGTAAGTGCTTATTTACTGAATTTTTTAAATCATATTTCAGCTAGCAGAGGATGGAGGCCTTGACTGGGCTGCCCTCACGATTGCTTTGAAACCTCAAACAAAATGTGCACTCATTCAAAGGTCGTGTGGTTATTCATGGAGACGAAGCTTGAGTGTAGATGATATTGGCAGGGCAATAAAGATAATCAAGGTAACTTCTTAAAATCAGTTCTTTTTTATCATTTGAGTGGTGTTGGAGTTGGTTACTCTGTTCAACTTTTACAAGATGAGGGGAGACGACGGAAGTCCTGACAGCTAGGCAAAGGAAAATCTTATGAAACCTGCTTAACTAAACTTTCCGCATGCTTTTTTTTTTTTGGGTAGTATTCCCTCCATTTTAATCCAAAGATATGTTTCCTTAGTTGAATCATGCATGTGCATACACAGTCGCAGAATCCAAATTGTTTGGTCATGGTGGATAACTGCTATGGGGAATTTACAGAGACGATTGAACCTTCAATGATGGTATGTACAGGTGGCTTTTCTTTATTTTGTTTCCTTTATTATAGTTTTTTTAAGTATCAAAGTTTATTCTGATGTTGGTGACTGGCAGGGAGCGGATCTTATTGCTGGAAGTTTCATAAAAAATCCTGGCGGAACGATTGCACCAAGTGGTGGGTATGTTGCTGGAAAGAAAAAATGGGTAGCAGCAGCTGCTGCTCGTCTCTCTGCACCAGGTCTAGGAATTGACTGTGGTTCCACTCCAGGTGATATTATGAGGTTATTGTTTCAGGGTTTATTCCTCTCTCCACAAATGGTTGGTGAAGCAATAAAGGTGAATCATCCTATTCTACATGACCTTTTACCCCCCCCCCCCACCCACACACACAGAAAAAAAAACATGCACACAGTTACAATTAATATATCATGTATATCTATCCAGTGATGACATTTTAAGTTATCACCAGGGAAGCCTTCTGATTGCTGAAGTCATGGCAGGTCGAGGATACAAGGTGCAACCGGGTTGCCGGGTACCTCGTCATGATGTAGTGCAGGTATTTGAGTAATTTATACCTTTACACTTACCAATCTTCTAAAGTGTCAATAATGGTGATTGGTATTATACAAATTGCCTGTTGGAGATACTATTTTGGGTCACCCCTGTTTGTCAACGAACCCATCCGTTGAAGAATGCATCATTTGCAATTCAGATATACCTGTGTACTGATATGACACTGCTTTCAGGCAGTACAACTTGGAAGCCGTGAGCGCTTGCTTGCCTTCTGCGAGGCTGTGCAGAGAAGTTCTCCAGTTAGTTCTTTTACAAAACCCATAGCAGGTGCAACACCTGGCTATGCATCTGAGGTATTGTTAACCTGGTTTCTGTACAACTGCATTGACAATGGAACTATAATTGCTGTTCTTAGTTTTATACAACCTACCAATTTAGTTTGATTCTAAAAAAGTGATCCAATCAATATAATCATTAGGAGTTTTAATCTCCTCCTTATCATGAGAAGTTGTATTTTCACGCTAAATATATGATTCACTGGATAAGTACTTGTGCCATAGGTGATATTTGCTGATGGGACTTTTATTGACGGAAGTACAAGTGAACTTTCATGTGATGGACCTCTGAGGGAGCCATTCGCGGTTTATTGTCAGGTTTGCATTCCCATTTTCTCCTGCATTTCTTATGAATAACCAGACATATCTGTAAGTCTTAACATATTTAAGTTCTATGCACCAGTTGTCGGTTGAGCATATCATGGCATTTTTGCTGCATTCAGTTATGTTGAAAAATTTCATGAACAGGGTGGCAGCCATTGGACTCAATGGGGGCTAGTTCTTGGGGAGGTGCTTAAATTCTTATGAAGGTCAAATGATCCACAGGAAGTACGCAATAGTGCATCTTTCCAACCATAATAACAACTCTTGACAATTTTTGCCACTATCCATCCAATTGTGTAATGTTGACTGAGGTTAGAAGTTTCTCTCATGGATGCTTGCAAGACAGCTCCAGTTTGTCTTTGATTCTTATCTACGGTACTGAGAACCAATTGGTGAGCTTTTAGTATTTTGACATCACATGCTGAAAATAAAATATGAATTTTTCTTTTCTAAACATTCACATGATGAAATATTTTGATAAGGTATCCTACCAAAACTGGATTATTGGCTAGGTCTTTTAATTGCTTATTTGTGAGCCTTTGTGGCTTCATCCAATGTTATTAGCAATAATGTTCATTATAGAGTAAGTACCCCTTAGTGAGATTTCATTCTTTTAGGTTGCAAGTGGACTGAAGCATTCAGTTTGAAAAGAGGAATTGAAGGAAGAATTCACATCACTCCATATTAAGTAGATTTTAAATACTCCAAAAAATAGTTAAAAACAAGAGTGATAGATTTCAAATCTGTTGTAGGATGAACTCATCTCAAACAACTTCAGCGGATGCATGTTATAGTGGATCTTAAATCCCTCTTCTAAATTCTTGAATCCAAATACATACTTAGCATCTTCATATCCACTTAATTGCCATCCAAGCATGTATGTATCATGAGTGTCTCCCATTCATTATTTGTACAAGCAGCTCAAGAATGTGCATTCAATATAAACTGTTTCTAAATGTTAAACTTGTGATGCAGTGACTAATTTTGAATGGGATGATGTTGATGTTTTTGGAAATTCTAAAGAGGAAACAAAAATTAGTGTGGGACTGGGAGACGGTGCTTGTCCAGATTAAAGCTCATCATGGATCAGTCCCATTTGAAAGAGGTTGGTGAAATGATCGACCAATGGAAGCAATGTTTTACTTCAGACCTTAAATCACTCTCAGTGTAAGCAAACTCGGTGGCATTTAAAGATATAGGATGACACAATTAGGTTCCGTATGGTACTCAGCAAAAAGGTTTGTCACCCATTGTACGAACTCAGATGACAGATGTTTCCTCTCATGTCTTGGGTATTTGTTAGTGGCTATAATTTTGAGACCACCTTTAAGATATGCAGGAGCAACAAAAAAAAAAAAAATAGAATTTAGTTGTACAAATATTGATCAATAAATTGATGAATGTTGATGTGAATGCGTAAGGTATGTTGAATAGAGATTCTGCATGTATGAATTTGAATGGAGTCGATAACTGATGATTATGGTTATCTACTTTTTGGCATTTTGTCCTCTGTTCAAAATGATTCCACAATGGTCTACTCATTTTTAAGCTGTTCATAGCAATCTTGCATTCCCTATTATAATTTAACAATGTCCATACTCGTCAAGTGTTAAAATAATAACAATAGCATCAAATTACGTACAATGGTATCAATATAATATAACTCTAAAAATATAATATAAATTGTGTCAAAGATTTTAAGAACTCAAACTTATTTAAATCAACAGGTCAGAGCTCCATCACAATACCTATATATTTCATAGGTACATATTCATTATCATTATTCGATGAAATCAAACATATACAGAGACAAATTAATGGGTGTGAACTGAATGATCGAATTAAGCTCAAACAGAAAAGACACACACATGGGTATGAAACGATGTCAAGCCTCATCAAAGAATTTAATAGACATGACCTTTTTCTTTTCCCAACCCAAGCTTCCTATGATGATGCAACTGTGCACCTCTATGGTGTTGCAGCAATTGCCACCAGTGAGACTTGTTCAAATTGTGCTTCCCGACATTTCCTTTCCCCGTTTTTGACTGTCTTGAGTGTCGAACATGCCTTAAAAGACCTTCCACTAGCCCATGAAAATGACTATGCTGCCTTTTATGATGGACAAGAGATTTCCTTGTCTTTCCAACAGCCTTTTCCCCATGTGTTTCATCTCGTCTTCTAAAATTAACGACCTTCCCTTTCCGCTCGTCTAAAGTCGCCCCACGTGTCATCTTTCTCCGATCACCATGATTATGGTGGTGGTGGTGGAATATTATTGAGAGTCTCTCTTTGAGCCTATTCCATATTCCAGATTGATTCACATGGTTTGCACCACAAGCTTTCGGACCCGATTTCTTTGCATAACTACGGATGTGAGTTGGCTCTTCATACGACGAGTACCCCTCACTTGTGTTGCTGCTGCTACTAAAAGTTAATTGAGGAGCTTCATCTCTGCTAGATGATGAGTAAACCTCTTCTTCACTGTTGCTTGAGTAACCGCTGTACCGGCTCTGAGGGGTACCCCAACTTCCCCTACTTCTACTTGAATTCACATACTCAGCCTCTCTGCTCCCATCTGTCAACGAATACTCTTCACTATCACTTGTGCTTGTTTTCTCATCCGATTCTTGGTGCTCATTTTCGCTGTGAATCATATTCATACAAGATGATGGCTTATATGTTCGGAGATGCCTGTGTTCATCCTCTATAGCTGTATGGTCTCCATATAAACTCTCCATTTTTGAAGCAGACGAGAAAGGCGGCCCTCCCCTGATATAATTGTTCGTTGATTTGACGGCGTTAGTTGGTTGAAACAGCAAGAACATCGGATCCGTAGACCTTTGAGTTGGAATACGACACAGCAAACTACACGGTTGATCACCATTGTTGTCAAACGGATGCAACTGATCTGCTCCTCTTTCTATATACAATCCTGAGATACACAATTCTATCTGCTTTACGGCTTCAGAAGCTTCCCTCGAGTGGCAATCAACATCAGAACCATCACATTCATTTTTCTGTGGATCAGTAAATCTATTTGGATTTCGAACCACATCAACAGTGTTGCGTTGACAAACCGTGCAAAGTTTGTGAGATTCACTTGCAGGCACAATTGGAGTAGATTGTTTTTCCTTTTCCTTCAACAAACTTGCATCTAAACCATCCATCTTCGTATCCGCTGTCATGGATAATCTTGGTCGAGGAGCAGATTGTTCCTCCTCATTCTACAGAATTTGAACCACTTTCCATATCAGATAACTACTAATTCACCAGAAGAACAAGAGAGAATTAACTACTGCTTTACAAGAAGAACAATATGTACCTCAGACTGTAGCTTGAGTAGGACCTTTTTAGTTGCTGCATCTAACAGATTCTTCAACACAAGCCGTGAATGCTCATCCAACTATTTTTTTCAAATAAAAAGTATGATCGATCAGAATATTCATAGACTATATTACAGCATAGCAACAATCTATACAGAATTTAAACAACGCAACAAGGAAAATTAATCTAAAATCTAATTTGATAACTCATAATGAAATGGAAGTTGTCTGATAATGAAATAATACTGCAATTGATGATTTCATAACCCAGAACACCACTCTACTGCAAAAAAAAGTTCCATTATAGTTGAATAGTGTAGATGCATATCATAAATTAGATTCGAAAATAAATTAAATTTAAGAAACAATATAGTAAAAAAACATACCAAGTCTGTGTTTGTTGTTTCATCTCTATCGTTTCTTATCAATCCATACAGTTTTTTTAGGGCACGAAGATCTGATTGTATATCCTTGCTTTCCATCACCATCTAAAGCATTGCCTATCAACCTAAGAACAAAAATATATGATTATTCACTATTCTGATATAAAGCATTGTAGAAGACAACATTAAACTGACGTTTACACAACAGAATTGGATGAAAAACTAAGAAAATAGTATGGTTATCATATGAAAAGGAAATAGGTGAAAAAGAGAAGAACCAAAAGAAATACCTCTGATTGTTTGTGAAGGATAATGAAGTTGATTTTGAATTCCGTGATTGTGGGGATCAGAGAGATCATCTGTATAGGAAAAATGATTTTGATTCTTAATTTCATTGCCAAGGAAAAAGAAGTTAGATTCTGAGTTTCGTTCTTGTGGGTGAGAAGACCGTCTATGAACAAAAAAAATCGTAATTATGAATCCGTTCTTCAGAGGCGCGGGATTAACATGGTGATTTGAAATATGAAGTGCTAGTTTAGAAATATAGATCCATTATAATTTATACAGTTTTTTTTTTTTTTTTTTACAAAAAAGAAAAACTTAACTTACTAAAATCAAAAAATATTAAATATTACTTGTATTAAAAAATATATATTTATGATGAGTGATGATAAGTAACGGGTTTGTTAAGGAGCGGAATCTGCCAATGTGACGATACTCGTATATGTTAAATATTTTCTTAGTGATATTTTTTTTCTTACGTACCATGACTTCTTTTCTTACTTAATCTCTTTTTTTTTTCTTTTCTTACGTATTTAAATAAATCTTTCTTTTTTTTTTTCTCAATTTCTTTCTTAGTTTTTTCATACTTACATTGCCCATCGTTTTATTCCATTTTTAAATAATTATTTGTTTCTTATTCAACTCAATTTCTTTCTTATTCTATATCATTCTTTTTTATTTTTTCCCTTTTTAATATACGTTTTTTTCTTGTCAATTTTTTTTTTCTTATATATCCACACGTTTTTCTTCAAACTCATCTCATTAGATCTTCATTTTTCAATAAATTGTCAATTTCTTCTGTCTCTGTTGACATTGTTATCAATAATACTTGGAAAAATATTTGTGAAGACATATTTTTCTTTAATTGTACATAAGTTTAGAAATTGTATAAAATTTCATGTACTTGTATATATTTATGTGGTAATCTCAACCATCTATTTTTTTTTTTTAAATTGTAGATAAGTTTCATGCTCTCAACCATCTATTTTTGTTTTTGCTTTTAATTATTTTTTTCTTTTGGTTAAATTTTGAATATTCTCCAATTAATCATTAGTTTTTCTTTTCAATTATTATTAAAAATAAAAGTCAAAATTTCCCAATAAAATTTTAATTTATTTTAAAATACATGTTAAAAAAATTATTTCATTAATTGATAAATTTAAAAAACCGGAGTAATAATTTTCTACCAATCCACTTTATTTTAATTTTTCTTCTAAAATTTATATAAAGAATTGTGGACACCTAAAATCCTTCTAGATAATAAAATTAGAACAATGAATAGAAAATTAGATCTTTATACACGTCAGCTACTATATAACGTAAGGATATGGAAACCTAATAAGCTTTCACAAAAAGATTGCATTGAACTGCGTGTTCAAATGGTGGCAATTTATTATGATTTCCCAAAAATAAAATTAATAATCAGTTTTTCGGCCATCCCCCCACGCTATCCACCTAACTCTATTAATGCCCATAAATATTCACACAATTGATTCACAATTCACTATATCCTCGCCCTTTCGCGAATTTTTTGTTAAATTATACTTTTTTTGTTTTTTGTAAAATTATTTAATTAGAATTTTGCGAGTTCACCAGAAGCAGGCATGGCAGACGCTACTCAGCTGAAATCCGATGCGATAATGGAGCAGATGAAGCTCCATATGCAAACCGATGCCGGTAAAGCGCTTATCAAGAAAATTGGCCTCGTTTATCAGATCAATGTTGCTCCAAAGGTTCGATTATTAAGTTTTAATTTTAATTTTTTTTTTTTTGATTTCTGATGAGTGATTTCATCGACTGATGTAAGATTTATCGGTTTCTAATAATTATTGGATGTGTGGTTTTGATTTTGATTCTTTAATAACCAATTGGCAGAAACTTGGATTCAATGAGAAGTCTTATGTGGTGGATTTGAAGAAAGGAGAGGTTAAAGAAGGTTAGGGATTTTATGATCTGCTTATCTTTATTTATTGTTTATTTGTTATTTTGTTTGGTAATGGAATACCTGATTTGTCTGTGATGTAGTGGAATGATAGTCTGTGGTACTTGATTCTGTTGCAACTGTGTGAAAAAATGAAGTATTTAATGTTAGATATGGCATGTTATTGGAAATTTGATTATTGAACTAAACAATTGTTGTTAAGCTTTTTGGAAAACTGATTATTGAAGCAAGAACTTGACGGAATTAGTGATTATGGTTATTGGAGAGCTGATCATTGGAGCAAAAGTTTAGTAATTATGGTTATTGGAAAATTGGTAATCCAACCAAGAATTAGTGTTTTTGCTTATTGGATAACTGATTATTGAAGCAAGAACTTGACAGAATTAGTGATTGTGGGTATTGGAGAACTGATCATTGGAGCAAAAGTTTAGTGATCATGGTTATTGGAAAAAATTGATATGAAGCAAGAATTAGTGATTATGCTTATTGGAAAACTGTTTATTGAAGCAAGAATTCGATGAATAATTTTTGCAAATGTTAGTTGATCTCATGCTGAATAAGGCAGACAGTGGAAGTAGACTACTTGAATTCCTACATTGCAAAGTATGTTTTATCTCCTATTTAAACAAATGTAATGTGTACACTGATGGTGTCATTTTATAGATGTGGCATATGGTGGTGATGCGGGAATATGAATTGAAACATTATTTGAAATAGAGAAAAAGTTTTTACTTTTGTTTAGGGGTGGGGTAAGGATGGAGTTTTTGGTACTAATAATTGAATCCTCATCTCTAGCAAATAGATCAAGTGTTATCTGGTTTGAGAAAATTGTTGCAACTATTCTCCTTAACTTCAGCAAATCAAGAACAAAACACTATCAATGAGATTGTGAATGTATAAACTGCAGTTACACGACTTAAAACATCTTTTGATCAAACTAATGAAGTAATTTGCATTGTTTGTGTTTGTTCACATGTATGCTTTCTGAATGAGTTGCAAGATCCTAGAAACACAAGGTCAGACCTGCTCAATATATATATCAATGAAGCCATATGAAATGTTGATTATTGATTTTAAGTAGATGAGTTTTTTAGTTAAAATAAACTATGATTTCAGTTTTTTGACTTAAACATATGATTTCCATAGGGACTTATGAAGATGGGAAACCAGACGCGACATTCTCATTCACAGATGATGATTTTGTTAAGGTTGCTACTGGAAAGATGAACCCTCAATTTGCTTTTATGAGGTGCTCTGTTATTCCAACTCAAACATATTTACAATTTCTTTAATTCAAATGGACTTTAATAGACACTATATGAATAATGTAGGGGCGCAATGAAGATAAAGGGTAGTATCAGCGCTGCACAGAAATTTACTCCTGATATATTCCCGAAACCATCAAAGATGTGAGCTGTTAAGATACTGTATAAAATAAGGTTACGAAGTTGAGGAATGGCCTTTTCGATGATCTTCAAGTTGTCTGAGAGTTGATGCATATTAACCTTGTTGTCATTCTCTATTTACACATGTAATTCTACTCTTATGAAGGTTATCATTTCTTTTCCTGAAGCACAATAGTTACTGATCTTCAAACATCTCCATCTATTTTTGTTCACCTCACTTTCTTGATGTATCTTGTTACATGATAAAAATACTAATACCCGTGATTGTGTACATTTTTAGAGAATGATTCTTGTGAGACTGTAGCAGGGCTCTAATTTCGTATACAATGCATCCCTCAATCCATAACCCATATAACAAAGTTTTATTTGTCAAAATGAGTTTGACTTGTAGACGACGAATTTTGTATAAGTTTTTATATCATCTTGGAGGGTAATTTGGTCCCAGAATAATAAACAACTTGTTGATGAAATAATTTTTATATTTGAATATTGGCCTCTCTTAATTGGACCTTTAGTTGTTATCAATAATTTTGGTTCTATTAACTGGCCCTTTTAATTTCTTCAAACAAAATATATAACATTTATATTTGTTTATTTGATTTAAACCAATAAAATTATTAACAAATGAAATCAAAAAATTTACTATAAACGATAAAATAATCAAAAATCCGTAAATGGAGCCCAAATACAGCTATATGTCTCAAAAGTCAAACCTGCAAAACAAGCCCAAATCCAGCACCTTAACCTGTAAACCAATCACCCGTTCAAACAATCAGAGCACAAAGACCCACAAGCACACATGCCCCTGATATCAAAAGGTGAAACCTTTCACTAAAATGATAAGCTTAAATACATGCTCAACATACCAACACACATTTAACCAAGAAATATGAAAAAATTGTTTACAGATACAAAAATCTAAAACATAACAATGAAATCTGTTTATATATAGAAAAAACAATTATGGGTAGTTTTTTAAAAACAAATTAGTCCAGATAAAAAGAAAGATATAATTAATCTTAAAATTGTTTCAAAATTCTTAAATTTGTTTTAAAAAATCTAAATATGACAAGAAATCTTAGTTTTTATGTAGAGACTATTTTGAAGATGAGTAAAATTTGAGAGATATTATTATTAATTTTTTTTTTTAATTTTTCTTTTAAATTTTTTATTTTAGAGGCATCAATGTGAAGTTGATATTGTAGAGATGGTTTTAATTGAGTTATAACCATTTTTTTTTCTTTTTTAATTCTAATAACTTAAAGTTTTGCCAATTATTTGTACAAAAAAGTTGTAATACAATAAAGGCAAAAAATTATATGCCCCAACCCAACCCGGTGCGTGGGTCGCTCCTAGGCGTGCCCACACGCCCCCACGCGCGGCCACACTATAGTTGATGTGCGTCGCACACACCTTATTATATATAATAAATGTATTACACATTTACTCTTCAAATATCACACATTTACTCTTCAGGTGTCACTAGGGTAGAGCATCGGTCGGTTCGGTACCCGAATCGAACCGAAAAAACCAAAAACCGAATTACAATTTTTTAAAAAACCGAACCGAACCGAATAGCCCATCATAATCGAATTACAATATTCGGTTCGGTTTGAACCGAAATAACCGAATTTTTTTGACAAATTAATTTTTTTTTTTATAACCTGCTTGTTCATATTAATTTTTTTTTTTTGACAAATTTAATTTTTTTAATTAAAATATTTATTGGGCTACTAATTAAAAGATAGTTGGGCTACTGATTAAAAGATAAGACCAACAATATTATCATTAATACAAATATGAAATATATAATTAAAATTTTTTAATTCGGTCGGTTCGGTTATTTTGGTTTTTTTCCCTTCAAAACCGAACCGAACTGAAATAACCGGAATTTATGGAATTCAAAACCGAACCGAATTGTATTTTTCGATTCAGTTCGGTTCGGTTTTTCGATTTTAACCGAAAAATGCTCACCCCTAGGTATCACATATCTACCCTTAAGGTATTATGTAGAAACATTGTTATTTTCTTTTTTTTCCTATTTCTTTTTCTTCTTTCTCCTTCTTCTTCTTCTTAATCTCTTTTCGTATTAATTTGTTATTCTTCTTATTTGTTTAGTACATTCTTCTTCTTATTCTTCTTGTCTATCTTCTTCAAATTATCATGAAATCATTTATGAGGTTTTTTCCCCTTCTAATTTATGAGTAATTTTAAAACATTGAAAATAAATTATTTCAAACAATATGAAATGATGATTTGTAGAGATTTTCAGTGAAAATATTAGTTGTATACTCTTAAGGTATCAGTTGTTTACTTTTAAGGTATCACATAGTATTAGTGTGTTGTTTTCTTCTTTTTTCTCCTTCTTCTTAATCTATTTTCTTATCGATTTGTTATTCTTCTTATTTATTTTGTACATTTTTCTTCTCCTTCTTCTTCTTCTTCTTCTTCTTCTTCTTATTCTTCTTCTTCTTCTTCTTTATTTTCTTCGTCTTATTCTTCTTATTTACATATTTACTTTTAAGGTATTAGTGCTTATAATATAAAACAACTCTTAAGGTATCAATTGTATGTTTTTAAGATATCAGTTGTATACTCTTAAGGTATCAATTGCATACTATTAGGTATTACATATTATTTTTAAGGTATTAATGCTTATAGTATAAGGTATTACATATGCACATTTTAAGGTATTACATGCTTACCTTTAAGGTATTAATGTTTATAGTATAATGTATTAGATATGCACCTTTAAGATATAAATGTTTATAGTATAAGGTATTATATGTGCACATTTAATGTATTACATATTTACTTTGAAGGTATTACATATTTACCTTTAAGGTATTAATGTTTATAGTATAATGTATTATTAATGTTTATAGTATAAGATATTACATATTTATCTTAATATATTAGTTGTTCATTCAATGAAAATATCATTTATATATTCTTTAGGTATTACTTTGTAGCAATTATATGAAGAAATTGAGAAGGAAGAGAGAGACAAAAAAAAAAAAGAAGGGTGAAGTAGCGCAAGAAGAAAAGAAAGGGGGAAATATATATATGGGGCGCGAGTTGGATTGGGGGCATTGATCCTTGGATCCGTGCCCCCAGGGCACAAGAGAGTCACTCTACAATAAATCTACTATTACATAAAGAGCTTTCTTCTTACATCAGTTATTTTATCAAAAATTATACAATATTACAATCAGTTATTATCAAAAAAACTTACAAATTTTCAATAAGAATTCCTTCCTTAATTTTACTACTTGGGAGATCAAATAGAATTTGAGAAATTATGTATTCTTCTTTATTACTATCTAAACATCATTGTGAAGATGATGTTATATTTCTTTATATTGGTTTATAACCAGTTTTTGCAGTTTATTTATTTATTTTAATAACCTTAAATTTGCTTATTATTTATACAATATCTTGATTTTTATATACGAATGATAGAATTTTATAAACAAGGGTTGCCCAAAAAATAATGGGTTAATTTTAATTTGCTAAACGAACTATTGCATTTTTTTTTCAATAGGTGTCTAAATTCAAAAAAAAATTCGGCCACTATCCATTTTCTTCAAAAAAAAATCGGTTGCTATCCCAAACACATATTTTCCGACCAAAATTCACCGAAAACTCAAAAATGCAATTCACCTCCAAATATTATAGCAAAAACTGCATGATTCATATGTCAAAATGACCCTTTTTCAAAGTCAAATTATAACTTTAAGTTAATTTAACGATTCTTGTTTGATTTAAAATTATTTGAACCCTAGAATGAGTTTTGTTCAATTTGTAATCAATTCAAATGAGATTCATGAAATTGATTTGAGATTATAATTGAGTTTCGAATAAGGGTCATTTTGGCATATGAATAATGCATTTTTGACTGATATTTGAAGGTAAATTGCGTTTTCAAATTTTCTAACGAATTTTGGCCGAAAAATATGTTAAAAATTGAGTTTGGGATAACAACTGGTTTTTTTTTTTTTTTTTAGAAAATGGGTAGTGATTGGAAATTTTTTTTTGAGTTTAGACACTCACTAGATAAAAGTTCAATAATTCAAGTAGCAAATTGAAATTAATCCAAAAATAATTCATAAATAATTCTTATTATAATCATTGTGAGACAATTTTGGTTTGGATCTAGGTGCAGTTTTTATTGAGTTGTTTTTATGAAGTTTCTCGATCAACAAATCTTATGAAATTCTTAATTTCTGTACACAAAAAAAAAAAAAAAAGTGTTGATAATGTCACTATATATGCTTCAATTATAATTTTCAATATATTGATTATAATTATATAGTACAAAAAAAATGGACAAAAATGTGTAACATCTGTTATAAAAATTTGTAATGCAAGTAATATGTAAACATTATTTTAAAATATGTAAACTATATATTTTATTACGTCATATTCAATTTTAAATAAATTTCTTATTCCTTTATATTTAAAAAAATTATATATTATAAATATAATGTATATTATAATTTATTTTTATAACACATAAAAATCATTGAGTGATTCCATTTCTAAAATTTATTCCCGTTGCATGGCATGGGAAACTCATCTAATTGAATTAAAAAAAAAATGTTCTTAGTGGTGTGTTGGAAAACAAATGAATCTATGACGCTCGAACCCAAATCAAAGGCTCATAGGGTGAGTATTATTTGACCCCAAATAAAATAAAATAAAATAAAATAAAATAAAAATTAGTTGAAATAACACTCTCTAGTCTCTACTAAAAATAATGTGGAAATAACCTTTGACCATATTATAAAAGGTAAAATTCAAATAGAAAAAAAAAATTAAATTAGATCCATATGTTTTTAAAAATTACACATTTTCCCCCCTTAACTTAAACCTCAAAATTGATTCATTTTCCCCAAATTCAAAGTAAAATCTAAAACCCAATTCTACCTTCCCTCTACTCCACCATCTCTGATGCCGACGCCGGTGCCGGTGTCCTCGAATTTATCTGCCAGTCATGTTGATCAGGTATGTCTCTTCTCCAATTTCTTCCATTTCTCTTCTTACTTTAAATGTTTTTACTGAAAATAAAAGAGAGCTGGTAATGAAACAAGAACTTTATATATCATTTTAATTTGTATTTGTGGATCGATTGTGAATTTTTGATTTGTGGAAAGACAAAGTTGAGGATTTATATTGCTGCTGGTGGTGTTTATCTTACAATTGAATTTTACATTTGCTTGATACTTTTAATATCTTCACACTCACATGCTCATGAATTTAATGCATTTCCATCTTTGTAGTGTGAAAATTTATTAATTGCATTGTATTTTTGTAGTGCATTTTTGTAGTTTTATATTGACATGGATGAAGATCCACCTTGGAAGATTGCTCAGATCAGTTATACACTTGATGCCGAATGGTCTGGTATTGGAGTCATGGTGTTACCCCAATTCATATTGACTATAAGATATATTCCTCTAATTTTTTGAATTTCGCATGATAATTACCTACCATGTAGGTTTTACAATCGTGAACTATCCGGTTTATTCCTTTTTCAAAGGAAATTAATATTTATGGATTATATCAAAAAACTAAAGAGAAATAATATCACCCCTATTAAAAGACATGAATTACACCGTTTATTGCTTTTTCAAAGGAAATTAATATTTATGGATTATATCGAAGAACTAAAGAGAAATAATATCACCCCTATTAAAAGACATGAATTACACCAAATCAAAGTAATCCTCAATATTTTGATCTCGTTGATTCCCAATTTAGAAAAATCATTAAAGCGTAGAATTCAATATTTATATCTCAATATTTTGATCGTGTATCTCCAATTTAGAAAAATTATTAAAGTCATGATAGAATTCAATTTTTATATTTGGGTAAGGTAAGTCTATAAAAAAAATTAACATTCATGGATTATATCGAAGAACTAAAGAGAAATAATATCACCCCTATTAAAAGGCATGAATTACACATAGATTAAGGTAATCCTCAATATTTTGACCTCGTTGATTCCCAATTTAGAAAGGTAATCCTCAATATTTTGACCTCGTTGATTCCCAATTTAGAAAAATCATTAAAGCAATTCAATATTTATATCCTCAATATTTTGATCTTGTTGATCGCCAATTTAGAAAAATCACTAAACCTCAATATTTTGATCTTGTTGATCTCCAATTTAGAAAAATCACTAAAGCCATGATATATTTGGGGCATGGTAGAATTCAATATTTATATCCTCAATATTTTGATCTTGTTGATCTTCAATTTAGAAAAATCATTAAAGCCATGATATACTTGGGATATGGTAAGTTTTCAGAAGAATTTACTTTGAATAATCTATGTATGTGATAAAATATTAAAGTTTTGTGGTGTTACATTTGTGATTCTACCGAGGATACAAAAATGGCACAAATTTGCATAAATCCTCAATATTTTGATCTCGTTGGTCCCCAATTTTAAAAATTCATTCAAGTATGTATGTATATGATAACATATTAAAGTTTTGGGAGTTACAATTACTGAGGAGTGAGACTGGATGAAAGAATCACAGAGATTACGTACAATTATGATGTCGAGAAGTCCAATAAGTCCGGTATTGGAGTAATGGGTGTCACGAGAAGTCCGGTATTAGAGTAATGGGTGTGACTCCGGTACAAATTGATTTTGAGAACCATTCAAGGAATCCCTTGATTTGTCTATGTCACATCCAAATTATCTACCATGCAGGTTTTATGACAATGAGATGAATGGATTGTTTCACATTCAAAACAGGTCACTCAAACAATACATTGTTGATTTAAAAAAACAGGGGATAACCAATTGTAAGTCATCAATTGACAATCAAACAAATTCAACATCATATCATCGTCTATCCCTATTTCGAAGTTTAATTAAAGCCATACTAGATAACGATCTAAAAATTTGGAAGGTAGAATTTGTTGATCCTAAAGAGCAAAGAAAAACAGATAATATGGTAAGTTTCCATCTGAAGTTTTTTCTGACTACCAAGGATCCGAAGGTTTTGGATCACCTCTTCGATAAATTGATCACCTCTTCGATAAATTGACCATGAAGTATCGCAGATATGATATTATATTTCTTCGATAAATTGATCATAAATTGACCATGAAGTATTGTAGGTATGATATTATGTTTCTTCGATAAATTGATTATGAAGTATCGCAGGTATGATATTATGTTTCTTTCTTTTCAAAGTATTGTAGGTATCATATTATGTTTCTTCGATAAATTGATTATGAAGTATCGCAGGTATGATATCATGTTTCTTTCTTTTCAATATTATGTTTCTTATGTTTCTTCGATGTTTCTTTCTTTTCAATATTATGTTTCTTCGATAAATTGATCATGAAGCATCAGGTATGATATTATGTTTCTTTCTTTTCATTTGTGTTTTTATTTGTACATTTATTTTTCTAAACTTAGACAAATAATTTTTCTTTAGTTTTTATCAGTGGTGAATCATTTATTTGTTGAATGCCTCAAATCTCCAATAGAGACAGTGTCTAATAAAATTTTTTTATGACAAATTCAACATAACTTTGACAATGTTCCCTCAACGTAATCTTTATCAACTTATCAACTTGTCATTGAGTCAATCCGTGGTAGTGGAGGTCAAGTTGGGGGAGTTGGTGGTCGAGGGGTTAGAGCTGAAAATTTCGGTTTCGATGAAAATATCGATATGTTAGTCTTATGGAAATATCAATATCGTGGAAATATTGATACACAAATTTATCAATATTTTTGTGATATTTAACGATATTTACCGATATTTCCCGACATTTCACCGATATTTCTATGATATTTTACGGATTTTCATATAATTTGTACCATGAAACTACCGATATTTATCGATATTTCGTGATAATTTCCCGATATTTCACCTATTTTCCTACAAATTGTATCATGAAGTCACTCATATTGAAATCGATATTTCGCCGATATTTTACTGATATTTTGACAAAATTTCTAGTTTTTTTACTGGTTAAGTGGAAAAATGAAAATATCGAAAATATATCGATTGTATCCCATTTTTGTATAAATCACATGGAAAAAATGGAAATATTGAAAAAATATCATATTCAAAATTTCTAGTTTTTTTACTGATTATATCAAAAAATGAAAATATCGAAAATATATCGATTGTACCCCATTTTTGTATAAATTACATGGAAAAATGGAAATATTGAAAAAATATCATATTTTCATCTATGCTTTATACAAGTTGAGTAATGTATCAGACTATGATTACAAACCAATTCAATTTTCTATTGAAGTTGCAAATAATATAAGGTGCGAATACATTTCTAATTTTTTTTAAGCAAATACATTCATGATGTTTACACGTTACGATACAAATACATCTCGAATATTTATATTATGATGCAATTTTGTCATAAACTTCTTTTTATGATTTTTTTAATTTACATTTTATGATTGTTTTAATATTTTATTAACTAACATAAAAGCTCATATGAGACGGAGGGTTTGAGTGATGAGTAATTGTAGGATTTAGATGATAAGTAATTGGGTTGTGGATTGGCCTGTTTCACACACTGCATTAAAATTTCATGAGATAGTCTCACAAAAGAATTAATTATTTGTATTGAAACATATCTAACCCTAAATCAATTATTTGTATTTATTTTTTTAAGCTACGTTTATAGGATTTTATACTCAACTTGTTGATGGAAACAAGATCGCGATAACAATCTCGAATAAATATGATTTAATTTGGAGAATCAAGATTTACAGGAAATCAATATCTTAATTATATCAGTTGATTTATTTGGATTATTCCATATATTCATACTTATTTGTTATTAGGATTTTTTTTCTTATTTAAAAGATCATTTTTAAAGGTTATTCCTTTAATCGTGTTTTATTCCAATATTCGTTTAGAATTAATGGATATTCACGTTTTGTATAGTGCTTCTGCTGCATCATTTGTTATTTTGAAAATTGAAACTTCATATATATATATATATATATATATATATATATATATATATATTAGTATGCTTTTAAAGTAAAACTGTTTGAATTTTGGAATAAGATATATTGTTTGTTGATTGTTCTCATGTATATCATTTTTTTCATTTCTATACTATTTAAAACTAATAAAACAAGAAGGGAAAATGTCATATTTTGTTTTGTCAAGATAGTATTCTAAATCATTTCTAAGTTTTGGTGCCAAATATTTTGGACTAAATATATATAATATAACATATACATAATAAACGACTATCAATGTACTCTATTACGCTTGAAAAAGAAGAATTTATGTGTATAATTTCTCATGAGAAATCAGTTCTATGGCCCACCGTCCGACCAAGAAAAGTGCATAGTCCAATACAACATTTTCTCTGTTTCATATTTGGGGTAAGTAATTAAAAACACACACACACACACACAAAATGCCTTCCATTTTTCAATTTAATTACAATCTTTTAAATTTCGCAATTTGATATGGAATTTATAAAATCAGTAACTCAATTTATATGATGATATTCTGGTGATTTTTTTGTTGATGTAGCTAGTCATCCAATATGTTTTAATATACAAAAATCATCGAGAAGTCTTGAATCGAAAAATCAAGATTTCTAAAACCTTGTGTTTGAGATTGCAAAGATTAAAATGTGATTTAAATTGCAAAAATAGTAATGATTCATGTATTTTATAATTAACCATTCATATTTTCATAAGTTGAACTGATCGTAATAATGCATGATCTTATCATTGTTGAAAATATTGATAAACGTTGTAACAATACTCTTTGCAACAAACTTAAAATTTTGGATGAAATGATTAATACCGGAGATTAGACCAAAATGAAAAGCTATATTGAACTCCTACTTCCCATTGTTGCATTATCTATACAAACAAAAAAAATAGCTAAAAAAAGGATTAAAGAAATGTTTGTTACAAATGATGGAGAAAGTTTAAAATCATATTCACAACATCGTACCCCGTACGTATAAATCTTTGTGACCATTATGTATAACATATGTAGTGATGGTGTCATTGATTATATTGAATATGACTTATTCATGATCCATGTTTGGTTGCTGGAACACTTACTGTTGAGATAAGTCTAGATTGAGTCAATAATTGGTTTTTCTTAATTGTTAGTTTGTTGAATAAGTTAGATTCTATCAGTTATTTACTTCCTATTAGACCATTGAATTGTTGGTATTCATTTTATGAGACTTAATTTACCAATTATTTTAACATTGTTTGTTATTGTAAAAACTATTATTTATAGTCTTTACCATTTGCAATGGAAGTTATCGTATGAATTAATCAATAATACCTGTTATTCCTTTATCGGAGTTAATCAATAATATCTTTTATTCCTTTTCTTCTATCTAGCAAATTGTCCATATCAAATACAGAATTATAAATTGATTGTCCGAGTAGAATTTTGCTATTTTAGCATAGTTGGGTGGATAATTAGTTTTCCTAAATCAATAGATGATGTTATTCTTAAATCTATTCAAACTCTTTGTGTTTATCTTCTATGACAATATTTTTATATATATCATATACGACATGCATTGGGATACTATAATAATAGAAGATTGTGTTCGTTTTATAGACCAACGCATAGGCTCTACATTGTGAGAAAAAGATTAAATTCCACAATTTCCATTCACAGATGCTTCTGAAGAAAATTAAATTTCACAATGTTTGGCCCATCTTATAATATGGTTTCTTACTCTGTTTATATATATATAGCCCCACCTTGTTGCTAAGAAGAAAAACCAACCATGAAGTCATTTCTTACAATCTTAATTTCTTATCTATTCTTAGCTTTTGCTTTCTTCCCCTTGCTAGCCACTTGTACCATATTGTTTCAGGCATTTATTTCCACAACTCCAATCATCATTCTTTAGTTAATCTTAATTATATCTTCTTATTAATTATTGTTATATATATATATTTTTTTTTGTGTGATCAGGGTTTTAATTGGGAGTCAAGCAATAAGCAAGAAAGGTGGTACAATTCGCTTCTCAATGTTGTACCTGACATAGCTCAAGCTGGGGTCACTCATGTTTGGTTGCCTCCACCCTCACAATCAGCTGCACCTCAAGGTAAGAAACACGGAATGAAACACAAGATTAAAACTCGACTAGGAATACTTTTTTTTTTTTCCTTGAAAACTTGTATGGTCCAGATTCAAACTCAAATCATCGCAATCTGCACCGCTCGTATAAATCATTAAAAATTTCCAACTATTATCCCAGGTTATCTACCAGGTAGATTATATGATCTTGATGCATCAAGATACGGTAATGGAGGCGAGCTGAGGAGCCTAATCAAAGCATTAAACGACACGGGTGTCAGAGCCATTGCAGACATTGTAATAAACCACAGAACTGCAGAGAGACGGGACAGTAGAGGAATATACTCCATCTTTGAAGGAGGAACTCCTGATGATCGCCTCGACTGGGGCCCATCCTTCATCTGCGGGAACGATGTAGAGTATTCCGATGGGACTGGAAATCCCGACACAGGAGAGCCGTTCATTCCTGCCCCTGATATTGATCACCTCAATCCAAGGGTGCAGAGGGAGCTATCAGACTGGCTCAACTGGCTCAAATCGGATGTCGGATTCGATGGTTGGAGACTCGACTTTGTTAAGGGCTTTGCTCCTAGCATCACTAAAATCTACATGGATAATAGTAAGCCCGGTTTTGCAGTTGGTGAGCTGTGGAATAGCCTTGCATACGGGCCGGATGGGAAGCCCGATTACAATCAGGATAATCATCGGAACGAGTTGGCTCGGTGGATACGGGACTCAGGAGGGGCTGTTACAGCTTTTGATTTCACCACAAAGGGAATATTGCAAGCTGCTGTTCAAGGAGAGCTATGGAGATTGAAGGACTCCAATGGTAATCCTCCTGGATTGATTGGGATTAATCCGCAAAATGCTGTTACGTTTATCGATAATCACGACACTGGGTCAACTCAGAATCTATGGCCTTTCCCAGCTGATAAAGTCTCACTAGGCTATGCTTATATTCTTACTCATCCGGGGATCCCATCTGTGGTATGTTAAGCAATGAAATTTTCCAGAATATTTTGCAATTTGGCCCTCCAATTAAGGTGACGTGGCATTTCTGGTCGACTATATACATGATGTCAGCGGCGGATCCAGGATTTTACATTTGGGGGGCGAATATCATAGATTCATAGGTAAGAAAATAAGAAAAATATTTGGGGGGCGAGTATCATAGTTAATATTTTGGGATATAAGAAAATATATGATATATAATAAGAAAATATATGATATATGATATAATAGGTATTTTTTGGCAAAATTTTTTGGGGGCAGCTTGCCCCCCTGTATCCGCCCCTGCATGAGGTGACAGTTTAATACCGTTGCTGGTACTAAATTTTTTTTTCTTGTGAATATTATCGACTACAGGTGCAATTTCACGGGACTAAATTGCAAAATTTTCAATTATGTTGGTATGTTTCGATTTGATATGAAATTTTGGGTTGCAGTTCTATGATCACTATTTCGATTGGGGTAAAAAGGAAGAAATTGCAAAGTTGAGTGCGATTAGGAGGAGGAACGGCATCACAGCAACGAGCAAGGTCGAGATTTTGGCTGCAAATGCTGATCTTTACGTGGCGAAAATCGATGATAAAATCATTACAAAAATTGGACCAAAATTGGATCTTGGAAACCTGATTCCACCCAATTACCAGGTTTCAACATCTGGGAATGATTATGCTGTTTGGGAGAAGCAAGCATGAAAACATGCAACTTTGTATGTTGTATTGAGTTGTGCTCTTATTATACTTCAATAAAAATATCTAATTATATGTTGTTGCAGCTAGTAGTATTGCAATGACTAAAAGATTGGTAAATGACTCAGAAATATCGTAGCTGTAATTGATTTCATTTATTAGATGTGAGGCTAGAGGATTAAATTTCATTTTGTTCCTAATTCTGGTTTAAAATTAAAAAGAAAAAAATTGAATAAATAATCCAAAAAATATGACAAAAATTAATTAATTTAACTATCAAAACTAAATTATTTTAATAGTGGTATACAAATGAGTTATGGAATTATGGAACATAAGATAAGACTACGGAAACCTCTGACCTATTTATAAGAATGAAGTATAAGAATTATGAAACACTCAATTCAAAAATATATCTACAAAGTGTCGTCTTATATAAGTTTTGTTGCCAAATATTTTGGACAAATGTAATATAACATATGATGATAGAATAAACCAATATCTATGTACTCTATTATAAGTTTGAACAAGAAGAAATTTATGTGTGTAAATTTCCAAGCTTACTGAGAAGTCAATTCTTTGGCCCACCGTCCGACCAAGTCAAGAAAAGTGCATAATCCAATGCATTATTTTCTTTGTTTCATATTTGGGTTAATTGTAAAACACACACACAAAATGCCATCCATTTTTCAATTTAATTACAATCTTTCAAATTTTGCAATTTGATGTATTGAATTTATAAAATCAGTTATTGGATTTATATGATGATTCTCTAGTGATTTTTTTTTTTGTTGATGTAGCTAGTTATATCCAATATGACAGATGTTATATATGACAATTTAGACAATCAAATCAACAAATATCATCGAAAAGTGAATCGAAAAATATAAGTTTTTTCTTAAATTTTGTGTTTGAAATTGCGAAAACTAAAATGTGATTTTGGGGTGAGATCTTTCCCGTTTCTTCTCCCTTGGAACTGCAATGGCCATGAATTAAATGGTTTTTTTAATAAATTTTTTTATATTACATATGTCAATTAAAGACCATAATAAAATCGTATGTGGCAAGACAATTAGTAATTAAAGGCTTAGTTGACAAAAATTGGGATGACATATGGCAGCACAAAGTTCATTTAGAAAGCTTAAGTGTCGAAAACTGAAGAGTTACAACCTTTTTATTATAGATATATATTAGTTTATTGAATTGTTAGTGTTCAATACAATTTGAGTTCATTTCTTAAGTTTTATCATCGTTTGTTATTATAAAGACTATTATTTTTAGCCTTTAGTATTTGCAATGGAAGTTATCATATGAGTTAATCAATAATACCTCTCATTATAATATTTGTATACATATCATGTAAGGTGAATGTTTGGATACTATAAAAATAGAAGATTAAATTCGTTTTATAGATTAATGCATAGGCTCTACATTGTAGAAAAAAATTTAAACTCCACTATTTCTAGTCACAGATGCTTATGAAGAAAACTAAAATTTCCACAATGTTTGGCCCATTGCACGATATGGGTTCTTTATATATAACCCCACTTGGACAAACTTGTTGCTAAGAAGAAAAAACCAACTATGAAGTCTTTTCTTACAATCTTAATTTATTGTCTGTATTTAGCTTTTGCTTTCTTCCCCTTGTTAGCCACTTGTACCATATTGTTTCAGGCATTTCCACAACTCCAATCAACATTATTTGAAATCTTCTTATTAATTATTTTTATTATATTATTTTTTGTGTGATCATGGTTTTATCTGGATTCAAGCAATAAGCAAGGAGGGTGGTACAACTCGCTCCTCAAAGTTGTACCTGACACGGCTCAGGCTGGGGAATTTTGCCATTTGTGGTCAACTATATATATGAGGTGACAATTTAATTCCATTGTTGGTACTATATTAAAATTGCAATTTTTCTAATTAGGCAGGTCGAAATATGGCTTGAAATTTTGGTTTGTAGTTCTAAGATCACTTCTTCGAATGGGGTAAAAAGTAAGAAATTTCAAAGTTGAGTGCAGTTAGGAAGAGGAAAGGCATCACAACAACGAGTAAGGTCGAGATTTTGACTGCAGGTGCTGATCTCTACGTGGTGAAGATCAATGATAAAATGATTGTCAAAATGGGGCCAAACATGGATCTTGGAAACCTAATTCCACCCAATTACAAGGTTGCAACATCTAGGATTGATTATGCTGTTTGGGAGAAAGTTAAGCATGAGAGAACATGTAACTTTGTATGTTGTATTGAGTTCATGTGCTCTTCTTAGACTTCAATAAAAAATCTAATTTTATATAATAGCAGCTAGTGTTATTGCAATGAATAAAAGATTGGTAAATAACTCAGAAAAATAGTAGATGTAATTGATTTCATTTATTAGGTTTGAGGTTTGTTCCTAGATCTGGATTAAAATATTTTAAGAACTGCATAGATAATGATAAAAACTAGTTTGTTCAACCTTCAAAACTAATTTGTTTTAATAATGGTATACAAATGGGCTATGAGATTATGGAATAGATGATCGGACTACGGAAACCTCTGGACCTATTTACAAAAAAAAAGTATAGAGCTTCAACAGGCTAAATTTATATACATTATTTTAAACATTTTATCACTTATCATATTCTTATCTATTTATAATAGTCTCAGACTTGATCATACGAGCATTAGATGACTTACACTCAACTTTGAAATATGGTGAGAAACTTTCTCATCTTCTATAACACTATTTATGTGTGTTTGCAAGTGATCGAATTCTAAGAAAATTTGGTTGGAAACTAATATTTGACTGGAAACTGCACATGTTGTGCATTTTAGGTTGCAAACGATAACAAATATAGGGTACTCTAAGTTGCAAGTTGGAACAAAAAATTATCTTAAAATTAATTCTCAAATTTATATAGATTCTAATTACTGCTGGGAAAAATGTACAAAAATGATCCAACAAATTGTTTATAGAAGCAAATATGACCCTAAAGTTCATCTTTTAAGTGCAAAATATTATCTTAAACCTATTATCTGTGAAAAAAAATACAATCAAAAGAATAACCCCATTTGTTTGACAATCAAAAGCTATTAAGTTAGTTTTTATATTTTTTGTTTTGTTTTTTGTTTTTGTTTTTTTTAAGAATTAAGTAGGCTATTAAGTAAAATGAAAAAAAGGAAAAGACAATTTGCACTGGAGAAGCATCAAACCCTCGACCTTATTATTTTCTTTTTCATATATGACTATGCAATTATTTATTTTTCTACTATTCATATTCTCGACCATCATTTTTCTAGTAGTCCATGTTGAAGGCATACGTTACACAAAATTTAATGTGAATTTGTAAATTAAAAGAATTGAAAAAGTAAATGAAAACTGATCAATAAATTTTAGACCGAATTAAATTACTCTATTAATATCTAGTCCAAAAATTCAATAAAAGATTCTTTTTGTGAATTTTTGTATAAAAATAAGTTGAATGTCATAATTTACATCTATAGCCAAACCTCACTTTTCATCTTAAAGTAAACATTAGGATCATTTTTTCAAAATTTCCCAATATCATTTAAAATTATTTGCATCGATTTATAAGAATTAAATTGGTATAAGAAAAATAAATATAATATTATATCTAAGAAAAACTGATATAAAAAAAAAATTGAATTTCTGATATCACCCCCATATATCCGTTGAAAGTTTGAAAGTGGCAATTAAATGTTTTTATTCAAATTTCTCCACACTGAAAACCCTAAAATCCAAACGCCCAAATTTTAAAAAATTCTACTCCCGCTCCTCTCTCTCTCTCTCTCAACGCCGTCGTGATGGGCGCCAACCACAGCCGAGAAGATCTGGATCTCTCCGACACTGATTCGGAGTCGGAATCCCAGGAAACCACCCACCAGGAATCTGATTCTGAAGACACTTACGGCACCCCATCATCGCATCCCTCCGACCGCAAGAACAACGACCCTAAAACGCCGTCGTCCATCGACGAAGTTGAAGCGAGGCTCAAAGCTCTCAAGCTCAAGTACAATGACAAATCCAATAACCCGACTCCAAAGAACGCGGTGAAGCTTTACTTCCATGTCGGCGGCCACGCTGCCAAATCCAAGTGGGTGGTCGCGGAAAAGCTCGTCTCCTATGCCTTTATCAAGACGGCTTCAAACGACGAAGAAGACGACGACGACTGTGAGAATGAAGAAGGGTGGTGGATTTTGAAAATTGGGTCGAAAGTGAGAGCCAAGGTTGACGAGAATTTGCAACTCAAGGCGTTTAAGGAACAGAGGCGCGTGGATTTGGTCACCAATGGGGTTTGGGCAATTAAGTTCTTCAGCCCAGAAGAATGGGATTCTTTTACTAAGAAGTATCAGGACTGCTTGTTCGAGAATACTTATGGATATGAAGCTAATGATGCGAACAAGCTGAAGGTGTATGGGAAGGACTTCCTTGGATGGGCAAACCCTGAGGCTGCTGATGATTCAATGTGGGAGGATGCAGAGGAGACTTTGATGAGAACTCCACCGAGCAGAACTCCGATAAAACTAGGGCATGATTTGACTGAGGAATTTGAGGAGGCTACAACAAATGGTTCTGCCATTCAGAGCTTGGCTTTGGGTGCTTTGGATAATAGTTTCTTAGTTAGCGATACTGGGATTCAGGTTGTTAGGAATTACAGTCATGGGATTCAAGGGAAGGGCATTTATGTGAACTTCAATGATGGGAAGTTGAGTGGGAGGAAAGCTTGTAATTCGAGTTATTTGACTCCTAGGAAGGCTCTCCTTATGAGGGCTGAGACTAATATGCTTCTCATGAGTCCTGTGAATGATGAGAAACCTCATTCTAAAGGTTTGCATCAGCTTGATATTGAGACTGGCAGAGTTGTGAGCCAATGGAAGTTTGAAAAGG
This sequence comes from Scutellaria galericulata, assembly GCA_946896805.1. Classification (NCBI taxonomy): domain Eukaryota; kingdom Viridiplantae; phylum Streptophyta; class Magnoliopsida; order Lamiales; family Lamiaceae; genus Scutellaria; species Scutellaria galericulata. Next base: position 18,296,409 of record OX335793.1, read on the forward strand.
ATGGGACTGACATTACTATGAGAGACATTACTAATGATAATAAAGGAGCCCAGATAGACCCATCGGGATCAACTTTCTTGGGTTTGGATGATAATAGGTTGTGTCGGTGGGATATGCGTGATCGCAAGGGAATTGTCCAAGATATTGTGAATGAGAGCACACCAGTGTTGAATTGGACTCAGGGGCATCAGTTTTCGAGAGGGACTAATTTTCAGTGCTTTGCAACCACTGGTGATGGATCAATTGTGGTTGGGTCACTTGATGGAAAAATTAGGCTGTATTCAACCAGTTCTATGAGGATGGCAAAGACTGCATTTCCAGGCCTTGGATCGCCTATCACTCATGTTGATGTTACCTATGATGGGAAGTGGATTTTGGGGACTACTGATGCTTACTTGATTCTCATTTGCAGTCTGTTCACGGACAAAAATGGGAGCACTAAGACTGGCTTTGCTGGTCGTATGGGGCATAGGATCTCAGCTCCAAGATTGTTGAAGCTGAATCCGCTAGATTCACACATGGCTGGAGCAAACAAGTTCCGCAATGCTCAGTTCTCTTGGGTATGCAAACATGTGCATTTGCTCATGCTTCATTTATAGTTTATTTCTCCTTCGTATTTATTATGAAGCTTGTTTGATCTCCTTTAATTAGATTGTGATATAACCTTTTCTTGTTTCTTTTCTTGTGTTTAATTAGTAGATTTTACTGGTTTTGTTACATTGAGTTGAGCCTTTCTATTGGTAGTGGCTTAACTTGGTTATCATATTTTCTTAGAATATTTTCTGGCCACATGATTGACATATGCTAATGAAAAGGTTTAGATGAATTTTGTATGCTGTATTATATGTAGTTGTAGTTGTAGTTGAGTTTTGGGTGAAATCTGAATGTAGGTTTTTAATAAATGTGATCATCAATTCAGAAAAGCTCTTGTTCCTCATGTTTCAATTTATTTGTTGAAATCATCTTTGCACAATTATGGTTCTCAAAAGCTAAACGTTTTTGGTATGTTATGAGCTCAATTGCTCAAGCATCTTGACCGCTAGCCATCAGCTATCAAATTTGGACATTCATAAATCTTGTACCCTTCTCCCGAAATCTGTGCTTTTCAGCAGTTGCAAACCTACCTCAGTGTCCCTCTTCACACCACAAAATCTTCAAATAGGTCTTTCAAACTTCTTCAGTATGGTCAATTTTAATCGGAAAGTTTTCTTGATCAATTTCAATAAAAATGCAGGCCATCACTAAAGGAAGACCAAACATAATCTACACTTAATTGTTTTATGATGTATGTGATGGTTTTATTTTTCTTGCTTATAATAAGCGATAGCATAATGGCAGTCAAGCAGTGTTTGTTCATTCACACTCATGGGCCAGAGAGATACTGTGGTGTTGCTACTGAAAGCTTTGCTATGGTTGGTAGGTTCATGATAGGCAAGATATAGATTTGCATTATCCATCTTGAACTTGTCTGGCAATATCTATAGATCGTTCTTTCTTTGTTTGTTTTTTGTTCATTTGAATGATATAGTATTTGCAAATTTAATTTTTGCGACATCCTCACAATTGAATCGATGAAGTTTCTTTGCCCTAATGTATTTGACTCACTACCTGCAAGTCATTCTGGTGTATTAAAATTCTCATCTTTTCTTGGGATTATATACTGCACTGGCACTAATTCTTGAAATGATTTGCAATTGAACAGGTTACAGAAGATGGGAAGCAGGAGCGCCACTTGGTTGCCACCGTGGGCAAGTTTAGCGTAATATGGAACTTTCAACAGGTGAAGGATGGCTCTCACGAATGCTATCAGAATCAAGTGGGCCTGAAAAGCTGCTATTGCTACAAGATAGTTCTGAAAGATGACTCAATTGTCGATAGTCGCTTCATGCACGAGAAATATGCAGTGAGTGACTCACCTGAAGCACCGCTTGTGGTGGCGACTCCCATGAAAGTCAGCTCTTTCAGCATATCCAGCAGCCGACTGCAAATGTGACCAGTTACCATCTTTAGACATGTTTCTTAGGTTTATCGGCTATAATTGCTGAACTTTGTATCTTAAAGAATTCTTATGTTGGAGGTCAATTCAGAGATTGGCTTGTATTGTTATGACCAAATTTCAGTCTCGATAGTAATAGGTTGCACCTAGCAATCTTATTCCTGGTGTATTTGAATGTTTAGATATTAAAAATGTTGCGTGTTTGCAAAGTTCCAGGACTTTTACTTGTCTAAAATGTACAAATTCAGTATTGCAAGTAAATGACAGGGAACTATAAAAGGAGTGCTCAAAGAAAAGGATAAGTGGGGCCATGCTATCATGTTTGTCATTCAGTTAACTGAAAGCTTCATTGTGGACCTTGTTTTGCTTCTTTCTTCTTGATAGGTATTCATCAAGAATTTGAAAAGAGGAATCAAGAAAAAGATGGAGATTGCAGTGGGAAGGGGCTTCCAACTCTTGGCTTATTCGGGCTCGTCCCCCTTCCTCGCAAAGACCATTAATCGAACACCATTCAGCATATCAAACAGTAGCTGGCTTGTGAAAAAGAGTTCGACTCAGCACCGCCACCACATGGTGGTTCAAGCTCAGAACCGGCCCACATGGCTCCCTGGCCTTGACCCTCCGTCTTATCTTGATGGAACGTGAGCCGCCCATTCTTTCAATTACTTTCCAATGTAAGTTTGAAACTTTTGTATATCTACATTGTTATGGTATTCTTTGTAGGCTAGCTGGAGATTTCGGATTCGATCCTCTTGGCCTTGGTGAGGATCCTGAAAGCTTGAAGTGGTATGTTCAGGCAGAGCTAGTTCATGCTCGGTTTGCCATGGCTGGAGTCGCAGGGATTTTGGTAACTGATGTAAGTGATTATATAACTGAGAATAAGTGTATATGCTTCAATCTAGACCATCTACCTGAGCTACCATTTCTGGGCTTTGACTGTTGCTCGTTTTCCTGCAGCTGCTACGTGTAACGGGAATAAGCAACTTGCCACTCTGGTATGAAGCTGGTGCTACCAAATTTGATTTTGCTAGCACCACAACTCTCTTCATTGTTCAGCTACTCTTGATGGGGTACCAAAATCTAATCCTCTCGTGTTTTTACATGCCGTAAAAATTCTTAACCAGAGCGTTTCGATTTAGCTAAGTATTATCACTCACGTGCAGATTTGTTGAAACCAAAAGATACATGGATTTCAGAAACCCTGGATCTCAAGCCAATGATGGATCTTTTTTCGGCATTGAAGCTTCTCTTGAAGGGCTTGAACCTGGGTAATCTACATCGTTCTTGAGCTAACAACCCTTTGTTTTTCATAGTAATTGATGTTACAGCTCGTATTTAATAGGTACCCTGGCGGTCCATTGCTTAATCCTCTTGGATTGGCTAAGGATATAAAGAATGCTCATGAATGGAAGCTAAAAGAGATTAAAAATGGTTCTTATTCTTTTTCCTTCTCTTGATTACCATCTTTTTTTGCATTTGTAATTCCTTACATGTTTGCTCTTCTTTCTATGTAGGACGATTAGCAATGGTGGCTATGCTTGGATTCTTTGTCCAAGCTAATGTTACACATGTTGGCCCAATTGATAATCTCATAAAGCACCTTTCTAATCCCTGGCATACAACCATTGTTCAGACAATTGTTGGATCATAATCTTTAACATTCAGATGATGCTTGTAAAAGGGAATTCTTTCAATGATTATTGATTCATAACAATATTTGGAAAGTTACACATGGTTCCATTGCTGATTCTATGTTATTTTGGGTGAAAATCATCGAGAATAATATCCACTATTCATCACATACATGTTCGTATGATTGAGTTAAAGAGAACAAAAACGAGGATTCGGTTCAAGAACATATATTTCTGAAAGATGTGAAGTAGAAATATCCAACATATCCAGAAATCAAATACGAAAAAAAAGAATTTGAATACCAAAAAAAAACTATATCATACAGAAATCCGCATACCTAAGAGCCATACCAAGCTATGAACACGAACTTAAACTGTGTTCTTACGAGCAAAAAATTATTTTGATCTGATAAAAACCTATAGTACATAAAACAATGTTTCTCACTTTCTCTACAAATATAGACTTTGTCAGAATGAACAGCAGATTCTGGTGATTTGAGAAAATCAATTATAAAGCAGCTAAATGTCAAGCCTCAAACAAAACGACAAGTCATTTCTTGAGAAACAAACAGATCGATAAATGCTTACGATGATGACTTAGATGCCTGTGATTTCTTCCTGCCCAAGAACATGAACACCCTTGGGAAGAATGATTTCTTCTTTTTCTTTGAAACTTTGACTTCTGGTGATGTCTCGGTTTCTGCATTGCTCGACGACTTTGGACTCGTCATCTGATCGAGGACAGAAGAGTTAGGTGTCTTGGACTCTAACTTATCTTCAGAACTCGCTTTCGAACTTCTAACTGGAATGTATTCACCAGCTTTTCGTCTTTGCTCGTTCTCAGCCCTCCATTTCCTCAACTCTTGTTCGATCCCCAGTTTTCCTTCTATGGCTTTCTCAGCCTTCTCCAATGCGAGTTGCAATGCATTCTTTTTCTCAGCCATTTCACGGTTCGCCTCCTCCAGCTTACTCAAGCTCCTCAGTTCCGACTCCTTAGCCACCTCGATTTGTGAGAGGGCAGCAGCCACCTGCATATTTGCTTGCTCTTCGGCATCGTGGGCCTTCTTGCTAAGCTCGTAATACTCCTCTAAGGAGAGTGTTACGCCAGCTGGCGAGTCCTCGTCGTTGTTATTCTGAGTCGACTCGCTCTCTACCAAAGCGTTTATAGCCGCCAAAGCCAGCTTCTCAGAAGCCTTGGCTGCTTCTATTTCCTTTTGAGCTGCATGTAATCGACTCTCCATGGTACTCGCCCCGGCCTTTGCTTGTTCGGCTTCTTCCTTCGCCTTTCTAAGCTTGTCACGAGCCTTCTGGGCATTTGCCTTCGCTTGATCGGCCTTTAGAGCCGCCTCTTGTAGCTTCTTAGGAAGATCAACCATTTTCTCTCTTTCTTCTTTATCCTTCATCTGAACAAAAGCAATTTCGGACTTTGTTCTATTCAGCTCAGCTTCAAGAGATGCAACTGTGATTGATGCCATTCCTTCCCTTTGCTGAATGGTGGTGAGTTCTGTCTTTTCCTTTTCGAGTTCCAATGTCAACGAAGTGGCGGCCACCTTTAAGATCTGGACTTCATTACTCGCTTTCTCGATGTTGAGCTTCACTTCTTCGAGTTCTTTCTTCGCTGCAGAAAGAGCTGCCTGAATATCCGCCCGAGTTTGTTTATCCGAGTTTCCTCCTTCACCACTCTCTGGCACTAAGTTTGATTCCATGTAAGTCGCCAACTCAGCTTTCAAATCGTGAAGTAACGCCGTTGCTGCATCCAGTTTCGATTTCAGTTCTTTCGACAACAACACTTGCTGGTTTAGTTTCACAAGTTCCTCCTCAGTTTGCTTTATTTCCTTCTCCCAGTTAAGTGTGTCCTGTTCTTTCGCCATAACTGCTCCGATTCTGTGTTCCTCTGCCTCAAGATGAGCAGCATGTGCAGATTCTAAGGACTCTTTCGTCGTAATAAGTTCGATAGTCAAATCCTCTACAGACTTCTCGATTTCTTTGGATGCAGCGACAGCTTCTTCGGCCTTTTTAACAAATGCATCTTTCTCAGCCACCAACAAGTCGTAGTCTTTTCTGAGCTGTTCAAGTTCCTCTTGAACGGATTTAAGTTCGGAAACGGCAGCTGTATGTCTTGCTCGAGCAACCTCAAGCTGTGCCTTGGCGGCAACGCAAGCTTCATCAGCAAGCCCTTGCTCCAACTCTTCCACCCTCAGCTTTGCCAGTTCAGAATCCTGCTTTGCTTGTTGTTCTTCGGTTTGTGCTCTTTCCAGATTCAGCTTCAATTCTTCTATGAGTCTCTTTGTGCCATCTAACTCTCTTAGAACTAATTGTTTTGCCCTTTCAGCAGCCTCCGTTTGCTTCTTGTAAATCGGTATCTCCTCTTGGGCTCTCTCTAGTTCCTTTTCTATGATTTTTCGTCTCTGCATTGACAAAAACAAACAACTTATAAATAGTGATACCTAACACCCATGTTTCTTAAAAACCAATGTCTTAGAGAAAGGTGAAAGGTTTGTGTTGGATTGAGTGATTTGAAATGAATGGATTTCAAATCCACTCAACCAGAGTGGATTTCAAATCCTTATCAATCCAAACATTACTTACAACTATGAATTTCAAATCATTCATCAAATCCCTTCATCCAAACACAACCTTAGATAAGATTATACCTCGACAGTTTGCATACGGTGGGCTTTCCAGTCGACAATCCCTCCAAACTTTGAAACGGCAGCCTTCACAGATTCAAAAGGTGCCGTTGTATCAATTTGACCTTTCTTTAACTCATCAATTTTAGGCGTTTTTGGTTGCTCTGGGGATTCTCTACTCACGCTGGAATTCGATGCCAGTTTGGCAGCGAGTTGGGCAATACGACCATTTCTCGTTTGAGGGGATGCAATAGAGGATAAATTGTCATCCTCCAATGGTGGACGTGCAACGATTTTTTCTTCAGCAGTTTCTTCTTTTAGAAGCTTGGGTGTGTCCGAATCCCCAGCATGTCCGTCTGAAGTATCCACCTTTACTTCCAACGAACCGGGTGAAGCAGATTCTCTATCTGCCATTGCGTGATTATCTTGTGGACTCTCCAGTGGTCCTTTATTCTCGGGTGTTGAGAGAGCATTGTGTTGGGCTTCTATAGGCGAGCTAGGTACCAATTCTGACGCCCCCGTTTCACCAGAAGTTTCAACCAGATTCAGTGGTGGTGCTAATTCAGAAACATCCAACTCTCCGTTTGTAGTATCTTCAGTTGTAGAACGAGCAGCAGTTGATTGGTCCTCTCTCGGAGATGAATCTTCCTGATGAACATCTTCGACGAAAGCTTTAGCACCCTCCATTCTGCTGAAATGGTAGGGTCAATGGATTACCTGGAATTCGTAGCTACGTAAATATCGGTCATGTTTATTGCACAACAAATGAATAGATTGTAGAACATGCAAGCCCAATCCCATATGTAGGAACAAATTTTTGTTAGAAGACGACACATGTGTGGTCGGAAAAGGCAGACACCAGCAGTTCTTGATTAACAGAATGTACATACTTTAAACAAGGAAGTGAAAATGATCTACAATTTAAAGACAACCCTTTTCAAAGACTCTGAAACTGCACAAAAAACAGCATTTAGATTGAACGGATCAAGCACGTAAATCTCATTATTCATCAGCCAAACGTGCTCGTTGGGATTATTTTTCTAAAACTGTCATTCTTGTGAGCTGTTGTTGTCAGGTTCTATTAATCTATGAACAATGAGGTTAAGATACATTTTTAGAATGAAGAATCCAAGACAATAGCTTAATGTATAACCAGAAATCCCAAAACCAGAAACATCATAAATTGATATCTATGCAATCACCACAAAGATACTACTTATCGTTACAAAAAACACGAAGCAATTCAATTCCTTTCTTTTAAAGCATAAACACCCTAAATTAGAACATCCAATCCATGTAAATATGAAGATTCATGTATATTTGCTTCTTCCACATAAATCACATCCATCCTTATTCATTTGAATTAAATTCATCCAATTTATCAATAAATCATGTTCTACTTTCTGCATGAATAAGAATTCAATAATTAACATATTTATTTACAATCAATGAAATGAAACGGTCCAAAGCATCTCAAATCCATTAAATGAAGTGCTTCAACACAAACAGATTAAGGCAAAATCATAGGGAAAAAACATCATTAAATTGTCCGAAGCTCAGAAACAGAAAACCACAACAATTATGCAATCCCCAATCTTCAACCAATCAAAAACCGAAAACATAAATAACAATCAAAATATAATTGGAGAAGCAAGCAAAGAAGAAAAGGAGAAACGTACCAAGAATCACCAGAAACCGCAAGAGACAAAAGTCAAAATGACAAGCTATGGAATTACTTGCAAATAATACCCGAAAAACCAGAAAACTGCACTCAATTTTGGCTTCAAATAATTCTCAGCCTCTCCTAAATTCACTCTATACCCAAAAATAGTAATTCAAAAATTCAATTTCTAAAACGAAAATAAAAAAGAAAATTGTGTATATGATGTAAGAACACGTGTATGGAGCGTACTTCTGCTAAGGGTCAGAGACAAAGGAGATCCATACCTGTCCAAGATTTGTTAACGATGGGTCCATTTCCTGGAAAATTCAAAAATATTTATTTTATTTTTTAAATATTATTTTCAAGTATTTAGTTTCAGACATCGAAAATTATTTGTGGTTTGCATGAGAAACAAGAAAGTCGTGATTGAAGGAGTAGTAAGCATTAATTTTTGTCTTTTTAATTATTCAATTATTTAATGTAAATATTAAAGATAAAGTCGCCGACCATAGCGGGATGAGGGCCCTTTTGCCCTTTTTCTTTTTGTTTATTACTACTCATTTAGTGTTGTGTTTGGTGGATGAATTATATAAATTTGGATAACATGATATCCTTTATTTTAAATAATATTTTATCTGATATTTCAATATAATTATTACGTGTCATATATATATAAAATCATCATTAATTAATGATAATGTGTTTGAATTTGGATTTTAATGAATTTTTCTCCTATATTTAAGAAACAAATACTCAATTTATTACAATATGTTCCTTATTAGAAAAACATATTCATATATATTTCAAATTTTACATAAAAACAAATACGTATTTATCTCAATTAAAAAAATGAGAAATTCTTAAAATCTCATTGAAAATAAATCCAAACTAGTCATTTACCTATAAAAGTACAATGAATCAATTTAGTAAACGAAAAAACTAGAAAACTCAATATTTATAACTTAAATTACAGACATTCAAATCCATGAAATAGATGAATCCATAATTTATAAAATAATAATTTATTTGTGAAAATAAATTTGAATAAGGAGTATTCGGGTAGGTTTTGCGATATTGCTCATTCCTTAGAATTAGAGATGTTTAACTAATGTGTATTGATGAATATTATCTTTAGAAGGTGAGAAGAACATCACAAGGAGACAATCCGAATCTCTTCTTATTTGATAATTATTACTACTGATAATTGTACTTTCGAGTATCATTAAAATAATATTAAATCAGACAATACATTGAAAATTAGGACATAATTAACTATGTGTAATAATAAATCATCATATCTATAATATAAAATTCAGTCAAGCTTTCTAAAAACATTGATTTAATAATTTCATCTTCTTTAAAAAAATAAAACTTAAACAAGAATATACATTTCCATGTTTTAGTTATTGTTATATCTCTAACTTGAATATTTTAGTATAAATCTAAAATTGATCAATATAATTCAATTCATTAACTGACATCCCCCTAAAATAAAAAAAATAAAAAAAATCTGAGACATAAACAAGAAACACTGGGCTGTACGATGTAACAGGCCCAAGTTGAGCAGAGAAAGAATAAGCCCAGTTCTTTTACTCTTGGGTTGTATATTTGATCATGATATGTCATTTTCAGACCATTAATGTTGGGCTTATTGTATTTTAATTTTCACTTCATGAAGAGATATATATTGATCATAGACTTGTAGTTTATTTATCACTAGTATCAACATTCATTCGTTAATATTTTACCTCAAATTTTCATATTATTCATGATATGTTTTATGAATATGTGATATCTATAAGACAACGTTGAAATCTTATTCTCTTAAATAAAAATAAAAAAAAAATAAAAAAAACGTTGAAACCTTATTATATCATTCACTTAAAACGTACAATGAAAAAAGTCCAATTCTGTATACAAAACATGGCCATTAAAACATATACAACTATTCTTCCTTATCATATATATAAAAGCATGAATAGGAAACACACACATATATACGGGAATTTAAAGTCTATATTTATATTGATTATTGGGCTTTGTTAATTTTGATTGTTTTGGATGTACACCAATTATGCATTAAACTCGATTATATATATACACACACATATATCATCTCTTATTTCAGTGTTATCAATTTGTTGTTATTATTAATACTATATATATAATATCACTAACTTTTACATGATACATATTGGTAGCATTGGAATAAAAAATACATTTTTTTTTGTTAATAATTGAGAAACGGGAAACCTAACTGCAACTCGTGAGCATACAAGTGTATGAACATAATCAAAAGTGATCGAAATACTAAATTTTTCCATAATGTAATCAAAAGAAATGCTCTTAAAAGGCATCTTGCATCTATCACTCTTGAAAATGGAAATCCTTTCTCCTCGTTTGAGGAATTATCAGATGCTTTTGTTTCTTATTTCAAAGGTCTCTTTGGAACAAGCTTCCATACCGAGCCTATTGATATTGATGTTATTGCTTCTGGTCCGTGCCTTCTTGATCAACAAAAATACGATCTTATTGCCCCCTTCTCAAGGGAGGACATAAAGATTGCCCTCTTTGATATGGGGGATAATAAGGCTCCGGGACCTGATGGCTTCTCAGCTACCTTCTTTAAAAAGTCTTGGCCTGTTATTGAAAATGATGTATGTGCTGCAATTTCTGAATTCTTTACAAATGGTAAACTTTGAAACAATTGAATCACACATCCATTGCTCTTATTCCAAAACTGATCACTCTCCAACTGTTGCTGATTTTAGACCCATAGCTTGCTGCAATGTTATTTATAAGATCATAACAAAGCTTTTGGCAAAAAGACTTGAATCAATTCTCCCAATGATTGTTAATCCGGCACAGGCAACCTTTACCAAAGGCCGAAACATGACTGATAATATCTTTCTTGCACAAGAAATTATTCGAAACTATTCTAGGAAACGTATCTCACCTCGTTGTACTATTAAGGTTGATCTAAGAAAGGCTTATGATACTATATCATGGGACTTTCTTCGTGATATCCTTATGGCATTTGGTTTTCCACTCATGTTTGTTAATTGGATTCTTGAATGTGTTACAAATGTCTCTTTCTCTGTGTGCATTAATGGTAATTTAAATGGTTTCTTTGTTGGAAAGAGAGGAATTAGGCAAGGGGACCCAATATCCCCTAGCCTTTTCGTTTTATGCATGGAATACTTATCAAGACTTATTTATATGAGAACCAGTGAATCAGATTTCAACTTTCACCCAAGATGTGAATCTCTAAAAATTAATCATCTTGCCTTTGCTGATGATTTAATGTTGTTTTCAAGAGGTGATTTATTATCTATCAAAATTTTATGCCAATGCTTGGAAGATTTTAAGGCTGTATCTGGACTTAATATTAACTCATCAAAATCGTGTGTGTTCACAGCAGGTATTGTTGGTCAGGAACTTGATGATATTCTTAACTTGCTTGAGTTTCCAGCTGGTACACTCCCGGTTCGCTACTTGGGAGTGCCGCTGGCTTCCCGAAGGCTTAATTCTGTTCATTATTCTCCTCTCTTTGACAAAATTGCAGCTTACATACATTCATGGACCGCTAATTCTCTATCTTATGCAGGGAGATTATTGTTAATTAAATCTGTTTTGCAAGGTGTTGAATGTTTTTGGATACAAATTTTCCCCCTTCCCCAATCGGTTATTGATCGAATCTATAAATTGTGTAGACTTTTCTTGTGGGGAAAGAAAACAAGCCCTGTTGCATGGGCCGATGCATGCCTCCCTCTACGTGACGGAGGACTTGGCTTAAAAAATCTATCCTCTTGGAATAAGACTCTCTTATGTAAAAATCAGTGGAACATACATGTTAAATCTGATTCTTTGTGGGTCAAATGGGTACATGCGTATTATCTAAAAAGTCAAAATATTTGGAATTGGAATCCATCTAAGAAAGACTCTTCTCTTATAAAAAGAATTTGTGATATTCGGAATCATATTGTGCTTATGTGTGGTTCCATACCTGCTGCCATACACATGTTAACAGGCCTATCAAACCCTCGTGGCCTAAATTCATCAGGTATGTATGATCTATTTTGGAAAAAAAAAGAGTTGAATTATTGGAAATCAGCTATTTGGAAACACGTTATCCCGCCAAAATACTCATTTTGTGTTTAGTTGGCTCTTAGAAACCGTTTAGCAACAAGAGATAACTTAACTTTCCTTGATTTGGATCCATCTTGCCCCTTATGCTCATCATTTTTTGAAACAACCTCACACTTGTTTTTTGAATGCAGCTTCTCGTGTGCTATCTGGGGTGAGATTAAAAGCTGGCTTGGTATTCGAAGAGCCATGACCACTATTGCTAGCGCCCTAAAGTGGATCAAAAAAGAACCGGGGAATCGAATACAAAAAAAGGCAAGAAAGATTGCCCTATGTTGCACTATTTTCTACATTTGGAGAATTAGGAACCTTCTTATTTTTGAGAATTCTCCAACCCCTTCTGATGTTGTTATTCGGAAAATAAAGACACAGGTCTACAAGATCCTTTATTTTATTTTTCCTATTGATGCTATTACTTTTTAATGATGTCCAACATGTTGGACTTAACCCCAGCCTATATATATCTTGCTATCCCCTCTTCTTCTACCCTTTCTCTTACTTGGCTGCATGTTGGTTTCGATTTTTGCAATTCTCAATATTTCTGGTGTTTGTTTTGGGCTTGCAGGTTTGGAAGACTTGCCACTGCCATTGTTCTATGTGTTAATTTCTGATCTTTGGGCTAATTTATGCATGCTTGGGCCGATATTTTGAAGGGGTATTGGGCTTCATTTTTGGGCCATCTCTTATTGGATCTTTTATGCATGACTGGGCTGACATTAAATTGCATTTCATGGGCCGAATTTTTTGTCATATCTTTTGGGCCTCTTTTGTCTACTCTGGGCCATCCTAATATTTATTGTATATATGGACTGTTTTTTAGGTATATTGGGCCGAATCCTTATATCCCTTGGGCTGTAAAGTTTGGGTCATCTCTTACTTATCTGGGTTGATTTAATTTTCATTTTGGGCTTCAATTTCTATGTGTGGGCCATCTCATGGGCTCTAACCTTTTGCTTTTTGGACTTCTTTGACATTGGACTTTGCTAATCTATGGCCACATTTATTTTTGTGAAACTGTTGGGCCAGGTATTGGGCTCTAATTGCCTTGATTTGGTTATTTCTTTTGGGCCACTTGTATTTTGCATATACTTGCTTAACCCCTTTTAGTCTTGTATGCTTTTTGCTTTACATATATATATATATATATTTATTTTGTTTGCTATCTAACATTTCCCTACAGGTTACGACTAGCACCATGCTAAAGAGTGACATCATCAGTCTTATCAATTCAACTACAACACCTCCCCTCTTTTGATCGACAGCTTATCCGAAGTTGTGTCTTTTCTAATCAAGTGTCACACCTCCATATAAGCAGTACATCTTATTTTGATCTTTTGATGTGGATCGGTCGTTTCTTCCATTACGGTTGTATACAAGGCCGCCATAGATGTGTTGGTGTACTTGTCCTTTATTTTCTATTTAGTCTGGGGTATGCCCTCTTCTAGACTGTGTATTTTTTATGTAGCCCACTCGCCTATTTTTAGGTTAGTGGCATTCATATGTTTTGTTTTTTGCCTTTCTTTGGTGGTCCTCTTGACACCCCTTTTTTGGCAACTAGATAGCTTTGTTGTGGCGGTTCATACATCCCACAACCCCCTCTTTGAGGTCCTCATTTGTACATTTACACTCTTTTACCCTTGGTATAAAATTTACATTTTATCCCAAAAAAAGTGTATGAACATAATTTTATATTAATAACCCTTGTTCAGGGAACAATAAATAAATATATATTTATAGAAATATTGTTCAACTCCATCTAAACTCTTTTAAACCCACTTATCTTAATAGTCAATTAAGCCCAGACTTTTAATTTTTGTAGGTCACATAATCGATGAACAATTCAAGCTTTAACATCAATATGTTCAATTTGACTCAAAGTCGTTCATATAGAATATAAGACTACTGTAAACACAAAAAATTATATGAGACCATCCATAAAATATATATCCACTATTTATAACTCAAACTCATTTTTGTAAATCAATATTTATTTTATTGGTTATATTATGAATTGGTCTGTCTAATAAAATTAGATCCGTGAAATGATAGTCAAGAAAAAAGTTTATGATCATAGCCACAAGTAGAGTAGAGTGAATAATGGATGAAAATATCATATCATGAATATTATTTCCATTGTTAGGTATACCTAATGAATTGTTTTGCTCAAGAAATGGGAAATTAGCTAGGTTGTTGTTTCATTATCATGCCAGATTATTATCTTGTCCCCGCAACCAATCATTCATCATTATATTTTGCCAAGCAATGTTAACCTTACTCAGCCCTATTCAATTTCCTCCTCATTTAAATACTAATTTTCTAAAAGCAAATGATCAATGGGCAGGTGAAACTAATTTGCCACATTGAAAAAAGTCAATGATGAGTTAATCAAATCATGATTATGCAAAAAAAGTGGCTTTTAAGAGGGTTGTTTTATGCCACACATTATAGTTAATAAATAAATTTGGTTAAATATAAATATATGCATGTAAGACTAATTAGAAACTTAAAACCTCTTAGATTATACTGAAAAATAAGAATATATAGCTGGATAAAATAATGTCACTAACTTAAAAAAACAGTACAACTTATACTTTATAATATTTTGCTTAATTCGAGGCCATTGTCAACGTTCTCGAAGAAAGATATTTGGGATTTGGTTAGTTTTGAATATTATATTCCTAATATTTTAGTTTAATGAGTTCATGAATACATTCACTCTCGAACCATTGAAAATTTAAGAAATCACTCGAATCTCTTTGTAAGTACTAAAATAGTACTTATATATTAAGTGATATATCACTATATTAATTATCACAACTTATAATCGATGATATGAATTTAGCAACTCGTAATGGGAAATGACATTTTTTATGATAAGTGATAAAAATATTGTCGATATATAACTGCATGTGTTGCTTTATTTATTTAAATAATTTAAATATAATTCTTGTCACTATCAAACTCGCAAAGTTTTTTTTTTTTTTTTTTTATGGTAACAAATTATAAAAATAATTTGTTTTACTTGACTTGTGTGATTGCTAACACTTTCATACTGTATAACAAATAACATAATAAGTTAGCATATTATGATTAATATTTGTGCAAATGTGGGGTTTTACTTTTACCCACGATACCATAATATTTTCTTTAGTGACAATTATTTAAACTGTTAATAACCGTTGTCTATGAGCGAAATTTTCAGAACAATATTTTGCCACGTAAGCACACACATCATGCTAGAGATGATATCATCATAATCAATATTATGCGTTGTGTGAGATTCAAACCTAGGTGGCCCGGTGGTATTCAAACCACTAGACCATTGATGCCTCATGTAACAATGTCTTGCATATATTTCTTTTATAATATATTTTTGATATTTTTCAATTTTCTATTATTACATATTTTTTGTTAACTTTTATAAAGTACCATTACTTATTAATATAAGTAATTGATTTCCAATTTTGATATATTAATATATATATATATATATATAATTGAATGATTAATGACTATATTAATAATAATTAATATATTTTTCAAATTATATTTATAAAATTAATAATCTGTTGTACATATTTTCTAAAGTTAATTTCTTTATAATGAAATAAAATTTAATTCTCAAAATTAGTTTATTTCATTAATTTAATTCAACAATATATGCATTTCTTTGCTAACTTTTATAAAGTACCATTACTTATTAATATAAGTAATTGATTTCCAATTTTGATAGATTAATATATATATATATATATATAATTGGAAGATTAATGACTATATTAATAATAATTAATATAATTTTCAAATTATATATAATGAATATATTTATAAAATTAATATATTTTTCAAATTATATTTACAATTAATAAATTTATATAATTAATGTATTTTTTAAATTAATATATTTATAAAATTAATAATCTGTTGTAAATATTTTCTAAATTTTATTTATAATGAAATAAAATTTAATTCTCAAAATTAGTTTATTTCATTAATTTAATTCAACAATATATGCATTTCTTTGCTAACTTTTATAAAGTACCATTACTTATTAATATAAGTAATTGATTTCCAATTTTGATAGATTAATATATATATATATATATATATATATATATATATATAATTGGAAGATTAATGACTATATTAATAATAATTAATATAATTTTCAAATTATATATAATTAACATATTTATAAAATCAATATATTTTTCAAATTATATTTACAATTAATAAATTTATATAATTAATGTATTTTTCAAATTAATATATTTATAAAATTAATAATCTGTTGTAAATATTTTCTAAATTTTATTTATAATGAAATAAAATTTAATTCTCAAAATTAGTTTATTTCATTAATTAATTCAACAATATATAGCATTTCTTGTATCATTTAAAAAAAATATTGTAATAGTTGACTTTTTTTTAAAATATTAGTCTACGACAACGTTTCTAAGAGGCTACGACAACGTTAGAAAACAACTCTTGTCTTAGGGGTCCTAGGACAACACGTCTACGACAACGACAAGTTCAAACCCTTTTCTATGAGAGAATTTTTCGGGTAAAGACAACGGTTTAAAACGTCTACGATAACGGTAGGTTAAAACCGTTGTCTATGAGAGAATTTTCGGGCTACGACAACGGTTTCAAACGTCTACGACAACGGTAGGTTAAAACCGTTGTCTATGAGAGAATTTTTCGGGCTACGACAACGGTAGGTTAAAAACCGTTGTCTATGAGAGAATTTTTTGAGCTACAACAACAGTTTTGTCACGACAACGGTTTTTTTCAAAATACCGTTGTCTTAGGGGTATTGTCTATGTGCATTTTTCTTGTAGTGTTTCTTGTAAAATAATGTTTTATTTCTTACATCATTATCATTGTACAATATCTTCCATCTGAAGAAACGAAAATATTAACTATGGATAGTTTTGAACTAAGATAGATTACATTGAATAGAAACAAACACAAACCTCTCATAACTTGAGATGGTCATATGTAATATAATATCCTTATTCTCCAATTGAATGACTGGGAAAAAAAAAAAAACTATAATTCATTCTCTTCAAATTAACTCATAAATTATGAAAAACAGCACTTCCATAAATCTCTCTATATGCAAAATTATTATAAAAAATATCGAGAAAAAAAAAAAAAAAACAACAATAACAGAAAAAAAAAAAAAAAAATCTGTGCAAATTAACTACTAAGAAATTCTCAAAAAAAAAAAAAAAATGCTGATCCCCCAAAAAATCAGATCAAATTTTCATCCAGTTTTCTCGAATCAGTAACATTAATCCTCCAATGGCGATCCTGAAACCCTCTTTCCCTGGCAATCTTCCTATCCCACTCAAGCTCAATCTTCCTCTGCTTCGACAGCCCACAGAGCTTCTGCAGCCCCTCATCCATGGCATCGTGCACCTTCCACCACCGCGCGTGGGCCACATCGCTGGCATAAACATGCTGATCGGCGACGTCCCAGTTGCAGTCATAATCCCTGTAACACATCCACGGCTTCAACCCGAGATAATGGATCGAGTACACCTTCGGAGGATCCGACCCGAACAGCTGGTTCTTCACCCCAGCCTCAACGGAGGAATTGGACCAAAAATTCTTCAGAAAGTTGACCCTCCTGGGCAGCCGGTGCCACCACACGAACACCTCGTTTAGGAAACCCTGATCGCCGCCGTTGTACGACACGATTTCCCCCCTGCGGTGCATCAGCGTGCGGAAGGTGCAGTTCGAGGGCTCGATGACCATGACGCCGGAGTTGAAGACGTGGCCGTCGTTGCCGGTGGCGGACATCTGGGGGAAGTGGAAGAGGATGTCCAGGTTGCGCAAAACGACGACGTCGGAGTCGATGAAGATGACCTTGTCGTAGTCGGTGAGCTGCCACAGCCGGAACTTGCTGTAGTTGTACTCGTTGTACGAGTTCTTCTCGGCCTTCGGGTTTCGGATCCGGGTTATGAAGCGGAGGGTCCACCCGGCCCGGGTCAGGGCGCGGCGTTTGGGCTCCGATATGGAGGTGTCCAAGAGGAGGATGAGATCGCGCCGGGTTCGGGTTCGGAGCAGGCTTTGGGCCAGGGTTATGGCCCCACAAACGTAGGACTCGGAGGAGTGGATCACTGTGGCGTAGGCTTCTCGTTTTCTGGAATTTTCAGTTAGGGCTTTGATTTTGGACACATCGTACCTTTCCGTGATTGAATCTGTATTTGTAAGAATATTTTTTGTTATTTATTAATTATTAATATAACTCATGGGATAACCACACAAAAGTAGCCGATTCACCTATCGACTATATTTGGTGTTATAATTTATAACACGCTACACGTCATGTATTAAATATGTATTAAATAGAAATGTCATCAAATGCGTATGACGTGAATATTTTAATATATAAGATGTAACACTAAATGTAATTGAAGATCTCGTGGACAAAAATAATGTAATAAGATAAAAAATAATTTAAAATAACCAAAAGATGATAAAACATAAAATATAATGGAAATTAGCATTTTGTCATTTAATGAAATGGGTCGGCCTCCTAAGGAAATCTAGTAAAGGCAAATAGAAAGAGGGTTATTTTGTCCAAAAACATCTTTTAAGCTAAAACATGTTATGAGTTTGATCTGAATAAATTTTTGTTATCTTATTTGACTATTTTTATCCATTATATAATTGACAAAAAATGATATATTCTATATTTTGCTTAGTTTTATCATGTTTCATGGTATTGAAATACATTAATCATATAATTAATTATTAATATATAATTATATTCACTCATAACCGTATCATGTATAGATTTACTATAGTTATTGCAAGAAGGATGTGTATTAATCCATTCATCTCATTTATATAGCTTACTTTAAATTTTCTATGTATTCATATTATAATTAATTGAACACAATATACGAATTACGTAAGTGGTGTATTGATAAAAGAATGAAAAATGTATTGTGTATTATGGAGAGTGGATACTATATAAATGGAGCCAATGAACTATTTATAAGAACTATTTCAATATCATGATATGTGTTGTTAGTGATGTGATTGAATGTATATAAATTCACTGTGTTTATAATTCATGAATATGAAATGGAATAACTAACTACTCGAAAGTGAAAATTTCGTGACTAAAATAGTTTACAATTATGTTGAGATAAAATAATTTTGATTGCAGAGTGAATTTCAAGAAAGATTTTAATAATACCTTCGGATGAAATAGAGATTATTGGTTACATTAATTGTTTGATGCTTACACTTTTGTCACCTAAAGTAAATAATAAATTGAGATAATAATAATCAAAACCCGTCTTATTTTACCCACATACATTAACAATTCAAATTCTATGTAACGTGAAATGGGGTGCACCCTGCACTAATTTATCAAAAATATTTTTCCTTATCAGAAGCGACATATATAATAATTTATTGCTGAATCTTTCCAAGTTCCAACTACCATATGATCACATGCAATACCAATTTGGAAAATGAATTAATTAAAATATATTAAGCTAAATAGGAAAATTTTAGATTAAAATATATTAAGCTAAATAGGGAACTTTAAGATTAAAATATATTAAGCTGAATAGGGCATTTTCAGATTATAATATATTAAGCTAATAAGGGAACTTTAAGATTAAAATATTTTAAACTGAATAGGGCATTTTTAGATTAAAATATACTATGCTAATTAGGGAATTTTTAGATTAAGCTATATTTAAGTAAATAGGGAAACTTTTAATGTAAAGCGCCTGTAGCTCAGTGGATAGAGCGTCTGTTTCCTAAGCAGAAAGTCGTAGGTTCGACCCCTACCTGGCGCGTTCTATTTTTTTTTAAACGTTATAGTTTTCCAATTTTTAAACATTATACTTTTGAGCAAGGTACACCATTTTAATTAAAAAAAAAAAAAAATTATACTTTTGAAACACTAAGAGTCAATTATGCATTTTAATCAATACACTAACTAAGTTAATTATGCAATTTAATCAAGATTTTGTAACTCTAACTAAGAATTAATTTTGCAACACTAAACTAGGTTTCTTCCATCCTTCATTTGATGGAGTGCACTGAGTGTATTAAATCATGACATTCATATTTAAAATTAAATATATAAAAAAGATAAATTACACACATATCAGAATTTGATATATCCAGTGCACACCGCCAAGTGTACAACTGAAGACACAACTAAGAGTTAATTATGCATTTTCCTTTTTAACTAATTTTAACACCATAGGAATATATGGACACTATCTTCTTTTCTTTTTCTTTTTTTCTAAAGAATATGGGCATTATCTTAACTTCATGACACTGAACTACATTCCTTTTGTTTGCCCCCTTTTGTCCTCTGCTTCTATCTAGTCAATTAGAACGAGCCCTACAACTAAGATATGATCACACTTAAAAGAATAAACCAAACCTTAAAGACTTAAGTGATCACAGAATCATGAACAATCTTGAATATCAAATCTGCATCATTTCAACAACAAAAACAAAACCAGAAAACAAAACTTCAATCACATACTCATAATCACACATACCTTTATCCCATAAAGGCAGAGCCAAATTGCAAGATCCAACAGGCAAAGCCACCTTCTGCTCCAACCTCCCCATCTCCGGCCTATACAGCCACCACTCCCCCTCCCTCGCCGCCGCCTCCTCACACCGGAAAAACTCCATCATCGGCCTACACTTGCTCAGAAACACCACCTTCACCCCCCTTCTCCCCCTCCTCACCGCCATATTCGCCGCCACCAGATGCACCTGCACCCTCAACACATCCCTGTTCCACCCCTCTTCCCCCTTCTTGCATGGCAGCTTAGCCACAATCATGTCCACGTATCCATACTTATCCCAACTCGGCATTGGAATCTCCGGGCAGAACGAGCCAGAATACTCCTCTTCTTCGTCTATCCACTCCGGAAAAAGAGCCTCCCATTTGAACATCTCTGAGACTCTCTCAAATGACACTGGGATTATCTCTCCATGCTGATTCCATTCCGATACGTCTTCGTCTTCCATGTTTATCATTCCAATTTTGAGCCCTCTTCCGACGCTGTTCAAGAAGCTCGGTTTCTGTCTCTTGATCAGCTCCCTTCTGGGCTTTACTTGGTTTTCGTTGCTGGGGTCTTCTAGTATTGCTTTCATCATGATGCCATTTTCTAGCTAGTGAGAAAAAGATTGGATTTTTATTAGTTTGAGAAGATGAAAAGTGCTGTGTGTTGTTAGAAGTTGTGCTAATATAGGTGTGAGCTCACCTTACCTTATGATGGCACTCGAGGAACGAGCAACGGACCAATGAGGCGGCTCGTTGGTGGTAATCGGAGGCGGAAGGGTAGAGTAGAAGGATTACGTAAATGATCAAGAAGAATGCCAAGAAAAGTAGGTTGGTTTTAATGATCAGAGATTTTGCAGAGGTGGATTTGAGCATTTTCTTGAACACCATAGTTATAGCTAGATTTATGTGATGAGGCTATGTGCTGGTGATTTATACACACACTATTTTTCTCACAATGTGTAGAGATTATGAGTTAATGAAGAAAAATCAAGGACTAATTGTGATTTTGGAAATGGTGTTTGAGGGAAAATTTGCAAAGAAAGTAAGAGAAAACCAGTGAAAGAAGTACAAGTGTTGGTTTTCTTCTTGTGGGATTTTCTTGCCTTGGGAGAAGAAGGGTGAGATGATGAGGGTTTTTTACATGTATGGCAGCCTTTTGTTGTTTCATGAAGATGTTCTTTGTAATTCCGAGAATGCCCCTAAGCCCTTTATGTCCAAGACTTGAAGTAACAAATACCTGTTTAGTTTAGCAATCAGATCTTCTGTTATATGTTAGTTTAATCTTATATCTAATTGTTTTTAATGCATGTTAAAAATCTTTTATTCATGAATAGTGATTATTTTAATATGTTAAATGAAATATCGATAGGAAGGTCTCGTAAATACAATTTCGTGTTATAAAAATGAATGGTAAAAGAAAAGGGCTTAAAGATTTATTAGTTGGAGAGATATAGGTACTCTAGAAGGGGAAATCTTGCAAGGAGGATTTGGGCAAATTGTCAACAACTCTATGGTTGCAATGTCAACCTCCAACATGCACTTATATCTTATCTAATTCTTTAAAATTGTGACTTGTGAAGCTCACTTACCTGCTGTTTCATTTCGTATTTCCATTACATTAATACATCACTTATAAAACAATAATATTGTACCTACACATAAAGAATGTGTTGATGAAGAGAACATATAATTAAATACGTAACAATAAAAGATCCGAACTTATACAACTTTACCAGCATTTGATAATTGTTTCAAGTATCATTTATTTAAACAGATATATATTGTTATAATTAGCTTTGATAATCACACCCCACCAATAGTTTTGTATACCAAACTCAATCGATTATGTTGCCCCATCGCAATTTTTTCACAAAACATCAAAAATATTTGGTGAACTACTTAGCTAACTCATTTGTCATTCGTAATAAATGATTAAATCCAAAGACCTCTCTCATTTGACATATGAAAACATGTTTGTTGTAGTATCACTTCGATTACCTCAATAATTAATCATAAAACAAGATATTAATTCTGTAATCAAACATCTTGTAGATAATGAAAACTGGTGATTATTAAATCAGTATTTTTGCACAGCAAGAGTTGGTCATGAGTCTTAAAACCCCAAAAATCAAACATGGACATAAAATTATGATGGACCAAACACAATGGTGTTATAACAACTTGAGAATAATATCAGTACTTCCTTTCAATTCACTTGGATTTATTCCGTTACATCGATTTTGTTCGGATTCGCCCTTTCTCAGCATTATTCTCAAAGAAACTTAAGAGAAAAGGTGCATCAATATAACAACAGTTTAACAACCAATAATTCGATCTAATCAATATAGGATCGAGATATACCACCATGAGCAAAATTGATTAGAAGTACAAATACAATATTGTACATTCTCAGAGGTCAAATGTTGTGCTCCTAATGTAGGTATAGTTCAAATAAAGGAAGAAAAAAAATTAAAAAATATAACGAGGGAAAAAAAGGGTTTTGTGAGCTATTCTCAAGCCCCATCAAATGGGATCTCGATTCTTGTTTTGGAAGTCAGTTTATCTCTCAGCTGGTCGACAATATACTTGAGACGTCCGGAAAGTTCATATGGGTCATAAGCGGGTGAAGAAACCAAGATTTGCAGATCAATGGAAAATGCTAAAAAGCACTTACTTGCCTACTCCTTGTCTCATCAAATGTTTATTCTGCAATCAAATCTTTACACTTTTGTAACCTCTTGAATGTGTTGAGAATGGCTTTTACCAGGTGGAATGAAAATCAAGTCTTCCCATCCTGAGTTTTTTTCGCTTATCTGCCACAAGAAGGAAATGGTTCAGTTAATTGTACAAATCAAAGGAAAGAATGAAACTCGTCTCCGTAAAATCACAATGAAGCTACTATCAATCTAGAGCATATTCAACCAAAAAAACAAGTGTGCCCATTATCCTTCAACAAATAAGACATTTTGAGTCAATTTACCTCCATTTTCTTGAGAACATCTTCCAAACTCCCAACCTGTCAAAATTTAAACAAATGAAAACAGTTGAAAAAAATGATGTGCAAATATCATTTACCGCATGCAAGTCAAATGAGGATCATTACTTAAGATTATATTGCAGGCTATTACTTCTTTGGTATTTATTTACCATCTGACATTATACACGATCTCGTAGCTAGTATTTACTCCAGAACAGCATGGATGGAGGTATGTTTAGTCTTCTTTATACAAAGCACTAAATAAAACAAATTATTTAGTTTGCACAAAGCCAAAACTCAATCCAATCCTGAAAGCCATGGTCGTTAACCAGAATCAAGTTTCATCAGTCCAATGGAATATCACAAGATATCAACATGATCCAGCATGGATGATGGATCAATGTATAGGGTCCCAGTGCTAGAGTGTTGTTTAGAATTTAAATCATTCTGATTTTAGTTTTTATATGGTGCTAAAAGCAATAAATATACACAAAAGTAAATGCAACAACTATGTTGTATTAGAGATATAAGCTTACTGAATAACCATTCCTCCACATATATCCAGCTTCAAAGTACTTATAAATGCTTACATTGACAAGAAAACTGAAGTCAAAAGTGAATGAGAAATTGTTATACCATGATCTGCTGATAAATACCAGGTCCTCTGGAAGATCTTGACACCGATGAAAGTGCTTTCTCTATATCTTCCTGTAATATCAAAATGGAAATGAAGGTACTTCTTCCACATTTAAAATAATATTTTCTTGCATCAGAATAAAAACAGTACCTTCTGAAAATAAATGGGGCAATACCGCTTGTTTTTTTTCTTTATAACTAGAAGGTCTGACTGCAAATAGAAAATTCCATCTCAGTTTGATAAAAAGGAGTGATGATATGAAACAAACTGAAAGAAGTGTCAACTTTTACTACATAGGGCTTGGTGGGTCACTAATTCATAAATAACTTTCTTGTTCTTTTACCTCTCTTTCTACTCTTGTCAAGTGTTCGATCTATCTGTTTGAGAGCATGAGTGTGGATGTGCTATTTGTTATATAAAATGGTGAGAAGTCCTGATTCTAAATAATGGAGGATGTGCATTTGGACCTCTGGTCAAGATTATGAAGTCAAAATTGTATAATTTACCCCAATATCTACAGACCACACACACATCAAAGATAACCAGACATTGAAGAAACAGCCCACCAGAAACATCAATGAATAAGTTGGTCTATACTCATGCCTCAGTTCCACCCCCCCCCCCCCCCAACCAACACACACACACACACACACACACCTGCAATATGGGTACCACTTCCACAATACCAAGACTTATCTTGATCCATTTATTTGATGGATATAAAATTGTTTATCCATTCAGTGCATTCACCAACTTCTGTGAAACAAAAGGTGTTGTGGGCCATTCAATTATGAGAAAGACAAATAAATTCATCTGGTTATTCCCAGAAGAACAGGATTGTGGCGTTGGCAGACAAAACAGCCCTAATGATATCCCAATCAATATTTAATCATATTTTTTATTAGCATATGAACACATTGTGGCATTTGCAGGAGGAGACACTTAGCTGTGTTATATGAGATACCTTAAGAATAAAAGAGCAGTCAAATAAGCATTATGTTTATTAAATCGTACCTGAAAAACAGGAACTCCATCAAATCCAGTCTTGGTATCCGATGCTTTTATCTAACAATGAAGAATGTGAGCCAGGTTATCATAAAATAAGATGATTGAGGTCATAAGAACTAACATCACTCAACAATCTTCACAAGAAATAGAGAAATCAGGATAGTTCTTATAAAGGAGTTAATGAGCATTAGGTGCATATGCACTCATAGTTTCACTATTAACCCTTTGATCTACGAGAAACTATCTAACTATTTGAATGTGAGTGCTCATATAAAGATACTACAAATAGTTTCATGCCCTTAAATAGATATTCACATGCTCTTTACACTGTCATCTCACTGATACAGTCATGTATACTTCATAACAGGAAATTTTAAGACATGTACCTCTGCCATACAGGCATTTGAATTTGTCATATAACTATCACTTTTAATTACATTAAGCCCTATTTATATACACCATAAACAATAAAATCTTGAGGAATACTAATAATATATGTTAGAAACATGCAATTATAAATCTTCTAACTTGTACTTAACATATGTGCCTCTGCCATATAAATAAATATGAGCTGATTCCATTTTTAATCATGTGAGCCGTTAATCTACGTCGCCTATTTTCGAACTAAATATTTTTTAAAGTTCTTACATATGCGTCCAAAAAATAAGAGAGATTTATAAGATCATAAACATGCAAATGACTGTAATATACACACCTTGGTACCAACCTCTATTGCATTTTTTATCTGAACAGGATCAGGTAAAAACCGGAATGCTATCCCTTCAACTTTCAACATATAAACCTGCAAAATGAAGCGAAAAATCAATGCTTAGATAACACTTGTTGCATGAAAAAGTATAAAATCTGTAACAAATTCAATAAGCCAGTCCTCACTATATATAAAAGTAAATAACCTAGGGACAAAAAAAATTAGACTAGAAAAAATTATGCATGTAATGTATGAGTCGATGCCTTATTTCAAAAAGTCGTACATAAAAAATTGTAAAGTCGAGACTCAATTCAGCTTAAGTCAAGCTCACCAAAGAGAGGGTTAGAAGAAGTTTAGTAGCTTGTGAAAGTGTGAAACAAAAACATTTCAACCACAATACTTTTAGTAAGCCTCCCAATGGTGACATCTTATGATTAAACCTCCAAGAGATCAAGTAAAGATCTTCTGAATTCAAACACTCCTATAATCTTCATAAGCGCATTTTTCAGAACTTCCGATATATAATTCCACTGAGATTCTTCAAAACAAGTCTTATATTTCAAAGGAACTCAGCACAACCTTTCATCTAAATTGTTAGACTAATTGATCAATTAAATTCTCAGCTTAATTTCACGTCACTTTAAATCTCTTCGAAGAAACTATTGAACGAGTGCACTACAACTCTAAGGTTCAACTTAATATCGCACTCAGTCATGTAACAAATGTGAAGATTCTTAATTTTCTTTCGAATCAATATAAGCATTAGAATTTATAATATCGCCTTCAGAAAATTCAGCCTTCGAAATAGGAATTCTTGTACATGGTCTTTAAGAAAAACAAACCTGGTCAAGAGTTATTGGTACCACTTTGGCCCCACCTTTCACTTCCCCTCTTCTTGATCTTACCTAGAAAATCATTAATCAAATTAACAAACCAAAATCATATACAATTCGACTAAAGCAATAATTTGTGTGGCATGATTCTACAATACTAGAGCAACATGAAATTACAATAGAAAATCGTAGGAAAACAATTATACATATATAATTGAAAATCCATCAACTGATACATAGTAGAAAAGGCATTTTATCATTCAATTTGAATATAATACCTGAGCAAGAAAAGCTTCGGCGTCTTCCTTACGAAAGCAAAGCAAACCAATGGACTTAACCCCATCAGGATCAGATATCAGCACGAACTCATTGTTTGTGTTGCTTACGGTGTACACCGAAGTTCCGGCGAGTCGCCTCGCCACATGCTCCGAATTGAGCGGAGTTTCCGATGCAGCTGTTTGTTTCCCCTGCCGTTGTGAGACGGAGGCAAAAGGCAAGGATAGCGGCGGCGCCGGAGGAAGGAAGGCGGGTAAAGAAGCGGCGGTGAGCCGCTTGGTGTCGTCGAGACGAGTGGCGAGTTGAGTGCCGACTCGGTGGAAAAAGGTGGAAAGCGACAGTATGGGGTTGAAGGATGGGCCCACCGAGGGTTTTGCAGAAGATGACTCCATTGATGTTTGCTTCGTACGTCTGTGTGATGATACTGTTTGGGCTGCTTCTATTTCTTTGCTTGATGAAGCAGGCCTCAAAAGCCCACTACAGTTCTGTCGGCCCAATTCTAATAGGAAAATTAAAAATTGGGCTGTGTGGCCCAATTGGGCTAAATGTAGTACCAAAGTTGGAGTGAGTTAAGATGAGCTTTAGAGATTCACTATGTCCAGTACTCTTGGCCCGTGATCTGCCCCGGCCTGTGACCAAGCATGGGTCTTTACAAGGGGAAATGAAGCCCAAAGACAAACCTGTCTTAACTTGTGATTTAATAATATTTTGTTTTCTTTTCTCTAGCTGGATTATTTTAGTTATAGCGAAATGAACTATTACTGTACTACAAATTTAGGATTGACAGTTGTTAAAAAAAAATATATATATATATATACACACACACACACACACATATTAGCCCTCTTGTAGAGTAGTTTTTTCCATATTTTTTATTTTTGTACTTTTGACCTCATATTTTACCATCTATTCTTTTACCTCTTATCTTTTTACTTAATTATTTTTTAAATTTTACCTCCTCAACTTTTTTTAAAGAAAATATGAATCATAAAAGTTCAACACAAAATTTGTTTCACAAAACCGAAAAAAAAAAAAAAAAAGACATTCATGCATAATACATATTTAGTTACATGGTCAACGGACATACATCTGCGCACACACTCTTTCTTTTAGATCCAAACATACACAAAGACAATGTCAACATACATATTGAAGCGAACACTACATATGTTACCCCATAACTCGGTCTTATGATGACGAATCTAAAATGATACGACTCTCAAACCAAATTGTTTTTGGGCAAAAACTACAAGCTTACTAATTTCACTATCATCGATGAATTCGTTGGAGTCTGTGTTGATTGCCTTCATAATACAATTGGCCTTCATCTTGCTGAAGCTCCCTCCAGTGGCGCGGATGGCCTCTCAAAGCTCCTCGGTACTTATTCTACCGTCTCTATCCGTGTCGAATTAATCTCTTGAACTCCTCCAAAGATAGTTCAACTTAATCATTTTTATCTAATACTGGAGGAGCAACCTTAATTGCCATTTTTTGTGACTATACTATAGTATGTGATTGTAGATTGTTGTGAGCACACCAAAAGAATACTACTCATGCCCTCATTTTATAGTGTATATTTTGGCCCTTAGTAAAAGTGGTAAGAAATCTAAGGATCATTGTTAAACTTTCTCTCTTGGAATCAGAATCAATTAGTGGAGTCAAAAGTGAATTCAACATATTTAAAATTAGATAATGTTGGGCAATGATTTGAAACTACTAAAGTGTGGTGAAAATCTATGTCTCTGGTAAGATTCTATTGTAATTAAATGTCATATTAATATTAGTAAAGAAGACGTCTTACTTTGCATGCATTGAAATACAGCAGTTTGTTTTGAAGAAAGATTAACGTTTTTATTATTTTAATTAATTTTCAAATTACAATGCAACGTCTGACATGATTATTTAATTGGACATATCAACTCAAATCGTCTAGAATACAATTGTGATTATCATTGGAATAGTGAGTTAATTCAAAATTATTAGAATTAAATTACAATTCTTGGAAAAATTGTGAATTCTTTTCCATCTTGCCCTACTTTAACCGATGTTGACCCATATTAATTGATATATCAATCCTAATATGGTGTCTCCTTTCATTTCAGGATTTTGGTTGTAAGATTTTTGCTTAAACTAGGTCCAAACACCTGAATTAAATTTTTATGGCTGTTTTAAAGTATATGTTTGTTAAATTTTTAAAAAAAGTTTAAATAGCTCTCCCAAAACTCATTTTTGAGAAGTGCAAAGTTATATTATTTAAATCTCTGCTTTCTTCGGATTACGATGGATAAACATTACAATTTGTATTTCTACCCAACACATGGTAATAGAATAGTATTTATAAGTATTTTTAAATAATTACACTTTCAAAAGGCCATTATGAAGAGGGCACCTGTTTTAAAATAATTCCAAAATATATTGTTCGTTTCTATCGTTCGGCAGCTTTTTGCCTCCAATAATGTAGGCTATTTTATCTATATATGAATTTGCACAACTATTGTGTCATTATATGACATAAGTTAGTTGATGTCATGTGTTATATGTCTTGCATATCCTGGTTTAAATGCAAAAATCAATCAAACTAAAATATGATCATTTTTTAATTAGCAATCTAAATATTGTTTATTCGGTTGTAATTTAAAATTTAAGAGTTTATTAAATTACAATCTAAACATATTTTTTTAGTAATTTTTCCGGTAAAATTCAACATATAATTTTCACAAGGATAAATTTATCATTTAAAAAAAAATTAGGTTTCAAATTGAAAAAAAAAAAAAAAAAAAATATATATATATATATATATATATATATATATTTCAGCTTGCAACTTGAAAAACGATCATACTTAATGTTGTTATTATCCTTTTGAAAATCACGTGATGAGCATTTCATCAGAGAAGTCGCTAGAAAAAAAGTTTAAGTTGCTTCTTGAGAAACTCTTACACTTTTAGTTGTAATCGGATAAAAAATATATATATAGATTTCAAATTGAAAAAAAAAAAAAAATCATGCTTTAAGTTCATTTTTGCATTTACCCTAATATCTTCGCAATTACAGCCTAAATAGAGTGCAGAGATTTTGTGAAACAATTTCACAAAAAATTCCAGCACTCTGCTTCCTACTCTGTTTCGTTTTTCCTTTCCTTCTCCTCGTTCTAGAATTGGTGATGCTTATCTATCATTGACTCAATTCGCCATTAGTAGTAGCTTGGTGCTAAGTTGACTTCTTCTCGACTTTGTATCCTGGGAAACGGACGTCTCGTTAAATCACGGGCACCATATGAGGAGGCGAATCTAATTTAAAAAAACTGTGCTCCATCACAGGCCTCGACTTTCCTTCGATTTTTTCCAGACTTTCTCATAACAATTTCATCTGTCCATCGACTTTTATTACTCACATATATGAGTTGTCTCTGATAATGTTAGAATTTCAACATTAGTTTTTTTTTTTTTAAATCCAAATCAAATTTAATATTTTAATTGATATGCTAGAGGGTTTTTAGTAGATGGTAGTTTGCTCACTATATCTTGCAGGGATAAATGAATTTTGTCCAAGTCTTTTTTATTAACCTAATTAACAATATCATAAGTTTTAGGGATATAAATTTGGTGATCTAGAGACATTCTAGTTTGTGGAGAGATGGAATCATGCAGAAGTATGTGAAGTGATTGAAACGTATTGTAAGATGATGGTATCATTTTGAGTCTATAAAAATGAGCATCAAGACTGTTGATCAAATGTACTGTTAAGCGAAATGTATACGTCCATAAACTTTTAATTTTGTGTTTAGGACAATATTAGTTTGTCAAAATAGGGTCTTTTGTTCAACATCTCTTTTGTAGCTTTTTTGTTATGGGTCCGGCTATCCGTACCCCCACAAATTTCTAAACACACCCCTTTTTTTTTTAAATCAAAAATAACAAAATTACAATTTTACCCTTATGCAAAGAAGTGTGTTCGACCACCAGTCGAACACAAATCGAACACACCTCTCTGTGTTCGACCATCAGTCAAACACACTTCTTTGCATAAGGGTAAAATTGTAATTTTATTATTTTTTAAATTTTTTAAATCATTTTTTTTAAATAAGGTGTGTTTAGAAATTTGTGGGGTGCGGATAGTCGGGCCTTTTGTAATTACTTTGTTGAGTACTTTTGCTGCTTCTATTTATTTGCTTGATGAAGCAGGCCTTGAAAGCCCACTGTTTGAGAGGCCTAATATACTACTTATACTAAAAATTGAGCTGTAGTGGCCCAATATACTTATTGGTCTAAATTTAGTAGGGTGATTCTATTCACAATTTTGTTATTTTTCTCTACAATCATTATACATATGAATTCACTATTTTGATCGTTTAAATTAATTTTTTTTCCCAATCTCCAACCACCGCTTTTCTGTTCTCCTTATATGTACGCAAAAAGAGATTTTATGCACTTCAAATCTTTTTTTTTTAATTACATAAAATTATCTTTTTGCTCATTTAATATCTCAACAATTTTTTAATATCTCCAAATATTTCACTATAATAATTAACATTATAAGTTGTGAGGTAATATATGTATCTCCTTAAAATAAATTTAAAAAAATCGTTCACACGTTGAGAAACACAGGACAGTGTAGAAATTATACAATATAAAATAATTGAAGTATCAAATGTAGAAAAAAAGAGAGTCATGGTTGTAGAGGGATATACATTTTTATGAAAAATTCTAAATTCAAAATAACTTCAAATAAAATGTATGGATAATGATAAAAAAAACTAATTATTCATTTCAATCTAAATATTGTGTGACAAATTATTGAAATTCATAGTTTATGGAATAATGGAAACTGTAACGAATGTTGTTTTTGTTTGAAGAAAGAGAAAATTGATGGTTGTGATAATAAAGATGATAGAGATATAATGGTTGTAAAAAGAATAAAATATATTAAGAATAAAATAGGAAAATTAAATATATTATGGATGTGAATAGAATTACCCAATTTAATATCAATAGTTGGACTGGGTTAATATGGGTATTCATTGGGCCCATGATCTGGCCCGGCCTGTCACCAAGCATGGATCTTTACAAGGGGAAATGAGGCTCAAAGCCTCCAAACCTATCTTAACTTGTGATTTAATAAATATAATAATATTTTGTTTTTTCTACCTACATTACTTTATTTATAGTGCAAGTAATCAGTTTTGATAGATTTTTAATACAATTTTAAGTGACTTTTTTGCGTAATACTTACTAAATAAGTAATAACCAAAATGATAATATGATCGGAAACTTTAAGTATTATAGTTTCATGTTTTTTTTAATCTTGTTCATATTCTATTTCAATATTTAAAAGTGCAGAATTCATCATTAGAAAGAAAAATATGCTATCTAAATAAAGCACAATTACTAGAGAGACTATTATTGTACTACAAATTTAGGATTGACGGTTGTTCTAAAAAAAGAAAAAAAAATTATTAGCCCTCTTATAGAGTAGTTTTTCTTTTTTTCCTTATTTTTGTTTTTACTTTTGCCCTATATTTTACCATCTATTCTTTTACCTCTTATATTTTTTATTTTAATTTTACCTCCTCAAAATTAAAAAAGAATCATAAAAGTTCAGCACAAAATAAGTTCAGAAAAAGGGAAAAAAGACATTCATACATAATACATATTTACTTACATGATTAACAGGCGCGCATCTGCGCGCGCACTCTTTCTTTCAGATCCAAACATACAAAAAGACAACATCAATTTACATATTCTCAAATTTGAAGCAAACGTCACATGTGTTGCCCCATAACTCGGTCTTATGATGACGAATCTAAAATGATACAACTCTTATACCAAATTGTTTTTGGGCAAAAACTACAAGCTTACTAATTTCACTATCATCGATGAATCCATTGGAGTTTGTGTCGATTGCTTTCATAATACGATTGGCCTTCATCGTGCTGAAGCTCCCTCCAGTGGCGCGGATGGCCTCTCGAAGCTCCTCGGTACTTATTCTACCGTCTCTATCCGTGTCGAATTTCCTTAACCATCTCTTGAACTCCTCCAAAGATAGTTCAACTTTATCATTTTTATCTAAGACTCGAGGAGCAACCTTAATTGCCATTTCTTGGTGATCGACTATAGTATGTGATTGTAGATTGTTGTGAGTACACCAAAAGAATACTGCTCATGCCCTCATTTTATAGTGTATATTTTGGCCTTTAGTAAAAGTGGTAAGAAATCTAAGGATCATTGTTAAACTTTCTCTCTTGGAATCAGAATCAATTAGTGGAGTCAAAAGTGAATTCTACATATATGCAATTAGAATATGTGTAGGACAAGGATTTGAAACTACTAAAGAGTAGTGAAAATCTATGTTAATAGTAAGTTTTTATTGTAATTAAATGTCATATTAATATTAGTCAAGAAGACGTCTTGATTTGTATTCACATAAGCAACTTGTTTTTGAAGAAGATTAAAGTTTTAATTACTTTATTTTTTAAAGTTACGTGGTTTATAATGCAGTGCCTGACATGACTATTTAACTAGATATATCAACTCAATTGTTTAGAATACTTAATTGTGATTCGAACTAAAAAGGTGACCTAATTATTTGTTAAATTCGAAAAAAAATTAAAATTAAATTGCAATTCTTGAAAATTTTGAGAATTTTTTTTTTCTTTTACATCTTGCCCTATTTAAGTCAAAATTACTATTATATTACCTGATATTGCATTGATCAGTATTGACGTCCATATTGATTGATATTCAATTGTAATATGGGGTCTCCTTTCATTCACGATTTTGATGGTAAGACTTTGCTTAAACTAGGTCCAACCACCCTGAATTTAAATTTTATGGTTGTTTTAAAGAAAGTGTGTTAGTTTTTTAATACAGATTAAATAGTTTCTCCCAAAATTCATTTTTAAGAAGTGCAAAATTATGATATTTAAATCTTTACTTTCTTCGGAACATTAAAATTTGTATTTCTACCTAACACATGGTAATATAATAAGATTTATAAGTGTGTTTAAATAATCGAACTTTAAAAAGTCCATTATGAAGAGGGCAAATGTTTTAAAATAATACTCCATTATATTGTTCGTTTCTATCGTTTGTCAGCTTTTTGGCTCCAATAATGTAGAATATATTTATCTAGGAATTTTCTCAACTATTACGTCGTCATTATATGACGTAGCTTAGCTGATGTCATGTGGTATATGTCTTAGCATAATATCTTCCCAATTATTAAAGCTAAAATAGATCTAGTGAATATAAATTATTTCATAAATTTAAATTTGTAAGACGAATGGATCAACAATTCTATATATTTGTGAAAATGAATGTAATAATAGTGGTATTATCTCATATGAATTTTCGTGAAAGTTAATTTGTTTTCCACCCAAGAAAAGGCTGTCTGTCCTATGGGAAAAATGTGAGAGGTTTGAAGAAGATATTTTTCAGTTATAAAAATTATGTATAATTCTGGAAGCCACACGTTAAAAGATTTAACAACTAAATTGAGACAATATTTTAGAGTTAATTAAGGTCGTTTAGTCTTAGTAATTTATTAAAGAAAGAGTCAATATTATTATATACTTTAAGATGTGATTACTTACTGAATGTTGAAACGTGTAATGTGATATTTAAATAATTGATCGATTCCACAAACAAATTGTCAAATCCATGAATTCAATGTTTTCGAAGCTATTCATATAGTTTGAGACATGAAACCGATCGAGCCATTTGAATTAACTTTATAAAAAGACAATCTATCAAGTTTGTATGGAGAAGATGAAACAATCAAAGTCCACCTCAAGTTTTAAGTCTCAAATATTCTTATAGAATCGATGAACAGTACTGATGCATGTATTTACATTTATTCATCAAATTCAAATTAGTCTTCATTCTATATTATTTATATATATATATATATATGTGTGTGTAAATTTAAAATACTATAACATAAAATGTATATATCAAAATAGAGATACAAATATTATATATATATATCGGTGTTAATTTCGAATATGAAATGTACAAAGTTAATACATAAATAACCTGAACAATATGAATCGAGTATACAAACACATGTTAACCCAATATTAGCCAACATAAGAAAATACGATGTTGGAACATGAAACCCAATAAGTAAGCAGAAACAAAGAATTTGTACATGGATAAATTCCATCTATCCATCGACTTTTATTTGTACATGAATTTGTCACTTTAATGTTGATTTTCAACATTAACTTTTTTTTTTCCTCATCCAAATCAAATTTAATGCCTTAATTGATATGGTAAAGGAATTTTAGTAGATGGGTGTTTACTCACTAAAAGATATAACTTGATGCCTTTACCCAAAAAAAATCCAAAACAAAGAAAGGGGGGCATCCATGACATTTGAACCCAAGGCATTTCATGTGGAGGATAAAAACACGCTCCACTTAGACAACACATTTACTTTAATTATATTTATCGTACCATATATTTACTTAAAATATATTTTACCATATATATATATATATATATATACACTAAAGTTAGGCCCCAAAAATCTGTACCTTTTTTTGGGTTTGAGTCGATCGATACATTGGACTTAAAAAAAGTACGGTCGTGAGTGTTTGGTATTAATGATATGATTCTATTAGAACATCCGTATTAATTGTTGTAAGGAATGTTTTTAGAATATAAGTGAATATTTTAATAATAAAAGTTATGACAATATTATTACAGAGAGTACGGTATTTCTTAGCAATAATTAATTCTTAGGAGAGAGAGAGTGTGTGAGTATTAAAGGAAAGAAAATGTGTCTGAAGTAATTATATGGTGGGCCAATTTAATGTTTTTCCCCCCTTTTTTTAATATATTAATATTACACTACCATTATCTAATGGAGATGGCCTTAGCATCTACATTAAAGTGTTTGATACATTAATGGTAATATATTTTGTAGGATAGAAGTGTAAAAGTAAAAAATGTCCATTTAAAGATAAATTAATAATGACATTATTTAGGGCTTTCTCTCTATCTTCCCACCATCACCTTCCCGGCCCATTTTTCAAACTTCTTAATTCTACTACCCGACAATTTTAAAGAGATTTAAAAAAAAATAATAATAATAATCACTTTATACTGCTGTCATCTAATTTAGGCATTTATAAAGCAGTTCTGATTGTGGTAGCGGACGTTACAACAATAGTGGCAGTGGAGGAGATTGATTGCTGTGGTCCTTGTGGAAAAATGTGTATGGATCTAAAAGCATAGTATATATAAACGCAATAAAGCAGAGATAAACAAATGCACAATGAATTTATGATTTCTAAAAGATGAGCACTGAATTTATGAGTTCAAAGTTGTCACTTTTAGAATTAATTAGTAAAACATGGTTCTTGCATTTTGACTGAAAAATAGACAACACAAACACACAACCAACACTCCATTTGAGTAGAGTGATTTGAAAAGTGATGATATATAAGCATTGATCAAATAGAGCGAACATAGCGAACAGAACAAGGAAGAAGGCGAACTGTATAAGTAGGGAACTATAAGTCGTAGTTCGTTTAAGTTCGTCAGGTTTCTACAGAAATTCGTCAGTGTTCACTGGTGTTCGTTTGTTTGCTGGAGTTCGGAGTATAAAGGAAGTCGTGTTGTAACTAATAAACGCGCATTTCTGTTTGACTGTTTTTTATCCGTTTTTCTGTTATGATTCTGTTTTGCAGGAGGCAGTTCGTCGAGTCAGGAGTAGCAAGCGAACTAACGGAATCAACTCATAACTGATTTGGGCGGGAGTTTTACAACTTAGAGTATTATATAAAGAGAGAGATCTTCACATCTATTATCATTATCACAAAGTGTCAAGAGAGCAATTGTTGTAGAGAGAGAAACATTTGTGTTGAGAGTTTAGCTAGGTTTTGCTATTCTTGAGTTTCGTTCTCATATCGTGTTGTAAACGACTGATTGTGATTCAGTGATCAGTTCAATTGATTTCTATGTGGATGTAGGCATATTCAAGCCGAACCACGTTAATCCTTTGTGTTCTTGGTTGGTTGTTGTTTTTCTTCTTTCTTTTGGGTTCGAAGTGTTCGAACTAGTATTTTGTGTTGAATTGTTGTTTTCGTTGGTTTTTGGATCGTTTACCCAACAAAAAGAATGAATTTAAAATTCATTTATATTGTTTAAGAATTAGTTCAAAAAATAAAAAAGTGTTATATTTCAAGTTGGCATTTATTCAAACACCATTGATGGATTTACGGTTAGGAATTCCAAATTTCTCATCAAATCTATCCAGGGATAAAATCACATTTGGTCCCATAACTATTATCTTTTTCGCAATTAATCCCACAACTATTTGTTTTTTCGATTTTAGTCCTGTAACTCAAATAATAGCTCGATTTTGGTCCCAATGTCGTCGGAGATTTCAAAATCAGACGGAAAATTGTCACATGAGCTGCACGTGACATCCAATTTGGGGTTTTTCGACTGATGACTGATGACGTGATATGAGCTGTGGCATTTACTTATTTTTTTAGAATTTGTTTAAATGTTTCAACCGATAGAATAATTACAGTTCACGTCATATCATTAGTTATCGTTGGAAACCAAAAATTGAATGTCACATGCATCTCACGACAATTTTTCGATCAATTTTAAAATTCCTGGCTACATTATGATCAAAATCGAACAATTATTTAAGTTACGGGACAAAATTAAAAAAGTAAATAATTATAGGACTAATTACAAAAAAGACTATAGTTATAGAATAAAATGTGATTTTTTCCTTATATCTCCATTCAAATGGAGCCTAACATAATTAATCATTAACTCCTCTTGATAGAAGAGATCGATGTTTGCTTTTTCCAAGTATATATTCAACATCAGTTAATTCCATTGATCAGAGGATAATTGTGGGAGTCTAACTGCCAGACAACTAACGTGATTCATGATTATATCAAAATCGTTTTCAGAGACTGAATCTGATTCGAAATGGAAAACACATGAAAAGGTGGGAATAAGATTCTTTTATCCACACTGTCCGGATTCCTCGACCCACCATTTTTTACTGATACAGGAATTATCAAGATTTTAACTAGCTGTTTAATTAATTTGATTTTATCTCATATATAAATTATAAAATTCAATTTACCTAAACTCTAAATTTATTTATCTGATTTTGCAAAAGTAAATATTACTTTCAGAAGTATGATACTGTATATCACATTCATCCACTTTTTTCCTCCCAAAATCTCTCTTATTCTGTCTAACCCTAAGAGGCACCTCACCATTCTTCCTCTTCTTCCATCCTCTTTCCATCAAAAGTTGATGAGGAATAGTTCTTTAATTTTTTTTTTTTCATTTTTCTATTTAGTATTTATTTTGCGTCCTTTTGGGGGTTGGTGCTTGTATCCAAAGGCAGAATCAGGAACAAAAGTTGAGTGGGGCAATAATAATAATAATAGAATTTGAAGGGGTAACAAAATATATATGGATGAGTAAATGAAAAAATTGAAAGGGTTAGAAAAAAAATTTAAAGTTGAGGGGTCAAGCCACCCTCCCCATGTACATGGGTCCGCCCCTGCATGTGTCCACTTTCGGCTTTCCATATTGTGAGAGTTCATAGTATAAGAAGTTTTCTCAAATAAATAATTTTATTTGTACAAATTCATTTGTGGATTTTGGATTGTACATTGTGTGTTGATTCATCTCACGAATCAAAGTCTTACACTTATAGTTGAAGGATGTTTTTCTTTCCTCAAATAAGTACGAGTTTGTAGTGCAATATGAAGATTCAATTTTAACACAGTATATACGGCAAACAAGATCTTTTATACCACTTTGGTGTTTCATCTGGTGTCCCAAAATAACCACCACACGCCAAGTGTAAAGATGATATTACTCCCTCCGTCCCAAATTATTTGTCGTTTTAGCTTTTGAGATTTGTCTCAAATTATTTGACGTTATAGGAATTCAAGGCATATTTTCCCAAATTCTTCCAAATTTACCCCTATTTATTATTCCTTGTTAAATGCTCTATTATTTCAAAGTAGACATTGGAAATATGTATTATTAGATTTAAATAGGGATAGATCAGTCTTTTTGTTGGTTTCCTTAATTTGCGTGAAAAGTGTTAAAACGACAAATAATTTGGGACGGAGGGAGTATTAGTTAACACTTGACGCGAATTATATACAATGGAATATAAGATGAACACAAAAACTTATATATATGTGACCGACTCACATAAGACCTTATGTGAAATAGGGTTTATATAATCGTATGTGAGATTGATTTGACCATATTGAATGGGTTGATCGGCCGCTTTTATTAATCCATATAAACTTTGTTTTACATAAAATCTGTCTCATGTAAAACTTACTCTAAGATGAAATATGAAATTGAAATAGAAGATCCAATTCTTATATATGGAGGCCTCTTGGAGCAAAATTTCATGATTTAGGAAAGGTTGTTATTCTATTGCATGGAGGTCACTTGGAGCATATAGAATTTCACGATTTAGCAAAGATTTTGGAGTTCACTCTGGAAAGAGTATGTTTCACAATGTTTAATATTCTCTTCTCGTAGTAACAATAATTTAACCAATTTAAAATTTGATCCCTGGGAGTATTTATTTGATTAACCCTTTTTTTTTTTTGTTTTCTGGATGTTTCCACAATTAATCATTCCATTTCCCCACATATGTTTTTATTAATTTGATTTTCGCTTTCTCTTCTTCCATGTCTGGAAATTGTGGGGATTCCATCACTGAGTGTATAGAAGAGATTATATTTACAAGGCTCAATTGTATAAAAAAAATAATGACATCTATATTAATTAGTTGCAAATTTTATCTTTTTTTTTCTTTTTTGGATTTTGCAAAAGAAGCTATATAAGTTATAACCCACTCCATTTAAATTATCCAGCTCA
Organism: Scutellaria galericulata; assembly: GCA_946896805.1. Classification (NCBI taxonomy): domain Eukaryota; kingdom Viridiplantae; phylum Streptophyta; class Magnoliopsida; order Lamiales; family Lamiaceae; genus Scutellaria; species Scutellaria galericulata. The sequence continues at coordinate 18,336,377 of OX335793.1, forward strand.
ATTTATTTATCAATTACAAGAAATTAAAAATAATTACATGAATAATTCAATTTATTGAATTTTTTTGTATAAACCATTTGCATATACAAAAACAAGTTTAGTAGGCAAAAGCCTGTATTAAATCAAGTCATATATATTTTAGAGATACTTTTCAAAATATCACTTGATAGAGATCTATTAATATTTAAAGAGAATGTTATCTTTAATGGACCCAATTGAACAACACAACTTGCCCCTTTTCTTTTCTCTTCAACTGATACACAATCCACTTTTCTTAACAAATCATTAATAAATTACAGAATACTAACTAAACACGTTGCAATGTGCCACGAGCTCCACGTTACCCCCCCCCCCCCTCCTTTTATAACCCAATCCAAATTCACCGATGACTAATTTGAGCAGTGTGAGTTTATTTTTTCCAAATTTGGCATGCTAATTATCATTATCTCAATTTTCACCTGATTTTGTTTAAAATTTGATTTTTATTTACACAGACGTTGAAATTGCTAACATAGATTTTTCAACTTCGACTTCCACATTGAAAAAAATTGACATTCCAAGAATAATCGAACCAAATTTGAAAAAACAAAAAGATTGTCGAAGACCAAAATTAGAGTACGTAAAAATGATGTAAAAAAATTAACAAAAGGATGAAAAGGGGAAAATAAATTGACATTCCAAGAATAATCGAACCAAATTTGAAAAAACAAAAAGATTGTCGAAGACCAAAATTAGAGTACGTAAAAATGATGTAAAAAAATTAACAAAAGGATGAAAAGTGAAATTTTCCCCTTGGGACAACAATTCAGCCTCTCTAAGTTGCGACCATCTTATAAACCCTGAGATATACTCAATGCTCAATTTGAATTTAGATCCACTAATATCATTAGGAAAGCACCACCACAAAAGCAAGCAAAGATTTTATTTGATTCTCATTCCAATAAGATCTAATAGCTATAAAACTAGGGCATTGTTTAGCATTTTCTAACCACCCCTGAATAAATACTTATCATCACACAAACACACATAAATGGCGATAGTTCGTTCAGGAAGTGATGAAAATGAGATATCCTTAGAAGAATTCAAGAAATGGTTGAAGCAATTCGATAAGGATAAGGACGGGCGGATAAGCGTGGAGGAGCTCCGATCAGCCATCAAAGCAAGCGGAGGCTGGTGGTTCTGCAAACGCAAGGCCAAACGTGGTCTCAAGCTGGCTGACAAAAACCTTAACGGCCTCATCGATGATCACGAAATTAGTAATCTTGTCGACTTTGCAAGCAAGTATTTAGGTGTAAGGATTGTTAATACCTAAGTAATCATATTTCTTCACCTATATACTAGAGATCTTGTCTTGAACTAAATTAATACTTAACCAAGTTTAACCTTAATTATGCTAGTATGTTATGTATGTATGTATGTATGTATAAACCTTCTTTATTAGAGAGGAAGTCAGGGTTGGAACTCGATCCCTTAATTCCTGTAATCTTTTTGAGGAAGAGTTTGAATAGTTATCTTTTGATTTGTGAAAATTAATAAAATTGTAGTGATGTATATATATATATATATATATATATATATATATATATATATATATATATATATAAATGTTTTGTAGTTTGCATGATTTTCTTAACTAAATCTTGTCTCTCGACGTGACTATGACCTCTTTTTAGTTTTTACGTTAATACTTTTGTAATATATATATATTTTTTTGGAATGAGTGATTCACTAATTAATTGATAGTAATATGTTTACTTCTAACACCATAATTTTTATAATTTATATACTTGCTGTGAAAACTATTATTCATGTGAACAAAAATGTCATCACTTATTTATTTATTTGGAGACGAGATGTTATCACTTATTTAAATTAAAGTATATAATTAGTGATAATAACATTCATATCTTCACCTTAGCAAAAATGCAAGAACAATAATAGAGAGTACGTACTTTATAAAAGAAGTACTTAGTGCTAATTAAGGTGATCACTCTTTTATTATCATCATCATCATTATATTATATTATATTATATTATATTATATTATTATTATTATTATTATTATTATTATTTAGACGCACTACAATAAAACCACTCACTTGAAGTGGTATGATGAGATACATCTCATTAACCTAAACAAAAATATCATGTAACATCATAAAAAAAAATTAAAACTTCATATTATTAACTCATGCATGCACATTCGAGAAACACAAATACTTCTTAATATATTCTAGAAAAAAAATTAAACTTTGGTACATATCAATTTGTGATTAAATTTATTTATGATTTTTTAAATTATACTAATTTAGCTCATAATTGAAAATCAAATTTCTCTTTCCTTTTTTTTTTTTTTTTTTGAGGTAAAACTTCTCTTCCCTAAACATCCTCTCTCATTTATTCCATTTTATTGATGATAATAATTGAAAATTAAAATCTACATACATCAATATAATATACTTATTCATTAATTTTGTGTATCAAATTCATACAGAAGTATGTATTCTTCTTAAAAATATATATTTTTTACTTATTATTTTGTATTATTGAAATTAATCATTAGAAATTTACTTTTTTTTTATTCTATATATATTTTAGTTTTATTATATTCATTTCGTAAATTTATTATTTTGGCAAATTCATGAAATACACAGATACAAACCTTACTAATATAAATATCAAATTACATTATATTTAAATATTAAATTATATATATATATATATAATTATTTTAGTGATCAGGGACCGTTCTGCAACTTCTTATTGAAGAACTTTTGGGACTGGATCGGATTCGACATTAAAAGCGATAGAAAATACTGAGACAAGTCCATGTTGCTTGTTGGTACAAGTAAATATAGAATAAGATAAATAGTGATTGGAATTGCTTCATTTATGATATCTTAATTCTCAATTTGAATTCTGTACTTTATGTGATTCTCCGATGTTCAATCAATCTCGTTTTTTTTTTTTTTTTTTTTAATATTATATTATGATACATTGTAAATTTGGTCAAAATAAATTCAGGGATTGTACTATTGTTCCGCAATAATAAGAATGCCCCCCATAATTTACAAAAATAAAGGGAGATGCCATTTGGATATAATCTAGCTGGAATCAGGGATAGTTTTGGAACATTACGAAATCTTTTAGCTCAAGTGGCTCCTATCTTTATAAATATGCAAATTGAATTGACCAAGGTTCAAACTTGGATACCCAAATATTCCTAGTATTTATTGTCTTCTTTTTCCTACTCTCCCAACTCAATAAAAAAAAATGGTAGTTTGGATGCAAAAATTAGAATCTTTCTCTTATTTAATTTTGTGTATTACTGAAATGCCCTTTGGTCATTTTCTAATTAGTATCACACTTTAATAGTTCATGAATAATATTCCATTTTAGTAAATAAATTTAAAAGTTAAAAATATATTCATATAACTGTATGACTAAGTAGTTGACATATTAAAATGACAAATCTGAAAACTACGAAAAGTGAAATATTGTAAAATTATAGGGCAGAACTGAAAGTGAAGGTATGTGCATTAAAAAACATAAAAATATTAACTTTATATATATAATTTAGTTTGATGTATATGTCACATGTATAAAATATTAACTGCTTTGTAATTTGAGTAAGTTTCTTGTGAGACCGTCTTACGGATTTTTATTGCATTACGTGAGATAAGACAACCCACAACCCAACGTGAAACCGTCTCACATGAATTTTTGTGTTGTAATTTTTGGCAATTTACATCCTGAAATATAGGAAGAAAAAAATATTCATGAGATACCCAATAAATGGTGTACAGAAGTTTTTGTGCCAATAAATTTGGGCAAGTTCAAGCATCAAAATTGCCCTTATTTCTTAATTTGATCATAAAAAATAAAAACAAAAATTCGTGCAAGTGTAGCTCCATAAAGAGATTCGGCTGTTGATAGGATATTTCGGTTATAAAAATTATGCTTAAAGCATCTTCCCTAGTCCCTACATGGCTACTTCTTTCCTAATTTAAAAGGTCCAATTGCAATAACACAGTTGTATATGATATAATTATATAATTGAGATAATACAAACGTAGTATGAGAATTAAATCGAAAAAGCAATGTTGATCAGATGTGTATAAAAAAAGAATGAAACCCATTAAAGGATTTACAAGCTTAGAAGTCTAAGTACATGTATGGTAAAATCTTACACTCCACAATCTCATAATAGATATGGATAGATTTTCACTATTTATGGGTATATTTTCAAAGACCATATTCAAATTTTGAGTTTCCCCATCCTAATTAATTAATCATATCTTACCCCAAATCATTTTAATTCACTTTTGACTCCATTAATAGATTCTGATTCCAGGTTGGGCAACCTGATGATTAGATGCCACAACACTTTTACTAAGTACCCAAATATACACTATAAATTGAGGGCCTAAGTGGTATTACTTTGGCATACACACAACAATCTACAATCACAAAATACTACACCAAGAAATGCCAATTAAGGTTTTTCCTCGTGCCTCAAATGATAAAGTTGAACTCTCTACTGAGGAGTTCAAGAAATGGTTAATGAGATCCAACAAAAATAAAGATAGCAAGATCAGCACGAAGGAGCTACGAGAGGCCATTCGCTCCACCGGAGGGAACTTCAGCAAGATGAAGGCCAAGCACATAATGAAGGCCATCGACACTAATTCCGATGGGTTTATCGAAGACAATGAAATTAGTAAGCTTGCCGTCTATGCACAAAAGCAATTTGGTTTGAGGATTGTATCCTTTTAGATTCTTGACCTAAGTTGGGCAACGTTGTATGTGTAGTTTGCTTCAAAATCTATGTAAATGTGTTTTAATGTAGTCTTTATGAGTGTTTGGGTCTGAAACAAAGAGTGCGCGCGCAGATGTGCGCCCGTCCGTTGAACATGTATTGTATATGAATGTTTTTTTTTTTTGTCCGGCTATCCGCACCCTCAATTCTTCTAAACACACCCCAGTTTTAAAAAAAATAATTTAAAAAATTCAAAAAAAACTAAAATTTCAATTTTACGCTTATCAATTTAAAAAAAAAAAAAAAAAACTTAAAATTTTTCTCCCATTTCTTCCCCAAACCCATCTGCTTGCTTCTCCCTTCTTCTTCTTCCTTTTTTTTTTTTTTTCTTTCTTTCATTACTCAAACCTTAAAATCGTAAGGGGATAACGTATGAAAAACTAATCTATGAGTTAACAAACTATATAATAATAGTGTAAAATCGTATAAAAAGAACGAAAAAAAAAAACACAAATCTGGGACCCGTTCGACCCTGGTTTGTCGAACGCAAAGAGGTGTGTTCGACTGGTGTTCGAACACACATCTTTGTGTTTGACTGGTGTTCAATTGATCGAACACACCTCTCTGTGTTCAAACACCAGTCGAACACACTTCTTTGCATAAGGGTAAAATTGTAATTTTGTTATTTTTCAAATTTTTTTAATAAAAAATAAAAAATAAAAAAATTGGGGTGTGTTTAGAAGAATTGGGGGTGCGGATAGCCGGACCCTTTTTTTTTCCCACACGTTTTGCCACGAACAATTTTGCCTTTTTATTTTATTTTATTTGAAGGGCAAAACTAAAAAGAATAATTAAACATAGAAAGTAAAAAAGTAACATTATTTGTCCAAGGGTCTTGCGGATACAACAAGCAGAGCATCTGGTTTATATAATTTACTTACCCATAAAATGAATCTTACATATTATATACGATAAATTATTATATAATGAGCCTGAAAATAATATACCTTTCAAATTTATCCTGAATTACAGATACACCCAATCAATATAAGTATGAAATAAAATAAACATCAACCAGTACTAGTTTTTTTCTTAAAACACAAAGATTATTTTTAATCTTTAAAGTTTTCATTATTATTATTTTTTTATTATTTTATAATCAACCATCACCTAATATTGTATTCTTTCTAATACTCTTTTTTCTTCTACAGTTTCTGATGAATTACTCTAAAATTATAATATTATTCCAAAAAGAGAAGCTGGAAATATGAAGGCTTTATAAACATCTTCAAGCACTCAAAAGAACAACACTTAAGAACAGTTTTTGCACTCTTATTACCTGGTAATGAAGAAATTTCTATAGAAGAGACGAGGAAATTTGAGCCGTTCAAATGACGCCCATAACCCGCTGAGTTTGCAGAGAAACGATCCAGTGTCCAACTATAAACAGACACCAAGTGTACAAAAGATACGAAAATATCCAATAGTGAAACGTAAACTCAATGAATTGATTAAAGGAAGAGTCTACTCAACATTTAAATGATACTGTGAAACTTCTATACCAAAAAATCAATGTGCCCTAATTTTACAATTTACAAAATCTGTCCCATGAGAGGAAATTCAATGAAAATGTTCACTTTTTGCTATAATAACAATATACGTCTCCCTACATTGACAAAAATTTGTAAAAGCTGATTCAACTTCCCTTGCAATATCAATCCAAAATCGCCTCGTGAGGTTTGAGGGTAAAAAAAAAACGTGACCTCTAGATGGTAAATTTTGTACAAGGCTACAAGCGATTCAACAATGGTTGAAATTAGAGAGAAATTGCGTTCGAGGATGAAGTTCCTCACTTTCACTACTGCCCTGGATATAAAAGAACAAACAAGAAAGAAAAAAAATTGTGATTTAATTGAACAAATCGTAGAAAGCCTGTTGTTTTATCGGACGTGGGAGAGATCTATTGCAGAGGTAATTTGTGTCGATTTTCCCCATGAATATTGTTCATTAACTCCTATATAAATCAAACCACATTCATTAACAAATCTTCATTTCCTTCATCAGCACTATACATTCTGTAAGAATTTTTTTCACCTAGAAAGAGATAAATAAATAAAGGGCTACTATTCAAAAACAATCTGAAGTATGACCGTTATTCAATTTGCAACCTAAACCTTGTTTTTTATCCGGTTGCACCCAGAAGTCCAAGAGTTTTTCAAAAACTCATTTTCAGGCCATTTTTCAAGCAAAACAATGGACTTGCACATCTTATGGGTTACCATGTCTTTTGACCTTTTCTTTTCTATTACTTAAAATACAAGTTTGCCCTTTAAAAATATATTTACCCTTGTGACTAGCGCGTGCAAGTCACGTGCTTTGCTTTAGGCCTGAAAAATGACCTGAAAATGGATTTAGGTTGCACTTTGAAAAACTCTTAAGACTTTAAGGCACAGTCGGATAAAAAAAAGTTTAGATTCCAAATTGAAAAACGGTCATACTTTAGGTTTTTTTTAATATTAACCCATAAGTAAATTATTAACACGCAATAATTGGAAGTTACCTCAACACTTTGATTGTTAAAGATAATGTCTTGCTGGCTTTGCCTTCACTTAAAAATTAAAAACCTTAAGGCTCGATTAAAGGTGGTGGCATTTTCCAGTAATTCCATGAATTGAAGTCTTCCTGAGACCAAAGATTAACAAGATAAATATCGGGCATGAAGTGAAAACATATACAATTTAAAAAACAAACCTCCTCACAAGTTGATATGATGGGGAACATGCCATGAACGAGGGCATGAAGAGCCAGGTAAGATTTGGTGTCAACACGACGGTTTACAGCAATCTCACCCTACAGATATTGTCGTAAAAACTGAGAGAACATCCTAAACCTGGACAACCTCATACATATGAAAACATTCCTTACATACCTTCGGGTTTATGATAAATATTTTCCCGATCGGAATGCCGACCTTAAGATAGCTGACCTCATCGGTGTCTCTGTTTCCAAAACCAGCATAGAATGGATTTCTATCAGGAGGAAACAAGGCCTTGATGTCCTGTGAAATCAACGACAAATCAGATTCTACCTTTTCCAAGTAAATATAGATTAATTAATTAAAAAAATGTAGTACTATCAATCGAGGTATTAAAAGGAAAAAATCAGGTAACAAACCTCCAAGCAAGCAATTTTGAATTCATGAGGAGCTCTTCTAACAACTGCAAAAGCAAAGTGCAGAGAGATCCTTAATAAGTTGTAATAAATATTATTTGTGGAAAGCTTTCTACCAAATATTAAATGCATAAAATAGAAGATACTTGTATGCAAATAAGTAAAAGAACATAGAGATAATGAGCAACCTTCACGAAATAAAGAAGGAAAAAGTCCATCAGGGGAGATGACAACTGGTCCATCTGGTAAGGCTTTTCCATCCTGATAAATAAATGAACGGGTTAAATTGTGCACATATATGGGTGAAAGAACCGAAATACAAAAAAGATGTCTGTTATGAAAATTTAGATTTTCATAGCTCCACTAAGAAATTAAAAATTGTGTTTGCTATTAATATGTTTAATTGTTCATTACCTGTTTGATATTAAAAAGGAATTGTCGGGTAATGAAGGACTGAGAAATCGAACGTGCACTCAAGAAAAGTAACTGATATCCGTTCTCCTGCACCTCAGGAAACACAAAAGGTATCAAGAGACGATCCAAATATTAGTTTCAAGATCATTCTATTAGATAAAAGCATAATATGCACAAAGCAAAGCTAAAAATGATGTTATAAGTGAAATAACAAAAAAAAGGTTCTAGACGATTATTGAGATATTAATGGACCTTGATTGCTGAGAAGAGATGTGCAACACCTGTCTGCGACCAATCCATACCAACCAACGGCATGACCTGACCTAGAAGATCAGAACTGCGTCGCAAGAACAACCAATAAGAATCGGATAGAGCAGAAGGCATTTACAATTAACCAAAGGTAATGCTTATGATAGAATTGATAAAAAGAAAGATATGAATGGCATCAAGCATGTGACAAATCAAGAAATCAAGAATATCTTTACCGGGTAATGGTCCCATCAACATCAGATATCACAATTTTAGTGTCCCATCTCCAAAGAAAAATCCGGGCATCAACCTGAATGCATAAACTTCAAGTCAAACAAACAACAAAATGAGTGTAGTTTTCAGATTCTTATAAAACAACAAAAGAAAAAAGTAACCTGTTGCTTGCCCAGCATCGAGGTTGAAAAGGTGAATACCACTATATTCTTTCCTTGTTTTAAATTTAAGGATGCCAGCTGTTCGGACGTTGGAGTAATTGTTCTTACGTTCTTCTTGGTTACCTTCACTTTGGGCACATCTGGCCCCCTCTCCAAATCACTAGAGTTATCTAGAATCTCACCGCCATTTGAGCTTTCACAGCCGTTCATGTCTACATCAGGAACTTTCCTTCCTCTTGATCTCTTAAAAGGGAAGGCCCAATTTCTTCTGCTTCCTTCTAAAGAATCCGTGGATGTAGGACTCCCTGAAAGACTTTTCAGTGTCAACGTAGATAATATCATGTTCAAATGTGCATGAAATTTTAAGTATTTGAAGATTTCACATTCGTACAATAAAAGAACCTAGATAGTCTATACGCCTCCCTATATGGTTCTAAACTTATAGACACCATCTGCATTTTCGTAGATTAAATTTTCAAAGAAAAAGAGACCAAACAATGGAAGTATGGAATTATCCATATCCGAGGAGTATGTCAGTGGACAGAATGGTTAACTTCATAAAGCTCTACAAACTACTGTCACCTTAATAGTCAACTGGAATCTAAAAGCAACGAGCAAGTATTAAATGGACTTTCAATACACTTTCATAATGAAAATGCAATTATAAACAAGCTTTAGCAGAATAAACATAGAATAAGAATAACCATAAGATCCAATTACACATAACATCAATGGATGCTTTCATCTGAGCAGCTACAAGAATATCATTGTCTTACCAATGGTTGGGTTAGCAGATTCCTCTTCGCTCTCCCTCGTAATTCGAGCACCAGGGGATTGATGATCCTTACATGTACCTGAATTCATACCTGGGCTCGTCGAAGGGTTGGTAGAGCAACCCAAATCACTTGCTTCAAGATTATTACTGAGAGGCTCTATGACGGGCAATGATTTTGCCATTCTAGTAAGTTTCCCATTGTGAGCTTGGCCGGTTTCGCTAATGCAAGCATCACTAGATACAGAGCATAACCTTCTTGGCTGCAGATTAGCATCATTTAAATAGTCATCTATAACAGACTGGTCTAACGAATAACCAGAGCAATATACTCCCTCAGTCTCTTTGTCCACATGATCTGAATGACTAAACTCTCTATGCTTGGCATTAGTGGAATCAAGTTCTTCTTCAATTCTCGATGCTTGGATACATGGTGGAATAGAATCACAACTTTGGGGATCAAGAACAGGCTCTGTAGAGGATTCATGCTTCTGTTTTAGCCCCAAAACATTTTGTTCATCCAACGATGAACAAGTTGAAATGCTCAAACCAGAGGCGGCCGGAATACTCTGTGGGCCAATGTCCTTAAGGGGATCGTTCGATTGGTGAAGACAAACTAATTGTGAAAAACATTCGGTCACAAAGCTTTCTGATGCACCACCCATAGGTCCACCACCGAATGACATCTTTTCCTCATGAATAAATCTAAACTGATCCTCTTTGCTTAAACATTCTTGAATTTCTGACAGACCATTGAGCTGGTCGATGGAGTTTTGAATTTCTGAATCCGATTTTACAACCTCGGAGACGATACTAACAGAACTCACATGGTAATCTGATTTACTTGCATCAGTCATCACCGAATCTGAATTCGACAAACCGGTATCTTCTCTAACAGTTTCAACTGAAGTGGTTGTTTTGACAATGTACTCAGAAGTTACACATTTTGTTTCAAAATCCTTAGAAACATGATCTGTATCATCATCATGACTAGAACCACCAACCGGAAATTCTTCAATGACTCCATTTTTCGATGTATCTGCTACTGGTAACAGTGAGGCCTTCTCTTTCTTGGCCCTGGGCGAATCAAGATTAGTAGACCATTTCAAGTCCAAGAGATCAGCCGTAAACTCAGCAAGCTCCAAAGATTCCATCCTACCAACCCCTGGTGCATCTTCTTTCTCCTGAACTTCTTCCTCTGACGATGATCTCCTCCCAAAAACAAACCCTAAAATTTGAGAACGGCGAGAGTTGGCCCTAGTCACAGCATTTCTCTCATTTTTAACCGACTCAGGCCAATCAGAATCATAGTTGCAACTCTTCGCTTTCAGAGGCAATCTATTCCTACATTGCCCTTCCATATCCTCACTAGACGAGGATGGAGGAGAAGACATGCACTCGATTTCCTCTACTTCAACCTCCCTCAGAAAGAAAGCTTCTCCCTTATGATCCAAATGCATATGAAAATCAGCATCAACATCATTGACACTAATGCTAACCACCTTCTCTCTGGATTTCAACACCCCCTGAAACTTCCCAAACCGAACATACCACGGCGAAGATTTGTAGCTCCCATCTGGCTGCTCCACAACAATTATGTCCACAGCACCACCAAATGGATGAAAGGGCCCAGAGACAGTATACACACTTTTGCTGATGTAGCTACCTATTCTCCCCACAGCTTGCATTTTGAAAGAATTAAAGAATGGTACACACCTTCCCAACCAACTAATAGAATCTTGAAATCGCATCAAATAGAAAATCCAAAACCTTCAACCTAAAGTGATCGATCAAGAATCCAAAAGCTCCCCTCTTTCCTCCTCTGCTTTTCGAAGGTAATTCAAAATCCACGGAAACCCCAAATCAAGAAAAACAATAAAAATCACAACTGTGCCAACCCCAGATGAATGCAAAGAGAACTGGCCCCTAAATTCAAAGATTAAAAAAAGGAACTCTGATAAGATATTCAACGAATAAACACAGAACCGACAATTGATTAATAAGAAGAATCCATTAAAAATATCAAGGCAAGAAAAGAAATCCAGCTCAAGAAAGTTGTCAAAATCAAGAATTTATAATCAAACGACATACCCACATGCGAAGAACACTCATACAAACAATAAACCGCCAAAGGGTGGGCGTTGAACAACAGTTGGTCTGGAAAGCATATTCCTTTGCAGATTATGCGAATGATTCCCCGTATTTATACTCATACGCTAAATATTGCCACCCCCACAAAAGCAATTGAAAATAGACAGATTTTATTATTATTATTATTACATTTATCGTCCAACGACAGACGCGAACAAAAGAGCGGCGCATGCGAAGACATGTTTAGAGAAAGAAGAAGGTGCTGGGGGCATCCATGGCAAGAAAATGATTGCAAGAAAGAGGAATGGGAGAGGAGAAATTGTTGAATGAGAAGTTTCTAGTTATCGCTGCTTTTTTGGGGCTCTTGCAATTACTATATTTTTGGGGCGAATTACATAGGATCATAAGTGGTTTTTTGTCATAAATTTTCTTGGAAAAAGTGGGGATGATCAGATGCAGATTTGCAATGACACGTCAGATCTATTTGAATGAGTTTGGTGCAAGATGTTAATATGTTGGATCATTTTTCATATTGTTTAATTTTAATTTTGTAGACATTATGTTTGATGATTTTATTTTTATCACATCAATCTTAATATATATATATATATATATATATATATATATATGTGTGTGTGTGTGGATAAGATAGTTTTAGATGGAAACAATATTTAGAATATAAAGGAGCTAATAATGCATCAAATGTAGTCACATTTCTATTAATAGAGTTTGGTTTTTGTGTTTAATTTTTTATTTCGTTATTTTTAATCTAAATCATGTATTAATTAGTGATACATTTGATTATTTTGAAATATAAAATGAAATATAATTTAAAAAAATGTAATAAAAGAATTTGTGCACTATATTTATTATTTGTGTGTTTGTGTAAAATTTCCCGTAGATAATGATGGAACCTGTTTTCCTGACAGAAAATAGAATATGTTTTGAATATTATATGCAGATAAACTACAAAATACAATATCAAGCACTTACAGAAAAGATAAATTGAAAGGAAATATATATTCCCACTTTCAAACAAGGAATAGGGGAATCTGATCTTCTAAACGATGTCATTTTTTTATTTTTTTTTCAACTCTCAAATTTTGGGAAAGGGCAAGGAGGCAAACGCGCAATTGTCTCCTTTCGGGTTCAAATTTTAAGACTAAATTTTACTCCCTCCATTCCTAATTAAGTGACGTCCTACAGCTCTACACACAGATTAAGAATAATTTTATTTTCTTAATATACCCCTCATTAATTAAGCTTTTTTTTTACCATAATTATTATTGATGCATGTCTCTATTGAAAACATAGGTATTATACAATGTATTTAATTTAGACATTAATTAATCATAGGGTATATATGGAAATAATGCACAAAACGTCAATTAAATAGGAAAAATTTTAAAGTTTCAAAACGTCACTTAAAAATGAATGGAGGGAGTATTATTTTTATTTTTTCTTATAAAACGATATTAGAACTAAAATCTAGTAATACTCGCAACTTCCTTGCAAAAAGAATTCATTTCATCAAATTAAAATTAAGGGTAATTCTACAATACATTGTTGTATTAATAAATCGGTGTTTTTTTATTGTGGTAACTTCTCTAAAAGATCATTTTTGTGTTTTGAGTTGTGGGCTTGACTGTTGGGTTTTTTTACACTCATTTTAAATATTGGGTTGCAACAGGCTTTTCAGCATGCATTTGATTTTGCTTGCATTACACCACACTCAAACCATTATAAATGAATTATGGTGAAAGTATTGATCTTGCTACATGCATTTCGTTTACATGAATTAAACGACACCAACAGTTGTATTGATTTAATTAATCATTGTAAATCAATTATTATGTATGTATAAATCCAAATCATTGTAAATGAATTATCACAAAAAATTTGGTTCATTTTGAATTTATTAATACTTAATATTATATGCATTTTGTTTGGATGAATTAAACTACACCAACAGTTGTATTGATTTAAATAATCATTGTAAATTAATTATTATGTATATATAAATCCAAACCATTATAAATGAATTATCACAAAAATATTGGTTCATTCTGAATTTATTAATATTTAGTATTTGAAATGAAACGTGTATAAACAATGAATTGTTTTAATGTTAATCATGTATTAAGACATCCACATCATGGGATTCGGATGATGGTGGCATTAGGTTGTATGGTAACCGAAGATGAAATCAAATATTTATTTCATAGATTTAATATTCTATTTTACCTAGATAATATTTTGTGAAATATAATGTGCAACATGCGTATGAAATCCAAATCTAAGTCATATATTATTAAGATACGAATATCCATTCAAATCAAATCCAAATCTGAAAATGGCTTCATATACCAACATGCGTATCAGTTATTGTAATTAAATCATATACAATGTATGAACATATCAAAAATATATCCAAATCGTAATCTTTATAATCATAAATGTGGTAAATCATAAATCATATACAATCCGCTAAAATAGGATGCAACCAATATCCGATGAAATATCCACCACACAACAACAATGATTTTTAAATGGATGCAAAAACGATTGTGAACGATGATGACATGCAACCGATGCAATGATTTTGAATTCATGTATAATTAATTACTACAATACATTACCAAATTAACATCACAACACCAAAAATGGACGCAACAATTATTTTGAATGCATGCCAACAAATAATTAATAATAATACATTACCAAATTAACCTCACAATACCAAAATGGATGCAATGGACATAATTTTTAAATGGATGCAACAATGATTTAATTTTGCACGGTGATGACATGCGGCTGATGCAATGATTTTGAATGTATGTATCAATGAATTAATAACAATACACTGTCGAATTAATAACACAACACCAAGATGGATGCAACAATGATTTTTAAATGGATGCAAAACTGATTTTGAACGGTGATGCCATGCAACCGATTCAATGATTTTGAATGCTTGTATCAATGAATTAATAACAATACATTCCCAAATTAACATCACAACATCAAAATGAATACAACAATGATTAAAAATGTATGCCGGCCTAAAAATTAATAATAATACATTAGCAAATCTTTAAAAAATAATACATTACCAAAAAAATGGATGCAACGGACAATGATTTTGAAATGGATGAATCAAAGATTTTTAAATGGATGCTAATAAATCAATTAATAATAATATATCACCAAACTAACCTCACAACACCAAGATAGATGTAATAATGATTTTGAATTGCATACCAACAAATCATTTTATAACAATATATTACCAAATTAACCACACAACATCAAAGTAGATTCACGCACAATGATTTTCAATTTTGATGGGATGCATGTATCAATTAATTAATCATAATATATTTAAATTGATTCAAAAATGTGTCATTGATATACGACTTTTTAGTGTAAGGTAATGTAACATTGTTACATTTATTTTGTATGTGTGTATCCCAAATGATTTTAGTGTAAGGTAATGTAACATTGTTACATTTATTTTGTATGTGTGTATCCCAAATGATTTGTGATAGAAGCACATTACACAATTTTGTGAATTTTACATTGCATTGATTCATAGAGAAACTAACGAATCAAATGAGTTGATTACTTTGTGGTATTTCAAATAATCATAGACAACCAAACTTGTTAAAGATACAGTCATGAGTTGTGGATGCAGTTTAGCAGTACAGTTCAGAAGCAGTTTATCAAAAAATTTAATGAGATGATTTCATAACAAATACCCAAACATATCGAATATGGGTCTCAAATGATTCGTAATAACGAGATGCATTATACCAACAAATTCGATTGCGGTTTTATGGTTGCAAGTTATTACTATATACAATCAATGAAGAAGATAGATATTGACTACATTGTCTATGCTATTATAGTTGTTGGGGGGAATTCTTAGTTTTTACAGCCATAATTTCTGAAGACAGGTAAAAATATTAAAATGAAAATGAAGGTCATGATGCAATGATTCAAGATCCAATAACTGAAATTAGTGGTGTATTAATACAATGGTGTACTATAAAAGGATTCTAAAATTAAATATTCACTCCTATTTGAAAAGTGAAAGTTAATTTATACTGAAAAAAATATTTTTTTTTGACATTCATCTTTTTCTGAGTTTTTTTTTTTCAATATTTTGAGTTCTTTTTTTTATTCTCCATAGTGTCTTTATGTGGGATTTGTAATAGGAATTTCCAAACCTTGTCGGTATTTATGTGGGATTTGTGATGTGAATTTCCAAACCTCATCAATATTCTTATAAGAAACTTAAGATTAGTTGTAACAAAACTTTGATGATGGATCAATCGATAAAATGAAAGGACATTAATTAGTGATATTTCAATGCTAACAAAAGGTTGATAAAAAAAAATGGAGAAATATAATGATGCGGATATGAAAATTAAATTCTCCATCACAAATTAGTGAATTATATAAAAGAATTAATTGGTTTAGAAGTCTTCATTTCAGGTATTTGTATCTATTTTACAAGGGTGAAAATTAAAAAAAGACAGTTTCTTTCTGGCTAATATAAAAGCTCTAATTACATAAGATATTTAGGCTCATTAATTCCAGATTTATTGAAATCGGTCGTGAGAATATCCACAATATATATATATATATATATATAAGAATGTTTTCGTTTACAATTCCTTCATTGTCTAACTACTTTAGCTAGTAGTTTGTTATACCCCGCCAGATTCATCCGAGCTGGATTTAACCAGACTTTAAACCGGAAGCAAAGAGTGGAGAGTTGAGCGCTGGACCGGGCCAGGAGGGTCTGACCTGACCAGAGTGGAAGACCAGACGAGGGGTGCCGAGTTTCCATGAAGCCAGATATGGTCACCCGATCCGACCAGAAGTTAGGACGACCCGACCAGAATCAGTTCGGCAAGGACAGACCTAAAACATAACTAAACGCTGACGCTCAGACGACTAGGAATCCCGCATAAGAAGAGTAGACAAGACAATTTAATTCAAGTAATCTCCAGGAAAAGAAACAAATCAAGATCAAATCGTATTTGATTTAGATAGATTTTAATCCGATTTTTCCTTATCTAGACCTTAAAATTGGGGGATTTGAGTCTTTTTCCTTAAGTTTCGTATCTTTGTATTTAGCCTATAAATAGGGCCATGAATCCTCGTTGAAGGGGTTGCGAAATCATTGTATTCAAGCACTTAGAGAACTCATTTCTCTCAAATTCAATATAAAACGTTCTGTCCGGCCAGAATCAGCCGACCAGAACAAGCCTAACAAATTTGCTCGAGTAGGCACCGACACAGTTGTTTTCTTATTTTATTCGGTTTTGATATTCTTTACTCAGTTCGATTTCCTTGAGCCGGATCGCTATTTTTCGATGTTAGACTAAGATTTTGTACTCTACAAAATTTGACGTCAACATAGTTGATAAGTTTGTTTTGTGCAAGCTTGCAAATTAGAGGTGTGACAAATTGTATCGAAACCAATTATCAACTAAAAGATCAGAAACTAATTATTATGTGAGATAGAGTGCTACATATACGACATTGCTTCTTAAATTCTTGACAAAATAATAATCTTGTATTTTAATGTGTCTTAAACTTATGCAAAAGTAAAATAAAATAAAATAAAAAATCATGTGCATTCAATTAATGTAGTTGTTAAAGCTGGTGGGAAATTTTAAATGGATATAGTTGACTGTCATTATCAACTGTTCAAATAGGGAGATGAGGAATGGGCAAAAGAGATGGAGATGAACATTTATAATTTATTATCCCCATGCAGATTGCAAGACAATTTGTACAAAACCATATATGATACTCTATGTATGAAGGCTTTGTTGTATTGTACCTCATAAATATAGAAAGCCTTTTTTGGATGTAAATTGATGGAACTCATAGAGAAGGAATTTTACATTTATTACTTTTTTTTTTATAAAAAAAGTAAAATAGGTTAAATCATAATAACAACTTATACATACATGGTAAGCATGCATTGAATAAATATAAATCTATATGTAGAATGGGACGGAGATCTCATCAAGGCGTAACCATGATCTTCATCTCAATCATCAATTCATTCATTTAAATTCGATCAAACCAATCTGAAATTTCAATTCGGCAAAAAATAAAACCAAATCAATTGTATCAATTCGATTTGGTTTTATCATATATATATATATATATATATATATATATATATTGGTCAAATTGGATTTTTAGGATTAATAACTTTATGCACGACATATCACACAAGACACAAATTTGAAATCATAAAAAATTGTTGAACTTGTTGAAAATAATTTAAGTTCTTACTTAAAAAATGACTATTTCATAAAAACTAAAAGTAACTACAAGTTGAGAAAAATAATTATTATATATTATTTAGTTTTCGGTTGGGCTCGATTTTCCATCTCTAAAAATGGTTTCAAAATTTAAAACCGAAATCTAACTAATTTCCCACCGGATTGAGATGGAAATTATTTACCAACCCAAAACCAAAAACAAGAAGAAAAAAAAAACATATTGAGCCTATTACAACATCCAATGTAGGATCTATTAGCAACACCCCAAACGAGGATCAGTATGGCCCAAATTTAAAATCTTCATTTGATCATCTTTTTATCACTTATTAAAATCTTGAGATTTTGAGAAACGTACAAATTATAGATCACTTGTTCGTTTACTCCTTTGTCCTTTTTGATATTTGCATCAATTATTCAAACTTGTTTACATCGCAATGGGCTAACGAGGCCCAACTTAATTTTATTCCATTTTGTTAAAAAATGGCCATGGCCCATAGCTTAACTGAAGAATAATAACTATAATCCAATCACTTATTCTAAAATACAAATGTTTACTCACTCATCAGTAGCAGCATATGTTAATTTGTCTATCACTGATTCTCGTATTTGAAATACGTGGTTATTATATTGACAAATTAAAAATACACATTAATATGTATTTGGATAGGTAAGCATTTCCTGTTTTAAAATATTATATATATTGTTTTTTTTTAATTAAAATGGGTTGATTAACAAAAAAACAAAAACCTTCATTTTAAATTTAAATATAGGAGTAATCTGGTAGAAGTAGAACGTCATGATCAGGATGAATTTAAATTGGAAATTCTATATATTTTGTAATTTTCAATTTATTGAGAAATAATCAATTCCAAAACAAATTTAGGTTAATTTTAAATTGAAAACCAAGTAAAATTAAAGTTAAAAGAAATACCAGATGTAAAGAAAATCTCGTATAATACCTATTTGGCCCTTTAAAAGATCAATTCATTTCATTCATCTCGACGGTGTCTCGATTTGATAATTTACTATATAAATGTATATTTTACTTTAGGAATGTACACGTGTATACCACATTAAATGCAAAATAAATTAAATATGATATTAAAATACGATTAAAAAAAGGAGTTCATATGTTAAAAGAATGCTCCTTCCAAGTTCCATTTATGTATTGGTTTTTCACAAGGATTAAGAATGTTTTTGGAAGAGAACTAATCAAGTAATTCTGTTTTTTTTTTTTAAACTTGAAATCCGATTAATTTGAAGGTAACAATTTCGATCATTCTAAGATGTTCATACAGATCGTGAAATGTGTTTGACCGACTCGATTTTGAAGTTGGATCAACTCATACATGTCACTTAGGGGTGGGAATAGGTTAGGTCAAACTAAACTTCTTATCGGTTGGTTTAGGTCTGAAATATAAATACTAGATCTAAGTTTGACATATTGCACATGAAAGACTTTATATTTAGTTCGAGTCTGATCTGTTTTGTGGATATGTGTGACCTAAAGCCTATCAAAAGCCTACAAAATTATCTAACATAGAATTTTTTTTCTTCCAAAAACTAAACTTCCTTTTAAATTTAGAGAATTACACCAAGAAACATGAAAACAGTATAAAATATAAAACATAAATTAGACTACACATATATACAACTATAAAAGATATCAAGTATATCATATATTTTATATAAATGTTATAAATAGGCCGATCTATTATACATTTTTAAGGCTCGAGTTTAGTCTATATTCATAAATAGGCTTTATAAAAAGTCTTAGTCTCAAGAAGTTGGACCGAACTATATCAATAATAAACTAAGGCCACGTTTGGTTCGTAGGTTGAAAATGTTTAGGTTGTTTTAGGTTTTCGGGCTTTTACTGTTTATCAAAGACAAAATAGCATTTTTTGAGTATTTAGTATGTAGGTTTTGGGGTTGGTTTGATTTAAATTTTATGTTTGGTTTAAATGTTTATGGGTGTATAAATGTATATTAATTTATCATTGTGTGTTTGGTTTGGTTGTTTGATATTGATAAAAAATGTAAAAAATCATTTTTACCCTCCTCTCTTTAAAAAATAATATTATAAGATACATGAGGAATATAGAAAATAAGGAAATGGATAGTGTAATTAATAGCATCTTCCTCAATTTGGTTCGATCTACCCACTCTCTGCTTCATTAAAAATCATCCAACGAAAGATTTTGTAAGAACTGGAAGAACCCGATGGAATAATGTGTTCGAATTGAAGAAGAGTAATAGTGATTTGCTATATCGTTTACCACAACGTTGAATCGAATGGCAAAAACATCTACTGTTGCCTTCACATTTAGGACAATCAACTAATTGAGCTTTTGGGTGAATTCATGGAGCTCTTACTTTGAAGAGGTGTTTGAGAGTATCACACCGAAGCTTTCCCTTCATAGAAATGTCGAGTAGGTAAGTAGTCTATATATATATGGATGGCAGTTATGTAATTGCGAGGAAAATTAAGGACAGTTTTGCCAATTGAATGGATAAAGTAAGGGCAACAAAGGGAGTTCACAAAATACACTATTCATTAGTTTCTAAACCCATCAATTTTTAAGGGTTTAGAAAAAAGGTGTTTGAACACCCTAAACCAACCAAAGAAGCACGGGCCAATTTCGAAATTCGGGCCCAAAACATATAAAGCAAACAAAGGTGGTGGTTTATAAGCCCAAACCACCCTAAACCAACTAACCAAACATAGCCTAAGTAGTCTAGACTACCCCACGCCTACACGTCACAATCAAGGATTTGAACACTCCACAAGTCTACACAATTAACTTTCAGTATACTTTGCAACAATCTTATTTTTCATCTAGTCATGTGTGAATTTCTTGATTAACTATATTTAATGAGTGTTATATTATTTGATGTATTCAATATTTATTTTTAGTATGGACATATAAATAAATGATTTGAAAACGAAATATATATTTATAACATTCGGAATAAAATAAAATATAAAGTATTTATATATGAAAAAGGAAACACGTATGAAAAGAATATGACAAAAAATCATATGCCTCCAACCCGACCCGGCGCGTGGGCCACTCCCACGTGCCCTTGTCGTGCGTCCACGCGTGCGCACATGTTGGTATCACACATTTGTTCTAAAGATATCACACATATACTCTTCAAGTATCAAATATCTTTAGCTCATGTTTGTAATACCTATAAAACAAATGTGTGATACCTCAAAACCGCGTGCCCATGCACCTATGTTGCGCGCCCACACCACGCGCCCATGCGCCCACACCCGCGCGCGTATCTCACAAGTCTAAAGGTATCACACATATACTCTTCAGGTATCATACATATACTCTTCAGGTATCACATATGTATAATACCTATAGAACAAATGTGTGATACCTCAAAACCGCGCGCACCCATGTTGTGTTCCCCCACCGCGCGCCCATGTGCCCACACCCACCGCGCGCGCACCTTACAAATTTAAAGATATCACACATATATTCTTCAGGTATCAAATACCTTTAGTTCATGTTTGTAATATTTATAGAACAAATCTGTAATACCTCAACAATATATGTGCGAAAATATATATATATATATATATATATATGTGCGGGGGTCGGAGCGGGTCGGGAGCACATATCCCCAGGGACACACAAGTGTCACTCAAAGAATATAGTACAAAATCTCAATTTACCTTGATCAGTTCATCTTTTGTTGAGTCTTCTATGGGAAATGAAGTCACGTCCACTTTCAAATTTCAATTAAAATCGGCAATTAGATCCTTCTTTTCCAAATTTCCCTTTCTCGAGCCCATTACTTGCTTTTGTCATTTCATTGCTTTTGCTCTTTCCGAAAATCTAATAAAGCCATCTATAATTAGATTAAATAATTTAAATTGCTCTTTACAAATGTTTTAACATTAAATTACATTGGATAATACATTCATTCCCCACGTAAATGCGAACACTTATATTTCTATAAAATAATAGATACGATACTGCATATTTGATCGGCCCAAGTAAAAATGGTTAGAAATCATGGGTTAATAAGGTTGTTATTGACTGATCTTTAATCAATTTTTACAAGTTGTTTTGTTTGATGTAAATAAAAATAAATTAGCAAAATTGAAATCTACATTTTGAATAGATGAATTTAGTGTATTTATATTCTCAAAACTACGGTGGATAGGATAACAGAACTGTCTAATATATATATATATATATATATATATATATATATATATATATATATATATATATATATATATATACTTTATGATACAATTAAATGGTTTTTCTTTTATTACTTCTAATAATCTTACAAGTCTGCACGTGCCACATTTGTCTCATCTTTTTAACTCAAAATCAATCATCTCATTCACCTCAATTAAAATTAGCATTCTACATCATATCCAACAACCAATTGTAGTCATATTGTTCGTCAATAACTTTTGGATTGTTGAGCTACAATGTCAAAGTTCAAAAATGATTACATTTTATCTTCCGAACAAATAATGTAACTGATCTTAACTTTATTCGTGTCCTATTGACTGTTGATTTGAAAGTATAATTTCATTTCCCAACATAAATTTTCATCTATTGCATATATACAAGACTAGGTTAAACATGTCTTCCATCGATCATCCTTGTGGATATAAATTAATCATGATTAGACCAATGAAAATAACCCTAAAACCACTTAGTTGGAGAGTGAAGAAAGGGGCCAAAAGTACCAAATGCATTATTGTTAGCATTGATTGATTTTGTACTTAATTTGATACTCACAAGCAGAGGCGGAGGTAGGATTTTTACTCAGGGACCCGACTAACAATAATGTAGAATGTAAATAATAATATAATTCTAGATTACAAGTAAACATAATTAATATAAACATTGACAAAGTAAAATATATTAACTTAATTATAATAACACTCAAAATGAGAAACTAATACAAGTCCATCATAACATCTCTCTTCTATTTTTCATATTCTGGTACCCGTTGCATGATAGCTTCATTGCTGACTTTAATAAATACATCCTTTTCAATGTATGCTATCAAACAATCATTCAACAGCTGGTCTCCCATTCGGTTGCGTAGTGAACTTTTGATGATTTTCATTGCAGAAAAAACTCTTTTTACTGTTGCAGTGGCTACTGGTAAGATCAATGACAACTTAACTAGCAAATAAACCAATGGAAAAACGTCATGTTTTCTTGTCGCAACCATCTTTTGAGCAAGACCTCCTATTCCTGCCACTTCAGAGAATTTTCCATCCAAACGCACATCAAAAATAAAGTTCTCAAGTTGAGTTTCAAGTTCATATAATGCAACTTTAGAAAATTCAGATGGATAAAACTTTGCAAGATGAAACAGCTTTTTCTTATCAAATGCAGAAAATGAGTTTCTAGGATCCAAACATGTCATAGATAAAAGCAACTCTGTATTCACTTCGTCAAAACGGTTATCTAACTGCATGGCTTGCTTGTCAATCATTGAGGCAAATAACTCAACTCGATAATAATGAAAATTGGTCATATCTTCAACATTACGTCTTGATCTTCCACGAGCTGCATATACATCATCCATGTTAAGTAAGACTATCTCATGTTTGCAACAAAATTCATAAACATCACTGAGCAAACTATCCCAACCATCATCTCTCATTGCTTGCAAACGAGTTTTTGATACTTTGACAAGATTCATTGCATTGACAATATCTTGATCTTTTCTTTGTAGAACTTGCAACAATTCATGTGTGATTCCTAAAATTTTCCACATTAGATGCAATATGAAAACAAAGTCAAACCTCTTTATAATGTCAAGCAAATCAAAAGCTTCACCCCTTTGTAGATTATCATTACCATACTTCCTAATATAGTCAAGTACCTCATCTACAGAAGAAAACAATTCCATCAACTTGATGATAGTACCATAATGAGTCACAAGAGATGCACATGCAACAAATTAAACTCCATCATCGTTACTTGCCAAGACCCACAACCACAGCCCTTTTGGCCATATTCATGATTGCCATTTTACTTTTCCAAGTCTTTTGGCTTCACAAGGAAAACATATATATGTTGTAGAAGCAATTATCTTTTATTACACCCTTTTTCTACATCCTGCAATATATATAGATATGCGCCACGTACGTGTGTTTAGAGCCGCCAGCATATTATCATTATTTTTTTAATATAATTATCTTTGATTTATTACGAAGATGCATGGTAATATTATATTCTATTATAGTTTACTAAATTGCTAACTAAGATAAGAGAGAATAGGAAAAAATCAAGAAAATAAATTCCAACAAAAGATATACAAAAAAATTAGTTTCAAATTATGAATCATATGGACTCCAACTCCATTGAACAACCGTCATTTCTTGTTCCAAAAAAATATAGCAGCATACTACATATTTTTGGGCTAATTATTTATATCATTCTTGAATTTTAATATATTTGCATAAACTACACCTATAAGTTTACAAATTAAATAAATATATCCACTTTTTATTCCATGTAGGCTATGTAGCAAATTATAATTATTAAGAGAATTATGAGGGAGAAGAAGAAGAAGAATGAGGTAACTCAAATCTAGTATATTTTGTGTAATGAAACTTAACCACAATCAAAACTCATTCACAAGTCTCTATATTTTGTGTGAGTTCAATTTGAATTGACATGTTACACATAAATGATCCGTGAAATAATCTTATAAAAGTCATATTTAATTTCTTGAAATTTTATATTGAAATACTTAATAATAAATTAGGCCAAATGAAAAGAAAATGTTTGATGACACAAGAAATGAATGTCAACATAGTTTGGCAATCTTAATCGATGCCTGAAAATGAATGAAGTACGTATATCATTCACACACACAATAAAAATAGTAGGCAGTACCATCACACGAGTTGTTTGAAAGTAACATTTCAAAGATGAGATACATAAATGTTGCAATTTGCATTGTGAAATTCTCATGTGCTCTGGAAAAATGGTCCCTGGTTAGTTGAGATAAGTTCACGTGTGTGGTCTTCTCGAAGGTTTCGATTTCACACATAACATATGTTGCAATCCTAAAATTAATTAACATCAAATTAATAAAGAAAACATCGATATTTAAATTGATTGTTAGCACCTATCGGCTATAAAATTGTATAAGTTATAATTATTTAATTTTCTTCTTTGTTTCTTGTTTTCAATTTCGTATTTTATTTATTTTTAAGTTTGATATATTATGTATACATATGTATATATATATGTACTTTTTTTTTTATTATTCGCTTTTTTTATGAGAAATTGTTTGGTTTCCACACATTTTTTTAATATCCCTCTATATTTTATTATAAAATAATTATCACAAAAATCATGAATTTTCTTCAAATTGTAAATTTCACATCCAAAAATATATATATAGATTACATGTGTAAATTAAAAAAAGAAGAAATATAATTAAGTTGAGATCAAGACTGCTACTAAATATATGTAGCCATCATTTCGAAATAATGAAAAAAAACCAAAAAAAAACAAAATTTGTCAAACTATAATAAAAACTGCATTTATTTTCCATTAATAAATATGGTTGATGTTCCCTAATTTAGAAAAAGAAAAACTAACACGTTGTCTATTGACTTAGATTTAATTCGTGCAATTGCACGAGTTTCATTTAACATTTATCTAATTTTTATTTTATAAGCATTGTTATTTCATATGTGTTTGTTGATTTATATGTATGATATTTTTTTCTATATCCTTAAAATAATCTTTTTCATTGTTTTTAGTTTTTTATTTTTTATTTGATTTTTAGCACAAAATTGTTAATAGCTAGTTCTTTATAGGTATTTTAATTGTTGGATTAGATATTTTCATATCTTTCTTTAAAAAGTATAGAATAAATCTCATTTTTATAGCTCGAAGACATCTGTTCTATTCTGATTTTGCCTTTGAGTGCTCTTTTTATTAGGTTTACATAATGATTTCATTTGTAAACATCATTTGTAAAACAATAGAACATCATCTATTTTTTCTACAATTTCCGATATGACCCACTTTCAAACTTGCAAATCTATCTACGTCCCAATGTAAACATATCCTAAAGTTTTTTTAGCACCTATTTTTTGTTAATGTCATACTTTTGTAGGAGCATTGATGTTTACTTTTTTTTTTTTTTTCAATTTGAAATGTTTGACAAAAACAATTATTAAAGTTTGGAACCAAATATTTCATATAGAAAAAAGCAATACAACATTAGCAATCTCTTCCAAGCATTTGTAACTTACATATTTAGTTTTTTCAAAGCATTTATTTTGTGTAGAGTAATGAGATATGTATTTAATTGGTATTAATTTTTTGATATTTCATAAATAAAATGTTTTTTTTAAGGAAGACACTTGACAACATTGTAGAGTTACAAGTGTCATCACTTGAGAGAACCAAACCACACTTTTATATTTGATATTTCATAAATAAAATGTTTTTTAGGAAAGACACTTGGCAACATTGTAGAGCTTCAATCACTTGAGAGAACCAAACCACACTTTTATATATATAATGCTTAATTATGGAAAGTCGGGCTTCGAAGAAATCAACTCTACTAAATGTTATTCAAAGAAAAACACGTTCCTGCTTAATTATGCTTCACTTACATTAAATGTTATTTTTTTCTAGTAACCTCTTAACTATTATCGAAAGATGACTTAATATAAAATTTCAAGTTACATTATTAAATATATTTATTCCATAATCCATGGGCAAATAAGAAATCGATTATGTTTATGGGACTAGTTAGTATTTATTATTTTCATACTTAATTCATATTAAATCTCTCACTTGAACTAATACAAAAAATTGGAACAAAAAAATTGAGTTTTATGTGTATCTTTTAATAGTACTACTATATTAATGATCTCACTTTAGTATTTTGTATAATAGAAAACATTTAATCGTCTGCTTTTCTGAAATGAGAAATTAAAATGTTACTTTTTGAACTTTACACTTAGAAGTGGTTAAGATAATTACTAATATGAAAAAAAGTTGATCGAAATCGGTTAATGGCTAAAGAGTGTAGGAAGATTATTGACCAATCCTTTTCATATAGAAAATCAAT
Organism: Scutellaria galericulata; assembly: GCA_946896805.1. Lineage (NCBI taxonomy): Eukaryota > Viridiplantae > Streptophyta > Magnoliopsida > Lamiales > Lamiaceae > Scutellaria > Scutellaria galericulata. Next base: position 18,363,644 of record OX335793.1, read on the forward strand.
TGCTCAATTTGTTTGCAAGTCATTCTCTTCTGTTGTCTACTTCATTAGAATGGTTCTCTCTTTGAATCATTTGAATTCTAATAATGAACGATTTATCTTCGTTTAAAAACTCATCAAATTAATAACTAATAAATAATCTCATCATTACTCCTATGTAACTTTTTCAATCCACAATAAATGTCATCCAACTATACTAATAACTTCACTGGTGAACCTCAATAACTAATTAATTTTAGTCTAATTAATATAGAGTAACACTTTTGTGCACTAATTGCATAGGAGTGAAATTCGTGCAATCCATACATTTATGTTATAAATATAATACTCTTATGCATGTTCATTTTAAAAGGTACAGATATTTGTATATAAAGGTACTATATTTATAATACAAAGATATGGATTGTACGAATTTCACTTTGATCTATGCAACTGGTACACAAAAGTTTTTGTGATTAATATAAGGATAAATTTTCATTTTTACACACAACAAAAAAACAGAAAACAAAAAACACGTACATAATGAAAGTCTGAAAAGTATACTCCCTCCGTCCCACAAAGATAGGTCTATTACTATATTAGTGTAGTTTTTAACTTGTAATTCCATATATGCCCTTATTTATTTTTTAGGAAAAAAAAAAGTTGCATTGAATGTGTGGTCTTCATTTGTTCATTTTTGACAAATTCTCATAATCATTTCGTATTTCCAAATTTTCATTAATGATTAAATTGCCTCTCTTCCTCAAAAGTAGAAAAATGTATCTTGAGGCAAACAATATTATTAATGCAATATTACAAGTATGAAAATAATTTTTGTTTCAATTTATGAAACTTCAAAATTGGAGTAGAATTAATTCTTTGAATAATTAATGTATGTTAAGGGTATAACTGAAACTTCAAAAAATTTCTTAATCCGTGTGAAAATAGAACTAGGCCTATTTTTATGGGGACGGTGTTAGTAATAAAGAAAGCAAAACCAAAAAGGGCCTTATAATTAATTTTCATAATATCCCAAAAATATTTTTTTTTAAAATCTTGAATTATGAACTCATGATATCCAATCATTCGTACTAAGGGGGTGTTTGCAAAAGTTTTCCACATCTTAAATAAGCTGTCAAAAGCTGAAAAAGTAATTGGGAGGCTGCTTTTGACAATTTATTTAAGCTGTGAGAATTTTTTACAAACACCCCCAAAACATGATAACGAATTCTTGATAGCTTCTCATATACAAATATCATGTATACTATTTTATACAATGGAAAATCATAAAAAATTCAGCAAAAAAAGAAAAAAAAAAAATCTTCCTAATTATTATGGCACCTTGATTGTATCTTCAGTCCCAATAGATTTCTTGCAATGAGCAATAGCAGCTTGAATCGCAGCTTGCAGCTCTTCCATGGTGCTATCACTCGCCGACGTCGGAGTTGCAGTTCCACTCGCTATCAACAGCCCACTGTTCGTCGGAGAAGTTCTCATCGACACCGGCGCTGAGAATTCCCCTCTCCTCCCTCTCAGCTCCTTCTTCTTCGATCTCAGCCGTAGATTCCCCGAATACGAGTACGGCGGTTGCCGGAGAAACTCGCCGGAGCTTCCTCGCTTGTTCCTCAGAGAGAGAAACGGTTTCACGAATCTCATGTACCTCTTGAAGAGGTCGAATTTCGACGATTTCGATCTCTTCTCGTGTGTTTGATGATCGTCGTCGTCTTTCTCTTCATCATCGTGGAACCCTAATTTCGATCTCCATTTGGGGATTCCGAAGAGAGAGAATGATTTCGACTTTCCTCTCCCCTTTCCTTCCAACACGTGGCGGCTCCGGTGGTGATCGTTAATGGTGGAGTATTCTTCGCTGCTCGATGTGGAGCTTGTTTTGTTGTTGGTATTGTTGCCGTGGTCTTCTCGTAATAATTCCTTGATCGGAAGGGTAAAACTGTCCAGGGAATTGGTGGAGGAGCGGGGCGAGACTGGGAGGTGGGAGAGGAGGTGGAGGGGGAGGAGGTGGCCGTGGAAGAAGATCTCGTCCGCCGGAGATAGGTCGATGGCGGCGGCGAGCGGCGGCGCCGGGGAGGAGATTTTGGCGGCGGAGGGGTGGAGGGAGATGGTGAAGGAGAATTCATGGGAAGGGGATGAGGAGGCGGAGGGGGGTGAGGAGTTGGGTTGTACCTGCTGCTTTGGGTGTTGTACGTCTTTTTTGGCTTGAATATTCTTCTTCTTCTCTTCTTCTTCATCTTCAATTCTCAGCATTTGATGATGCTGTCCTTCCATGGCCAATTCAGGCTGGGGAAAATGTGTGGAATTTCTGTGTTCCTAATTTTCTGGTTTTATTTAATTTTGAGGGAGATAAGGATAATGAGAGAGAAGTGGAGGTTGGTTGTCTATAGTTTGGAGTCTAGGCTTAAACAGTCTTTTGCATGCATTGTACCAATTATATTTATGGGCTTACTCGTATTAGGGCATGTGGAGGAAGCTACTTGGTGGGGTCTTTTTATTTACCGATTACAATCTATTCTTTCTCATCTTCTCATGTTACATTTTCTATTTCATGATATTTAATACACGATGTCATATCATACACATGACCTGTGATGATTTATTTGGAACTGAAATTATCAAGATGTATGTATTGAATTATGGAAGTACCAATATTGGTAGAGCATAGTTTTCGATTAATCAATATATGTGATATTGCTTTACTTTTTTGTTGTGAAGAAGAATATGATGATCTTCTAAGATAGCATGAAGTTTTACTCAAATGTCATATGCTAGTCATTTTGGGGAATAGCTCCCACACAATATCTTACAAAGAATCTGATTTTTAAAAGAGATGGATATGCTAAATATAAATAGATTTATAATCTTTTTATCACACACAACATATAAAACTCCAACACGCAAGAATATATAGAAAACAAGAAATAATAATATGATAAAACCATGACATGTATAAAATAATATCATCAATAGATACTTGAAGTTGGAATACGGAGCATACAATTTGAAAGGAAATAAAAGAACAAATTGATGATATACTATATGTAGACCTCTAAAGGTAGGTAATATTCATGTTGAATGTATATATGCATACAATTTGAGTATTTGTCAATTATGTAATGGTTCAATACACTATATATACACTATATATATATATATATATATGAGGAGAAAAATGGGTAAATAACTAAATTACTAAATTATCCCAATGTTTTGGAATGGAAGTGATCCATTGGCAGCTGTAGGAGAGGGGTAAGGAAGTAATTTCAATGATGAGCGTTCTCCCTCTCTCTGAGAAAGAAGGAGCTTAATTAGAGGGTTAGAATGGAATATATAATTTTGTTTTCAACAGTGGAAGTAGATGTTGTGATATAGATTAATCATACAACTTTCACAGGCTCCAATTTCTTTCTTGTACGCATCCATACTTTGAAATTAATTTTAATATTTTGAATTTATTATAACATTTCTCAGTTTCATCTGTTTGTTTTCTTCTCAGTAATGACAAAAAACTTTGAAAATTAATTAAATTGTCTTGCATCAACTATTCATAATCACAATCATTGAACAAGTTTCCTTGCTTCATAGTGATTTGGATGGCGAATTACAAAAATATAATAAGAAAAAAAAATTAACATGTTACCTACTCACATAAAATAAATTAAGAAGAAATTTTGTATGTTTCCATTCAAGTCCTAACTCAAACACAAAAATTTATATAAGATCGTTTCACATATATAATTTTGTAAAATATATTCATTATCCTTCACCACTCGTAAAATCATTATATTTCGCAAAAGAAGAATACAAAAGTTAATAGAGGTAAGATTTTACATGGATGTAACAAATGTTGCTAATATTTAATTTCCATGTGGTGTTATGACACATCATTGTCCAAGTGTTGACAACCATGTAACTATGCTCTTTTTTCACTTGTCTTTTAATTGCAAAGAACAATAGACGTTTTTGGATGAATAGTTCACGGAATTCTTAGCAATTGAAGTTTAGATATTTTAGAGAAAATAGAGTAGCCACATATATATCTATCTATTACCTATATAAAACTGTGGATGTTTATTACAAAATATGGATTGTCGAATATACCCCTGTCAAAAATTATTATTTAAGGTTATAATAGTAATTTCGTATTTAAATAAATTTATATTAGAATCCTAACTAATTCAAAATCTTATAGAATCCTATTATAATTAAAAATTCGATTTAGCAAAGTACTATTATCAGTACTATACGTACATAGATTGAAATAACGTAGAGATGGAAATTTTTATGTTCATATACAGAGTATCAAGTTGTACTAGTTGATGGAAACATGCATGACGGTGAATTAACAATTATGTGGGCAACATTACAACTATTATGCTAATAATTATGTCACCTAAACCTAAATCTTCTTAAATAATAGAATCAAGGAAGTTTCTTACTTGCTACCTTGTGTTATGTTATGTTTCCTTCATTTTATTATAATTTAGTTAAGACTAATAATGGTTAATTAAAATTATTTTTCATCTCAAACTATGTGTCTGTTGTCTGTTGATTTTGGTCCTATAAGTATCATAATTTTTCAATTTAGTTACACGTACAACATAGAAAATTTGTCCGATTTCAATGCAATTTTGATTGGAAAATTCTAATTTCAACGGAAAATGGCTTTCCAATGACCTGGAAGTGTTGTAGCGACATGTGTCAATCAATAAGAATTTGGCACATGTTACCACATCAGTTTAAGGTCCTCAGAAAGCCTCAATTCGACGAAATTGGATTGAAATCAGACAGATTCTTTAATTGTGGGGCTAATTGAAAATCATGATAATTATGAGACCAAATCAAAAGACACCATAGTTATGGGACGAAAAAATGATTTTATTTAACCCAAACACGCAATATCTCATTTTCTAAAAGGAAGTACTTAATAAAGTGCTGATTTGTAAAAATATTTGGAAAATATTTTCTACCCATTTTTTCAACTGTGACCCGTCATGTTTTCAGAGTTTCGATCTTGAAGCTTAAGATCAATTTATTTATATATAGGTAAATTAATTAAGATTATAAGCATCTCGTGAAGAAATCGTGATAAAGGTGTTTGGTGGCTGAATTTTAAGTCTCTATACACAAAGATTTGAATGGATTTTGTACCAACTAATGTCCAGCGTAATTGCAAATGATTCGTTGTCGAGAAAGACCAGTTTGTCCCCACACTGCTATGTGCATGCATGTAATGTTTTCATCAATCCTCAGACAACATGAACCGATTAACTCTCTGTGACTTCTGAAATTCTTCCTCGGACTATCACTTTACCTTTCTACTTAATAATTGGAATTCCAACCTTTTTCGAGTTTAAAGTAGGTTTAAATAAGTTGCATTGTCAATTTACATGAAGGGTAAATTACAGGAGAAGGTTATCTATCATCTCCGATCCCATGACTCGAGGCTACGTGTGAACAGTCGATCGATTCGGTCTACAATCTAATCGAAAACTGAAATATTATATTTTAGTGAATCAAATTGATATGTAGAACGATTCCAAAAAATTTCAGATCAGGTGCAATTTTGTCGGTTTGGTCACAAACTAAGAAAATCGAAAATCAAAATCTTCTATTTAGAAAACCGAGCCAAACATATTTATAAATCGGTTCTGAAATTTAAGACTGAACCAACATCCACACAAAAATCGAACCAAACCGAATTACTCAGTTCGCTTTTGTTCACTCTTGTTCGAGGGTGAATCAGGGTAGCTGATAAAATATCGGATATCTGAATTATAAAATATGAAAGAAATATTATATGATGGTTGATAATGAGTAAAGAATTAAAATGAGAATTTCACCCAAAATTCGAATTGAGAGTCGTTACAAATGAGTTATGTCAAAGAATTGATGTGACAAGTTAACTATGAAAATGGCAAGACAATGTTGATCCATTGGCATAGGACAATTGGAATCTTTGAATTTTATCTCATTCTACCTACTTACATGTGATCCATAGTATGAAATGTCTCGAACACAAAGAATAACGATTAGAAGCAGGTTTTATCATCTGGTAAAACATATCATGTATTATTTAGTAATAATAATATCATTAAAGATACATAGTTTGGTAAGGTGGGGCCAGGACACAAGTGTAGACTATGGTCCATAAGACCATGATGTCTTAGAAAAACTTTGTTTGCTAAGTTAAGGTCGACATCTCAATCATGGAGGCATTATTTTGGTGGACACTCATCTTTTCCAATTAACCACTCAAATACCATTTGGTATATATGTTAAAGATAAGAGAAATTGGAGTAGATTGCAAAGTTTTTGTCTTATTTCACGTTGCTTGTTGCCTTCTCTTCCGATGACTCTTATGTCCCCATGGAAAAGCACAACTTTTCTAGTCTAGTGCCTATTCACAATAGCTCAAAAAGGAGATAATGATTTCTCACTAATCATCCATCTTTTTGCCCAACCAACACATTCATTTCAGTCGAACACGAGCCCATCTAGCTCGTCCCGTTAAATCGAACCTGCAGTTCTTCAATAATGCTGTTACAAGATTTCAATTCGAACTAGAATTCATAATCCTTATCATCATGGTATAAACAAGAGAGATTCCTATTTAAGTAGAAGACAACAAAGTGGGATGAGTGTCTGAATTTTGGACCATTTGATATTGATTAATATACTAAACTATCAAACAGGCAAAGTGGAGTTACAGCTCCATATCATGAAGGTGGTTCTTCTTTATATGTAGTGTTTGATAAAGAATTTACTTAGTGCAATACTATTCTACAATGTCACTATCAATATGGAGTCAAAAAGGGTTCCAAGACCATGTCTTTACGTTTAATACGGCAAATAAACGAACCAATATCGATGCCCCACACAACCAACATAATAAAAAAAGGCAGATAGTGAAAGTAGACTCATCAAATTCCTCACAAAAAAAGATACATAAAAGTACACAAAAGTGAAGTATAATATTATAACTTCCTCACTCAGAGAAGAAAGAATGTAAAACAATGTTACATCGAGAAATTAATGTTGTCCTAAGAAACTCTAGTCGAACATTCTATGAGACAATATTACAACAAGGATAGCTTTGAATTGTTGTTAGCTATGTGAGGGGAAAGTATTATGATGAGTAAAATGTACTCAGATAAGCAAATGAGTTATCTCTGATCTGTTCTATGGTGATTGTACATAAGGAGACTTACTCGTTTTTTGGTTGGACGATGGTGTATCCACATTTTATCGACTTGTTATCAAAGGTTCAAACTCCACAGCTCATTGATCTTCATCTTTAAGTCCCAACTTGGTAAAAGCAAAAACACGGTCTTGATTAAACTATTCACATTAGGGTCCCAATTACCCTTACTAATTTGTGACAACAAAATGGAATGAATCTTGCTTGGCTTTCTCGGTTATGATTGGTTAGAGAATGCTAGCATTAACGGGCTGAACTTGCTCGTGGAGATCGACTAGTCACTTCCACTACTATACCTTCCAGCTGGTAAAATAGGGAAATACAGAAAAGCCATAAATAAAGTTGCAAGATTACTTAATTAAGTATAATATGGACATAAGTTAACGAGAATAAGTATACCTCCAGAAGGTCTTTTCCCTTCCATGGCCTCTTTCTTCTCTTGGCAGCTCTGGCAAAGGAAAGGACCATCCCAAGGCCGTAATTTTCTTGAATTAACCGTTCCTGCGTGTATGGAGATGCCTTCTCCGGGTTTTATCTCTGTTTGGCAAACTGCACATATGAACAGCTTAAACATGTTGCAAATCGGGTACTTTGAGTCCAACCTGTAGCACACAACAAACAAATTGAATTGTCAAAATCTCGTTATCTGAAAAGGCATAGGAGAGTATTAAATAAAACACCCTTCAGACCTTTCTGAAAGTAAAGCTGATCCTTCTTCAAAGAGTTCCTCCACCACATCTGGTTCACAATATTCATCCTTGCCAGCCTGAGAAGATGATTCTGATGGCTTTTTTCGAAACATTGCCTTAAAGACTCTTTTTCCTTGCTTCTTTTGAGGTGCTTTTGGAGGATCAGGCTTCTCAGGAGGTTGTATATCTACGACAATACAGGTTGTATCATCTCGTAGACCTTTCACCTGTACGGCTTCCTGCAAATATAATAAGGGGGGAGTTGAATAACCAAATACAGCACAAGGCCAAGTGACATATCGAAAAATGTGTAGAAATATTACTTTGACAATTTGTGAAGCTGCAGCCTCTGCCGGCATCCCTCTACAACACTCAAAAGCTGTTTCCGCAGATAATGCGTCCCAAACACCATCACTTGAGATAATAAGCCTTCCACCGGTTGATGATAGCTGCAGACATGAAAAATGAAGTGATTTAGCATAAGAATTGTTCTTATTCACAATCACAAATGTGAATCAATTGCTCTGTATTTAGTTTCATGGAAAATTAACTAAAATGACCAAAAATAAAATAAAATAACTCATATATTTTAGGTGGGATCAGGGTCTACTTGAATTGGGATAGTCGATCACATTTTTTTTTCTCGATCAAACTCGTGGACATTCATTGATAATCACATTCTTGGATTCCATGGCCCAAAAATTCTAAATCCATCTATCAAAAATCTAGGGTCCATACTCCAAACAGTGAAAGAATATGCAAAGGAAGAAAGCCCGTTCTTAACATACATTATATTCTTGAGTAAATCAAACTTTTTGAATAGAAATACTCCAATATCTTCAAAGAGTAATTTGAATGTGGAAATAATATTCAAGTTCCGAAACAAACTCATCACATTATAGCCCAAAGACTAAGTTTTATAGGCTATATTTCGTTATTTATATTGTTTCTGTAAAATAGCTTAGCCTTCCATTGGCCTTGTGAAATAACAAGGGCACAGGTTAATATAGCTTTTCAACCAGAGTAAAATACATTCAGTGTGTCACAATAGACAGAATGGCACAGATCCAGAGTTTCATGATAGAAACGAACCTTTACTTGCTTTACATGGGGTACAGGAACTATGAACTCTCCGACATCCATATCACCAATGGATCGTGAAAGACACAAGCCACCAGGCCAACATCTTAATGGACCAATCTACACAGAAGCAGAACATTTGCAATAATTAAAAACTACAGATAAAAAAAGGAAAATTAATTGAAAATTATAGACCCTTAGCCTAATAATTTTTTTTCCCTTGATTGCCAAAACTGAAAAAAGTATTAAATTGCATCCCTTGCAACTTCATCTCGACACAAATATATACAAGATATAGGTGTGGTACTTAAAGTGTTTGAAAAGGAGTGATTGGCTTCTATGAGGAGTGAAAAGAAGAGTACCTCAGTGCCACCTCCTGTATTAAGACGACCAACTTCACCACCACTAGCAGTTATTCGTTCCCTCCTGTTTCATCCATAATTAGATAACTGGATATTATTGCAAAAGAATCATCAATATTGCAAATCAGTTAAAATAAGTGCTTACTCTTCTTCACTGCATTCAAGTCTATGATCTGCTGAGAGATAATATATTACCCCTTCAGCAGATTCAAGTATACCACGAGAATCACCAACTGAAGCAACAGTTAAGACCCATCCCTCAATTATTACAAAGGTTACTGTTGTTCCCGAAGTTTGAGCTGATACATCAAAGCAAGAATGAGCAGCCCATTTCATTGAGAGAGAACAAGAGTGAGAGAGAGATGAAACTACACGTGGTGATAACTAGGAAAAGAATCACTGCATACCCACGAACTAGAATATCAATTGCAATTTTTTTCCCATTTGCAAACTACATGAGTTAGAACTGTGAAGATTCTCAAATTGAGACACAACTAAAAGAGTATTTTCATTAACTCTTGACTTGAGTTGCTTTCTTTTTAGCAAAATTATTAAGATATTAATTGTGTCGTGTTGCAATCATTATACAGAAGAACACTGCTTTATCCTGATTTGTGACATCTAAGAAAGTTGTTAAAAGGAAATTATTTTCCCATTCATTATGTGGTCGCATCAAACTATCTGATCATCCTTACAAGATTTCTGGACAACCACATCAGAAACAAAGTTCATAATTCTCTCAAAATTGTTATTTCTTCTGAATCTTCAGGTGACTTTTGCAAACAAACACATGAAATAAGAACATGAAAATCTTTGAAGATCTGGATTTGTTAGTTACTGAAATGCCAAATTCATCACACAAAAGCTTTCTAAAAAGTTGGATTTTGACAATTTCCCCTTATACGGATTCCTGAAATGAATATTTGTTACAGAGTGCCAACGGCATTATAGTTTTCCATATTTACAATTGACCAGCAACAGAATCTAGCTGATCTTTTGATGTGTTCATTATAAATAGCTGAAATTTTCTGGGACATCATGGAACTTTACAAGTATTCACATTTCACACAAGTTCATTGTTTGACAAAAAATATCTATGCAAAGTTCAAGAGAATGGATTGTCAGAATGATAGATATACCTCTTTCCTGGAAATCCTTATCGGTTTTCACAAACCCTGCAACCAAAGCCCTGGGCAATGCTGAGTTCCACTCATCACTGTTAAGATCTGGTGGAATAGCACTCAAGATATTGTTCAAGAGATTCTCCTTGGAATATATAGCAGCTGCAGATCCATTGTGACCATCAAATAACTGTGGAGAAGAATTTTGAAATTATGTGTAAGAAGAAAGCAATATAATCACACGGTAACAGTTTAAATCCCTCAATTTGCTAAAGAGTCATATTCTAATACTTTTGAAAGATGAAATATGGCATTTTACTAGTCATCATTAAAACACGGGTTTGTCATATTCACCATAGGCTTGAATTTAGCAGAGTCAATTATTCAATTTTCAAGAAAAAGCTTGTGACCGTGAGATGTGACTTGTCAATGCTGGCCACTAATGCTCTACAAAAAGCTAGATGTAACAGCAATATTTTCCAACATCAATGAACTGATATTTAGTTTCAAGGCCTTAGTCAATATCATCCATTATCCACAAACTTATCAGAAAAGCTTCAGCGATCATTATGTGAAAAGATAGCAATAATAACACCAATTCGCAGATATTACTAATATTATATCAAATGCTCAAATCAAGGGAGTCCACTTCCACATAACAAAAACTAACAATCACATCGATGATGCATTGAATCGAAAATAAAAGAAGAATGGCTGCATCATCATACCGCAAAAACAGAATACGTGGTGACTCCATCACCTAAGACACGTTGACATTCGGTCTTGATGAATGTCAAGTCTTCGCCTTTCTTGCTCTGACTAGCCTGGCCATGCAAGATTTCAGGCCTCTCGATCTTCTCATTGGCCAATTCCCGTTTTAACAACACCGACAATGGGACCGTTTGATGGTCACCACTCTTGGACAACATTGCTATCCCTTTTCCCAATTATTATCAGATTATCCTTCCTCTTCCTTATTCCTTTCACAAATCAAAAAAATTGAAGACTTTTCCACAAAGCGAATCAATTCCCCTTTCTATGGTTGATTCCACTGGATTCAATCAATACACATCCAAAGAAATCCTACACGAACAAAATTACAAAATCAAAAACAAAAGTCACATAACATATTCACAAACCATCCACCAAAAGTTAAAATCAAATGTATAATCGCTATGATTAAACCAAAAGGAGAATATTATAATAATCATGTTTGATGCAATCTAAAACAAAAAAAGAAACCCAACACAAACAAATCAGAATCGTTTCAAAATTAATGAAAAGAAAACCGATTTCAGCACAATGTGGATTAGAACAGAGTTTCAAAACGCCGAAATGGACAAAAGGTATGCCCCGAAATAGCAAATATACGGAAAAAAACAACAATAATTAATTAAGAAAAAAAAACAAGTAAATAGAAACGCACAAATGGTGAATCAAAGTATTGCAGTCATCAGAAAACGCAGATCCCGGCGTCGTTGGGTTCCAAAGCCTGAAGAAAATCTATCGTTGTGCATCCCACCACCCAATGAGAGAGAGAGAGAGAGAGAGAGAGAGAGAGAATGTTAATGCTGGGGGCGTAATTGAAGAAGGTGTTAAGCAAATTGCTGCTATTTTTAGGAGGAGTATTCTATGAGGTAATATTAATTAATTAAAAATAATAATAATAATAATAAAAGAGTGTGGAATTATATTGTTGTTGTTGTGTGTAAGTGTAAATTGACATCCCATCCCCATGTCCCAAATGCCTTTCTTCGGCAATAACAAAGCTGGAATCTGAGCTGTCATAGCCCTTCTCTTTCACTCTCCTCCTCCGCGCGTGTATTTCAACACTTTTCTTGTATACCAATAAACTTATTTGTAATTTTGACGAAAATGCTAAAACATTCAAGTGTGATGTGTAATGATCACATTTTCTTAGGGTATGTTTGGATTGGGTTGGAGGTGGATTTTGCAAGTCTATATTGAGTCAATTTTGAAAATTTTGTATTTGTTTTGGAATTATATAAGGTATGGTTATAGTTAAAATGTCCTTAGAGCATCCACATTAGTGGATTATTAGCACACTATTTTAATGTGAGACCCACATACCAACACACTAATTAAAATTATTTACTTTTTAAAAACACACATCTACATCAATTTAACACAAATACAATCATTACATGTGGGTCTCATTATCCATTAATTTTTATTTTATTATTTTTATTTATATCAATTTAAATTAATTACTTATTGCTTGTATTTTTTTAATCGTGTCAAAATTGTATATTGGATTAATTAATTATGACATTAATAATTTTCAATTCACATTAAAATATAATTAATAATAAATTAATATTTACTCCAAATCTTTGTATTTTTTTGGATTAATTGTATAAAAAATGGCATATATATAGCTAGCAATTAATTAAAAATAAGCAATTGACATTACAATACATTTGACATACAATTAATATAAATGAACAATTAATTTTTACAAGTTCCCAAATCGTGTCCAAATGTGTTCAACTAAATCCGCTTGAAGTTGGTGATGAATTTGATTATCACAGAGCTTGGAATTCATTTGAAGAAAATTTCGAAATTCTTGGGGTGATCCTTGGACGGGTTGTGCTGGCTCATCGCGTTCGTCGTTGTACCAATTCATGATCAAATCTCCCTCATCCTCAACAATCATGTTGTGCAAAATAATACATGTTAACATTATATGTCTTAACCTTTTCTTATACCAAAAACGAGTTGGTCCTCTGACAATTGCCCATCGTGATTGGAGTACTCCAAATGCCCGTCCGACATCCTTTCTTGCTGATTCTTATTTTTCCTTAAACAATCGTCTTTTCACATCCTCTCGACAAGGGAAAGCCTTTACAAACGTCGCCCACTCCGGATAGATTTCATCTGTTAAATAGTATCCCATTTTATATAATGAACCATTCACAATAAAGTCAGTCCTCGGTGCATATCCATGTAAGATATTGTTGAATAAATTTGGATTATCACCAAACGTTGAGTGTTGAGGAGAAGATGAAAAAGAATTGAATGGAGAGTTTCTTGAATTGGGTGTTGTTGGTGAATTTGGGTCCGATGGTGTTGCACCAAAAGTGTTCGAAGCACTCCACCAATTGTCGGTCATTTAAAAAGTCGAATTTCTTAGATGATAATTGAGTTTGAGTGGATGATCATTGTAACAATTCACTCACATATTTATAGAGATTTTATATAGTGAATTGGTAGTAAAATTCAAAGGAATTGTGGTTACTATCCACCATTTTTATGAATTGGAAATTAGGTGTATCTACATTTCACTTGAGAAAGTAAAGTAATAAATTTGACCAATTGAATTACATTTTGTAGTTTGAACAACAATTCAATTTCTACCAAAAGTAAATCTATACCAAATATAGTAAAAACTATTTTGATCCAATTGATGAAGATAATTAGATTTAAAATAATGAAGCTTGAAAGATTCATTTCATTATATTTATCAAGAACTTACATTTTAGTGGTCTAAGTTGAAAACATTTAACTAAAACACTTGCCCAAATTATTTATTAAAAAGTAATATATAATTAGTTAGTTTAAATAAAAGAACCATATTGATAGTAAAATTCAAAGTAATGGTAGTTACCATCTACCATTCTTATTATATTATTTATATCAATTCAAATTAATTCTTTATTTGTTGTATTAATTTTTAGTGCAAATCGTATAGAGAATTATTAATTATGACATTGAAAAAATTCAACTCACATTAAAATGTATAAATAACACAAAAATGATAAATTGTTTGTATAGGAAAGAAAATAAAATAATTTGTTTGTATAGAAAAAGTAAAGAAAATAAATATATTAAGATGAGGGGAAAAAGTGAAAAATTAATTAATTGAAGAGGAGAGAGAGAGTGTAGCGCCACACAACTACGCGCCCTCTGAGCGCGTGTAATACACGCACTCGTCCTATTGGTCGAATTTTAGATCACATTAATTACACATTCAATCCAATCATTAGCTAATAATTAAAAAGGGGACAAAAATGTCATTATTACAGCTTAATACACTCATAATTACATAAAAAATACACACTTTATAACACACCTACATTAATTAACACTTATTTTATTTTAATTAAAAATACTCTATAATTAATCAATGTAGATGCTCTTAGTACATTGAGAATTGTAGAAAAAGTAGATGTTTTTTTTTTAAATTGTATAAAAAATAGATGTTTTTATTGTGAATTATAAAAAAAAAAAAGTAAGTAGAAGTGAGATTTGCAAATACTCCCACATCTCATAACAAATAAGGATTGTGATTTGACCAATCTCAAATCAGAATGAGCACATTTCAATCCAAACATACCTTTAAATTATTAAATATGAAGTATATATATATATATATATATATATATATATATATATATATATTAGATATCTCAACAGTTGGCAAATATTAATATATCTATGGTGGTAGATTTACAAGACTGGTAATTTTGATAGTGTTAGAATAATCAAATATGAAATTGTGGGATAGAGAACTTTATTTACTCGTTTTTTTTTTATTATAATCCTAAATACAAGAACTTTTCGAGTAAAGTTATTCTTCAATGATCGTTTTTTCTACAACTTAATTTCTTTTGTCTTAATATGATCTGAAGGTTATACACGCAATATTGTATTATTTCCTTGTCTATGGTTTCATACTTCATGATTTATTTGGAGTAGAAAAAATTAATGCAGGTGAGAATCTCAACTATGACGATTTGTAGAAAGTGAATTTTGGCTTGTTCGTTTTGGTTACTATTTTGTTTGTCTTAAAACATCATTAAAATAATTGAATAATTCTACCTTTCAAAATGAAACACTATGGGACAAAGTTGAAATCGACCTTCATTAACTACAACAAAATAATATTGACAACATACACAGTTTAAGTGTTTTCTAACAATCATAATAAAACAATATTAACACTTAAAAGTATATCTTAGAAATATAGTTATACCAATTTGCCAAATAAAATATCAAAATGTGATTTCATACACATGTTTTAGATTTCATGAAAATTTATATGAGGCCGTCTCACATATAATTTTATGAAGCGGAGCTCTGTCTATGAATTCAAAGACTAACATTTAGAAATATCACTACCAAAACACAGCCAATAATTCTCACAAAATATTTATCAATATGGATCATAATCATCATATCATCATATTAAAAGACCTATATAATCCAAATGATAACGCAACTTCATAAAGCTTTACTTTTGCCCAATTAGAATAAGTCAAGTCCAAAGACTTGCACATGAAATCAAAGTAGTAATGGAAAAAGGCACACACTATCATATATTATCTAATGTTTTGGTTTCATATTCGTTCATAGTAACTAAAGAAATGATTATACACTATGCACATTTATTAAATAAGAAATTATAGACTTTTTCAAAGAGAAGAGAAGCTTATATATTGATGAGGTGGACCCATTAATCCAATTTATGAACTTAGCCGACTTTAGTCGGCCAATCAAAATTGTATAACTTGCATGAATTTTTTCATTAACGTGTTTGCTCTTTTAATACCAAACTTTTCATACAAGTTTGATGAAATAGTCAATGACATTCCACCATGAGTTTATTTAAATTTGAGAAATTTCATTAATAATCTCCTATTGACAATGAATTCGGTTCACATAGATGATGTGTCACAAATCTAACATAATTATTAATTATGAATTATAAGATTTATAAATGGATAGAATCTCATAAAGTCAACATAATCAGTAATTCTGAATCTCTGATCATAAGATTTAAAATTTTAAATGAATATTTTAATCTTTCCACATCAACGATAGATAGGAACGGACCCATACTCGACCAAGGGGCACTGACCCCCGGAATTTTTGAAAAATAGATAAAGGTATTTTGACAATCTCAATTATTTTAATTAAAAATATAGATTTAATCAAGTCCTGAAGTCCAGCTACATTCCTGCAGATTTCTTTCCCTTTTAAATTCGATCATCCAACACAAATCATTTCTCTTTTAATTCATTCCCTATCTAATTTCAACATAAAATGGTATATATATATATATATATATATATATATATATATATATATAAAATTTTATCTTCCTTTCCTTTCTCTTCATTGTTGTTGATTTATTAATTGTACCTTAAATTATATATAATTAATAGTGATTAGTTGGAAAAATTTGATAAATGATTTTGTATTTTGTTTATCAATTCTTTATCTATATGCTTGAAGTTATGGAAAAAAAAAATTATTTTGATAGGAGATGGACAAACTTATGTTTGTTGAATGGCTAAGTTATATTGATTAAATTACTAAAATATATAGTTTCTTTTTAGAAAGAGAAAAAAAAAACCAATAAAATTATTAGCTTTTGTATTCTAATAATGATAATCAATATTTATGTTTTGGTGAAGATATAAAAAGAATTTATCAAGTACTGAGTAAATGAAGAAAGTAAGATGAAAGAGTAATACTTCCATGTAACTGGTGCACAGAGTTGCACGGAAGACCTTTATGTTATAAATGTAATACCTTTATGTACAAATATTTGTACCTTTTAAAATGAACATGCATAAAAGTGTTACATTTATAATATAAATGTATTATATTTATAACATAAAAGTGCGGATTGCATGGTGCAACTGGTGCATAGAAGTTTTTACCAAGATGAAATTTTGTAGTTCAAGTGTTGATCAAATGTAATTAAGTTATTAATTTTGATTTTATTATTTTATAATATAATATATTCATTTCATCAAAATTTTGATAAATTTATATTTTTAGTTTAAATTGATATTCTGGGTCGTCAACGATGGACATATTAACAGTGTATGCATTCAACATGTGTTCATTATTTAAAGAGTAAATACGCATAAATGAATAGTAAAACTGTTATCATTAAAATTTTAAGAATATTATTGTGAGAATTAATAAAATAAAACATAATAAAAAGGATAAAGGTGACAGCTGGAAGACGACCCAAATTGCCTCCCGAAATCCGCGGCGTCCATCTTCACATTTGATTTTCCCAATAACTCTCTTCCACTCGCCTCTTTAGCGCGTCTTCTTCAGATGAGGCCATCTACTTTTAAGTTTTTAACAGAATAAATACTTTACTTTATTAATTTTTATTAAAAAAAACAAAACTTCTATTGTTTTATTTTTTCTTCATCGTCGACTAATCACTTATAAATTTAAAGAGACGACTTTTACTATAAATAAAATTATATAATATTCATTTTACCAACTATTATAGTAAAATAAGATTAGACACTGATATTTATAGTTAAAAGTTTTGTCTACTAACAACAAATTAATATGGTTAACATACTTAGCGTTCATAATATATATATATATATATATATATTATATTGTTTCAAAAGTAAAATATAATAGACCATATTATCATAACATGTCCTAATTAAGAAAAAGTCCCAAATATATATTACACATTTTATTTAATTTTTTAGATATCAAAATATATTCTCATTTTCAACTTACCATATAGTTGTTATGCAAATATATTATCTTAAACTAGACGATTAAATATGTTTCATATTATATGATATTGATACATAAACGACAACACATTTATACATATTCATAGTGAATAGATCATCCTCATGTATGCAAATACATGCCTAATTATATAGAAATTAAAATATTTCCTGTCTTCTGCTTACTATTATATAAAATCTAATTCCTTCAAATCTATTCATCATTTTTAGATCAGAGTATTGTTAGAAATATTGATACATTATACTTTTAGTTTTTCTAGCAAAGGTAATACGATTATTTTATATGCATAATCATACATTATAATTGAAATAGATTGTCCCATTTAAATTCTTAACTTTCATTAAAATTACATAAATGAAGAATAGAATAAAACAAAAGAATTTCCGAATCGTAAAATGAAATTTATTTTAAAATATTCGAATATTGATAATTCGTTTAAAATAATATAGAAATCAATTGATGAGGGGGGCGCGTGAGGGGGAAATAAGGAGAGAAAAGGAGCGCGTGCAGAAGAGAGGCAATAATGAAGATGTCCGGTTTCGACCAAAATCTTATTTAACAGTTTTATTTACATCTCTTCTTTCTTTCATTAAAACTGCTTCTTCGCCTTTTTCCTTTGCTGGCAAATGTGGACATCATCCTACATTACTTACTTTTGCATTTGATGTTCTCTTTTTTTTTTTTTTTCACTATATTTTAAAGAAATTATCCTTATGTAATAAATAGGATCAAATTGGGTTTGGGGGTTCATATATATATATATATATATATGCAGGGACGGATCCAGACTTTTTTAATGGCGGAGGCACAAAATAACTAAAATATAAAATACGTGAAGAATATTTTTAATACATAACAATCCAAGTCTATTACAATTGAAGCCTACGAGTTTTTATTGACTGAAATATTTGCATTATTGACTCATTATCAACACCATCAAAAACCTTTTTTTCAATATATACAATCAAACTATCATTCATATTGAGAAGTGATTTGTTTTAATAATAAATTGTATATTTATATATTGTATTGGGCCACACTCACAGGTCATTCTCTATTAAATTATGGTGGGATGACCTTATTATTTTCATTTTAATTGAGATAATTACATGAAATTCATACATATATATATAATAATGAAAAAATTAAAAAAAAAGTGGGGGCACGTGCCCCACCCCGGAAAATACAGATCCGTCTCTGTATATGTGTGTGTTTCATATTTGTACTTAAAATAAACATGCATTTAGACTTTAGTAACTAAAGTAATAATATTAGAAAGACCCAAAAACAAATTTCTTCTTTTATTTTTTTTAATAGAAAAAAGCAACAAATTTCTTCTAAAGAGTTAAATAGAAAATAATTTATAACTTTACAGGTATTTCAAGTAGGTTGGAAACGTTTAATTTTGTTGACATATAAAATGTATCCTTAAATTAGATGAATATTTTAAATCTTTTTTTTTTTTCTAATGTATGTCTCTTCTTCATTCCCCCAATTCACTCAACAATTTATAGGCTCTAAGTCAACTAATTTTTTAAAAATATGCAATTGTGTTTGCTTTATATTAGACCTTCTGGCAAAAGTGTGAATCTAAGAGTATTATTATTTTTATAACATTGTATCGCAAATCAAATTTCGTGAGATAATCAATCCATAATTTATATCATGAGACAATCAATTTACATTCATAATCCACATATCAAAGTTGACTTTGTGGATAATAAGACTCAGTTTCATACAATTATATTGATGAAATGATCACAAATAAACATTTTGTATTGTAGTTATACTCTAATCATGATTTAATACATTTCTCTATTTAACTCAATTATATGATGATATTTGGACTACTATTTTTAAATAGAATAAGAATATAAATTTTCCCAATTCACTTTCAATAAAAATATAACAAACAAAATGTAGTAGCATTTTTTTTTAAGGGAAACTGAAAGTGTAGGACACTAATTATATATTTGTTTTCTTATGATAATTTTTATGAACTCAAAAGTAATATTGTATTTATATTATTTGATTTGATGAAATGGAGGTAGGTGGTTTGGTTGGTGGGGCCAGGTAGGGGAGCCCACATGGATATGGGCATCAAACAAGCTGGATATTATCCTCCCCACCCCATATTAACTTTCTTTCAGACAGCTATGCTCCATTTTCATTTTTCCCTACATTTTGGATTTGCCCTAAGTCAATGTTGAAAAATAGGGACCAGATGTAATAGTAATAAATAAAAAAATATATTGTTTTTTTTTGTGAAGAATGATGGGAACACACTGTTTTCCACTGTTTTCTCTACTTTCTTCTTTAAAGAAAAAAACTCCAAATCCGTTGTTGTATTAGCATCTATGTATTTCATGTGATTTTTGATAAGCCCAAAAACTAAAATAAAATAATTTACAAGATATGATTTATCTGTATCTAAAATATCACTTAGTTATAGAAAAAACGAGATTCTTGCATTTTTTCCCTCCTGAATGATTCTATGAGACGGATCTTACAACTCACAATCCATAATTGAGAATAATATGATCTCAGTTTTTCTTTTTTTAAATGTCACAACAGATACGATACATGTCACATACACTACTATCATGGATACCTACGTAAGTAGCTATTCTTGCTTGCTACGATAATACACATAGCACAAACGTACATTAATATGATCACATGTACATATACAAATATCCTAATGTTAGAATCTAGTCTCCCCCACATGATTACATAGACAAGCTTCTTGTCCTAAATACATAAAAATGCTTACATCTCTTGAAATGATTCTGCATTTCCAATCCCAAAATGTCTTATACTATCTCTCTCACCTGTCAAAGAAGATGAGAAAAAAGCGCACATTTAACAGACTTATAGAGCCTCTTATAGAGCCAGCCAGCATTGCTTAATTCTATGCAGATAAATATAGCCACGTTTCAATTCCACTTTTCGAATTCTTTCATTCTCCTTACCTTAGAACTCATTATACCATGGATCCTTCGACGTTTTTCAAGTCATCATTGTCGGGTTTAGCACTATTCTCCACCCTTATAATGAACACCTATTGTAGGGCCACATAGTAGATAGATAACAAAAATGTTGTTATATAAAATGAGAAATGAATCATCAATGTCAAGATAAGGATTATCTATAAGAAAATATTGAGCTTTACCTTGAAGACGGTTGGTTTGATTAACTGGAAAACCAAAGCATCACCATCTACCAAGTCATGATCAATGGCAAACTTCTTCCAACCACCGCTAAGTCCAGTTTTCCGGGCCAAATAGACCACCGGCCACTCTTCTCCTTCTTCATCTACCAATGAAACTACACCATCGTTTCTTGGAAGTATCCTCTTACCCCAATAAGATGAAAGCCCCTGCATTCAATTCATATTGAAAATCTCATCACCTTCCTATTTGATTGTGAGCACTAACTCTAGGAAAAACCATCAAACAAGCATTATTCACTATTGTATTTAAGTTCAAGAAAAGAGAAGATGATAAGCCCTGCATTGATATTCATACTTGTTCTCATTTTTTTCTCAAGTTCAAACTAGATTAGTATATAACATTTCATATTGAAAATCTCATCATTTCCTTATTTGTTTGTATTTGATTAACTAACTCTAGGAAAAACCATCAAACAAGCATTATTCATTGTTGTACTAAAGTTCAAGAAAGGAGTTTATTTTCTTGATATCCATACTTGTACTCATTTTTTTCTCAAGTTCAAACTAGATGAGTATATAACATTTCATATTGAAAAATCTCATCATTTCCCTATTTGATGGTAGTGCATATTTGATTTACTAGCTCTAGGAAAAACCATCAAACAAGCACTATCATTGTTGTATTCAAGTTCAAGAAAAAAGTTAAGTATCATCAGCATCATATTCATTGGCACAATAATATTAGGAATTGCTCGTATCAATCACAATCCTTCATAATCAAGAGATGACCAAGAGCGAATATCGAAGCAATTTGAATAAAGATTGAGAGAGGTTACCAGCCAAAAGCCTCCACTAACATGGGAGGGAAGCATTGATCTCACAAACGTAGGAAAATCGGACCCCAGACTCGATTCCTTTTCCTCAGCTTTCTTCATAGCACATTCTCTCGCTTCATCGGAAGCATAAACTCGGTTCAACAAATCCCTAGTCCTATGAGTTATTCTATGATCATATTAACCAAAAAAGAAAAGGGGGTCAGATAAAGATGGAAATGCATTACTTTAAAATACAGTATTTTCAGTATACAGTGTAGAAAAGATGTCAAGATTGAACCTTCTAGGCACTTGTACACGCTCATAGAAAGTAACCTGTGAGGGTTTATAGAAATTAATACAAGTAGAGTGTAGTGGACTTTCTTGAATCAAGAAAAGAAAGCAAATAAGGTGTTTATTACCTCCTTGTACTGAGGAGCTGATTTCTTGGAAAATCGTTCTGATCTTCTGACAGGAACAAGCTCTTTCCTTGCAATCCTGGGTTTTGTCTTCTTCATCTGCAATTTCATCACAGAGAAAACAACAATAAATCAAAAGTGCTTTATTAGATTGTGAATGTATAAACGAGAGAGAGAGAGAGAGAGAGAGAGAGAGAGAGAGAGAGAGAGAACCGGTGAGGATTTAGGAGAGGAGGCATTTTTGAGGGCATGAGAGAGAAGAGGGAGATGAAGCTCCTCCATTCTTTTCTTGTTCTCTTCCATTCTCTGTTGCCGTACTGCCTCATACTTCGCCGTTGACATCACCATTTTCTCAGAAATTATTTTTTGATTCTTCAAGTTTCAGAGAGAGAGAGAAGAGAGGGGCAGAGATGAAGAATAAGGGCTATAGCAGGGCTTCGAAAAGAAGAACCATTTTAACTTGTTCAAAATATTGGTGACAAAAATTTGACCGTTGGAATCGCACTTCTGAGTTTTACCCTAATAATAAATTTTTTTTTTTTTTTAAACCTGTGTGATTTACTGCTCCATTTTGCAATTAAAAGAAATGAAAGACAAAATTGCATTGATTGGATAAATGCATACTCTGTCCCTTATATTTTTAATTTCTTCGAATTTGTTCCCTGCATTTTATTTTCTATTATTTCCACGTACATTAATTTATACACTTTATTTAAATTAACATTAGCCAGGTATGTCAAAATTTATAAAGCTGGAATTGAGCTATATTAAGCTGTCATAAGTTTCGATTCCCTAAACATTTATCGATAAGATATTGGATCCAAACGATAATCAAATAAGATGGAATATGACAACACAACCCCCCCCCCCCCCCCCAAATGCAACGAAGAAAAACATTTATTCACTACATCTTTGATTTGAGGTAACATGAGCGCATGATTGAAAAGATACAGATTCAACTAGTAGTAAACCTCGTTTGAGATAACAACATTAGTCCAGTTATGCAGAAGCAGAAACACGTCCTAATATTTGATCACTCCCAAGCTCTTTAACCATGGAAGCATCTCTGTTAGTCCTTCTTTCAAACTTCTGGGCTTATAATCCAGCTCCTTCTTTGCCTTCTCACACGTGTATGCCCACTGATGCCTTAATATCTCGACAACCTTTCAATGCAGACAATGTATAGATAATGAAATTTCATTACCAAGATTCACTTGGTATACAATCAAGATTCAAGAAACATTGATGGAGTAGATGGCATTATAGAATGGCAAGAAAAGAAGAGTTGAATATCACAAACTGAATAGTTCCGTACCGGTGGACTGATTAGAGGAAGCTTCCCAGTTATTCTGGAGAAGAGAACACATAACCATCCATATCCTTCTAGAAGAATAAGCGGGATCGAGAACTGAGGCTTTGATGTTTGAGTAATCTCCGCAGCCACATCAAAAACGTATTTGAAGGATGCATTTTCTCCGGTAAGAAGATATCTCTCCCCTGGCCGACCTTTGTTCATAGCTCCAATGTGCCCCTGCACTACATCATCGACGTGGCAGAAAGAGGCTGCATTTTCTGGGCCAAAGTAACCTGGTATTCGCCCATTAAAGCGTTCAACAAGCTGACACAAAACGTGTGAACAATAAGCTGCAAACTCAACCCCACATGAGAATGGATAAATACAACTCTCTTACATCCAAAAGTGATTCAACTTCACATCAATGAAGATAAACCGCACATAGCAGAAACACGTAGAAAACAAGACATACCACTAAAAGATTGAAAAACTTATCCCAACACTAATAAGAAATCTGCCAATCCCACATTTTCAAGAAATTTTCAACTTAATTGACGACATTTTTCATTCATGACCGAGCATTACCCAATTCTCCAACATGATACGCAAAAATGTCAAGTAATTCAATCTGTATAAAGCAATCATCGCAAAATTAAGCTCTCAAGAATTGAGATCAAGCATATTACCAAATGAGACACCAAATTTCCAGTTGTGCGTTTGCCTGGACCGTATATAACTCCAGGATAAACCGGCACTATAGGCACCCCTTCCATGGCAGCATCTAATGCTATCTTATCGGATATCGCCTTCGATTTCTCATACTCTGAACAAAAATACTTGGCATGATGCACCTACAAAATTAGATCATGCCACTGAAAATTTCTGAATAAAAATCCTAAGAAAAGCTTTTTAGTCACTTAAATAAACATTTAATTTGAATTGCATAATAAAAATTAAATACTTGAGTCTCGTCGCCAATGTACCCATCCGTCGACCCTAAAGCGAAAAACGACGACGTATAGATTATCTTCTCGATTGTATTCGTCTCCTTATACGCCTTCAAAACATTCTTCAATCCCCCAACATTAACCTAACCAACTCTCATGATTAGTCAAGCAAATGAGTAGAAATTACAGTAACTGAAAAAGGAAATCAACGAGTAAAGCTGAGCTCACTGTCAAAAATCTCTCAGGATTAGGAATCCAGGGCTCGACAAGGGCAGCAGCGTGGAAGACGACATGGCAGCCGGAGAAAGCTTCCAAGAGCGATGGATAGTCGGTGACATCGCCGTAGACAATCTGGAAAGATCCAGCGGTGGCGCCGCCGTCGGTGGGCGGAGGCAAGGAGGAGATATCGCTGGTTTTGCGGACACAGGCCTTAACGGAGCAACCTTCCTTGAGAAGCGCGTGGCAGAGACGCCCCCCCAGATAACCGGAAGCGCCGGTCACCAATACCACCTTCTTCATTGCACTAGTGTCTGTCAGTTCAAGTCAACCGGCTAACAGCTTCTCAAACTCATCGGTTTTTTTCTCGTTTTGTTTTGGAAGCAAAATGTTAAATTGTATTTTGGTCCTCCTTTTGTTGAGATATTCTATTAGGCTCCGTAAATAAGTGGGATGTTTAAAAAATACCCCCTTTGTACCATGCGACACTGATTTATAGATATAAGATATGAAACTCAAGAATATAAAATAAGACTCGTGCCACACATGGATCATTAAATATTAAATAAAATTTTCTGAATGTTATATAAAAAAATATTACACAATTATCAAAATATATATAAAATATATTACAATTGTTTCACACATTAACTTTTTTTTTTTTTTTGAGGAAATAAAATTAAAATCTTTACACAACTTTGAGCATATTAAGATACGTCCAAGATGGACATGTGAATATTTTCTTACACCACATTCATATAGACTATAGTAATTTAATTTCAATTTTATATTCTATGATGTTCTTTATAAATTAATCATAATTCCAATATTCCAACCAAACTATTAGTTCTTAAACCTCATTACAAATTTGTTTAAAACAACAAGCAGAAGACGTGTAAGAGAAAATTGTGGGATTTGCAACAACTCATAATTTCTTACATCATGGTCATCTACACATCTATAATTATAAGGTTACACAATTGATAGATTCATAGTGATATGAACTGCTGCACATTAGGTGTCATCATCGGAAGGCCATCACGATCTGAGTATGGATCAAACAAAAATCGAGCAGTACCATCATAATCTTGATCGACGAATGCATTTCAACGGATTAAACGGAGAATGCCTTCGTCCAGAGGCAAACTGTACGCTTTGTCTTGCGGAAGGTGAAAATTTGAGATCCCAATCTTCAACATTTTTCGGGACACAAATGTCGAAGAGGAACTGACCAAGAACACCGTGAGGACTGATTTTGGGTGGGGCGGAGACGGGCATGTAGTGTTCTTTGTGTTGATCGTGTAGTGACCCCACATTTCTATCTTCGTGATACTCCATAGAGGTGGGCACGTGGAAGTGGTCGTTCAAGTAGAGGTCGATACTTGGGAGGCTATGGTTCGATTTTGCAGCTGCTTTTCTCAGATCACGAAATGGGTCGGGAATTTGGTCGTGTGGAAGGCCTTCCATGCCCATCTTCTCACCTTCAAGTTGTCGTATACGTTGGGAATAGGTCATGGCTGCTTTGGTGAGTAGGTCTGTCACTGCTGCCCTGTATTCTTCTGGATAGTGTCTCAGATGACCTGTGGTTATTTACAACAAGAAAACTATTGAATCAATGAGAGAGAGAGAGAGAGAGAGAGAGAGAGAGAGAGAGAGAGAGAGCAAAAGATGTTTCCAATAGGCCAACTTCTTCCTTATTAGATTAGAGCATCAAATGGTATTCTTGGATAAGATACTGAATGATTTCGAAAAATTATTTCAAGTGGATTTTCAGTCAATTTGAACTCCTCACATCAAGTGGTAACCTTAATCCATAAGGATGTGCTTGGATGGAGGGGTTTAAGGAAAGATTTGAAATTCATAGTAGTAAATTCACTTCACTGGTGGTGTTCGGATTGATATAGACTTTCATTTGAACTATTTTTTTAGCAGTATGGATGGATTTTGAATCCACTCTAATTTGAGTGGATTTGTCCATTCATTTCAAACCCCTCAATCCAAACACAACCTAAGGCTTTTATCAGCATTTCACCTCTATTCATTTCTCATGCCATTTCACACTACATTTTCCCCATACAGGTACTTTTGTCACAAAATTCATCATTTCTTTAAGCTAAGTTTGTTAAGTTCTTTGAGCTTCCCTAGTTTATGTCTACAGACAAAGAATTTTGTTATAATCGAACACATTTATACGCGTTCATTTCAGTCAGTTTTGCCAGCACGAGTTAAAAGGACATTAATATCCTTAAAAATGTCACTGTTACTCCAGGCTTCTATACATTATTTCACCAACGATAGGAATGCAGTCATCATCTCCATATTTAACCTTCTAACATAAACCACAGGAAAACAGATAGATAGTATGGACCGAGAATAGTTTGAAAGCATACCAACATGAGATGATGTACTCCATTTAACCAGTTTAACATCAGCTCCAAGGTCTTTAAGCCTAGTGGCGAAATTGTGAATTATTTGAAACGGAGCAAGATCATCGTCCTCTGAGCATAATATGAGATATGGAGCACCAAGACTCTGATAGCATTACAGTCATAACCGTGAACAATGAGACAAAGCATTAGAAAAAGAACTTGTAATTTAATTTGGCAGATACTTACAACTGTGGAATACAGAGTCTGCCAATACTCAGCACGCTGTGACTCAAATCTGCTAAGAAAGAGTCCATCTAGAGTGGAAGATACGCCCCTAGCTATCCATGATGCCAGGAGTGGAGGATGTGAAACTTTAAGAACAGTCGGGTGGAGAACAAAACGAGTGCCAATATCACTCACAAAATCCACAGGACAAGAATCAAAGATGTGGCCAGAAACACAGTCTCTGACAAGCCGGTATTCATCCTTCACAAGAAAATAGGCCACAGAATGAGCAAATCATTTCAGCAAAATTTAGTATCTATGATTATTGTAAATTGAGGAATTGAAAAAATATTTCCATTCAGCTAATTTGGTTCCCTAGAGGTCACCAACAACTTTTTAGCAACATATTATAGAAATAATCAAAGATTATCATTTTGAAATGCTGCATTTACATATTAACTACCCATTAGGCAAACAATTATAACATGTTACTCAAATTTATAAAAGCATGATATTAAGAATACAGTATGATTAAAGTATACCTGATTGATTTGTTCTTCACACTTTCCCTCGATGATCTGCAATTAAATGGAAGAGGGTTGATATTGTTATGTCATGTAGCTTAACCAAGGAACTCATTGTCCTGAGTTTGTATAACAAACTACATAAATTGATACAAGCAAAATACATAGACTTTCTTTCAACCAGCGAGAATAGCATTTACCTGAATGACTTTGTACATACAAGCTTTTGGGCCACCAGAAAAAGATGCAAACACAATGGGACATGGCCTGATTTTTAGCTCCTGCGTGTGATATTAAATGAATACATGAATGAAGCATTCAAACATAGCAAGCAATATATTTCAGCCTTATTCCTTATTTGCTTGTTTTCTTATAAGGCCATTTTTCATATTTCAGAGGCAAATTTTCATTCACTCGAAGGTTTCCAAAGTAAGGACTTTTCAACAAGCAGAAAAAGGGTCTCTATATCAAAAGGCTATCCGAATAAAATCATAATAACTTTTTTACTCGAACAATACGTCCTGCTGAAATTCATAGAACTGACCTGAACAAGCTCATTAACTATTTCTCGGGCCAGTGAAGCAGCTTTATCTGGAAAGAATCTGCAAATGAAGACCACATTAATTTTGTTCCTACAACTTTGATTAACATGAACCCAACAAGAAGAAAATAACTATTTATGTTCCTAAACTACATCCCTCACAATAAGATACTTTTTCCATATTATAGTATGACAGGCTTAAGTTGCCAGCAGGGTTTCCTCGTCCCCCAGAGAAAACATTTAAACGGAACCAAGAAGCATTGCATGACAAATCATTTGGAGTCTAAAAAAACAAACTTATAACACAATTATATCTCCTGATAATGAGCATCATGTGGAGCAGAGATTCAATATGTCAGTTCTTCCACATGTATATATCAGTCGACTATCAATATCAAACTCAGTTGCATACTGGAAGGCGATAGCCTTCTATTACAATAACACAACTCACATCAGAATCACTCAACTCGACTCATTTAGGTTAATCAAACTTAGGTGGCCCATCAAACCCCAAGATAACCTTTCCCAACTAAAACCCAAAACCATTACACTAAGTTAAAGCCTAAGTGAATCTACTAGAGCTCTCCTCCATGCCCTAAAAACATACACTATTAATGTTCAAAACAGAGAATTTCTCCCAATCCAATCAACCAGAATTTGAGCATATAAAATGATATTCTGATTATTCAAGAACCCAACTAAATACCATTAAAACATCAAGAACACCACAAAGGTAAATCTTCAACAAATCCCAGATCGTCTACAGTCAAGCAAAAAATTAAAACAAAAAATTAATTACTCTGTAATCATGATAATATCCCATTATTGAATTTAAGTAAAAGGGGATAATTTAAAACTTACAGATTGAGGAATTGAGGGTGGCAAACAAGGGAATTCCATCCAAGAGAAGAGTAAATATCAACATAATTCTTCAAGTGCTTCTCCTGACTTGACATCCAAGCAAATACCACAACTATCCCTTCCACTTTACCCCTCTCCTTTCTTCCCCAATAATAATTTCCACCTAATCCCCACATATTCTCTTCAATTCCTCTTATATCCTCTCTCCAGAGAGTTCCCAGAATACACAAATCAAGAATCCTTGAAAAATCAAAAGCAAGAAGAATGCCGAAAACGAAGAGGTTTTAGCTGTGCGTAAGATAATGAGATAGGATCAAACTGTTTGCTCTGACTAATCAGGAGAGAGATTGAACTTGCTTTCGATGAATATATAAATATTGGGAGGTCAGAGGTGTGATCTTTGGGAGAGTTTTGGATGAATTCCAGCAATGATTTGACCTTTTGATATTATCTCCACTCACACCATGAAATGTGTGCCATTTTTTTCGTGTGGGGATTTTCTCAACATCACTTGAGTTAAATAATAATCTTTCGTCAAAAAAAAATAAAAAATAATAATAATAATATTTATTTATTATTATTATGATGATTATTATTATATATTCACACACTCGATATGGTATTGAAGGTTGAACTGTCAAAATGACAGTCTCTTTAAACTTTGTTTGGTTTTTATGTGGATATTATATTAGTTGGGTTCGATTTTCTAAAATGAGAGTTATTTGTTTTGATTTTTCGGTTAGGTTCGAGTTTACAAGAAATGGATTTTTGATTTTTTTACTCACCTATAATCAGAACGAATTTCTTTTGTCAAATGATGAGTTATATTGAGTTGTGGATCGACCTACATTACAATTCTATCGAAAACTAATATTACTATACACATATAACTTGTATCTCAACTGTCAAATAAATTTGGGGTATGTGTTACAAATAAGTTCATCAATTTCTTATTAAAATCTACTTTTTTAATGTGTCAGTTTTATAATAACGTTCAAGGATTGCGAATTACTGGTTATAGTTTGTGTGTGTGTGTTTGACCTTTATGAGGATAATGTTATATGATTTGTAATGAATTGATAATTCGATATTTCATATGTATTTACGAGTTGTAGTTATTTTATTGAATTGTTTTAAATTTCATATTATAATTATGTTACTATTGTGGATTATAGTTCTATCTATATCTTCATAGGATAAAGTGATATAGTTTAAATTAAACAACAAAATGTTAAATCACACATATTATATATGACAATAATATGACAAAATAACGTTTTACCATTTTGACTCGTATTTTACCCTATACGGCTATACCAACAAATCTTGTTTCACAAAAACTCATGTGAGACCGTTGCACATGCGATGGGTATGTCTTTTTTGGCCATAAGTATGTCTTTTTCGACCATAAGTATGTCTTTTGACAAGTATGTCTTTTTCGACCATAAGTATGTCTTTTTCGACCATAAGTATGCCTTGAAATCACATACTTATACTTGAAAATCGCATACTTATACTTGAAAATCACATACTTTTGACCGTCGCATGTGCGCACAAGAGACTTACTCGGTTTTGTTTTCATTTCATTTTGCATATTTTTAGTCAATTTAACATATTTTACCTATGCCTATAGGCTACAATCCTTACTTGTTTTTGTAGGAAAAAGAAACCTACACACATTGATAGATCAAAGTGCAAAACCACCCACTACTTTTGGAACCTTTATTTATTTATTTATATTTGTTTAAGTCCATGCTGCTGTTCTTATTATATCCAAATTTTGGATACAAGTCTCTGTCATTATCAATCTACCAAATATGTCTCTTTCAATAATAACTTATGTGTAAAGGTTTTATAAATATAATTGAAGTTATATTACAATAAATCACACTCATTTTCACATATCAATACATAAATTATTTTATATTTGTTTCATTTTTCTTATTTAAATATCATTAAACTTATTGTAAAGAAATGTGATATAAAAAGAAATATATTATCATAACGAGATATAAAAATAAGTTGTCTGGATAAAACATATTAATGTGTGTCACATATTTGGTTTCTACTTTAATGTACTAGTATATCACTCTTGTGATGTATAAGTAAACAATATAATATAATTTATGTTGAACTAAAAGTAATCACATTTTTTTAATATAAATATATTTAAAAAATGTTGTCATTTGTTTAATGATTATGGAGTGTTTGATCGAGCATGTAATCTCTTCAAACATCTCATATGTTGGTATGATATTTAAAAATTAATGTTTCCAAATGTTTCTAAAATGATCTTATTTCATTCAAAATAAGATATTAGAATTTCACACATTTATTTTAAGTAAGAACCACTATCCTATTTCTAACATATTTTGATCTTTTGTTCATAGACTTTTGAATTTAATACTTTCTTTACTAACATTTTAGTTAAAAGTTCCATCAACTTATTTTGTCCAAACAAATTATTTTTGAAACAAGATATATATATATATTAAAATTTATATATACTATTTATTAAAATTTATATCATCGTTTCTTATTGTACGTTGATTTTTTTTCCTGTGATATAATAGTATAATAGATACTTTTGATCCAATTTAAATAGTCTAAATACAAAAATAGAAAATATGAATAGATATCCAGAATATAACCCAAAAAAAACTGTTCGATAAACTTAATTTTTTTTTGTGTGCCTAATTTCCTTTTAATTTTTTGAATCAAAACTTCCCTAAAAGATAGAAACTAAAAAATCATTAGAAATTACATTCAAATTAATTTATTAGTTACACCAATCGATAAAAGTTCGAATTATAATTAAACGAAAAGTTAAGGAAGTTTAAACAATCTAAACTTTTTTAAATATTTATTATCTTTTTTCTAAATTAATAAAGTGAATTTCCATATGAATTAAAAAAATTAAACCCCAATTCATTTTAATATAACTGAATTGGCTTTAAAATACTCACACACACACACACACACACACATATATATATATATATATATATGTATATATTTGGAATTAAGTTTAAGTAAATTTCAATAAACCTTATCAAATCGCATGTCTTTGTTTTCTTAAAAACCAAAAAAAAAAAAAAAAAAAATTCAAAACTCGACTCCTCTGCTCAACCTTCTGATAATTACAAGTATCACGAGTAAACCTACATAGTTTTAGAAAAATTCAACACTACATAATCTTACAATAAAAAAAAAAAAACAAATATCACATCTGACACTTAATATGAAATCATAACTTTTAAGAAAAAAGAAATACAGCCATAATTTAGCTTGTTCTTTAATTAATGGATGCAGGTGAAAAGTAAAGTTCCATTGAAAGGATCGATCCCAATTCCAACCCTTCAGAAACCAAACGAAAAACTCCAGAAAACATTCCCGGAATCTCCTCTCTCTCTCTCTCTCTCTCTCAGAAAACTGCTAAACAAAACCCCATAGTCTGTATATAAATATATCCATAGATATAGAGAGAGAAGGCGATGAGGAGATGGAGCAGAAGCTGAGCAAGGTGAAGGAGTAGTGGGAAATGGCGAGAGGAGAGTGGGGGCCCAATGGGAGGTGTTCTTACAAGAGGGCCACTTTCATTGTTTGTTCCATCAACGTTGTAGTTGCTGTCTATGTCTTCCGCTCTCTTTATGCTTCTCTTTACATGTACCCCCTCGGTGATGCTCAGACCAGTAAGAACTCCTTCAAGTTTTCATTTTTATGTGTTTTCTTGCTTGCCCTTTTGTTAGTTTTTATCACCTTGGAAATTGTTGGGTGATTTAGGAAAATTAGATTGTTTTCTGTAAATTCAGGGTCTTGAGAGTGGTAATCGAGCTTAATGTTTTAGTTTGGAAATTCTGTGTTTTGAAGTAGTATTAAACTCAATACTTTATACATTGATTATAAAAGCTTTAAGTTGTGGTTTTGTATGAGCTGTTTGATGATCCATTTGTCATTTTTAGATTCCATGGTTGAGTTTTGCAGTTACTTGGGTGTAATAGGTTGGAGTGAATCTGTGTTCTTGTTCTTGCAGCATATAGGTACACTGCAGATCAGATTAGGAAAATGGAAGAGTCGTATCAAATACGAAAAGCTGCTGAACCTACAGAGCTTATTGAGCTGGTGAGATCCCATTTTGGCTTGGCAAAGGACTTGAGAATAATTAGCTTGGTAGCTATTGTTTTGGAGTGTATGTGTGATCAGAAATATCTTGTTTGTTGTTGTAGGTGATTCAACTAAAGAAACGAGTTATAAGGGAAGATAGAGTAGTGGAATTGCCACAATATCTGAGACAAAAGCTGGTGGATGAGCTTCTTAATAGATTAAGAAGCTTGAATATTACTTCTAATTTGACAGAGCAACGAGGTGAATAAGAACAATCTTGGTATATAGGTTCATTGAATGCATTCATTTTATACTGATTGTTGCTATTGTTTTCTAGCTTCTAGATTAGAACATCATATTCTTCTTACTTGTGTCATTTTCATGCTTGGATGTGGCAATTCGGAGATTGATGTTTCTCTGAAGTTTATTGTGTTACTGGAACTTAAAACTACAGCTTATGTTTTTTGATTGCTCAATTTTCGGGTTGTGTTCATAGTGCTTATGGACTCTGTACAAGTAAACATTTAACGGGAACTTAAGCATGAAACCTAAGAAAAGTATCATTTGCTATCTAACAGTTTCGTCAGATTTATGCATGTTGTGAGGTCATCTTGTAAAAGTTCTTCATTCTATTATTTGATTTGAAGGAGCTGCAGGAAAGTAAAACTTAGAGTATAATTGTCACGTTTTAATTCTAAACTGGCACTTCCATACATATCATTAGTAATTATTGCGTTTTTGGTTGCATTTTCGTTTGAAGATAATTTGTAGCTCTTGTATAGTTTCTTTGCAGTAGTTTCATCCTTTCTCTATGAAACCTTTGACCAACTTCTGTTTTTAACCTCATTTGTCAGCCTGGCTAGGCCAACTCTAACGTTAAGACATTCTTCATCGCAGATTTAACTGGAAGATGCTTCTCCTTGTAATAAATTTAATCTTGCAATTGTTACATTGTTAGGTTGTGAAGATTTGGAGGATGATTTTCAGTGACTTCATATTAGGTGGATTTCTAAAATAGTTCGAAACAAGAATTTAAAATAATAGATTTGTTCTGTATTTGAAATCTCTAGTTCCAAGCACATGAATCCAAACATCTATCAATATTTGCAGCATTTTTGTTTGTCATTTAATTTGCCTGGATTTACTCTTATTCTGTGAGATCCTGCTAATTTTCGTTCAAATCTTGATACCTTCTTCATGCTCTTTATTTCGACCAGATGCAGTTGAAACCTGGCGTAAAGAAAAACTAAAAGAAGCTAAGAAACTTACTCGCGGGAAACCAATAAATTCGACATTTTTGCCCGAGGAGGCCGGTATGTATGATCAGTCTTTAAATGCAATATTCTATCAACTTTTTCGAGTCAATGTTTCACTGATTGCTTAGCAGGTATTGTTGCAAGAGCTTTGAAATCCGATTGGGCTGAGTTGGAAGACGAGCTTGGTCTCTGGATACCTGTCGAGATCATTAACAGGGAACACAATGACAAACGTGACGACGAAGAGGACTTTGGTAATAATGACTTAGCATATCTTTCTTCTTGGATATATAGAAATGCATTATCACTTCTTTTATTTACATACATTCATTTTCGTCATTCAGACAAAGAGACGTTACCAGGGAGACAGCTACCTCCGGAATGTAATGCCGAGCTCCACACTGATTACGGTGGGGCCGCAGTGAGGTGGGGCCTCACCCACCATAAAGAATCGGCCTACGATTGTTGTATGGCATGTTTGGATCAAGCCAAACGGGCCAAACCGGGTCAAAGGAAATGCAACATATGGGTCTATTGCCCGTCTGAGACCGGATGCTACTCTCCCGACATTTATCAACACAAAAATCAAGAATGCTGGCTAAAACACGTAAGTTTGCCTTCTTCTCATGAAATCGATCTATATTTATTCGTATCTTGATTATCATGTAATGAGCTTCGTGCTCGTATTATTGTCTGCAGTCGGATACACCCAAGGTGAATTTCAAGGATAGATATCCGGAGTCATATCGAGACTCACATCCAAACGCACCTGTACTCGTTCCGTGGGTATCTGGGGTCGTCTAATGGATCGGATTACGTATGGCGTTTCGTATCTATAAGAGGATAGTTACGCTTGGTGCTGTTTGGCTTTTAATTGGGAAGCTCAGTGCCATATTACAAGTTAGGAACCTTAGCTAATGTATGTAATATGAGAGTTTTGTTGTGTTGTAATTTTTATATCACCAGTTTATACTGATCAAACGTTGTTTGATTGAGTTGAAGGTGAATAGATTAATTTGATTGTTAATTGAATTGAACTTGAATGACTCATAACAATTTGAACACGGTATTGACAGATTATACTATGATAATGTCATTCAAATAGATGAAATTTCTTGAATTATAAATTTCTTGAATAAGGGTTTAAGAATATTTATTTGCATTAGATTTGTTAAAGATGATAAACTGAGTTTGAACATTTTTTTTAGTAAAATAAGTACTTTGAGCTAAAGAAATAATAAAAATTGTAATAGTGCAATTTAGCTGGATTAAATTTATTTTTTGCTCTTATTTCAACTAGTTTTAGCATTAAACCCACTGATTACTATTATAAAAAGAAAAAACATAAACAAATAAAAAAAACTCAGTGGTTGAACCGCCAAAGAAACGGTTCGAATAAAGAATCGGTCTTTCTCTTTCCCCTTTTAATGCTTCATCTCAGCCGCCGTATTCCACCGCCACCCTCGCCGCCGCACCATCTCCGGAGACCGTGAAATATCCCCAGATTATTACCTTCTTAACCGCCTACCAGGACGATCTCCTCTCGATCCTCGACTTTCGTCTTCCTTGGATCATTGCAGGTTCTCGAAATCTAACTCAAATCTCTGAAATTAATAGAGGATTTAAATTTTGAATATATTTGTTATTTTTAATGTTCCTCTGTTGGTAGTGCTACTGAGGATGATGAATTGAAATGTGAAATACCTAATTTCTGGCGTAATTTAATCTGTAGTTATGATTGGTAGGATTCGCTTTCGCATTAGACGTATTAGATGTAGTGGCTGCAAAAGTTTCATCTGTGCTAGATTAGAGTTCCATTAATTAGCAAAGAGTTTGGTATTTGCTTGCTGCATCATGGTTTTCCTTTATTTTTTCTTTTTTTTTTTTCTGCAAAAAAAGTTAGTTTCTCAAGTTTTTGGTTGTTCGAGTAATGTGATGGTAAAACATTGTTTTTGCAAGGAAAAAAATGTCAATTAGTTCTTCTACATTAAGCAGAAAATATCATTTGTAAAGGCATTGTATCTGTTGGCAACTTAATGTTTTGACATGGTTTGATGATACTCTACCACTGAGTTAAAACGGCTTATTGTAGAGTAACTTGTATCCCTTGATCGATTGCCTTTGCTTGGCACCGTACGAAGTTTTGTGTTAGCCTCATGTCTTTATTCTTGGTTTTGCTGCATTCTACAAAGAGAGGGGAGTGTTTGGGTCTTAAAATTGTTCTGCAAATCTCAAATGTACTGAATTATGATATGTGTTTCTTGAAGTTTATATTACGCTGTCTTGGGGCAAATAAACTTTTCAGGCTTTGGTTGCTCAAAATCGCGTTGTTTGGATTTTCAAGTTGTTCTAGCCTTTAGGAGACAAGTTTTGGTTGTTATTGGGAGTTGAAATGTGAATAAGCTGCTCATTTTGTAGTTAAAACTATAAAGCAACATAGATATTCATGAAACTAAATTCTAAGAAAAAAGAGGATTCAGATGTATTTTCTCTTGATTTATATATGAAGCAAAATGTCTTTGAAGCTTCCTTCTCAATATGCATCATCAAAGAATTTTATAAGAAATGATACTATGCTGTGGTGTATGGAGTGATGCTCTTGGTAATAAGTATATGTTAAGTAATGCACTTATGCATTCTAATTTTAATAGATTGGATGCTCATCTGTTTAAATTCTTATTTGATCTTGAAGTTGAATCTCATACATTGAAATTCTTGCATACAATTACAATCAAACAGATCATGATACTGAGCAGCAACTCAAGTTTGAAAACCCATTATGAGACTATAGGTGTGAAAGAAGATGCTAGCCAAGAAGAAATCCGTAGAACTTATCGATCTGCCATTCTCAATTTTCATCCAGATAAAGTGCACAAATCATCTGAAACATCGAACCCTGAACATGAGACAGAGAACCAATTCTTAGAGGTGCAGAGGGCGTGGAAAGTCCTCGGTGATCCCCTATCCCGTGTCCTTTACGACAATGAACTGAGAAAATCAAGACACGAAGCTGTGAATGCAGATGATGTGAGCTTAGAAGAGATGGTTATCGAAGATAATGACAGTTCTTTTGAACTATCGTATAATTGCAGGTGTGGTGATCTCCTCTTGATTGATTCTTCGGAGTTGGCTGAAATGGGGTATCCATTTTCGAGAAATGGGTGTGAGATTTCTGTACAGGTTCCTTCATCATCTTCACCAGCATCCATTATTCTTCCATGTGGATCTTGCTCTCTTAAAATCCGTTTAGTCATCGATGCAGATGTTAAACTCCGGATTGGGTCGAATAATTGATTTTTGTTTCCATCCTTGAATCTATAATATTATACTTGAGCAGGTAATTTTTGTTCATTACTCTATAATTTATGCGTTAGTTATTGTTGTTGATGCTATGGTGAAATATTCAGAAAAGTGATGGGTTCATTTATTTCCTGACGTGGTTTTATATTTTAATTTCACAAAAAAACAAATAAATTTTTAAATAATATTTGACCTTCTAATTACTTTCCTAAATGTAAAATTTTTAACTAAATTTTCATTTTAAAATTTTGGTGAAATAGTCTTTTTCGATTGATAAAATAGTTGACACGTTTAATATTTCTTATGACATGGTTGAATATAAATCGGATAATTGATTAATTTTTAGTCTTTCATGTAACATTGTTGAAAGTAAGTTTTAATTTGAAATGGAGAATTATATAAATGCCATTCAATTCCTTGAATAATTACTACTCTACAGTTTTGATTGTATTGGAAATTAAGTAAATATGAGATATTTATTATATTAATATAATTATTAAAAATTGATAATAATAAGATAACTATCAATCCTAATTGGAGTGAGATTTTGGAATTTTAATAAGGATATAATTTCAGAATTCTAGTTGGAGAAGCAAAGTAATAAAATTGAGTTTATAAATTAAAATTCATATTGCTCTCATATATAATAAGAAAGAGAAGCCAAATTTAAGAGCTTATATTATTTTGTGAGCCCGAACACTAATTCTTAATTATTGGTGGATGCAACACTTGAACACAAATCAAAAGTAAGGAAAAGAATTTATCACAAAGACATTTCTTTTCATTTTTTTTAGTTTGAATATATTTAATTTTCTTAATATGTTGTTATATTTCAAAGTTTGATTTTCGATTTCCATCGTTATGTAAATTTCATTGTAGCCCAGCAATAAAAGAAGAACAATCATATATAATAAATAAATATATAACTTTAAAAAAAAATCTGATTTGGTTTGATTTATCGCTCTAAATTCAAGCGTATAATATTCAATAGATAATAATGAGATTATTTAATTACTTAATCCAATATAATAGGACCCCGTCAATGCAAATTCGCGAGGAGCTTCTTTGATTAATTTATGCTCCCAATGATTATCAGTTGTTTTCAATTAATAGTTTATTTTAATGCTTCAATTGCAATTTGCAGGTAAACCAATTGAAATTTAAGAGAGAGAGAGAGAGACCAAATAAAGAAAAGAAAAAAAAAAAAAAAAAAAAATCTTCTCATGTGTCCTTTCAGCTTCCTGCTTCCATACTAGGACCTTCTCAAATTAAAGCCCTCAATTTGAAGCCCTTGAAGTCGAAAAAGATGCAACCAGATTAAAACATAGGAGAGAAAAGGGTTTAAATTAAGTAAAGTCTTGATTTTGTGATAAAATTCTTCCAAAGGTTGGTGTTTTACTGTCTTCTTCATCTTCAATCATCTTTATTACAGATACCTATGGTCTTATATTATGTTTTTCACGTTTATTGACTTGGATTCATATTTGACTTTTTCATCTTTCTGTTAAACCTACTATGAATGAATTTCTACTCGAATTTTTCTGGTGATACTAAGAAAACTTGATCTTGATACACATCATCTAGTAGTTTATGTTTCTGGGCTTAGGGCTTTGGTGATTGAATTCAACTAGATACATTCTTTAATAAAACCAAGGCAGCCCATTTCATTCATGTTTTGGGAAATTGTGAGTTGATTAGATGGGGTTGGTTATGGTAGGTATGTCATCTTCTTGGAGGAAAATTGGTGGTTGTGTTGTTTCTGATTGTTGGCTTGCTACTTGTCTGTTTTCTTCTTGTTAATCGATTACTTGATGTATCGAGATTTTAGAATCCAATTGGCCATTAATAAATGGAGCTCTGAATGGTATGTCCTAGTCCTTTTTAAGGGGGTTTTTGATTACGGTTGATGAGGGCTTCTTCTATTTGTTTTTCTCATATTTTTCTGTATACATCCGAAATTTCTATGCTTGGAAGAATTTTTTGGTATCATTTTGCTCTATATGAAGTTAATATCTCGATGTGTCAACTACTAGGTGCTGTGAATGGTGATTGCTTTTAGATGAATCAATGTCTTTGATATATTTGGTTGCTCTTATTTGATAGATTAGTGATGTTAACTTCAAGATGATCACATTTAAATCTATCAATACTTGCATTGTGCAATTTGATTGGGAAATTTGTGGTTTATGGTGATCTTAGATTTCTAGTAAAAAGGGCATGTTTCTTTACTTAAAGACCTCCATATGAGCTCAATAATTCTTGTACAAACTGAGTTCTAACTCTTTGGCAACGAATTTATCCTTGATAAAGCACGCCGATTTTGTTGTACAAGGATGAGTTTCGGAGAAGAAAAACATCCATGGAGTGTGTTTGACGGCGTTAAATCCATATCCATTGGTCCTGAGCCACTAATGGCCGAGATCAATGCTGCCATTGCTGCTCTCGAGTATGCTCGTGCCTCTGCTTTCCCACAATCTCCACCTCTCGTTTCAAAGACCAAGAATGCTAATAAAAGAATGAATTCTCAATATGATGCTAATATAGCTAGCCAAGCTTACAAGGCAGGATTGACATTTGTGTCTTCAGGGAAGGTCGACGAGGCCATTGTCTCGTTAAACCTTGCTCTCTCCAAGTGCCCACCTGACCAGACTTCTGCCATTGCTAAGCTCCAATCTCTCCTTTCTCTCACATCCAAACAGCACCAAAAGTTGTCTAATTGATCCAGCTTGAAAGAAACGGTACTTCCTTGAGAAATCGTGCTGGTGGCATTTTATAGTTCTTTACGAGCTTATTCATCTAGGTAAAATCTTTGGGAAGTCCTTGTAATAACTCTGGATGTTTTCTTGTTATGATCTCTGAAATGTGATGCTGATTGATACCCTTGTTGGGTTTTTAACGTTAGTTTCTTTTCTGTGTTGTTCGATTTGCTTATCGTTGCAGAGTAGATGCTTTATGTTTCGTTTGATATTGAAGCATACAATTCTAGTGTTCTTGGAAATGGAATAGGTTATCATTATGCAAAAACATGAGATGTATAGTACTGAATAAGACATCTAGTGAACTTTTAACTTTGGCTTCACACCAAAGATTTGAGTGTGATAAAATGGATTAGGTTGAGGGGCCACTGTCATAGATTAGACTTAGTATCAGACATTAAAACCACACACATATACCTATATATATCTTCATCTACAAACAAATAACAAATCCCACTAAATTTCCTGCAAATTTCTTTTCCACCATGACTCTGTTTTGTCAAGAAAAACAACAAGATCCCTCCAACAGATGCAAGCTCCTTGCTTCGATCCTGAAAGACACGTTTTCGAAATGCCATATATTTCCAGGGAAGCTCCCGGTATCAAGCTCAGAAGCAGAAGAATCATGCATTGATAACCAAGAAGAAGATGATGAAGTAACTAATATCATCTCTGTATTTCCCCTTGAATTCCAACATGTTCTTGTTCTAATCATCTTTGAAAACTATGATAACAGGTATTTGTTTCTGCAATCATAAGTAGATACATGGAGTCAAAATGCAAAAGAAAGTCTACATTCAGGGTGGATACTTTCAGATGGGCTTTATCTCCTGCAAGTAGTCGACTTTCTCGTTGCTCAAGTGCCACGAGTTATGACTCATTCGTCTCTGTGAAGACCCATTTTTCACGATCTTCAAGCTTGAACAAGATTGATTTTCAAAATATGAGAAAAAGATGTGTAATTATAGAGGGTTTTCAGTGTGAAGGGTGGCCATTTGGCCTTTGCAGGCAGGCTTTGTTGCTGCCTCCTCTGCCCAAGTCCCCACTTGATTCTTGGTCATGGAAAAAGAGCAAGATACATAATTAGATTATATCACATCAGAATCTACATTACTTATTGTGCCCTCGTGTTTCATTTATAACTACATGCTACATGGTGAGAAACAGCCGACGAGATTCTCTATTTTAAAATTGTGTTTCATCTCCTATTCTTACAGTTGGATTGCTGTCACATAACGGAGATAGAGTCATAAAATAATGTAGTAATCAGTAGTATTACCTATCTCAACGAGAGGAAAATGATTTTTTTTTTTTTAATAATTATATTTGTCAAGATCCTTTTAAGAAAATACTAAATTTTACCTTTCTTTTCAATGTTTTTGTTAGAAAATCAACAGCACTGAGTTTTTCTTCTCTGTTTTAACTAATGCTAAGTATTGAATATTGTCTTAGTTTATATGCATATAAGCAACAACACTTGTAAGAAATATTACTTCCAACATTAATACGCAAGTTTAGGTGGTCTTAAATCAATTGAGATCTTTTCTTTTCTATCGTTTTTTAATTTCATATATCATTGTACTACTCTTATACAATCATGTGTAATAATCATTATTGTAACAGGTATATCTTGATGATAACATAC
This sequence comes from Scutellaria galericulata, assembly GCA_946896805.1. NCBI lineage: Eukaryota > Viridiplantae > Streptophyta > Magnoliopsida > Lamiales > Lamiaceae > Scutellaria > Scutellaria galericulata. Next base: position 18,406,071 of record OX335793.1, read on the forward strand.
ATTTATATTATGATCTATTGAATAAAACCTGTTAGAGATCATGCTTAATTCTATTGAAGCCACTTTCCTTTACCAATTTGAGCTTCACAGTTTAGTAACAATCAAATGACGAATATAATGGGTGAAAAATATAAGTATCACGATTCGATATGGATACAAATGGGGAAGGTACACCAAGTAAAGCTACAAACCATATTAAAGATAGTTAAAGAGAACAAGAAATCATATGTTAGAAAGACTATTTCATGTCTCTCAACTTGCAAAAACTAGAAAACAACAGTGTCCAACATAGTCCCCAAAGTTTGAACAATGTTTGAAGACATCAAGTTTGAGACATGCTCTTCAAGATGCTTCTTCGCGTCTTGCTTTCCCACATTGGCAATAACTAGTTTTTCTGGTGGCAACTCATCCTCATCCTGTACCGCTTTATTATATTTGACAGCTAGATTTAGCATCTCCTGCGTGTGTTAGAAGCAAAGAGATATAAGCACATTATAGCATGCAAGTGGAAAGTCATGCTACATTAGACGTCAAAGCATATCTGTATAAATGCTAATCTGAACAAATTTTTAAATGGGTTTTCTTCCATGGATAACATAAGAATTTGAATGCACCCCCCAAGTACCTGGACTGTTTGTTCATTTGTTTTGGAATGATCATCGAATCGTTGAAGGGTCAATCCATCTGTCCATTTTTTCTTGTGAAGATTCAGGAGCATCTTCTCCTCAAGTTCGTTTTTCCTGTAATTAATGGCTATTGAGTAGTAATGCCTGTTCAATCCATGAATCAAAGCCTGCAACAAGATCAAATTTTCAAATTAGAAATTAATGGCACAATAATATGAGCAAAAGATAAATTCAGAATTCAGGCATTACCTGGATTGATGGTTTATTAAGATGTCCTAGGTTGGATGTTGTTTGACGTGGTTCTTGACCAAGCATCATGGTTTGAGGGTTAATGAGACGAAAGGCATCGATTACCACCTTTCCTTTAACACTCTGAATTGGATCCACCACCACAGCTACTGCCCTCTGATTTAAAGCTTCAAAACTCTGAATAACAAGACAGACAATGTCAACTCAGCTTCAAGACATGCAATTTTAGTTAATAAAAACTAACTGATGAGTTAAAAGTTATCTTCCAATTACACAAGAAATCAATATAAGTTATCATTATACACAAGAAATCAATATAAGTTATCATTATACACAAGAAATCAATATAAGTTATCTTCCATACAATAACGTGCACTCAAAGGTAGTAAGCCTTTTTCAGAAGCAGGAGCTAAGGTTGGTTAATTGAAAATTGAATGAACTAAAGCAATTGCCTTCTGTCGCATATGGTTCGACTCATGGAGTATTTGATATTTACCAGAAAATAAGAAATAACTCATGAGCTTAAGATATAGTAGCATCATCAATATTCTGAGCAACACACAAAGGAAATCGAGAGAGTAATAACCTGCTGAGTGTTGATGTCAACACCAGAAAGCCAGCATCCAAAACCAGGATGTGAGTGATACCAACCAACCACCATCTCAGGTCTGCAACACAGAAAACGGGACACACTCAGCATTGAGAGAAGAAAACAATTTTCAAATCTCAGTAATAGCAAAATTAATTAAAATACAAAGAAGACTAGGTAGGATGATCATCCTATAGCCTGACTTCAATCACAAGGGGAAGACAAACCAACCATTCACCATATGCCATACTCATATAAGACTGTAAATTCTGTTAACAATAAAGATAAACAAGCAGTCTCTCTCAAATTTGAAGCAAATGGACAAAAAGATAATACGCAAAATGAGAATGTTAACATTAGTAATTGCAAGAATGTTCCATATAGATGTTAACAAATGATAATTTGATGAACAGAAACCTTTTATGAGAAACAAATTAAGCCATCTTACCTAAAAAAATGACTGCAGAAGATTTAAGGTAACTGATTGCTGTAATCAGTCATATTAGTATACTATGTAAACCGAATAAGCCTAGATACTTATCAATCTAGATCCTATAGCTTCTTCCAATTTCTACAACAGAAATTCTAAGAGCCCTAGTTCTAACTTCTAATAACCCAACGAACAAATTCAAAAGCAACACTGCAGTTCACACTTCAATCGACCCAGGAAAAAAAGTAGTTCCAGGACATAGTAATGCTAAAACTCAATCCAAATAGCGATTATTTTCTAAACATTCCTTCAAGATCATGAAAATTCTGTACCTGCCAGTCTGCTTGAGCATGTCAAGCATATTAGTCTGAAAAACATGATCCACGGCCTCAACGCTAACACCAGTTCCACTCTGCGGCATAGCGAAGACGTCCACCACACGCACCGTGTACTCGTCCACAAACTCCCCCAACATCAATCCCATCACTTCCATTGGCACCCCCGCTCTACCTGCAACAATTGATCATACATACAGAAAACCCCTAATTTCATCAGCAAACAAAGAAAAAACAAAGTGGAATCAATTAATCGGAAATCCTAATCAGAAACCCTAGATTTACCATGTTTGAGCATTTTGAGCAGGGCCAGGGATGAGATGTAGACTTGTTCGGAGGTGTCGAGGGTTGGGGAGTCCGGCGGAGGGTGACCAAGGGCACCGCCGGCGCCGGCGAACATCCGGTGAAGTCTTTCCATGCCAGACATTAATGTTTACCAATTTCTTCTTCTTGCGTTTCGATGTCTTTGCTCGTTCCTCAAGATTTATGCTTCGTAGCAGAAAGCATAAAGTTTTGAAGTTATAGATTTCTTTGGAAACAAGATAGTGGATTTGCAACTATGCCCTCCTAATTTATCTACTTTCGATATTTGGTCCAGAATCTTTTGATTTTCAGTTTTCATCTAACCCCCTCGGAAAGATGTTTTTGCCATATCTGCCAACAGAAAATTTGCATGAATAAATATAACTAAATAATCCTGAAAAGTCGAACTAAAAATGTTAAAAATATAAACAATTTCTTAATTTGTAAAAGAATTCAAACTTTTAGAGAATTTTTTTAAAATGTAAGAGTTTCGATATTTTTTTATAATTAGTTTAGCATGTATTTTTCATTATCTCACTCTGTTAAAAATAAAAAATAAAAAATAAATAAACAAACATGTTTTGTTTTTTTTATTATTTTGTATTTCCATGAATCAATCGTTATTTTTAGATTAAATATTTAAAATGAATCAAATCACAATCAAATCATTCAATATAAAACAATAAATTTGAAATTATAAATTATACTATAAGATTCTCTATTAAATTCATCTAATATAATATAATATAATAAATTTCAAACATCATCATTCAAATAGAACAACCACTTATATACTATTCAAATAAGATAGTATTTGTAACCAAAGTAATTAAAGTGTAGGTCATATCTTTTTAATTTTTATACAAAAAATAATAAAACCTCATAAACTGTATCGAAAATATTAGAAATTGAGGTTGAAAAGAAAACCAAAACATCTCCTTAATATTTCCATCATATATTGGTTTAGGGTTCATAGAGTTCGTAGACTTCTTCCAAAATAAATCTTAAAGTGGGCTAGTCTTACAATCATATAATATGGATAAGCCCATATATTAGTGAGCCCAATGTTATGATCGAATAATATGGAATATGAGCCTTAATCTACTATGCAAGAACAGCTCAACATATTGGTCAATTATAAAACAGTGTTTAGTTACAAAACCATGGGCATAATCCAGACAACATTAATTTTTTATATAGATTTTATTTTCTATTAATTAATCAAATTTAAGATATCATCGATATTTCAATAAAATCAAGGTACCGATATATCCACCGAAATAGATATTTTCGTCCTTGAGTAATATAAGGTTCGGCCGTGTCTACATCCGATTTTTTGAAATAAAATTTTGTCTTATAAATTCAAAATTCATTAGAGAAGATGTCTCATGAAAAGACAATCCAATATGTGAATATTAGATGATCTCAAATAATATTAGGAGAATAGATTGATGAACAACCCAACAAATCAGATAATGCTAAAATAGTGATCGATCGGATCCACTAAAAACAAGCCAAAAATATTAATAGTAAATAATTTATATGGCCTACACCTTTAGTTGTAATTCACATTGAGCCCACTAGCTTTTATTACCACATATAATACATTTATCTAAATGAATTCTAAATATAAGTATCAAAATCTCATAAATGTACATGTTTGTCATGTATGTCAATCATAGATCAATACATCCTCTCGGGCAACAAGGACTTCAAATAAGTCACATTTCTTTAATTTAAATAATATTATATCTTATACATTTCTATTTGAAATCTTCCTTCAAATTAAGTTTGAATTGAATGAAAAAGAATGTTTTAAAGCTTTCGTTCAATTTTAGTTGATGAATGCTTTAATGTAAATTTTATGTCTTTTTATTACATAATTCAAAATATCAAATTCGATTTGACAAAAAATGATCAGAAAATGAATTTAGATAGTGGAATGAAATACTCATAAATTTTAGGATTCACTTATAAAAAGTAAGAGGTTTCAATTGCAGAATTTAAAAAAAAAAAAATGATGGTATTGCTTTGTTTGAAAATAAAATATAAAAAAAAAAACTTTTTTTGAGTTATAAAAAAAAAAAAACCTTATTAGTATGATAAAATCTTGGGTGAGACCGTGAGACCATCTCACAGATTCCATTTCATGAGGTTCAGATGAGGTCAAACATAAGAAATTATGTAATATTTTTTGCGTGTATTAGGTATATTTTTCTATATATTAGGTAATATTTTCTAATGCAATATGTGTTTTAGTTGAGTTATACTATAAGAAAATATGTAATATTTTTCTATATATCAAATAATACTTTTGTATTATATGATACATGATCCGAATTGGATCGGGTCGGGCCACTAAAAAACACGCAGACCCTATACTGTCTAGGTGCTCTTTTCTCTCATGCAACATATTATGTGTTCTTTTCTCTCATGCAACATGTAATATTTTTGTATATTAAGCAATATTTTTTTTATTTATCAATATTACCTGATATACACACACACACTAGTATAAATCCCGTGCGATGCACAGATATATCAAATTTACAATATATATATATATATATATATATATATATATATATATATATATTGATATGAAAATGTTGAACACGAAAAATAATAAATTTTTAGGATAATCGTGATCTAATTTATTACCCATGTGATGCACGATCATAAAATTTAAATATTTCGAGTTTAATGTAAAAATATTAATTTACGAAAAAAAATCAAGTTCTCAATAATATTTTAATCTCATTTTATACCCGTGTGATATATGGGCAAATAAATTTCAAATGTCGGTAGTTTTTTTATGTTGATCATGAAAAATAAATAATCTATGTTTTTCAAAGTTATTTCAATTTAATCTACTACCCATATAATTTATGAATTTTTATCATACATTATCTGACTACTTTAGAACTAATTGTTTTTTTTTTTTTGTCACAATTAGTATGGAAAAACATTATGCAAATATATGCTCATACCATATTCATTGTAATGAGTGTAAAATGATGATATTATTGAATATTATATTTAAGTTTCAATAACATTTCAACCTCATTTGGTACCGTGTGGTATAGCAAATAAATTTCAAGTGTTAATAATTTTTTGATATAAAAATGTTGGTTGTAAAAATAATATAGCTCATTTAAGTTATTTTTTTATATCTACTTCCCATATAATTTATCAATTTCGAACATTTCTTATTTTCATCATTTGTTTGACTACTTCACTAATATTTTTTGTGACTTGGAAAAACACTTATGCAAATATATATTCAATAAATTGTTCATATTGAGCGTAATAACAATGATATTATTGTATTTTACTCCAAAATAAAATTTTTAAATTTAAGATACCATTAAAAAATTATATAATTTATTTCCACATGCCTTAAAATCAAAATTTTTTCTCTTAGAAAAATCATATTGGATGATAAACATTTTAAAATTCGATAAATCTAAAAACATGAAACAATATAACAACATAAAGTAAAATATTTTATCATTGTTCATATAATGATGAACTTCATGCTACCATAATAATGAAATTTCATATTTATATTTACTTTTTAATTATGGAGGAAACATTATTTATCCTTAGATAAAAAAAAAATGATTTTTTTTACTAATTTTTTATAAATATATAAAATAATTTAGATTAAGGTACAAATTGTTATTCACAACTTTCTTGAACTTTTAACATGATATTATTATCATATATACACAATTCATGCTAAAATTTTCACATATCCAATATGATCATGTTTGTTTTTTTTTTTTCTCAATTTTTATGTATATACAAAATGATTTTCATACAATGAATATATACATGAATTATGAAAAATCCAATATTTATAATTTATAAATTATAAAATAATAAATATTTGTATTTCAACTTTAGAAATTGAAAATTAGATTAGTATAGTTAATAGAAGATATATTAGACTTGAGTATAATAAATGACATACTTGTCAAATAAAAAATATGTGATATTTATTATAGTTTTTCAATACTTATTTCGAATATAGTAAATAGAAATAGTTAATTTATGTTGTTCAATTTTTTATGCTAAATAACTTGATTTATATATTTATTGAGATATATTAAAAATTTGAACAAAAAAATATTAAAAATTACATCTTGTCTTTAAAGTCGTCCTCATATTTATAAACATCCTTTTTATTTATTTATGTATGCAAGAATGTCATGTGATCTAAAGAAATGAAATTTTAGTTCCCACAATTGATAACGTTGACATCATTAGAAACATGAGTCATAATTGTCAAAATAATGGTTATTGTAACAAAAATCAAAATGATTTTTTATCTTCAAAAGGCGAGCGAAAAATCAATGACTTACAAACTTGTAGTTGCCATGTATTTGTAGTGTATTTGTAGATGAATAATAAATCAAGACCACATAACAAAAAAAAAATCATATATATATATATATATATATATATATATATATATATATAGTACAAAATCATGAATTTTATAAATCTATTTATAATTATATGTTTAATAAAAATCATAAAATGATTTGGATCACATTTTCCCCGTTTTTGTTACAAATCTCTCTCTCTCTACACAGACAACATTATATATATGTGTGTGGGGTACAACATTAGAGATAATTTTTCATAATTTTTTTTACTTTGATAATTTAGAATTCTTGAAATTCGATAGTTATATTATTTTAATCTATTCAACGAATATATTTTAATCTTGATTATAAATATAATTAAATATTTATTAGATGAAATCATATTAATATTCATATACCATTATAGATTATAATCTCTAAAATTTTGTCAATATCATAGGTGATATTATTACCATATATATAATTAATATAATAATTTTTTTATTTATAAATTATGAAATAATAAATATTGTTTTTCTACTTTTCGGATGTGGAAATGGGCGGGAAAATTTTACGTTATTATATATATAGATATAGATATATTATTTAATACAAATGAAAAATACAATCACATATGACAAATATTACCTGTCTCACGAACTGAGATCTTTGACCTGATCGACTGTATTAGTATTATTTTTGGTCTTTTCTCTATAAAAAATATGAAACTGATTCTGACACTTATAACAAACTTTCTATATACTTCTGAGTCTCTCTCTCTCTCTCTCTCTCTCTCTCTCTCTCCACACTGATTGAGTATTAAACATGGAAATCTTGAACGAGAGCGACAAACTTAACCGTCCACTATTGGCCTCCATTAAAGCAGCAGATCAAAACCTCAACACTGACGATGCATCGTCCACCACTCCCACCCTTCCCGAGAAGGTATGGGACGAATCCAAAAGGCTATGGCACATCGTGGGGCCCACCGTCGTCTCCCGAGTTTCCAACGCCACCATGAACATCATCACCCAATCCTTCGCCGGCCACCTCGGCGATCTCGAGCTCGCTTCCATTTCCATCGCCAACAACGTCATCGTCGGCTTCAATTGGGGCCTCCTGGTAAATAATTCGTTCAATTTTCACCTTCCAATCGAAATTCTGTGCGTGATTTTGAGTTGTTGTTGTTCAGTTGGGAATGGCGAGTGCCCTAGAAACCCTATGCGGGCAGGCATTTGGGGCAAAAAAATACAGCATGCTAGGAGTGTACATGCAGAGATCGTGGATCGTTCTCTTCCTGTGTTGCTTCCTCCTTCTCCCTCTCTACGCTTTCGCCGCTCCGATTCTGAGGATTTTAGGGCAACCGGAGGACGTGGCGGAGCAATCGGGGACGGTGGCGCTGTGGCTGATTCCGTTGCATTTCAGCTTTGCGTTTCAGTTTCCGTTGCAGAGGTTTCTGCAGAGTCAGCTGAAAACGGCGCCGTTGATTTGGGTGCCGTTGGCGGCGCTGGTGATTCATGTGTTTGTTAGTTGGATTTTAGTGAGCAAATTGCAGCTGGGGGTTGTTGGAGTTGCTCTTGCTCTGGATATTTCGTGGTGGATCCTGGTTTTGGGCATGTTTGGATACGTGGCTTTTGGTGGGTGTAAACAGACATGGACTGGGTTTTCTGTTCTAGCTTTTTCTGGACTCTTCGATTTTCTCAAGCTCTCTGCTTCTTCTGGTGTCATGCTCTGGTCTCTCTCTCTCTCTCAATGATTATTAATTACTATTTGGTGACATAAAATTGATTTTGTTGATTTGTTCAGCTTGGAGAACTGGTACTACAGGATCTTGATAGTAATGACAGGGTTCTTCGAGAATGCCAAGATAGCTGTGGATGCATTATCAATCTGGTATGACATTACTGTTTGTTTAAATGTGGGATTACTTTAATGGGTTCGGTGAGTATTCGTAATTTCTTTAGGAGAGTCTAAAAGCACCCCATTTTAAAAAAAAAAAATTTAAAAATTTCCGATTTTACCCTTAGGATTAGAAACCCTAGTTCTGTTCGGTCGAGACGGCCGAATAGTCTTCAATATGTTCGGTCAAGACAACCGAACGGCCTTCAACATGTTCGGCCAACACGGCCGAATGACTCTGCTCGGCCAACACGGTGGATTTTCATATGTTTTGTCGGGAAAAGTTCAATATCTCGGAATGTGTTGAAATTCGCACACGACTTGCGAAACGGTGCAATAAATCAAACACAAGTGCTGATGAACAATGGATTTTGGCCATCCGGGGTCGTTTGAGGGGCAAAAAAGTCAATTTACCGTTTTTCGATTTTTAAACGTTTTTTTCGGATTTTTCTAATTTTTGTTTTAAGTTGTTTAGGTCATACATAATGCCAACATAATGACGAACATTCTACGGATTTTTAAAATGTGCAAAAATCGTGTGAAAATTGTAGGAAAAAAGGTAAAAAAAAAACGATTGAATCCGAGCAGTTCCGTTCGACCGTGTTCGACCGAACCCGTAGAAGCCCGTTCGACCAACACGACCGAACGAAACTAGTTATTCTACTCTTAAGGGTAAATTCGGAATTTTTTATTTTTTTATTTTTTAAAATGGGGTGTTCTTAGAATTCAATGAGGGTGCTCTTAGTCCATCCCAATTTCTTTTCTACATCACAATATAGATTACATGCATTATTACCCTAAAATGACATTTTTACCCTCACTTTTAGTTGTTATTTCATCATTTCGGTTACTATTCCACATGTAAGGGAATATGATTATTTTTGACAAATTTATGTCTCTCAGCAAGATGCCAGGTTGGCGCCGTTCTGTCCAGTGCTATTGTTTTTTTGTTTTTTGTTAATATTTGTTAGTTTTATCAAATTTGATATTATACAAGTATTAATTTTCCAATATGTATGATAATATAAAAAAATAATGTAACACAAGTAGTTAACTTGAACAGCATGGATAATAATATAAACATTTAATATTAATATAAGTGGTCATTTCTCAACATGAATAGTAAAAATATAAGAGACGAGGACAATTATATAAAATTACTAAAAATAGATTAAAATACACGAAAATAAAACATAAAATTTCATTTGTGGGAAGAGTATTCTAATTCAAAAAAATTAGAAACTATCACTATGTAACATCGCTTTCAATAAAAATAAGTTTTTATTTTTGTTTTCATTTTACATTAAGTTTTATTCAATTAATTATATGATTTTTTATTTATTAGATTTAAAATATAAAGAGTAAAAATTATATTAAATAATGTTTACATGTGTAAATTGTTATCCAATTATAATAAAATTTTAAAAATATGATTAAATAAATTAATAATTAGAAATATTATAGAATATTCTTTTTTAGGTAAAATTTAGTGTAGACGGCTGAAAATGAAATACTGTTTCTATACTACTTTAGTTTTTATTGTTGACTACTGGAGATGCTCCTAGGTAGAGAAATAATCCTCTATATTATCTATGGTATTTTGGTAATAATGAGATGGGATTCATGATGATTGAATTTGCCACAACTTTAGCCTGAGTTTGAATATCTTATAATACACTTTTGCAGTATGACCATCAATTCATGGGAGATGATGTTTGCAATTTCCTTTTTTGCTGGAATTGGGTATGTTGATATCATAGAGAATCCTGTATGTTATATGTTGTTGGAGTTGATTATAATGAATTAGTTGGTAAACTGATGACAGAGTAAGGGTGGCGAATGAGCTGGGTGGTGGAAATGGGGAGTCAGCAAAATTTGCAACAAAAGTGTGTGTGGTGCAATCAAGTGCAATAGGCTTCTTCTTCTTTGTGATTGTGTTGATATTCAGAGGCGATTTGGCTCTCATTTTCACTTCAAGCCCTCAAGTCATTGAAGCTGTTGACAACCTTGCTTTCCTCTTGGCTTTTGCCATTCTTTTCAACAGTGTTCAAACTGTTTTATCAGGTACATATATCTCATCTAAAGGCTTAAATTTTAGATATATATGCATACAAGTAATATTTGTAATTTAATTTCAGGGGTGGCTGTTGGATCTGGATGGCAATCATGGGTTGCATGGATAAATATATTTTGCTACTACATTCTTGGCCTTCCCATTGGACTTGTCTTTGGTTGGGTCTTTCATTGGGGATCTGCGGTAAATACCCTTTTTTTGAAAGCATTATACAGAGAAAATATTTAATGTGGATTTTGATGAATTTATTTATTGGAGTAGGGGGTTTGGGGAGGGATGATATTCGGTGGAACAGCAGTGCAGACAGTTATATTAACTATCATCACGACAAGGACAAACTGGGAATTCGAGGTAAATGATGATGATGATTGATGAGAAGCAATTATTTTCAATGCCAAGAATTAATAAATAATTATTGATGGATTTTGCAGGTTGAAAAGACAAAGAGCCGAGTAGAAAAGTGGTCAATTACTGACGTGGAGTGTGACAAGTGACCCCGCAGGTCAATCATGTCTTTTTTTTCCTTCAACATTCACCATTTGTCATTTATCTCACTGTTATTATTTTCTTTAATTTACTTATTACAGAAGTTTTATGATCTCCACTTGGAATTTATTTTTTCTTCTTTAATTCAATAAATAAGCTAACAAATATATAACAGTATAAGATAGGGATGGGAAACGTTTCATTAACATGATATTAATTCATTTGTGAGATTCAAAGATACGAATATAATTAAATTTATTTTGATTTAGTGATAATTGGAAATGAAATGATCTCATCCTTTTTTTTTTTTTTTAACTAAATTAGTTGATAATTTTATAAATATGAAATTAGTCAAGTTTGCTATTTAAAGTTTCATTCTAATTTGAATTTTAGCTGGAATATTTGCACTGGCAACAAATCTCAGCTGTTTAATATTAAATATATGGCATATATTAATATATCGAAAATAAAATGATCAAAGTTTTTAAGGATTTTATCAATTTAAGGCTAGAATGATAGGCTAATTGTCAATTCTGGTTCTGAATAATAAAGTTATAACCTTTTTTTTTTTTTGAATTACAATTGAAAGTTGTGAGACTCGAACCTAAAACCTTACTCAAGATGAGTGATGTATCTGTCGTTGGTCTAAACCTATAGATACATGTTTTATAAAGTTATAACTTAAAACCCATAAAATTAGGTAAAATCTTTTGTACTCCTTTGTACGGATCTAAGATTCGTACCCCAACCCGATTGTTCCTCCTCCTCCTCCTCTTCTCCTCGTTCTTATCTGTTTTCTACATTATTCTTCTTCATATGCCTACTATTTTTGCGCTTTACATTTTCAGAAATTTTAAGAAAAGAATTGGTAGATTTGTGATTTACACTGTGGAAACTGAAATTCTTGGGGTGTGTGGGTTTATGTTTTCAGATGTCTGAAGAAGTTTTGATTATGTGCAAAGATGGGCATCGTAAGATCTTGTGATAATGAAGCCATTCAATCTTGTGATAACTGAGGCTTGATTAGCCATCTGGGCATTCTTATGGCAATAATTCAGATCTGTAGGAAAAATATATATGAAACTAAACTTGCAGCCACGATGAATTTCATCATAATCAACATGAATGCATTACGGTATTCAAATAACAGCACATGCGTATAAAGGCATTGATAGAAAATATTGTCACAGATAAATCCCCATCCTTATTTTCTAAATAGCAAACTGTTGGCAAGAAAAACTTGTTTTCTTCCATTGACATTCTATCCTCTAAGAGAGCATGTTGACCATAGGATACTTGGTGAGAGGCCATATTCTTAATCGTAGAGAATAAAAGTATTACACATGCACCTTTAACGTATAACATTATTACGTTTAAGATATTACATGGTTTCTTTTAAGGTTAACATATTAATCTTTAAGGTATACTTTTTGCATACATATGTTTGAATTATTATATTTTTACCTTCAAGGTATTACATAAATACCTTTAAAGTATCACATATTTACCTCTTTGATATTACATACATATATTATGAGGTATTGCATAGACACGTTTAAGGTATTATATTGTTACCTTTAAGGTATTAAAGATAAAAGTTAAAAACAGTAATGATATATAGTCAAAAGGTATAAAATTGTATAAGTTTGATCACACAACTTAATAGTATTGTAGGATTAATTACAATATCAGAATAAAACTAAAATACCTTTTAACACAAATTACTAATACCTTTAAAGTAAACTTATAATACATGTTATTAGTTACATATATTTTGAATGTTTTGCCCACAAGCAGCCAAAGAAATGTATTAGTTGTTCATTCAATAAAAAATATTAATTGTATACTCTTAAGATATTAATTGCATACCCATAAGGTATTAGTTGTTCATTCAGTGAAAGATATTAGTTGTATACTCTTAAAGTATTAGTTACATACTCATAAGATATTAGTTATAAATATTAATTGTTCATTCAGTGAAATGTATTAATTGTATATTAGTTGCATACTCATAAAATATTAGTTGTTCATTCAGTGAAAGATATTAGTTATATTATTCTTAAGGTATTAGTTGTATACTTTTAAGGTATCAGTATACTGAGTGTAAATTTAAAATCTTAAAATTTCAAATGCGCGATTTTCATCATTTTCTTCCTCAAAATTTCTGCAAATAATCTTATATGACTCCAATAATTGATTGGAATCATGATTTGTAATCAATCATTTAAATCTACGAAAATGAAAAATAACAGGAGAAAGAAGAAGAACAAATCATAAACATGAAATTATGATTTGAAGAAGTAAACCCTTGATCAATTTTCTTGCAAGATTGCAGCTTTGATGTGGCTCTCTTGGTTGGCCTTATTCCCTATCAAAAAATTCTCATATCTTATGCACAAACTTTCACACAAAACTTATAAGGAGTAATGGGCGATTCACTCAACTAAAAACTGGGATCATAAGTTTAGAAAGAGAAAGAGAGATGAAGATGAACAATGATGCATTTTTGTTTAAATACAATAGCATCCACTTTCAATCCAGTAGAGTAAGAGGCAAAAACAATTCTAAATCTCCATCTTTATCTTGCGTTTGAGATGAAGTGAAGAATACAAATGTGTTGAAGAAAAATACGAAAGAGTGCGGTTCTGTTGAAGAAGAAGATCTGCATTAAGGCATACGGATCCTAGGATCCGTATCTCTGGGGTACAAGAGACCTTCTCTAAAATTAAGGTCATGTTTTACATCCTTAAAATGTTTTAATACAATAGAACAGTGTCCAATCTCATTGTATTCTCAAAATCGTAGAAAATTAATTATATTAATTAATTTTCTATCATGATATTACTAATATATTTCGGATATAGATAATATATTCAAATGCCTTAATTATGCACAGATGCATAAAAAATTAGAAGTTTTGAAGTCAAATACATCCAAACAATTTATAAGTTGTGCTACTAGAGGGAGAATTAAGGTGATCTGAATGAATAAATTAACTGTTATATATAGATGAAACATCGCAATAACAATATGAAACAATCTAGAGTAAAAAAAAGATTAGAGTAACTAATGGCAAAAGGAAATGCACTAAAGTAAATCACAAAGTCTAATCATATTAGTCAAGAAAATGTGTTACTTTTAATAGTTTTTTTCCTACTTGGATCCAAGAGACCAAGACCTAAAGAACATTGGGATAAAAGGAAACATGATTCATATAATCAGACTAAAAGCTCCTCATTGATGAAATGAGCAATCAGAATTAGGCATAAAACATGACTCAAAAGGTGCAGTAACATTCTGCATACACCAAGAAATGAAATCCATTGTTTTATGCTTAAAGCTTCATCTCCAGTTTGTGATGCAAAGATCATTAACTTCACTCTGACAAGGGCTAATAAAATTTTCAAAGAAATTATCATCTTATAGCAAGCTAATACTTGCAAGTTAGGCCATTTCTCAATAAGATTTAAAGTGACCTCCGAAAATTAACAATACTGGAAACATTGAACTTTCCAGTGCCAAGAAGAAGCTCGCTCAGTTGCCTCGTTTATTTTCTCAACGGACCCATAAAACACACATGGCGATATGTCACTGTCTGAGAATCCCATATCCCGGAAAAACTTGCCACTTGAGTTCCAAGGTCTCGTCGCTCATCTTAGAAAAAGCTGAAATAGCATAAATGAAGCTTTTGGAACTTGCATCGAGCCCCATTTCTTTGGCCTTCTCACCACATTTCCTTATAGCTTCTGGCTTATCAAGAAACAATTCGGATAAACAGTGAAGATAATACGGCTACACCCAATAGGAATCCCATAGCCCTTCAAGAATTCCACAATTAGGATGAAATATTACTTACTGCAAATTATTTTTGCTCCTATCTTTTCACTTTTGCTCCCCAAACTTTAATTTTTTTACATTTTTACTCCAGGTTCAAATGTTAATATAAATAAAGGTTCAATTTGCAATTTGTGTTATAATGTTTTGTTATTGCAATCTAAATATAAAAATTTCTCCAATTGCAACTTATGGTCCACGTATTTTCCATTTGCAACATCTGTCAATTGTTGCCAAATTCTAATATGAAAATGTGAGCTATAGATTGCAAAGTGAAGAAAAACATGAAACAGAGGTTGCAAGAATACCAAAAAAAAAAACTGAAGAAAAAAAACCTTAGGTCTAGGTTGCAAACTGAAAAGAGAACATGGACTCAATCAAAGAAAGAATATCATTAGGCTGCAATATGAAAAAAAAAAAAAAACTATAGTACATGTTGCAAATTCAAATATCCACAAAATTAGGGTAGAATTAGCCTGGATATAACACCAAGAAAAAAACATCAATAGTTCCTCTCTGACAAACAAAATTTTGCAGCAAAAATCGCATCAAATGACAGAACAAAAAAAATCCAAGTAGCATGACATTCATGCATCATAACTGCATCTGAATGGGATTAATCAATACAAGAAAGTGAACAAGATTACAAGAAAGTACCTCTTTTCTGTTTAATATCTATCTACTCCGCCAAAAGATACACTGTTTAGTTAATCAGAGTCATTCGATCCAGCTGAATCAGTATCGTCTCTCTTTTCATTGAGAGCTCTATGTGCGGGGTATATATCACAGACATCTTTCATATAAGGACTTACAAACTCATCGAAAAACATGTCATCTGACATTTTGCATAATTTTTCAAGACTAGGCCACCCTTTTATAAGATGCCTACTTTCCAGGATCTGTAAGACTTCAAGCCGCGGTTTAAACCTCTTCTCGATACTGTATGTGAGTGACAATGGGAATTTAACAATGCATGAAGTTTTATACTCCCCAGTTGCAAGAAGAACCTCATTTAGCCTCTTCATCTTATCTTTTGACACCTTAAATATCTTCGGACTCTGTCTCAGCACTCTCAGTATATCGTCTTCTGAAAATCTCAAAATATTTCGAAAATCCTGCAACTTAAGTTCCCATTTCTCATTCGTCATCGAACCAACAGCCGCCAAAACACAAACAAATCTTTTAGAACTCCTATCGACCCCCATCAAATAGACCTTGTCGTATAGATTCCTCATAGTTTCCGGCTTACACAAGAAAAATCTTGGATACTTGCAGCAATTCATAGTAATCTGCTCCATGGGTATGTCACAGCTCTTCAAGAATTCAACATTAGGCACCATGTTCTTGTCCAAATCAGTCCTGAGTAACCTTCCACATTTCCTTAAAGCCATGGCCACGTTTTTGCTCGATCCCATCAAGTCCGTTAACAAGGATAATGCAGGGATGATTCTATTCTTTGCGCTGACGTGTAAAATCATGGCATCTCTCGAGATTATATCTGCAATGTCCATGGCAGAAAACCCCATGTCTTGGAAGATCTTGATTTTGGGCCTGATGGTTTTATCGAGACTAGCTGAGAGCAAACAAGGCCTGCCTTTCAAAGTTCTCTCCAACTGGGATTTGGTAAAGCCCAACTCCTTCAAAAATGACAGTACCAAATCACATTTTTCTGGAGTTTTCAAATTGGTTAAAAAAGAGGCAACATAAGAAGCCGCAGCTGGGGAGAAGTTGTGTTTGTTCAGCAAGAATTCATAGAGTGTAGGATTGGAGGATTTACCCTCCCTAAATGTAGAGAAATAAAGCTTATAAATTGAAGATGAAACTTGCAATTTTCCATACTTGGAAACGCAACAAGTAAGATTTCTGCGCAGAAGTGCGTAAATCATGATAAAATGATTTCAGACTTGAATCCAAATTTGAAGATGAAACGAAGATTCACGAAATGCAGCTAACACTTACGAATTTACAGTGCCTGCAAAATGCCTGCTGGCATGCAATGAGAGTGATTAGGGTTCTTCATTTTTATTGACGAAAACACACTTCGATTTTGCCCTAATTTCTCCCTTTTTCGCTGCTTCAATTATGGCTCCTCTGATTTTCCCCCAATATTTGATAGTGTTTGTCGCTAAGTTGAAATAAATCATAAAAAAATGTAAAAAGAAATGAACTTTTTGTTTTGACGGTTTAAGGGCAGTTTTGTAATTCTATCTAAATCAATTCTAATTTCAAACCCCATGCCAATTTATATTAGGGTGCGGCTATCCGCACCCCAAAACTTACTAAACATACCCCATTCATTTGAAAAATATTCAAATGAAAAAAACACGCACTAGAAATAGGTGTGTTCAGTAAGTTTTGGGGTGCGAATAACTGCATCATTTATATTATATTTATATTCCATATTAAATTGTTAAAACATGTTAAAGTGACATATTTAATTGGCGTCTAAAATCTATTTATTTTGTTGAAATGAAGTCCAAAATCTATCCACACACTAAAACCACTCAACACACCCCAAAACTTGAATATTTATATCTCTAATTTCTAAAAAATTGGATTGTGTTTAATATTTTATAGTATGTGTATAGTCTCAGTTTTTTGTTTTATATCTACATGGTCCCAATGAAAAAACCTTGTAAAAAAGTTTATCCAAAAATCCATGATAAGAAAAGGCACTTAGCACATTGCAACTTCATTAAAAAAAGACGGAATGATTGATTAGTGATAACTTTAGTAAGAAAATTTCAACTAGAAAGTATGAACTGATTATATATTATTGAGTGATGAATTTATTGTATCCAACAAAAATACAACACTGCTCAATTATTTCACGATCAACACACTCAATTTCAAGAATATCAGATTCCTTGCTTTACATTCAAACTGTTAGAAATTCGGACCTTGATCTATAAAACATTAAACTCATAAGCTTCTAAATATCTTGCATTGTGCCACTTGATAAATAATTTATAAATTACTTAAATGCTATATATATTTATATTCTATCTTATCAAATTCAAAATTAAATATACAATAAGTCTCTAGATGCATAATTATATCACCATGAAATATTATTGACGTTATTAATAAAATTGTCTTAAAGAACATATGAAATCAACTATTCTAAAATGCCGTTAACTAAATAAACAATATTTATAGAATGTTGTTAACTTTTTCACTAATTATATTATCATTAATGGATTTGTATATTTTCTATTTTTGCAGCTGATAATTAATCAGGTTACCATGAAGAATAATGACTTTTGGTATTTTATAAATTTAGAATCCGAAAAACAAAAACTACATTTGATGTTTTAGAAGCAAAACAGTCTCACATATTATAAGTAGGAAGAAAATGAAAATTATTTAGGACTTGAAATTATAGGAAGTTATTTATGAATAATTACTTTTCTCATTAAGTCAAATTCACAACCATGGTCTTCAACATGTCATATTTTCAAATTTCCCAGGTCAATATGAACAATTGAAAGAAAAGGTAAGAAAGAATACACACAAAAATTATTCAAACTTATTTAAAGAAACTAATTCTTTCATTTAATAAATTTATAATTCAATTCAAATATATTTGTACTATAATAAGTAAGTAAAAAGCAAATTTTGAAATAAGAGCCAAAACCACCTTTTGTAAATTAGGAGTATTAAAAGGAGATATTAATAATTATGGAGGCTTTTTTGGAAATATCAAAAAATGGATGTGGAATTGTAACATTAAAGGTAAGTTGAGTCAAAGCGGAGAAAAACGTTAATGGGAGGTGGACCCCAGAAAAGACAAGGCACCTCCTACAAAGCACGCAGTACAACCCTCAATGCACAGACGTCGGTTCCCAAAAAATGACAGTAATCACTAACCCTAATTCCCAAATTCACAAAAGGCACTCTCGTCTTCGGAGCAACTGTGTGTAATTTGTACTGCTACTCTCTCAATCCACCTTTATTCTTTCCCGTTGCAGTATATATTGTGTATGAAGAGTTTCAAGGAGTGGAATAACCAGTAATTTTTGTGTAGATATAGAGAGAGAAACAAGGATCTAGAGTGAGAGAGAGTTGTGTGTGTGTGAAGATGGATAAAGGATTTGTTGGTGGTGATGATTCTTCGTCTTCTTTGTCTTATAGCAATAGCAGTAGCAGCACGAGTAGCAGTAAGGATTTGTACCTCAAGCATGTGAACAGAAATTCGCATAAAATCGTGAAACCCGTTCGGAAGCCCGGCCCTCTTCCGGCCCCTGCTTCTACGTCGTCGTCTCCGTCTTTGTCTTCTGCTTCACCTATCTCAATCCTCGACCCTAATTCGGGCCAGGGCCAGGCCCAGCCCCAGTCGCAGCAGCCCCCGGTTTACAACATCAACAAAAACGACTTCCGCGACGTCGTTCAGAAGCTCACCGGCTCACCGGCGCACGAGCGGTTATCGGCGCCGACTCCACCTGTCACTCAGACTAGACCACCCAGCTCGCGTCTGCAGAGGATTCGGCCTCCTCCTCTCGCTCAAATCGGGAACCGCCCCCCTCAAATCAACCAATTAGTTCCGCGCCCCCAAAACGACGGCGTTCAGAGACCGTTGCAGCCTTTCGCGCCGCTGCCACCGTTGCCCTCCGTGCACCCCGCGGCGGAGTCCCCAATCTCTGCCTACATGCGGTTCCTCCAGAACTCAGCCGCTTCTGCTTCTGTTCCTTCGCCTCTGTGGAGTGGAGGCGCCGCCCCCACTGGTCCGCCGAATGATGTTGGTCAGCGGGCGGCGCCGCCTCAGTCCTTGATGCTTCCGACGACGGAGTCACCGGTCTCCGCCTACATGCGTTTCCTGCAGAACTCCTTCTCTTCATCTGCTGGTCCACCTCAGTTTAATGCTCCCCAGCATCCTCCGTTTCACCCTTCACTGCAGCAACAACGGCCTCCTCCATCATCTGCTGCTTCTCTGCCACCATTTCCGGTGCTGCCATTGTCACCGCTGCCATTTGGATGCATTCCTTCTCCGAGGTCTCCTTACGGTACCCTGTTTTCACCGACAGGACAATTGGGGCTGCCACAGCTTCCCTTATCGCCGACTCTGCCCGTTCTGAGCCCGAGGTGGAAGAGCGTGTGAGGGGTTTCACTGAAGTACAAGGTAAGTTACTTTAGGGTTTTACAGTTTCTTATTGTTTAGATTTTGATGGTAGTGATACTGTGATTTGCAGATGTACATGTTTTGGGGGTATTATAGTAAGAAATTTCATTTGTATTTATAGTAGAAAAGTTGTTAATGTTTGTTCTTTACATGAACGGTGAAGGCAAAGGCAGTTAAGAAAAACCTGCATTTGCTGGTTTACATGTTTGTGGAATCTTTAGGTTTTGTGGGTAGTCAATTTCTGAAATTTATTTTTACTTTGTGTTGTGGATTGGGTGTCTTGATTAGTTGATTAATCTTTTTAAGTTTTCAATTAGAATATTTTTTTTCTGCAAATAGCCGTTCACAATTCTCAGTTTATATATGCTTAACTTCACAATATATCCATCCTAAAATGATAGAAGCATATTGGATTGTGGGAAATAATAGTAGATATATTGTACCTTTTCCAACAATAGGTAACCCTGTCTAGTTTTACTCCATCTTCTCATCTCAGACAATGGAATTTAGCTTCTTACCACAAACACTTGAAAGTTGATCGGCACCAAGATAGGATCTTGTGATTGGGTTCACAAGGATGATATTTGGTTGCCTGACTATAAGAATAGGGCAGGGTTTGCAAAACTGTTTTTTAACTGTTGTCATCAAACTGAACATTAAGTCACTTGAGTTTCGCCATTTGTGAAACGTTAGGAAAACTCGATGGTCTATGTGTTGCAAGCAATCTATAGAGATTTGAAAGTTCTGATTATTATGTTCAATGATGATAACCTCAAGAATGCCACATATGGAGGACCTTGCTAAGGATGCAAGGGCTCTATGAAGTGCCAATTTAGGATTTGAAGCTAGGACTGTAATTGTTCAAATTAGACGAACATCATTTCACAATTAGAGTGGGAAGTCTGTGCTTCAAGGTTGGTGAATTCACAATGTTGACATTTTCTCCTAATGATAACTTATGCTATTTTGTATACCTTGGATTTTGGTGAGAGAAAGGAAGGAGTTTCGATGCACTTTTAAGAGCTCCAGCGTTGGTTGGGTTAATGAGCATGAAAGAATATTGTACAAGGTCTAGTGTCCAGTCATGCAAGACATATATAAAAAATACACCTTAATAGCCATATGGGTGTGCTTGAGTTGCTGTAATGTGTTTGTGCTACTGCTTAATAGTATATCGTTTGAATATGCTTAGGATTGCCAAAGATTACCATTTTTCCTGCTTCACTCAGCCACTCTTGAACTTGAATTGAGCTTGTTTTGGCCATAGAAAGGCCACCAGATCCCTGGCCTTCTAGCATTGTTATTTTGGTTGTGGAGCTGATAAAACTTTAATATCATCCAGGAAATGTGGAAAGTTGCTTGTGATCTAGAATTTGAAATGAACGATACAGGAACTTAAAGTGCCTGTGTTTACACTGGTGGATATGGTGCAAGATGGATGACACTTATATGAATATATTAACGCACTTAGTTTTACCTTTAAAGAGTACACTTTTCACAGCACATATATGAGATATTATAGTGATAGATACTGTGGTTCTTGTTTCATGTTGGAAATGTTTTCATGAGATGAAATGGGGGTGAGTTTTGGACTGTATTTCAGAAAATGCAACAGATTCTTTTTTAATCTGTTTTGTTTTAAAACAGAAAATGCAACATTTTTATCCTTCAATCGTATATACCCAAATTCCAATATTATCATCATGTTATTTGCATCAACATCACTCTCCATACAACTGTTGATGCACATTACACTTGAAAATATATTTATGGAAACGCTTCAACTTCAAAGCACAAATAGTATTTTGTAGCTTATCTGGAAAAAGAAAATGTCATCCTCGGTCGGATCTGAATTTTCTATGCATTACTATGGCTTACATCAACGATTTTATTTTCAAGACTAATCGTAAAAATATTGTCCATTGTTTTCTTAGTAAATTGGAAGATATCCGAAAATCGACTGCAAAAGTTACATGTTTAAAATTAGGCAAAGATGCAAATACACTCATAAATCCTAACAGTATAAAGCCTAACCAAAAAAATAAAACTATTCATAAGAAACAAAAATTATGCATTCGATTTGGTACGCTATATCAAGATATAATACCAAAACCGAAGCAATTATCAAATGTTCAAATGTTGATTTGACTACTACCATGCAAATGGTATATTGTGGAACTGTACAGCAGTATCATGAGAATTTCAGTTAAGGTTATTTGATTGGTAGTTGTGAAAGAAAAGTGCCATCTCTATAATGCTTTCGTTAGAAGTGTTATTATACATTTAAGATTAAGAATATCATTTGATATCTCATATTCTACTTCACCAAGACAAATAAAATAAAATAAATGATATCATAAAAGGTACGCAGATGTTGTAGTAGAGCAAACAAAAGGCAGGATGAAATAAACATGAGTTTGCAAAAATAGAATTAGGAAAATGAAAAACTGAGGATATTTGGTTAAAGGATGCAGGACAAGGCGTTTATAAGAGCGCAATTGAGTAGCAACAACATCAACTCCTAGAAGAAACCCGAAAAAATGCCAGGTAGAATAATGAAGCTTAAAAGAGATCAAATGAAAAACTTCTAAAAGAAACACTGTAAGCTCAGGCTCAATACCCGCCTCACTGTTGCCCTTCTTCTGGTTTCGGAGCTTCTTTGATATCATCAGCTCCATCTTCCTGCATCGCAATTTCCAAATTCATGTAAATTTCACAACAGCCATTAATTATATAAGCGCAGTTGCTTGGTGATAATATAGAGGAAATTATTAATGTAGCTAGAAAAAGTTTGAATGGACTGGGCTAATCATAAAGATTAGTCCCTCAACATAAAGCTTTAATTTTTAATTGTTTTCAATTTGTTGTACCATTTCCACTTCCTTGTGAAGAATATTGAATTAAACAGTTGAATGAAACTTTGAGCAGTGGCAGATGACATGAAGCATATAGGAATCAATACCTGCATGTCGGAGGTCCACAAAGTGAGATTGTCACGAAGAAGTTGCATAATCAAGGTGCTATCTTTGTAGGACTCCTCGCCTAGAGTATCCAACTCAGCAATTGCCTCATCAAAGGCCTGGACAAACGGAAGTAACATAGGCATTAGACAACTGGACATATATGTAGGCTTAGGGTGGAAGTATTAAGGAATAGACAATGAAAAAGAGAATTAAAATTGTGAGCTAAGATATGTTTGAACATAAACCTGCTTGGCAAGGTTGCATGCACGGTCAGGAGAGTTCAAGATCTCATAGTAAAAAACAGAGAAGTTCAGGGCCAGTCCAAGTCGAATTGGATGAGTTGGGGCAAGTTCTGTATTAGCTATGTCCTGCATAAACCATGTCATAACAAAGATCAAAAATTCTGTTGTAAGATAGATCTACGTAATTAGTGATGACATCTCCATTATCAAGAAACAAAAACTTCTTTTGTAAGGGATATAGTGTGGATGAAACATGTGAACATCCCAATCTAAATTATCTAACATCAGACAGATGGAAACAGTTAATATAATCAAATGAATGTCATAAGACTCATAACTAGATGTTTCAGATGCATATTTAATTCAGCTTATTTTTGAATGCACACTTCAAATGAATTTAAGCAAACACTATGAAAAGAAAACATGCATCATTTCAAAACTGCAGATCTTTTGGGACAAATCTGCTTTTGAATGTTATTATCAGGTAGGTGATCTCAAGGTTGGAAACACATACTACGTTGGTGCTGTTATTTCTTCACTTCATCTTGTATATTATTATGCAACCAACGCCTCAAATAGGGTAATAACATACTATGTTGGCTCATGGAATTGCTACTCTTCCATCTTATGCTGCAAGTATAGGAGAATACTAGTGTACTTCCATTATACTCATGCAGTCTAATGAGGAAGTTCTACGTTGATCCTTGTGAATTGATGTTTTCCAAGTCCCAACTACTCTTAACAGTTTTGCCATATTTTAAGGGTACAGGACAGATAATAAGAACTCAATAATTTCAATTAAAGGTCTTGCTACCTTACACAAAATCCCATAATAGAAACAGCTGTTATACATTTTGCCCAAATAAGTTTCAAACTTCACATATCAAAAGCACTATAAAATCAGTATGGCTTCTCAAGTGCATCATGTATTCTCTCTCTTATTTCATGACCTGTATACTGGTGATGTGATTTAATACATGTAGGATGTGTTGGCAATATATAGAATACCATAATCAAACAAAATTGGGAATAACTAGAAAGGTCTATTCCTTCATTACCGCATTGGAGATCAAACCACATAAACAAAAAAATAAAAGTCAACAACACCAATTAAATGTGAGTGAAGATAGAAATCGAAACCAACACACGATTTAAGAAACTACATTTGATCTGAACAATTAAACACACAAAACGTAAAACGGTAAAAAGAAAAAAATATATACCTGAGCAGCCTTGTAGGCAGTGAGAGTGCTCTCAGCAGCCTCTTTTCTCTCAGCGCCAGTTTTGAACTCAGCCAAATACCTATGGTAATCGCCTTTCATCTTGAGATAAAAGACCTTGGAATCGCCGGCGGCGGCGGATGGGATGAGGCGATCGTCGAGCAATTTGAGAATTCCGTCGCAGATTTTGGAGAGCTCGGACTCAATCTTAGATCTGTACTCCTTGATAGTGGAAACATGATCCTCGTTCCCCCTGGACTCCTCCTTCTGCTCGATGGACGAAATAATCCGCCAGGACGCTCTCCGCGCGCCGATGACGTTCTTGTAGGCGACGGAGAGCAGATTGCGCTCCTCGACGGTCAACTCCTCCTTGTCCTCGAGCGATGCAGAGACTTTCTCCATGTACTCCACCATTTCCTCGTAGCGCTCGGCCTGCTCGGCCAGCTTGGCCATGTAGACGTTCTCCTCGCGCGGCGCCATTGACGGTGAGGTTAGTGTATCGCGATCTAGAATGTTCGGATGAATGTGGGAGAAGAGGGAGAAATGGAGAGGAATAATAAAGGGAAAAATGGGGAGTGAGAGAAATAGAGAGAGAGAGAGAGAGAGAGGGGAAGTAGTTTTAAAATGAGAGGAAGAGAGGGGATTTAGGATCTTTTGAAGCTCACATTTGGAACCTATTGCTGGGGACGCGGTGCCTCCAATGACGTGCTCTTCGCCCCACTTTCATTTTTCAAATTTTCAAATCCTTTTTTTTTTTTTTTTTTTTTATCTCATCATTAATTTTAATTTTAATTTCTATATTTTTTATACCATAGTACATAGATTATTTTTCTATAGTTTTATTGGTTTCCTACCATAATTTTGGAAATTTAATCAAATAGTTTTGAGTCGAAGTTCACATCATGCATTTTTTTCATGATATAATCATTTCACATTGAATTTCAGCGTTTTTCCATAAATGTTGGATATGATCATATCATGTATTTGTTGAATCTCAATATTTTATAATAGTATTATACAATATGATCGTATCAGGTAACCCCATTGAGATCCAATGATATGGTTGTATCATTTTATAAATTGCGGTTCATTTGAATTTTCATTAAAAAAAAAAGTTCATATACTATGATATAATGTTTATATACGTTTTATATTTTATGAATAAGACAAACATAGAATACATATAGTTAAAAGAATAATATATACGCCCTCCATTTCATAATAAGTGTCGTTTTACATTTTTATAAAATTAATTTGATTATATTTCAAATCTTAAATAATCAATTTCTTAGTTAGTTAAGGGTATATTTTTCAATTTTTATGAAACAGGTGGAGTATTTTATTTAGGGGCTTCAATTACTAAACTATTTAAATCATATTGAGTAATTTGATTTGAAGATGACTTGTAATGATTTTAAATTACTACTATATGTTTCAAATAGCCAGAGAGCTTTTTAAGTGGTCCTAAATAATGTAGATGGATTTCAAATCCTTTACAAAATTAACGCATTCAAACAATTATAAGTTGTTCAACATTTTGCTTGGATTGAACGAATTAAAATCTATAAATTCGTGCTTGAATCAAATGATTTAAAACTACTCAACTTAGTTGCACTAAAAAAACCACCAGGCTCGATTGGTTGGCGGTAAACCAACCTAAACTCGTGATTGGTATGAAGGTTTACAGCCTGAAAATTTGAGTCGGCCCGGGCTTACAAATCGGGTTTATGGTGGGTTTATGGTGTGTTATTTCCCATTTTCTAAACCCACCAATTTTGGTGGGTTTAATGTTGCATGAATATTAATCAATATTCAATTACCAAACTGCCCTCACTGTACATAATTAATTATTTTATTATTTTTTGGGTAGGGGCAAAACAGTCTTTTAACTAATTTAATCAGTTTAAACCAACATACCAATCATTCAATTACAATTAAACTCATATTTGCAAACACTCTAACCATGCATACCAATCATCAATTTAACTCAAACCCACATTTACAAACTTACATACCAATCATTCAAAAAGTGTTATTTTGTCTTCGATGAACAGTAAAAGTCCGAAAAACACAACCAACCTAAACAAACCCAACCTACGAACCCATTGCTCAAAAAATCATTACTCCTTAGAAATGTTATTTTTTTAAGTTTTTCCTCAAATCAAAGTTCCTGCAATTTATTATTTAAAAAATCCACAGCCTGCCTCTTATATTAGAAGACATTGATCTTGTTTCGCCTTGTTTTTTTTTTTTTTTTAACATATTTAGCAATTTCTACAATGTTTCTTCTTTTCTTGTTTTGCACCTTCTTGTTTTCATCCAAAATCACTACAAGTGGCCCTGATTTTTAATATAAATGTGTTTCTTCTGTAAGAGAACAAACAATAGTTTATTAAATGAGGAGTAATAGTGAAATTTAAACTTATCATATATTTTTTTCGGTTTGATAAAATGGCATTTGTAACTGAGAATTTAAAATAATAAATCAATTTAGAGAGCGGATTATCATCCAAATTATTTTATTTTATTCTTTTTAAAAAAGAGATCAAAATAATAGCAATGAACAAAGCTATTTTTTTTCGTGTAACCCAAAAAAAATATTTTTTTTTACACAAAAACTAATTAATTTTCATATAATCCTATGAAATATAAGTTTACACGAAAATTGTGTATGTTAGTGGGTAAGACGTTAATTCTAACTGACAAAATTTATGTGGCTGCCACTTCACATCTGATGATTGTAATTTTTTTTACTTTAAAAAAACACAATGGTAGAAAGAGGCTAAAATTTATATCAAGTCATATAAAGGAATTTACATTGTATAAAAAAACACAATGGTAGAAAGAGGCTAAAATTTATATCAAGTCATATAAAGGAATTTACATTGTATCTTTTGTGGTAGTTTTGACCATTTACTCGAACGAAGATTTAATTTATATATATGCATATATTAAATATAAAACAACAAAATAATATGTATATTCACTCTTTATTTTACGAGTAGGTCTACTGTCACACGGATCATTTTATGTGAGACGGGTCAATACACAACCCACACTTCACAATTCGCATACAAATTTGTGGAAATAGATTTAATTTATAGGTAAAAATGATCCGTCTCAGGAAACTATCCGTGAGACCATCTCACACAAGTTTTTGTGCATATAAATTTATAAAAATGAGTTTGATTTGTGGGTAAAAAAGATCCGTCCCACGGAAACTATTCGTAAGATCGTCTCACACAAGTTTTTATTTTCGTCAATTAGCATAATATGTTATTTAACTTGGTATTTGTTATTCCTTATTAAGGTACAATTTTCCTTTTAATATATATATATACCATATTTGGTAATTCCATAATTTAATATATCTACCATAATTTAATAGGATCCTTTAAAAAAATTAAAGAGTTTGATTGAATAAATGGATTTAAACGCGTACCTTTATTTATTATTTGAGTTATAAATTTGAATTTTTTGTTTTGCATATATTTAAACGGGGCCTTTTTAATTAAATGGACTACCACTTCTTACTTTGGGCCTTGAACTAATTAAAGACCAATTAGGCAATAACTATCTTCTTTAAAGAAAAGTTCAACAACGACTAATCTTTTTAATTTATACACACGAATTTTTAAATAATTCCTACTCAAATTTTCTCTAAAACCACGACATATTATTTTTATATATTAGTATAATTGAATAAATTATTTAATTGACTGGTTAAGTTAATCATTAATTGTTTCAAAAAAAAAAAAGTTAATCTGTTTTGGACGAATTAATTCATTAGTGAAACATCAAAACCTCAGTAAATTTTTAATATTAATTATTTGGTTTCAACTGTCTGAATTATTTTCAAATCGAATATGACACTCTTCAAATTAGTGTGTCAGCATCTTATACATGGCATCATCAACCTTTCAACCAAACCAACACGACAATTATAAAGTAAAAAAAAAAAATAAAGAAAAAAGACAAATATGTCTACTTAAAAAAAAAAAAAATCACTCATGTAATTTTGAATTTTAAAACTTTAAAAGCCCACTCTGATAATGTTACTCAAGTCCGCGGTTCAGGAGATGGTTTTCAATATTGTATTACAAATACATGAATATGAATATAGATGATACCTACATGTGATTATCAAGTTAAAATATAGAAGAATATTTTACGAATATAGTTTTATGAGATTAATGAACTCTACTAATCATAATCAAAGTTTAGTTTACCTATTCAATATCTTATGTATATAGATTATGAATTGTGAGTTAATCTGTCTTATAAGAGTTATATTAAATAAAATTGATTTACAGTCTTAATTAGTTCACTAAGGTTCTATGTAACAGCGAAGAGTTTTCAAATGAAATTAAATAGACAATTTACGACAAATTAGATGTTACACGACATAACATATTTTATAATATAATTATCGATTTTAGGTGTTATATAATACAATTGTCCAAGTTTAGGTGTCACATGACATATAATCGGTTTTAGGTGTCATACGATATAATAGTCAAAATTTTAGGTGTTATATGATATAACATAGTTCAAATCGATTATATGTGTTACACTACATCATAGTTGATTTTTAGGCATTACATGACATAATTTAGATTTTAAAATAATATTATAGACGTTACACGACATTAGATATAGATATTACATGAAATAGCTAGTTATAATAGATTTGATTTGTTGGAATTTATATGAAATTCCAGCATGTTTGGCCCGACTTTGGTCATTAATTGCGAGCGGGTCCCGTATCCGATTGTGGAAATGTAAAATTGGAACGTGTTCTCCTCCATGAGAGGTTCGTGGCGATATGTGGTATGCCCAAATCGGACATTGGGTGAATGAGAAATTGAGTCTCAAATTCGCATGATTGAATCCTAGTTTATGGAGAAAGATTGGTTGTCCCACATCGGAAAACCAAGCATGATTTCTCCATTATATAATGAATTTCCCTTTTGTAAGGGATAAGAAGTATTGACTAGGAGGCTCTCTCTATGCGCGCGCGCGGGGTGCAAATCAAATTCCGATTGAGCTTCGGACCATGCGACTCGTGTGCACGCACGAATGTCGGACCGAGGGGTCCAAATTCTTGTAACCTCCAAGGCTTTCCACATTCATAACCTCCAAGCCATGATGGTGTGCACTAATTGCAACCTTTTGGCATGGGCTTGAGGAGGGCCTATATATAGCCTTGCTCCACATGAGGAAAGACACACCTTCAAACATTTTTGCTCTCGAAATTTCCACCTTTGCTTCCTCTGTTTTGGCTTCGCTTATTCGGCAATTTTGCTTCGTTTTTGATACCAACCGGGCTCTATTCCAGTTCGCCGAGACAGCAGGTTTGTGCTTAACTTGGCTGTAGTTTTTAACCGTTGTATCCTGGGAAACGGACGTCCATAGAGTACTCAAGCACCGAGAGAGTCAGACGAATCTGTTTTAAGGAAACCGTGCGTGCACGGGCCTCGGTCTTACGTTTTTTCCAGATTCCAGTACCAAGTGTTGCCGAAGGTGTTGCCCAACATTTCCGACAACATTTTCCAGATTTCACCCAACATGATTTACATATTACACTAGATAATTTAGGCATTTACACGACATAGCACCTGAATACATGAAGGGTGTTTTTGTCCTTTGAAAAAATGTGTAAAAAATGGTATTTGTTATATTTAATGATAGAAAAAATATTTGTTACCTTAAGAACATCTCCAACACGATGTTAAAAATATTCAAATTTGATTTTTTTTTCTACTCCAGCAATGCTTGAAAAGGTTGAATTTGATTTTGTTTTACTCCAGCAGTTTTGTAAAAGGATGTGCCAACTTTTTCAACTGTTATCTCGGCACGAGTTAAAACCTACATATTCTTGCGTTCTATTCTTTTTCATTTATTAATTCATTTCCTTTTCTTTTCATAATAATAAGAAATATTATGAAATATTTATTTTTAATGAAAAAAACAATGCAGATTGTTGGACATAAATATCAGTTTTTAGTTTTTATATTAGAATAATAAAAAATTTACAGTAAAATATAGAATTGGATCTACTAGCTATTCTAACATGGTGATTCATCCTATATTTCATTGTTTAAATTCACGTTAAGTGTTAATTGCTTTTGTCATCTTTACATTTGACATATATTGGCTATTTTGGAATATCAAATGAACGGAAGATTTTTATTGGTAAAATACTGTATAATGTTAGAGATGTGAATTACAAAAGTGTTCCTTCCAGCCAGAAGAGAATTAGGTTGATTTCATTTATCCGCGTCAAATTTGTAAAAGAAATGAAGAAATGAGAGTTGCTAATTCATTATTAACAACTTGGTGGATTTGAAAAGAAAGCGAACTTATTTGTTTGATTAAAAAAACAAAAAACAAAGAAACAGACTTGAACTCCAAGGAATACGAGGTCGAATTGATACAAACATTTTTGTCCCCATAAAAGAATCTAACTGAGTGGGTGGAACCGTGTGGACAGCTGGCACTTAGAATTTGTCATGAATTTGACCTACACCATCTACTTTACTTGCCAGCTGTCCATTGAAACCCGTCGAGATTAGCCTAATTTTTTTAGGTGGGATTCAAGTATAGCCTCAATCATATATTATATTAATCTTATATTTTATTGCATATAAATTCATTACATATTAATTACTCTCATTTAATATATCAATATATAATTGCCATTTGATACATACAGTTCACTAATTAAAAATAATATTTAATTTTAAGTTAAAATATATTGTAGTGTATGTATTTAATCGTATCATTTTTAATTCACAGAAGAAAACCACGTGAAATTTGGAATGGACTCATTGTATTGAACATATCTTTGAAACAAGCAAAGAATTAGAAAACTATATCTTAAACATCCTATCCAAGTCAATCAAGACACTCTTGATTTTTCTTATTTTTTAAAAACTATTTGCTTCATTTTTTTTTCAACTTAAATTTTACCAATTAATAATTAATTGATGTCACGATTCTGGAGTTAAAATAGAGATGTAAGATAACTTTAGATAAAAAATTCTCTCCAAATAAATAAAAGGGCGAGTAATATATAGATTTGCATAATCAGAACCTCATTGTTGTATCTTATTAAATAAATTTTAACTATAAAATAATATAACCGCATCAAATAATTGTATCTTCAAACATCTCACCACAAATACAAGATTAAGATTGAAACCTTTTGTAAATATCTTTTTCAAGTGGGACATATTTTCACTAAAATATGGTGAACGTATGTTCTATCTCTCCTAATCAAAAAATTAAAATAGAAACATAGAAATTAAATAGAAGGGCAAATGAGTAAATAGAGGAAATGATAGATTGAAGAAAGCTGTAAGCGTGTAATAATAGATAGATGAAGGCTGGAATGCAACCAAAAGCAAGCCTACCCTCTTGACTCTTCACTCTCCCACTTTATTATACCGTGTTTCTCTCTCTCTCTCTCTCTCTCTACATCCACACTTGTATATAATAAGTGCACAACCACAACATCCACAACCATCTCTACCTTTCTCTCTCTACATTCTCTCACACTGCACTCTCAAAGCAACAAAAAAATGGCTTCTTCTTTCAACATTCTCAACTTCTTAGCTCTCTTCTCTCTCTTCAATCTCTGCATCGCTTCAAGCAACACCCCCAACTCAGACGATCAAAACCAGCTGCTAAAGTACCACAATGGCGCCCTTCTCAACGGCAAAATCTCCGTCAACCTCATCTGGTACGGCAAATTCAAGCCTTCTCAAAGAGCAATCGTCGCCGACTTCATCACTTCCCTAACGCCGTCTAAGGCGGCGGCGCACAGCCAGCCCTCGGTGGCGGCATGGTGGAAGATGACGGAGAAATACTACCACATAGCCAACTCCAATAAACCCTCCTCACTCACTCTCTCCCTCGGAAAACAAATCCTCGACGAGAATTACTCCATCGGAAAATCCCTCTCACAGAAACAGATCGTCCAACTGGCTTCAAAAGGCGAGCAAATGAACGCCGTCAACGTCGTCCTAACGGCGAAGGACGTCGCCGTCGACGGTTTCTGCTTCAACCGGTGCGGGTCCCACGGCTCCAAAAGTACCCTCGTAAAAGGAAAGAATTACAAGTTTGCCTACATTTGGGTCGGAAACTCCGAGACCCAGTGCCCGGGGTACTGCGCGTGGCCCTTCCACCAGCCCATTTACGGCCCGCAGAGCAAGCCATTGGTTGCTCCCAACAACGATGTGGGCCTCGACGGAATTGTGATGAGCTTATCTGGGCTTTTGGCCGGAACAGCGACGAACCCGTTTGGAAACGGGTTCTATCAGGGCCCGGCTGAGGCACCATTGGAGGCGGCGACGGCTTGCCCTGGAGTTTATGCTAAAGGGGCCTACCCTGGCTACGCCGGCGACTTGCTGGTGGAGGCCACCACCGGAGCAAGCTACAATGCCCACGGCGTCAATGGCCGGAAATACTTGCTTCCGGCGATCTACGATCCCAAAACTTCGAAATGCGCCACTCTGGTTTAATTTGTTACAGCTGTTAGAATTAAATATCGCATATACAGAAAATTGTAATAGTGAATTCATTTATTCATTTACATTGACATATATACTTGTATCTTTATTTTATATTTTTGGAAATACAGCAAGCATTTAAAATTCTCGCTTTCTATATCATTTTTCGTTATGCATTGCCAAAAGAAGATATTCAAAACTTTAATATGTATATTTGCAGTTTAAATTTAAATATAATTGTCTATAATTTCAGCTTTTGTTTGTTATTTCATTATCAAAGTACACAACATCAAACTAAATGAATGATTATGTACTTTTTTCATATAATATATCTGGACTCGTGGATGCATGATTTACTTTAGAAGTTATTTTGATAGTTCAGGTCAAAAATAAATTACATGACAATTGATATAGAAGGAGGGGATTTGGAGATAAATTTGCAATTTATAATAATAAATTGTATTTGGATGGAAAATTTTGAAGATTAATTTATTTTAAAATTGATAGTTAAATCAATTGACAGATGCTTCATTTTTTTTTTCTTTTTTTGAATTCAAAATTCATTACTCTAAATCTAAATTATTTTTATGCATAATAGCATGAATTTAAAACACTAAATTTATAATTTATAATTTATTTATTTCATTTTTTTGAATTTCAAATCTCAAGTTCTTCGTTCAAACCCAACCTATGTGAATTTAAATTGAGTTAGAACCATACATATCAATATATAAGATGTACTTTTCAAAACAAAATAAAGTTACTCATTTGCGGCCATAATTGGAATTAGGCATGGGAATACAGTTTCAAGAGATTAATTTTAAATGATTTATTGCGCTTAAATTATTGTGATAAACGTCAATATTGTTGTGGAAAAAATTATATATAACGCATCTCTCATTTTAGTGTTGTTATCTTTTAAATTAATATCATATATATTCGCCTTCTCTATAGACTAAGAAGAGTAAATCCATCCCCTTTTGCCTTTTTTCTTTGAACTTCTATATTTTTTAGATCAATTATATGCCCTAAAAAAATTAATCTTATTAAATTATAAAAATGCCTCTTAACAAAAAATATATAAAAGATTATATCTTTATTTGAGCCACGTAAAAACTATTTTATTTCCACTAAAGTCATTTAGCCTCGGTTCAATTTAGCTATCTTCTAATCTAACTCAATGAAAACACGATCAATACATCAAAACCTCACTTAAACTCATATGTAACTCGTTCATGCAAACATGCTCACAATTTCCATGTCATTTCCATTTTGAAAGTAGATTTAAAAAATAAAATAAAATAAAAGCATAAGTTTCCACTAAAGTCATTTAGCCTCGGTTCAATTTTGCTCTCTTCTGATCTAACTCAATGAAAACACGATCAATACATTAAACCTCACTTAAACTTATATGTAACTCGATCATGCAGACATGCAAAATGTAGATTTAAAAAATAAAATAAAAGCATAAGCATTGTAAGGGAGCGTCATTGTTATGACACAACTATAAAAAAACATTAAGAAAGTGATTTATTAATCATTCAGTTAATTTTCTTTTGTGAATTTATTCAATCACTTCTATACCAAAAGAAATAGTCTCTCTTATTTAGCCAACTTTATACTTTTAAGTTTTATCTTGTTATTAAAGGAGTAAATAAAATAAGAAAAGAAAACATAAAAGAAAAAAAGAATATTTATTTGTTTAAAAAGCAAACAGCAGTAATTTGCTCTGTATTTCTCAACGGACAAAATGAATAAATGAATTCACTATTACAATAATCTCTGTACTAATCCCTACTTTCAACAACAAATTACACCAAAGTGTTGCATTTCGAAGTGGAGGGATCGTAGATCGCCGGAAGCAGATACTTGCGGCCATTGGCGCCGTGGGCATTGAAGCTAGCTCCGGTGGTGGACTCCACCAGCAAGTCGCCGGCGTAGCCAGGGTAGGCCCCTTTAGCATAGACTCCAGGGCAAGCCGTCGCAGCCTCCAATGGCGCCTCAGCCGGGCCCTGATAGAACCCGTTTCCGAACGGATTCGTTGCAGTCCCAGCCAAAAGCCCGGATAAGCTCATCACTATTCCGTCGAGGCCCACATCGTTGTTGGGAGCAACCAATGGCTTGCTCTGCGGGCCGTAGATGGGCTGGTGGAAGGGCCACGCGCAGTACCCCGGGCACTGGGTCTCGGAGTTTCCGACCCAGATGTAGGCAAATTTGTAATTCTTTCCTTTTCTAAGGCTACTTTTGGAGCCGTGGGACCCGCACCGGTTGACGCAGAAGCCGTCGACGGTGACGTCGGACGCCGTTAGGACGACGTTGACAGCGTTCATTTGCTCGCCCTTTGAAGCCAGTTGGACGATTTGTTTCTGTGAGAGGGATTTTCCGAGGGAGTAGTTGTCGAGGATTTGTTTGCCGAGGGAGAGAGAGAGGGAGGAGGGTTTCTTGGAGTTGGCCAGCTGGTAGTATTTCTCCGTCATCTTCCACCACGCCGCCACGGAGGGCTGGCCGCGCGCCGCCGACGGCGACAGGGAGGTGATGAAGTCGGCGATGATTGCTCTTTGAGAAGGCTTGAATTTGCCGTACCAGATGAGGTTGACGGAGATTCTGCCATTGAGAAGGGCCCCTTTGTGGTACTTTAGCAGCTGGTTTTGACCGTCTGCGACCAGAGAGTTGGGTTCTGTTCTTGTAGCAATGCAGAGATTCAAGAGAGAGAAGATAGCCAAGAACATGAGAGCATTGAAAGAAGAAGCCATTTTTTTAGTGAAGAGATATAGAGAGAGAAAGTGAGTTGTGAGTGAATGTTGGGATGGAGATGGGAGTGGGGTGAAAAGGGTATTTATAGCAAATAGCAATAGGGAGAGAAGTTGCTGTGAAAGAGGGATTAGTCAAAAGGAGAGAGGTGGAATAATAAAGTGGGGAGTGATTAGTAAGTGGGTAGCCGTTGCATTCGGACACAGAAGAGAACAAAAAGGCATTACAGCTTCATCCATCTATACTTACAGCTTGCTAAGCGCATCTCGATGTCCTTGCCAATAAAGCTGGAACTCCTCTCTATTTACCAAAATACCCATACGCTGCTTTTGAAAAGGCGAGAATGAGAAGGGTAGCTAGGGGAAAGAGGGCGGATAGGGGCAAGAGCCAGGCTGGAGAAACGGTCCGAGCTGGCTGGTGAGTCAGCAAGTATCCTATGTTTGAGTTAATGAAATATAAATAAGGTAGGAAACATCCTCGTGACTGGTATTCATAGCTGGATCAAGCTTTTGCCTTACAACTGTCACCCCTTTACTGACAACTGTCACCCCTTCATTTACTTTCCCTCTTCTATTGGAATTATTTCTATTTCAGTACTATTATGCTGTTAGGTTTTAGGCTCCGTTTACTTGGATACTAGGGATTAATTAGGATAGTTATTGGGATGAGTATGACCTAAATATAGATAAATTTGAAAAAATTATCTATTGTTTACTTCTTATGATTAAAAGTGGGAAGTGGTATAATGTTGTTATAGTTTGAAATTTTTGTATATCGACATTTCATTCATATGATTTTGTTTCTTAAATAATTTATGATTTATTTCATCCACAAAACTTTAAGATTGAAATTTGCTTGGTTTCAATGTCTCCAAACATACAAAATTCATTAGTTTTAAAGAGAATTGAATTTGAGCTTGAATCTTATTCAACAAGATTGTTGAGTTCAAAGTTATTTTAATTATTACATTTAAAGTGACAATGAAGTGGACTACAATCCAAGTTGACATGTCGACCAACTAAATTTTTTGGAAGATCATTGAAATGATCATTTAACTTGGGTCCAGATTTCTCATAATTATACAAGTGAACCGGTTGGATAAGTTCTATAGTTTTATTAAAAATTCAATGATTTTGTAAGAGATTATAAAAATAATTTTTAAAGGAACCTCCTACACCAATAAAATACACAACACATATTTAAAATAAGAAGTTTAAACAATTTAAGGTATAAAAGATTATAAATTATCAATTCAAAATATTGATTGGTTTATAAACGATGGTTGATTTATTTAAAATAAAAATGACAAACAAAATAACTTAAAAAACACAACATACACAAACATATCATGTGTTAAGTTACTGTGAAAAGTAATTAAGCACATCATGTGTTTGAATTATTTTTCAAAAGTGAACATCACTCATCTATACTATATATAAAATGAAAGAACTTGACAAATTTTACAGATTTGCTATCTTCCCTCTCGAACTATCAACCAATAGAAAATAAACAAAATAATAACTTTTAAGTATCTTATAGAATAAACTTCACATATATCTTACACAATAAGTTATCTTATAATTTATATATAGGAGTAGAGATGAAACAAAAGAAGCTATTTTAAATGATATGATTATATTTTAAAGATATAATTAAATTTTGAATATAATGAAATTTAATCATTGTCAAAAATTAAAAATTTTCAAAATTAGTTTATAATTTTAATATATAAATGTGAAAAATAGTTTTAAATCTAAATTTCATTTTATGAAGGGTTGTAAAATATTTAAAAGTTTGAAACTATTATAAAAATATTAAAATAATAATAAAATCAGTAATTAATAATAATAACAACAACAATAATAAGGTTGTGAGATTAAGTCTAACAATTTTAAATCAACAAATAAAATTTAAAAACTAATTCAAATATATATGTAATATTAATTGTGTAAGATATAAAAATCAATAAATTGAATAAAAATATTTAAATAAACATAATAAAAATATTTGATAAAATTTATTCAAAATTATTTCAAATAAATAGATATAATTAATCTAAAAATTGTTTTAAAAAACTATAATATGTTCCAAAACAATCTGAAAAATGGTTTCAAAAATCTAAGAAATATTGTTTTAAAATTTAAAATTAATTTGAAACCTAAATTTATAAATATAAACTAATTTTTTTTGGAATAAATATATTGCTTTTTGAACAAATATTCCATCTAAACACAATGCAGAAAATTATTTATAAATTCTAAAAATAATTATAAGATATAAAGGAACAAAAATATGAATAAACCATATTAGTAAGTATAATTAGTGTTGCTAATAAGACAAAATGCATGCATGATATATTCAAATTCGTATACATATATGGACACATAACACAATGCATGACTTCCTATTTTCTTTATAGTTCCATCATTCTCCTACTTTCTTTCATTCTTCAAGTTGCCAAGAGCACAAGCAAAAGAGGCGCATGGTGCAAGACCTTGTATGATCTATCTATACATGTTATGGTTTTGGAGATCACTCCATCATTAATGAGGCTTTATCAAAAGTCTAAGACAATATCAATGTCTCTACTTACATTGACATTAAGAAAGGTACATATCAAAAAAAAAAAAATATTTTTAAATAATAAAAATATATTGTTATTAATAGCTCTACGTGGTGGGTTGCCCAAAGAAAACAATAATCCAAAAAAACAAGTTCCACCATGAGGGTCATCTCGTATGTGAGAATTCAACATACCACACTGTTGATTATTTTGTACATATAATTTTGGTTTCATATCCATTTAAAACATATTTCACGATTTATTTATTCACAAAACTTTAGAGATTATATATATATATATATATATATATATATATTAATCCTACACCTAACTATACTAATTCCATCATAGCTTGGGTTCAAATTTTACCAAACATAAAAAATTCATTAGTTTATAATAGAATGAATTTGAGTTTGATCTTCAATCTTATTCAACAAGATTGTTGAATTCAAAGTTATTATATTGCATTTAAAAGTTACAACGAAGTGGACTTAATTAAACTCGAGATGACATGTCGACCAACTAAAATTTTTGGAGGATAGAAGTGAATGATTTTGAAGCATGATTTCTCACAATTATACAATTAAACCCGTTAGATAAGTTCTATAATTTTATTAAAAGAATATAAAATTTTAGTAATTACATATAACAATGACAAGCTAAAAAATTTAAGATGTAAAACATGACCTTATGTTAATAGACTTTGAAGTGATAATTCCATCCTTTGAGTTTTAAATTGATAATTAACTTAATTATCTTTCGAAGTTTAAAAAAATAAAAATATACATAAGATTCTTAATAACTATATATGTTTTTATTAATACACACCCAATTATCATTCATGCACTAAGCATATCAAACAACTGTCTAACATGGATATTATCAAAACTAACTAAATAAAATAATGCTGTGTAATAATCTAAATAAAATTCAATCTTGGCATTGGCATTCCTCAGAGTCCAATAAAAATAAAAATAAAAATAAAGAAATAAAATAGTGGTTGGATTAGTGTCCAGTTGCAATGGGCTGAAACCAACCCAGAATATTATCCAGTGCTCGGCGTGTTTGATGGATGTTTCCTTGTTTCATTATATCCCAACATTTCTTACCTAATAACATCTATATATGTATTTTCACTTTCAATTTAAAGAAAAAAAAAAAAATCTATACAAGTTGAACTTAAGCATTTTAAAATTTTAATAAGGAATTTTCAAGGTAAGTATGAAATAACTTGATCTGATTTTCAACTGTCTTAGATGATTAACAATAATATAATTTATTTAGTAACTTAGACTAGTGTAATACATTGAATGTGAGAACAAAATCAAACTAAGTAAAAGTTAATTTACTAATTTATTTAATCAAATAGTACCAGAAAACCTTCAAATAAAGTATATATGCTATCTGTTTATTTCACTTAAATATTATTAAAAACATATAGTTCATTAATTTATTTAATTAACCATGAAATAAATATTAAATTAAATGGTTTAATATTCCAATAGAGAAGCTAATACCAAATCGAAAACAAAATAGTAGCAAATGGTTTAATCTGGTTTAATATATTTTAACGACTTATTATACAAGTTTTGATTGAAAGCTAACCAACTTATAAATCTGTAAGAAGAGTCCATTCATATTAATTCATATATATGTTTATGCATTTGATTTATGGATAATGAAGCTCCACAAATTTATATTTTGATATCATCTAATATGATATATATATATATATATATATATTTTTTTTTTTTTTTTTC
Organism: Scutellaria galericulata; assembly: GCA_946896805.1. Classification (NCBI taxonomy): domain Eukaryota; kingdom Viridiplantae; phylum Streptophyta; class Magnoliopsida; order Lamiales; family Lamiaceae; genus Scutellaria; species Scutellaria galericulata. The sequence goes on from OX335793.1 coordinate 18,446,400, forward strand.
TTTTCTAATTGCTCTAATCAAAAGGATATTTATAATATAAATTCAATTGAAACCTTTACACATTTCCCTAATTCCCTGGGTGGCAATTTGCTGAGAAGCTTTACCCGACCATTTATTATTTTAACATAAATTAGGTTTATTATATATATTCAAAAGCGCGTAAACTTATATGTGGTTGGATTGATTGAAATTGATATCTTAGAATCAATTTGCAATTTAATGAATTTAAATGGTCCCATATATTATAGTTTTTTTAAATGTATAGTTTTGAAATCTATCCAAATTGCTTAAAACAGAACAAAACATAATCTCCGTGTTAATAGCCCTTTCAATTTCAACCCTGAAGGAGTATTTGTTAAAACAAAAATAAGGAACACAAATTAATGTTACATTTGAGTTGACAATTTTGAAATTGAGGAAATTATTTGATACAAAAGTTTCAAATGATGTCAAATAATAACAATTATAATCCATTAAAATCAATATAAAAATAAATGTAATATCCATAATAAAGATGAAGCCATCTAACAAGTTAATTGGATTACTTATCGTGGCTAATAATGTACAACACCAAATAACAAAAAGTAGAATTATTATGAGACTATTTTACGAAATTCACACCTATAAGTTACAACGCATAAACTAGAAATTTGAATTATGAAAATTTACAAAGTTGTGGATAGTATGATTATATCTATAAGACAGACTCTTACAAATTTTTGTAAGTAGCATCTCATGTGATACTATATTTCATTTTGAAATAATTATTTCAAAAAATTAAGGATAATGTTAAATAATTTACCCCAGAGGTATTATTTATCAAAAAAGAAAAAGGAAAAAACAAAGTCAATGAAATTGATAAAAAAATGTAGATGGGAAAAGAGAAGAAAATATGTATATGAGGAGGGCTTTTCTGCAATTGCATTTATTGCAGAAATATTAAATGTAATAAAAAGAAGAATAAAGGAAAAATTTGCACTAAATTCCCGCCAACAGGATACAGAGCGTGTCCAAAGGTGCTTTCTCAAAATTCCTACAACATTGTTAGCTGTCTTGTTTCCTTACTAATAATCAAACTACCAACAATTATTCAACTATCAATACATAATATACCTGCACGAGTGTCTTCATATTTTATTTCATTTTAATATATATCATTTTTAAAAATTAAATTGATCAAATTATTCAGGCTACTAAACCGTCCCACTAAGGCATATACAATCACAATTTTCACATAAATTTTAAGAAATAAATGGCAAGTTGTCACTTTATTTCTGGGTAATTGCAGCAAAAATTACGAACTTTCCTCAAAATTGTAAATTTAACATGACTTTTGACTATTAGCAAAGTTAACATGATTTTCAATGTCTCGTGTATCTGTAACTAAATGATAGATTTCGAACATTTCAAAAATCCTCAAATTTTCAGAAATTATGAAGAAAGTCCTCAATTGAGCTACTACATATAATAAACAAATATTAATTGACCTAAAAATATAAATTTATAGAGTTAATATATGTTCAAAACTGCCCATTAATTACAAATGCAAGTAACATTAAATTATGTTAAATTTACTAAATGCCAAAAATTATGTTAAAATTGTCATTTTAAGAAAAGTTTGAGAGTTTTTTGGTCAACTTCATTGAAAGATGATATCCGTTAATAACAAAGTTAACATTATTGTCAACTTAAAAATTGATTAATACTCTACTACATGAGGAAATGTCACTAAAATTTGGGATATATATATATATATATATATATATATATATATATATATATAATGTAAAGCTAATTATCCCTGTGGTTCACTATAGCTCATAACTTATTTTAGGGCTCAATACCTTCATATTTTTTCATTATGGTAAAATTAAAGTTTTTTATTTATAAAATTCTTATTATATAAGAGGGTATAATTTCGTGAGATAAAATATTTTACTATCCATAAATCGAACCCATTTTTCAAGTCAATCTCTATGTATATGCTGTGAATTGTTGATTCATTGACCCGCCTCACAAATTAAATCTGTAAGACAATCTTTTAATGGTGATTTATTTTTTCCCCTTCCACTTAAATTCCTTCAATGACATACTAATTATTCACTTAGAATGTATTAGTATGACAGCACATGAAATAAAACCTATTCTTCTTCAGTTGCTCGAGTTAGTATAACCAAAAAATTCATTTCTTAGCCAAAGGAGGAAAAAATGTAAAATAGATTAAAATATCCCAATGATTTTTTTTGTCGGAAAAAAAAAAAAAAAAAAAAAAAACTTGTAATCAAAGTAACAAGAGCCTAGATGCCTGCCCGTGATCTTAATTCCATCTAAAGGAACTAACCACTAAGGTCAAATAGAACAAACATAATTCATCAATTTTTTTAAAGAAAATAAATGTTTTTTAAACGTCTAGAAAATAAATTTATATATCTACGACAGTGACAGATAGGTATAAATAATATTTTCCACTTAAGCATTAAAATTCTCAATTCATAGAGGTTGTATCATGCAAGCAAATACATAATTAAAGAGTCAAAGACTTGTTAATTTCATTTTCTTGCCATTATTAAGAAAAAAAAATATAGTGTCACTTTCTCTCCAGAATAACACACATATAGTGTGTTGTAATTCTGATACCCTCTGATTCAATGAACATTGATTTTTACATTATTAAAAAAAGATTCAATTATATTTTATAGTTGTACAAATTAAAAATCAGGTGTAAAATTAATTTAGAGCTTATTATAATCCCTTAAAACTTGATAATTGAACCGAATTAACCGACCAAATACGAAGCACATATTGTTGTACATCACCATTAAGTATAGGATTTACAAAACCAAATCTAAGAAAGTGAATTAGAACCTTTTTTCTTAATTTAATTTTTTTATTAAATTAATAATTGTTGTTGATGAGAGTGATATTGCGTTGATCAAAGCTAGCTTTGCTTCTAAACAGAGTAATACTTATTGGGCTCTAATAATTTGCCCATGTGACAACAATATCATGTGCATTTCTATAACCAATAGAAAGTGAAAACCCAAATTCATTGAATTCCAACTTGTTCCTATATGGAAATATTTCATCCTACTAATTAATTAAAATTGTATATTAATATTCATTGGTTGATAACACCATGCATAATTATTGATACCATGTTCACATAACAAGACCCTATTCATTGATAACTATGATAAAACAAGCATTATCACTACATGTATACATGAATCAACCCATAACTTCTTACAAATAAAAAATCACTATTATAATATAATGTTCCTAAGAATTAATTTGCAGTATCTCTTATTATTCATTAGGTACATATAGTTAGTTATTCAATGTTTTATATTTTACCTTTAAAATTATGGTATTGTTTGTAGGCGTGGTATGGCGTCATGGTTGAGCAATGTGTGTGACTTTTATGTGCATAATTCAAACTAGATGCTCTCTGGATAAACATCATCACAATATTATTATTCTTATTTTTATTTGTAATTAGGACATAAGAAAATATTAGTTAGACTAGGTATAACCTAGATAATAGAGCTTTTATTATTATAAAATATACCTAAACGATCCTCTATTTATAAAGATTATCTCTCTAAATTTATATGGATTCTTGCCAAACAAGAGGCAATCCTAAGCTGGTTTGCTAATTTTGTGATTGGGTTAAACAAGATTTTCATTCCCCAATTTTTATATTTCTTCATTGTTCTAATTATCAAATGGTTGATACATACATCTTTATTATTAGTGAAAATATCTAGGAATATTATCAGTTTTGAAAATGTGAATAGTGATTTTACTCTAAAATGAATATAAATTTATTTATTATAAACATGGGTAGAAAAGTAAATATTCTCATAAAAAGGGTAAAAAATATACAAAATTGACCCTTGATATGATGTCAAGACTTTATTCACTAGGGAAAAAAATTTATGCTACAATGTCCATGAGAAATTAAAATAAGAATCACGGGTAAAAAGTGAAAATAGTCAACAGAATTCCATTAATTAATTAAAACTAGTAGAGAAATTAAATGAGGTTAATCAGGAATGAAATCAGAAAACATGATTCATCGTCTTATCCTCTGTGTATCCGAATTCCCGTGAACATCGCCTATCGCCATGCACACTTAGCTTCATGTGAACATCAATCAATTCAATTCATGCACCTCTATTAAATATACATCTCTTCGCACTACTTAATTCACTCAAACTTACATCCATATTGAATTAAACTCAAACGTGATCATGAATTCCTCTATATCATCTTCTCCATTTCTCGCCCTTCTTTTTCTTTCCTTTCTTTCTCTCTCTTCTGGTTCGAGAAAGCTTTTTGCCCTCTACCACCCACCTCCAATGCCTCTAACCTACCACAATGGACCTCTTCTCCAAGGCGATCTTCCTATTCACATTTTGTGGTATGGCACTTTCAAGACACCTCAGAAGTCCATCGTTCTCGACTTTCTGGCCTCTCTGGATCAAAAGGCGGCGGCGCGTGGGATACAACCCCCCACCGTCTCTCAGTGGTGGCAAACCATTCAAATCTACCTACAAAAGGCGGGTAAAAAGCGGGCCCGTTTGGTTTTATCCGATCAAATCAGCGACGAGAAGTGCTCCATGGGCAAACTTCTGAAGAGAAAGCAAGTGTCCGAGTTGGCGCGGCGGGTCAACTCAGAACCCGGCGGGTTGGCTCTGGTTCTGACGGCGAAGGACGTGGCGGTAGAGGGCTTTTGCATGAGCAGCTGCGGGTACCACGGCGAGTCGGGTGGGGCGGCGTTCGTGTGGGTTGGCAACTCGGTGACTCAGTGCCCGGGTCAGTGCGCGTGGCCGTTTCACCAGCCGGTCTATGGCCCACAGACGGAGCCACTGGTCGCGCCGAATGGAGACGTCGGCGTGGATGGCATGATCGTAAATATCGCGAGCCTCGTGGCCGGCGCGGTGACGAATCCTTTCGGCGGCGGCTACTTCCAGGGCTCGGCTGGCGCGCCGTTGGAGGTGGCGGCGGCTTGCCCCGGGGTGTACGGTAAGGGGGCGTATCCAGGGTACCCGGGAGAGGTGTTGGTGGATTCAAGTAAGGGTGGAAGCTATAATGCGCAGGGGGTGAATGGGAGGAAGTTTCTCTTACCTGCCCTTTTCAATCTAGAGACTTCAGAGTGCTCAACAATCGTGTGAACCAATCATCTTATTTTTGTAAATTTTTTGTCTAGGTTTTTTTTTTTTTTCTCTGTAATTATATGTAAATTATTTCTTTGCGCAATTTCTGGCATTTGTGACTATATAAATAAACTAATGTCTGCTAATAAATTTTATTTCTTTGAACGAAGTTTTTGGGTTTTAATGTGACTATAAAGAAAATTGAGTAGAATTTTATGATACCGTCATATTTAAAGGTGGTTTCAGAGGTAATATATTGTTTACAATTTTTATCTTTTTTAGATTTGTATATAACTTTATTTCAAAATTATTTCTATTGTCATTATTTAGAATATGTGTATTTAGGAATTCAATAGAATCCTCTTCATTTTCAAATATATTTGACATTAATTTGATTTTTTTCGACTTTTGAAATTTATATTTCATAATTAATCAATGGTATATTAATGAAACGTTATACTTCGCTCACTTGCGTTTTTGGGAGAAAATAACTTTTTCTCACTCACCTTCTATGATAAATTGGATGTATCACAATTAAAATTGATCTATTATGCTAGAAATAAATCATTTGAGTAATGAGGCCCAATAGAACGAAAGCCCACGATAAAAAGCCATCCATAGTAAGCTCAACCTACTAATATTATTCAAACATATGACGGCCCAACCCAACTATTATAAAAAGTTTATTTCTCTTACTAGTACAAACGGCCCAACCCAACTAAAAGATATATACAATTGGTCAAATATTTCAACATTTATCTTACTAGTAAAACCTGCTTATATCAATGAATAAAGTTCTTGATTCATATGGACAATCCAAATTGAAAACTTATAACAATTAATATTCTTCAATTTTACTTAAAAATGTATTTTCATATACTTAAAAATATTATTGAAATTAATTTAATTTATTATATTAAAAGCACGTTTTAAAGTGAACAAGACTTATCAATCCTCAATCCAGGTCTTTTGAATAATAAAATCGGTCCAATGTCTCTAATTTTGACAGTGATCGACGTGAGATAATGTGATGAAGGATTCAGATTTTTATAATCTAAATCAAAAATTATGTTTTACTTATGGAATTAACAATTGAGTTGGAAAATGACTATTTATTTAAAATCAGGTAGTTTTCACGTGAAATAGATATTTCACTAATTTCCAATCTTCCACACGTAGTACCAATTAGAATGTGGTCTTATGCGAATTTGGTCCATTAGCAATAAAAGGCTACAAAATCTTGAATATAATATGCCATTTATGAACATATCAAGCTGGCATGATAAAGACACAAATATATTACACCATAAGTTTAACAGATTCAAAATGTTGACACAAATGATAATGACAAAAATTACAATAAACACAACAAGAAATAATTAACATCGAAAATTAAGCCTTTTTAGTCTTTTAACTTTACCTTTTCAGAGTATAAATTAATTATATTTTATTTTTAGAATTATTTATATTTTCAAATAAAAAGTCAACATATTATTCAAAAATAACCTTTTTTGGTAATAAAAATAAAGTAGATAATTTTTTTAAAATTATTCAAATAAACACCATAATAGGTAAATAAATTCGAATGCCAAGAAACAATACAAATACCCACTTTAACATATAATAACAGGTATACGGATCAAAAATTGGAATTATTATAATGATAGAATTTGAGAATATTGCATGAATCATGATTCATACTTAAACTTGTTTCCATGAAAGTTGCATATGGAGTATTGCTAATGAACTCTAGCAAAAAAGCCATCAAAATATGTCCAGGCCTTTAGATATATTATAAGTTTCTGATACTATTTACTTGACAAATAAATTAAAAGTAAGATCTTAGATGCCAAAATAAATCAACTTGCATGTAGATGTATTACTGTTTTGATTGTATATTTTGATACTGTACATGCTTGGATTTTATGTAATGAAATGAAGATCAAATAATTTAATTACAAATTTAATTAATAAATACTTTTTGATAATTGTCTTTAATTCAGGAATTTCGCTTTATATATTTATTTTTTGTGCGGCAAACAAATCTTAAGAAAGTACCAATGATGTACAAATTTAATTCATAATTTTCGAAATATTTTTTTCTTCTAAAAAGAAATGGAGAGGGAGTAATTTTATAAAGAAAGATTAAACTAAGATTGCTAGCTTCTTATATGAGAAGGTTCAAATTTGGTTGAATCTAAGAAAAATCGGAGATCCAAAATTGAAAACATGTAATAATTTTGTGTATTGGATAATATTTTTATGTATATCAGATAATATTTTTGGATCGGGTTGGGTCATATAAACACACGCGCATCAAAAACTAGTCACACATAATAGCTGCAACGTACTCTTTATCAAGGATATCAATTAGAGATATATACAACTCTATGATAGTATAATTGTGATTTACTTTCCATATATCAGTTAGTATATTATTGTTGCATCTTGTACGGCTATTGGCCATCAATAGAATTGAATCACTTTCCATACACTTCTATATGGTATCAAGAGCCTAATTCTCTCACGAGATTTCGATCCTTGCAAATTCTGCCGTCCACCCTCCCCAAACAAACCCTAGCCGCCAGCACTTCTCCTCCTCCACCATGTCAAATCCGTCGGAAGTTATTGGTGAATCCAGCAGTTCCTCCACCACTCCTCCGGTAATCCCTGTCAATGGAGGGCATCTTTTGCCTATCAAACTTGCTGCCAGCAACTACCCATCATGGCGTGCCCAAATCTTGGCCATACTCAATGGTCATTCCTTGACTGGATTCATTGACGGCCACAAGGTTAAACCTACCTTCAACCCCGATTCCCCTTCCGATGAATATAACCGCTGGTTCCAACAAGATCAGATGATCTTAGCGGCGATCTTTTGCTCTCTCACAGAGACCATCGTTCCTATGGTCTCCACAGCCATCACGTCCGCCGATGCATGGTCGATCCTCTCTCAGATGTTTGCTAGTCGTTCCCGCTCTTGTGTAATGCAGTTAAAAGACGACCTCGCCCGTGCTACTATTGGTACTCGCACGGTTGATGATTTCCTCCAGTCTATTAAAACTAAAGTCGACGAACTTGCCATCATTACCAAAGCCCTCTCTGATGATGATATGACGTTGTATGTGCTAAATGGCCTCGGATCTCGTTATCGAGAAATTACTGCTTCGATCCGGGCTCGAGATACACCCTTATCCTTTGCCGAGTTACGTGACGTGTTAGTCTCGCAAGAGCTCTATCTTAATAATCTGGACACTCAACAAGCGTCTCTTGTTGCCAGTGCTAATATGGCAGACGCTACTGGTTCGCGTGGTCGTTCCCGTCCGTCTGGCGGTCGACCTTCTTATTCCCGAGGCTCATCTGGTCGTGGTCGAGGGTCTCGATTTCCCTCGAATAACAGAGGCAGAGGTCAGTATCGATACTCTAATTATTATAATTATTCCACTGATGATGTGTGTTGCCAGTTATGCAACAATCCTGGACATATTGCTCTTCACTGCAAAAAAATTTCGCAAGTGAATAATGTTCAATCACCATCACGCCGCCAGCCCTCCAATGCTTGGCTTCTTGATTCCAGTGCGTCTCATACCATCACACCAGACCTCAACAATTTGTCCATCCATTCTGAATATGATGGAACTGACTCTGTTCAACTTCCTGATGGCTCCGACATTCCGATAACACACACTGGTATATCTAATCTTGCTCTTTCTCAGCATAATTTTCGGTTGTCTAATGTTCTCTGTGTGCCGAATGCCAAGAAAAACCTGTTGTCTGTTCATCGGCTTACTACAGATAATGCTGCTATTGTTGAATTTTATCCTAATTACTGTATTGTGAAGGACCAACGCACGGGGGCGCTATTGGCTCGAGGCCTTTACAGTAATGGCATTTACTATCTATTTTCCAGACCAGCCTCTTCCTTACCGTCGATTCATGCTGTCCATGTTGGTGATCGGACGTCTGAAAAGTCATGGTATTACAGATTGGGACATCCCTCCTCCCATATTACTAAATTTATTATTAAACAGTTTGGACTCCCTGTTTTGAATTCTCGCAGTACTCAGTTGTTAAATTGTGAATCCTGTGGTGTATACAAATCGCATAAACTCCCATTTTTGGAGACTTCTTTTTATCTGTGCAGCCCTTGCAATTCTTATACTATGATTTGTGGGGTCCTACTATACTGTCTATTACTGGTTGCAGATATTACTTATTGTTTGTGGATCATTTTTCAAAATATTGCTGGTTTTTCACTCTATCTGCTAAGTTTGATGTCTCCATAATTTTTCCTCAATTTAAAACCTTGGTGGAGAAGCAATTCGGGTTTCCTATTAAAAATCTCTATAGTGACAATGGTGGTGAATTTTTAGCACTCAGACCGTTTCTCAACAGCCATGGTATTAGTTGGTTAAGCACCGCTCTTTACACACCCGAACAAAATGGCACCGCCGAACGCCGCCATAGGCATATTGTCGAGACAGGCAGAGCCCTTTTACACTTTTCTGGCTTATCTCTTGGTTTGTGGTCTTATGCTCTTGAAACTGCGGTTTTCCTCATTAATCGCATGCCTACACCAATTTTACATCATACGAGTCCCTTTGAAATCTTATTTCACCGGAAGCCCAATTACAAACGTCTTCGTATTTTTGGTTGTTTATGCTACCCGTTGCTACGCCATCATCGCATAAACAAATTAGAGCCTACTTCCCAATCCTGCTTTTTGTTGGCTATTCTACCACACAAAGTGCCTATAAATGTCTTGATCTAGCCACCAACAAACTTATTATCTCCCGCCATGTTCACTTTCATGAACAAACATTTCCACTTACTATAGCACCTCCTAAGCATATGCCCCAACATAATCCTTCTTCCACTGACCGTATTACTCTTCCAACCACTACTGTTACTAATGGTCAACCCCCACAAAATACCGCCACCTCTCCAGAAGTTGCCTCCCCTCCACAAATGCCAACTCCCTCTTCTTCTTCACAACAATCACCAAGTTCCTCACCTACAACTACCACTGACTCGTCCCCACCTTCGAGTCCTTCTCCACTACCTCCACCTAATACTCGTACACATCCTATGGTGACCCGTAGCCAACGTGGAATCTTCAAACCCAAGGTTCTAAATACTGCCACTCGACATCCATTACCTTCTGATGTCGAACCCACCACAGTCTCTCAAGCTCTAAAGGACCCAACTTGGCGTGCTGCTATGTCAGAGGACTTCACAGCCTTACTAAAACATGGTACATGGGATCTAGTAGCACCACCTCCACAAGCAAACATCATCGGATGCAAATGGGTATTCCGAATCAAGCGAAATCCTGATGGCTCAGTTGACCGCTATAAGACCCGTCTTGTGGCCAAAGGCTTCCACCAACGTCCTGGAATTGATTATGATGAAACATCTAGCCCTGTTATCAAGCCTGTCACCATTCGCACCGTCCTCTCTGTTGCTCTTATGCATCGATGGAGTTTACGCCAGCTCGACATCAGTAATGCCTTCTTGCATGGGTCCTTACCAAAACCTATCTTCATGATGCAACCGCCAGGCTTTGTTGATTCATCTGCACCAACTCATGTCTGCCGTCTGCGAAAATCCCTATATGGCATTCGTCAGGCTCCTAGGGAGTGGTATCTTGCTCTCAGTCATGCCTTGGTTGATTTTGGATTCACTCACTCCAAAGTGGACACCTCGCTGTTTATTTATCATAAGGGAGATACTCATGCATATGTTTTGGTCTATGTTGATGACCTTATTCTAACCGGGTCTTCTGATTCTCTACTTGCTCGACTCATCTCTTATTTACAGGCTCGGTTCTCTGTTAAGGATCTTGGCACCTTGTCATACTTTCTTGGAGTTGAAGTAGCGACTTGCACTGATGGCCTATTCTTGTCACAACACAAGTATACTGTTGACCTGCTCCGGCGTCACAAAATGGAAGATTCAAAGCCCCTCACGACACCTATAGCTCTTAAGCCGTCAAATGTCCCTCCTGATCCTATTGATCCGATTGAGTTCCGACGAGCTATTGGTGGATTGCAATACCTCATTCTCACTAGACCTGACATATCCTTTGCAGTCAACAAACTGGCTTAGTCCATGGCTAATCCGACATCTTCTGAATGGAGTGCTGTAAAGCGGATCTTCCGCTATCTCAAAGGGACGATTCATCATAGCCTATTACTTCGCCGATCTATGAGTCTCACTCTCACTGCTTACTCTGATAGTGATTATGGAGGAAGTATGATTGATGGCAAGTCCACTTCGGCATACTTGGTTTTTCTTGGTCCTAATCCCATCTCCTGGCGATCCCGAAAACAGTCCGGTGTTGTTCGTTCTTCTACTGAGGCTGAATACCGTTCTCTTACATCTGCTGCTTCTGAAATTTGGCTTTCCTCTCTATTTGACGAGTTAGGAATTCGACTTCACAGTCCACCTCGCATTTTGTGTGACAACATTGGAGCTACTCGCCTTGCCTTACACTCTGTGCTTCATTCTCGGTTAAAACACATCACTATTGACATACATTTCGTGCGAGACCTCACTTCCAAAGGAGTACTCTCGGTTTCTCATGTTGCCACTGCAGATCAAGTTGTTGACATTCTTACAAAACCACTACATCGTTTGCACTTTGGCGTCCTCCGTTCCAAAATGTCCGTTGCCGACAAAACTCCCATTTTGCGGGGGCGTATCAAGGATATCAATTAGAGATATATACAACTCTGTAATAGTATAATTGTGATTTACTTTCCATATACAACTCTGTAATACCACTACATCGCTTGCGCTTTGGCGTCCTTCGTTCCAAAATGTCCGTTGCCGACAAAACTCCCATTTTGCGGGGGTGTATCAAGGATATCAATTAGAGATATATACAACTCTGTAATAGTATAATTGTGATTTACTTTCCATATATCAGTTAGTATATTATTGTTGCATCTTTTATATATATATATATATATATATATATATATATATATATATATATATATATACGGCTATTGGTCATCAATAGAATTGAATCAGTTTCCATACACTTCTATACTCTTCTCCCTCACACGTGGTAGGTCGTAGTAATATTTTTGTTTGTGTTGGATAATATTTTTCTATATATTAGGTAATATCTATTTTTATATACATATAATACATAATATTACTTGTCAAAATTATAAGAGTATTACATGATATGGAAAGTATTACATAATCAAAAGAAAACTATTACTTATTAAACAACAAATTCTCAACTTAATCATAAACTTGAAGTATATTACTTGTTATATATAAAAGTATTATATTATACTAACAAAAGTATTACAGATTGCAATTCCCAACTTAATCATCAACATGAAGTGCATCACTTGTCATATATAAAAGTGATTCATTATATAAATTTCAAAAGTATTATATAATCAAAATACAAGTATTACTTATTAAATTGTAAATTTTCAAGCTAATTATGGATTTGGAATGCAATATTTAATATATATATATATATATATTATAAGATACATATAAAAATATTACATTGATTCGGAGACGATACCCTGTCTCATACGGTGTGGTCTCACCCATATAACCTTCAACTAAATATTTAAAAAAAGACCTTCAACTAAATATTATTAGTTCGTGATTCAATATATATATGATTTGCGAGACTATTTTGTACCTCCAACCCCACCCCAAAAAATATTTCTTTTTTAGAAAGTGAAAGATTTTTATTTAAAACATTATGATGTTTTCAAACAGATTTTTTGTCTTATATAGGTAGGACCGTTATCCAAACCACCATGAACATATGTTAATGTGTCCACTGTTAATGAATCAAAAATTTAATATAATTATTAAATTTGAATCATAATATTTAGAGGATGTGATCTTTACATATCAACGATGGACATTTTAAGGTATACCCATAGTGGGTAGGGAAATATTATTTTATACTTACGATGGCGTATTTGTGAATAAATTAAAGTGTGAATACATGGCTGATATTAGAGATAATTAGTTTGTAGAAAAATATTATTCTATTTAGTTGACAAGAAAAAAATTTAACGCAAAGAAAACAATATTTTTTAGCTTTTATTTTTCTTTTGGGGGGAAATAAATATCAGTAGCAGTATTTTACCCTCCTCTAAAAGATTATGCATTAATTTATTATATAACAATCGTTTAAATTTTAAAAATTATTCTTTGTTATGGATCAACACGACTAGTATTAAAGAAAATTCAATGCTTAATTTTTATGGAAAAAAAATTGTGAAAACATTAGACAGTCAAAAACGATTTTGGACTTTGATTTTTAAAGGGAGAAAGCGACTTTAAGTAGTTTTAAATTATAGGTTAAATTATATTATATTTATCGATCTTGAAGTTTTGTCAAATTATCAATTGAACTAAAAAGTCTGAAAAGTATAGTCATTTGCACTCTGAAAAGCTACTAACTCATGCAATGTTTTGATTGATTAGTATAGTAAATTAATTTGACTTTGCTCATTATTATTAATATCATATTTTAAGTTCTAAACGGGTCATATATTAAAAATTGGATTTGAAGGGATGTAATCATAATTTTCGAAAATTCAACGAATATTTTGTAATTTAAATAAACCTTGAAGGTAATGGATACAATTCTCCCTGGATTATAAAACTTCCTCTGTTACAAAGTAAATGTTATTTTACGTGTGAAAAAAAAAAAAAAAAAAAAACTAAACTACCCTTATTAAGAAAATTATTGTAGATAAATTTTTAAAACTTACTTTGTATCACATTTAATTTGAAAGTAATTTTGATAAATATGAGCAAATATTATTTATTAAAATCATATAATGACATTTATTTTGAAACAAAAAGTTTAGTTAAAACGATATTTATTTTGAAATAAGTGAAATCTTATACAATATAATTATTTATGATTTGAATAAATAACTAATTTAATAACGTCTCGCATCAATTCTAAATATATCAATATATATTCACAATAAATCGGTCACATGTTGTATTTTATTATGTAGGTCATATATTTCTAAATATTACATCAATATAACGTAATTCTAGTGTCATGTTAGCTATCATGCCATTTAACTTTCTGGCATTTCCCCCAATAAAGATGCGTGTAAAAACAGTAGTTTGTTGATTATTTATTTATTTAGGAGAATGAGGTGCAATATGGTTCTGACTTTGGGCCGTTTACTATTAAATAAAGTATTATGGATGCATTTTAGCACCTTTGTTACAAACATCAATCAAATATTTATGTTATGATGAATATTGTATACTTGTATTGAGTATATATTAATATATAATCTCGTGCATATGTTATTGATGAGTAAATACGATTAATATGTTGTCTTAATTTTAGTAAAAACAAAATTGCCTAAATAGGCAACATCCTACTTAAAACTTGCATCATCCTTAGTCCCAAATTCCCAATTTGATTTCGAAGAAGAATTATATATGCTTGGTTTGGTATCGGATGAAACGACACTGTTTTCAGAAGCCATTCAAATGGGAAATAATATTAAATATAAGAGGAGGATTTGAATCATTTATAATAAATGAAGGGTAAATAGTCCTATCATACATAATATAATATAAACTCATCAACTAAACAAAAATTGAGTTGGTCTTACGTGAGACGGTCTCACGTGAGATATAATATAAACTTATCAACTAAACAAAAATTGAGTTGGTCTTACGTGAGACGGTCTCACGTGAGATCTATGTAAGACAGAGTTCATATAAATCAACAAAGCAGGTTAACCCATTCACTATAGTCAAATTCGGTCTCACATAGGACTATAAAAAACTCCGTCCGTGAGATGGTCTCATATGAATTTTGGTGATAAAAATTAGATAAATAAACCCAATTCAAAAAAGCATTATCATTCAATCCAAATATATAAATTAAATTTAATATAATATTCAACCAAACAGAATATGAAAATAATGTCAAATCAACTTTTGATGAACATTGCAAACACATCCCAACGCAATAATATTTGCAAACTCAAACTATCAAAACAAACCAGCCCTTATCATCTTATTTAACCCCATAGCTTAAGTATCAAAGGGTTATAATTAGACATTATGTTAATTTCTCTAATCATCTATTTTGTATATGTGGGATTAGATTTCATTGATTGCCTATGTACGTTGTAGCAACCTAATTATTGGAAATATGATTATGTTTGGATATAGTGATTTAAAATTCATCCAAATTTAAATGGATTCAAAATCCACTCATATTGATAAAAAAAAAAAATTTAATTCAAAATAAAAGTAATAGATTTCAAATTCATATCTATCATGCGACACCACAAATCGACTTGCTACTATCAATTTCAAATCATTCCTCAAATCCATGTATCCAAATGAACAGTATTGAATGATAAGATCATAGCAGTAGATCTCCTTCAATAATGCATATTAATTAATTTAGCATGTATGATGGCAAACATTATGGATCTAGATTATCTTATGAGCTTTATATATGTAATCCTCTTGTTGACATTTCAATCATCTCTTAATAACAAAAACAATATTTTTATCCCATGAGTCTTGTTGTCATATTTGTTTAATCATTTACTATATTTAATATTCCATTTTTCTTTCATGGTATTAGAGCATGATATCAGGGATACAATCCTTAGCATCTTCATTATTTATTGGAAAAACTCATGTGCAGCCCTCGCACCGACAGTTGCACTTATAGTACAAAAAGACATATTTATAGTCATAAAAGACATATTTAAATAACTCATATTTATGTTGTAGAAAACATATTTATAAAACACATATTTATAGCTGAAAAACATATACTTATATATGTAAAAAACATATTTGAATCATGTCGTATGTGAGACAGTTTCACAGGAGACCAACTCATTATTTATTTATTTTTTAGCATGACTACATATTCAAAGACTTTGCAGATCAAATCCAGATCTTGCAGCTTCAAGATCAGCTCATTACAGTTAAACTTGGAGAATCAAACTACTGGAGACAATAAATTTTGGCTTATTTACACTTTTATTTTGGTCAAACATTGTAATTAAATAATAATAGTTAAATAGCAATTGTACTTGATGTCTCATCTTTCCATAAAAATCAAAAGGAAAAATGATTATATGAGAAAGAAAATTCCAGCTTAAAATCTGTTTCAAACTTTGACCCTCGTTATTTCCAATTTCCTCATTTGAATTTTATTTTAGTGACAATTCTATTGCTTAATCCCTTTGAAATAAGCATTATTTTTAGAAAACAAAATTTATTTTCTTTAGATATATAGCAAACTGCTGAAATCAAATTAATGAGATGCATCATTTCCTTCACAACATTACAAATTAGAAAATTATTTAACTATTAATATAATTTGTGTCTCAATTAACATGATAGAGTTTTTGTATTTTTATTGTGTCATCATAATAAGACATGAATAATTTTGTAGCATGTTGGTACCGTACAATAATGTAATGTCAAGAATTATAACCTCTAATACAGCCAGAATAAATATGTTAAACTCGACTTTCATTTAATTCAGCAACATTAACTAATACCAAACTGAAATTGAGGTCTGAGGGGTCCCCTGCTTATTTAAGTCAATAATATGTCATTACAACATATTCACTTACGTATGTAATATCATTGTAATTAAAATTAATCCTCTATTGTATATCTAGCTGTCCTATTCAAATGTCATTAGCACACATATTCGGAAGTTTATGCAATAGTTTACATAAAAAATACTGTAACAGAAAACCAATCACTATAATTGTTACTTTATTCATCGTAGACAAAACATGCAATGTCCACTGATGTGATCATCAATCATATTATGTGAAATTTTTCACTATCATTATAATTTCCAACATCAATAAGTATTATGCTCAAATCATAGATAAAATCGAGAAATTAAATCTCGGTGGTCAATGCATCAAGATTTTGAAGTTAATTTACCTTCAAGAAGTTAGTCTCAATGGTATTTGCATCGAGATTTAAATTTCGATGGTATTTAGCTTTGAGATCTCAGATCTCGATGCATTGACCATTAAGATATTAGATTTTACTAGATTTTTTTTTAATAAATCTCGATAATCAATGCATTAAGATATCAGATTTCGAAACTATTTATCATTCACATCTCAGGTTTTACATTTTTTTTTTTTTGGTAACATATGCCCAATACATACAAAACTTTCAAATTAAATAGAAAATTGAGAGAGAATCAAATATGGGAGGAACCAGATGAAACTAAAGAGAGAATTCAGTTGTGGAGAAATGGAGATGAGAGAGCAATCATTTTCTGCAAATTTCAAATAAAAACGATAAAGACGATAAGTGAGATAATTAAAAGGTTCATTTAAGATATTTAGAGAAGAAAAAAAAAGAGGTACATAAAAAAACTTGGTTCATTATAAAATTGATGAAGAAAAACATGTTTTGTTATGAATATTAAATAGAGACATTTACAGTTCATTAAATTGTATCGCGTGACATGTAATAATTCACACATATATATGTATATGTATGTACGGGCTATCCATACCCCACCTTTACTTTACACACCCCACAATTTTTTTTGTTTTAATTAAAAAAATACAAAAACATTTTATTTCCTATTTTATCCTTAAAATTTTCAAAAAAAAAAATTGAAAATTTCTCACCTTCCCCTACTCTCTCTCGTCAATCACGCCCAACCTCTTCTCTTTCTTCTTTTCTTTTTTTCTTTTTTCTCTTTTCTTCTTAAAATTTTGAGAAATAACAAATAATATACTAAAAATTATTTTACAAATTGACTAAATACATGAATATAATGTAGAAATCATATAAAAAAGCAAAAAAAAATCAATAAAGAAAAAAAGAGTTCCGTTTGATCCTGGTAGGCCGAACACATAGAGGTGTGTTCGGTCACCAGGCGTCGAACACACTATGACATGCTTGATGTCTGGTGACCGAACACACCTCTATGTGTTCGGCCTACCAGGGTCGAAAATAACTGTTTTTTTTATCGTGTGTTCGACCACCCGGCGTCGAACACACCCTATATGTTTAACTCTCGGTGGCCGAACACACCTCTATGTGTTCGGCCTACCAAAGTCGAACGGAGTTGTTTTGTTTTATCGATTTTTAATATTTTTTAACGTGATTTTTATATAATTTTTTCATGATTTTTATGTATTTAGTTGCCCTATGAAATGATTTTCATTATATTATTGTATTATTCTTAAAATGTTGAAGAAGAAAATGAAAAAAAAAAAGAAAAAAAGAAAGAGAGAGAACAGTGGACGGGAGGAAATGGGGATAGGGATGGTTTTCATTTTTTAAAAATTTTAAAGGATAATATGGGAATTTACTTATTTTGTATTTTTTTGAATTAAAAACTAATAGAATTGGGGTGTGGGTAGCCATATATACACGTGTGTGTGTGAATTTAAAATTTGGTGGAAAGTCAAATGAGTTATCCCAAGCTTATTGACTTCACATTTATGAGCCAAAATAGGTGGAAGAAAACATCAAACTCTAGAAAAAGTCATTTTCATTTTTTCATTTTCTAGTCACCTATCACCACCTTGTTCAAACTTGGTCGACATAATATATACTTTCTTGATGCCTATATATAGTTGCCACAATATTAAGCATTAAAACCCCAATCCTCCCAAAATCAACCGAGCTTCAACTGATCATCATCAATGGGTTCCCAAGGTAATAACAATGTCCACGAGAAACCCCATGCAGTGTGCATCCCATTCCCAGCTCAAGGCCACGTAAACCCTATGCTCAAACTAGCCAAGCTCCTCCACAGTAATGGCTTCCACGTCACCTTCGTCAACACCGAGTACAACCACCGCCGCCTCCTCAAATCCCGGGGGCCCGACTCGCTAAACGGGCTCTCCTCGTTCCGGTTCGAGACCATCCCCGATGGCCTGCCGCCGTCCGACGTCGACGCCGACGTCACCCAAGATATTGCGTCTCTCTGCGCCTCCACCACCGTCACCTGCTTGGCTCCGTTCAAGGAGCTTCTTGCTAGGCTCAACGACACCGCTTCGTCCGGTGTGCCGCCGGTGTCGTGCATAGTCTCCGATGGGGTGATGAGCTTCACCGTCGACGCGGCGGAGGAGCTGGGTATCCCTGAGGTTCTGCTCTGGACTACCAGTGCTTGTGGGTTCTTGGCTTATACGCAGTATGAGAAGATCTTTCACATGGGCTATGCACCACTTAAAGGTACCTTTCTTCCTTCTTTATTTATTCATTATGTCTTAATCTTTTTTGAATTTAAGTGTTTCACTAAACTTCCAAATTATATATTAAGTTTATAAGATTTTTGTAAAATTAAGTTGTTGGAGTGTTTTGATCATATGACGGTTGAGGTTATGTGATGTTGATAATGACAGTTATCTGATTTAAATAATTAAATTTGAAGGAGTTGATTGAAAAGTAGTTCTCATAAGTTGGAAATACGAACTTTCTTAAAATAAAGATTATATAAGTTCTTAAAGACTGAAATTAATGAGTTATTGAAGTGTTTAGATAAATAAGATGGTGGAGTTTATAAAATGTTAGTCATGTCAGTTAAATGAGCTTATTAAAAATAATTCCTATTTTAGAAATAAATAGAGGAAATTCCTTCTTAAAATACGAATGATAAGTTTTTAACATATTATTTAAAGATGCAATTAGACTTTTTAGGGAGCTTATAAGCTCAATCAACCATCCTCCAAGAGTCTGAAAAATTCAAGATTTTTTTTTTTTCTCTTGTTGACCCTACTATGTGCAGGGATTGGAGAAATTAAGATTGAGCCTTAACTAAATATCCCTAATTAATATATTTCGTGCATCAAAATCATTTCATCGATTTTAAACATAAATTACTAGTAATTTAATTTGTAATTGTGTTAGATTTTAATCTCATACCTCTAGAATTCAAGAGTTAGTAGAGTAAGAATAGATAGTCTAAATAGATACAAATGGTCCAAAAAGTGAACAAAAAGTCATATGAAGAATAGAAAAACAAAGCATATAGCTTCTTATGCTAATTGATGAATCAATTTGTTGATAAAATATGTGCAGATACGAGTGACTTAACCAATGGATATCTGGACAGAGTGATAGAAGGAATTCCTGGTCTGAAAAACATACGATTTAGAGACCTTCCAAGCTTCATTCGAACAACAAACATAGAAGATTTCATGATCCAATTTGTCTTCAACGAAACAAGAAGAGCTCAAAGAGCTTCAGCCATTGTCCTCAACACATTCGAGCCCCTCGAACACGAAGCCCTCCAAGCACTCTCCTCCTTCCTCCCTCCCACCTACCCCATCGGGCCGTTGAATCTCCTCGAAGCCCAGATCGACGACCACGATCTGAGCCAGCTTGGCTCGAACCTCTGGAAAGACGATCCCGAGTGCCTTCAATGGCTCGCCACAAAGGAACCCAACTCAGTCGTCTACGTCAACTTCGGAAGCATAACCGTGATGACGCCGGCTCAACTCACTGAGTTTGCATGGGGACTCGCCAACAGCAACCTGCCGTTCCTGTGGATCATCCGGCCCGACCTCGTCTCCGGCGACGCGGCGGTGGTCCCACCGGAGTTTCTAGAAGCTACTAGAGAGAGGGGGATGCTGGCGAGCTGGTGCCCTCAGGAGAAGGTTCTGGGGCACGGTTCGATCGGAGGGTTTCTGACGCACAGTGGATGGAACTCGACTCTGGAAAGTATCTGCAACGGGGTACCGAT
Source organism: Scutellaria galericulata (assembly GCA_946896805.1). NCBI lineage: Eukaryota > Viridiplantae > Streptophyta > Magnoliopsida > Lamiales > Lamiaceae > Scutellaria > Scutellaria galericulata. The sequence goes on from OX335793.1 coordinate 18,467,301, forward strand.
GATCTGCTGGCCGTTCTTCGCGGAACAGCAGACCAACTGCTGGTACAGCTGTGGGGAGTGGGGGATTGGGATGGAGATTGATAATGATGTGAAGAGGGATGACGTGGAGAGGCTTGTGAGGAAACTGATGGAAGGTGAGGAGGGGAGGGAGATGAAGAGGAGGGCTGTCCAATGGATGAATCTTGCTCGTCAGTCTGCCAAAGCTTCATCGTTTCTCAATCTCCAGAAGCTTATTGGGCAACTGGTTTTACCTAGCTCCAAAGAGTGAGGCGTTTGCTATGTGCAGTGTCGGCTAGGCATTTTCACGAACATGTGGTGTGCATCAAGTTCGGAGTTTGGGGTTTTGTGTATTTTTGTTGATTTTTCTGGTTAGTTTCTTTTATTAAAGTTTTTGATCGTAGATGATGGTTTTAGTGTTTTTTTTTTTTTTGGATATAGATAAAAATATTGATGTGGAGAAAATGTAAAATTGGTTTTTTCTTTGGGAAACTCCAAGAACGTTTGGATTTGTATTCAAATGAGAATTTTCAACGTGTCATTATGTCAAACACCATTTGTCCATTTTTAAATCATTACAATTAAATTAAATTCAAAATGAGTCTCACAACTATCAATACATCTAACGTAACATGAGATGATATTTCTTTTAGATTTAACAAATTCGAATTTTGCATGAGGTGAGTATATATTATGTTTGAATTGAAAATTACAAAATATTATTATGCTATCATATTTTTTCTTCAATTTTCAATAACATCTATTTTTCTATGAATAATAAATATTCTTAATTATAATTGTACCCGACAAAATTTTAAAATAAACACAAGATTTTCAAAATCAAAACTTTCAGATTCCTCTCAAATTCCAAATCCAATTCACTTTAGTGTAATTAATTTGAAACTATATAATTCAATTCAACCCAACATAATATACCAGTCAATTAAAATATGTATATTTAAATAAAATATTCAAACAATGAACCTTACCTATTATGCCATTTCACACAAAAATCAAAATAATCTCTTAACTAATGTTAACAGTACCTTAAAAATACTGAAACTGGGGACTGAAAACAAAACCAAATTTCTAGCCAATGATACGTATAGCACGAAAACAAAATTCCCTAATGATTCGCCATTTCAATTAAAATAAATAACATAAGGAATTAAATATCTTGTCAATTTAGGCCAGGCTAAGTGAGCATTCTCTTTAACAACAAAATAAATAAATCTAAACTTTTCTTATTTAATTACTGAAGTCTAATCAGTTACATTTATAGTGTGGTCACTAAGGTGCATAAAGAGTTTATAGTCTATAGACCGGTCCGTTGGGCTCAGTTTTATTGGACCAATTGGGCATAAATCGTACAATAATGGGCCATACTATAATTGTGCCCACCAGATCTGATATTCTGAAATGGACCCTTTTAGTCTTCTTATTATACGAGTTCAATTCGGCTCGATAAAGTTTGATTGTATTGCCCAAATCTTTTTATGGAATAAATCAATTTCATATTTTGGTTACTATTTGGTAATTTACTAGCTCTTCCCTTATTATATTTTCCTTTTTTACAATTTTATATTTAACATTAATATAATTAAATATGACAGAAAAATATGGTTGTACCACTTTTACCATAGAAGATCTTACTTCTGTATGGATAAAAGGTATTACAAGTGGTTTGATGTAAGAAATATTTCTTGGACTATTTCCATATCATCTATACTTGATTATTCACAAATTATATCTTTAGTTATAATTGATAATATGCATTGATTAATAATTGAACCAATTTATATACACATCTAAATCTTGATCCATCGATTGGATCAATTTCTAACTTTTAATTCTCGATTAATTGAACCAGTTTAAAAGACATAATATTATACTTTGTACATTTTCACTGTGATTTGTATAATTATCATTTGCAAATAATTTTTAAATCATTAGAAATGACGTTGTACATAAAAATTAATGAAAAAACTAAGTATCTATTAATTAAAAATGTACATGTAGGATACAATACACATCATACCAAGACATCAAATACAAATCTTATTTAGGAAACCAAATAAATCCATTATTTCCTAAAATAAAATACAAACTTATTATTCGTTTACTAAGCACACATAGCATGTGTTTTTTGCGATTTTATATATTTTGATCTTATTGTATTTAATCTAAACTTATCTATGTGTATAAATGTGTGCAAATTAATTAATACTGAATTTTTTTTTAATCACAAAAAACTAATAACTTAATTAATCATCCGAAAATTCAAAGTTGCAAGAAATATCCCACAAGAAGGGAGAAGTGAGAAAAGAAGAAAACTTAGCAAGTTTATGCACAATACGATTTGCTCTATTATTACAATGAAAGATACGAGAATGAGTAAACTTAATCAGAAAAGAGCTAATATCCAAAGTAAGGGTGCCACTAAAATCACGAAATTCAATAAAATTGGTAACTAATTGCACCACTTTTAAAAAATCAATCATAACATGAATGGAAGAAAATGAGTGATGACTATCAATACTAAGATCTTTTTTGCTAACAAGTAATTCTCCCAATTAGTACAAACGCAATAAAATCAATCTTTTTTTCAAAGACAAGTAATTCTCTAATATTGTATCTATTCTTGTGCAAAAAATTGTATACCCATGGGCACGGATCTGTGCCCCAACTCGACCCGGCGCGTGAGCCGCCCCCACGCGCCCCTGCGCGCGCCCACACTGTAGTTGGTGTGCGCCACTCGCGTACACCTGATTTATTCTTCATGTATTACACATATACTCTTCAGGTATCACACATATACTCTCCAGGTATCACCTGATTTGTAATATCTACAGAACAAATCTGTGATACCTCAAGAACCATGCGCCCACGTTGCGCGCTCACGCCGTGCACGCAGCTAACATGTCTAAAGGTATCACACATATACTCTCCAGGTATCACCTGATTTGTAATATCTATAGGACAAATCTGTGATACCTCAAGAACCATGCGCCCACGCCGCGCACCCACGTTACACGCCCACACCGCGCGCTCACGTCGTGCGCGTAACTAACATGTCTAAAGGTATCACACATATACTTTCCAGGTATCACCTGATTTGTAATACCTATATGACAAATCTGTGATACCTCAAGAACCATGCACCCACGCCGCGCACCCACGTTACACGCCCACACCGCGCGCTCACGCCGTGCGCGTAACTAACATGTCTAAAGGTATCACACATATACTTTCCAGGTATCACCTGATTTGTAATATCTATAGGACAAATCTGTGATACCTCAAGAACCATGCACCCACGCCGCGCACCCACGTTACACGCCCACACCGCGCGCTCACGCCGTGCGCGTAACTAACATGTCTAAAGGTATCACACATATACTTTCCAGGTATCACCTAATTTGTAATACCTATATGACAAATCTGTAATACCTCCCACATCGCGCGCCACGCCGCATGCACCTAACAGGTTTAAAGGTATCACACATATACTCTTCAGTATCAATACTTTTAGTCACCTATTCTTCATATATCTTTATTGGGCGTATTAAAGATTTAAAAGAATGTGCAAATTATTATATTAATATATAATTAAATGGGACACTACATAACCACCACATGACCAACTGTATAAATGCAATCAATCTGGCAAATCTATCCCACTCTATGGAGGTCTTATCATGGAAATACTCGAAAATCAAATCACACCCGAAAACGACGTCGTGACAGAAGGGCTTTGGTAGTAGAAATTCTTGGACGAATCTTAGAAAGTGGACAGCACAACTGATGTAATGATAATTCACATTCATATCTAATTAATTTATTATAAAATGTCAATTATATGGATTTATTATATTATATTTATAACCACGAATCTTATAGTTCAAATGATATATCATTTTTATAAAGATACATTTTATAATGATAAAAGAGTTCGAATCTAGATCATTCGATTCCTTCCACTCTATAGTTCATTAAAAAAAAAAAATTAGATTATATTTATAAGTTAGGTTTTTATGTAAAAAAACATATATAAAACAACAAATTTGTTCAGCATGTTTGACTGATGCCAATTTCAATAAAGTGTCCAATTAGACAGACAATAATTCTATTAAATTGCATTTGCAGCCAATCACTGCCGATTTCATCATCACACCCTTATCATATATATTTATTTTATCCTCCAATTTTGATTTCAAATATTTTACTTTTTGTTAATTACAATTTTTTTTCTCTGTGGTGTTATGAACTACGATTTGAAACTATTTTGTCGTTTCAACATGTTTGCATTACTGGTAGAATGTTTATTACTATTTATAACTACATAACATATTAAATCATATTTATACACAGGTTAAAATAACTAACATTTATTTTATCATTATAATCACAATCGAGGAAAGTAAGTTAATTGCTTGAACTTGTGATCATCTAACCAAACAAGTGAACATAAAATAGTTAACATTTCGAAAAGTCTATTCCTTCCTTGCATACACGTATATTCCTTTAAAATTATCACACGTATTTCTACCATATGTGATATGGTTGAACTGAGTCGAACTGAATTCTTCTTTTGGAAATCGAGATAAAGTCAAAGTCAACGTACTTGAAGAGTATAAAGAAACAAACTGTTCGGCAGTCTTTGGACCGAACTGAAGAGACGCGAGCTAATGCAGCCGTGAGGTACAATGCGAACTGATTAACGTGAAAGGTGGAGAACAGGTTTTGAATCCAACTAACCACTATTTTCGCGGAACCAGTAGCCAATATCCCATATTCTTTGGGATAAATCTCAACTAACATGTATTCTAAGGAGTATATATATCTCTTATATTCATTCTTTTCTTTTTATGCACAATTATATCAAAAACACATACACGCACTTTGCTTGAAAGATTACTTAGCAACTTTACTGACTTGAGCGTCGGAGTCTCATCGCCGGAGTCTCATCGCCGGAACCCCTCCCGGTGTCTGTTTTGCAGGTTTTTTGATCCGAGATTTCTAGTTTTGGGTTGAGAAAGAAGAAGGTTGGATTGGAGCAACATCAATATGAGTAGCATACCTCTTCACATCAGTCAACAATTTTGCACTGCTACACGTATATGAGTGTAAAGGTTATCTTAAATTTTAGTAAAATTAATTTTATTTCATTTTGTGATATAAAAAATTATTATATCTGCCTTTCAAATAAGCTATCCCTTTTTTTCTCTGATTTTGAAAGTTTGAATGTGTACATTTTATTTCGTCTTTTTTTTTTTTTTTTTTTTTGCTGTCGTAATTCTTGAAATTTGTAAAAAGGTTAATTGAGCATGAAAGAAAAAAAAAAAAAAATGAAGTGCTTGAAATTAAGGTGTCCAATAACCGCTGCAATGAAGAAATTGTATATGTAAGAAAAATAAATCGGACCTTTTATTTAAGACTCTTAATTTTTCGGTCCTTATATTTTGGAAAACACTTTTATATCTAATATGTTTTCAAAATTGTTTTTTATCCTTAAATTTTAGAAGAAAAAAAAAGATTTTACACGGTTACACCTGTTTTGTTGCATATATATATATATATATATAGGGAAAAAAGAAAGGTTCTCTAAATAATATAATCAACAAGTTGAAGAGAAAAGATAATTCTAATTGAAGTGATTAAGCAAGTCATGGGGCCATTGATGCATTTATAACAGAGTTTATAGGATAAACTCTAAAATATTATCGAATGAAAAATACGTCCAAAATTATGATCATATTCAACCAACCGAACTCAAACAATACTTTAGTGATAGATAAACAATTGCTTATGTACCAAATAGCTTAATTTACGATCTTGCATATTTAATTAATTATGATCATATTTAATTAATTATGTTCACACTGTTTTATATATGTGCACATTTTTGTGTTTGAAGTATATAGCAAATATTACTCTCGGTATAATTTACTTAATAAATGTGTTAGCTACACACATAATGTATATATTTAATTATGCTCAAGTACTACTGTACTAGTTAGCTCGTTATTATTTACTTGACATTTTAAATTTTAAATATAGCCTTGTTTCCGAAATATATTTTATTTTTACGAAATTCTTTTCTTTTTTATATTATTTTATGCTAACTACGTTTAAGAAGCAGTTTTTTTTATTAATATATATATATATATAATTAATTAAACAACATTATAAACTATATTTTTAATTGCCTGCTATGTTGAAAAGAATATATGAATCCAATTAAAAAAGTTAAAAGTATAGAAACTCAAAATTCCAAATAAAAGTATGACTTGGCACAATAAAAAACTAGAAAATATAAGACCCTCCAAAAAAATCAATAATATGTATGTAAATACACAGATATTATAAATATATATATATGCTTTTTTTCTTAAAATTTAATTTCCTCTTTTGTTTGAGGGTGATGACGTGTAACTATTAAATGGCAGAAAAGATGTACATATATGAGGAGGTTTGTATTAAAAAGAAAGAAAGAGGTCCTTAACTGTTTCTGTCACTTAGGACAGTTAGCTGTGTTTTGTACCGTCTTTCTTATAATTGGAAAGTTTTTGAACGTGAGATCATGTGGATCTACTCATTCATTACTCTCTCTTTTATAACTTTCTACTTTTCTTTTAATTTAATTTAATTAATTGGAGTTAGTTCGATTCCAACTTCTAATATTTTTGTAAATAGATTAATTATATTATCATCTCAAAAAACATATACAAAGATTTTGTGATGTACACATTTCATTTTAAATTTTTTACGTCCTGATGAAAATAAAGTATTTTACATTTATAAAATTTATATGACTGAATATTTACTTTTTTTTTTTTTGTTAATTACAGATAAGAGAAATTATTGATTGCTATTAAAATATGTTATCCTATAAATGGTTCCTAAGTTTCCCTAAGAATTATATATAATATGTAACAAAAACAAAAGGATATCATGCCAAAGTTTTGCTTCTGGACCCATTCCATGAGCATTTGTAGTTGATAAATGATATTAAAACCGAGTTTAGTACTATTAGGAGGGGTGTTCATGATTTTGTTTGGTTTGTTTAGACTAAACATTTCTAATTAAAAATGAAACAGTTTTGAACACTTTAATTTTTAACTTAATCAAGCAATACTAAAAATATCCAAACTATTTGGATTCGTTCCTGATAGCTAATTTTGTCAGTTTAAAAGATAAATAAAGTGATGAATGAACAAGTTAACTTGGACGCTTTTGCCATAAATCATGCTTCAATATTCATTTATCTTTTATATAGTACCGGTAATTTCATTTTTTGTCATGTATGTAATGTAAGATCCTTTTTATTTTTTGACAACTAAGTACTCATTTTTCAATTTTTAATTTTTTCAAATTTGTATTTAATTTTGGTTGAAATTTTCAAAATCATTGATGTGGTCATCGGAATTTGGTTGCCACATCAGAATTTTCGGAGGCCACATCAACAGTTATGAGAATTCCAATCAAAATTTGAATGAAATTTGAAAAATTAGAACAAAGAAGACCAAAATTAAAAAATGAATATTTGATTGTTAATAGATGAAAAATACATTACATACGGATAAAAAATTGAAATGTACCCTTTTATATATATAAAAAAAAAAAAGTTGGAACACTTTTAGAATGAAGCTAGAATTTGTATCCATTTGTCTTAAATTTAGGGTTTGTGAAGATATGAATATATAAGTATTAGGCTTCATAATGGTGTTACCAAATTATGGAATATGATTCGCCATCTGTATTGCAGGTGGAACCGTCTTCATGTATTCATCCTTATGTTGACCCTCCTTTTGTACCATGTTACAAAATTCAAGATTCTGATTTAACTCCTTATCTTCTTCTTTTTTTTTTTTTTTTTCTTTGTCCTATTATTATGTGTTTTATAATGAAATATCTATGTATTCATTATGGACATTTTTTAATGTCATTTAAATGTGTAGACTATTGATATGTAAAGATTATATTTATTTAAATTTTGTAATATGAAATTAACAATTATGTTAAATATATGACATGTTATTGTGGGTAGAAGAGCAGTAATAATGTTTTTATAAGAAATCTTGATTGGGTCATGAAAACATGTGGAAACAAATGGTAGCATGTTGCATTGATAAAATTAATGGAGATGTGTGTGTAAATTTAGCGAGAGGAAATTATTAATCGGAATCAATATATAAAAACTCATATAAAACGATTTTATGAATATAATTTTATAAGATGGAGTTTGACTACGTACACTTGAGTCAAATATATTTTTACAAACTCATAAATGAATGATAGATTATGAATTGTAAGTTAATTTATCTCACACACATAGATTTGCGAGACAATATTATAAAAATAATAATCTTAATTTACTCTAATTTTGCAGGACAGAGATAGTGACCTTTGACATAATTAGTTGCGTGGATTCGTAATTCGTTGACTACTACTCAAATTAAAATGTAGGACGATCACATGACAAATGTAAGTTATTTACTTTGAATTTGATTGTGCCAAATCTGATTCGTTTTACAACTTCATTTGAAAGCAACTATTTTCCTACTTTAAATAATGATATAATGTGAAAATACTAATAAAAAAAATTTAGGAAAATATTTAGAACTTCAAAGGTCAATATTGAAGCATGTAGAGCATCAATATAAGATACATACATGTTTTTAAATATCAATTTTTAACAAACTGTCAATTTTCAGATGAGATAGTAAATAGTGAATTTGTCCCAGTAAATCCCCCCCTCCAATACAAAGGTTTTATAGTAGCTAATTTGTAAAATTCTCATTAAAATATATTTATACAATTTTATCAAATACTCCCTCCGTCCCAACCCAACTTGCCTACTTGTCATTTATGTTTGTCCCAACTTAACTTGCCAGCCCATAAATGGCAAATTTTTTTTTACCTTAATATCCCTATATTTCAACATTATTACAACAATGCCATCAAAAAGTGCATATCCACTTGATTTGATGTGCATATTATTACAAAAATGTCATCCAAAAGTGCATATCCACTTGAGTCAACTGCATTTTCTTAATTTACGTGCCCGGTCAACGTAGGCAAGTTGAGCCGGAACGGAGGTAGTAGTACATATGGAAGGGGCATTGTAAACGCTCCTTTCATATTTATCGGTTTTTAATTCTTTTTATCAAAGAAGTGCATATGAAGTCTGTTCTAAAAATGCATATATACTGATCAACGATATACCAATGATATCTATCGATGATGTATACATTAACATATATAAACAGTTGTATGTTTTTATTGTTAAGTTAAACTCCATAAAAACTCATACGCTAAAGCTAGAGGTTCTTATGAAAACAGAGTATATTGATATATATATTTATATTTCATGGTGATATATATTAATATAAATGCATAAAAGGTTTAAGACAGGGAGGACAGAGTCAAGTGCTCTTTAGTCACGCAGCTGTCATTCGAGGACACAAGCCCACAAATCCCAATCCCTTCTCATATACAGCAAATCAGAGTTTGCAACTGTCGGATACCTTTTTCTCTTTCTCTCTCCACCTTCTTATTTCCCTCTCTCTCTCTCTCTCTCTCTCTCTCTCTCTCTCACTTCACACACCATCTCCACCACCACCGCCTCCGCCGCCGCCTTCAACCATGCGACGAAGCAAATAAGTCCGTACACCACCACCAATCAGGCGCGCATTCGATCGATCACTATCCATTTTCTCTCTCCGACATGCCGGAATAGTGATCGGTCGGAGTGACGACGTGGCGCGCCATGGCTAATTACCAGCATTACCGATCGCCGTTCGGAGACACGACTTTCACCAAGGTTTTCGTCGGAGGACTCGCCTGGGAAACTCCGACCGATGTAATGCGCACCTACTTCGAGCAGTTCGGAGACATTCTCGAAGCCGTTATCATCACCGACAAGAACACCGGCAAATCGAAGGGCTACGGATTTGTAAGATTTTCCCAACGGTCTGATTGTATTTCTTTATCTCCTGTTTGGAATCACATTATTGCAAACTACTGTTAGAACTATTTTCAAAATAATAATAATATTATTATTATATTTCACTCGACGTATTATCTACAGGTAACATTTCGTGATCCTGAATCGGCACGACGAGCTTGTGCCGATACGAACCCTATGATCGATGGAAGAAGAGCCAATTGTAATATTGCTTCATTAGGACGCCCTCGCCCTTCTCCACCTAGAGGTATATTATTATATTTCTAATATTTTGAAAGAAAAAAAAAAAAAATATATATATATATATATATATATGTATATATGAAATGATTAAATTGAATTAATTATAGGAAGAAATCAAGTTGGTAACATGTATCAAGGAAGTGGAATGGCACAAGGTGGATCGTCATCGTATGTGCCGATTGCGCCGCCGCCGGCGCCGCCAGTGCCACCGCCGGCGCCGCCAGTGCCACCGCCGGCGCCGATCGTGTATCAGCCATATGGGTACGTTGGATTTGCTATATATATATATCACGTATGGCCCAAAATAATATATTAACATGGTCCCAGTATCCCACAAAATCTTTTTTATTTTTTTCTCTATATTGTATTTTGCTTTATCAATATATACTAAGTATAATGAATCATGAAATGGGGGTATATATATGTGGTTGTTGGATTCGATTTATTCAAAATGTGTTGATATTTCGGAATTATTGCTTTTTTCTTTTCTCGTTTATTTGGGTATATATAGAAGGAAGTTAGAGAAGAATTAAAGTGGAAAAAGGATTTGTTGAATTCTATTCAATGCAGTAGTTACTGGCAGATGAACAATAATGAATTGATCAGTGAAAATTGTCAGTTGGCACTTTGTAGATTTTTTAATGCCTTTAAATCCTTTTATAAATTATTTTTAAATTCATGCTCAATTTATAGTACTTGGAAAAAACTCACATTGCACGTTGAAATCAATAGCATGTAGTATAGATTATGGTTATTGAAAAAAGAAAAAAAAAAACAACTTCTTAAATGTTAATTTTTATTAAAAATGACAACAAAATTTATGGATTATTTTTCTTTTTTACTGAATTCTAACTCTTTAAAAAATACTGGTCCTCGTATTTGAATTTATCGTACAAAATTATAAACATTTGTTTGTTGTTAAATAAATTTAATTATACATTCCACAATTTACATGATAACAATCTTTTGGGAAATGTTATTATTATCTTCAAATTAGTTTTATAAGATTGGAATGGGTTATTAAAATAAAAGAAAATTCAATATAGATTTGTTTATGTGACGTGTTAGTCACTTACTCACGACTGCAGTTTAGTCGTGCGTTTAATGGGTTGGTTACAGTTAATGATCTTATGATCATAATAGCCAACACTTTATAATGATTCTTATTACATTTTCTTAAATTAAATATATAAATGTAGCTATGAATTAACATACACTTAGGAAAATATTTTTTCATTGTGATAATAATTATTTTATTTTATTTTATTTTACTTTAACTTCGATTTTGGTGGCTAAGTTGGATGTAAAATCTTTTGTTTCAGGTATACAAGTTATCCTCCCGAGTATGGTTACCAACAGGTTAGTCCTTCGCATGCGCTATTTAATCAAATCGAGCGATTTATGCAATTTATTTATGATATATATTAGCTTTTATAAAAACTTTAATGAGATGGTCTGACGAATATTTAACGTGAGATGGATCCTTATAACTCACAAACAAAATTTACTTTCACAAAATCATACATGAGTTATGAGGAGTGGGTAGTAAATTGATCTGTATAATGCAATTAAATTCATGAGACGATCTTATGGAAGACTCAACTTTATATTTTAGTTAACTAGAACATTACATATTTTTATCTAAAAAAAACCCTTTACATGCATACTAATAGGCATCATTATAGTCTTAATGTGTATTGAAAAAATAAAATAAGCTATTTGAATATCGTAGAAAATAAAAGTTGTCTACTTTTTAAGGTAGACGATCAAGAAAGTTGGCTAATGTGTATTTCCATACTTTAATTATCTGCCACTATAAATTAACGGTTGATATCATGTAATACACATTGTTTATGTTCATAAATACGAGAATAAAAAAAATATTATTTGAAATATTGAATTTCTCACATGCATCATAACTCTGATATATATACAAATACACATACTTGGGAATGTAATTGCTATACACGTAACTTAGTATGACCACATTAACTAAAAAAAAATTGAAGATGAAACAAATTGGATAGGGTTGTACCACCACGTATGGAATAGAGATGAGTAAGAGAATTTTCTTAATGAAGCAAAAACATAACAATGGATTTGTATATGGACAGACAATGTACAATCCACATGTTCAGCAAACGCAGTACTATAACCAGCTATATGGGGGTTCATCCTCTGCGTTGGGCTCACCGTATTACTATGGATACTCACCGAGGGGAGCATTTCCCATGACCACGGCGCATCGTTTTCCGGGACCGTCTTATCTTTACTATCCTACGCAGGTGGAGGGCTCCTCTTCAACCTATCCTCCTACCCCTCATCCTCTTCCTTTACTACAACCAATACGACATTCACTTCCCTCCTCTGCTGGTAACTCTCTTACCTAATTTACTTTCCTGTCTTAATTCTCCACTTTTGTTAAAAATCTAAAATTTAAAAATGCGTTTAATTTAAATTTAATTTAGTTTGTTTGTCTAAATGTGTTTATGTGGAATTAGATATTATTAATTTGGAAAAATATAATTATATTAAAAGAAAAGAGAGATTGGACAGGGTGTATCATAGATTCCACTGTTTGACCACATTGAAGATAGTCATAGTCCACTTGCAGTGGTCCACGTGCTGACAGGCTTTATTTATCCGTGTTGGATTTATTTGCAACAGTTGTTTTAACATTTTATTAATCATTAACTAATTAAATAACTCTAAAACTCTGTTCGTTTATTCATAAATCAAAGTATTACAAATAGTTTCTTTATATTTTAGTGATGATATCCATAGCCAGTTGGCATAATTTGTAAACTTGAGACAAAATAAGACAATATTTGTTATTACAAATTAAGAGTTAGTGACCTAATAAAACACATGAAAATCTTAAGAATACATTTAATTTGTAATTTATTTAACATAAATTATCTTCTTTATAACAGCAAAAAAAAAAGATAAAGCACGTGTAAAACCATAGGAGTGATTAATATACTTTTCCAATGTTAAATATTAAAATATTATTTCCATACAGTAATTTTAAAATTTCAGTTGAGATTATTATTTAATATAAATTCACATCAAATATACCGATATTTCTCATTGATGGAAAAGGTCCTGTACTAAATAATACATCTACATGGACTTGAGATATGATAAAATTAAATTTTCTAGAAAATGTTATCATTTGTCAACTCTTAGAACATTGATTTTTTTTTTTATGTTTTCTTTTTTATTTTTTTAAATAGAACTCTAAAATGTGAGAAATAATTAAAACTTGTATATTATTGTTATTATTTATTTATCTTAATAAAGATGGTGAAATATGAAATGTAAAATGTTAGGAAGTGAGAGGGGCAAAAGGGCCCCACAATAGAAAGTGTAAGCACGTGATATGAGCTGTTGGTCTGACCCATAAAATGGGTCAATGGGAATTTATGCCAGAGAGACATCACTGTAAGACTATAGTGCTACCATGTGCGCCCTTCAGACAATTTTAGCTCACTCCTATTTTTACTATCCACTCTCTATAAACCTATTCTAAGTTTTTACACTTTTTTTTTTCTCTTCTTAAGTAAAAACCTCACGTTTATATATTACTTCACAGTCGACTTTCTGTCTATAATATGTTTTTAACATAACTCCTTGGTGACAATAATACACCATTTGATATAAGAATTTTTTTTATTATTAAATATAGTTTTGTATTTCTACTATCATAAATCATGAAAATAAACAAAATTATCCGTCTGATAAAAGTCAAAAATCACTGCGGACTCAATGACATTTTCATGATTTGTGATAGAAAAGACATAAAACTATATTCGTGGTAAGAAAGTAATACATTATTTAATTTTGTGGTATCTCTTATGTTTAAACTCATTTACTAACTTACATTTATTCAATATGTATTATTAAATGAAGTATAGTTTACTAAATAATATATTGCTCATCAGATATGAAAATTGACTTGTTTACTTTTTTTTTTTTTTTTTTCCTTAAATCATTGTGAAAAGTAGATAAGTAAATATTTGTCCAACCTTTTTTTTTCTTTATTATTTTGCATGTCAAATAGGGTGGAAGAATCTTATTGTTTGTCGTCAATGTATGTGGTCTGCAAATGTTGGTCTTTTTTTTGTTCTTTTTCATCTTTTTTGCTGTTCTTTTTTTTTTTTCTTAATTTAATTTTCGTTTATAAAATTTATAGCAGATTCAACGGCTCCTCTTCAAACATCAACAGAAACAGAAGCAGGACCTGCTACTTCAACAAGTTCAACTGCCTGAGAATAAATCTTTGGACCCATTTTTTTTAAGATTAAAAGGTGTTTATTGTACAATCTTTTCAAATTAATCAAAAGTTCCATTTTTACTCTCAATAATTCTCATTTCATGTAACCATTCAATTTTATTTAATTTTTTCCTTCTGTTTTAGAAGTCAATTATTCATATTAACAAACAATTATTATTAACGAAGCTTTCTTTTTTTTTCAAAACATGACCTTTGTTCTAACATTTTTTACTTTTTCCATATTTAGTTTTATTCTATACATGATTTCCTTTGAATTTTTATGATGCTATTTGAATAATACACCATGGAATTACTTGGAGACAGTTAGGGGATGTTTGGACTGGACTTGGTACATCCGGATTTTGGATGGACTCAGTCCAGTCCATGTTTGGACAAGGATTTGTAAAATCCTACTTTTTCTACAATTCCCAATAAAAACATCTACTTTTTACAATTCTCAATAAAAACATCTACTTTTTCTACAATTCCCTATGTGAAAATGACATCTTAACTATAATTCTACTCAAAATTCAAACTCACAAAATCCTTCTCAAGCCTAAATCCAGATTTGCTAAAGCCACCTTAAGTTCAGTCCAAACGCCCCTTAGATTTATTAGTTGATGTAAGTCTGAAATTGAGTTATCAAAATAAATCAATAAGGTCGATTGAAGACATGATTTTGTTAGGTTGATTATTAGGCCCACAAATTTCTTTCCAATTTTTTCAGCAAATACTTCAGGAGTATCTTATTCATAAATTTTAATTCGTCCATATAAATGATTTTTCACATATACAATAAATTTTGTGATTTATATTTGGTGAAAATATATATACAAAATATTGCATTTGGTGATGAATGTATATGTCACAAATTTGGTTGCTAATGTAAGAACAATACAAAACATAAGAGAAAGACAAATCCATATTCACCGATATTGAGCGATCAACTATAGAATCATAAAATTTTGGGATTTTTTTTAATTTGAATTGTATGAAAAAATAATATTGGGTTTAACTTAAAGAGTTGTTTAAAAAAAATATTACCAATGAAGAGTTGTAATTAGAAACTAAAACAGGAGAAATTAGAGAATCCGGAAAATGAAAGAAGGAAAAAGGTTGCAAAAAATATTTTTCAATTTGAGGTTGTTATTCAACAAATTTTAAAAATTAATGATAAAATTAAAGGAATATAGAAATAAAAATATTTTAGTGGTATTTTAAAATCCCCCTGAACAGCAATAAAGTTTAAAATGTCGTAATCAACCTTTGGGCTTAAATATTTTAAGGTTTATTTTTTCTTTCTTTTAGTTGTTGTTAAAGTTCTGTTTGAGACCATTAATTTTTAAGAAGAGTTTGGGCTTTAATTTTTAATGGGCTATGATATGTATATTGACTAAAATAATTTGAGTTTACAAACATCTAAATTGGGCCTAAGCCAGATTTTAATTGGGCTTGGGGTTTATATCATAAGGAATATGCATTATTTATAGTGCTAAAACTGTTAACATTTTTCCCATTTATAAATTTTATTAATTTCGAAAACTATACATGATCTTGTGTGTTTCATTTTTCTTGGTCTTAGACCATCTCCAACGCATGCCTCAAACTCAAACTCAAATTTTGAGTTTTTCCATCTCCAACCCAGCCTCAAAATTGGACTCAATTCAGCCACCATGAACAGTAGGTGGCAAATTTGCCACCTACTGTTCACAACTCAATTTTTTTTTTCTTTTTATGAATCATTTTCACTCATTTGATATTAATACACATATACTATATAATATTTTACTATGTACATGTGTATTACTGAGATATCTTGATCGAATATTTTTGAAAAATAGTGTAATTATTAAATATAAGCATGAATTATTAATAGAAATATAATTGGAATATCATACAATATTTAATGCAAATTACAATGAAGGTTACTAAAACACATAAGCATTACAATATGTTAAATTTAAACTAATATTACACGTCATGCTAAATTAATATGTATTTGTGATGAATTTTATAATATAAGTTTGGTATTTTTTAATAAGATTTATAGTTTATAAATATTTATTTATAATTGAAATCAATTAAGTTAATTTTTTTTTATGAACTTAATACACAAATATTTGATATTAAAGAAAATTCAAAATTAAAATTATTGTAAGAGAATATTCTAATTTGAGTTTGAAGGATTGGAGATGGTGGCAAAAACAAGATTTGAGTCCAAGGGTTGGAGATGCTGTTAGTAACTTTACAAAGATTTAAACTGTAATAAAACAGCTTTAATATTAAAAATTCTACGTGATTTATTTCAATCTTCTTAAAATAATATACATTTTCGGAACTAATAAATACATAACATATTAATTATATCTTCATATAAACAGGATTTTGTAAAGGAATATATTGTTTGAAATAGTTAGAAGAAAACAAAAGTAGGCAGCGAACTTAGCCTGCCTTCACCGACACAGCGGGACTCGGCTCACGAGTGGACCCCACACGCCAAATTAAACCCAATGCATGCATGTGACTCTTCATCATTTTTTTATTTTATTAAATCAATCACTCATTATTCTTTTATATATACATCTTTCAATTGCTCATGTGTGTGCGTTTTTGTATGTCCATACTTAGATTCCACATAAAAATACGTAAAATAAATTATAAATTTCATTATTAGATACATTATTTAATAACCAATTTCAAAAGTATTTTAAAAAAGTGACCGAGTTTTGTTTTTAATGTAAAAATGGATAATGAGAATATTATTACTGTTGGCAGGTGTCTGAAAAGAAAAGATAAAAATATTAGAGAAATATTTAAGGAGTAGAAAAATAAAGAAAAGATGCATAGACCCCACCTTGCAAAAAAAAAAAAAATGTAAACTGGTTGACCTTTATAAAAAATATAAGGAAGAATGAGAAATAGCCCTAAAAATCTTCCAAGATTTAGGGCACAACGCGTCCTCTTAACTTTGCCTCAAAGCTGCGATTAAATTAATCCACTCATAAATGAGATGAAATTATTATATTCTTTTACATAATTATAAATAGTGTGATCAACTTTATCATGCATGTTCCCTAAAATAAATAAATAAATAAATAAAAATATAACCTTGTCATGCATGACTCTACCAATTCATAAGCAAATTTTCGTGGCATCCAACGTCGGAACTGTGTAATATCAAAAATGCCACTTCACTTCATGTGAGTTAGATTAGAAGTTTAACTTTTTTTTTTTTTTTTTTTCCAATCTTAAAAAAATGTCTGTACTAACGAGTTTTGATTAAACAAATACATAACGAATTTGAATATTTTAATCATTTTTATTATTTATATTGAATCGAATTGGAACGGAACTCCACACTTTATATATATATAAAAACCTTTCCAAAGTCAAAACCTAATTGTTCTTGGTTTACATAAATATGTGTGTAGAGTACAAACTATGATGAATATCATATCATATCACCACTTAAATTTATTCTGCTTTAATTATCATGCAATTTTTGGAGTATTAAGGAACATGGAATTGATGAGCCCTCCGGAAAAGTGTCGGAAGAATATATATATATATATATATATATATATATATATATATATATTTTTTATTTTTTTTTTTTTTTAATTTTGTAAAGTACAATTAAAAAAAAGTGGAAAGATGTTATGTGATTTTTAAATTTTTTTTATCTTTTTGGAATTGATTATGGTTTGAAAACGTGTGATAGGTAGATTCTTTTTTGTTAGGTAACACGGTTAATCTGCAATTATGTAATTAATGTGACTCTATCTAATATTTTTAAGCAATTATCATAAATCATGTATATTAATAATTACTATATATATAGATGTTAAAGATAATGAAATAAAATATAAAATATATAAGGAAGAATCCAAACTAAAAAGGAACAAAACAGGTGTTTTCCATTCTCACATACAACTAGGCGGAGACGCGTATGATGACCATGATGGGCATAAACGTCAATTCATTTATATACTGCCCATATCCAACTACTTCATATGTTACAATTTGTCTCCATGCTTTTTACATAAATCAATGAAACTTTTAATAGTTATGATTATATATATATATATATATGTATATTATGAATATAATATTCTTTATGAAATTTTATTGGGATACTCTCCTTCCCTCGATCCAACCATAATCCATTACACATTTTTAGGGGTTCTGAAATTCAAAGGATATATAAGTTTTAGGCTCATTATGTGGGACATATAAAAGGAAACAAAAGTAGAAATTATTTTATTAAAACTTTTTTTAAAAGGTAGTTTTATTAAAACTTGAATAAGAATGAAATGAAGAAAGTTGCAAGATGAATGAGAGAGAAGTAGGGGCTGAGACTATGATTTATTGTAAGAATTTATGAGAAATAAATTAGACCCATAATAGTAATTTCATATTAGTGGGGGGCAATTTTATCGGCAGACCTTCCCATCATTGACCCCACACATACTCCACTTGTTAATTCTCATGATTTACTCTTTTTAAATTCATGAATTTTAACTACTTATGATGTCATGTTTGTTTTGACCTTTTATCTTGAATTATTATCTCAAGAAATTAATTAATTTTAAATTCCTTTTCTTATTACTTTTTTAGAAAACAGACATTCAATATTATTTGATTACATATGGGATGAGATAAGTTTTGGCTTTGATCGACTTCTCAAATAATCATAATCATGCAAGTAGTGAAGTGAAAATTGTTCTTAATTTTTGTTTTTGTTTTAAGTGAATGTGATGAAATTATAAATTTAATATAATTATGAGACGAGGGGGCCAATTACATGTATATGTATAAAAAATAGGTGTGTATAAATGTGGATGACACGTGGCATAATTACAATTGAAACATATCGGTCACAGTTTAATGAATGTTTGAACATATGTGTTTCAAATACAACATGACATTTGTTCTGTTTAACATTTAAATAGTCGAAAAGAAAATTAAATAGTCTACAGAGTAACGTCTGATAATTATGTTATGTTACAAGGGCCATCATATATGTTTACAATTAAATAATACATTAATCAAACTATATTGTATTTAATTGATAAAATAGATGATATGATATATAAGAACTATATATAAATATATATTTTTTCAATATAAACATCATTTTAAAATTATATTTTATTGAATTTATTTTTTTAAAACATGGGTATTATAGGGCCCCATACTCGCATAATTAATAGAACACGGAAATTTAGATGAGATGATCTCACTGATAATTATCATGAGATCGTTCCTTATTATCCACAAACAAAATTCAATATCACAAATTAATACATAAATTATGAATTGTTAATTGTGGATTGATTCGTCTCACATAACCAGACCCGTGAGACAGTCGAGACTAGGGTTGTAAACGAATCGAATCGAATCGAATATCATGATATTCTATTCGTATTCGTTTATTATTCGAATATTCGTATTCGTATTCGTTTATTATTCGAATCAGTAATAAAATTCGTATTCGATTCGAATGAAACATTCGAATATTCGTATTCGAATTCGAACTTGAAATAAATAAATAAATAAATAAATATATATTTATATTTATAAATATATATTTATTAACAATTTATTAAATAAATATTCTATTAACAATTTATTAAATAAATATATATTAAAATAAAATATTTATTAACAATTTATTAAAATTATATATATATATATATATATATATATTATTCGAATATATTCGCGAATACTCGAATCGAATATGATTATATTCATATTCGTATTCGGATAATATTCGAATCTAAAAAAATATTTTTACTCAAATTCTTATTCGCATTTTTCGAATTCGAATATCGAATCAAATCAAAAAAGGTTGATTCTTTTACAACCCTAGTCGATACTCAACCGAGATAAAATAGGTAGAATATAAGATAAAAGAAGAGACGAAAATAGGGGTGGATAAGGTGAGTGAAAAAGGGAAAGATATGTATAAGTAAATACGACATATTTTGCTTGTTGAGATTTGAGAAACGTCTATTTCACTCACATTTCTCTGCTATTATAATTACGCACATTTACACGTTATCTATGTCTCTATGCTCTTTATTATTTGTCTCTTTTATTTCTGCATTTACTTTCTTGGACCCTCCATCCTCAACTCTATTTTTTGTCTTCCTATTCTATAATTTTTCTTTTACTATATAAATTTAAAAAAAAATGCGACATTTGATTATATTAATCAAATTTTCAAAATTCTTAAATTTAGTCATAATTTATCTAATGAGTGTAATTTTAGTTAATTTATCAAAATGGTCAAAATTAACTGATATTATATGTATGCAAAAGACTTTGTTATTATTATTTTTTTTTGGGTGAAGAAATCTATGCAAAAGACATGAATATTTTGTTTTTAAGATATCAATTATATATTATCTTAAAAGGCTTAAATTAGATTTTTTAAAAAATTGTATGTGTCACATATATCTAAAAAAATAAACATGGTACATTATTTACTACCCATCTATGATATACAGGGGTGAATATGTGTGTGTTTTTTGTGTGTATATATGTACAAATGATACTATAAAGGATGTGTAGCTCATAATTTGTATAGTATTGCTAAAATTTTCTATACCCTTAAAATAATTAGATTTATATGTCTTTACTGATAATATGCGCATCTACTAATTTTTGTCATTCTGAAATATTGATCAAAAGTACACAGAACTAACCAAACAATTACTAAATTGATAACTTTTTTAAAAAAAAGCTTAGCATATATATATATATATATATATATATATATATATATATATATATCAAAACCCTGCAATTATTTTATTTTTCAGGCTATTGAACGTCGATATATCAATATGCATGTCTTTATAGAATAACATCATTCTTTAAAAAAACATAAACAAAATTGAAAAACTAAAACGCATGTAAAACAAAATTACCATATCATTTATAGATTTTATACATGTGTTGTTTTTTGTTAAAATAATAAAAATATGACTAGTATGCATTTAAATAATCAAGAATATAGAATCCAAGAAATTGAAAAGGAATCAAACAAATTCAAAAAAAAGGGGATTGAATATTTGATTCAAATACCTAACAGAAACACACGTGTTAGTGTTTAGAAATAATTAGGAGATTTTTATGACATATGGAATGTATATAATTTTGAAATAAAATTAAATAAATGTTTAAGAAAACAATTAATTTGAAAGAAAAATTAACTTTTCAAACGATATTTATCTAGAATAAGAATCCAAAATAACACAAAACCAAATATTTAATTATTTTCTACACAAATGATGATTTTGTTATTTTTCTACCGCAAACAAGGAAAATTGACAGAACTGTCCTTTAGATAAAAGAAAAAAAAGTCTCCGCACACTAGTGACTTCACATGATGTGCCCTTTTTTCATAGGGTTACACATATAATCATATCATTTAACCTATAAAAAACACATATTTATAAAATCCAATACAAAATAGATTTTTCTTAGAAGTAGAATTTTTTTCAATTTTCCTTATTTGTGATAGAAAAGTAACAAACATATCATTTATAATAAAAAGTACTCTTTTTAATGAAAAATGGTATTTTAACCAATGTATTATATATACCACGAGCCTCACAGGTTGTAACTCACGTGATATTCCACTTTTATAAAAATACAGATTGTGATGATCAAGATTCGAATATAAAATCTTTATACCCCTCTAACTCATAAAAAAAATCATTGTACTATATGTGTGTATTTTGAGTGAATGTAATAGATTGAGCATGCAAAGATGGGAAGCGGCAAATGTGGTGAGAGTGGGTGGAGAGTAATTAATGTAAATTGCCTCTTTCACTCAAGTCGGCACCCCCATACACAAACATCATTTCATTTCTCTTTTTTTTTTTTTTTTTAAATAAAATTTAAGTTTCTGTTTGGGTCCAAGGATTTGATATTTTTTTAGTTTATAGTAATAAATTAATTTGTATGGGTTGGAATTTTGACATCTATCATTTTCTTTTCAATTGGGTTTTCAATTATTTCAATTGGATAATCTAGAAATTTTGGGTAGATGTTATATGCCTTGATGGCTACAGTTCAATTAAGATAGATGCACTTGTCTAGTCCATTCCACCTAGCCACATGCCTCGTGTTTCATGAATTTTGTATTCATGTATACATACAAATCATGATTTTAAGGTTTCTACACTCACTAAAACACAATCTAAAATAAGAATACATTTATAAGAATACAATACATGATTTCATAACTACGCGAATTTTAAGCATGTTTGTAGACTTTTGGTTGGTTGGGTTTTATTTACTTAATTCAGAACCAAAAAAATAAAGAGCATTTTAAAATTATGATCATATATGAAATAACTAAATCATACTCTTCGATTCAGCTAAACTGAATAATTTGATCTGACCTTTTTTATTTCCGACAACAGGAATAAAAATAATAATAATAATAGAGGTGGTGAAATGAGATTTGCCAGTTGCTACATTTGATCTGTTTATTTTCTGAAATTAATTTTAATTCCAATATGGATTGCAGCAAGTCGGCAACATTTTGTATCCTTCCAAAATGTAGTTTTGTATTTGCACAAATTGTCATTGTGTACTCACTTTTAGGGAGTGGCAATATCAAACATCACATCATACTACTATACGAATACAACTTATAATTTAAATATGATCATATTTTTTTCATATATATGTGTGTGTATTTTAATTTGAAGATGAAGTCCCCCATATTCACATAAATAAGTCAAAATATATGGAGTTTACATAGTCATCAAGTCTAATTTTTATTCACATCAAAAGTATTATGTTAATATTGAAATATTAGTTTTGCAGGAAATAAATCATACTTTTAAATATAGTTCGGTCTGAAGAGATAATTAGTACTTTTGCAAAAAATCAGTAATACTGTATATTATAGTAGTAAATATGTAATGCTTTAAAGTCAAAAAGATAATATTTTTCAATAACTGTTAATTTAATTGGTACATTTTTATGTAAAAAAAAAAAACAATACTTTTAAAGTAATTTAATCAATAGTAAATAATAATTTTAAACGAAAACAACGATATATTTTCAAATAGGTATTACAAACACTTATTAAATTTCAGCATCAATTATTAATTTCAAAGAAATATTATACAATATCTGAAATTTATAAAGTATATATATTTATATTTATATGTTATATAATGTATATAAATATATATTTATCTATGAAGTGTGTGTATATATATATATATGTAATATATTATATAAAATATAATAAATATTTGAAAATATATATTATAGTATATACAGTGTAAATATAAGAGAGAACTATGTATAATTTATAGATATAGTATTATAGATAAGTTATTGTATAAATTATATATGATATTTAATATTCAAATAGTTGTAGACCTCAAGGAAATCATAAAACATGGCTTTCTAATTTGAAAAAAATAATAGTAATGAATTAAAATCTACATTATTTGTGGGCCCCTAAGCAAGTTATATATGTTCAATTTTATTTTTTAAAATTCAATTTTACTAGCTAATTATGGGATATTCATACTTTGCACATGTTTTGTTGAGTTTTTAAAAAATGTTTTTTTGCAGGCAGTTTATTAGATCGTATTTTTCTCAATTTTAGTTATACATGCTTAAAAAAGTTTCTCAATTTAATTTTATAAGAATGAGTTCGTATATTCTAAACTACAATATATAAATCCACATATTGTGACATAACATTCATAAAATAAACGATTGTTATAATTGCATATATTGAAAAAATTATAGAAAATAATACATTCATTTAAAATAGCCAATCAGATGGAGCAAAGAACCCGTGGATTGCAACGTTAAATACCTATAGTTGTGTGATTGAACTCTACACCATTAATGCACACAATTATAGATACATCAATAATAATGCACACCATTATAGTGACTTTTTTTTTTTCTTTTTTGAAAGGTACCATTATAGTGACTTCATAAATGATGACATATCACAATTATTATATGGGTCAATTAAATACACCTTTCACTTTAAATAACTAAATTACTGAATTTCCTCTTCCGTAAATAATTATATTTTTTTCTTTTTACTAAAACTCATAAATTAAAATGATACTCAATTTTTCATAAATTATAATGAGCATGATTTTAATGATATCGTCTTACAACTCTAATTTCATAACCCATAAATTAGATATATATTTGAGTGGTAGATAGTAAGCTTCGCCTCATAAAATTTCATCTATGAGATGGTCTCATATAAATTCTTGAATATAATTATTAAGCTTCATTCAAATTAATATTTAAAAAAAAAAAGTGGCGTTTGAAAAGAGAAGTGATTTGGCAAAAAATCCACATGTTTGCAAAGTAATAACATTTTTCTACAATTTTACTAAAATACCCTCCTTAAAATATGATTATTAAACTTGGAAAGTGCACTTTTATTTTTTATTTTTTATATTGTATTAGAGAGGATCAAATCCAGTTTTTATTTGATAAAAAAAAAATCCAGTTTTTATAAAATGGTGAGATTAGAATTGTAAAAAACAAAACTTGTTCCTATTTACCAAAAAACCAGCAAACAGTAAAAGAGTGATTTCATTACTTAAATGCCATTAAATGAATCACCTTTTAGATTATTTGAACTCCATAAAACAGCTTTTTATTAAATAAAAGTGATTCTGAGTTGATAGTAGATTTTGCAATCACCACCTTATTAAATTGTGAGTTATCGTCCATTAAAGAAAAATGAATTTGAATATATCTATATTGAATTTGATTTTTATAAAACTGTCGTACAAACAGGTCAAATCCAGAACTCATAAAATGAATATATAAAATTCATACAAATATAATATTGATAACGATGCCTAATTAAAGAAAAATCATTGCATCTAAAAAAATCATATTTTTTCCCCAGAAACTTCCAAAATTTTATCGAGGCACAGTGTAGATACCATTGCAGAGTTTAAAAATGAGAAAACTATATAAAACTAAATCGTATTTTTTTAAGGTGATAAACATTAACTGTATTTCCGTAAAAAATAAAAAATAATATTGACTATAAATATATAAATTATATTTAATAAGTAGGAATTCATTAAATAAAGATCCACCTCTGTTTAGATTGGATCCCACTCTTGACAGTAGAATTTGTTCACACTCCCACCATTTGTATTCATATATGCCGTGATATGACCCCCCTATATCTTCTTCCTCTCTCTACTTTCTAGCTCGATTTCTTACTCACATTTTCTGTAGAGTAATTGATTACCTTAAGCCGCGTGAGATAATTTCCGGTGGTGGTGAATTTTGCGAGCAAGGGTAAGTGCGTGCGTGGGTGAAATCAAGGGATGATGTGCTGAGAAGAGACAATTAAATCGAGAAATTCATGGAAATCCGCAGTAGGATTGGCTGAAATTGAGGAATTTGCGTTTTTTGAGGTACTTGCTGCCACTCAACTGTTTTATTATGCAGCTGCTTTTGCTTGAATTGTTGTGTTGTGTTTTTGGTTCTTGGATTTGGAGGTTTCTCTCTCTGTTTTGATTGAGTTGGATTTGTGTGCCATTGATCTGGATGGGCGTTGTTTGAGGGTATGGTTCTACTGGGTTTTGAGTTTTTTGTTTTCATGTGGTGATTGAGTGACTGAGCTCAGTTTCGATTCAGTGAACTGAATCTTAGTTGTGCTTTGTCTGTTTGATTTATTGCTTGTGTTGGTTTCTTGATTTGGATTTTTGTATTTCATGTTTCTGGTTTTAAGTTCATGTCACATGTACACCAATGAGCTTTCTCATTGGGGTCGATATCTGTTTCTTCTCCTACAATCACGCCATAAACCGGTTGTTTTCCTAAAATCACGGCATTTACTTTATTAATTTAGAGGTTAGAGGATCTAGCGTGAGATTTAGGAACAGTCTATTCCTGAAGCTCTTTTCTTTTTTTTTTTTTTTTTTTTTAAATCTGTGTGGCTACTTTTTTATTGAGGGGCTTTGATTTTGATTCTTTTGCAGTCATAGGATTGCAACTCAGTGGGATTTGGTTCTTTAGGTTGTAAAATGTCGAGGCCTCTTCACCGAGGTGTATCAGGTGGCGGTGGGCGGTTCTCCGGAAACAGTCATGATTACTGGGAAGACTCTCAGATGAAAGATAAGACAGAGAAGGAAGATGTGAATCGAAATCAAACAATTGAAGCTGATCATACAAGTTTATCTTTCAAATATCCTTTTCGCTGTCTTTTCGCGGATAGTTTGTCATCAAATCACAAGATGGGTGAGCGTAATTTTGTATCAGATCCTTTCAGCCCAGGGGCTGTTAGAAGTTGGCATAAAGTGGTACTCTCAGTTCTCAAACTCAGTTTAGTAGTGATTGTAATTGTTGCTCTTATTGGTTCCTTCTGGTGGACGGTTTCTATAACCTCAACGTCGAGAAAACAAATATTCCATGGATATAGGCGGCTTCAGGAGCAACTTGTCTCTGATATGTATGAGATTGGGGAGCTCTCTATTGGTTCTTCAAGGTTTAAAGAATTGGATTACTGTTCTCAGGAGTCAGAAAACTATGTCCCATGCTTCAATGTTTCAGAAAATCATGCTATGGGATTTTCCGGTGGCGAAGAGTATGGCCGACATTGTGGAAGCAGGTTGAAGCAAAAATGCTTAGTTCTTCCACCTTTAAATTATAGGATTCCCCTAAGGTGGCCTGCTGGAAGAGATGTCATCTGGTTTGCAAATGTTAACATTACAGCACAGGAGGTGCTATCATCTGGAAGTTTGACAAAGAGGTCAGTGAAAGAGTTGGGGTTTATCTAGTCAAACAGAAGTTTGGTGCTGTGTCTTTCCATTTGATATATTTTCTCCAAAATGTGATTACAGGATGATGATGTTGGATGAAGACCAGATTTCCTTCCGTTCAGTATCATCTACCTTTGATGTTGAAGACTACTCCCATCAAATCGCGGAAATTGTTGGGCTAAGAAATGAGTCATACTTCATAAAAGCTGGAGTAAGTGCAGATTACGATTTTTCTTTGCATGAGTTACCCTTCCTTTATCTGAAGTTAAGTTATTGCATTAGATCTGGAAAACTAGTATTGTCACCTGAGACACTTGAATTATGAAGTGAAAACATGATAGGGGTCCGGTCGATCTAGTTCATTGTCCAATTTGTACTTCTGGATGTCCACAAATTTTTTAGTGAAATACAATGACCACAGGATTAATAAAAAAATTTGATCAACCTAACATTGAAATCAGATAATTTTTATAAATCCTGAATTATTTCTTGACATCTAATTGATGAGGAATCTCTGATTTATTTCGTATTCAAGGCACTGCCCGTCATGGGTTCTGGAACATAACTCCATAATTTTTGTTCAATTTTCAGATTCGAACCATCCTGGATATAGAATGTGGTTACGGTAGTCTTGGAGCACATTTATCCTCGAACCAACTGCTAACCATGTGTTTAGCTAACTATGAGGCGTCAGGTAGTCAAGTTCAACTTACTCTAGAAAGAGGTCTCCCTGCAATGATAGGTTCATTTACTTCTAAGCAATTGCCATATCCATCTCTCTCATTCGACATGATACATTGCGCCAGATGTCGTGTTGATTGGGATATAAAAGGTACTCTTAATTCTGTTTTAGTCTGTTTTGCTTTGTTTTTCCTTCCTCTCCTGTGTTTTTAGTGGTTAAAGTGAAAATGCTGCTTGAGAAATTACTTGAATACTGTGTAAACAAAAGATATATTTCAGGATATGCAGGAAAAATGTATTTGAGATTCTTTTCAGTTCAATATCTATATGTTTAATTAGTTTGCTGAAGGAATTATGTGAAGAAAGCTTTGACAAAATTCATTTAATTCTTTTTGCTAGCTAGAACAAGTAGAGAGATTTATCTTTTACAATTACATTGAACACTAAGTGTGGCAAAAAGTGAATGTTTTTATGAACTTCCACAGTTATTCATGATGATAAATAACTACTTACGCAGTAAAACTATATTAACATTTTAATTTTGAACAAAATATTTTAATATGATGGTATACTCATCTTAAATAAACGCTAGTTCTTTGATGTTTTAGATTATGTTAAGTAAATATGAAATGGATGCAAATTTTGAAGTAACACCAGTGCTGTCCTGTATTCTGATATGCACCTGATTTTCCGTACTTTTGTGTTTCAAGCGGGCATTAGTTTTTATTATACTAAATAGTTATTAATTTGTGCAGATGTTTTCCTTTCACTTTGTACGTGTACTTTTTTCTTGATGGATGAATTACTGTTTCTTATTTCCCTTTACCAACTCCATTGTAGACAAGGACAAAAATATCGGTATTGGTAGAAATATCGGTACCTTGATTTTACGGAAATATCGACGGATATATCGATTTCGGTGGAAATATCGGTTTTTTACACAAAAAATTTAAAAACTTTGTAAAAAAAATTGAAAAATATATCTAGTACTTTACATAATATTATAAGTAACATTAATACATATATTGAACTTAAATTTCAAATAAAAAGATATATTTACAATAAATATAGAAATACATTAATATTATATACATCATAATCCTTTTATTAAATTTTCAAAAAATTAACTAAACTTAATTAAATTATGAGAGGAACCTAAATGCTAGAGTACTAATTTATTTTAAACAATTTAACTAAATTTATTTAAAGTAATTGTTTGCTCTACTAATCACTCATGTACAAAAATATAGATATATAAAAAGAGAGATAAATAACTTGATTTTAATAGATATCCTCCAAATACACCATAAAAAGATTCATAATAAAAAAAATTCACTTAAATTGAATTCATAATGAAAAGGGGAAAAAAAAGAGGAAAAGAAATAAGGAAGAAAAGAAAAAGAAAAAAGGAAAAGAAATCAGCAGGAAAAAAAGAAAAGAAAAAAGAAGGAAAAAAAAAAAGGAAACTAGGTGTGTGGCGGCCACACGTGAACAGTACTCCAACATATCGTGATATATTGCGATATTTCGACAAAAAACGATATTTTGCTGATTTTTCGCGATTTTTTGTCGAAAAAATATGTCTTGACTTTTCTATGTCGGCTTCCTCAATTTTCCGAAATTTCGGCGACAAATCGGCGATTTTTCCCGATATTTTGGTCATTGATTGTAGACAAACTTTTATTAATTTATAATTTGGTAGATGTGGGTGTTTTGAGGTTGAGGATCTCTACCTTGCAAGGTGTTTGCTTTATACATTATGGTTATTGCGTTTAACCCCACGTAAACCTTTTTATACATCTTATGTGCTCCGGTTTCACTTATCATCCTGCAATATCTACTTCAAAAAAAGGTTTAAGTCCTATAGTTCCATCAATTCTCTTTGAAATGTATATTCTTTTTCCAAGAACACTACCACAAAAATTATCAACTAGATGCAAAATGTTAATCAAGGAGAGAAAAAGAAAAGAAAAGAACAGAGATCATATTTAAGCTAAGTATATTCTGAATTTCAAGAACCATTTTGTCGAAATAGGGCACTTGATTTTATCTCTAACCTAGTTAAAATTCTTCAGCACCTGCGCATAGTTCCATGGTAACTTTGGTCAGATACTTATTTTGATAATTTGAATGAACATTGTCTTATTAGCTTACTAGAAAAACCTAAACTGATGCAGCTGACTAATATACTTGTAATGAGTTTGAGTTGAGTTCTACACCAACCTGTAACTACTTCCAAGTTGCAAGATGCTTTTGTGTTATTTGAGTGGCCAAAGAGGAATATATTTGAACGCACATCTCTCACAATTTAAGTATTCTTCTTATGTGATGCAGATGGCATTTATTTGATTGAAGTTGATCGGTTGTTGCGCCCTGGTGGATATTTTGTGTGGACTGACCCCCTAATAAATTCTCAGCGTTCCCTTCGCAATAAAAATAACCTGAAAAAATGGAATGCAGTGCGCTTGTTCACCGAAAGTCTCTGCTGGGACATGCTGCCACAGCAAGATGAAACTGTTGTGTGGAAGAAGACTAGTAAGAGGAATTGCTATTCTGGAAGGTAAGGCTACCAGAAATACATATCCTTATTTTGCTGACAACCCTAATGAAGGGACCACTTTAAGCCATATGCATGTTAGAGCAAAGTCATTTTCCATTTTTTAGTTGTGTGAAAATGTGTTCCATTTCATATAGCTATTTTATGACTTCCAATGATATCAACAATATCCATGGGTGAAATAAATGATATGTACAAAAAAAAAAAAAAAAAAAGACAGCGGAAATGGCCACATTGATATTCTTAGCAGGAGAAAAAGCATTTTGCCACAATCTTTTGTCATAAAATATTTTTGGCATACAAATGCATGATGATTGCATATGCTGCAAGTGTTATACCATTCTAAAAAGAACTGTTTGCTTCTATATCCAGGAAAACTGGTTCCCCTTCTATATGTAGTAAGGGCAAGGATATTGAGTGCCCAAATTACCGACCACTCCCAGCATGCATTGGAGGAACTCAAAGCCGCCGGTGGGTTCCTATCGAAGAAAGGAAAAAATGGCCATCACAGGCTACACTGAGCTCTGGTGAACTTGAAATTCATGGTATTAGACCTTAACATGACCTACTGTTTTAGTAGTGTATGTTAGCTGATGTGAGCAGTATATTAGCATATTTACCTTTGCATTATAAATATTTTGTGGCTGTGCACACCTCATATAACCTTTTATTTAGCATTAACCAGCTGATTTTCTTGTGATGTTAGGTCTGGGCACATACGAGTTCACAGAAGATGCTATTAACAGGAAATCTGCTGTTGACAATTATTGGTCTCTGCTCTCACCCCTTATATTTTCAGATCATCCAAAGAGGCCTGGTGATGAGGATCCTTCTCCACCTTATAACATGCTGAGAAATGTGTTGGACATGAATGCACATTTTGGAGGTTTCAATGCTGCTTTATTAGAGACTAGGAAATCTGTTTGGGTTATGAATGTTGTGCCTTCAAGTGGAAGCAACACTCTACCATTAATTGTTGACCGGGGATTTGTTGGAGTGCTGCATGACTGGTAATTTCTACCTTTCACTGCATTTATTCTTTCTATTCAGACACCATGCCTTAGTATCAATTGGGTTTCTGGAATTTCAGAAGCTGATAGGGAAATGCAATCTTTTGAAACCTTGCTTGCATAATTATATGGACTTTAGTAGTATACTTTCTTGTGCATATACTAAAATAAATGTCTAATAATTCGGAGGGTTCAAATAATTGATCAAGCCTTGTTATTTTCTAATTTCTTCTCAAGGCTTGCCATTATATTGGAAATGGTTTAAAAGATAATTGTTTGGTTTAAGTTACAGGCTACATGCAAATATTCACCTGCTTTTTTGTTTCTTGTTTTTGGTCTTCTCCTTTATTAGAATTCTGTGTAGCTCATTAATGATCCTTCAGGGAAGCAAATATGTACTGAGGAAGACAAACATTGAAATAAATGTCTTCCATGTCTTTTGAAGCAAACAAAATTGGAGCATTGGGTACATAAATCCTAGTCAGATGAATATTCAGTACCCAGTTAGCATTCATAGATTTGCTTAGTTTGATGAAGAACTATTCACACCAGTACCTGTGATATTTGGGGATTCATTATATTTTAAATTTTCTGAAATTATATATCCAACTTGATTAAAATGAGAAAGAGTGCAGCCTTTGAGCTTCTTTTTTCTTTGGCATGTTTATAGAAAATCATCTTATGCCTTCCTGATGGTTCTTTAATATACTAAGATGCTTCTTTTTTGGGCAGGTGTGAACCATTTCCAACATATCCAAGGACATATGATCTCGTTCATGCTGAAGGACTTCTC
This sequence comes from Scutellaria galericulata, assembly GCA_946896805.1. Taxonomy (NCBI): domain Eukaryota; kingdom Viridiplantae; phylum Streptophyta; class Magnoliopsida; order Lamiales; family Lamiaceae; genus Scutellaria; species Scutellaria galericulata. Next base: position 18,499,631 of record OX335793.1, read on the forward strand.
TCTCTTGAATTTTCTGAGAAGCCAAGATGCCACATGATAGATATGTTTACTGAGATTGATCGCATACTCCGTCCAGAGGTATAATCATGAGTTTAAATTCCAAATTATATCTTGCTTAAACTGACTCCTCAAAACAAATTGTGAAACAATATATGAATCTTCACATATAAAGGCATGCAGTAAACAACAAAGTAGATGAGCCTTCGAATTGTATAAATAGTAAAATATTACTATACTACAAAAACTAAAACTTTTGAAGTATGTCACCTTTTTAAGTTCATCATTTTGAGTCTTGAACCATTTATAAGGAGAAGCTCTGTTCAATTCTGCATCCCCGTGTAATTCAACAAGATCACTTGGAACGTCTCAGATTCTGTCAGCTACAGAATAGCTCATTTTTATATAAATTCAAGTCCTTCAAGTCGACATATATCATATCGAGGTCCTCTCTAAGCTAATAATATATCACATACCTAATATCATTGTCTTACAAAGAGTCGTGGAAGGGTAAATATTTGAGAACTGGGATCGTGGGGTTCATTTTGCTGTTTTCTGATTATAAATCTTTTATACTCAATGAAATTGTTAAAACATGCTTTCTAGTTGTCATCTGACTCCCTAATGATCGGTTTTATGAGCAGCTTAAAGTATTATTCATTCAAAATTATCATGCTATGATTATGCCCAATTAATATTTCGTTTTGGTGATGACCATGGAAATGCAGGGGTGGGTGATCCTACGGGACAATGCTCCTCTTATCGAGTTTGCAAGATCTCTTACAACACATCTTAAATGGGATGCACGAGTTGTAGAGATTGAAAGTAATAGCGATGAGAAACTCCTAATCTGCCAGAAACCATTCTTCAAAAGACAGTCGAGCTAAGCTAATCCAGAAAGAGATGTCCGTATCACTAAATATTGTAGATGATTTAATATTCACATTCATTTATGGTGCTGAAACTTACTGCTATAAAGTTCCAGAGAGATGGAGGAACAAAGGTTTACAACAGAAAGATGGATAGCAGGGAGCAGAAATTGCATATACGCGTTGTTTTTTTGACGATCCACAACTCTTATGGAGCCGCAAGGCAGTCATAAGGCCATGTAACTACAGATTGAGAGACAAGGCAAGTGGATGAAATATAGGATCACTATACTGCTGTTGCTTTTCATGTCTCTTTCTAGAGACAATTATACATATATGTATTTTGAACTGTGAAAAATCTTATACAATAAACGAAGTATGATTCTCTAGTGTATTTTTGATTTTTTGATTTTTTTTTATTCTATATCAGTTTCTAAAAGGTCCCACCTAGGCCTAAATATACCTTGGTGTTGGCAATTCTTTCATGAATGTTGGTTCATTTTAGCATATAATTTTCCACCAAAATTCTCAGGTGGCATTGTGAATGGCACATTCTAGTATACTACAGTAGGACTGTTTTGGTTATTTTAACTTGGATTGAATTTGGATATATATTTTTAAAAATTAATTTATAAAACTAACATAACTTATTTTGAGAGTTTATAATTTTTTTTCAGTTTTTTTATGGTTTTCCAATTTTTTTAATTTGAGATTACCTTCCAAAATGATAATATCCTACAAATAGTTATCAATAAATGGTCCTTAATTATTTGAGCACAACTCTTTTGTTGGTGTTTTTGGGATCTAATTTTACGGGACAAGTCAAATCATATACTCCCTTCGTCTCACAACATTTTGTACACTAAATTGGACACAATTTTTAAGAAAAAAAAAATCTTTGTTTTTTGATTGAGAGTATAAGAGTCAATTATGTGAGAAAAAGATAAAAATTAATAAAGGGTTAAGAGAGAAAAAATAATGACATTGTGTGTAAATAAATGTGTATTGGGAGGGTAATAATTGTGATAAAATTTGTTATTTTTTGGTATGCAAAGTGTTTTGGAACAGATTAAAAGGAAAAGTGTGCAGAGTTTTGCTGGACGGAGGGAGTACTATAAATTGTCAACCCGTAACTCAATTAAATATGTATTTCTTTTTATGAAATTTGCTTTTTTACAGCCATATTATGATGAAAACCCCATCTTGCCCTTGTTTCCTCCCCTAATTTTCTAAACAAACCCCCATAATAAGAGCAGCGGCGCGTCTCTTCCACCGTCACCACTGTTATGGCCCTCCTCCGCCTCATCTCCAAAACCACCATACTCCCCTCTAAACCCCATCACATTTTCTCCGCCGCCGCCAATTTCTCCACCTCCTTCCTCATCACTAAAACCCCAAAGAAATTCAGAAAAAAGCGCAAGAAAAAGGAAAGCCCTCGCACCAAACTGGTTCAAACCCAACCCAATCTCATTCCCCACTTCGAAAACATCCTCCACAGAGATTCCGATTTCAGATTCCTCACCAAAACCAAAGAATACCTCTCCAAACAGCCTCACCAAGTCCTCCGCCTCGACGACGCCGGAAAGCTCCACCAACAGCTAGGGTTTCCCCGCGGCCGGAAAGTTCTGAAATCCATCCTCCGCCACCCCCACATTTTCCAAACCTATCGCCACTCCGACAACAAAATGTGGTTAGGGTTCACTGATTTCATGGATCGTTTATTGCGCGATGAACAGAATATCGTAAACGAATTAGAGCAACACAGGATCGATACTGTTAGAAAGCTACTGATGATGTCAGTGAATAAGAGGATTCCACTGAGTAAAATATATCACAATAGGCTCTTGTTTGGTATTCCTGAGGATTTCAGGGATAGGATTGCTAATTACCCTGATTATTTCAAGGTCATTGTTGAAGATGATGGGAAGAGAATCCTTGAGCTGGTTAACTGGGATAGTTCATTGGCAGTGAGTGCATTGGAGAAGGAATTCTTGGCTGATGAAGATAAGGTGAAAAAGGCATTTAGGTTTCCTATAAAACATGGTAGGAAATTGGAGCTGGATTTGGATGATCATAGAAAGTTGAACTTGTTGAACACATTGCCATTGGTTTCACCTTACTCGGATGGGAGTAAGTTCGATTTGTGGACATTGGAAGCGGAGAAGTATAGGGTCGGAATTGTTCATGAGTTGTTGAGCTTGACATTGGAGAAGAGAGCTTATATACATAACATTGTGGAGTTTAAGGAGGAGTTTAGTCTCACGAAGCATACGTACGATATGCTTTTGAAGCAGCCTCAGACGTTTTATCTGGCCGGGACTCACATGAATTGGTGTGTGTTTCTCAAGGATGGTTATGGTGAGGATGGAGAGCTCATCAGTAAGGATCCACAAGTGGTGTTCAATGAAAAGCTTTATAACTATGCAGATATGCAAGACTAGTGTCATTTCTAAGGATTTTCAAGACTGAGTTTAAGTTGGTTGATTGAGAGAGATAGGGACATGAGGAAGATGTAAATACTTGACAAGGTACCTTAAAACTACTTCAAGTGTTGTATTACTGTCATTTTAGTGAAATGTATGCTCAAAGATTGTAGTAGAAATATGCTTACCATTAATATGAAAAGTTTTTAATTAATGAAGTTGCTTGATACATTGCAATCATTGTGTTTTGTTTATCCATTTAGGATTGATTCTTGTGAACCATGATTCTATGTCTACTCAGGTATGTGCTTAAATATAAAGGAAAGTATAACACTGTTTGGATTGTGAAATTTATATAGTTTGATATATTAACATATGATCCACCACCAAGGAATTCAAAAGGATGCAACAAACAAACACTATATGTCTAAAAATCAAGAAGAAAATAGTAAATCTAGGAGCAAGAGAGAGTTCCAAAAATCAATCTTGAATTCAAAGGATGGCAAAAACTCAAAGAAACAAATCGAAGGACCAAAGCTTCCAAAAATCAAGCCTTGTCCTTCAAAGTAGAATGATGGTGAGATCGGCTTTTCGATCTTTGTTTCGTCTTCTGAGAAGTGCTGCCATTGCTTCTCCTCACGGTTCGAGAAGATGAACTCCCTGGGGTTGCCCCCTTCTTCACGGTTTTTCTTCGACTATCCCAACTGCTGCTTCCAAGCGTGGCTTTAGCATTGGCATCTACACGTAGCTCTCGAGCTTTCTGTGGATTTATCGGCTGCTTGTTGAGCAGTGCGAGCTTTGGAAGAAGACTGCACAGAGTCTTTCGTAGTAGTTCGTCACTGATATTTCTCTGAATAGGATTGCCCAACAGATTGACAGCTATCAGAGAACTGTAATTAGCTACAAGCTGGCCTAGTGCATTTGCAGCGGTTATCTTGTTGAAGCTCAAATCCAACACTGTCAGCTTCAATAGTCTATGCAGCCCTTCAACGATGCTTATCTTGTTGCCAGCAAGAGATAGCTCTTTAATAAGAGTGCAATTTGACAGCCCTGATGATATTCAAAGAAACGAGCTACATCAGTTACTCGGTTTATGTTTTCAGCTTTTGATCGACTAAAATTAGTTGCAGACTATGTACCTTGACCGATTCTTGAAATTCGGTTATAACTGAGATCAAGCACTCGTAGACGAGTCAAGTCCCTCAGACCTTCAATAGTACTAATCTTGTTCCTCGATAAATTAAGAATGTGGAGACCCTTTGGCAGCGATCCTGGGGTGATACTAACTGCAATAGGAGAATGATAAAACGTTTAGCCATCAAAGAGCTAATAAGCATTCAACTAACGTCATTACTTGGATATTTAAATGTACCTATGAGATTGCCGGATAAGTTGACAGATCGAAGGCTAGAAAAATGTGAAACGGAGGGAATAGCTTTCAGTCCAAGGGCTGTGATATGAGCCACATTTGAGTTAGCATTCAAGGATTGGATAACCGTATTGGCATGTGAAATCTCCTCTAGCATATTCGTAGCTGGAATTCGAGCATAATGAGAAGAGCTTTTTGCTGGTGATGTACAATTCTCAGGAGATGATGGGTAGAAAACACCATCTTCTTCAGAGCGATGCATGTCATCATTGTCACCTTGATATGGAGGCTGTGCAGAGACTTCGTTTACCCACTCGTTAACTCTGGCTAAAGGAGACGAATCATGAGGAAAAGCCACCCACTGATTTTGAGGCCACATACCGGAAACCCCATAGAACCCTTTCCAACTCTGACTATCCGTGTTAACCTTGTTCATCTCCTCTTCGGAAGAGGAACCAGGAGATCTCGACTTTCTTGAGTTCATAGCTTGCTTAGGTTCTACAGTATCAGAAGAGTACCCACCATGCTGGTTGCTAGCAGAGGGCCCAGTTTCAATTGGCAATGGTTTTGCTGATGCTGTTTTATGTAAGTTCCTGTGGCTCCATAGGAACAATTTCCACCACAATTTCCGGCTTCTTGAAGGAAGTACCTGACTCGATGAATGCTTCTTCAACATCACCTTATCAGCACTGATATGCGTCCTAATGGAAACAGGGCTCACATCATGTCCAATGAGAACATCGGCTGTGAAAATGTCAGCTAATCTCTGCATTTCCTCGTATGATTTACTCCTCGAAGGAGGCACCCGATCATCAGGCTCTTGACTCACACTTCTCATCGACAAATTAGAGCAAGAACGCTTCAATCCAGGAGAAGCCCAGAATTCATCTTTCCCTGCGCCTGGATCATCACTTGCATGTCCACTTGTATTAATCTCAAACATCATCTCTGTGGAACTGTTTCGGTTACCATCGTCTATATTTTGGGAGCATGAACTGCTCATTCCTTGATCTTTTTGGTTCTTTTCTTCATTTGAATTTTCAAGACATCTTAGAAGATTAAACTCAGAATCCCTTTTCATTGACAAAGTCTCATCCTGTTCATCCCCCCCTTCGTAATCTGCCTCACCGGAATCAGCTTTTACTGGACTGTCGTGATTCATTACCTTGACATTGCACCTAGAACTTCCCCGAATTGGGAAAGGAACAGGAACATCAAAGGATGATGATCTCAACTCAGTAGCTTCTGAAGATGTTTGCAGATGCTCAAGCTTCACATGTAAAGTCTTGAGGTTCTTCTCTGTATCAGAAAATTGAACAGGGTTCTTTTCTCCCTACAAGCAAATTAAACTAGGTTGAGATACACACAAAGTAGAGCTATAGAGGTAACCAAAGAGCAAGATCCAATTCATGGAAAACACACTGACCTTATCTTTCTTTTTCTTCCAGGAAGGACAGAAGCAGTTAAGAGACGCCATTCTCAGGAAAAAGTTCTCACTCCAAAATTCTCCCAAAAAAAAAAGGAAATCTAAACAACTCTTTTGTATCAATCGATCAAGGTTGCTTACTATATAATTTCTCAAACCTCTTACATCTCTATCACAGCTCTGAGCAAACAACAGAAGAACAAATTTCCAAAACAAGTTCTCACATTGAATCAGCCATAATCAACTGGTAGCTGCCAAAGCAATCATACATCCCAAGTTAACAAACACCAAATTTGAACAGTAAATATTCTTTGTAATTCATTTTTTCTTGCTTTTTACCCTTTTCAAACCACAAGAGAGTTCCAGTGTATAATGGTGGTCCAGAGTGATAAAACCTCAGAATTTCATATCCGGAAGCTTCTCCAACCTCTTTCCTGCAAACCCCACAAATACTATCAGAAAACCCATTTCAATAAAACTCTACAATCACACCAAATAGAAAACTTAAAAAGCAAAAAAGTTCCATTAAAGGAGTCGGTCTTAAATCAACAGGAAACTTTATTTGATCAAAATTGCGTGACGATCAAGCAACAGAGAAACGTAGATCCTAAATAATATGATTAATGGAAACTCAGTAGAAAACAAATAAAAATGTGAATTGATGGAGAACAGGATCATAATTACCAATAAATGAAGCATAAATATGGGAGGTTGAGAAGTTCCAAATCCTTGTAGACTAGGCTTCTTCTCGTTCCAGGCTACGAAGAAGAAACCCTAATCTAGTTCAGTGCGTGATTTTGGTGGTGTAAAGGTGTGTGTGAAAGAAGTGGAAATGGTTGAGAGGTGGGAATGGAAGGGGCTACAAATAGGTGGCAGTTTCAGGAACAGACATACGCGCTATTTACGCGGCCAAATTATTGCATTTTTTATTATTTTCATATCAAATTATTGTTCTAAACAATTATACCTTATATTCGAATCATAACTGAAAGATCCGGTTATCCGCACCCCAGAAAATGCTAAACACACCCCATTTTTTTTTAAAATGATTTAAATCTTTTAAAAAATTACAATTTTACCTATATGCAAAGAAGTGTATTCGATTGGTGGTCGAACTGTGTTCGACCAATCATGGTTGAACACACCTTTCTATGTTTGACTATCAGTCGAACACAAAGAAGTGTGTTCGATTTGTGTTCGACTGATGGTCGAACGCAGAGAGTTGTGTTCGACCATATATTGGTCGAACACAACTCTCTGTGTTCGACCATTAGTCGAACACACTTTTTTGCATAAGGGTAAAATTGTAATTTTGTTATTTTTTGAATTTTTTAAATCAAAAATTAAAAAAAATGGGGTGTGTTTAATATTTTCTGGGGTGCGAATAGCCGGGACTGAAATGGATAATATATTTTGTTTTATAATTTAAATTTGTTAATTTGTTTGTTGATTATTCCCTAAAACTAACACTGTATTTAATTTTCCCTGTTGGGTTATTCTTGAATAAATATTTCAGGTTCTTGAATAAACGTGGTAGGTAATATGTGGGGTTGTGTATAAGAGATTATATTGTGTCTAATTATACTGACGTATAAAAGATCTAATTTTGAAAAACTAGATTTCTTAATTATCTGAATTAAAACGCAACAATAATCCTTTTATGAGATGAATTAATTAGGCTTGCCATTAATATCCCACTTTAGAAGAACTCTTGTATAATGAAGTTTTAATTTTTGAAGTTTTGGATTAGATTTTTAACACTATTTTTCCTAAGGAAATAATAATAATAATAATAATAATAATAATAATAATAATAATAATAATAGTTGGTCTTGTGTGCACTTGGTGTACATGCAATTCGGGTTGACCTAGTTTTGACCCGGATCCACGTGTTTTTGAATTTGGCTTTTTTTTTTTTTTTTTCTTCAGGTTGTTACCTTTATGTTGTATTAGTGTGACATTTATGTTATAAATGTGTGACTTTTATGTACAACTATCATGACCTTTATGTAATATAACTTAGAAAAAAATGAAGATTTTCAACATAATTTGAACTGTATACCTTTATGTGATATCAATGTGACTTTTATATTATATCATGTCACCTTTATGCACTTTTATATATTACAGAAAAGTCAAAATATTTGTACATAAAGGTGATATATATAATATAACATAAAAGTTACATTGATATCACATAAAGGTATACAAATACAAATTGTGCTGAAAATCTTCTTTTTTTTTTTAAGTTACAGACATAAAGGTACGATGTTTGTATATAAAGTTCACACATTTATACATAAATGTCACACATTTATAACATAAAAATCAAGACAAAAATCTGGAATTAAAAAAAAAAAAAAAATTCACGGATTCGGATCGGATCGACCCGGGTTGCATGTATCTAAGATTCATGCATCTGGTGCACAAGAGTTTTTGTGTAATAATAATAACCAAACCTACATAGACCTGAGTCATTTTGATATGATATTTGGAAAGCTCTTTATAGTATTGGTCTAGATAAGCCCCAATTTAATGTTTCTTCTATATCAATAATACCTAAGCAATAATACGCCTTCAACGGTCTCAAATGAATTGGCTTATTTATTAGTATTATGTAGAAGATCTATCTCATATTGGGCAGGTTAAACTTAAAATCCAGATATAATAATATGCTATTCAGTACTGAATTCAATGGTCTAGATACACCCCAATTCCCAAAACCTACTTTTTGTTTGGTCCCACACTAAATAATCGAGGGACCTAATTCTATTTAATGCCAAAATATTCAACATAATAATTTGAGGTCCACCACAAATCCTGTAGTCCATGGAACTATTATATAAGAAACTCATTTAAAAAGAAAAAAATTAAAATTGCCACCAAAACGTTACATGTGTACAAAAATGTTAATCATTACAATCTTATACAAAAATGTTATCCATGATTAGCTTCATACAACCATACATTAAGTTTAGCATAATATTAGTAAGAGGAAGTGGGCAAATATTATTTTACATGATATCACGTTTCGTCTATTTTTGTAGATAGTTCTAGGTTCAATGCATGTGGGTCCAACAGAAATATGAGCCACAACATTTTGGTGGTGCAAACCTCACGAGTCACGACAGATATTCACCATCAATCTTTATTTCCATTTTCCTAATTAATTTAATTAGTAATTTCATACGTAAAATCAAATATTTCATCCGTCACTTAACATCTTGCATCCTTATTTGTGCACAATTTTTTAAAAAAATTGAATGATTGCTTTATAAATGAGGGTATAAGAGTCAATTTTACTTTTTTTAATGGAGGGATTAGTTTGAATGTTTGTGAAAAAGTAATGGTATTGTGTATAAATAAGTGTATATTGTGAGGATAATAATTATGATAAAATTTATTATTTTAAGGCATGCAAAATATTTGGAGACAAATTAAAAATAAAAGTGTGCGCGTAAAGGAACTGAGTATTTAGATTGAGAAGGACACATGTTAGAAAGATAATAACACGTGGCTGTGTCACGTCATACGTCATCGTTTAGGATGGTCCGTACTCAAAAGAGGTACGACAAAGAAATGGAACATTCTGGAGGGCTTTAGCAGATTCCAAGAGTCATATGTCTCAATCCGTACATCAAGAGCTCTTCCACACGTAACTGCCAATACTTGTTCTAAAATATCCAATCTTGTTAGATTTTTATTAGATTTTGATGTAACTTGTAATTAAATTGCCTCAATGTCACGACATATTAAGAAGGTTTATTTCAAATTGCTATTTGAATTATTTGACTTTTTTTTTTAATTGTTGTTTAACTTAAAAAAAATTCAGATCGTTAATTTCCGGTGCTACCCCAAATTCAATTTTTAACATATTTTCCGATCAAAACTAGTCAGAAAATTTAAAAATACAATTTACCTCCAAATATCTGTAAAAAATACATGATTCATATGCCAAAATGACTATTATTCAAAGCCCGATTATAACCCCAAATCGATTTCATGAATCACATTCGAATCGATCATGAATCGAACAGAAAACATTATAGGGTTTTGAACAAATTTTTGTTCGATTCAAGTTTAAATCAAACAAAAATCGTTAAATTAACTTAGAGTTATAATTTGACTTTGAAAGAAGGTCATTTTGGCATATGAATCATGCAGTTTTGACTAATATTTGGAGGTTAATTGCATTTTTGAGTTTTCCGATGAATTTTGGCTGGAAAATAAGTGTTTGGGGTAGCAACTGGAAAGTTTTGAAGAGAATGAGTAGTGATTGGAAAACTTTTTGAGTTTAGACACTTATTGAAAAAAAAGTGTAATAATTCGGATAACAAAATGATATTAACCCTATTAATAATCCAAATCACTGTGATTTTAATGATAAAATAGACTCGTTGATAGGACTTTGAGATATTCCAATCAATCTTGAGAAATTTTTGTTGTTGAAAATTGCCTACCAACCCATTATTGTATTTTCAACTTGATGGATTTATAAATTGAATGACAAGCAAATATACTTTGCAGTGGTTAATATACTCACAAGGCAAGCAACAATGTGGTGAGGTAAGAGTCGATTGTTGAAAATATTTCTGGTCCTTCTTCTGCATTTGTAAACATATTTGTCACATGAGTCTTGTTAAAGGTCAGATATTTTTACCCCATTCATATGAGTTTTTTATATTACTTTAAGATGTCGAAATGATAATAAAGTTAATGTATTGTAAAAACTTCATATATTGATATTAATACTATATCTAGAAATGTAAAAGTTAGTAATTATAATTCTTTTAATTTTATTTCATGAGATATATAATTTTAATTTTTTCAGCATAATAACATCCTTAATCATAATGAACATTTCAAATAAAATTGATTATAATTAACTTACATTTATATCTAAATATATGTATATTAAATAAATATATATGTATCATAATTTATTGTTGGGCATGGATGGGACGAGTATAAAGAAGACCCAGACCTGCCCCGCCCCCGCACATTGGTTGGGTCCGGTCTACCCCATTCCTTAAAGGCTAAAACGAGGTGAGTTTGACCAATCCTAAAATTCTCGTGCATGATCGTTTACCTATAAATTGGGTTCAAATTGTCGTTCCTAAATAAGAATTATTATATTAGATTTGTTCCACGATCACCCCATGATAAAATGGCAAAACTTTAGCAATAATAAAATACTCTGCTACATTCGGAATGAGTTATATTAACAAATAAAATTTATACCAAAATAAGTATGAGTGACACTCCTGTGCACAAGGTGCAACAATACTGTTATATTATATGAAGTGATACTGTTATATTAATATAACAGTATCACTTCATATAATATAACAGTATTACTTCATATAATATAACAGTATCACTCATATAATATAACAGTATTACTTCATATTAACAGTATCACTCATATAATATAACAGTATTACTTCATATAATATAACAGTATTGTTGTGCACAGATTTGGATCCGTGCACCTTGTGCACAAAAGTTTTTGCCAATAAGTATATATCATTTTAAGAATTTAGGAGATATTATCCATATCCTTTCAAATTGTTCATGTTTAGTAATTTGTTAACTACTCCATTCATCCCAACTTAATTAACGTTTTAGCATTTTTCACTCAAATTAAGAAGACCTACAAAATGATCGATCTACCCATAACTTTTTTTCTTCCTTTATACATTTCCAATACTCACTATGAAATAATAAAATATTAAATAAGGAAGAATAAATGGGAACAATTTTGAAAGAATTGAAGAAAATGTTTCTTGGATTCCTATAATAATAAATATTTTAGGACAAATTTGAAATGTTAAAATGACAATTAATTTGAGATAGAGGAGTATATGTTTTTGTGTTTAAAGGTGAGCATTGGAAATATAAAGAATTTAAAATTAAATTTGAATCAGGAAAGATCGGAACCGCTCTTGATTTTTGTGAAATTTTATAAAATGCAAAATAATTATTTGGGATGAAAATAGAAGGATTTTTCTCTATGACTGTAGGATTGGGCCGGATCTTATTGGGCTTTACTAAACCAAATAGATTGAGCACATCATTAAATGAATTATCTATTTGTTTTGATTTTGATTTTGATTTTGATGATGATGATGATGATTATTATTATTATTATTATTATTATTATTATTTTTATTTATTTATTTATTTGCCTGTTTATTTGATATGGTATGTATGATTTAACATACCGAGTAACACTTCTGTGCATCAGTTGCACCGTGTAATCCATACATTTATGTTATAAATGTAGTACCTTTATATTATAAATATAATACTTTTATGCATATTCATTTTAAAAGGTACGGATATTTGTACATAAATATACTACATTTATAACATAAAAGTATGGATTGCACGAATTTTCACTTCCATGCAACTGATGCACGGAAGTTTTTGTGTAACATATATCATGAATGTCGATTGGGTTTCAAATTTCGACTTGTGGCTTATCTATTGTTATTTTTGTATTTATATATAGGGCTTTTTTTTCTTTTGTTGTACCAAGTTTTCAAATTTCAATCAAAATTTATGTTTTTATTTTTACTTCTTTATCATATTCTTTAGCTTAGGGCTAAATAAATGTTTCACTAAAACTGCAAAAGTGACTTCTCCTTCTTCTTCTTTACTTGTACATGAACTACATATATATTTCTAAAATAACTATAAAAATTCATTGGTAAATTAAAAAAAAATTGTTAAATATTAAGACCCTCAATAAATTTTTCCGTTACTGCATTTATTGATCTCAGATCAAAGACGTTGAATTTTATCCGTTTATATGCTGACATCATTCCCCCAAAACTTCTATAACCACAATTCTTGATTTCATTAAATGAAAAATTCATGAGACTCGTAATAAGAAAAGAGAGAGGATTATTTTTTGAATGAGTCTCGTGTGAGATTATCTCACAGATTTTTATTATATTGTATGAGATGAGGTAAATCCACAATCCAATTACCCACAACTCAAACCCTACAATTTACATGTTTTTTTTTTATGTTGGAGCTCCGTCTTAAGATAACTATCCGTAAGATTATCTCACATGAGTTTTTGTGTTATTTTTTTCCCTTAAAGAAAAAAAAAAAGGTTATGGAAAGAAAAAAAAATTCATTTGAAATTCGAAACTACTCAATTATAATATGTATATGTACATTGTTAAACCATTGATCCGATCAAGATATTCAATCTAATAAGAACTACAAATCCAAAGGCTGTGAATAGAGGAGATGTTCGATTTGATATAAGTAAGATAACCGACCATGTTAATGTCAAAGACAAATCAAACCCAATTGAAAAAGCCAAAGGGATAGTTGCCGTCCAATATTTTAGAAGCAAACCAAGAAAGAGAAATCAATCATTAATACTAATGATGGAACCTATGTTGGTCAGAATTACTTTGAACGAACAAACAAATTTAAAACAATATATAAACGACATCAATTACCTACAAATAAGGGAGGTCATTAATGGTGACAACCTAACCAAGACACGCGAAATGTTCTATTACATTTGATGTTACATATCTTATTTAAAAGTAATCACCACATGTCATCAACGATAGCACTATTTAACACGTGACATGCATTAAATGTTATTAAACATGAGACGTAACATTAAATTTAATAGAAGATCTAATTTGATTTTAATGAGCTCGAATCATGCTCACATTAAAGACCCTACCATAAAACTACCTCAACATATTAATCGAGAGAAGAGTTCGAACAAATATATATTCAAGCAAATATTTACAACAATTAAAACAATTGTTCTGTCCGATCAGAATTAACTGAACATTTTTATATGTTATCACTTCCGATTTTATTTAGGTGTTTGATTAGGTCCATTCAATCACATCTTGACATCAACATATAGTGTTGATTTTTTTTTAATTGTATTCAATAATTTGGAACTCGTCCAAATTAGAATTGGAGTTAATATTTCCTCGAAAAATAAAATAAATAACTGTCAAATTTCAAGGGTTTAAAAGTAATTTTGCAAAGGCAGGCAGCGGTCTCGTTTCGTTTCTCCCAAATAAAACCCCAAATCAAAAACTCAGAGTTCCCACCTTAGCATGGCTTCCGCCACCGTCGACTCCGCCGCCGCAAACACTGCAGATGGCGGCGCTCTCCGACTCGATTCCATACCCATTGTGGATCTCCGTCTTCTCTCCCAATCGGAGCTCTATTCCCTTTCCCGCTGCTCTTCCTCCGCCTTCGACCCCAGCCGCAGCGACGACGTCGTCATCCCCATCATCGATCGCTCCATCTTCAACGAGTCTGCAGGCTCTAGGAAACAGACTTACGCGCGCCTCCGACTAGCGCCTTCCTCCTCGTCGCCTTCCACCGCTCCGCACCGCCGCACTCCCCATCTCCGTTCCACCGCCGCCACATATGGTAATTTGAATAAGTCCGATCCAGAAAATTCTGAAAACGCTCAAATCGTCAATCTTCTTAAGGAGTTATTTGTCGTGGACATGAACCCTGAGGATTTGGTCCCGGTTAAAATCGAGTACTCAAATTCCATACCTATGCAACAATTCTCTTCACCGCCCCCATCGTCTCCTTCCAATGTGGTGGTGGCTGTAGGACAAAAGCGGAAGCGGGGCCGCCCTCGTAAAGACGAAGCAGTGGGGAATCGAAGGGAGTTGGGTGCAGGGATTAGCGTTGTTGATGTTAATGTTAGCAATGTGGATGGGTTTTCTTCGCTGAATGAGATTTTTTTGCGTGGTAATGTGGAGGAGAGAGATAAGGAAGTCTTGAATAAGGACGGAGTGGCCGTGGATTTGGTGGCATTGAGTGCTGTAGAGCATCCTTATTGGGAGGAGATTCGGCAGCGAACTGAGGGGTTGCAGAGCGAGGAGGAATTGTTGGGATTTTTAAAAGGGTTAAATGGGCAGTGGGGAAGTAGGAGGAAGAAGAAGAGGATTGTGGATGCTAGTGAGTTTGGGTCTGTACTACCTGTTGGTTGGAAGCTTTCACTCACTATCAAGAAGAAGAATGGTCAAGTGTGGTTGTATTGCCGTCGCTACATAAGGTTCTTTTTTTAATCTAAGTTGTTGCTCATTAATGGGTTTTGCTTTGCAATTATCTGGAAATATGTGGAAATAAGTAATATCGATTCTGCATGCATTTTAGGATAATATCTTTTTATGGTATTAGGCAACTTGCCCTTGCTCAGTTTGGTGTTTTCTTTTACTTGGAAGGTAGAGTATTGCTGTTTGATTCCTTAAAGGGAGGGACCATGAAGAACATGAAAATTTGCACTACAAATTTTGTGGGAACTTTCAGTACAACTTGGTCCAGATATTACTCTATTTTAGAAATATTGTCCACACTAAGTAATTCTTATCTCCAATGCCAAAAAAATCATGGCATTCGGACTGAGGAATATGTACTATGTCAATTTTCTGTTAAATCATTGAAAAAATCATCTTGTGCTATTTAGGCTCATCACATCTGATAAATGGCTTGAAAGAGACTACCAAAACAGCTGCTGGCAACATACTTATACACTTGGATATTGAAATAAACCTGATGGGTTAAGAAACCTGTGCTTGCAATTTCATTTTACATGCTTATAAATGTATTACTGGAGCAATGTGTATTGACACTCTTTACAGCCTCTTCTCATGCCCAATTCTTGTGCCTACTGTATGTATTTGATGCTGGTTTGGTGGAAATGCAGTCGTCAGCCTTAACTTGTATAAAATAAAATGAATTTTTTCTTCCATTTATAATATATATTAATTATTTCTACTAGTTATAATAATTAGATAAAGTGTGTAGTTCCTTTTCCTTGGAGCTAGAAGAGAAGTGCTGACTGATGTAATTCATAAGCAAACCATAATAAGGCTTCATTGGTAGTACAAAATTCTCAGAAATACTACATTTTCCTTTTGGTTGTGTTATTTTGTGGCTTTGATTATTCGGGAGCTAGGAAGCTAAATCCAGATTATGAATACACTGACTGCTGACAATTGCTTATTGAAAACAGGGAAAGATAATGACTTCTTACTGAAAGGATAAAGATTGAGAAAGGTGACCTGGAATTTACATGTGGATAGGGGCTGTTATGCATGGGTTGATTTATTGTTAATTAGTAGAAGGTTAAGTTGAGAAGAACCTTCTCTCAGGAAACTTTTCAAAGAGTTCAAGATGGTTCTTTTCTTGGAAAATCTATTTGTGAAAATCCAACATCGTTTCCCCACACATGTGATTGAAGACATAGCGTTAGATGCAGATTTCTTCACTTAGAAGTGTTGAGAATCAAATTAGGCTAATTATTCTTTGTTGACTAATGATACTATCGCTCAGTTAAGTTATAAATTTATAGTTTACTATAAAAACAAAGTTTCTAGAAACTAAATTTAATGTCATCTGACAGTATCTTAAAAATAAGTTTTTCAGAGAAAGTCGTTGCTCGAAATTATTTCATATTCATTGTGTTGTGAAATTATTTTATATTTATGGTAATAGCTATAACTGTAGAATAATTTATTATATATTCGTTTGATAGCCATAAGTTTAAGGTTTAGTGTATTAAGTTATTTTTGGAAAGCAAAAGAGATGTATTGAACTTAATCATCATAGAGTTTGTGTTGCATTTATTACATATGCTCTTTATCATGTATGTGGGCAACATACTTGTTTTGTCCTGTTCAGATACCATTAATCAGAAGTGGTTGAATTGTGTTATGACAATTACCAGAAGAAATTTTCATTAGCTTATATTGTAAGGTACAACTGACTATCAATTTCGTGCTTCCTAGTACATCAAAAGAAAAGGCTATTTCAAATCTTTGGTATGGTACGATTCCATCAGTGGTAATATTTAGAATCAAAAGATGTTCATGCATGTCTGATGTTCACTGTGCCATTTAGTCCATGTTTTCTGCCTCAACTAGGCAGCATGCATAAAGAGACAAATAACTGGTTGTTTAGTTTGACTGAGACGAGGCCTTAGGTTAGGTTCGCAGTAGAGGTTGAGTAATTCTCTTTGAAATTGTGAAATAAACTACATGAAATTGCTGAAACCTTATGCTTAATTTGACGACTTTACTTGGGCATTATTAAGCTTGATTCAGGATTACTGACCGGGCAAGATTGTCCACCACCTCCGAAAGTCATTTTAACAAATGGAAGTTTCCTGATTTTCAATATTCATAGATAGGATGCTTTTTATGGGATTTATTCCCCTTTGTGCAATTTGTATCTTTTTTGACTTTGCTCTGTATTAGTATACATGTAGGGACCTGCCCCACTGCTTTTGAAATGTCCCCTGTTGGGTTGGAATAGGAGTTGGTTTGGTGCCAGTCTCCAGCAGTCTAACTTCTGTTTGTATTGATTAAGTTGTCTTATGTTGCTCATTTCAGCCCCAGTGGACTGCATTTTGTGTCATGCAAAGGAGTTTCTTCGTATTTGCTCTCTCTTCATGGTGTCCATGATACAAATTTGCATCGCTCTGGTCAGTATAATGAGATGTTCATTGATGCTGATAGATTGACTTCAGTTCCAGTAAGTGTGTGATATATATATAAAATATAATTTTTTACCTTCTCACATTACCCTTTTTCTCTAGGTCCTTATTTTTGTTTCCATTATGTGTTTCAATTTTGTTCATGGGGAATGTTACAGATAGTGCAGCTTGCTAGTGAGGAGGTTGACAAAACAGAGAATCTTCTCTCCCATGAATCATCACCTGCTTTGGGTTCTACAACTGGTGTTCATGAGATACAAGTCGTATTAAATGCTGGGGATTTGCCAGATGACAGAGTAGGAGAGAGTTTACAAAGCAACAAATCCAGTGTGACTTTTGGTGAGAAAGATGAATTGCAGCAATCATCTCTTCACAGGAGGAACAGATACAAAAATGGTATGCGCATTACTGATGGTGTTATAATTAAGGATGGAAAATATGAGTGCCAGTTCTGTCATAAGCAATTTAGTGAAAGGCATCGGTACAATGGTCATGTTGGTACTCACGTGAGATACCAAGCTAAGCCTGCTGGAGAATCATCTGACTCTGTTATTCCAAATTCTTTGAATGGATTTCCTATTCAAGATATTCCAATGGAAGGATCATTAAAATCTGATAATGCCATGGAAATTTGTAATCCTAACACAAATAATGGGCTGAATATTAGCTCTCCTTGCAATAATAACGACAGCGAGCATATCAAAGATTCAAATGAAACTACTAGGAACGTGAGAGGGAATGATGAAGCTACTGGTATGGTCATTGAAAGAAATCCATGTTCAGTTGCTGAGAATGAAAGCTTCCATAAAGATGCATGTCTAAATAATTCTGCTGCTGAAATGATTGATGATGATGTGAGTTTGCAAGAAAAGAGGTCCAGTACATCTCTGTCTCATAATGATGCTCCACATGGTGATACAAATGATGGGATGGTTGAGACTTCTGCTTCTATGGAGAAGTCCGAGCAAATTATGGCATCTGAAAGTTGTTTATTAGATTCTGATAATCATGTGGAAGAATGTGTTGTGGTAAATAATAATGAGCATATCCATCAAACAAGGAATGAGGCTGAGCTCAACCTTGACTATGAGAAGTTTGCAGTTGATGGATCCATACTCGATTCTTTGGAAAGTCAAGGAGACCATGGCAATAATTTAGCCTTTCATATTAAGGAAAAGAGTGATTTGGAATCCTTGTCTTGTATGAACACTGGTACCACTGACAGGACATCAACTTTTGGATCAGAGGCTTCCAAACTCAATAAAGATCCCAACATCAGGATTCTGCACATAGCTCATGATGAGAAAGCATGTATAGAAGACAACGATTCCTGCTCGATGCTCAAACACAAAGTTGATGAAGCACTCAGTTTTGGTAAATATGAAAATGAGAGTTCTAAAGCAGATAATGAGATGCAATTTGGGATTGCTTCAGTGATTCCATCTTGGAATGAGCAAGAAATTGTGTCCAAAAACGATGACACTGAGTCACTCCCTCATCTGTTGAAGGTGCCTGGGGTGCAGAACATGTCTACGAGCCAGGTAGTTGCTGGTCATGAGAGCATGTACCATTATGAAAGTAAAGATGATGGGGTTTGCAGAAAGAAGACAGAAGTGTTTGAATTTGATGCTTTCCAAAATTTTGGGAATGGTGAATCAAGCGATCCTTTTAGCAACAGTCATGCTGTAATAAATTCCAATTCGGTAACAGAAACTGAGCAGGATAGAAAACTTGGAGTATGCTCTTCTTTTACATCTGCAACTGACAAACAGTTATTTTCAGAAGATAATATGATTAGGATGTTCAATGATACCTTGGAAGAGCATGACCAGGAACCCTCACGAAATATGTTCAATCAATCTGGTGTTTCAGAAGTCTCAGATGAGGCACATTTATTGAATAAGATCTATGCTACCCCTGCCAATGCTTCTAAACTCAATAAAATTGAAAGTGCTGGAAAACATGAGCTAAGCCTTTCTTTTGGTAATTGTCAGACAGATATGTGTACAGATTCAAATAGGGTTGAACAGGAAAGGTATCAAGCAAACAGTTTTAACTTTGATTCTGTTGCCCACAACACATACGGTAATCCGACCCATCTGAGTATTTTTAGTAATATACATGGTGATCTCAAACAAGACAGATCTTTTGGAATTGAATTCCCTGATCCATCCTTTGACAACAGCACACATGAACTTGGCAGTAGTTTTAACGTGGCTAACCTGGGAAAAGACTGGAATACAACCAGAGGAGGCAAGATAGGAACTTCTATCCAAAACTGTATGGTTGGCTTTGGTAACAGCAGCTTACAGTCTGGTGAGTGTGTTGCAGCTGATGGCTCCTGGAGAACTGGTCATGAAAATGTATTTGAGGGTTGTTTTGATACTAATTCTGGTCCTCGGATTCCATCATCAAGCTGTTTTCACACTTTCAGCCTAACATCGAATAAGGTACTTTTTGATAATCATGTCCATATAGCTGCAGAAAATTGTAAAGTTCTTTCCTCTCTCTTTACCTACTCTTCTTTTGGATTGCCAATAAACGTAGGAAATTTCAGGAAATCTGTTATTCTCCTCATTACATTTGATTAAGTAGTGGTTGGAATATGGATGATGAGACTATCTAACTACTTATCTTTCTCTTTCTCTTTCTCTTCTCATTTTCTCTATATGTTCTATTAGATTCATTTACTTTCTATTTTTGAAGCATATAATTGATCTACTCACTGTCCTGAAATAAAAACTTGTAGGCAAAGTTGCTGTTTCTTGTGCTGAACAATGTTGTGGATGCTCTTGATCTCTAGAACATACTGAAATGAAAACTTGTAGGCAAAGTTGCTGTTTGTTTTGCAGATCATGTTGTGGATGCTCTTGATCTCTAGAACATACTTTCCAATATTATGAGGGAAGAATTTGTCTTGAGAGTTAACTATGACTATGCAAATAATATCAGTTCTTCATTTCTCTACTAAACAAATCTGGGCTTAGTTCTTCGTTTTGAAGTAGTTACTTTAATGATCCTCTAGTAGTTCAAATGCTGTAGTGTTTAGCCATGATCAATATCAAATTTGAACATATTATTTAGGTGTTGTTTAGTTGTTTTCAATTATACATAGCAGTCATATTCATTTTAACACTTATTGACAGTCAGATATCAGTAGGAAATTGATTTTCATCGCTAAAAACTGCACTAGGTATTAATTTCATTTGATTAACCATGACACTTGTTTAGTTATAGTACGAAATGTCCGATACCATGCCCTGGCTTCTAGTTTTACATCAACCTCAATTCTTGTACTTTTATGTGGATTATGTGCCCCAATCTCTTGCTTTGAAAGTACCGAGTACCAAAATTTCACCTGTCTGTCTTTGTTCTGCTAAATTTTACTTATGTTTTCTCACTTTGCTTCTATGGGCAGGGCGAAGAAGGTTCATATGGTGTGAATAAGAACTACGCTACTCAAAGCAACATATTGAGGCAAGTTAGAACACAACCTGTGGAATACAGTTTTATGGGCGAACAAAGTTCAAATTCCTTGCCTGGAGAACCCAAGATGAATTTCTCATATAACACGAATATGGAACAAGGATTGGATCCCTCATTTTGGCTTGGAAAGGATGCTTTAACACCAAATGCATCTCATACAAGTCAGGTTACATCCATTTGCGTTTGGTGCAGAAATGTGTTCTTTCAAGAGCCCGTTCAAGCTGGAATGCAAACAGGTGCAATCGGTACTATGTGTCCATCCTGCAGCTCAAGAATTCCAGGTCAGTTCAACGTGCTCTAGAGTTCCTTGTCCTCCCCTCACATGCTGCCTTCTTGAGAGAGAATGTTTTTGCATTCGAACGACGATCAAAGAGGTCAGGTAATATTTACAGATATTTTTGCAGGGTTATTTTCAAATTAGGAAAAAATTAGATAGCTTTCGAAAGAATAATGTAGATGGGTTTTTATTTATACATTTCTTGAACTGCTAAACTAAAGAGTTTAGCTTTTCTTGAATCAAATGTGCAAATGGAAAATGTCCTGAGGTTGGTTATAATTTCTTTTTATAGCAATGGATTTAATATTTAAAATAGAATTAAAAGACTGTTGGGCTTATAACCAGAGATTGCAAAAGGGTGGCCTAATATAAGACTGTTAGGCTTATTATAAGCTTGTCTCGTATGAGATGAGTTTTAGTGTTAATGTGTTTGGATTGGATTTAGGGATGTAAAAAAGCTTTTTAGACTCGAGTTGGATTAAACTCGATTACTTATATATATTTTAGAACTTGTTATTCAATTTAAAAAGTTTGATAAGGATTTATTTTAGTTACACACATGTATGAAGATACTTAAATATTCTAAGGATGAAATAGTAAAATAAATTATAAAATAGTATATTTGAGTTTTTTCATGAGTTGATTCTGTAGTAACTAGTTGACTCAACTTAAATACTCCCTAATTTGGAATAATTAATTTATTTTCATTATTATTCTATGTAGGTTTGGTTATTATTTTTCCTAAAGAAATAATAATAATAATAATATATTCATCACTCTTAAATGCATGTTTATTATCGTTATTGATGAAACATATATTAAAATGAGAAGAGTGATGAATATATATACACACATATAACTTTTTTGATGATATATATATATATATATATATATATATATATAAAATTAAAAATAAATATATTTGCAAAATATATAATGGGGCTAATTCATTTAATATGTTGGGCCCAGGAATTAGGTTGCTGCTGAGTTTGTGTCATTGAAAAGCTAGAGGGTTTATAAATAGAAATAAGAAATTTATGCCTCACCTAATATCTAAATATTCATGAATGCATTAGAAATTTAGAATAGACAAAGTGGCCTACAAAATTATTGCTCAGGGCAAATTAAGTATTTAATTTAATTTTTTAAATCCGATATAGAATATTCCCTCAAAAAAAAAAAAAAATTTCCGATATAGTATATAAATTCGTGGTAGGTTTAACTGAAGATTCAACTTCAAATTTAAGATCCAAGTGATTAAGAAGAACCAAATGAGTGTTTGATCTGAATAAACGCAATTAGTACATATTTTCCACGTTTATTAATTTAATATATGAAATTTATTGTTACATACTTTTGTAAGTTTTTCCATATTAAAAAAGGTATTTTCTAATTAATTATAAGGTGAAATTAGGTACTCAATCAAATAATATACTTCCTCCCAATTAAAAAAAAAAAAATAGCGTTACTTACTAAAAAATCAATGTGCTGTTATTCTAAATTCTCTTTTGAAAAGGTAAAAAGAAATTTCACTATAAATAGTGGCATAGAACTAAATGTATTCCATTCCTTAAAAAAAACAAAAAAACAAACATTTTCGACTTCCCATTTCCCACACAAGATTCTTCTTTCTCTCATCATTGTTAACGACCAAATGAGGAATAAATAATTAAATAGTGATAATCTCAATATAGATAATTTTATAGTCACTACCATGCTACAATATTTATCTTCGTTTGTTTTTCTAAGGATAATTACAATGATACAAAAGAAATAATAATGAATAGATATTACACTTTTCCAATTTAACTTTACGATCTGTGTCCTTTGCCACTTTATTTTATGAGATAAAGCCTGTCCATTTGAACAGTCTTAGAGGTGTTCAAAAAGTTCGAAACTGTGGATTCGAAAAATGTGGAGGGTCAAATCGAAATCGAACCGTGGGGATTTCGGTTTGTAAACCGCCGGTTTGGAATTTTTTTTCTTTTCTTTTTAAATTTTTTTTTAATTTTTAAAAAATTAAATTTGCATAGAAATATTACAATTATTCATATATTACAAAATAACAATATTTTTTGAGTAAATAATTTGATATAAATTAAAAAATAGAACTTACATTTACAAGTTACAACAATACTACATTACAACTTATAAGTTACAATTTAAAAAATTAGAAATTACAATTTAAATACAACCAAATACAAACCTCAAACCTAAAAAAATTACGACTTATAATACAAATTAATAATAATAATCAATACAACTTAAAATTAAAGAGTAAAATAACATCAACACCGGTTTACGGTTCGAAATATATCCGAACCGAACCGAAACTGAACCGTCGAACCACAGTTCGCGATTTCGGTTCCAGATGAACATCTCAAGTCTTCTAGATCAATAATACGACTTATTTGACATAACAATCTTAATGTTTTTAATATAGTGCAACAGGAAAAAAAAATATGGTAAAATACAAAAGAGTTATAAAGCTCGAATAACACAGTGCAATTATGCAATGTTGTTAATATTGCTTATAGCAATTAGATTACCTTTTAAATAAAATTATTTTGGAAACATATATTCTCATGTAAGATTACAATTTACTACAACTATAAGTGAACTTTTCTTCGACTCTTCATTCCAAATTAAATTTTTTTTTTAACTTTTAAAATATTACATACGGATTAAGGAAACCGATAAAAAATTAATCTCTCTTTACTTAGGTACTATCATTAATTTATAATAGATAATTTTTTTAAAATCATTTTATATTACTTTAAATTTTTTTTTATTTGAAAAATATATCTCATTTAACTTAAGAGAATTAAATAAGGACAATTTAATTATAATATAATTAAAATATTTCTTAAAATCCAACTACAAAACCTATTTTTTGACACGAAACTTAACTAACATGATATTAATTTTGAAACAAACGAAATAATATTTTAAAATAGGTTTTAGAAATAGTAAGTACTGCATTCTCACTATACATTAAATACAAATTACTTTTTTTTTTCTCAATGACAAAGGACACACGAATTTAATACATATTGTTCATACTTATTAATAAATAAATAATCACAAAGCATATTTTAGGAAAAAAAAAATACAAACATATGAAAATGTGACATAATATTAACTTTAATTTTATTTAAAAATTTCGGAAAATGACATAGAACTAGAAATATGAAAAGAAAAAAAAATGTAAATAAATGAAACAAATAGTGTGTAAGTAAACGAAAGGAGGAAAGGTGGAAGATGATCTCAGGATCAATGCTAAAACGCGCCGGGTTCCTTCTTCAACCCCACCCATCTTCCTCCTCATCCTCAATCCTTATCTGAATTTGCTTTCTTCCTTAATCGATTACGAAAATGGCGGCCGTTACTGTTTGGAGGAATTTTGAGGCTGCTGGATTGACGCTGTTTCTTCTCCTGGTGAGGCTAACATGCGCCGACCCCGTTAGGGTTCCTTCGCCTCACGTTTGTCCGTTAAACTCCGTCAAAGATTTCATCTTCGCTCCGAAGAATGATGTTTGTTACATCAGCCGAGACCAATTTTCCTATGCTATTGGTGTAATTGAGGTATAATTTGTTATGCCCTTTGTGGTTTGGTTCTGTTGATTGCTTCAATTTTTCTTGTGTAAAATGTTTTGCAGTTCTAATTATGGTGAGTTTATTTGAATCCTTTTGTGAATTAATTGGAGATGCTGTGTTCATTTCCCATTGGATTGTGGACTGCCAGTGGTAATTGCAGTCACTTGTCTATGAACTGATGTGGGAAACTGTTGGAAAATTTTGATGTGTGGAATTGGGTTTGTCAATTTGTAAAGAAAGTTGGAATTTCTATTGAATTTTTCAGCTCCAGTTAGAAGTTTTTTTTTGGGATTTAAAGAAGCTTTTAGGGTTTCATGATGCTTTATGTTAATGAAGATGCAGATTTAAGTATGAGATAGTGTCATTTGATTGATAAGATGCAGATGTTGGTAATGACAGTTGGCAATTGATAGTCTGATGATTTATCTAGTTTCAATTCTTGACTATGTGACTTGCCTCTGTTCTTGTTTTTTTATTTATGTAATAATAAAATAAGGGATGTAGAATTGAGTCATGTTCGTATCACTCTCTCTCTTTGAGGCATGTTCGTAACACAATTGTGTTTGTTTAGTGTCACATATTGTATGACTTGTTTATGAAAGATTGGCAATAATAAATTATTATCATGAAGGGGGATGAAGTTGCATTGCAAAAGGCATTGAATATGGTTCACAAAAATGAACATGATTATGTTTCCGTTCTCTTCTACTCGTCTTGGTGTCCTTTCTCTGGAACATTTAGACCAAGGCTCTCCATTTTGTCTTCCATTTTTCCTTCCATTCCTCATTTTGCAATTGAAGAATCAGCTGTCAGGCCAAGGTTAGATAACTGGCATTAATTCCATTTTTTATGTTATATTGAGATTGCTCAATCATGAATTTAAATAAGAATATCCGTCTATTTCAGCATTCTATCAAAGTACGGAGTTTACGGGTTTCCTACTTTGATTCTTCTAAACTCTACCATGCGCATGCGGTATCAGGGTCCCCGCACTCTCGATTCTTTAATCTCATTCTATGGCGATGTGACTGGTAAGTCAATGTGCTAGGACATATAAGTAGTAATTAATATTATACTTTTTAGTGTCTCATGGTTAAAATCTCTAGATTGATGCATTAGTAACTTGAATTCTAGCTTAATAACTTAAATTCTGAAACTATTTTAAAATTCAGGTATAAATACTGCATCGGCTGATCCAGTGTATTTGGAAAAGATTGGATGTTCAGGATATGACGAAAAAGACAAGACTCACCAGGAAACCTGTCCTTTCCCGTGGGCTAAATCCCCCGAGAATTTGCTTCAGCAAGAAACGTATCTGGCCCTAGCAACAATGTTCGTGATTTTGAGGTTGCTATACTGTTTTCTCCCAACATTACGCAGATATGGCCAATTGGCTTGGAGAAGGTACGTCATAAACGTGAGTTTCCGTAGTTTGTGGGAGCATCATGCGGTCCATGTTAATCGAGTCATACAGTTATTCAAGCCTCTAAACGAGCCACGCAAGAAAAGCAATTTGCAAGAAGGAGCAAAAAATGCCAAGGTATGGGCGTCCAAGTCTCTAGCAACCGTTTCATTTGGGGACGCTAGTTCAAGCCGTAATGTTGAGTAGCTTCAGCTACTATTATATATGTGTATTTCCCTTTTCGCCCTTGATAACAGCTATCCAAAGTCTATTAGTATCACCAGTGTTGGAGCTGCAATCGCCTGGATCAGATGTTATGGTCCCGTCCAAGGTGGGCCGATGGTGTGGCACAATCAACAGTCAGCAAAGGCTACAATCCAGGTTAAAACGTTATTCTTTTCAAATTCTTTAAGTAGGCGATTAGGGTTCTATCGTGCACCGAATATCTCGTGATAGGGCATACGATTATTGTTGATGCAATAATATTGGTGTAAATTAGTGCAGAATTTGTTTGACCATCCAGAAAACACCAAGAATAACATCTACCTTCTTCAATTTGTGTAACTTTTAACTGGCATTTGTATACTTGTCATTTTATATTTTCATTTGTTGGCCTGTGGTTTCTGAGTTCATTGTACTTTACCTGTTTGTGATTCTATTCTGTCTGTTCTTAGCCTCTTTGAACTAGATACTATCCCTCCACTTAAAACAGAAAAGCTTGTAAGTTGTAATCTAAGATTAGAAAGAAGAGAATATTCCAAAAATTGTGTTTCGTTTCCTATTTCAACCGTTGGATTGTCGCCATGTGTAAATATGAGACTTCACTACTTACAATCCAGACCAATTTTCACAAGATGATATTTATTTTGTGAGTTATGGTCGTGGATTGATCTGTCTCACATATTAGACGGCCTCAAAAGAGTCGTAAATTTATATAATATAGCTCATTTTTACAATTTCTTGGAAAACATACAGTTTATAACTAATCACACTTTTTAGCAGCTTCAGAAACTCATTTAATATGGCTCATGTTTTTATTTCAAGAATTAATATTATACTCTCCAGTCTCCATTCACACGCATCAAAAATATGAATATGAATAGTTTACCTTCTTTTATTTTGTTAATTTTTTGTGAACTTAGTGCAGTTTAATACAATGAAAAAAAAGCATAACATTAATCCCAAATAAAGTGGAATATAAACTAAATATTGCAATATATTTTTAAAATAATTAGTAATATATGGCACAAATTCGAGGTTAACTATGAACATTATCTACTCAAGGTTCACTGATTTTTTTTCAAATCTATCTATCCAAATACAACTTAATTATATTATCCTACTATGTATTTGACTGAATTTGTGGAAGAAAGGACATCTTAATGAGAAATGTTTAAACTCAATCTATTGTTATTATGATGCGATAGATTTTGGGCCTTGGTTAAGCCCAAATCCACTCTAAAGCCCAAAAATATATAATCTAATCGTCACCCTAAACAATATTCCATTTGTCTCATAATACTTAATTTTTTTAGCCACAAAATAGTTCGAAAATAGTTGATGTTTTAAAAATTTATACGAGAAATTCTTACTTGATATTCTATTATCACCGCCAATTTATTATTTATATGGTTTTTATATTTTCAAAGTAATTATAGTATTAGAAGTCAACTACTAAGAATTAAATTAAATATAAAAATAGATAAGTCGTCTTAGCATTACTTTTAATATAAATTGCACGAACCGCATGCGCAGAACCGGATGGAGCAATATGAGACCATCTTCATTGGCGACCCATAGGTTGAGCTCGTAGGAAAAAGACAAAATATTTAATTAAAAAAAAAAGTAAAAAGAAAGGAAAAAGCATGACCGGTTATATGTTGGGTTGGTCAACCAACCCATGTCACGACGACACAACCTAATCTATCATCTCCACTTTACCCATTTTATGTTATGTGTAATTTTTTTATTGGTTGTACAAATTTTTTATAGATATAATTTAGATTAATGATATTAAATATAATTTTTATTTAGAAAAAATAAGAAATTATAGAAATTCGTATATATTTTTCCTCTATAAATAGAGTCTAATATTGACATATTTTAAAGTATAATTGGAAGCTCTCTATATATTTTCTCACAGTCTCAAATTCTCTCTTTTTTCACATAATTTCTATCATTTCTTATCATGAATCCAAATAATCCAAATTATTTGTAGCTTGATTTTTTTATTCAATTTCATATTCCAACTATTGTAATTTTAATGTATTTATTGTGTTAGTAAATTATTTTAAGTGTATAGTAAAAAAATTCCTTATTATAATTGCGGAATTGAAATATCAATTTTTTTAATCTATTTCTTACATCTTTTAAATATAATAAAAAGGTTCCCAATATAATATGTAATTATTATATAATGAGAAAAAAGAATTTTAAAAGTTGGGTTGGTAAAACATACAAAAAAAATTAGGGTTGAGTTGAGTTGTAAGTTGTGTATGTGGATGAGAGATAAAAGAATATTTTATTAAAATGTTGGATTGGGTTGGGTTGTTGATAAAGTATAAAAAATTTAAAATTAGGTTATTTTGTAAGTTGTGTACGTGGATGAGAGAGAAATAAATATTTAATTAAAAAATTGGGTTGAGTTGGGTGTTGATAAAGATAGTCTGACGGTGGTCAGACGTCTAGAATCCAAGTCAATGGACTAATATAGAATGCGGATCTAACGGCAGTGGGCATTCTCAATCCCCAAAATCAACGGCCCAGATTATTTACCTAGTTTTTCTCGGCAGATTTGCCGTTCATTGTACCCACTTACAAACTACAGTTACTAAAGTCGTCTCTTTTCTTAGAGAGAGAAAACGAGAGAATCATATCGTTTTTATAGTCGATACCCTTTGTAGAAGAGAGAGAAGAGAGAAGAGAGAGATGGAGAAAGAGAGAGAGCAGCTGGTTTACTTGGCCAGGCTTGCCGAGCAAGCTGAAAGATACGATGGTAAATGTTCTTTTTTTCCGATTAATTCTATTGTTTAAATCGTTTTTTTGTGTGGGATTTATGGCTGTGCAGTATTTCTGGGTATTTTCTAGATTGTTATGCTGATTGTCTTGATTTTAGCCTTTGATTGGTTTGTACAGTGGAATCAATTTCCGATCTGACAGATTTTCAGTGATCTATTGGATTTTTTTTCCAATTGATCTAAATTATCTTATGTGTGATCAGTGGATTGGTCTATTAGTTGAAAGATCAATTATCTGGGTTTTGTCCAAAAAAAGAAGTGGCTGGAAGTATCTTTCGGTGATGAATCAAGCCAAGTCTGAATGGCTCAAACCCTAGATTTAGGTAGGGGCATTTGTTATTTAAGGCCTTAAATGCAAATTAACTTGCTTATGGATATGAGAACCTAAGTTTGTGTGTCTCCATCATTGAGGAAAAGTCCTGATAAGTCTAGGTTTTGAGTTGCAGATGTAATAACTGGCATGATATGGTGTCAAGAGTGCTTATTACATGAATTTTATCCCAAAACTTCCATTCCTTATTTGTAAATGCTAAGACTTCTATTATATTTGAAGCCATATTGACGACTTAGGACATGATGCAATGCAAAAAAAAAATTCTATTTAAAAAATAAGTCAGTCACCATCTTTGCAGGCAATTTTACTTTACATAATAATTCTATTTAATTTCTTTCTCTTGGATTAATTGATAGAGAATAATTTAGATGCCCATCGATGGTGTTTAGGGGGTTCAAAAAGTTATTCCTCCATTGTTATTCTTCAGAAACAGTGTACTCCCTAAACTACACCAGCGACCACATATAGTAACTCTTATCAAAATTATTTGTAAACCCTATTATTAAACTTTTATCTACTTATGAAAATATTAGTATTATTAACTTTAAGTTTAGATTATCTATTAACTTAGCTAAAAAAATTTAGTGGGAGTGGCCTAAGGTAGCATTAGTGATATCTAAGGATTTCGAGGTAGAAGAACAAAGTTGTGCCATATGACTGTCAGCTAGCTTGCACATGGTATCAAAATACCCTTATTTGCTTAGAACTGTCAACTTACTGGCATCTGGCCAGTTTGTATTTGTTTAATGCGCAAGTTTTTATTTTTTTACTACCCTTATTTTGGAATTATAGGATTCTTTATTCAGAGGATTATGTCAGTTTGATTTGTGTAATCTATTTTTTGCTCACAATTTTCTTTGTTCCAGAGATGGTTGAAGCAATGAAAAAAGTTGCAAGGTTGGATGTGGAACTGACTGTTGAGGAGAGGAATTTAGTGTCAGTTGGGTACAAGAATGTCATTGGTGCAAGAAGGGCATCCTGGCGGATATTGTCATCCATCGAGCAAAAAGAGGAAAGTAAGGGGCATGAACAAAATGTGAAGAGTATAAAGAGTTACAGACAGAAGGTTGAAGATGAACTTTCTAAGATATGCATGGACATATTAGCGGTGATAGATGAGCATCTAATTCCTTCTTCCTCTACCGGAGAGTCATCTGTTTTTTATTACAAAATGTGAGTACTTTTTCTATTTACTCTTAATCTTCTTGATAGCTGGCACATTTCTTTCTGACCTGTTCTAAATCGTGATTTCTTGAATACATCTTATAATGAGTTCAGTGACTTTGCATTTAGTTCAATTTTCTAATTACTTTGTTCCCATTTGAAATTTTGGTATAAGTTTCGTTCGTTAGTTGCTTTACTTTATTATCTTGGTTTATTAGGTTAACCTATCATGATTATTTCTATGTATACCATTTAGTTGCTTAATATATTTCTATAATTTATGTTCTGAAGGAAGGGAGATTATTATCGCTATTTAGCTGAATTCAAATCGGGAGATGATCGCAAAGAGGCAGCAGAGCAGTCACTCAAGGCTTATGAAGTTGGTTCTTTTTCCTTGACTTTGTCTTGATTTGTTTTACTTTTATTGCTATTCAGTATTCAATGTGTTCTATGTACATAATTGTTTTGCATTTCAGGCTGCCACTAGCTCTGCTTCCACAGATCTTGCTCCTACGCATCCCATCAGACTTGGTTTGGCCCTTAACTTCTCTGTTTTCTACTACGAGATCTTGAACTCCCCTGAGAGGTTTGATCTCTCTCTCACTCTCTCTCACTCTCTCTCTCTCTCTCTCACACACACACACACAATATGAATACTCATAAACACATGCATGCAGACACACCCTAAGGCTATCTGCTATTCAATCATACAATTGATTCTGATCTTGCTGAAAGGGGAACACCTCCTCTCAAGATGATTAATTAATTTATATCCGGAAGTTAAAACTTAATAAATGTTCTTCCTTTCATCAAAGTAGACAACAAAGTATCCACAAGTTCTTTCTTTTGACTTAGCCTTTACTATTAGTACTATCTTTTTATTATTGGAGGCAGATAATAGTCACGGGAAGAGGATGAGGAAGGTATTATCAGAAAACCACATCATATATATTTAATACTTACAAAACCAATATTATCAGCAGTCTTTAAACCATTGACTCGAAAGTTATGTATTTCTTGGTCATGGTTATGTAAAATCCAATTGTAAGTTCATTTTATCATATTGTGATATTCAATATGGTATACAACCTCTGATATGCATTAATTATCATTTTGGTAAATGGTTCTATACTCTTCTGCATTTGAATTGTGATACTACTTATTGTTCTGTATAATATATTACCATCTTGTGCCAGGGCATGCCACCTTGCCAAACAAGCCTTTGATGAAGCCATCGCAGAACTTGATAGCCTCAATGAGGAATCCTACAAAGATAGCACTCTCATCATGCAGCTTCTAAGGGATAATCTTACTTTGTGGACCTCGGATCTTCCAGAAGAAGGTATGTCTTTCTGACGATTATAAACTTCCTGTAACTGGCACCAGAAGTATAAATTTACCAAGTAAATCAGACATTGGAAGAAAGTAAAAAATCCGGTAGTTTAGGATTGTTACTTTCTTTCCAATGTGATTCTCATTGTTTTTATTCTGTTTTAAGAAACTGAAAGTATTCCAATGTGATTCTCATTGTTTTTATTCTGTTTTAAGAAACTGAAAGTATTCCAATGTGATTCTCATTGTTTTTATTCTGTTTTAAGAAACTGAAAGTAGAGGTTTTTAACGTCTTGATGCTATGTAGTGTAGATCCTTAATTATAAATTATCTTGTACTTGGTGCAGGTGAGCAATCTAAGGGGGACGAGCCTCAAGGAGATGTAAGTCTTGTTGTTTGCTTTTCTTAATGCATGTGTTATGTTTGCTCTCTGCCTACTCGCTCTCTTGCAAGATTTTTTTGTTGTATTTCTGATAATGGTTTGTATTGCTAAACTTCACAGAGCTAGTCGGAGGCGCTGCAGAGCATCGAACATTTGAGGCGCATATTCAACGCATCGCTAGCTCTATTGTTTTTTTCTTTACATGAAATGGACGAAGTTCAATCATCATTTGCTTGTGTTTTATTTAAATTGATATTTAGTGTTTTGTTTTCAATGTCAAGATACTATGTTGTTGTGATGCTGTGATTGTCTTTTAAACCTTTTACTTGTCCACCACTATTCTCATCTTCTTTCTATGTTACCTTACACCTACCAACTTGAGAAATAAAATAAAAAATTGATAATCAATTCTTAATGATAAACTAAAAAAACTGTCTCAAAGTATTATAATTACAATGCTTCAAATGTTTTATTCTCTTTTGAAACCATATCTTCTTATACCCTCGTACCGAAATCGATTCAAAATAATCAGGGCATGGTATTTTATGTAATCTTTCAAATTTGAATACCAGATACGTGATCGAGAATTAGAAGAGTAGGAGAAAGTTAATTTTTCCATAATTGTCCATCATCTTCTAGTTAAATTACATCATGATGTGTATAGTAATACAACTATATGTATACTAGATTATAGTCTTGTAGATATATTTAATTTTCCGTTGATAATTATAATTTGAATGGTTTTAAGTACATCATTAAATTAGTATAGGGTTTATATAATATACAGATTTTAAGTTGACATAGTAACATTATAAAGTTTTAATTATTATTTAAATTAAATGATTTTATGTTCCACCTATTAGCTAGTTTAGAATTAACAATAATATAGTTTGATTAATTTATTATTTTATATATATATGAAGAAACATATATATTGAAAAAGGTAATAACGAAATCATGGTCTTAAGCAAGATTTTCACAATCACTATTTTAATTAGAATTATTGGAGGGCTACAAACAGAAAATATTATAGAACCACGTCAAAGATAGAGATTTATATAGGTATAATTGTGTATAAACATTAACTTGTGATTAAAAGTATAAGCTCATGAGTTCTTAGAAAAAAAAAAAGTACATTTTTTTATAAATTTTATATATTCGATTAAATTCAAAAAATGGGTAATTCGAACAGAGAATGTAGAAAAAGAAAAATTATTATAAAGTAATAATGCATAAAATAATTTCTTTATGATTTTTAACATGATATGTAATAAGTGTACCAAAATGAGATATACTTTGACAAGAGTGATGAAGAACTTCTCCACATCATATCGTCGGCCTCTCAGTCAGGTGAGATGTAAATTGAGGAATGTGTCGAGTGGTCAACCAGGTGAGAAGTAAATCGAGGGATATGTTCGAGTGATAAGTCAGGTGACATATAAATTAAAGATATATCGAATTAACAAATACACGTGGAAGAAAATCAACAAAATTCAAATCTCAAAATAAACTTCTTCAATATTTCAATGAAAATCTATCCCTCACACTGTTTCAATAAAAAATTGTCTCAAATGAACCTATGATTTCTCTTCAGATCATTATAATACTTACCATGGTAGTGCCCTTTGACAAAATAAGAGATATTTCGTTCAACGGAATGTGTTGTTTCAACTATGTATGCCCAAAACCTAGCATACACTTTTTTTTTTCTTCTAAAAATAATTTATTGATGGAATCATGATATGATGATTTTAAAACTCAGTTGTGAACATTAATCGATTCAAAAACAAGGACGTATGCCCATATCTATGTAATACAAGTCTAATTTGTCGTTATTTTTTTGTCCATTCCCATTTCTATGAGATTATACTAAAAAATTACACTAATTTCTTGGTTGAATTATCATATTGGATAGATTTTTTTATCTCAAGTCTCGATTGCAAAAGAAAATCCCAACAAATGGAATAAGGGCATCACATAGCATTTTATTTTTTATAGAACTTGATTTTGAGTAAACTGCTATTTTACATTAGATTAAATACATGTATGTTTATATGCATTATTTTAGCTCTATATTTGCATAAACATAATTGTGACTGAAATTTGATTTAGAATAGTTAAGCTATATTCCTCCCACGTTTAATACTAATCGAATTAATGTAATTTAATAAATGATTGAGACTAAGTTAGGTATTAATAACACTCAATTATTAGAAGATTTTGAAAACTTAAGATATCAAATAAATTGTTAAGCCATACTTTTGTTTGGTTCATAGGTTGATTTAAATTACATGCAAAATGTCAATTACACCCCATTCATATTTTTTGTATTTATGCTCTATTTTTAAAAATAAATTATTAAATAAATGTCAATGGAGCCGTTCTTCACTGGAAACAAACATAAGATTTGCAGAGCATAAGGTTCTTGAATAAAGGAGTTTTAATGGCAAATATGATATTTTGGCAAAATGAAGGGTATTGACATTATTTTACAAGAGAAATCATAGGCAATATAGTGAATTACTTTAATGTACATGATATGAAGAGTTAAATTAACCTATCAATTTTGATGGGTTTATTCAACATTCAATAGCACATTTTTTAACCCAACAGAAACATAGCTGGAAACTAAACCGGGCCTTAACTTGTGATCCAAACACAATTTTAAGTTGGTTAATGGGCCTCAACACACCTAACCCTCAATCCATACAACCCCGGGATTGATTTAAAATAAATATTTTTCTGCTACTTGAATCACAGGGATCACTGTTTACTACATAAAACTACAATTAAAAAGAAAAAAAAAAGGCAAAAACAGCTTTAAAAAAGGAAAAAAAAATTAAAACCGAAAAAAAGAACCAAGCTTGAGCATGTAATAAAATGATAAAAAGCATCAGAGAGATTCCCATCAGACTAAGTCATCATTCTCCCAAAGGAAGTCTGATGTCCCTGTCTTTTTTGTCATCAATTGCTTTCAAAATTGATATTACAACTTCAAATTACAAAATTCAAAATGAAGAAAGATAAAATGCTAAAAATGTAGAAAGATTCATCAAAGGAGAAGAGGAAAACCAAGAAAAAAATTAAAATAATAATATTTGTCATAGAAAAGAAAATGTACCAAAGCGAGCGAACCCAGAAACAACAGAAAAATAGAACTGGGTTATCTAAACGCTTGGAGGAAATTACATATATGCCCCCAGAACAAAGCCATCAGGAAATCGATCATCGTCAGATCATCTCTAATCCCTTGCAGCCGAAAGAAGAGGCAATTTCTTTTATCCATTCCAATATTATATTCTATTTACATAAACATATAAAAATACACACACACACACACACAAGGCATACTTAATTATGCGAATTTAAGTAAAAGTTGCTATGCAAGCTTCATGAGAGAGAGAGAGAGAGAGAGAGAGAGGAACTGGACAACAGAGTAGAGAGAGATGGAGACTGTGAAGTGTGTGTGCAGATTTATATATTTAAGGGCCGAGTTTGGAACTCTAGGGTTTCGCTACTGCGTTTATTGGGCTGAGCTAAATGGATGGGCTCAAGTGGGCCGAGCCCAAAAGAAATTTGAGAATTTCTCCATTAATACCCTACTTTTTTTTGTTGAGAAATTATGGGTCAAAATGGACAGTAATGTGTACTTGGGCTGCTATAAAAAAATTAGAGTCCATAAACTGTGTGAAGTCTAATCCTTGTACTTTCTGGCCTAGCCATATTCATGTAAAAAGAGTTGTTATAATTTTGTATGGTATAATAATTAATTTAGATAATAATGTTGGGACCAAATTTAAATGATGTTTGGATACAATTTGATTAAAAAAAAAAAATTAAATTCCCGATTTTTGTGGTTTTCCCAGTTCAACCTGATTTTTTTCGGTTGAACTGGATTTCCAAATTTTTCATTTTTTGAATTAAACAAGTAACGATGAAATTGTTCAGTTGGGTCCGATAATTTTCATAGTTTAATCCTATTTTGAATTCTCTTGAGTTTCACTTTCATGGAAAAAAAGTCATGAACTTGTTTGGACCCAAATGTGCCGGCCTAAATGGTGAGAGTGAGATTCTCAATCCGATATTGACACAATGTGTTGAGTCTAAAGCAATAAAACAAACATTAAGATATGATTTATTATATTTTTGATGCCATCATATATTCCCTAATAAAAAGCTGGTAAATACCATACAAAAGCCATAACATTCCATATGGTCTATTGTTTTGTAGTAACTTAACTATAATGTCTACTGCATGAAATATAATATGTCACTAATATGTCACTTGTTGCAATATTATTGCAATATTAAAGGGTAGAGTGGTATTTTAACACAGGACATTCAAACCACTGCTTATAAATTGCCAATGCATAATCAATCAGTATTCTATACTAAGCTAAATTCTTGAGCTACAATGGCAGGCTCACCTTCAACCATTTTCAGCATTTCTTCTATGAACAACATGCCTGCAGATACTCCCAAACGGGACGAACTCGCTCCAAGCCCCGATTCCATGGCCCCGTCTTACTTCCAAAAGGTGGGTTCTATAAGTCTTTTACAATATATCTTGATCTGATTTGATTGAGTTAGTGATTATTCTGATGAAGATGTGTTTTGTTGTTCAAGCAGATTGTAGCAGAGAGTTTTGGGACATACATATTCGTTTTCGCAGGTTGTGGAGCTGCTCTTATTGACAGAGAAAAGACACTTAGTGTTGTGGGAACTGCAATGGTCCCTGGACTGGCTTTGATGGCTATGATCTATGCAGTTGGCCATGTTTCCGGGGCCCACTTCAATCCTGCGGTCACCATTGCCTTTGCCATCGCACGTAAACTACCCTTCATCCAAGTGAGTAACCATCTTCGTGCCCCTGCACGAGGATCACACATTTCTAGAGGTTGCATCGGGCCAAGAAAATGAAGGCCCGTGTCGTATATTATGACATCATCATGTATAAGTCTTGACAGTTTCTTGAAACCATGTCTGCAGGTTCCCATGTATGTGCTGTCTCAACTGTCTGGTTCAACCTTAGCATGTCTTACACTTAGAGTGCTTTTCAGACACCAAAGAGATTTCCAACCAATGCTTACTCAGTATTCTTCTCCTTCAACATCTGATCTTGATGCTATTATCTGGGAATTCATCTTAACTTTCTTTCTCACTTTCACCATCTTCGGAGTAGCTTCTGATGATCGAGCAGTATGATTTCCAACACCCTCCTTATCTCTTCGTAAATTTCTATTGAACTGACTCTGTAATCTTGATGATGACAGAATAGCGAGCTCTGTGGAGTCGCCATTGGAGGCACGTTGGTGTTCAACGCCCTCGTTGGAGGGTAAGCAAAGCAAGCCACTGCTCTTTTCGTACAATAAGTATATGTTTCTAACTCTGAAAATGCAGGTCCATAACTGGAGCTTCTATGAACCCTGCAAGAAGCCTAGGCCCTGCATTTGTTAATGGTGTCTATAAGAACCAATGGGTCTACGTTGTTGCCCCGATTCTTGGAGCTATAGCTGCAAGCCTCGTATACAGCCTTTTACGAACACCAAAGCATGGAAAACAGAAAGGGGAAAGCAAAAGTGTGTACAATGATCTATATCTACATAATCAAGTATGAATCTGTGTAATCTTGGAAAAAACAAGAATAGATAGTTTTCCATTCACAAAGTGGAGCTTGTAAATCAGATCTCAGATCGATTCGGAACAATAATGTAAAAGTTATTTTACAAGAAAACTAGCAAAAACTTGGCAGAAGACTGCCTGTTCTTATGTTGATAATTGTCTGTGCATGTGGTGATAATAATATACATACTGTACAGCATTTCCACAGTCACTGTACAATAAGAAAACGAGGGATACATATAAACCACCTGATCCGATCAGAAACACTCGTATGGCACCAATGGAAACGACTTTCTAATCCGGTTAGACTAGACCCAGAAGCTGTATAACGGATGCTGGCTTCATCACAGACAACGGCTTGCCTCTCGACTTCATTGCAGTATTAGCCCTTCGTTAAATTATCTGGTGCAAAATCCATGAAACAGATTAGTGTATGCGGTACGTGCCAGAAGGGTAAAAATGTCAAAACCTGAAATTTCAAACTTACCCAGTTTGGGAAAGCTGTCTCCAGTTCAACAGCTGGTGAGATTGGGGACGTCGTTCTAAGTACGAGGAACTGTCCTCGGAGTAACTAGAACTCGATGGCGACCAAACTGGAACGACCCCACCATCCCTCTCCCGTCTACCGATACTAGACGATTCCGCCGTTGAATCTTCAGCGTTCATCATGGCTCTCGTGAAATCAAGCTGTTGCAGAGCTTCAGTAGCTCTAAGAGTCTGACTAACACCATTGCCAGCTGGCTCTCTTGCCTCCTCGACCACATTCACGTTTGATGGCACTTCGCCTCTGCTATCTGCCGAGTGTCTGAGATCAATCGAGGTCTCTTCATCTTCGAGCCTGATGAAAGAAGAAGTCATGCTAGGCACCATCTGATCCTCGTATCGCCTAGTCATAGTAGCCACAGGGTTGTTCCTTATGGGCTCGTTATCCATCTCCATTCGTGTATCTTGAGGAAACGCGATCGGAATCAAGTCAGACGAGTCTCCAAGCCCCTCCTCCATGCCATTCTCATGCTGCCACATCTGTGTCAGTGCTTCTTGCAACCGGGCCTTGGCAGCATCGATTTCGACTAATGGCAGAGGGTAGTTCGACCCCAGCTCGATTCCAGCTGCTTGCAGTACGGACTCAGGCGCGTTCCATGGATGATGGATCCATTCGGTTGGCAATCTAGCGAGCTCAGGCAGCCATCTTCGAACGTACTCTCCATTGGGATCGAATTTGTAACCTTCAAACTGCCAAATGAAATAAGAATCCAATAAAGAAAGAAGTCGACTCAGATTATGATTTCATACCTGTGGATTGTCAATACGGTCAAACTCACGGCCATCTGGGAGGGTCCCGGATATGTACTGCCAACCGAGGGCATCACTCTCAAGATCAGCATCGAGTAGGGTATCCCAAAAGTACTTCATTCCCCATCTCCATGGCAGCTGAAGAACCTTGACAAAGAAGCTAGAGACCACAACACGTATCCGATCATGGAGCCAACCAGTGGCCCAGAGCTCTCTCATACCAGCATCTACAAGAGGGTAGCCAGTTCTGCCTTGTCTCCATGCCTTGAAGTAGTCCTCATCCACAACCCAGGGGAAATATTTGAGGTGACCAAGTAAGGGCCTTTCATGGCTGTGAGGATGGTTGAAGCTCAAGTATCTCGAGTATTCTCTAAGGCCAATGCTCTTGAGGAATAAGTTGACACTCTCTTCACCTGCTTTGTTCCCTTCATTGGCCCACATAACTTGCCTGATTCGAACGAGATGAAAGACTTTACGAACACTGACTTCTCCAAAATGTAAGTGGGGAGAAAGGAATGATGTTGTGGCGCTATCAGCCTTTCTACGATTCTTTGAGTACTCGATGAGAGGGCCGTTTAAGAAGGTGGCTACGGCCTTGTCAGCATTGCTCCAGCCAGGTGACCAAGCACGAGCAAGAAGGGCATTGCTTCCTCTCTCTGATTCGTCTTCAAAGACTAAAGTGTCTGATGCACATCTTGATGTATCGCCTGAAACAGAAGAAGAACCATTTCAATGTGGATACATAAACAATATATTATTTAAAATCCAATAGAACACATATGTATGCCTCAAATAGCACAAGAATCAATAGAAAACATAAAAATTTAGCACTTAGCATATGACAACTCAAGGATCATTACAACTGAAATTCACAGTGAAGATTTCGTTTTCGTGCAGTAAAAAAGGCCAAAAATAAGCCAGCTTCATTTTATACAAGACTAACATCACCCAAATTAAGTATCATCCTGTTTGTTATAAAAGAAGACATAGACAAAGTATAAACTGTGAAGGTCGAAATCATTTGCCAAAATCAACAAGTTGCTAAAAACATGCAGGACCATCAGTAAGAAAAAAAATTGTACTATCCTAATAAAATATATATATATATATATATATATATATATATATATATATATATATATATATATATATGACAATGCATTTGCTTATGATCTCTTAATATACATGTGAAACTTTTCAAAAGGCCCTTTTACTCTCTTATTAATATCTTTGTGCTGAGAACTAGCTAAAGCACATTATTTTAGCAATATTATTGTTCTTGCTAATTTCGAATCTTTGCATTCATACTGATCAAACCTTTATTGTTAACAATAATATACAGGACACTACATTCATCATGAACAATTAACCCCAATTATTGTAAGAATGCAAGAGACAAGAAGTACCAGAAATAATTCTTTTAGGAGGAAGGAAAGGTGCCTCAGGATCATATGGCATGTTAAGGCATCTGTCCCAGAATCCATTAAATGTTGTGAATGGGCGGTCGTCCTGATCATGAACTTCCCAAGGCTCATAAAGCAAATCTGCGTTAAACGAGCGCACAACTACACCTTGACTGCTCAAAACTTCCTTTACTCGGTGATCCCTCACCAACGATATATGGTCTAAAATAGCACAATAAAATTGTTATCATTACTTTCACAACCACTATATTATTAAGCTTTGATAACTAAAGTAAAGCAGCCAAAAGATTATATAGTAAACAATGAAAACCACTTGGACATAAGAATGAATCAAGTAATGCAAGTATAAGTGGAATGAATGTAGATAGGTAAAGTAATGAAGTATAAGCAAGCAAATGAATCCAAAGAAGCCTGAAAACTGACCATATAAATGGTTGAAGCAGAGCTGAGTAGATCCAGTAGATTTGATAACTTCAAGCAAAGTAGAAACACTATCAGTAGATCTCTTGGTGACAAGAGAAGTACCAAGGTTCCTCAAAGACATTTCAAGATGGGCTAAGCTTTGCTTAAGCCACCATCTTGAAACCCTACCAGGGTAATAGTGCCCTTCTTCCTCAGGTGCCCATATGAATAGGGCCACCACTGCCCCAGCCCTAACCCCTGCAGTTAATGCTGGATTATCTTCCAATCTCAAATCCCTCCTAAACCATACTATACTACACCCACCCCCTGACATCACCAACAATTTCTAACAAAAACACACACACACACACAGTTCGATACTATATCGAGAAAACTGCAAATAGGTAAAACCACTAATAATTGACCATAACCATGTCTCTTCCACAAAAAAATGTGATAATTGGAAACCCTTTTGGTGATTCTTGATGTTGATTTCAGCAATTGGGGATTTGGGGCAAAGAGGATGAACCACTGCAGCTTTCTTGGAGGATGAGCAAATCAAGAGAAACAAAGAATTAGAAGGCCTTCAACTCTCCCAGTTAACTCTAGAATCTCATGAAGCTATTACTATCATGAAGATGAACCCCTGTTTAGAGAGAGAAACAGGGGAGTGAAGTTGATTGGCTAAGGGACTTAAGCTAGTGGGGCTAAATGAAAACTGATGGGCAATTTGCAGCCACAACTTTAGTTTTTCAACATTTTGATTTTTCATCTTTCTATTCTTATCCTTAGCAACAAAATACCCTCTCTTGGTTTGGTAAAAATGAAAGCTTTTTAGAGTTGAATGCACATTCAAATAGTCAAGAAGCCATAAAAGTCTTGAATTTTTATTTTCCCCTGAATTATTTGCTCACTTGAAAGTGATTTGGTAGCTCTCATCCTTTTGAGATCATGGGGACACCATAAAATGAAATAACAGCATGTCCCTTATCAATACCTTGTCAGTTTCCCCTTTGTTAAAGAAAAATGGTGATATGCATGACACCACTATTTTTCTTGTTTGCATCTGATTCTGGGGCTACAGATAACACTCATCAACTTATTAATAATATATGCAAGTTGGGTTGTTGGGAGCCCTAAAACTTTATGTACAAGCTGGAAGAACTCACTCCATGTGGCACTACATATCTTTTATCTTTTATTTCCGATATTATCGTCGATCAATATAATACAATAATGGAAATACTGGTTTTATATAATAATAATATTATTATTTCAAAAAAAAAAAAAAAGAATCTTGTGTGGATAATACATGGATTTGGCATCCTAACCCACGAAAACTGTGTGGGCCTTATCCTCTTTGGCTTGGCTCTTTACTAGAAGGAACTGAGATTCCATTCTTGTCTATTGTTCACACTTGTTTGTGACCACGCCTATCATCACATAAATGATCTCTTTCTTTTTTTTTCTTTTTTTTTTTTTTTAATGTTTTTAATATTATCATAATTGGGAAAAAAAATGATAAGCTGAGTATTTATTTAGACATGAAAATCCATCTTGATTAACTGTATTTCATGTGTAGATAGGAGGAGATGTTTATAAAGACAGAATATAACCTTTCCTATCTCATCAAAGTATATATACATATATATTTTTTAAATAACATTTTGTAAAACATCAAATTTAGTTAATATACATAATTTATTTCATTACGTTATTCATAAAAAATCGTTGCCAAAATATGATTGGATGATAGATAAGATGGTTTCCAAATTAATCAACATAGATTTGAAATCGAGTTTTCACCCCAATTTTCATACCACAGTGAATGGAAAATGAGTTTGAAGACGAAAAAAAATAAAAAATAAAAAATAAAACCAAATATTAATAGACTTGAGATACATGCCAAATAAAATTAAAATAACTCGTGTTTCATTTTATAACAATATGCACGACAACAAGACACTAGACACCATTTTATCAAAGCCAATTGATAACTTTATGCAAACAATTTATGTTTTTAACAAGTAACATTGGTTACATAAAGACAATTATGAACTTTTTACAATAAAATTAGGGAAATTTCAGTTATATATAAAGCAAACGTGGTTTCTGATTATATTGTAAAAGCTCTAACGAATTGGACATTCATAGACATGGGTAATAATATTCTGTCACCTGAGTTATTAGGAATTTAATTTGCTGATATATATATATATATATATATATATATATATATATATATATATAAACTCCACAATTTTTGAACAAAGTGCTACTGAAATATTATTCTGGAATCATTCAATTTCAAATGGTAAAACATAAAATTATATAGTTCTAAAGGTGAAATGTCACAAAAATTAATAGCCAATTATGAACCTTGATCATAATGAAATTTCAACATAATATTTCACCAATAGTGTATGACGAAAATAAAAAATAAAATAAGTTGGGGCTAAATACCAAAAAAAGAAAAATATATTTTTATTATAAAAAAAATCACCTAACTTGAATTGCAAAATAAAATTACCCCTCCAAAATATTGGCAAAAACTCATGTGCAATCGTGTCGTGTGATGGTTGCACTTATAGCACAAAAAGACATATTTATAGTCATAAAAGACATACTTGAATAACTCATACTTATACTATAAAAAACATATTTATAAAACACATATTTATAATTGAAAAATACATATTTATATCTATAAAAGATATACTTAAATCTTACAGCATGTGAAACCAACAACTCCAGGATATTATGTCAAAATGT
Organism: Scutellaria galericulata; assembly: GCA_946896805.1. Lineage (NCBI taxonomy): Eukaryota > Viridiplantae > Streptophyta > Magnoliopsida > Lamiales > Lamiaceae > Scutellaria > Scutellaria galericulata. The sequence continues at coordinate 18,543,731 of OX335793.1, forward strand.
ATTTACCCCTTCATCATAAATATGCTGCCTAATGTGCCAAAATAGCAGGTATCCACTCTTTATGGTGGCCCAGAAAAGAACTTCATTTATTAAGGAATCGTTTTATTCATTTATATATATATATATATATATATTATTGTACGAAAATAATCGTTTTATAATTACATGAAGTTATTTTGAGGTATTTTTCTATGAATTTTCTATGACAAAGAAAGAGTTATTTGTTGTTCCAATTTATTTGTACGGCGGTACTCCAACTTGCTAGGACAATAAATATTATTTTAGAAAAAATTATTATTTCATTTAATTGTATTTGAATCTGCACTAATGGAGACAAAATTTGTTGGTATGAACATAATATTATTTCATCGTCACTCTAACTTTGGAATGAACATAGTTTCGGAGAACACAAAAACTCATGTGCACCAGGTGCACGGATCTAAAATCCATGCAATCCGGATCGATCTGATCCGGATCCGTAAGTTTTTAATTTTTTTCCACATTTTTATCTTGACCTTTATGTTATAAATGTGTGACCTTTATGTACAACTATCCCTACCTTTATGCACTGTAACTTAGGGAAAAAAATGAAGATTTTCAACACAATTTGTACTACTTACCTTTATGTGATATTAATGTGACTTTTATGTTATATTATGTCACATTTATGTAACTTTTATGCATCTTTATATATTATATAAATGTCAGAATATTTGTACATAAATGTGACATAATATAACATAAATGTCGCATTGATATCACATAAAGGTGTACAGTTTAAATGATATTGAAAATCTTCATTTTTTTCTAAGTTACAGTACATAAAGGTCATGATAGTTATACATAAAGGTCACACATTTACAACATAAAAGTCACAACCTGAAAAGAAAAAAAACAAAATTTAAAAACACACGGATCCGGGTAAAAAACTAGGTCGACCCGAATTGCATGTACACCAAGTGCACACAAGACCAACTCTTCGGAAAATCCACAAATTGAATTGTTTTCAAAATAGTAATAAATTTTTAGAATTTCTGAAATTGAATATTCAGAATCGAATGAGAGAATTGGATCAGTTTGATATGAGAATTATGTTTTAAGGATGTGTATCCTAGTCAATATACAAAAAATAAGAATAAAAAATTAAAATGTTACTTGAGTACAAATAGAAATAAAATATACATATTGAATTAATATCTAACATTATATCAAACTATTCAAAATCCAAAGCTAGTCTATTAGTCAGTGGGTTAAATTAAGTTCTTTTTTTGGGTTTTATTAAATACTGGTATGTCATAAATTATTAAATATTTGGTGAAATTCTAGTTTGAGTTTAGTAGATTTCTAATTGTGTATTAATGCAATAATAAAAATAAATAAATTGAAAGAGATAGATATAGTATACATATAAAAACAATTCTTTAAAATCGATTTATTATTCGTAATGATTATCGATATAGATAAATACTAGTATCATTTAGAAATATCAAAAGACGATTGGATTTGTGGATAGTCAACTATCCCCAAGTATTTTTACTCAAATTTCGAAAGAATTTGATAAGTTTAATATTAAAATTTTGAAAAATGCAATTGGGTGATTGTTTGGGGGTGTAGGCTGGATGGTTTGAAAAGTTTTCGAGGTTTTTGATATATTTACAAAACAAGGGGGGGTTTAGTGTAATTACCAAACAATCAGAGGTGTCATTTGTATAGATCAACCTCATGAGGTGTAAATACCAACTTAAATCCTGTACTATAGTCTAAATAAAGGTTGGGACTAAAGTCTCCGTACTCTTTTCTAAGCATATCCTAATTAAAAGTATTTTAATTAAAAAAATATCGAAATACCAGTTTTATCTTTTAAATAAAAAAACCTACTTTCCCTCTTCTTTCTTTATTTTTCTTTTTTCATCTTTCTTATATTTTTATGTTAAATTTTTTAATTTTTTAAAGAATATAATGCCAATATAATGACAAATATTTCACAAATTTGTTAAATGTGTGAGAATCGTAGGAAAAAACATAAAAAAATGATTGATCCCGAACAATTTCGAATACATAGAAAATTATTCAACCACCTTGACCGAATATGTAGAAGCGCGTTCGGTTATCTTGATCAAATATGAAGGAGTACGTTTGGTCATAATGATGGAACAATATTAATAAAGCAAAATTTAAGATAAAATTAATATTATTTATTTGTAAAAAAATTTTAATTAAAAATTGTATGAATTGGGGTGGTTTAAAAAAATGTGAGTACCTTTTGGTCCCACGCCTAAGTAAATCAGTGCAATTTCAATTTTGGATTCTCCTCTCGTCAAGGGGAAAGGAACAGAAGCCTATATAGTACGCTACCTCCGTCGCCGCCGCCGCCGCCGTCTCTCCGCAGTGACCATTTCGCGCAGACGCCGTCAACTGAGGTATCTAATTTTGCAGCTTAACATTTGATCGGTGGTTGTAAAGTTTTCTTATTGTCGTGTATACCTAGTTTTTCATGTAATTTTATCGTGAGATAATCTTCATGACTATCAAAATTTTGTATTAAGTTTTTGAATATCGGAATTTGATGAGAGATATAATATTTAGCGATATTTTGTTTGAGAATAAATAAGATGATCTTTCTAGGAACAAATATGGAGTCATTTTTTTATTAGTTTGATGGCCTTCCATGGTTTAAAATAATTTTATTTGAGAAAAAATGGGGAAGGAAAAAAAAAAGCATCACTCTTTTATTTGTTTATAGTGGCATTGGTGCTGTCACTTATTTTAGTTCTGTATTTTCTGGATTTTATCAGGGTTTCTGGATTACTTCAGGTGGACACATTACAAATGATGAGATTTTACAGCTAAAAATCGAGAGCCAAACAGCGCATATACCTGAGCCGAGAGAGAATTGCAAAAGAAATAGTGAATTGCAACTTAGATAAGTGACAACACAAGAGCAATGGCTGAGAAATTAGCTCCTGAGAAAATGCACAGTTACATCCACAATGGTAATGGATTTGAGTGCATTAGTAGCTTTTATATGTAGGTAGGATGATTAACTCATCAAAGTGTTACCATTTCAGGTCAGAAGGTCTTCGATTGGGATCAAACGCTGGAAGAGTTGAACATGTACATAACCCTTCCACCTAATGTTCCGAAGAAGTTGTTTTACTGCAAAATCGAGTCCAAGCGCGTTGAAGTTGGGATCAAAGGGAACCCTCCCTACCTTAACGTCAGTTTATATCGGCCTTTTTTTCCCCTATAATTTATAATTCTGTATGGACTTTATTATCTGTATTAAGTGGTTGAAAACTGATTTTATTTCTTCTTCTTTTGATGAACTGCAGCATGACCTTACCCACCCAGTGAAGACAGATTGTTCATTTTGGACTCTTGGTATGTTTTTTGTAGGAAATGTTCTAATGTTTAGTTATTTTCTACTCAAGGAGTGAATCAATTTACTTCTTTTCAAAATACAAGATTAATCGTGCGAATTTATGACTTTGATCAAGTTGCTTCCCTCTGAGAAAGGCAGAAATCATAGACATTTTGAGGATTATGGTTATTTCATTGTCTCTGTCTTGTTCCTGAAAAGTGTCTGCTTGAACTTTAGGATTTTATGGTTGTATTATTAAGAGGAAGATAAAATTCTTGAAAACTATGTTCCCCACCTTTTTCTGTATTTTAGCAAGACAAAAATCTTTAATATAGAATCATAAACATAGTTGAATATGAAATGAGAGGAAAACGTTGCTTGTTAGTAGGAAATTGTCACTAGATTACATGTCAGAATGGAGTTGCATTTTGTTATTTCTGTATTATATGAAATGTTTTTTCTGGGCTCTTTTTTTGTTATAGAAATGAAGAGGTTAAGACTAAGATTTTATGTGAAATCAGGATTTCTTGGATGAAAATTAGAATAAGGCAAACACTCCTCTCTCTCTCTCTCTCTCTCTCTCTCTCTCTCTCTCTCTCCTCTTATCAGGAAAAGTAAGAATCTAACCTTTAGCAGCTGAAGCATAGTTGACTATGACAAAATTTGTATTTGCTTAGAAGATTTATTGTTCTCTGTGATGTATGGAAATCAATCATAGTCCAAGTCTTGTCCGGACGATTATTCAATCTTAAAATATTTCTCATGGATCCCAGGTAGTTATCGCTATTGTGCAGATGGTTGAAATTTGAATCATGAAATACTAAAATTTAGCTGAATTTTTTTGGCCCAACCTTCAGTATATATGCAGGAAGACTGGGATTCGGTTGATTGGTGTGTTGTATAAATGAAGTTAGCTTTACATGTTCCGGATATCAATAGATGGTAATGATCAATTGTGGTTTCTGGTGCTTAACTTTGTTATCATGCTTTCTTTGTGTATTTTGTAGAAGATGATATGATGCACATAACCTTGCAGAAGAGGGACAAAGGTCAGACATGGTCTTCGCCAATCATGGGTCAAGCCCAGTTGGATCCATATACAGTGGATCTCGAACAGAAACGTCTCATGCTTCAACGGTTTCAAGAGGAGGTGCATCATCTTAATTCTTTTTATCAAAAACAACCATGTTGTCCTGCTTGTTTTTTATGTTATTAATTCTTTTTGGTTCTTGTCCGAACTTGGTTATTTCGCCCTAAATAGCCAAGTTTTAGAATCTATAGTTTTTAAATATACTAGATTAAAAATCTAGGGTCTGGTGCTTTCCCTTCTCCTTTCACACACTGAAAATGTGTAGCTGTCTTCAGTTATCAATTATAAATGCAAAACATGATAAACGTTTCAAGTGAAGATCATAGATTTCTTCTAGTAATTGTTTACCATGAAAAGTACCTATTGATTTTGCACCTAAAGTTGCAGTTTGTCTTGTTTCTTAAATATTATATGGTTAATCGTCACTCCTCTAAGCCATTGGCAATTTGCTCATATGTTATACTCAAATCGTTCTTACAATTACTTCTCCCACGTAATTTTTTGTGCAGAACCCAGGCTTCGACTTCTCTCAAGCTCAGTTCAGTGGGAATTGCCCCGACCCTAGGACCTTCATGGGTGGGATTCGATTGGGTTGATGGCCTTTTCTCTCTTCAAACATTGTACATATAACTTGCTTTCTTTCACTTGGATGCAATCTTAATCATCTTGCACCCATACTCAAATTGACAGTTTTTTGACTTGTGTACTTTTCAAACTATAATCTTATGACTTGCAACTGTGCCTATACTAACAATTTGATTAAATTTCTGATGTAATCAAATATGCATGTTGAGGGATATTATTGTTTTGTTGCATTTGCCTGTGTATAAGCATTAAGCAGTACCTCGTAAATTAAGGAGGGTTGGGTTGCGTTGCGTTGATATACAACCAAAATTTCTCACGCTAAATAAGAAATTATTTGTGTTTTATTGATGATGTAATATATTTTTTTTACCAATGTCCTGTACATTTTCAATTATTTTTTCTAAATTTTTGCCCAAGTTAAATATTTAATGAATATAGTTAAATATATTAGCAGCTTAAATGATAATAGACACATTACTTAGATTATTAAATAATTTATAAAGTTCAAATTAAATTATTCTTAAAAAAGTGATCTAACATAAAATGAATTATTATTTGTTCAAAAACGATAACTTATTTATTTAAAATCATTTCAAAAAAGTTATATGTAAATTTGACTTTGGCTATAAATGTGCAGGACTTCAATTCATTCTGTACTTCCTTAGTCCATTTTGGATGATGAAAATTAAAACGCATTCATTCATACAAAGAAAATTGTGTAAATTAATGGTTGATTTTTATGTACACTATAAATTAAACTGGATCTTACTCCACTCACCAGGTTTAGATTAAATTATAAATAAGATACATTTCGTATATTCATTTCTACACAACACGGAAGATTCAATTATGGTCGGAGTAAACTCCGATGAGCAGCTGCCGTTGATAATCTCAAGCTCGGAGGAGAAGCCAGGATCATCGAATTCCTCGACAAGTTATGATGTGAAGGAAGCGTGGGTTGAGTGCAAAAAGCTATGGCAAATAGCAGCTCCCTCAATCTTCTGCAGACTCTCTATGTTTTCTCTCACTATTATTTCCCAATCCTTTGCTGGCCACCTCGGCCAATACCAGCTCGCCGCAATCTCCATCGTCACCACCGTGATTATCGGCATCACTTTCGGCTTCTTGGTGACTCTCTCTCTCTCTCTCTCGATTGTCTTTTACTGGTATTGTGAGTTGGCAATAGTAAAAATAATTATGTTTAGGAAACCCTAATAATTACTAGAGCTGATGTATTATCGTTGCCGGTGGGGAAAATTGCTAATTTAGGTGGAAAATCAAGCTGCCATTAGCAGCTATTGAATGCATTGCAGCTATTTGTGTATTAGTATCATATGCTTAAGAATATATGCTTGCAGCATATTTGTAATTTAAGACTATTACTTTATGTTCGCAAGACTTGCCTTTGCCAAATGTGATCTAGACTGATTGACCAAACTCTATTTTCATGATTAGTTTTGAATGAATTTTGTTTTTTTTCTTTTTTTGGAATAGAGTTGTTTAAGCAAGTAAAAAAGCATTAATTGTTTCAAGTTTTGTTGTTGATTTAGATCATTGGTGCATATATCAAGATCAATGAATTCTTGTTATTAGCTAGGAATGGCTAGCGTGTTGGAAATGCTGTGTGGACAAGCCTATGGAGGAAAACAATATCACCTACTTGGTATATATTTGCAACGCTCATGGGTGGTGTTGTTTATAAGCTCTTTAGCTCTTCTACCTCTGTTTATTTTTGCTGTGCCTTTGTTGAAACTTGTGGGGCAGCCAACATTATTAGCAGAGATGACAGGTCAGGTGGCACTGTGGCTGATTCCTATGCACTTGAGCTTTGTGTTTCAGTTCTCTTTGATGAGGTTCTTGCAGTGCCAGTTGAAGACTTCCATAGTTGCTTGGGTGTCTGCTGCGGTGCTTGTTGTTCACGTGTTATTGAGTTGGATTTTCGTTTACAAAATGAGGGTTGGAATTGTAGGGATAGCCCTTACTCTTGATTTCTCTTGGTGGATGTCTGTTTTGGGAATGTTTATTTATAGTCTCTGTGGTGGGTGTCCTAAATCTTGGACTGGTTTCTCTAAGCAAGCTTTTACCGGTCTCTGGGACTTCTTCAAACTGTCTCTGGCTTCTGGTGTTATGGTCTCGTATGTTCCCCGTCAACCCCTACCTCTTTTTGACTTTTCAAAACAACCTTAAAGTTTTAGGTCTGTACATTTTCAGGTTGGAGAACTTTTACTATAGAATGTTGGTTATAGTCTCGGGCATTAAAGGTGCGGAGGTTGCTATTGATGCCTTGTCCATATGGTTGGTGATCGATATGGTTCTTCTTACACTTGTTTCATAATTGCAGAGGTGGTTGGAGTCTAATTTATTTCATACTAATATTAATTTTTTGTTCAATATCTGACAGCATGAGTTTCTACGGTTGGCAGTCCATGATTCCTCTGGGACTATTTGCAGCAACAGGGTATGTTTTAAGTTGTCTCTGTCCCTACTGCTCTCTCGTTTAGCAATGTCCGAACAAAATGAGAACTGGTGGCATGAGCTTTGACTAGAAAAAAATTGTCCCTCTAGAGCTGAAAAGTTAAAAATGCAGAATGCTTTTCAGTCAGTGGTCTCTACTATAATTTCTAATCTCAGCATATTTGATGTAAATTACAAAATAAGATATATTCTACCTTTATTTGTTGTCGAAAAAACAATACTATAAATTGTCATCTATATGTTAACTCATCATATTTTGTCCACTTTTCCCTTTTGATTCTTGGCCAATTGATCATATGCAATGCATGAGAGAGTGAAAAAACTCTTGGTTTTTTTTTACGATCTTGGCCACTTGCCAAAATCAATTCCATTAGCAACTGACAGAGATCTGAGATGGCTAGCTGTTCGAAAAATTGATCTTTTAGGGACTCATTTTGATTAGGGCTGAACCTAGGTGGCCGAAATTAAATTAGTTGCCAAGTGAGGGAAAGACCTGTAATTATTACTTGGTAATACATCCTATCTCTTTTAATGAAAAAATATGAAACACAGTTGTTTGTACTAATAATTCTAAAAAGATATAGTTGGATAAAGTTTTTATGGTCTTGCAATGCATTTAACTTGTGTTTTTTAAATTGCCAAAGTTTTATAGGCTCAGTAGTCTGACCATTGTTGTAGATGTTCTAGCTTAGATTTGAAATTCTTCAGGACTTAGGATTTGAGAGACAACATACCGTGCTTTTAATTCCATTTGAAGCTTGCTATGTCTTGTCTCTATTATATCATCTTAGGGTTTGCTTTCTAGTTTATATTGTTCATTTTTCTTTTCTTCCTTCTCTGAATCTATCCTTCTTTCTTGATTACACTAATGCATGAAAGATGCACTAGTTTCCCATTTCACTGAATGATTCTCTGTAATGAACTCAGGATTCGTGTAGCATATGAAATTGGAGCTGGAAATGAAAATTCTGCAAAGTTTGCTGCCAAAATTTCTGTCATCAACTCTCTAGTGATTGGTTTCGTATTCTTCATAGTAATCATTGCCTTACCAGACAAGATGGCTATGATCTTCACATCAAGCTCATCTGTCATCTCAATGGTAGAGGGACTAGCCTTGTTATTGGCAACAACCATTCTCTTTAACTGCATTCAACCGATTCTTTCAGGTAAGAGAATCTATATCAGATAGAATTTCAATTATCCTTTAGTTCCAAAAGAAAGACAAAATATAAAACTCCATCCCGTTCGAGATGAATATCTTGCTTATTGCTTCTGTTACTCTATCCATGTATTATAGTCTTAGAAATAAAGTTTGAAGTAATAAGTTAATAACAATGCCATAACATCCAAATCATGTTTTTTTAGGAACCAATCAAACTGGCATACATCAAGTTTGATAGAGTGACATACTTATAACTAAATTGTGGGAATATCAGTAAAACTATATAAGATTAATTTGAATACTGGATTTTCAGGGGTAGCTGTTGGGTCTGGTTGGCAGGTCTTGGTTGCATATGTAAACATTGGGAGCTATTACTTTGTTGGAGTGCCTCTTGGGATTATCTTTGGATGGTATCTTCAATTTGGTTTAAAGGTACGCTTTACATCTAAACACAATTGATGAGAGAGAGAGAGTGTTCATCCATTTAAAGTTTCACATTTGTCCTTTGCTATCCAAATAACAATTATAGAAGTGACATATTTCTTGAAATCTTGCAACTCCTTAAGAGTCTTTACTATTGCTATGATGCATAAAGTTCTAGCATAGTACAATTTCATCTCGATATCTGTTCAATCCATATAAAGGAACTTATCAAGTATAATTACAGGGCATTTGGGTTGGAATGATCGGTGGGACGATAGTACAGACATTGATATTAACCATCATCACAGTTAAACGTCCCTGGGAGAAGGCGGCAAAGGTACATCATATCGACCCTGTTTCATGCTAAAGATGAACACTATCCAAACCAACAAAGTAAAGAAGGTGGAGTATAAACAGGACCTTTTACTTTAATGGTTGGATCCCAGTGAACTTCTAAAAATTCCTGTCAATATTTTATGATACAATTTCATTCAATACAAAACTTTCTTGGTTGGAGTATAAAACTGAACCCCCCCCCCCCCCTCTCCAGTTTGTATTTGTTGGACATACAAGAAGACAGGCTTGGCGGCTCTTTCCAGGACTGCTGAAGGATATTTGACTGATTCTGTATATATGGAGAGAGAGAGAGAGAGAGAGAGAGAGAGAGAGAGAGAGAGAGAGAGAGATTTGATACCACCATTCCTTTGACACATTATTCAAGCAACTTCAAACAGCATGATAATACGACCGCTATTAGTTTGTAACAATTCTCAATGTAACGCCACATGTTAACTATAATTTAACCCTATAAAATCACCAAAAAAAAAAAAAAAAAGATTTTCAAAGTCTAGACTTACTAAAATTCTAAACTAAGAGTTGCAAAATTCACCTACAAACATATCCAAAGAAGAGGAGAAAATGCTTTTATTCACCCTTCTGAGAAATGTTTAACATGATACATGAAATGCAAAATTCATATGCATGGTATACAAGAAGTTTTGCCCCAACTCAGTAGGCAAAAATTTCAAGATTTTTCTTTTTCTTTTCTTTGAACCTTAAAATTCTACAGTAATTCATCACCTTCCCTTTCGTGGAGTTGTTTCGTATGGTGGAAGAGGAACACCGAACACCCAATCGAGAACATTGAGATACTTTGACCGGAAGACATCCCTCTCGATGGCATAACAGTGCATAATAATTGCTGTTGATATGCTAAAGACCAAAACATCAGCTCTTTTAAATTTTCTTGACCGAGGTAAGTATCCTACATCAGCCATGCATGTGAAGAAGCTCTCAATTGCTCGTGCCAGGCAGTATAGGGATATCTCTATCCTCCTGCTCTTCTTCTCAATTGCTAGAGCTAAGCCAGTCGGAAACTGTTCCAAATAAAATACATGTCACTGTCAAACAAACTCTCTCTCTCTCTCTCTAGACACCTGCATTCGTGCTCATATGATTTTTCTTTATTCAAATAAAGCATTAAAGATGATATTTTTACCGTTCCTATTGCCACCATGGGAATGTTACATCTCTTCAAGATTCTGAACAGAATGCAAGTCCACAGCCTAAGTGGGGAAGTTAAAAATACAATCAACAATTATAGCATGAAACTGTAATATTATATTAAGAATGAAAGCTCAAGTGAAGAGTTTATCATCCAATAAAAGAACAACTGTGTTACAACCCTGACTCTGTAAAGGCATTCAACTGAATATACTATATGAGATCGAATTATAATCTTTAAATTATTCCATTACTTACCAGGCAGATGAACAATACATCGAGAGAAACAAGCTTGACCTTGCAGTGCCAAAAAGACCTTTCCATAAAATTGTGTATGGTCTGAAAAATAATGAAACGGAGTTGTAAATTTCAGTAATAGTTGATAAAAAAAAAAACTGTGCTTAGAAACTCATGTATAAAAGAATGAAAAATCTAAAACGTTTTTCTTTTTTTTTTTTCATAAGAAAGAAAAAAAGTTCTGAATGTTACTAAAAAGAAAATAAAATGAGGGTGGAATACCATGACAAGAATTGGACTAGTACCAATACCATCATTACAGGTAACAGGGGAGAAAACACTTCATTATACAAAAGGAGCACATTGTAGGTAAAGACACATTTATCATGATTCTCTAACTTCAGATACTACATAGTAAGTTGTAAGTTGTAACCAACATACCATCAAGTTTTCAGCTTAGTAGTAACTAGTTAAAACTTAACTATTTCAGTTTATATGAAAGGAATTTAAAATAGGATTCTTTCTGGCTTAAACTTAGAATAACTTCCAATGAGGTGGGGGAAGGGTGTGGGAATGGAGAAGAAAACACGCTAGGTAAGATTGTTAAGGAGGTACAAGATGACACATTAAGTGATTCTTCAGTTGGGGAATCACAGCACCTATTACTTACTGTAAGATTGAGTTTCCATATATGGCAGGACTGATCATGAATGTTTAGGATTCTGTTTCTTATTCAAAGGCTTATTAGACCATTACAATGAAGCAATTCTATCTCTATATGTTCTTTGATTATCTTAGAAGACATCATTCAAACATTTCAGCAGGAACATGGTAAATAAAGCTTGATACTTAAAGGAACATGGACTCACAGGTCCATAATTATTGAATCTAAACTAGCCATTCTAGTCACACCATAGCTCATACACCAACAGCTGAAAAAAAATTATCATGAGGGAATGGATATAAATTACCTTTTCCAGAGACCTTGACGATGGACAATCAGGGCAGGTATCAAATAGACTGGAAAGTAAACTGGCAGTGCTCTTTTATAAGCTTGAAGAAGAAAGGAAAAGAAATGTGAAACACATGCCTGATTCCCATGGACAATCTGCGCATAATAGAACATATTTCAGGAAAAAGAAGAAAAATTTTGATGAACAAAAATGATTAATGAACATGTGTTCATTTCAAAAAGGCACACATAAATTATCATGGGAAACACTCAGAAAATAGTCTTTAAACTGCCTCTGCTTACAGACCATCCAAGAGTCCACATTATTATTAATAGTACAAAGAAGCAATTAGGCTTTTTTAAAATTAGAGCAACTCTAGTTAAGCATACCATGTCACTGTGTCCGAATTCTATTCCACATTTCACTCATTCTATGTCGAAGCTTTTTCTTTTTTATATTTTAATTGAAGTACTGCAATTCCTTTAAACAATTTATTTCTGAAATCGTGTCCCCTTTCTACAACTTGAATTGCCTCGCAGATAAAATTAAGAACCTTTATGAATTTAAAGCTTTGGAATGGAGAAATGAGTATCTTTAGTAACAGGTCTCACATGATATAATGAATCAATCCAAAAACAAACTAGCAACCACGAAAATTTATATTAATAAAGTAAAGCAGATAAGTATTGAAAGTTATGAAATAGAAATGTCCTTCTGATCTGACATACCGAGCAAGGTATTTTCATTTGTGGATCTAGTTCAATGTCAACACCATTGGACTTGTAGAATTTCTCTATTTTTTCCAAATTTGTGAAAGGCAGGCCACATGCAATCTTTGCGACACCCTTCAAGATAACAGGATCCTTTCCCCCATGCTTATTGAGAAATGATTTGTAAGATGCGGGCAAACTATCTTGCTTCAAAATGTAAGCTGACCTGGAATATGATACTGCATATTAGACTACAAGAAGTGTATATTCATAGGAAATGAATTAACAAACACACTTTTAGACATCAGACCATATCCAGGGAGTTAAGTCTTCTGAATATATGAGGATGAATACTTGTCATAAAACCTTTTTGTTTTTTTGTTTTTTTTTTTAGGGCCACCATGAAAAGGTTATATAAAATAAAAGTCTGATAGTCTTATAAATAAGCTCAATGAGGCCTAGAACCAAAGTATGATAAGTAACCATATAAATTGTGCAGGTCTTGAATTCCATGAATGACTTGACCGAGCAGGTCTTCAATATAAATTGACACTCCTTATATGCTAACTTCCATAAGTAACCATATGAATTGTACATGTATCATAAACCATGACTACACCAAACAGAACAGATCTTCTTAAAAGTAAAATTTCATAAGCTTATCTCATTTTCATAAGTGTAAGTAAGACTACTCATCATTATTCTCTTAGCTTCATTACCAGCCAATGTAAAACAGCCTTCGAAAAGTAACTGGAATTCTGATCATTTACCCTAAAAGGCATGAACTAAGAGTAAACTAGTAGCTAAACCTTGGACAACAGGAATTCTGATCATTTACCCTAAAAGGCATAAACTAAGAGTAACTCATTTTCATAAGTGTGAGTAAGACTACTCATCATTATTCTCTTAGCTTCATTATCAGCCAATGTAAAACAGCCTTCGAAAAGTAACTGGAATTCTGATCATTTACCCTAAAAGGCATGAACTAAGAGTAAACTAGTAGCTAAACCTTGGGACAACTGGAATTCTGATCATTTACCCTAAAAGGCATAAAGTAAGAGTAAACTAGTAGCTAAACCTTGGATAGTAAGCCATCCTTTTCATGCAAGCTAGTTCAAACTCAAATCATAAGAGAAGACATTTGATTATTATCCAAATTCAAAAGCAACTTATCAAACTAATGAATTAACAAATTTTTCACATTAATATTCCAAAATGAGTTTTCAATACAAGAATTATATATCATTTGTGGACACCTAAAACATACCAGCTGATTGGTATTGTCACAGAACTGTCACTTACAGATACCAAAGTGATAAGAAAATGGCAAGTTACCAAAAAAAAAAAGAAAAGAAAAGGCAACACAATTTGTTAAAGAATTAAACTAAAACACAGATTTTGGGTAGGGAAATGCGGCCCTTACAGTATCTGGGAAGAAGAAAGACACATAAGGAAAATATCTCCATGTGCCCATGTTAGAGGCTTACATATACGACCAAATCTCTTGCTTTTTATTCCACATCGTGAAGCCAATACAGTGGCACGCATGAGAATGTAAATAGCCAAGCTTGTATGCTGTGTGTTCAACCCAGTAAGCAGCATTGATGGTCCTGCTATTGCACCTGCCAGCAAAGCCCTCCATTTTGCCGTCCTAAATATTTAGGAAATTCAACACTCAATATACTAAATATTGAAATCAAAATGCAAATGTAGACCAACAATGCATATTGTACTACAGTTGTTAAAAACCACAATTAAATGCAAGCTCAAATACGTATTCGATATAAAGTTGAAATGAAGGGAGGAAATCATACCTCCTGTGACCTCCCAAAGAAGCAATAATTTCATCGACAGACACAAATGTTCCTGCAAATGTACCGAGAAACAATCCATATCTCAAAGTCTCTTTCAAAGCCAATATCACATCTGCACGAGTTGAAGTCATCTCTACTTTCCTGCAAAGAAAAACACATCCATAAAACACTCTCACATGCTGTGCATTTAGTTTCTTAATTCATACATTATCATATTTTCCTTCAAGGAGAACAAAAACTTGAGTTTCCTGGAATTTCAGCCTTAACAGCGGCATGCAGAAATTTCAAAATTTATTAATCAACTCTTCCAATTGAATTTCAATCTAATTTCACGGCAACACTTACAACCTCTTCCTTTATAAAACAATGATAAGCTATGCCAAATAAACTAAGAAACATAATAACAATTATAAGCCAATCACAGAAAATAAGAGTAACGAGGCAAATCAATAAAACTAAGAGGCAACTTCAGTAAGCAGATGCATGATTATAGAGCCAGATACAAAATTAGATCCCCAAACTACAAGATGAGATTAAAAAAAAAAAAAAACATTTAAACTAAAGTTCAGAAAGCTACTTGGATGACGGAAGCAATTGCCGGCGGCGGAGGCGAGTGAGAAGAGCGAAAATGGCGAGTCCACCTTTGAGTCCAGCGCCGATGGCGAAGCCTTTAACCGAAGCCGTGAAAACTCGCCACGGCTTATCGTAGTCCTGAACTGGATACGAGTCAAAGCTGAGTAGAGAGCACGACGAAGACGATGATGGCAAGCTCGAGCTCGACGATCGTCTCCAACAGCATTCCGCGCAGTTGTTCAAGCCGCAACTGCAATTCGGCGGCGCGTCGCCGGAATTCGCTTCTGTTTCTCCGGCGTCCGGCGCCACCATCCTCGGCGAATATAATCTCTCTTTCCGGTTTGATTGATTGATTAATTGAGAGCTGCAGAAGTGGTAGAGGCCAAATAGGGATTATCGGGCGGCGAGTGAGGGATTCACACGTAGGACCACATTGTTCAATTCATTTCTACATTTTTGTATTTTCTCTCTAATCTTTAAAAAGATAATTTATATGATATTTTTTTCTTATTTATTTTAAAATTTATTTTGAAATTATTAATTTTGAAAGTAACTTACTATAAAAGTCTATATATATGTTAGCAAGTAGGTCAGTGGTTGAGTAATTAAAATGGTTTCGTATATTTGGAAGTTGCTAAGAAATATTAATTCAAATATAGGCCCACGTTATTTCAATTTTGAATATACTAGTATCTTTAATTGGGTTAGACATAAATAGCTGTCAAATAATAATGACATATCTTAAAATATGAAAGATTGGATAATGCTGAAATATATGACATACGATATTTGGAGAAATTAAGAAAATTAATCATTATTTCTTTTTAGATACGCTACATATCACATATATTGTGAATTCAGATATTATCTTATCTGATGGCATGAAATGTTTCATCCATATGTAAAATTGCATTGTAGTAAAACACTTTGAATATACAATCAGATATTAATATAACCAAATTAATTTCAATGTAATCTTAACTCTTATATAAGATGGGGTTATTGTGAGTCAATTTGGTAGGGGTCTCGTGGTTTTGGCCTAAGTATTATAGCTAAGTCTAAAAGCATGTGTAAATAAATTTTTACACGAAATCTTTTATTTCAAAATAATCAAGACTATATCAAATGACATTATCAATTAACGCGTGTATCAAATGATGAAACATGAAATGTAACATCAAATATATCAGAAGATATGGATTGATAAACTTTGCCAACTAATGCTACAAAAGTTATATCTCAAGAAAATAAAAGCCTATGAACCATAGTAGCTATATAATATCAACATCTATAATAGCCTTTCAAAGATTGGAAAAAATCAGTAATCGATGGTATAGATGAGGAAGAGGCGATAAATGAGCTCAACTAGAAAGTAAGAAAGTAGCAACACTCCAATCCTATGCTTCATATTTTTGTGCTTCAGTTTCTCCTTCGCCAGCTCTATCTTCAGCATCTCTAATTTCTCTCCATCCTGTAATTAACAACTCTGCGCTATTATCATGCTCTGCCTATAACCCAAACAGCTCCGATAATCTCTTCGATCATAAACCAGCTTTTTCTGTGAGCTGATTTAGATCTAAAAGTTTGAACTCAGATCAACCACTCACAAACTCATTTCATGAATCTACGTTTCTCACAGATCGGTTTTGATTCGTGTTCCAAACACACAATAGTTTCAATTCCCCAAAATAAAAAAATAAAATAAAAAAATTCAAGTCTCAACAAAGATCGTCCTGAAATGAGAGAAACGTAAACAGGATCGCAATTGTGTGAAAGTGTGGAAATGCTCGGTGGTTCCATAAATGCAAAAATTAATCAAAATTTCAGAGTATTTAGAATAGGCATTGCGATTCAGCTCAAAAACCCTAAAACGAAAGCATCAATCGGCAATCCTCACTAAAAGTTGCTTCAAAATCACAATTGCGTGCGCGCGCTAACCTGGAGGTGGGGAAGATCGGTGGTTGAGCTTTTGGTAGTGTTTGTGAGGGAAGACAGCAGAAGCTCGGCTTTAGCGCAGCGAATTGCAGTGTGAGACTTCAGTTTCTCATCTTCCCAATCTTCTCCGATCTTCTCCATCTGCACTCTCTCTCTCTCTCTCAACTCACGTTTCAAGCGGGAATTAGGAAAAGTGGGAGGTAAAAACGATAAGATAAATACGTGTATTTTGTACCAGGGCTTAAATAGTTGAGCTACAAATTAATACAGAGTATTTATTTTATTTGAAAGAAAAAATGGTAAATTAAATTAGCATATGCTATTTTATTACTTACTTATATGTGTAATGCTTTTATGATTTTGTTTACTAAAAAGTCTTACGTATATAGAATCAAATTCAAATAGAGAAAAAATTGTGTCCAAACTGAGTGTTTTTATTTTTATTTTTATGATCATATAAGATTTTGTATATTATTCATATCGAAATTTAAAATAGAACACTGTTGGGTAATTGATTAAATCTACTAAATCATATTTAAAGAGAAAATGTCCGGATGACTACAAATCTTGTATAATTATGTGTGTCTATATTAAGGAAATATAAATATCACCCTAACAAAATCAACAAATATAGTATTAATAAATTCAAAATATAATAGCAATTCTTTAGAGAATAATCGTTCTATTAATAAATGATATATATCAATATGTACATTAAAGTTAATAAGCTAAAGAATATGAGGAAGTGGCTAGGAGTTCCAACAAGTTCTCCTTTTCTTTCCAACTTTTTTGAATATTGTCAGTAAAAATTTTGAGTTACAATTGTGAAATTTTGAATATTATCGCTAAGGGCATATTTGGATTGCGGGTTGAAAGTAAATTTAGATTTAAACATATTTTAAAGATGTTTGGATTGATGGTTGATAAATAAAGTTTGAATTGAGCACGTATAATAAATTGGGACAAAATGTAGGATTAGGGGGGTTGGGTGTGGGTTGAAGGTTTGAAGCAACCCACCAAGGTTTATTAAACACCTTCATCATCTACTTTAATACAAATGAATTATCCAATATATTCTCAAAATTTATCCTAAAATTAAAAGGTAAAATATTAAGTGGGGAGGGTATTATGGTAATTTACCAATTAAGAACAAAAAAAACATGCAAACCAAACGAAAGTTTGAAATATAAATTCACTTTAAAATGTTATCAACACTCAATCAAAACATAAAATTATAACTAACCCAACAACCTCAACATTCAATCCAAACAAAAAATACACAAAATCACTCTTAAAAAACAACCATATCTAACTTATTTTAACTAACACAACCCACAATCCAAGCAAGCCTTAAAATGCTTGAATTACAATTGGGTAGTGTATTGAAACCTAAAACCTTTAAACTAAGCCTATGGATACATTCGTTAAATGTCATAGCTATAATTTATTTAAATGATATGAAAACAGTAAATCCTATTATGATATATATATATATATATATATATATATATATATATATATATGATATATTAATAGTTATTGAACGATGATATTTGAATTTAATAGTAATGAGACATAATTTTTAAAATAATTAATTTAGATGTAGTGATTGATTTAAAAATAGATTAATATGCATGAGTATAAATAGATACAATATAATTTTTGTGTTTAACATAAAAGATTCCTCTGAAATCATATAAAAACCTACCGTAAGTGTTATGGGCCACCCTATCTACGAACGATCTCATAAAAACATATACATTTATTCTCAAAATATACTTCTAAAACATAGAAAACACTATTTTCTTATTAATTTTTTAACAGCTAATTGTTCTAATTCTTGAAAAAATTAATTCAAGGTTTTAATTTTAAATATAAAACTAATAATTCTTTCTCCACATGCTTCTAATAATTGCCCGACTTTTATTTTAATCTATTTATACATCACTATGCTTTTGGATATTATAATTTATCTTTCGGACAAGATGATTTCTATGCTTTTTTTTTTTCTCTTTATTATCTGTTACGCTCACCATCCCAAAAATAAGAATCTATTTTTTATGAGTCATTTTTCTATGACTACTTTTAACAGTACTCTTATATTGGGATAGAGTAAGTACAATTTATTAGTCCAATCATATTAAAATACAATTTTCTAGGAGGAATGAGAATGGCCATTGAAGCCATTTAGTATTAAAAATATTATATATGCTCGATGATTAACACCATCTTAAATAAACTTATAAACATGTATCTGTTTGAAGAATTTCGGATAGTAATAAGGATTTTTCTCTCATTCAGATCCTCAAAATTCCAAAAACATAATAATTAGTACTAATTAGTAGTTTAAAGTAGCAATTGAAATGATGATGAGATTCTTAACAATGGGAGTAAATATATTCTACAAGAATTTCAAGTTGAATATAAACATCATGTTTTCAACAATATTAAAAAGAGTAATAATTTGATTCGAGTTTTTGTCCTACTTTATACTTCAATTTCCAATGAGAATGGTTGGAAGCCATGATTTCCATCTCTGGCTTGAATGCCCAACCTCTCTATGGGCTTTGAGATTGTATTATTTTATAATTTTTTATTTTATAAATAGTTATACACTAATTACAGTGTAAGTTATCTTATACCCAGAATAATAAGAACTATAGGACTTCAGAATAATAAAAACTAAAACAATTCATCGATTTAATATAATCTTTTGAATAATTTTATATTTAAAAAATGAATAAACCAAATAACTAAACCATAAAACGGGATATTCTATTTGAATATTCTAAGACAGACGATGATATATATATATATATATATATATATATATATATATATATGAGACATATGATTACTGAAACTTTTATAGTCTTTTTTTTTTTTAATCTTTTGCGTATATTTTTAAAATTAAAATAAATTACAAGTTATTTTTTTAGTATCATCCTAATTGTGTCATGTATCAATAATAATCATATTATTATATAAAAAAATTAAATGGAATTATTTTTACTTTATGTATATTTTTTATCCTTTAATTAAAATGTTGACTCTAAATTCTCTTCCTAACACGGTCAATATACGGGTTGATTTAGATTTTCAATTCTTTTAATTATCATATCTAGATCAAATCATAAATATAAGTTTAACTTCGAACCAAGTTTATTACTATATTTAATATTACATCTTATATTTTATTACATTAAGTTATTAATTGAATGATGTTATTTGATATAAACAACGTATATATTTGAACTAAAAAATGTAACATCAAATATAAAAATTCTTACACGATGATGTGAACCCAATTGCCACCCCCTATCAATGTCACATTATCGTATTTAATTAGCTATATTTTTTGGTTTAAATTAAATAAAATAATATGGCCCGCTGGCACATGTACTAATTTGGAAGGTGGATAGTGGATACCATGATATGCAACGTGGATTTCGTAAATGGAGGTGGGGCCCTCTGATTCATTAGTTTTTCAAAACACTATCATCAAATCAACCTACCCACTTTAATTCATCTATTCAATAAGGATCGGTTATCCGCATCTCATATATTCTAAACATACCCTAATTTTTATTTAAAAAATTCAAAAAAAAAAAACAAAATGACAAATTTACCCTTTTTAATAAAAAAAAAACTGAAATTGAATTCCTCTCCTTCTCGTCTCCTGTCTCTTTTTTTTTTCTCTTTTTTTTATTTTTTTTCCTTTTCATTCCTCAAATATTGAATCTCCTTAAAAATATCATTTTATGAGTTACAAAATATATAATAATCATGTGAAATCGTGTAAAAAAATGAAAAAATAACAACAAATCTGAGGACCCGTTCGACTCTGGTTTGTCGAACACAAAAAGGTGTGTTCGACCATTGGTCGAACACACTATAGTGTGTTCGATCACCAGGAGTCGAACACTCTATAGTGTGTTCGACCAGGAGTCAAACACGTTATAGTGTGTTCGAACAATGGTTGAACACATAAGGGTAAAATTGTCTTTTTTTTATTTCTTGCCCATTCAATAATTTCAATCACATTCTATATTACAGATTTTCGAACAATAAATTTATTTTGAAAATCTCGAAAAATAATGTGATTGTATAGACTTTCCATCGTAATTTGATTTAAAAAATCTCGAATCCGGAAAGTCTTCTGCTTTTTGATGTTATAAAAATGGCAAACAAAAATCATACAAATCATTCACTCTTTTACACCGAAAAGACAAGAAAGAAACAATGTCGACTCTCTGTGTTCCATCGCAAGTACCAACTGTGTCCGAAGACTGTGAGCAGCTCCACAAAGCATTCTCAGGTTTTCATCCATCAAGATCTGTTGATTTTCTTTTTTTTTTTTTTCTTCGTTGAATCGAAAATTTATTCATATTTTTCTGTAGTTTTTACGGTTTATGACTTTGATCTGTGGAAAAAGTACGATGATCGGACAGGAATTTGATCTGCGGAAGTTGTTGAATGTTTATGTCTGTTTAATGTGTTGTAATAATTTCCGTGCCTTTTTTTTTTTTTTTCTGAAAATATGTTGAAAATATAACTCTTGTTGATGAAATGGAAATTGATGAAAGAGAGAAATGAATATGCATTTGGTTTATTGACTTGTGTTAGTTTGACGGATCGTCAGATTTAATTCCGATATTTTACCTGATCTTCTTGGGGAAATTAAGGATTCATTAAACCTTAATAGAAAGAATGAATGTCAATGTTGTGTAAGATAGTATGTTCATTATAATGTTTTGTTGCGATACAAGGTTATATTGTATTTGATCATTGTTTTTCTCGTATTTGAAGGATGGGGAACGAATGAGGACTTGATCATATCGATTTTGGGGCACAGAAATGCGACACAGAGGAAGTTGATTAGACAAGTTTATGCAGAGACTTACGGAGAAGATCTGCTCAAAGCATTGGACAAGGAACTAAACAGTGACTTTGAGGTTTGATTCGATAATTTTGTTTTCTTTCATTGTAATGAGTTTGTCTGATTCTAATCTAATTCCATTACACTGATGTCTGATTCAGAGAGTTGTACTGGTCTGGACACTCGACCCTCCAGAGCGCGATGCGTATTTGGCAAATGAAGCAACGAAGAGGTGGACATCAAGCAATCAAGTTCTTGTGGAGATAGCTTGTACGAGGTCTCCTAAAGACCTTCTTCTTGCAAGAGAAGCCTATCATGCTCGTTTCAAGAAATCTCTCGAGGAGGATGTTGCTTATCACACATCTGGAGACTTTCGCAAGGTATACAAAACATATGAATCGAACAAGTGTTATTGAGTTGATAATGGAAATGATGGCTAATTGGGCTAAATTGATTGTTGAATTTTCAGCTTCTTGTGGCCCTAGTGAGTTCGTATCGTTACGCAGGAGAAGATGTGAACCTTACTCTTGCTAAATCGGAAGCTAAGCTTCTCCACGAGAAGATCTCCGAGAAGGCCTACACATGTGATGATGTCATCAGAATCTTGGCCACGCGAAGCAAAGCACAAATCAACGCAACAATGAACCAATACAAAAACGAGTTTGGAAATGATATAAACAAGGATTTGAAAGCTGATCCTAAAGATGAGTTCCTTTCAATACTGAGAGCCACTGTGAAGTGTTTGATCTGTCCCGAGAAGTACTTTGAGAAGGTTCTTCGACTAGCAATAAACAAGCGAGGGACGGACGAAGGAGCCCTAACCAGAGTCGTGGCCACGAGGGCTGAGGTGGACATGAAGATCATTAAAGGCGCGTATGAGAAAAGGAACAGTGTGCCACTCGATCGTGCCATTGTTAAGGACACCCATGGAGACTACGAGAAGATGCTCTTGACCCTAATCGGACATGGCGAAGCTTGAGATCGGAGACATGGTTATTCGAGTTGGGGGCTTATGGTAACTTTGTTTGAAGTTATCTGCTTTGTTCAACTTATGTTAAGTTTATTGAGTGATGTTTGATTTTGAGCAAAATAAAGCCCCTTTTTGGGTGCAATGTTTTATTGTTGTGAACTTTTGTGATGAAATAATATGCAATTTGCTTTCGTTTGAGAAAGTGTGTTTTTCATTTGGAATAGCACAATGGACCCTGCGTTTATAGTCTCAAGTAAAACAAAAAACAAAAAAAAAAATCTTTGAGTTCGTTAGGGTTAATTTTTAATTGAGATGTGAACTTTTAAGAACCAACAATGTTAATCACGAACTAACAATTGTTACGTGGTCATTGTTGTTGGACATGTCTTGTTCTATCAATATTGTCATTTGTAGCTGCTCATTGTCATTAATTGATGTTACCGTATTCATTCTACTTTGAACTCTATTCTTGGGAGATCATGATAAACATATGCGTTAATACCCCTGAAGAACATTAATTGATGTACGAGACCACAACAATACGAAAATACCCCTGAAGCATTTAACGGGACTTTTTTCTGCGGTAGTGAATACCAAAAATAACAAAGCCATAAGCTGCTGGACAGTTTGCAACCCGAAAAATAGTCTTGAGTACCTTGCTCACTAGAATACTGACTTCTTGATATGGTAGTAGGTCACCAAGTTTCTTCACCTGAACAAAAACATAATAATGTTTTGAGAATTACAAGCATAAGTTGAACAAAGTGCTATATTTTTCTCAATGTATAACATGACTATGAATACTAACATCAACAGGTTGTTTCCAGTGCTTCTGGATGCCTTGTACATGGCCCTTTCCCACGACTGCCACCACCGAGTTATGCTGACGAGCAACTTCTAGTAACTTAGCCAACATGTATCTAAATGAAGCAGATATAGAATAACAGCATGAGAATAATGAGTCCGAGAATAATAAACTCAAGAGAGAAAAACACTAACTGGTCGCGCTCATCTATAAAGGTTTCCATGAGAGTTGGAAGCTTGCGCAGCCTTTTAGTCACAAGATCTACCATCTCAAAAGTTTCCTTTTCATTTTCCCCCAACATCACCCACGGTACAAATCATAATAGCTGTGATGAACGCACCACATGATTATTATTGCTCGAGCATTATGCAGATAGATAGCTTCTATCAGTTTACCGGGTAAGAAAATGCATCTTCTTGTGGAGATTTTGAGGACACCATGAGATCATTTTTTCAAACAGGGCGAAGGATAAGTATTTTGTCTTGTTCCAAACAGGCATCCTGGCCCGTAATCTCTGCAATGAAATCTGCCAAAAATATAAGAGAAATTCAGAATCAATTTGCCCGAAGAATGGAAGCTGAGTTAGCAATAGATTGGTCCCAAAGATCATCACGAGTAACACTGTACGGGTTCATTTTATCAAATAGTAGTACAAACACCAAATGAAATAGCTTACATCGATAAGTTGATCACCAAGTATAACCTTGGCACCGTATCGCCTTGCTTCCTCATATGAAAAACGAAACTCGAACTCCGGTCTACCTTCAAGATTACTACTACCTAATAAAAGACAGATTGCCAATGAGATTATTAAGTTATCAAATTCATTTCAAACACTTATTGAAGAAGCCAAAAAAAGATAGTGAAAGAATCATTCATCAACAAGAAACCAGCTCAAAATCACCCGATAAATTCTGTGTTTCCTTCATTCCAACTTTCAAGATATTATCCAATTCCTAATAATTGTCTTTTGACAGAGTTCAATTCAGCAAAACAGCAACCAGAGAGAACTAACTGAAGCATAAGGCATGCTAAAAGCTAGAGCTACAACTAAAATCGATAGAGATGTACATTAAAAGCAACAAAAAACAAACATATATACAAGCGAACCTTAGAATCTCGAGGCTGAATTACATAAGCTCGACGAGGACATAACTCCAATAAAACAACCTGTTATATGCACATAGAACATTAGACTGAGCATTGAGATATTCGAGAATAAAAAAGACATAGGGAACAAATAATAACACAAACTACAACCTAAAAAGTAAGATCATATTATAGTCTTATCTATCTATCAAGCATGGTTGGAACTTTGCAAAGAGAATCAATCACCTGTGGTCTCAGGAAACCCATCACAGCTTTAACTTCTTGGCAAGATTTCTACAAATGAGAGAACAAACAAATTAAGAAAAATACAATCCGTCCATTCCACGGCATACCAAATCCATAATCTATTCACTGCATAACATCTAAAAAACCCTAAAAGTACATGGTAAAGGTACAAATTTCCCAGCATTAAGTCCGATTTAAAATAAAAACAATTAACGTAACTTGTATAAACAATCAACGAAAATAATAACAGTAAATTACCGTAGAACAGTGCATTGTTCCGACCAAATAAACATCACAGAGGCCGCCATACGCCGACGACTCGCACGTGAGCCTCACCACATTTCTCGAGAGCTCCGGTGGAAGAATTTTGCTATGGTAAGTATCAACTCCACTAAAAACGGAGGAGTAGTCACAAAATCATCGATTCCAGTTGCCGTCGTGGGAGAGGGAGGGTCGAGCAATGGGTCTAAAAGAGGAATATTGTAAAGGGATGTTTTGACTGACCTATCCGGGAATTTTCAATGAGCTCTACGTGTTTGAGATTTACAAAATTTTAAGATTATTTTATTGCTTCCTTTTTTTTATTCATATTCTCTATAAAAAATAAATATTTTTTTATAATCTTAATATGAAAATGACATTTTAATTATTATTATAAACTAAAATCTTAAAAGAAACATAAAAAACACTCTTAAGTCCAGAACAAATATTCATAATAAACTTTGTTTATGCTAGAAGAAAACTCACAATCATGATAATATAATAATAATAATAATAATAATAATAATAATATATTATTATTATTATTATTATTATTATATAGATGAGTAGCTTTGCTCACTTATTTTTATCATATATTTCTGGCTCTCACAAATAAAATTATTATATTAAAAAATTCTAATAAATTTATTCTATATTAATAACAATTACATGAATATTTTTATTCTAATACTTGTGAGCATGGCCCAAAAAACAAAAAATATCTATGAATATTCATTTATTTAATGGGCTGGCTGAGAAATATTTTACGGGTAGTCTTTGGCACATAACGATAGCCCATAAGTATAGACATATACATTAATGTGTAAACAGATTGATCAATGATAAATTTATCCCAAAACTCAAAAGAGATTAATAAAAAAGAATATTAAATTATAAAGATAATAAATTTGTGATTTATGGTCTCACTATTTTTTCCATGGCTTTTGAGAATGAAAGAACTATAATAACTGTTATAAGCATAACGGCAATCATCATACATTTTCTTGATTTTTCTGTAAGTATTTTGCTGTTTGAAGAGCATCCATACCCATATTTTCATGATTCACTGCACTTTTTTCACCTGTAATAATAACAAAGGAGAAAATCAAAATAAATATATGAAGAATATTATTTAAAAGAAATCATTAAAAAACAAAGTCATATTTGTATAAAGTGTTACTTTTTAGTGTTGGTTAAACATATAGAATGGAAGTACAATATTTTGAAAAGCCACTTAATCTCAATTATGCCCCTCTACTCATTCATTAAATTCATCATCCAAAATTTGTTATAAACTTGATAACTTGTTATCAGATTATGAAGAACTTGTTTAAAACAACAATTAGGATTCATTAAATTTTGTAAGAAACATTCGCACTTTTATATTAATAATAGATAGATAAACAATAATGGATAATTGATTTAACAATCCGGGTCCATGACTTTTTTTAATAAAAATAATTGAATCAATCGATTGAACCAATGGCCAGCAATAGAATTTTTTCGGTTTTAAAGTCAATCTGTCTATTACTATATAATTTTTTTTAAAGTTCAACATATATAATCAGAGATAATGACTTTATATAAGTTTTCATGGATTTAGATTTTGAGTAGATTTGAATATTGAAACCTCAACAAGGAAAGAGAAAAGGTAGAGAAAATCACATGGGAGATGATCTCATGTGATTCGATTTCTTAAAGTCAACATTTTTAACATAGCAAATTAAGTTGATGTCCACTGTATCTTTTCAGGAATATGAAATATAGAACTTCAATTCAGCCCATAAATGGAACTAAAAAACTCAATTGAATTCACCTATCTAGGATTTTCTAATTGAAACATCTACTCCACTTTGCACCTTTTTCTAGTGTGAAAGCAGGAAAAAATTGCACAGAATTATTTAGATCAATAATTGTGATGGGAAGGACCAGTGGGACCCCAAGCCCATCAACAATTTCTGAAAATCTCATCATTTTAACAAACACATTGTAAACAAAGGAATAGAGATCACAATTTGTCTTCAAGAACATGCTCATAAATCATAATCACCACTCCAGTTCTTATTCTCCTGGTTAAAACGAGGTCAAAAAATATGAATCCATAGACGAAAACACGAGCAAGGAGGAGAAGAAAACGATTCATAAAACCATAGTAATCGAGCACTTCATAGACATGAAAACTACAGCCACAAATACTATGGACATGCACAACTCAATTAGCCAACTGTTGATAACTTTTAAGACATGTTAATCAAACACAACCTAAGACAATACCAAAACCCACAACACCACCACCACAGGTAAGAGAAATCATATTGAGCAACAATCCCCACTAAATAAGATAATGATAGATGCAAATTAACAAGTAAAAACGGATTGAGTTAGACCTAACAAGTTACACCAAGGCAATGCTGCTCTCCCCGCCTGGGGGCTTACGTACACCTCCAAAATAGTCGCGAGATTCCACTTTCCCATCGGCAAAGATGTTGCTGCCGCTCATCTCTCGCAACTTGGCGGAACTCAGTGGCTTCTCAGCTGATGCGGCAGGTGTGTCTCCTTTAAATATGTCGTTCCCTGAGAGCTCTGAGAATTTCTGGTTAGGAATCTTCTTTGCTGTTTTCACCACAGTTTCTTCACTAGGAGCTCCATCGTTCTGCCCTTCAGCACCCTTTTTATACATAAATTGTCAAGATTCAGTCAGAATTATCATAATCCCAAGAGATATTTCATTACACGAAAAAACTATTATAACTGCAAACTTGTGCTTTGAACTCTTGAAAGACTGTCAATTAATATACCATTAGTGAAATCATAGAAAACATTTGAATGCTTACATTGTTTGATGTGGGCTCTCCAATTGTTATGCTTTCTCGTAATGCCAAAGCTCGAGCAGCCAAGGGACGGGGCTGAATTTCAGGAGGTGGAGCAAAGATATTATTCCCACTCAGCTCCTTGTTTTTGGCATCAGAAATTTGTTTCTTCAACTTCGCCTCAGACTCGCTTTCCAGATTTCCGCTCAACTCACGCTGTTTAGCGACTTCAGGCAGAGAGGTCGGTTTCTTGGGGGAAACTGTTTCTTCATCGCCAAAAGAAATGTGGCTGACTCCCACCAATGTTTGCTAGTAACAATTTGAATCCTCAAATGCATCAAGATACTTTCATCGAAACTCTAAACCAAGACATGTAACTGGAAATACTGAAACAAATACCTGGTACATACGCAATCCAGTTTTGTTAGCTGAGCTCTGATCTGCATCCTCAGGTTCTGCTGTTCCATTTTCTCCTTTGCCTTTAAAAATACCACTTCCCGTCATTTCCTTCATTTTATAGTTAGAACACGGCTTCCTGGGAAATTCAGAAATGGATAAGGTGAATATTTCCACTAAAGATATGAACAAAATCGGCTGTTCTAAATGACCAAATCTTTGTATCCACTAATAAGCAGAGTTCACTGAAATCTCATCTGAATCTGTAATTTTCAGTCAATATCTTCTATAATTCAGGGATAATACATTGCATTCACACATATAAGCATCATATTTTTTGGTTAATCAAAGACAGGACTCGAACTCAAAAACTCGAGATGTCCTAAACTAAGCAGTGTTTGAACCAAAAAACGGATGTGAACCGAAAATGCAGCTAACACGGCGTCTTCATGTCACCTCAAATGGCTATATAAATTATTCTTAGAGGGATTGAATTATTGATATTTTTCTATGAGATCTAAAAAGGATAACTGAATTCATTACACTATAAAGAAATAAGAACAAATGCAAGATTCATTTCTTCATTCAAAAAAGGTCATTCGATCTCAATGATCACAAACACAAAACAACAAGAAAAAACAAAGGGATCTCAATAATTTGAAAACTTTGTTGACTTGGTAATAGCACCAGCTGGAGATGATTAAATCTAAATAAATAAATAATTAAAAACTCTAAATTCAGCAAATTATTTAAATGCAACAAAACCACAACATTTCTTACTTAACCCATAAACACACTAAAAATAAAAATCATAATTAAAAAAGTGCAAACACTAATTTGAATTTCCAAAAAAGCAAATAAAAAAGCTAGATCTCTAACCTTTTATTCAAGCTCTCAACTTCTTCATCAGTAACCTGCCCCCCAAACACCACCTTGCTGATCCCATCCGACGGCTGTCATTCAATCCAACTTTTCAACCCAAAAATTATCACAAAAAAAGGGAAAAAAAAAAAATTAAGCAATTCCGCCGGAAATGGATACATACCTGATGAGAGCGGGCGGAGGAAGCCGGCGCCGGTGAAAATTCCGGCGGATTCTCCGACCACGTGAGCAGATCTGCTGTCGAAGTGTGAGGCTTTCTCACCGGCGTGCTTTTCTCCATTGCTAAGAACAAATTCTCAATAAATTATTATCCCCAAAAAAAAAAACAATAATCCTTCTTCTTCCTCGAGCAAAACAATCGATGGGAGTGAGAAATGAGATCTGAAACAGAAACTGAAACGATGCTTGTCTTAGAAATTTCACCGTTGTTTTGTTTGTTGTGAGCTGCTCTAGAGAATGTGCATCCACTGTTATTTATACTACAACAACAGTACTATTTCTTCTGTTTTCTGTTTAAAATTTTAATTTGTCGAAAAACACGGAACTGTAGAGAGAAAACCGGAGAGGAGTTGAGATTTAGTAATTTCTTTTCGAGTATTTTTTTATTCCACCCTATCTCTCTCGGATTCATAGGGGACGGCATGTGCTTTAAGTTGGATGGCACGTGACAATGACAGAAGGGGCACCTTATCAAATTACGAAAATGCCCTTTAGTGTTTTTTAGTACAAAAGGTGGGTGTTTTAGACAGGACTTTGTTTTAATTGCAATTTACTTCCATGTTTTATTTATTTGGTTTGGTAAGGAGTTCTAAATGAGAGATGAAATGCCAATAAAATTAATTTAATACTTAGTTTGGGAAATAAATTTATATTTGTAAGACAGAAACCAGCTATCCATTAATTATATTTATTTTCATAAATTTATATATGAATAATTAGTTGTGGGTCTAAGAATAATCATATCCTATTATTTATTATACGTAGAAAACGAAGACTGACTTTCAAATTATTGTTAAAACCTCGTATAAATAATATTTTGACTGTTTTTTTTTTTTTTATCATACTGTGCTAAAAATCTCACATATATCGTAAATTGAATAATAAGAAACCTTCATGAAAGAAATCAAACAGAGGTAATTAAAAAATAAGAGATGTTTTTGGATAAGTATTGATGTAAGTTTAGATAAAAATTGAATTATAGATAATCAGTTAAATAAGATTGAGCCTCTAAAAAATAATTGAGTGAGTTTTAAGTAAAATCATCTCACCGATCTAATAATATAGAGATTAACACAAACTTCACAGTTCACATACAAATTTATGAAAATAGATTTTGATTATGAATAATAAAAATTCGTCTCATAATAACTATTAATAAAATAGTTTCATATAAATTTTTGTGAAAATAATTTACATGACACAGAGAGACTATATTTTGGTTATTTGTATATAAATACATAAACCTTGAGTAAAGTTTTAATTACATCATAAAACTTTATTTGTAAAAGTACTTTTCTAAATACTTTTTTTGCCCCAATTGTGGATGAAAATTTCCGATAAGTAATTTGATAAAATTGTCGATGTAATGATTGGATGTCGAAATTATATTTTTAATCATTCACGTGCTACATAACCACCAACATGAAAATAAATAGAAATACAAAAAACAAATATTGCAAAGTAAGGAAAATATAGTTTAAAAAGAAAACCCTATTTTTTGTAGTAATACTGAAATCAAGAGGCTGACAGAGACAATTCCACAACGTTATATAAGTTTAAGGTTAAATAAAACTACAGTACAATTAATTGTCTTTCTTTTCTTTTCTTTTTCTTTTTTAAGGTAAGTGTGAATTGTTAGATTTGGTATAATAGAGCTTTATATTATAAAATCAAATAATGAATTATTATTTTTATCATATAAATATTAGTTTCATTACTTTTCTATTACAAATTGTAGATAAAATTGTTCTTCTGATAAAAAACAAAAATAGTGTAGTGCATTATTCGATTTTCATGATACCCTGGAATGTGTAAATTGTAATTGATATTTTTGGTGTAAAACATTACATTAAAACTCTAATTTTTCGTGTAATGGGCTTTTTTAAAACTCTACTTGTAATGTTTCGCGTAAGGAGCAATAAAGTAAGGCTATTGAAAATTTTCGTATATAATTATTAAATATTGAAATGGTATGATTATTAAATATTCTGTGTATAATTTTCGTGTAAGGTAAAAATTTATTAATAACTATTATTGTGTAATACTAATTTTTGTGTAACACTACATTATTAATTGTCTTGTATAAATTATTTTCGTGTATATATTATTTCGTGTAAGGTACACTAATTAATTATTTATAATTATTATTGTGTAACACTAAATTTTTGTGTAACAATATTATTAATTGTCAATATATATAATTATTAAGGTTACATAGATAATTGTCCAAGACTAATTTTCGTGTAAGACTACATTAAACTTTCATGTAATCCCTTATTACACTTTTCATATAAAGCATTATTAGTTTTTTTCGTGTAATCATTTATTAAATGTTTTCTTATAATGTGTTATTTCTATTTTTTTTTCCATGTACGGTCTGCTTCATATAAATCAAAATCGTATAATTCTTATTCCATTTTTTCATGTAAGGTATAAATTGTGTAAACCAAAATTCGTACAACATTCAACATAAAAGTGGTCTTTTTTACTTTTTTTAGTAGAATAATTTTATCAATTTATCTGATTTGTGGATTGAAAAGTAACAAAATCATCCTTTATAATAAAAAAATTATTTTTATATAAAATGTGTATAAATTCTTCTCCTTAGGAATTTGTCTTTTTCTTTCGATACCAAGAAAATAATATTTGTCCATATCTCCTTTCTATTATAAATATAAGAATTCAATCTCACCCCTTTCAAGTTTAAATGTATGACTTTGGCCCTTGTTTTAGTTATATAGGTACACCATCATATATATTAATAATGAATGGATATACATAAATGATGTTAGAATACGTGTACAATAATTCTCAAAAAAAAATTATACATTTAAAATTTCTTTTAATCTAAAATTTACTAAAAAGTGAAAAGATAATAAAAAAAAAAACCTAAAATAAATAAAGTGAATTGAAAATGAATGATAGAACTTTGAATAGCTCTCATGGGAAATAGTCTCACCTATCTAGTTTTGTGATACTATTAAAAAGTTAATAATTCATATTTCACAATTCACATATAAATTTTTTAAAATAAATTTTATTTGTGGTTAATAAAGATCTGAGATCATTTCATATAAGTTTTGTTGTAAAAAATTTCAAACCTATTAGTTAATCAAAACTGAGTAATTTCTGAAATATATGTTCTAAAGTACACTATTTTTTTATTTTATTTTAAAGATTTTATGATTAAATACAAATCATAATTTTATTTTATATATATTTAAAAAGAAATCAGTGTATTAGTAATATTATATATATATATATATAGGAGGGCAATTACGTCACTTAAAAGCAGGAAAACCGTTTTAGGGTGACGTGGTGACAAAGCCATTTGAGCTCACTTCTCCGCTACTGTACTCTCAATATCTAACCCTTTTTCAAATTCAAAATTTCAAATTACATAAAGCCCCCTCCTTTTTTGTCTTATTACTATACTTTACCTTGTATTTACTGTTTTGTTGTATTTTGTCGTAGATTTTTCTGGAAAAATATTTTAATATGATGTTTATTAGAAAAATATATTGAAAATCATGAATGTGTTTGATTATGTTATGGGGTAAAGAACTGAGGAAATATTGTTGGAAGATCAAAAGCAAGAGAGGAAGATAAGAAAATAATTAATTAAAGTTGAGAATCGATCAATGAGTCCATCAAAATTATCATGTTGATTATAAGATGTTGGAAACTAACTAGTTGTAGTGTTTTTAAGAAAGGTAGAAAAGATCCCAACTTGAATGGTTTGTTTTATCTTGAATCAATTTTATGTTCACCAACAATAAAAAAACAAAATTGACATTGATGGATTCAAATATCATAAATAAATTTATATGAGATGATTTTACGGATATAATTTCATGAGTCGAAACCTCACTATCCACGAATAAAACTCATTTTCACAAACTCATGTAGATGATCAGTTTGTCTCATCATATGAAATTAGATTTGATAAACGATCATACTCTCAAATATTTTATTAGATCAATTTAAATCATTAACTTTCACTAATTTGTTGTCATGAATTCCAAATTCATCATTTTTTAATAATATAATCTTGTCATAAAAATTAATATAGATAGTGGTTGGAAAATATGTTCTTAATGTTGTCCAAATATGTTTATTAGCTAGATGTATGTCTGACAAAAAAAAAAAGAATTTCAGTTAAATATATATTAGTGTTTTGTCAAAGTATATATGCGAATGCATGACTCATGATATAATTATTGGTGTAAAAATAAAATACAAGAAAAATACAACTATAGTATAAACTATATATAAAAAAAGGTCTTTATAATTTATAAGTATTCCACAATAATCAAATTAGAGATGACAATACATTTTGTTCAATCCAAAAATCCCTTTTATTTTTTTACTCATGCATTCTTGTATCATACTATTATTATGTCATTTTAAAACTTTCTTGATTAAATCATCTTTAATGATATATATATTTCTTATATTCCCAAAACTACAAACAAATCTATTGAACCAAACTCTCCAATAATTTGATCTATCTGTCATCCCCAGGTCTTATCTCGATTGTGTGGAGTGTTGTAATAAGTTTATTTTATTATATTTGGAGAGAAATTAAAATGTTAAATTATAAGTGAAGAAAGAGAGATGGAAATTGGAGGGGGTAAAAAGTAATGAAAGAAAAGTAGGAATGGGCAGAAAAGGGAAGCAACAATACACGTGGGGGGCAATCATGATACCAACTTCTTTTGCAATCCAAGCTTACCTGACTTGCCTCACACACAAGAAATATTCACCATTCACTCTTTTTTTTTTTTTTTAATTGATAAGTTTTTTGTATGTGAAACGAAATTCATATAAAAGATTTAATTATAGATAATCCATGTAAGCTCAATAAGAAAAAGTAAAATAAACTGAGTAATCATACATAATGTGATCGCTAAAATTTAGTTTTATATAAATGAAATGGTGAAGATGCTGATTTCCGTAAAGAGATCAAACTTTAGAGGATACTTATTGTAATTAATTTTGTTAAAGAAGAGGATGGAATTAGCATTATAATAATAAATAAAAAAATTAGTCCTCTATATTCGCATATTAAGTTTTTTAGTCCTAGATTTCAGAAAAAAAAACTTACATCCTCTATGTTTATAAAAACCTTTTTATTTTATTTTATTATCATCTTATGCTAATGCTAGCTCAACTTACTTGAGGTGGAGAAATATATTATAAATTTCTAATTGGATAAGTATCCGATTAACCACATTGAGTAATTTGGGTTTAATGATATCGATTACAACAGATCATAAAATATTTTTCTTAATTTTTCGAAACTTGGAACACTAAAAATCAATTTTGCAGAATATAATAGGTGTACAAATGTTTTGCCACCTCATCACGAATTCATTATTAAAAAAAAAAAAAAAAAGATTACATTTCTGTACTGCACATGGTTATCATATATAGATCTATCGTTTATTTACACACAATCAAACAAAGCCCATATAAGTGCAAATGAACGGTGCATGCTATCCCATCGTAGCTTAATATACACCAGCAGTATCAACCAAAGCTTCTCCTCAGCTCAATTCTTCTACACCACGGATTGATTTGACGCAGACGAACAATTATCCAGTTAGCGTTTCTTCAATGGTGTCGATTCAATGCTATTCACCATGAACGAAAGAATATCATATACTTAATCACGAGGGTGCCAATTCATTACCTGGTGACAAGCAGAGCCCTTTCGTCATTATCATCATCATCAAAAGGCATCTCAATGATAGTCTTTTCATCGAGATAGAGTTCTTTCGTTTCAGTGGATTGAATACGATGATCTGGGGAGTCCGACTCAATCAGCTGCATCTCAGATTCTATGAGAGCTTCCATTTGGGCGCGATCTCTGTCTATCGGATAAGTGCGATAGAGGAAAGTGTAAATGACGCAACATAAAGCCATTGGGATGGCTATCGAAGCAAAAAGAGACTTAGCCAGCGATGCAGCGTTCTCTCTGTCCGTTGAAATGTCTTCGGAACCTTCTGGAAGGGGCTTGTATCCATAGACATACTGAGCTAGTAGTCCGACAGTGGGAGGAGCGAAGGATGATAATACGGACTCGAAGGATCTGTCAAGAGCATAAATGCTTGTCCGAGATTTCTCGGGGACTATCTCTGCAAAAATCGGACTGTCTATGGCAAGTCATTACGATATTTAACATCAGTGAAGTAAATATAATGTGAAGGAAATTATTTGAGACCATGAGATTGAAATTGAAACCCTAATATAATCTGCAAAAAAGGACGAGTGGTGTTTCTACCCATTATACACGACAGAAAATGAAAAAAAATACTCACTTAGTAAAAACACATGTTTTCCACTCATATTTGAGATAAAATTACATAACTACCCTCAAAATTAAGTTGGTTTTTTTTGTTCATACCTACACATAGATCAAGAAGCTCAAATAGATAACAATAGTTAGATCATGATGGTTAGATAATGAAGGTGAAATAGAGAACTCGGTTAGATCACAAAGATAACATAAATCACAAACTTAGATCAAGAAGCTAATAGATCACGATGGATAGATCACGAATAGATAACCTAGGTTAAATCACGAAAACTAACAGAGCATGAAGATAATCATAGACAACGAAGCTAAAAGGGCATTTAAGGCATCTGAAAAACTTTTGGGACAGCCCTTTTTTTTCCTTATTAATGTAAAAAAACTTGTTTTGTTATGAAGTGGTTAGAAAGACACATTTTCACTATCTAATAAATGTTGAGTAAGAAAACTGAGTAAGAATAAACAGTCCGTTGAAGGTCTTACTTGTTTGTAGCTGGAGCATTCCAAGATATGCAAAAGCCAGTGACAAACAGGACAAAACCATGCAAGAACATCGTAGATGGATTGTTTGGCACGACCAGTAAGAGAATGGCGGCAAGAGGGATCGCTGATCCAGAGCTTATCTGGGACAAAATTATTCGGCCAGAATTTGGAAGGCGCTTCGACAAGAAATCACCCATCATACCCCCAAACACACCACCAAATGAGTTTCCAACCACAAATGTTCCTATGAGTATACCAGTCTTCTCATGAGAGAAGCCAGTTAGCTCCAACCACATTGGCGCAAAGGACAAAGCCGACCAGGGAAACGAACCAGTAACACCTTGAGCTACGATAATTTGAAACGATGGGATCTTTATCACTGCCTTGGCTTCCTGGATTAAATCCTTCACATTGGACTTAAATGACGAGGGGGGAGCTTGATTGCTAGCTTGGATACCACTGTTTGCAAAATGAGGATCGATGGCAAATAACCAGACTAGTATTCCTACAGCAACACTCACAATCCCAACAAGATGAAAAGAAATCCTCCAGCCAGAGATTCCCATAAAAGTAACCGGAGCTAACAACAATGCGAATGATCCACCCATGATTGAACCAAGGTTACTGGTGAGCTGCAACCAACCAAAAGCGGCCCCACGGCTGTTGTCATCAGTTGAATCAGCTATGAGGGACTGAATTGCAGGTGCAACAATGGCGAGGCCGATTCCATTCAATGCTCTTGATACAGCTACCTAGCAGACAATGTTTAAAAGCTTATAAACAGAGGTGATAAAGGCCATTGATAGAGTTTTAGCACATCATTATAAAGATACCCCCCATCCCCAACCCCAACCCACACAAACATGGACATCTCGATGAAACCCTGCGACTCCCATTTTTCTTTCCTTGCTCTTAGCCTGAAATCCATTTAAATGTAGAAGTATGATTTGTGATCGATCAAAAAAAGTTCTTCAGCCTCACATCTTATCCTCTCTTTTTTCTGCAAGGACTTTATTTCTTCAGATAGCCAACACGGAGACTGCACCATAAACATATAATCTATCATTTTCATGTCATTTATCTACTGACACTAGTCATTGAAGAACTACAATGACACAATGCATTTGTGAAAAGTTTGCTCAAAAATCATCTTACATAAATAATAAAAATTCGACAGAACTTGAAAAGAGAACTCAAAAAATGTCCATTCTGCATGAGCATTGCATGTGTATCCTAGCCACAAAATTCCTTAAGATGCCTCTACCACTGATTGATATCAAACTTACCAAACTATCATTTCTTGTACATATTGTATTCCTCATTAAGATGTACGAGGTATCACCTTCAGTCACGTGACACACGTCCCTATTTTCATAAAAATCTCAAGGTCTTCCACGGACTCTTGAAGGGATTAGCACTTTGTAAGTTTCCATTAATCAAGACTAATTATATTGATATCACAAAAGATTATGACCAAAGCTTCTTAAAACGAGCAATATGCACATTATCACCTTACCATAATGCCACATCAACTCAAGTATTCTCGACTTAGTTGAAACCGAGTAACATTAACAACTTAGAATTCAGATTCACAACAGAAATATAAGCCCATATATACATTTGCAAATATGTCAATCCAATACAATCTGTTTATAACTATTTCCCAGCAAGCAAAATTAAAATTAGGTTTTATTTCCTCAAAACTCATTAAGAATTAGTTATGATTTCTAGGTTTAGAACAAAAATAGGAGCAACCAATTCAATCCAGATGATCTTCAACACCTCAATCATATTCACTAATTAAAAATCCCCAATTCTACTCCAACTCACCCACAAAATCACACACTGAAATCCCCAATTACACCAAAAAGCAGCAAAGGAATGGAATGCATTCGTCAAATACCTGAGAGAAGGAGGAGGAAAGTGCGACGAGGAAGGTGGCGGCAGCCCAAAGAAAAGCTCCATAAGCGATGACGTGGGCCCGGTTATGCCGTGACGCCAAGTAAGCTGCAACGGGGTAACAAACAGCCTGCACCATCGATCGGAAAAGGGTCAAAAAGCCCAGCCCGGTTGGGCCCGAGTGGAGAGCTTCACCCACCTCTTTGTAAACTCCTGGCAACAATGATTCGTCCGCTCTTTCCATTATTCCTGCTAAATTTACCAGCACAAGCGTCAAAGTTTCTGCCCTCATTTTTTAGGATTTCTAATTTTCCTTTCTGCTTCTTTTTTGCCCTTCTTTGCCTCTACACGTATCTATTCATTATTTCCAACTAAGATGTTTTCCTTTAGGACGGTTTTGGGCGGGGATGTAGCGCACGACGGGGCACGGCGGCGAGGCGGTGGCGAAGGTGGTGAACTGTTTTTGTTTTGCTTCTCCTTTCCCAGAAAAATGAAGAAGCCGTGGTGTATCAATTGTCAAAACAGAGTGACGAAAATTGAGCATATTCCAAAGAATACAAAAATGTTGAATTGTCAACAAATTTATTTAATTTATACATATACAGTAATGAGTTGGAACGAGTTTACAATCCACGCCTTATTTTAGTTTTTCTTTCTTATATGCCAATCCATGCCTTCTTTTATTTTTTTCATTCTTTCTTATGTTCATTTTTTTAAGGCAAAAACTTTTTTGCACAAGGTGCACGAATCCAAATCTGTGCACAACAATACTATTATATTATATGAGTGATACTGTTAATATGAAGTAATACTATTATATTATATGAGTGATACTGTTATATTATATGAAGTAATACTGTTATAGTATATGAAGTGATACTGTTATATTAATATAACAGTATCACTTCATATAATATAACAGTATTGTTGCACCTTGTGCATAGGAGTGTCACTCTTTTTTTAATTACATTTTTAAATAAATCTATTTTCCTTATTTATCTAAAATTTTATCTCCACACATTTTTTTTTCAAACTCATCTCATTTTTTTTCTCTATTTAATATTAATACTACTTTTCAATTTTTTTTCTTTCTCCCTTAGTTTCCATTATTTCTTATCATTACCCATAAATTAATAAATATATATATATATTTCTTTTACAGAAATGATTGGTTAGGTTTTAAATAAGAAAATTAATTCCTTATATAATATGTTACATTTTAGCAGTATATGAATTTAAGATCATTACTTTGATTTGATTCGACAAATATAAGAAATAATGTTAAACATATTTATAGTTGATAATGATAATTTCTTAAATTCAACTGAAATTTGAGCTCAAAATTACACATAGAAGAGACATAATAAATGTCAAAAATTAAATCACTCAATTTTGATTCATGTTTTTCTTAATTGAAATTCACATAAAGAATACAATCTCTTCTTGGATATGGATAGACCAATGGAGAACCATCTACCATGTTTAGTTTATTTCAGTCATTTTGAAAAAGAATTATATTATGATAACATGTTTTAATAGATGTTTTCAATCAAGTTTGAGATATATAAGAAAATTTATTTATTAGTCTGGTATGAACTCGAATACCCTTATGAAATACTCTATTTCGATTGACGTGGTTGATAAATAGTCTCATTCGATCGATTGTAAATATATCATATATTGTGGTAGAAATATAAGACTTATTTGTGACAATAAGTATTTCCTCGAGCCAAATGTAATTTATTTAGAGGGACCATTCCATTCTTCTATTTTGAATCAATTGAAGTGGGTCTTTTACTTGTGATACTAAAGTCGAAGATAACTGTAGAATCCAACTTAATGTGAATTATTACCCACTGGATATTTGGGCTCCTATATTGGACTATAATATCATATAAGCCCACTGTTTGTCCCATTGAGATAGCCCAACAACAACAATAATAATTATTATTATTTGTGACAATATTTATTTTCCATCGCGGAATATAATTTAATTAGCCTAAAACATAATATTTTAAAATTATTGGATTTATTTCTCAGGAGAAAAATAAATTTATGGATTAATTTAGAAAATATTGAGTTATTTATAAGGGTGCGGCTATCCGCACCCTACATATTACTAAACACACCCGTGTTACTGTTCACAAGTGTTGTGAACAGTAACACTATGATTGGAGTGTGATTAGTATTTCTTGGGTGCGAATAGTCTCACCCTATTTATAATAGTCATTTAGGTGCTTCCTGCAATAAACTTATTTCACTTTTGCTAAAACGATTAATTCAAATTGGTAACTGCCGTAGGAATCTATTACTTGAACTAATAAACTGTTTTTTAAGAACTAACAAATTATTCAATTTTGAATTCCACAATTCATGGATCTCTCACACAAAAAAACTTGGTCTAAAAATAACATAAAACGTAGAATAGTTGTCCAACATGGTGTACAATGTGGAAAACGAGAGATTCAACAACCACGTTAGGGAAAAAAATCCATCGAAACTGTATATATATATATTTAAAGTTGATTAATTTTGTTGCAAAAATTAAAATCATTTGATTAATTCTTTTAGAAAAGTGAAAAAAAAAAAAACAAATATTTTTATTGCCTCCTATTTAGGTAACTGTTTTTTAAATGTATACCAACCCCTCAAAAATCGGAGTGAAATCTTCTATTACACTTGATGTTATATCTTATATTTTAAATTAATTACAACACGTCAAGTGTATCAAATGACATCACTAATATAGTAACATTTATTAAATATTATAAAATACGAGATATAATATCAACTTTAATAGAAAATTCGGACACCCAAAATTCAGGATAATGTCAAATCATGAATTTCACATGTATAATATATATCTACATTTGTGGCCAATGAAGTAAAGTAGTGGTACTAAGGCTAAGATAGTGAAGTACCTAACACTAATAAGAACATAACTAAAAATACCAAATTTGTTTATTAGTGGTCACAACCTACTTCAATTACTGCTCCATTCTTCGTAATTAATATATTAATGTTCTACTCTCTCATTTATGACCTTTTTTTTCTTTTTTTCTAATTAAATATATATATATATATATATATATAAATAAAGGATAAACATTTCAATTCTGATTGAAATATCGATAGCTTGATTTTGTGGAAATATCGGTAGAAATTATTAATTTCCATGAAATTATCGTTAAAATATTGAAGAAGGACACAAAAATAAATAAATAAAAGAATGGAAAATGGTCTTGTTATGTAGTTTGCAAAATATTATAACTAATTTTAATAAACACATTCTATTTAAAAACCTTATAGTTTAAATGATATCTTTATAAAGATGTAGATTGTGATGACCAGGACTTGAACCTGGCTCACACAAGTTTTATAATTTTTATTGTCCCCCTCTCTTCCACTCCCTCAAATTAATTTTTTAAAAAAAATCATACTTAAAATTTCAAATAAAATGACATATTCACAACAAATATAACATGCAATTACAATGTAGGCAGTTATTTCAATTTTAATAAATTTTTGATTTAATACACGTTAAAATTATTGTGTAAATTATAATAATTTGGGTACAAAATATTTTTTTTTCTTTTAAATATTAGTGTTATTCATTATAAAATTACATTAAAAAAATGAGTATTCTTTTTTTTTTTTTTACTGAAACCCAATATTTTCAGACATTTTACCGATGTTTCTTTGATATCTCTCTCATATTCCAATATCTTGCACTACGATTTAACTGAAGCCAAAATCGAAACGATAGTTACTAGTGAAAAATTAAAACAACACATTTTTATTTCGATTGTATGATTTAAGCGATAATTCAAGAATATTTTGATTTTCATCCTAAATATTATCATGATATATTTAAGGTGTGCATGTGAGCATGCTATATAAAATGTTTAAAAGTGATCCTTCCTTTAAAGCTATCAATTAAATAATGACAAAAATTCACAAAAGGCCTAAAGGGACCCTTGTTTTAATGTTGCTATTAAGTTCTCACAAAAATTAACAAATGGCAATCGACCATCACTTTTAGCATACTCCTTCTTTTTTTTTTTTTTTAATATTAGTGGGTGGATTCTTGTTAGAATTCCATAGTATAATACTAAAAAAAGATTTTATACTATTAAACTATTTAAATTGAAAATTATAGAGATGTTGGTAAGGTCCCATAGTAGGACACTACTATCTACAATATATTTTACTATTTTGTATTCAAGAGTTAATTACTAAACAATACTCATTAAAATTGGCCAACTCCTTGAATTACACAAAAGAAAAGACAAAAAAAAAAAAAAAAAAAGTTCTGTACGATTGATCTAATATTGTACGTTGGTCCAAACTCTTTCATAAATGTTATTACTTTTAGCTATTCCTAAACTAAACCTATAATGCATTTTATTATTTGGGTCAAATTATTCCAACTTCGTATATAGTAATTCCAAAGCCTCGTCCCACAAAATTCACCATTTTTCCACCCTTGAAAATGATTTTTACGACTTTAGTGATAATTAAAAAAAATTAAATCCTTGAAAAAAAATCATATACTATACACTATCTTATTAAAAATAACTAAATTAATCAGACATTGCTAAAAGGGCCCAACTTTTGTAAGCTTGACATAATCATCCCTTGCGTTTATTTGTGATAACTAACATAGAATACTTTCTCCTACAATTCAATCTTTTAAGTATTTGGAATCAAATTAACAAGAAAAATAGTTGTTTCTCAAAATTTGAATGCTCAAGTTCAATATTAATTAACGAAAATGAAAGTTTTTACAAATGCAATGAGTGTAAAATATGTTTCCAACATCAAGAATCCACAAATACTTAATAAGAAAACATAATGGCTAAAAAGTAATGTCTCTAAAAAAATATTTCTTTATCTATTTATTAAAGCTATTGAATTTTCCAATAAACTGATCCAATCAATAGTATGAATTTGATTACCCATATAACTACCCAAAAAAAAAAAAAACGAAGAAGAAGAACAAAAACAGGGTTTTTGTTTTTATTTTTATTTTAAAATCAAAATCATAAAGTTTTTATTTATATTAGATTCATCTTAAGAAAATCTAACACGTGCTTAAGACAGTGAACAGAAAGACAATATACAATGTAGGTTGTTGGCCATAGAGATAGAGAGGAACAATCATAATTGCAAAAAACACCATTTTTATTTATTCTCTTGAGAAGGGGTCCCACCACACTGTAAACTCTGTCACATGTCAATATAATTATGCAAAACTATATCATTATATATGTTATCTTATCAAAGAGGGGAGGCCCCAAGTATCTTAAAAAATCTTCGTATTAATCATATTCTAGTTTTTCACTTCATGTCAATATATAGTTTCAGCATATAATTCATCTTATCTAACTGATTCAATCTCATTAAATCCTTTTATTAGATGGACCCATCCACAATCCCTAAATAAACATTAAATTATGAAAATTAATTTGAATTATTAATAACGATGCTCCATCTTACATAATTATATGTTTTAAATTAGTTGAAGTATTTGTTCATTTATTTATTAAAGTATTAGTAAAATCATACTCTATATATATCATTGAAGAATAGTCTTTTGTTTCTTATAAAATATAAATAGTCTTAGTATTGAAGTAATTTGTGCCCTGGTGTGGGGCCTTGTGGCATCTTGGCCATAAGTCGAGGATTCTATGATTAAATTGTATTTTACTCATTATAAAATAATATTTTATAAAACATATGACGAAATTTAAAATTATTATCTAAATATTCAAACATATTTTCAAATATCATTATCAGAGCATAATCCGTCTGGACAATCCATCCATAATAAACAAAAATAATTTCAAACATAATGTTCCACTT
Source organism: Scutellaria galericulata (assembly GCA_946896805.1). Taxonomy (NCBI): domain Eukaryota; kingdom Viridiplantae; phylum Streptophyta; class Magnoliopsida; order Lamiales; family Lamiaceae; genus Scutellaria; species Scutellaria galericulata. The sequence continues at coordinate 18,587,672 of OX335793.1, forward strand.
TAAGAGGGCAAAATGCCATCTAGCTAATTGAGATTAAAAGAAAAAAAGAAAAATATAACCAACAAATATCTATAGTTCTTTCTAAGAAGATCAAAATTCTATTGTTAGAAGGCAACAATCATGGTTTATTTTGATTAATTGTGACGAACTAAGTAGGGCCAAACACTACTAGAAATTAAGTATAAAAATAGATATGAAAATATTCGTTTCTAATCACAAAATATGAATCTATAAAGTATATTAATGGTGGATTTAAAATGGAATTCTCAGTCAATAACACTAAAATATTATTAGTTGCTAAATATTATAGACATAATTAAGTTTAAGTTGATAGTATTTTCATGATCCATTAATAATTTTATACTGAATTACTCTATACTAAATTGGAGATGTATTGTGTATGTCTCTAATGTTTCATTACTAATGGAAATTAGTGCATTTATAACCTTAGCACTTTTAGTGATGAATTCTAACCTTCATTAAATTTCATCTTTAATCCACACATTTCTTATAGTGAAATATGCTCCTAAATTTTCCAATTTTAACCTTTTTAGTAATTTTTAGAATGTCGTTATTGTCATTATTCATTAATCTTGTCCCACCATCAACACCTTTTATTTTTTAAATGAAGTTACTGAACAATTATTTTTGTTAATTATTTTTTTACTTTTATTTTTAACAAGTTATTACTAAAATTAAAGTGTTTTTTTTTTCCTAAATTGAAGTCAATATTACATTAATGTGGGAGATAATTTTATTAGTGATTGATTACTAGTTAAATATCGTAAAATATAGGAAAAAAATCGATAAATTTATGTACCAATATTTTCTCCGATATTGATATTTCCACTATATTTTCTTAAAACTAAGTTATCGATATTTCCATCGAAATCGAAATTTTTACAATGCAAAGTATATTCCAAAAAGATTAATTATAAACAACTTGTGGATGATTTTCATGACGTGCATGACAGATATTCTAAACTATAGTGGATTAATGGTGAATATTGATATACTACATTTTGGTGCAAATTATATGTAACGAATATTTAATCTTTTACATTTTGATTTTTTGTCCACTTATTAATTACATCTAATTTTGGCTTTATCCCGGGAGACATATATTCTCCTTTTAATTTATTGCACATGACATAATAATTCAAATTTATTTATTCAATTTATTTTTAATCTTATAAATTTGTTGATTTATTCAGTTTGTCTTCATTTTTAATTTGTTAAAAAACCTTGATTATATATGGAGATAATTTTAATTTTGATCCTTTATATTTTAATTTTTTCTAATTTTAATCAGTTTTTTATCAAAATTTTCAAAACCGTAGACTTGACTGTTGGAATTTGGCTAATACTTTAGAATCCTAGCGGCCACGCCAACAATTTTGAAAATTTCGATCAAAATTAGAAAACAAATATTTGTCAGACCTTAAATACAAGACCACAATCGGTCATCGATCGTGTGTGATATATATATATATATATATATATATATATATATATATATATATAGTTTGAATATATTTACCGTGACAAGATATTTTGTCATGATTTATGTTTCCATTATTAGGGTAATTAATTGTACACTCATTTTGGCATCAGTTTCCCAAATCGTGCGGGTAATGATTTGTAGTGGTGCTCTGTGGCCCTATTTTCTTTCCTTTCATTCTTAGATTTCAAGATCTCATACAGTGTTACACAAGTTAAACCCATCTTCCTTCCCCCCCCCCCCCCCCCCGTTCATCTCATCATATCTATCTAGAAAAAAATAATGTAGTATGGTTTTCAGATATATTTTTAATGATTAATATATCCTTTGATGTTGCTCTGATGTGTTTGGTAATAAGACATTGATCATAATATCTATCTATATATAAAAATAAAGAAGTTGGTAATAATTTCAAATTTGTCATTTTCCCTCCCAAACTATCAACCAATAGAAAAATAGAAAAAAAAATTTAAATAACTTTTAAGTGTCTTATATAGAATAAGTTTCACATATATCTTACACAATAAACTATCTTATAATATATATATAAGAGTAGAGATAAAATAAAATAAGCTATTTTAAATGATATGATTATATTTTAATGAAATAATGAAATTTAAACATTGTAAAAAATTAAAAATTTTGAAAATTAGTTTATAATTTTAATATATAAATGTGGAAAATAGTTTTAAAATCTAAATTTATTTTATGAAGGGTTGTAAAATGTTTAAAAGTTTGAAACTATTTTAAAAAATATTAAAATAATAATAAATCTGAAATTAATATATTATTATTATTATTTTTAATAAGGTTGTGAGAATAAGTCTAACAATCTTAAATTAGCAAATAAAATTTAAAAATTAATTCAAATATATATGTAATATTAATTGTGTAAGATATAAAAATCAATAAATTGAATAAAAATATTTGATAAAATTTATTCAAAATTATTTCAAATAAATAGATATAATTAATCTAAATTTTTTTTAAAAAAACTATAATATGTTCCCAAAAAATCTGAAAAAATGGTTTAAAAATTTTAAGAAATATTGTTTTAAAATTTAAAATTAATTTGAAACCTAAATTTATAAATATAAACTAATTTTTTTTGGAATAAATATAATGCTTTTTGAACAAATCCATCTAAAAAAGAATGCAGAAAATTATTTATAAATTCTGAAAATAATTATAAGATATAAATGAACGAAAATATGAACAAAACATATAGTAAGTATAATTATTAATCACTTCTTAATCATTCATAAATTAAAACTCACAAACACAAAATTATTATTATATTATATTCAATTTTATTTTCATATTTAATTGTTGAATATTGATGTTATCAATAAAAAAATACGGATTTTTACAATTTCGAAATAATAAGATGCCGTGAATAACCTTTTAATATAACAACTTTATTATATTATTGCAAATCGTATATATTATCATAATACATAATAAACCGCACATCGCGCGGGTGTACTACTAGTTTAAACTAAACATAAACCTGGTCTTTTGACCAAGTGATTCGAACCTTCATATTATTAGCTGTGGGAGTTAATAATCGGACTCGAGTCAAAGAATTGTTCATATAGACTCATGACCTTATTTCATACATGATATAATATACAATGTTGGGATTAAAAGTGAATTAAGTAAATGTGATGGAAGTTAAGAGATAAATTCCAATTTTAACTCCTAATAACTTTTCACTCACTAAGTCTACAGATGCAGATTGAGGATTATGAAAGAACCAAAATTGTATTCTCACTCACGCCAATGACTTGCGATGCCCTGTTTGTGGAATACATGATGAATCCGAGAGACATTTCTTCTTCGAGTGCTACGCTTCTCAAAAGGTATGGATGGAATGCTATAAGTGGTTTGGTGTCTCAACTGTTATTCACTCTAATCCCCTAATCAACTTGATCGTTCACTGCCATATTTTAAGGGGTAAGAGTTGGAAGAAAATGGTTGCATCCTTTTGGCTCTGTGTGGTTTGGGTTTTATGGAAAAGTAGAAATGCTTTGATTTTTGGGGGAGAAGAATTTTCGATAGAAAAATTTGTTAATGAGATGAAAGCTAGACTTTGGAGTTGGATTTATGTAAAAGAGGTAGGTTGTACTAGATTTTCATTTAGAGATTGGTCTAATAATCCGAGACTAATCATAGCATGTTAGCTTGTTGTGTGATGTTCTGTATTTGGGTATTTTTGATACCATTCATGTGGCTCTAATAAAAATAAATTCTATTTGACCGATAAAAAAAAAAAAAAAAGAACCAAAATTACATATAATACACTAATAAAAATAATTGAGTTGTGATACATGTTGGATTTTCTTTTGACTTCCATCCAAACATACAACTAGGAAGAACATCAAAACATATAGGTGATGTTTGTTTCGGGTTTATGTAGAATTGGGGAAATCCGAATCTTGAAATCCTGCGATTTGTAAATAAAGGTGAATAGTTAAAATCTGTGTTTGTTATGAGATTTTATAGGGTAGGATTATTACTGTAGATGTCAAATCAATGCTGGAAAAATTAATAAATGTAATATTATATTATTAGTTGATGTAATGATTAAATAGAGTAGGATTTTGATAGATTTCATAATCCTTGTTTGTTTAAGGATTTACATCAAGAATTTGAGATTTTAAAATCTCAAATCCCGACCAGCCAACACTAATCCAAACATCACCATAGTGATTACAACCTTGTAGAAAATTCGATAATTTGCATTTTTTTTGCTGCAAAGGCATATCCATTTTTTTCTTCATTCGTCATATTGATAATGTAAGTAATTGAGAAAACTATTACAGTTGATTTTATAACATATTGAGTTCTTACAAAAATATTTGAAATTTGATAAATATGGGATTAAATATTAATCTATGCTAGCTCCTGTTTATTTTGAGATGGCTCATTGTTTAGTTGCTCTTTTGAAGTATTTTTATAATTCTTCTCACAGTTGAACGAAATTTCTTTTTAAAAATTTATTATCATAACCTATTTTTATTTTTTGTTGAAATGTTTGCATTAACAAGTGTTTTTAACTCAGTTTTTCTTTTTTCTTTTTTTTTTTAGAAGAATATCTTTAATAGTTGTATAATTTTATTTCAAAGAACAATAAAATTGATCTATCAGTTATGGAACGCAACAACTAATTTAATTTAGACGAGAACATATTATATCATGGTTCAAATTTATTTGAATTGTTATCACATTCTAATAATTGTATGTAAATTTAAACATTAGTCAAAATTGACTCGAATTTGAACCGAAACTCTTATAATTATTTCTAAACTCCAAGATTTGTCAAACAAAAGGAGATCTCAGTGATTAATTTCAAGTCGAATATCATTTTTTTAATAATTCATTTTCTTTTGTTTTGAGAGGTTACGTTGTCCATTATCTATTACTACCTCTGTCCCGCTCAAATTTACACAATTTCCATTTTCGTCCGTCCAATTCAGATTTGCACACTCCAAAAATGTCAAATAAAATGTATAAAATTGCCCTTTACTATTCAACATTTACACTAAAAAAACAGTTTTTTCTTAACTTCTGTGCTCGTCCCTACGTGCAAATATGAGCGGGACAGAGGGAGTATTAATTAGAATAAATGCTAAATTAATTAGGTTGATGGCATCTTATCACACTTTCAATTTTTCAATAAGAAAAGTCCACATTTCTTCAACAAAAAAGAAAGAAAAAGAAAAGTCCACACACAAACATATATATGTGCTTAACTAAAACAAATCTATGAGTTTCACATGAAGGAAAAAGGCAAGAAATAAATGAGTTATTACATTTCAACTTTGAAATATCCAATATAATTCAAATCATTTATTTTATTTGTTTTGTTGCATCTTATATTTAATTTTATCAACGATGTCATGTTTATCTCTAAAACAACCATTTATTAACATGGTAAAATACCATATTACCTTATACATATGTAATATTGAAGTGTTAAAAGTTGTATTTATCTAGGCATATAAGAGATCTTAATTATGTGAGAAACGTCAAACTAAATATTACATTACATCTGAATCCAATATTACATTTATTGTTTTATCTAATATTTTATTTGTGTATATCATACTTATACACGTAGAGTGTGTATAATTTCTTTTTGGTATAGACCAATAATTTAAAAACTATTTTATATGTATTCTTCGATTATTCTATTTGTTTGGAACGGGGTAGGTAAGTAGGTAGAGGGAGAGTGTGACACATAACATATGTAAAACACTTAAAATGTTCTATTATATCACGTTAATTCATGTCATAACTACGTATATTTGTGTAATAATACTGTTATATCAATAACGATGTATATTATCAGTACAATAAAAAAAATTAAAATATGATAAGCTCATGGTAATTTAATATACAATAATACGTAAACAAATGCATCAGAAGAGGAAACACTATACTATTAATTGACTAAAACAAAAAAATAAAATAGACGATTCTTTAATTAGCACAAGATAGAAAATAATATCCCAAAAATCACCAAAAAGAAAGAAAAAAAAATCATGTATACATATATTCTATCATTAAGTAAAATTAATATAATTCCAGATTACTCTAAAAAAAAAAGTTATAATTAAATTAATCAGAAGGACAAATCCATGAGGCGAGTGTAGTACCTTCAGGACCAGAAGTGCCAACATTTTCCATACCTTTCTCTGCAAGATTCAAATTGTATCCACTCAAATTCTGTGAATCGCCACTGTTAATGTTCCCATCAAATCCAGCCATATTTTCTTCAACCCCATCATTGTTTCTCACTGTTTCCCCACTTTTCCATGCCCTATTCAGATTTTCATCATTGTTCCTCACTGTTGCTGTTTCCCGGCTCAACAGCCCACTCAGATTCCCGAAATTCATCGACGAATTGGCCCCCAATTGGAGCAGTGATGGCTGCTGCTGAATGCTGTGGTGCTGTATGTTGAAGAGGTGGTCTGTTGACGGTTGGAAATTGTTGGGATTATTCGATGTGGAAGCTCCGCCGCCGCCAATGGTGGTTGTCGGCGCGATCATGGTGGAGTTGAGCAGAGGGGGGGAGGAGGAGAATGGGGAGAGCACCTTGTGGGCGGCGGGCCGGAGTGGGTAGAGCGGGCCGAGAGTGTCTAGATGGGAGCCCGATCTCAAGGCCGACGCGGCGGAGAACAGATCCAGCCGCCGTGAGTAGGGAGAACCGGAGAATGGGGCGGTGGGGATTCCGGTGAACTCCTGCACCATTTGCCGGAAATTGGTGGTGTCCGTCGTGAGGACGGTGGTTGGGGCTCGCCGTGAGGCCCGGGTTCGCTTCTTCGGGTTCTTAATCGCGTTCGGCTGCGGCTGCGGAGCCCGGGCGGCGTCGGAGGAGGACGGGCCGGGGAATGGAGCGGTGGGGAGAGATTGCGATTGCGTGTTTGCGAGATTGGGATAGGGCTGATCGGATCTTAATCCTCGAGACCAAATCAGATCGTGATCGTTGGTATATTGGGTGGACTGATCGAGATGGGGGTCGAAGAAATTGGGGTTTTGATGAGAGAGAAAGGGTGGCTGTGGAGCAGAGAGAGAGGGGAAATGAGGAGAGGGATTGAGGAAGGAGGAAAGAGAATCTGGTCTGGAATCGAATTCCTGATCATCTCCGCCACTGGAGGACTGCATACTCCCACTGTTTCCAGAATCCATATATGAGCAAGCTTTTTAGAGAGAGAAAGCGAGGAAGTTGAGAGAGAGAGACAGTAATGTTTGCAAAAGGGGGAAAAGAGATGAATCAAAAATTGCATGAAAAAGGTGAGATCAAATCGTTCAAAACAGACAAAATCTCTCAAAGTTGCAGCAAAGGTGTGATCAATTGAATTCTCATACCTGCAGAAAGTAGAAAGAGAGAGAGTAGGGTTTGGAGGAGAGAAAAAGGGGTGGAAAAAAGGAGAAAGAAGAGAAGAAGAAAGGTTAAATAAGTGGTGGCTCAGAAAGAAAGGCAGTTAAAATGAAAAGTAGAGAGAGAGAGAGAGAGAGAGAGGGTGGTGGGGTCGCCATGGGAGGAGAGGAAGGAAGCTGCCGGTAGGTGGCGACGGGTCAAACTCAAACACACACAACACACACACTGAAAGTGAGAGAAAAATTGTTGGCCAGTTTGATGTTGAGTGTGAAAGCAAGGAAAAGGATTGAGAGAGAGGGAGGGAGAGGGGTTAATAATAAATAAATAAATAATTAATTAATTAATTAATAATAATAATAGAATAAAGAAGAAGGAGGAGGAGGAGGAGGTTAATGAATAAAGTATAGGTGGTTAGGCTAATAAGGGATTAAAGGTAGGTTAATAACATAGTTGGTACCGCCGTCGCCGTATGCAGCACCGCCTCCGCCACCGGCATGTTTATTTCCACCTCTTAATGATACTGTATTGTATGAGAATATATTAAAGTAGTACACCTATTCGATGCTTTTTTTTTTTTTTAATTATCTTATTATTCCACCCCTAAGAATCTTACCTCGTTTTTTTTGCTTATTATCATGGGTTAGATTCATTACTTAACATCTATATATAAAATATTTACATAAATGATGAATGCTTCGTTTAAAAAAAAAAGAAAAAGAAGAAGAAGATAATTGAGCTCAAACATTCAAATCCATTATATAAATTAATTATAAACAATCTTTTCTATGGTTATAAATTAAATAGAATCTTAGTGTTAAGATATAGGCTGATCAGCATTTATCTCGAAATTACTAATTAATTGTAAGTTGAAGAATTATTAACTGAAAATTTTCACTAGTTAAGACTGTTAAGTAAATAAATAAATAAATTAGCTTAAGTTGATAAAAGTTTTTTTTTTTTGTCCTAAAAAATATCTATTTTGTTTTCAAGGGCAAACATTTGTTATTTTTTTCCATAAGAATAATAGTAAAAATTATGTATTAATTATGGAAACAGAGTTATAATAAAAATAAAAATAAAATTGTGTAAAATTAAAGTTAAAGCCGCGTATAATGCAAAACAATAAAATTTTTGGACAATGATTATGTGAACATATTTGTGCTATTTTCATAGTTTTATTGTGAAGTAGTAATTATAAAATGGGGAGGACTAAAGACACAACTCTAACTTCTAAGGGCACAACACCAATTTAAAAAAAAAAAAAAATCCAATTTTACCCCTAAGGTTGTTGAACTAGTTCCGTTCGGCCGACCAAGATGGCCGAACGGGCTTCATGGTCGGTGTGCGCCTGCACGACGGGTGACGGGTTGCGTTTTTTTTTTTACGTTAAATCTTTTAATATTTTGAAGATTGTAATGCCAACAAAATGACGAACATTCCATAAATTTGTTAAATCGTATGAAAATCATAGCAAAAAACGAAAAAAAAAACGATTGAACCGGATCAATTTCGTTCGGCTACTGTTGGCCGAACACATAGAAGAGTGTTCGGCCACCACGGCCGAACATCTTGAAGCCTGTTCGGCCATCTTGGCCGAACACCTTAAAGCCCATTCGGCTATCTTGGCCGAACGAAACTAGTTCAACAACCTTAGGGGTAAAATTGGAATTTAAAGAAAAATAAAAATTGGTGTTGTGCCCTTAGAAGTTAGAGTTGTGCCTTTAGTCTTCCCCTTATAAAAATTATTTTTGATTTCGACTCGTTTAGAAAATAAAAATAAAAAATTCAATTGATTTACAACTTGATATATATTACAAATTGCATCTGCTGATGGGAGTACTGGTAAGAAATGCAAAGAGTGACGGTACATTTGTATTAATTCAAGGAAGTAATTGTGATTTTAAAATCATAATTAATAAATTAATAGGATTAACAAATAGGTAAATAAATTTTTTTAATGAATCCAATACTGTCGACAAATACTCTAGCGGACAATTTTTCCAAATAGGTTATAACAAATTATACTTTATTTTTCGATAAAATTTTTGTTATCGACCATTTCTACTTGGGAAATTAAAAATAACACACATAAATATAAATCTCTGTATATTAATGTTGACCAATTCAAGTCAAAAATTTATGAAGAAAAAAGTCGAAGAAAATTATTGAGATCAACATCTCTCGAAATCATTTTTCATCTCTGAATCACACTAGTAAATTAGAATTACAGAATGAGCCCCCACCCAATTCATATTATTTTATTATTAAATTAAGATGGAATATTTACATCCAAATTTTTTAAATGAAATTGGAGAGACAATTTTAAAAAGAAATTCGCTACAACGACAATAATATTGGTAGAGCCATTATTATTTCCTGCCCTATTTTCTCATCTTTGTTGAACTGTGACGTATGTGGTGGTCTATAAAGAAATTAAATTAAATTAAATTAAAGAAATGTGTACATATAATTGAGTCCAAACTTAGCTGCTACACATGTTTGAATATCCCCCCACAATCTTCACATTTTATTCTTTCATATCTCAATCCCCATATTTTAATCGAGGCCTCATTCATTTCCCTTTCTCAAATTATTCAGAATTATAAACCACAATTTGGATTGATTAGTTCAACCACATTTCTGTTAGCTGCAACTATAAAATAACCTCTCTCTCTCTCTCTCTCTCTCTCTAAACTAATGTAGGAATATTATTAAAATCAATAAAACAGGTTCAAAACCAGATCAATTTGAGACACTTCTATATTTAATTAAATGTAGAGTGTAATTAAGTCCAATTGTTCCTATTTGGGGGTGGCAAATTTTTTTTTTTTTTTTAATGTATTAATTGGAGATCTTTTGTTAACCTAAATGAGCCAAATTTAGGTTTGATTCCAAGCTCAATAATTTTATTGTGTCGAACTTAAATTTGAGCATAGTGAAATTTGGTGTGAAAACTTGCTAAAATGTTCATTAACCAAGCCTGCAAGTATATAAACAAACATGTTCACGAGTCTTCTCGATCATACATATTAAGATATCAAGTTATAAACCTAACTATTTATGAGGGCTAGCTAAGAATTTTAATTAAGGAGCTCAAATTCTTAACTTTATGAATTTATCAAATTGAACTCGAGCTTGTTTAGCATGTTAGTTATTTTTTTTTCTTTAGTGGAATAAACCTCGAGCACAACCTTATATTAAAACTCAAAGCGAGTTTAAACCCTTACTATTTTAATTGATTCGATCATATTGTATCCATAATTAAACAAGTTAAAAAATTCGAACTCAATCTACTATATAATTCTATGAGACAAAGTCACAACCCATCAGATCTCACATCATTCAAATCAATTTTTACAAGTAAATTTTTATTTTATCAATTCTCGATTATGAAACAACGTAAAATTCGAATTTTAAGATAATCTCACAAGAATCATAATTTGTTGTCTCTTGAATTTGACGTGTCACATTATCAAGAGTGGTAGTAATATTGTATTCCCTGTGGTATGTTTATTGGCCAACCCTATCAAATCCCACCTTTAAAGATCCGAATTCCTTGACATGATTTTCAAGGAATATTTGAAATTTGCGGCTATTTTTATTCCCTTATTTTTTTTCCTAATTTTTATATTTTCTTGTACTAATTAATTAAAAACATTTGGTATGCGTCACAATTTATAAAAATACTTATTTTGATCCAACAATTTGTCATTATTCACTTTGGCTAATGAAGTGTATCCATCCTTGCTCATTTTTGTGCTTTCGATTGAACGATCATATCTATCTAAAATCAACACTGATTTATTAAAACCATAAATATCTATTTACAGAAATGTTAGTTTCACATGGAATATGACTGATGTAACAATTCAAAATCTCACTCTCAATACCTTGTAGGTATCACATGACATATCCATTAATCTGATATTTAAAGAAATTTAATACATAACATGTATTAAAAATAATAAAATATCAGATGAAACACTAAAGTGTAATAATATGTTTTTGATCATATATTAACTTGTAATATATATTAATGACATTAATCATTTTCAACTAGTTTGTAGCATTGGTCTTGATTTAAGATTCAACAACTCTTACCAAATAAATGGTTTAGGGAATTCATAACATACTCCCACATAAGAGTGAGAAATTTATTATTTGGTCCATCAATTTATTATTTATATAAACAATTATTATTTCATACCAGACATAAAGATTCATTGGATTCTTGTTAGTTAGAAAGACTATTTTATTTTCATGAATTATAAATCATTACGAGTAACATATCACTATAACACTGCTGACAGTTGGTCTTTAGGCACAACGGATGAACAATAATTAAAAAGATTTTCAAGTTTGGTATTTGGTGAACTAAAAAGTCTATAACGTGTTGTAGCTCCTTTTATTATTTATTTATCATTTTTTTTTTTTCTTTCTTTTTTTTACCTGCTTAGTCTTCCAACATGCAAGCAAATCCAAAGCAATGTTTGGGTATTGCCAATTAAAGTTCTTTCTTTTTTTTTTTTGGGCACAAAATTTTCGAAATTTAGAACTTTTCCAATATAGACTTCGATCTTAGCACTTTGCCACATGAACTTTACAACTTCGTTACACTTTACCATCTCATAATGTCCGAAAGCAGAATTCCAAAGACGTGATGAAAATCCATTGCAATTAAGAAAGCAACAAACGGGAAGCCCGTAAAAATCTCAACCATCTTTGCTAGAAACGTTGAAGCCTAACATAGCAAAGTGTGAAAAGTATTATGATGTGAGCTGAGAGTGTATAGGAGAAATACCAGAGGGGTCCAATTTTAGGAAAGGGTCGACTCATTGTCAGGATGTAGCATAATGAGCTTGGCAAAGAGCTGTTGCAGCCAAAAAAACTGAACATAAAACAAATGGGGATTAGCATTCTTCTAAATCAAGTATCAATCCAAAATCTTCTCATGTGAAGCTTGAACTCATTGTTAATTTTCTGGAGTCTGAGCTGAAGAAACTCTTCATTAGCTGACATGGATATTCCTCAGCCATAGGTCTGGAAAAAGGAGATTCTGGATTAGTAAATGACAGGATTTTTGGGTTTTATGTTTATCTAAACTGATTATAAAGAGATTAAAATAACATGATCCCTGGATTCTAATCATGAGAAAGCAAATAGGTCAGCTGGTGATTCTTGGATCCTGTATTTAATAAGAACAACTCGAATTTGTAAATCTTAGAAGCCTGACTAGTGACAAGCAGAGAATCGTTTCTTGGAACACTGATGTTTGATGCCTGGAATAAATGACAAATTCATGATCAATGTTTTATACGCATCAATTTGTTATATAGCATGCCTCTTGATCTCCGACAGGATACTGTATATGTTAGGCAGAGTGAAAAAGATTCAAAAATATATTTAGGTGTGTGTGTGTGTGTGTGTGCAGAGCTGGCCGATTGCATGAGAGATTTCCGGATATCTTATCTTAGAAGAATTCTAATGGCAAAACTCAATTCGACAGGTGAGGAAAAGGATGTATGGTTGAACAATCTCCTAAACTCAAAGACGAGTGACAAAGGATACATGCAAGCCCTATTATAAGCAAATCTTCGAGCAGTCTTGAATAGAACAAACAATAAAGGAGTAAAGTTAATTACCCTGAGGGCTTGACTCCAATTTCTTTATGGAGCACGTTTCGCCTCTCCTTTACCAGTCATTGATGAATATATATCTCCAACTTCATCTAAATAAGGAGCAACAAATTTCTCAAAGAAATTCTTTTCTGTCATCCTACACAGAGTTGTAAAATTAGGCCACCTCGAGATCAAATTTTTGGCTTCCAAGATTCCCAAAACTTGCATCCTCGGCTTATACCATCTTTCAATGCTGTGACAAAGCGACGTAGGGTTGTTAACAATACACGAAACATCATACTTCCCACTAGCAAGCATAAACTCTTTTATTTTCATCATTTTCTCTGCTGATATCGAAAAGACCGGTGGAGCCTGCCTAAACGCTCTCAAAATGTCTTCTTCAGAAAACCCGATATCCCTAAAAGCCTGCAATTTCATCTTCCAAGTCTCCTCACTCATTGAACTAACTCCACGAACGGCGTGGATAAACATTTTTGAACCCCTACTTACCCCCATTTCATCAGCCTTATATACACTAGTTCTCATACTTTGAGGATCCCTCAACACAAACCTCGGAAAATGATAAACAAACTTAATGATCTGATCCAAGGGTACGCCACAACTACACAAGAATTCAATATTAGGCACCAAAGTCTTGTCTAAATCGTTCGTTAGGTACCAACCAGAAATCCTTAACAAATTAGCCACTTCAGCATCAGACCCAACCAAACCTTTTAAGATAGATAACGAACAGATGATAGATTTCATGCTACGACGCAGAATCCATGGATCATTTGAAATTAAATCTGCAACCTCATTTTTAGAGCAGCCCAAACCTAGTAAAATCTGGACTTTAGGCTTAATGGTTCTCTCAAGACTAGAAGTGAGAAACTGAGATTTAGATTTCACGAGCTTTTCCAATTGGGATTCCGAAAAGCCACTCTCTTTCAGGAAAGAAAGTATTGATTCAGTATTTTCTTGGTTTTTCAGACTGGTTAAAGAAGGCGAGAAATGGTGTTTTTGTAGCAAAAGTTCATCAATTGCAGTAGGAATTTCCAAAGGCTGTTTTTTCGTGGAAGTAGAGAGAGCAATGTGGGATTTGCAGAATACATAAGAATTCTTCGAAAATAAATCGATAAACTTTCTACGCAGATGTACAGAAATCATGATGAACAAATTGCAAATTTTCTATACAACTGGTGAATTTTTAGCAGGGAAATTCACTTGCCTGCGAAACGGGAATTCTTCTCTGCAAGAATCGATTGCGAAATAGGAAAATATGAACTGAAGTTGCGAGGTCGACCACTTTAGGGCTTAGGGTTTTTGAATGAGGAAGAAAAACTGATGTAGGAGGGAAAAATCAATACACAGAATTGGGCTTTTATGTCCATTTTGTAATGGGCCTCACTATTACAATATTAAACTTCACGGCCCACTTAGATATTAAAATAACAATTATAAACGATATTTACAGTTTTTGTTATTAATTAAAAAAATATTAACACTAGAAAAAATAACTCTTAAGAAATTTGGTATAGTTAATATAAAAGATTGAAAATTCGCAAATGTTAATTGAGATGGTGAATATGAATGAACAGTTGGATCCCAGTTAAAACACAAATAATTTTTTTGAACCAAAAACACAAATAATTAAAAAGTATTAAACCTCTATAATACAATTAAATGAAGATTTGGAAGGAGCAGTATATTTATCTCATCCTAAAGTGTTTATGTCACTAATCAATGTCATTATTTATTAAATTTATTTATTTCATATTTCTCAAAATCTTAATCATATAACACCGAGGATCATGTATAGTATGTATATATTGATATCATTTGATACATGATAATTATTTTGTAATATTAGATTAAACACACTCCATTATGACATTAAGATATTACTAGTTAACACATAGTGCGTATTAAAAAAAATATAGCAATGGGGATGAAGATCAAATGTAAATAGGAAATTTGGAATATAAAAAATTTAGATTAATCGACAAATTCAAAATATTATGTGTTGCCTAATATTTCACTCTCACATACACAAACTTATTAACTTAGTTATGTAGAGTAAATGAGAATAATTTAATTTTTTCTCCAAAATTTCCTAATCTTATAACCTCAGACTCAGAGATCATGCCTATGTTAGATATAATTTGATATATATCACATACGATAATTATTTTGTAATATTAGATTAAACACATTAGTGAAATTAATGGCCTTATATGTATATGCATATTAAATGATATCACTAATTGATACGAGTGTGTATTAAAAAAATAATAATAATAAGATGAACATCAAATTAATAAAAGATCATAATTAAAAAAAAGGTTTAGATCAATCAACAAATTCAAATTATATTTGCCGACAATTACGTCTTTTAATCAAAAAGCTTAAATTAATCTACAGAAGGGATTGTTATATATGATGAGATCGCAGATCACCTAACATTGTTTCTTCCTTTCCACTTATATTTATTATTCAACCTAAAAAATACCCAAATTTTGAATATTAAAGTTATTTAACTTTTAAAATAAAAGGGAAAAGTAACATATTTAATTAAGACCTTTGAGATTTGAATTACCTAAAATTTCGCAGTACAGAGACATATCTCCATCTTTTCATCCTCACTTGATTATTGCTCCATGTTACTTTCTCTATGCACTCACCACTTTCAATGTAAAAATTTTAATTACTAAAGTTTAATCTTTTAAACTTAGAAAATTAACTAAACTAGAAACTTTGGTTCTCTCTCTCTCTCCTCCAAATAAGAAATGTTATTTGTTTTTGGAATTATTTAAGAATAATTTCATCCTCTTAACTACTAAATAGTATAAGATTTATTATTTTCAAGAAAATAATTACCTGTGAAATATTATAACGTTTTGAATTTATCAAACATCACATCTCAAAGCGAGCTAAACATACGGTTTAAGGTTAATATACCAAAAATATAAATTCTGTTTTTCATAACAAAATCGAATTTAGAAATACAGGATTCATACAAACAAAAAAACACACGTTTCAAAGAAAAGAGCAAAAAAAGCTGATGAGACTAATTGGAAGAAGCCAATGCCTTTTGAAATAGTATACATGTTTGGGGGTTTTGAAATGAGAAATTTGTTGTTATATACAGAAATTAGTACACTTTCAAGTTCCAACACAGAAGAAAACATACAAATAATTTAACATTGAAAACCCCACAAAATTAGGATTTCCTAAACACCAAACTCTGATACAAGCCACTGATTTTAGCATCAACTCTGAACTGAACTGTGTCATAAAAAAACAAAGAAAATTTATTCTTATATAATACCATTAAAAACAGTAATTTTCCTTTTTTTTAAGAAATAAAAAAAAGACCTTTAATTCATCTCCAACATCATCATCATCATCTCTTCCAACTTCTGGTTCTTGAAATCTTCTCTTGAACTCCTCCAACAACCCCAATTTCCTTACCAATTTGACATGAAAATCGCGACAAATCCGTCGATGATCTGATCTTCACTTCTTCTTCTTCTTCATGTTCACTTTCATCTTCTTCTTCCTCCTCCTCTCTCTCCTCCAACCAGCTCTTCGCCGGAGCTGATCGACACCGCATAAGCAACAAAGCATTAGGCGGCGGCGCCGCCACCTCCGCCGCCGCCGATCGATCATCATCATCATAACAAGGCCTAATCACATTTCTCCCACTGCTTTCTCCACCTCTGATCATCTCCTTACTCAGATTATTATTACTATCTTCTTGCAAGATCATAAACCACTTAGAAAACACAGCTCTTGACCCTTGACCATCACCATCCTTAGACACTCCACTATCATCTCGATAAATAGTGACGTCATCTTCATCTTCTTGGTCGTCATCTTCTTCATCATCATCGGATGTGATCACGGAGCTAGGGATGGCGCCAAAGCAGCCAAAATCGAAGCGAATGTTGCGTAAGCATGTCAAGAACTGCATCACATCTTTCTTGAATCCAAGTGCTTCAATCCAGGCACCTTTCTTCTTGACTTTCCTGCTGTTATGCATCCTCTCAATCTCCTCCATTACAGACTGCCAGTTCTTGCAAGAGCTCGGCTTCGTCCCCACCTTGATCTGCCCAGCGCAGGTGACTTTGGGGGAGGTGGGCTCTGATATATCCGTTGTATTGTTGTTGTTCTTTGTTTTGGCCCACAATGAGGGGCTGCCATGGCCGCCTCTGTTGCTGGACTTTTTCAGGTGGCGGCGGTGGTGGCGCGTGGAGGAGTCCGGCAGCCTTGCCGGGCTGCAGATGGGCTTCGGCATCAGAGATAGGCGACTTCTAGAAGGGAAACAGACTAGTAAATCAGCAGATGGAGGGCCGCCTTTGCATTGGCCTCTAGTTTTGATCATGGTGGATTCTTCTTCTTCTTCTTCTTGTTCTTGATTGATCTACTTTTAGTATGTGTGTTGTTGTTGTAGATCTGATGAACTGTACAATGTTTCTTTAATCTGTTTTGGTTATTGTTTTGAGTTTGGATGTGCAGTAGTTTTGAAAGAAATGAGGGGGTGGGGTGGGATGGTGGGGGGTGAACCATAGGGACAGCTTTCCTTTTGTCCCTTTTTGTTGTGTAGTGTGCTTTTCTCTTCTTTACCTCAAGTTATTTTCATTTTTCCAACCCTCCTTTTTGCTTTGATTTGGTGTTACACTATACAATATTATTCAAAAGTAGACCCGATGATTTGAGTTGGATAAGATCAATTTGGGTTTGGGTATCGAGCCAGTTTGACCTAATCTGTTAAGTTGAACGACCCTTTTCGAGCTCTTCAGTTAGATGAAGTTGGATGATGAATTTGAAGCAAAATGGAAATGGTGTGACAAGTAGCAAAAAAGTAGCAAGTTTCTTAGGCTTTACTCTAGCACCACACAAAATGAAATACTCGAAAGTTGGTTCCCACAAGACTTGTTTTATGATCCTATCATGCTCTATTCACTTTTATTTGGTGACCCCATGCCAGATATGTCACATTCTTTCTCCAATTTAAATCTCACTTAAAGTTGGGGCTACCAAACATGCCCTTCACTTATGTGATCAAAAAGTATCCACCAACCAACCTAAAGCCTAAGATTCCAACTACTGTTTCTTGCGATTAAATATTTGTAACCCAATATTTTAGTTTATAAAGAGAGTGTGTACCTTATCTTTTACTTAAATTTATATAAATTTTGATTTTTATAACACATTTCTTAAACTTAGGATTTTATTTTTAAAAACAATAGCTCGGACAAAATAGACGTTTATATGTATTAGCTACAGGACCAAAGTACTCGAAGAAAAAATTATTAAAATCCCAAAACTAAGTTTAGGAATTATATGTTTTCGTAGACAAAAAAATGCAGGAAACTTCAACATCCCATTGTTTAATTCGGAGTTTATAAGTTTAATTTTTGAAATGTTTTTTTTTTCCTCTCTAAACTTCTCTATATATAGAAAATTTATAGCTCACAACCTTTTTTTAAACATCTTTGTAATCGATTATGATATACTTAGTTTTAATCGGGGAAGAATCAATTATATGCACCGATGAAATGAATTATAAAATTCAATACATGATGGGAAAGATCCAATAAAAAGCAAATGATTCATTTTATATAAAATATATTATTATAATTGAGGAAAAAGAAACTCTCGTAGTGTTGTCACGGAAAAGAAGTATTTCTAATAAATTTAAAGTGATTGGAATCATTTCATTGAAGGGGGAATGCACTTGAGAACGTTCATTGGCAACCACGGGCCACCATTATATATATATATATATATATATATATTGCTTTAGGGTTACACTTCTTTATTAATATAGTCATGATATATCCTTTCCAAAGAAAAAAAAGTCATTAGAAAATTTTCATGAATAGGGTGCCCCCAAGTATAAGCCTTTTTAATTCTAAGTTGTATCTAATTAATAATGAGTGTTGTATTTATCAATTAGAAGATATAAGTTAATTGATATATTGCATGAATAATTTCAATTAAATTGCAGTGCAATCTCTCACTCATAATTGGAATAAAATGACATTAATAAATTAATTTATATAATCAAGAGTTCATTGAGTTAGAATTGATCTTTTTAGACTTTCATTTAGTTCATTTTCAAGGTTTTTGTTAGCAATTGTGACTAAAATTGATTTTTTTTTAAATTTAAAAGATCATTATAAAAAAAAGTAGAGTTCTTATCCTAAAAAAGGGCATCATTTAAGTTGTAGGACTAAAAATTAAAATCTCTAAAATATTTATAACTAGAGAGATATGATAATCATAAAATTATTTATAACTTTCAATAAATTTATATGGGCTGGTTTTAGTGAATTCAAATGGCATGAAAAGTGTTTCAATTAAATTTAAAGTAGATCAAAATTTTATGATTTTTTTTAATTTTAATTTTTTTTTAATCGTGGCTTATGATGTGGCATTTGTTTTGCAAATTAGTCCTTTAGAAAAAAACACAGGGACTCAATAATAAAAAAAAGAGAACTCATCCGGCCACTCTCGTCTGGAAACGGCGCAGGAGATGAGCCCTAATTCCTCAATTGAGAAAGTTAATTAGGGTTTGAACACTTCAGTTTTGCAGGCAAGTGATTTTCCTTTTTGAATTTTATGAGTAATTGTGATTTCATTTCAAGATGATTGCACTTGTACGTAAGAATTTCGCCTGCAATTACTGTTCATATGTTCGCAAATCCAATGCCTCATACTCTCTCTCTCTACATCTTTTCTCCACCTTGAGAGAGAGAATCCTCGTTCAGAGCCCTAGCGTTAGTGATGTATTGGTGAATAAGCACCATTTTTCACCTGAGGTGGCTTCACTAGTTGCCTCACATCTCAATGAACATAGAAGCCCAGAAAAGGCTGATTTGATGCTTTCATTTCTCGAAGAGAGTGGCTTTTCGAGCACTCATCTCCAGAACATCGTGATATATAAGCCTCGGATTTTATTGCGTAGTGTTGAGGACATTAAGTTGAAAATTAGGACTTTGCAAGATTTGGGGCTTTCTTCTGAGGACATTGTCAAGATAATTTCTTTTAATAAGATGATTTTACATGTAAGTGCGAAGAATAAGATCATTAGGTCACTGTCTTTGCTTAGGGGATTCTTGGGATCCAATTACGATGTAGCCAAACTTTTAAGGAAATCTGGGTGGTTTATATTAGCTGATTTGGAGAAAACTCTGTTGCCGAATGTTGAATTGTTGAAGAGCTGTGGTTTGCCTATGGATCGTATTATTTTCCTCCTCTTTTCTACTCCGAGGTGTCTCTTGATCAAGCCTAACGTTATGAGGAAGTCTATAGACAAGGCCAAAGAATTGGGGTTCAGTCATAGTTCGAAAATGTTTATTTATGCTGTTCGAGAATTTGCTTATATGTCCAAAGGGATGTGGGAAGTCAAGTGGCAAGCATTGCAGGATTTGGGGTTTTCAGATGGTGACATATTGAAAATGGTCAAGAAGTGTCCACAAGTGCTTCATGTATCATCAAAGAAACTAGTGAAGGTAAAAGAGCTTCTTCTTGCTACTGGCAAGTTCAATATGTCGATGATTGTCAATAACCCTTCATCACTTGGTTGCAGCATTGAGAAGAGGTATAAGCCCCGCCTGCGAATATTGGGAATTCTTGAAAGCAAGAATCTGATTAAGAAGTGGCCTGGTCTTGGAATACTTTACACTTATTCGGATGATAAGTTTTTTGAGAGATTTATTAAGCCTTATTCGGATGAAGTTGGTGATGCACTTGTCACAAAGAGTTGTGTCAAGGTCAAAGAAAGATGAAACTTCAAGCATCCTCTTAAAGCCATGGATTCATGTTTGCCAAATATTGTTCTGCCTTTTCGAAGCATGTTTCTACTTGGTCTTTCCGAAATGTTTGACTAATATTTATGTATCTTTGATTTAGTTTTGGGTTTTACTCAAGGTAAAATATTTCTTTTCCAGTAATCCAATTGAGTTATTTCTAGTGTTTGAGTATTGATCTTGTATTTTCTGTTTTCTTGATTGTGTTTTCAGCATTGAGGACACATGATGGACTTCTTTCACAACAACTCAACATGGGAGATCACTGTGATATTATTGAACTGATGGAGAAGATTTGAAGGTCTGAAGCTTTAAGGTGTTGAAAATTTCCACCATTTTTGTGAATTCAACAGCCCTCTGAATAACATCTTTGCAGTTCATTTGAATGAATGAACCAACGAAGAGTGTATAAATCTGTCCCAGATTTGCTGCTTATATGATTGCAACAGAATGAAAGGGGATTAGCTTTGTATCAACAACTTATATTTGTATAATGGTTTGTAATTAGAGTTACATTTCTAATTGTACTGTATATTTAATTTCTAATGTATGCAATGCTTGTCAACTCTCTCGCAAAGATTTTTTTTTTTTTTTTTTAATTTTTCTTCAGCTTCAAACTAAGAAAATGTATTTGTAGTTATATGTCAAAACATTTTTAATATATATTATTTTGGAGTGTTTGTTAAAAGATTAAATAATCAACTGAAAATATAAATGAAATTATGTTGGTACATTTTAAATCATATTCTATAAAATAAGTAAATATTGATTCGTTTAGTAAGTAATACTTCCTTTATCCCTTAACACTTTGCAAACTTTCCTTTTTAGTCTGTTCTCAAACACTTTGCTCACCAAAAAATGACAAATTTTATCACAATTTTTACCCTCATTATACACACTTATTTACACATAATGTCATTATTTTTTCACAAACATTCAAACTAATCCTTCCATTAGAAAAAGTAAAATTGACTGTTATACCCTCATTTATAAAACAATCATTAAATTTTTCTTAAAAACTGTACACAAATAAAGGTACAAAGTGTTATAAATGGCGTTATAAAGGTACAAAGTGTTATGAGACAGAATTATTCTTGTAATGATATAAATAAATAAATTTAAAAATCACAAAACCGCACCTGAAATGGCGTTTTACCCCAATCGAGAAACTGTGGTTTTGGATTCTTCAAATTTTCAGGCAAGTAATTTTCCTTTCTGAATCCGTTTTAGTTTTGATGTGAAGCTGTGATTTTATTGCGTAGAGATGATTGCACTTTTGCGAAAGAATTTTTCATGTTTAATTTCCAAGCACAATTCATTTGTTTGCAAATCCCATGTTTCTTCGTCTCTTTATCTCCATTTCTACTCGACTTCTAGAGAGAGAAAGCTCGTGAAAAATCCTAGGGTTTATGACATGTTGGTGCAGAAACACCATTTTTCCCCTGAAGTGGCTTTACGAGTTTCTTCAGATCTAGCTCGAGTGAGAAACGCAGAGAAAGCTGATTCAGTGCTCTCATTCCTCAAAGACAGTGGCTTCTCGAGTATTCAGCTCGAGAGAATCGCCAAGTATGAGCATCAGCTTCTACTAGCTAGTGTTGAGAATATTAGATTCAAATTCAAGGTATTTCATGATTTAGGGCTTTCTTTTCAGGACATTGCCAAGTTAATCACTAGTAATCCCGTGATTTTACATTTAAGCACGAATAGTTACATCGTCCCCTCGCTATGCTTGCTAAAGGGCTTGTTGGGATCAGATGATGATGTAGCTAGGCTTCTAAGGATTTCGGGGTGGTTTATGACGAATAATTTGGAAAAAACCATGGTGCCAAATGTTGAATTCTTGAAGAGCTGTGGCATAACTATGGAGAGAATTCGAGTCTTCATCTACAATTACCCTAGGTCTGCCTTAATCAAGCCAGAAATTCTGAGGAAATCTGTAGACAAGGCCAAAGAAATGGGGGTCAATCAAAGTTCCAAGATATTTATTCATGCTGTTCGGATTCTTGCTTCGATGAGCGAAGAGACCTGGGAACTCAAGTTGCAGGCTTTCCGGGATTTGGGTTTTTCAGATTGCGACATATTGACAATGTTTAGGAAGTCACCAGTGGTGTTCAATATATCCGTGGAGAAACAGAGGATGGTTAAAGAGCTTCTTCTTGGTACTGGGAAATTCGATCTTTCCAGTATCTTGAGCAGCCCAACATCACTCGGGTGCAGCATCGAGAAGAGGTATAAGCCGAGGCTTAGAATTTTAGGAATTCTTGAAAGCAAGAATCTGATCAACAAGTGGCCTGGTCTTTCAGCAATTTGCAAATTGACAGATGATCAGTTTTTCAAGAGATATGTTGGGCCTTATTGGAATGAAGTTGGTGAAGAGAGATGAGGCTTTGAGCATCTGATTGGCACTGGTATGTCAAGCTGCCTTCACTCATTTTTGTATCAATTTTATTCTACCCTTTTGAATTGAAGCACTTTCAGTTCTGATTGCTCACTTAATGTGATGTGGAATTTTGATTGTCACCTTCTTAGATATGTTTCCTTTTTTTTGCTAATGCTCTATGTTTCCTGGAATTTAGTAAGGAAAAACATTGAGGGCCATATGTTTCATTCTAATGTGGGTTATGTGTATAAAGTGACCATATAAACTAAATTGGAAAAAATGATAATTCTCTCAAATACTTGTTCCTCAATTCATTTATTTGATGTCTTTCAACACTCTCGTGCAGGTTTGATTGATTAAATCGTCATTCAATATCTCTACTAGTACAAAAAACAACACAACCATACTCCACTTCTTATATAAAGTCTTAGAAAACCTAATTTTTTTTCTAAGCTATTAAAAAGAAAGCGTTGGTTATTGGAGTATACATAAAATAACTTCTAACTAAAGTGGAAAAGTGAGACAACTAAAAGGTGTTTCGAAAATTATACTTCCTCCATCCCAATTATATAGGCTGATTGAGTTTTTCATGGAGATTAAAAAAATAATTGGAAAAACAATCAAATTTATCTTTTCAAGATTAATTAATAGAGGTATATTAGTAAATAAATAAATTTTATCATACATAATAAATGGTCTATATATTTGGGATATCCAAAAATGAAGACAAGCGTATATACAACTGGGACGGAGGGAGGGAATACTAATTTTAATAATGTAGAAAACTATAGAAAGACATCATCTAAATAGGTATTGGGCCATTTATGGCCACAACATCTAACATTTGATGAGCATGGAAATTGTTAGCAAAATGTATTAAAATATTTCTTGATATGTTATATTTTAAATAAGATCAGTTGCAGTTTACATATAATAGTTAAAATTTCAGTAAAATAAAGTTTTTAATGTTGTTAATTAATCAAGCTAAAAAAAGTACTAAAATAAATATATTTCTACTTTTCAACAATTACACCTGCAACGGCCATGGGAGCGGAACCCTAAATACCCAATTGAGAAATTCTCGATTCCGATACTCAAAATTTCAGGCAAGTGATTTTCCTATCTGAATTCAATTTGATTTAGTATGTGTAGCTGTGAATTTATCTGAAGATGATTGCAATCGTACGCAAGAATTTCGCCTGTTTAATTTCCAAGCATAACTCATTTCTCTGCAAATCCCGTGTTCCTTTCTCTCTCTTTCCCTATCTTCTCTCGACTTTGAGTGAGAGACAACTCGACGCCGGCAATGGAGTTTATAATGTATTATTGCAAAAATACGAATTTTCTCCTAAAGTGGCTTCACTAGTTGCCTCGAATTTATCTCGATATCGAAGCCCAGAAAGGGCTGATTCAATTCTGTCATTCCTCAAAGAGAATGGCTTTTCTACTATCCAACTCGAGAAAATCGTGAAATATGATCCTCGGTATCTAACAGCTAAAGTCGAGGGCGACATTAAATTCAAAATCAAGATATTACAAGACTTGGGACTTTCTTCAAAGGATGTTGCCAAGTTAATCTCGTCTAATCCAGTGATTTTACAATTAAGCGCGAAGAATAACATCCTTCCCTCGTTGCGTTTGCTAAAGGGCATGCTCGGGTCCGATGATGATGTGGCAAGACTTTTAAGGAAATCTGGGTGGTGTCTAACGTCGGACTTGGGAAAAACCTTGGTCCCAAATGTCGAATTCTTGAAGAGCTGTGGTGTACCTATGGAGAGGATTCTAATGATCCTCTATAATTACCCGAGGTGTTTCTTAATCAAGCCAGATGTTATGAGGAAAACTGTAGACAAGGTCAAGGAATTGGGGGTCGGTCAAAGTTCGAATATGTTCATTCATGCTGTTCAAGTAATTGCTCCAATGAGGAAAGGGAAATGGGAACTCAAGTTGCAAGAGTTCCGGGATTTGGGGTTTTCAGACAGTGAAACATTGACTATGTTTAGGAAGTTGCCTCCAGTGATTGGTGTATCCAGAGAGAAAATGAGGAAGGTTAAGGAGCTTCTGCTTGCTACTGGGAAGTTCGACTTGTCGAGTATTGTCCGTCAACCATCGTCGCTTGGTAGCAGCATCGAGAATAGGTATAACCCGAGGCTGAGAATTTTAGGAATTCTTGAAAGTAGGAATCTGATCAACAAGTGGCCTAGTCTTTCAAGACTTTGCAACTTGACAGATGATAAGTTTTTCGAGAGATTTATTAGGCCTTATTCGAAAGAAATTGATGAAGCATTTGTCACAAAGGGTAATTTCGATGGCAAAAGGGGATGAAAACTTAATATAGCATCTGATTAGCATTGGTATTCACTTGCATATTTGTTCTCTATTTGGTATCTTTAAATGATGGCTCTATCTTGAATTTTAGTAAGGATTTTCTTCTAATGATTCAAACTTTGATTTATTTCTAGTGCTTTTGCTTTTCCAGTTTATTACTAATATCTGAAATTGAAATGTTAGGAACCCATTATAATCAGTAAGTAATCTTGATTTTTCCCCTTTGATGTTATTTAGTGTTGAACTTGTGTATTCTATTTTCTTGATTGTGTCTTGAGTTATCAGAGTAACTGTGTTTAGTCTTTACTCAGAGTTTGAGTTTTAGTTGTGATATTGTTCAGAGTAATTGTGTCATTGAGAAGTTCTGAAGTGTGTGAAGAAGGTGTTAATATGTTTTACCCCATTTCTTGTGAAGTCAACTGCCTCTATATTCTCTCATTTTCACAATTTTCGACTTCTGCAACTTTATCTACTAATATCGAATTCTTTGGAGAACTTTGTTATGTGAAAGACTGGTTCTGTGTTAGTTCTAATGGACTTGGAACAATTCTATATACTGATGAAGGTTTCTTGCTTTTTGCATCTTTATTTTGCTCCACCAGATGGTTATTTTGTTTAATCTTTGTTCAAAGTTAAACGTTTTTTTTATTAGCTTGAGTTCAAACTAGACCTGATAAGCCGATGCAAGAAGTGATGTTTTTTGTGGTCCATAACGTGCATACATATAGCTTTGTTAATTCAGAATCAATTCGAAATAACTGGTGTGGTTAATTCATAAGCAATTATAAACCCTAGTTCCTAAATCTCATCAGAGCACGTGTTTGACCTAATATCTCAGTTCATCTCGTTTTGCTTTGAAAATATCGTGCAGATAGAGACTGACATGATGATCTTTAAAATTCATTTTTTAACTTACCCTTTAATAAAATAGATAAAAAAAAATCGCAAACACTCCTGTGCACCAGGTGCACGGATCTAAGATCCGTGCAATCCGGGTCGATCCGATCCGGATCCGCGAGTTATTATTTTTTTCCAGATTTTTGTCCTGACTTTTATGTTATAAATGTATGACTTTTACGTTATAAATGTGTGACCTTTATGTACAACTGTCTCTAACTTTATGCACTGTAACTTAGGAAAAAAATGAAGATTTTTAACACAATTTGCACTATGTACCTTTATGTGATATTAATGTGACCTTTTATGTTATATTATGTCACATTTATGTACAGATATTCTGACCTTTATGCATCTTTAAATATTATATAAATGTCAGAATATTTGTACATAAATGTGACATAATATAACATAAAGGTCGCATTGATATCACATAAAGGTGTAAAGTTCAAATTATATTGAAAATCTTCATTTTTTTTCTAAGTTACAGTTTCTAAAGGTCATGATAGTTGTACATAAAGGTCATACATTTATAACATAAATGTTACACATTTACAACATAAAGGTCACAACCTGAAGCAAAAAAAAAAGGAAAATTCAAAAACACGCGGATTTGGGTCAAAAACCGGGTCAACCCGGATTGCATGTACACCAAGTGCACACAAGACCAACTCAAAAAAAACACAGAAGACGATAATATTAAAACCAAAAAAAATAAAATGGAGAGAATAGTAAAAATGTTTAATAAAACAAAATAAATGAATAAATACTTAATTGAATAAAAATGTTAATTGGCTGTCTTCAATTGACAAACAACAATAAAAATTGATGAGCAAGCTCTATTCACATTTCTAGTAGCCAAATATGGAAATGATAGTAAATCCAATGGGCAAATTGCAATTCCACTCTTTATAGAATCTCCTCCATTGCCGGTATTGCTTATCAAGCAGCTAATTTTGCTTCGCCGGAGCTTCAATTTCGCAGGTGAGTGAATTTGTTCTCTTAAACGCTTCAATTTCCCTAATTCAAGTGCTTCTTCTTGTGAATATGACTGCAATTTTGCGCAAAGATTTCGTGTATTTATTCGTGAAGAACTCTTCATATGAATGCAAATCTAGGGTTTCTATCTCTACTTCCCTCTTTCAGTTTTACTCTACATCAGCAAAAGAAAAACCCCTAATAAATCCTACAGTTTATGATTTCTTGCTCCACAAACACCACTTCTCTCCTGAAGTAGCTTCGAAAGCTGCCTCTGTTTTACCCTCTCTGAAAAACCCAGAAAAAGCAGATTCAATTCTGTCATTCTTCAAAGAAAACGGGTTTTCGAGCACCCATTTGGAGAGAATCGTGAATTACAAGCCTTCATTTATAACAGCCAATCTCGAGAAATCAATCAAGCCCAAAATCAAGATTTTTCAAGACATGGGCTTTCCTAACAACGACATTGCTGATATGATTTCGAGCAACACTTCGATTCTGTATCGTAGTGCGAATAAAAGAGTCATCCCCTCATTATCTGTGCTTAGGGGTTTGCTGGGATCTGATGCTGAGGTAGTTAAGCTTTTAATGAAATCTGGGTGGTTCATTGTGAAGGATTTAGACAAGTCTATGGTTCCCATTATTGAGTTCTTCAGAGCCCGATTCGTTCCCATGGATCAGATCATTAGGTGTATGCATACTTTTCCAAGGCTTTTCTTGCAAAACCCTGAGAATATTCGGAGATATGCAGAGAAGGCCGAGGAAATGGGTGTGGATTCAAGGTCCAACATGTATATTCATGCTATTCGTGCTATTGGTTCAATGAGCAACGAGGCTTGGGAACGAAAGCTAGAGGCTTTCAGGAGTTTAGGGTTTTCAGAAAATGACATTTTTGTTGCATTTAGGAAGTGCCCTCCGGCCTTTGCTGTATCGGTGAAGAAGATGAAGAAGGTTAAAGAGGTTTTGGTTTCGAGTGGCAAATACGACGTCTCATGTATTGTTGCCCACCCGTTAACTCTTATGCCCAGCATCGAGAAGAGGTATAAGCCGAGGCTGCGAGTGTTGGCTGCTTTGGAAAGTAAGAAGTTGATTGTGAAGTGGCCTAGTGCTACTTCTTTGGTGACTATATCAGATGAAGCTTTCTTTAAGAGATTTGTTAGCTCTTATGTAGAAGAAATTGGCAATTTGTTTGAGGCCAAGAGTGGAAAAAGAAAGGTTCAATCTCTACCATCTACTTAGAGGAACTTAGATCATGTTGTTGGTTATTTCATTGGCTCATGTGGGCATTTTGTTCTGCTAAAAATAGTTCAATCTTGTGAAGCATGATACGCTGCAAAATTTTGTTGCTTATCAAATGGAACTTTTTGTTAGTCTCCTTATAAGTTAGTTCCAGATCTTGTTGTCATATTCCATTACGATATTTTAGTTCTTTTATCTCATCTAATAGAGTTTTGATTGAGAAAACACAATCTATTAGATAGTTTGAACATAGAGATTAAGATTAAGCTCGTTGGTTGCAATAAAAAGATTTTAGTCATCAAAGTAAAAGAAACAGAAAAGAGATGAGAAAAGAATTTAAGAGCAGCTTTCCATCTGTAACAGTTACATAATGCAGAGATTGGTGAAATTCACAAGAAACATAGAACAATTTATCAGCTTCTACACTTGAGAACTGCAGAACCAGTTCATGATCAACATTTCTCAAAAATGTTTTAACTAAGCTATATACACATTCTGTAAAACAAAATAAGCATCGCAAAATGCATCATCTTTTTTAAACTTCAAACGAATAGAAACTCAAAACTTTGCTCTGTAGATTGAACTTTCCTATGGCCTTCTGAGGTGACAAATACATTCGTTCAGAAAACAATGTTCTCCAATGAATCCAACAGCTATACAATGAATCCAACATCTCTAGACAACATTGTAGAAGTTGTCCGTTATCTGGATTCTGCCACAATATAAATTATTTCCATTGATAATGAATACAACATTAAATTAGACAAATGATATCTGGATTGAAATAATTATGCATTGAGTAATCAGAATTAGACAAATGATATTCAGCAGACATAGAAGAGAATGTGTGGGGCAAAACCATCTTGTAAAGATATAAGTGATCATAACAAGAGTAAAGAAACATGCTACCTATTTCTGTGAAAATTAGCTTCAAAAAGCAGAACACCAACCACCAGGGTGCTGATGACTAGTACTTCATACCAGTGATTTAACCAGATACTCAAAGCTTCATCTCGCTTTCGACCTTGACACGACTCTTGTTGGCGTATAACTTGCCAATTCATATGAATAAGGACCAATAAATTTCTTAAAAAACAAAGCATCTGTCAATGTGTAAATTGTGCCAAGACTAGGCCACTTCTTAATCAGATTCTTACTTTCAAGAATTCCTAAAATTTGCAGCCTCGGCCTAAGCCTCTTCTCAACACTGCTCCCAAGAGCTGCCGGGTTAGTGACAATACTCGAGATACTGAACTTCCCAGTAGCAAGCAGAAGCTCTTTCACCTTGTTTATTTTCATCACGGACCCACCAAACACCGGTGGGGCCTTTCTAAACATCACCGCTATGTCGCTATCTGAAAACCCCAAATCCCGGAAAGCTTGCAGCTTGAGTTCCCAGGTCTCTTTGCTCATCGAAGCAAGAACCCTTACAGCATAAATAAACATTCTCGAGCTTTGATTCACCCCCATTTCCTTGGCTTTATCCACCATTTCCCTCATGATATCCGGCTTGATCAAGAGACACCTTGGGAAATTATACAGGAATTTACGTATACGCTCCATAGGTATTCCACAGCTCTTCAAGAATTCAACATTAGGCACTAGGGTGTTTTCCAAATCAACATTCATAAACCAATCAGATACCCTTAAAAGTCTAGCTACATCATCATCAGATCCGAGTAATTCCCTTAGCAAAGATAATGATGGAATGATGTTATTCTTCGCGCTTAAATGTAAAATCACCTGATTGCTCGAGACTATCTTGGCAATATCCTGGGAAGAAAGCCCCAAATCTCGGAATATCTTGATTTTGAATTTAATGTCATCCTCAAACCTAGCAGTTAGAATCCGAGGCTTATATTTCACGATTTTCTCCAATTGAGCACTGGAAAACCCACTCTCTTCGAGGAAAACGAGTATTGAATCAGCTTTTTCAGAAAACTTACATCGACTTAATTCAGAAGCAACAAGTGAAGCCACTTGAGGGGAAAAGTGGTGTTTATGCACCAAGACATCGTAAACTGCAGGGCTGGTAACGAGTTCAGTTTCTGTCAAAGTAGAGAGAGAATGGAGACGGAGAGAGAAAGGAACATGGGATTTGCAAACAAGTAAATTGTGCTTGGAAATTAACGAGGCGAGATTCTTGCGAACAATCGCAATCATCTCGAGAACAAATTACAGCTACACACCAAGAATCATTAGGGTTGAGAATGGGGAAAATCGATAACTATAGTTTCTGTTGAGAAATTAGGGCTCTTCAACGGCGCAATTGGCAGGGCAGAGAGAACAGAAGCTCGCTTTATTGGTCCGATGAACCCCTTTTTATATATAGCTTAAATCAAATTATAAATGAATGCAATCTATTTTTATTTATACATAATAAAAATGCTAATGTGCACAATATTAATATAAATTCACCTGTGACATATTATTTCTGTAATTTAAAATTAATGATTAAAGATGCGATTTATAACACATCATCAAAAAACATAGCCTTAGTCCATGACTTTTTTTTTTTTTTTTTTTTTTTATGTGAAACGCCCCATTTTAGCCGATTTTCATAAGAATTGAATTTTTTACTTAAATTTTTTTTTTTTTTTTTAAAGTCATTTAAGCCAAGTATACTCTTCTTTCCATCTGATTAATCCGGAGTTTGGATGGTACAAATACATATTGATAAAACATTCCGATTCTTTTTTAGTAATTCAAGCACATATACCTAAATTTGAATTAATTTAAAAAAAACAAGAAAATTGCCCAAGCAAGATAAAACATATCTCTGCCACGACAGGAATCCTGAGTTTTGTCTTAGATTTTATTTAAGGATGTTTGTTATCTATTTAATTGCTTATTTTTGCACTTACATGAACCTTTTCAAATTCCGAACATTATAATACACACTCAACTCCTCACTTTAAATAAAGTTGTATAAATTGATGATTCTTCGTAATAAACCTGAAAATGATAGACATGAAACTGTATTCTCCCTCTATAGATGGATTGTTCTCTGGCTTTTAGAAGCAAGACATCCTCTTAGAAAAATTAAAAAAAAAAAAAGCATGACATTAGAGAACAATTTCTCTAATGAATTCAATATCATTTCTCTTATACTGGTTTTTTATACGACTTAAATCATTCCATCCCAAATGAAGATTCAGAATGGTACATAATCACAATGCCAGTTGCCAAAGCCTGTAGAACTTGGAGACGAAAAGAAGGGATACGTGAAGATCAAGATTAGTACAAAACTAGAATGGCTTCCAATGTTGCACTAAAAACTTGAGATGATATGAAATGAGCAATAAGAATTAGATGCAGAAACAAAGCTTCAAAAGGGTAGAATAAATAATATTCAATAGAGAAATAGAGGATAAAATACCTATTTCTATTGAGTTAGCTCCAAGAGGCAGAAGAATTGTACAGGCCTGGTTGCTCATGATCATCACATTTTAGATTGGCCTCTGACTCAACTCTTTGTGGCCAATACTTTGCAACTTCATTTGGATACGGCTCAATAAACTTGACATAAAACTTATGATCTGGCATCCAACAAATCGTCCCAAGAGCTGGCCATTTTTTGATCAGCTTCTCACTTTCTAAGATTCCTAAAATTTGCAGGCGCGGCTTAAGCCTCTTCTCAATGCTGCAACCAATTGATGATGGGTTTGTGACAATACTCGAGATACTGAACTTCCCAGTAGCAAGCAGAAGCGCTTTAACCGCCTCTATTTTATACATGGATTTATTTAGTACCTGCGGTGCCTTCCTAAACACTGTCAATGTGTCGCTATCTGAAAATCCCAAATCTCGGAAAAATTGCATCTTGACTTCCCACGTTCGTTCGCTAATTGGAGCGATATTTTGAAGAGGATAAACAAACATTTTTGAACTTTCACTTAACCCTATTTCTTTGGCCTTGTCCACAGATTTCCTTATAATATTGGGCTTGCTCAAGAGACACTTGGGGAAAGTATAGAGGAGGAATAGGATATGCTCCATAGTCATCCCAATGCTCTTCAAGAATTCAACATTCGGTAACAGGGATTCTTCCAAATCAACATGTGAATGCAAAAACCTCGGATAACATGATATTGTCTTGGCAATCTCCTTGGGAGAAAAGCCCAAGTCTTGGAATATCTTGATTTTGAGTTTAAGTTCACCATCACTAACAGAACCGATAGAATATTCCACAATTCTCTCGAGTTGACTAGTTAAACACCCACTCTCTTTGAGGAATCTTTCTGGATTTTTAGGTTGAGCTAAATCAGAAGCAACTGGAAGTGAAAGCTGGTGTTTATGAAACAACAAATCAAAAACTCTGGGGCAAATGACAGTGTGTCTATTCTTCCATGTCGAGAAGTAATTCAGAGTAAGAGGGTGAGAAACTGGGGATTTGCACACAAATGAATTATGATTCGAAAGTAAACAAACGAGATTCTTGTGTACAATAGTAATCAATCATAATCACACACGAAAATATCAACTGAATTCAGAAAAAAATATCACTTGCCTGCAAAAATTGAAGGGTTCAAAGCCAAAAATATCACTTGCCTGCAAAAATTGAAGGGTTCAAAGCCAGTGTCCTCCGTTGGGATTTGGGGGTTTAGGGTTTTACGGATTTGGGGTTTAGGGTTTTGCACCCACGCCTGAAATTTTATAAGCTTAAAAACAGTGTATAGTGATTAGTGGGTAAGAAAACTCGATATTATGAACTATTATCTGATAATTTAATTTTAATACTTAATATTTTTGAGAAAATACATAATATTATTTTGAGGGAATCAATACATAATATAATTATTTGCAATTGGATATTTAAAGTAGTGTTACGCTTTGTAATTTCATATATATTGGTCCATGCAATGTTAAAGATTCAGTTCAGAAAAACACCCCAAGTCTTTCGAAAAACTAGCATATCATTTTATAAATATAAACTAAATAATAAACAATATAATAACTTTTATAATTTAATATAAATTATGTTATATTTATTTTATGCATTAAAAAGTTGATAGACCGGTAATATAAAAGTTTATATGAGATAATTTCATCATTATAATTCATCCGTCTCACGAAATTAAATCAATTATAGGCGCTTGCTCAACTAGTAGCCACAATGACAAATCAATTCATCTTTTTCAGTTATTATTTCTGACTGATTTTCGTAGATTTTAAATACACTTCATATTTACAAATTTGAGATGCTTCCTCCCAATACTCTCCTAAATCAAATTCGATCATAGAGCAAAATATCGATGCAAGCAGGAGAAGGTTTCTCTCCAGAGATGGCCTTTAAAAGTAACACAAAGCAATGAATTCGATCAGCCATTGGATAGGTAATAAGTGGGAAAAAGAAAAGATCAAGATAATCAATAACCATAAGAAATGTAGGAATCGATGAAAATGTGAATACAAAAGATGCCTATTTTCATCAAGTTAGCTTCAAATTTATAATCACCTTTTGATATACGTAATGACCATTACTTCAGTCCAGTTTTAACCAGATGGTTAAAGCTTCATTTCTCTTTACACTTGACATAACTGTCTGCGATAAACGCTTCGCCAAGCTCATCTGAATAAGGACCAATAAATTTTTCAAAGAACTCAGCATCTGTCAAAGTGTACATTGTTCCAAGACTAGGCCACTTGTTAATCAGATTTTTACTTTCCAGAATCCCTAAAGTTGTCAGCCTCGGTTTAATCCGCCTCTCGATGCTGGACAAGAGTGCTGTTGGGTTAGCGACAATACTGGAAATATCAAACTTCCCAGTAGCAAGCAGAAGCTCTGTAACCTTCCTTTTCTTCTCCAATGAGGCATTAAAAACCAGTGGCATCTTCCTAAACATCGTCAATATGTCGCTATCTGAAAACCCCATATCCCGGAAAGCCTGAAACTTGAGTTCCCAGGTCTCTTCGCTCATTGAAACAACGATTCGAACAGCATGAATAAACATTTTTGAACTCGGACTGACCCCCAATTCTTTAACCTTTTCTACTGATCTCCTCACAGTGTCTGGCTTGGTTAACAAACACCTTTGGAAACGATAGAGGATGAGTATAATCCAATCCATAGGTATGCCACAGCTCTTCAAGAATTCGACATTTGGCACTAGGTTTTTTTCCAAATCCGTCGTTACACACCTCCCAGATTTCCCTAAAACTCTAGCTACATTGTCGTTGGATCCCAACAAGCCCTTTAGCAAAGACAATCTATGAATGATTCTAGATGCTCTTAAATGTAAAGTAGTCGGATTCATTGAGACTAACTTGGCAATATCTACGGAAGAAAGGCCAAAATCTTGGAATATTTTGATTTTCAATTTAATGCCATCCTCACGTCTAGCTGTTAGAATCCGAGGATCATACTTCACCATGATCTCAAGCTGAGTAGCAGAAAAGCCATTCTCTTTGAGAAATGACAGTATTGAATCAGCACCTTCTGGGCTTCGAAATCGGCTTAACTCCGAGGCAGCTAGTGAAGCCACTTGAGGAGAAAATTGGTGTTTATGCACCAATAGACTATAAACTCCAGTGCTCAGAGACGAGAAAAAATGGAGATTGAGAGAGAAAGGAACTTGGGATTTGCAGACAAATGAACACGATAGATTCTTTCGGAAAATTGCAATCATCTTCGGTGAAATCACAGATACACATACAGAATCATTTGAATTCGGGAACGAATTTCACTTACTTGCAAAATTGAAAGATTCAAAACTTGATTGAGGAATTAGGGCTCTTTACCGGCGCCATTGTTAGCGCAGAGAGTTTAGATTCCGCCTCTTTTTCTTTTTTTGGAGCCCACTCTTTTTTTGGGCCAACTATAACTATCATTCAGCCCAACTCAATTAGGTTCAAATCAATCCCGATAAATTTAGCCCAATTATTCAGCCCATCTGATATAATGTATATACTGAGATTCATTTCATATTATATAGTGAGAAAAATTATATAAATATCTACAAAATAATTAGCTAGAATTTATATATACAGATTAGGCATAATATTTTTTGAAGAAATGTTCTCATAATATTTTTTATTTTATTTTTTCCCCTCATAATTTCTTTTTAGCATGAATGATTAATTGTATTTTCTGTTATGAAGATGTTTGAATTTCTGAAGCACTCTTCCCCTGTTTGACTGTTTCGTCCTCATTTTCTCTCAAGTTTTTTTTCCACTTTGATTCTCTGTTGGTGAAAACAAAACTGCACCATGATAATGATCAAGTAAACTCCATAGTATCTATTCTTTAATCACACATCTTATTATCTAGAAAATCCAGAAAAATATCATAATCTACATGCATTCATTTAGAAAATTCAATGATTAATGTATTTTATTTTATTGAAAAAACCCAAAAAAAAAAAAAAAAAACACACATCGTGTTATGTTATATTGATAATTATATCAGTATAATAGACTTAGTTATTTTTATTTCGTCTTTTTAGCTATTATTTTCATTATACCTTTCCCCAGATTTGTCGTAAGAGCTTGGGTCGAAGACTAATGGTTAAGAATACAATGAGATGAAAATTAAGTAACAAGGTCTTTTTAACTACCTTAAATAATTACTTTCTCATTTCCTTCTATCGCATTATTTATATCAGCAGCCAATCAGAGACAAATTTTGTTTGAGTTTTCAATAAAAGTTTGATTCGGGACAAAAAAAAAAAAAAGAAAAAACAAAGTGATAATTATGTGATACAGAGCAAGTTGAATTCACATGGAATGAAGGAGAAATTTCATGACCTTCAATCAAAACTTCATTAACTTCATCAGTCAACGATCAGCATTCTCAGAATGGTTAACAATATCACTTTTTTGCATCATTTAATCAGATTCAAGTTTTAAACTCAAACTTGGAAACAAAATAATTATGCTAGAAGTAGAAACATACTTCAAATCAAAAGGGTAGAATAATATTTAGCAGACATGGTGTAGAATGTTATGAATGCAATCATCATTTAGGCAAATACAATTACAAAAGTGAATCAAACTGAAAAGCAGCACAACAACCAGGTGGTTTTATTAATGATAATCTTCATAGTTGTGTCCTAAGCACACGCTCAAAGTATCACCTAACCTTTCTTCACATAACTATCAGCAACGTATACTTTGCAATCTCATTAAGGCTTAAGAAATTTCCCAGAAAACTGATCATCTGTCATGGAGAAAACATTTGCAAGACCAGGCCACTTTCCAATCAGATTTCTACTTTCAAGAATTCCTAAAATTCAAAAATAGAATTAAAATGAGCAGTCAGAAACAGAAGTTGAATCATTCTTCAAAACAGTGGCATTATATTCAGCGATAAAAGAACATTGGAACCATCTTTTCGAGCTGGAAAATACAGCATTAATACTCATGTAGATAAGCAAGGTACCCATTTCTGTTAAGATAGCTTCAAAAGACAGCACCATTGTATCAACTACTTGCTGATATAACTAAGGCCTAACGCTTCATATCAGGGCATTAAGTAGATTCTTACAGCTTTGGCTCTTTCTCGACCTTGACACAACTCTTTTGGAAGCATACGTCGCCAACTTCATTCGAATAAGGGCTAACAAATCTCTCGAGAAACTTATCATCTGACCATGTGCAAAGTGTTCCAAGACCAGGCCACTTTCTGATGAGATTTTTACTTTCAAGAATTCCTAAAACTCTCAACCTTGGCTTAAGTCTCTTCTCAATGCTACTGCCAAGTGATGCCGGATTATTCACAATACACGACATGTCAAACTTCCCAGTGCCAAGCAGAAGCTCTTTAACCTTCTTCATTTTCTCCATGGATCCAGACAACACTGGCGGCGACTTCCTAAACATTGACAATATATCCGTATCTGAAAACCCCAAATTCCGGAAACCTTGCAACCTGCATTCCCAGGTGTTTTTGTTCATCGAAGCAACAATCCGAAGAGCATAAATAAACACTTTAGAACTCTGATTTAACCCCATTCCTTTGATCTTCTCTGCAGATTCCCTAACAGTATCTGGCTTGATCAAGAGAAACCTCGGGAAAGTATAGACAGAAAACAGGATACGCTCCATTGGAATGCCACTGCTCTTTAGGTATTCGACGTTTGGAATCAGGGATTTCTCCAAATTCGTCGATAGAAACCACGAAGATTTCCTTAAAAGTCTAGCAACATCGTAATCGGATCCCACCAAGCCCTTCAGTAAAGATAACGAGGGAATGATGCTATTCTTGGCATTGTAAAGTAAAATTCTCTGATGTCTTGAGATTATCATGGCAATGTCCTTGGAAGACAAGCCCAAGTCTTGAAATATCTTGATTTTGAATCTAATATCATTCTCAAACCTAGCTGTTAGAATCCGAGGCTTATATTTCACGATTTTCTCCAATTGAGCACTAGAAAACCCACTCTCTTCGAGGAAAACGAGTATTGAATCAGCTTTTTCAGTAAACTTACATCGACTTAATTCAGAAGCAACAAGTGAAGCCACTAGCGGAGAAAAGTGGTGTTTATGCACTAAAACATCGTAAATTGTAGGGCTGGTAACGAGTTTAGTCTCTCTCAAAGTAGAGAGAGAATGGAGAGGGAGAGAGAAAGGAAGATGGGATTTGCAGATGAATGAGTTGTGCTTGGAAATTAAAGAGGCGAGATTCTTGCATACAATTGCAATCATCTCGACAATAAATCAAAAATCATTTGGATTTAGAGAGGAAGATGACATGCCTGTAAAATTGAAGATTGGAGACCAAATTAGCCGTACGAATTTAGGAATTAGGGTTCTTTACCCACGCCATTGACAGCATAGAGAAGCTGTTTCGAGTTTCATTTGCACTCTTCTTTTCTTCTTTTTCTTTTTTTCCTTTTCTGGGGCAAATTTAGACGTTATTGTGAATTTCTCATATAGAATACTAAAAACCTCTTCATTGGAAAATTTTATCCCACCAATATTGATTATACAATTCATTAATGTATTGCAAAAAAACAGTTTTTAAGTTGTGATTGGAGAGAAAAAACTCTACCATAAATGGCTTAAACAATAACACTGATATTTAATATAACATACTCCATCAATCTTCAACCTAAAAAAAGAAAATAAATAAATAAAAATATTTGTTGCTAAATTTTTTAAAAAGTCATATTTCTTAAGTTCAAGCTATTTTTAATTGAAATTTCTACGGTGTCCTTATGTATTTTATTGAATAAGATAAAAAAGGAAAAAAAAAGAGCCATAATTGAGAATTTGCTTTTAAAGATTATACTAGTATTTATTTTGATTCAAAAATAGATTTAAT
Source organism: Scutellaria galericulata (assembly GCA_946896805.1). Classification (NCBI taxonomy): domain Eukaryota; kingdom Viridiplantae; phylum Streptophyta; class Magnoliopsida; order Lamiales; family Lamiaceae; genus Scutellaria; species Scutellaria galericulata. The sequence continues at coordinate 18,626,581 of OX335793.1, forward strand.
CAGCATACTGATAGCATCTTATTTATTTATTTTAAATTTAAATCCCTCAGGTTCTTTTGATTACAAAAGATGAGGACATGAGTCTTGTTAGATTCTCATTCTCTTGAGATTGAATCAGGCTCTGTTTATTCCTAATCAATTATACAAATCATTTTCACTATATTTATGCCAAAAAAAACAAAAAAAAAACAACAACAAAACAAAACAAAACAAACAGCAACACTAATCTGAAAATTGAGTACTCAATTATGAAATTATATATAAGCAGCAAATTCAAGTACATAATGAAACTGTTGACATGTATTAGAATTTAGATCATACATATTTACTTTCAAGTACTTTCAAAACAAAATAATTATGCAAAAAGCTGGAAATCTCCCTCCATAGTTGAATCATTGTAAGGCCTTTCGAAGCAAAACATACCAATCTTCACAAAGCAATTACCAAAATTCACATCATTGAAATGAGTAACCAGGGCTAGAAGTAGAAACATGCTTCAAAATGGAAGAATAATACTCACCTGATATGGTATAAAATGTTTTGAATGAATTCATCATTTCAGCAAATACAAATACAAAAGAGAAAATTTTGATGAAGTTGGCTTCAAACCGAAAAAAGCAGCACAACAACCAGGTGGTTTTATTACTAACAATCTTCATAGACGTGTCCTAAGCACATTCTCAAAGTTTCATCTATCCTTTCTCGACACAACTGAAAAGTCAGAGATGTATACTTCGCCAAGCTCATTCGAATAAGGCTTGATAAATTTCGCAGTGAACTGATCATTTGTCAACGAGAAAATTTTCGCAAGATTAGGCCACTTCTCAATCAGATTCCTACTTCCAAGAATCCCTAAAATTCTCAGCCTCGGCTTGTACCTCTTTTCTATACTGCACCCAAGTGCTGCTGGGTTATTAACGATACAGAGAATATCAAACCTTCCAGTAGAAAGCAGAAGCTCTTTAACCTTACTTACTTTCTCTATCGATAAACTAAACAGACCTGGTGCCTTCCTAAACATTGTCAATACATCACTATCTGAAAATCCCAAATCCAAGAAAGCTTGGAACTTGACTTCCCATGCATGTTTACTCATTGAAGCAATGATTCGAACAGCATAAATGAACATTTTAGAACTTTGACTGAACCCCATTTCTATAGCCCTGTCTAAACACTCCTTGAAAAAATCATGCTTGATCAAGAAACACCTCGGGTAACTATAGAGGAGGAAAAGGATACGCTCCATAGGTACGCCAGAGCTCTTCAACAATTCAACATTTGGCACTAGAGTTGTGCTCAAATCCGCGGATAACAATCGTGCAGATTTTCTCAAGAGTCTAGCCACCTCAAAATCGGATCCTAACAAGGCATTCAGCATAGATAATGAAGGGACGATCTTGTTCTTGGCACTTGAATGTAGAATCACCTGATGACTTGTGATCATCTTAGCAATGTCCTTGGAAGAAAGCCCCAAGTCTTGGAATATCTTGATTTTGAATTTAATAATCTCAACATTGTAGTATAGAATTCCAGGGTCATATTTCACGATTTTCTCGAGCTGATTGCTTGAGAAGCCACTATCTTCGAGAAACGACAGCATTGAATCGACTTTTTTTGGACTTCTGAATTGAGTTAAATGCGAGGAAACTAGTGAAGCCACTTGAGGAGAAAATTGGTGTTTACACACCAATACATCATAAACCCTAGTGTTGGTGGCAAATTGCTTGGAGAAAAGTTGGGGAAAAGGAGCGAAATAAACATGGGATTTGCAGACGATTGAATTGCGATTCGTAATTAAACAGGCCAGATTCTTGCGTACAAGTGCAATCATCTTACACTAAAATCAGCTACAACTAAAAATCATTACTATTCGGGAAAGGAAAATCACTTGCCTTGAAAATTGCGAGATTCAAATCTGAACTGAGTCAAAATTAGGGATCTTCACCAGCGCTGTAGCATTTCATTTGCTTAACCTTTCCTTCTCCACCTAAACCCCCAAATGCTCAATCCGCGTCCAGACACTCACCTCTTCCTCCCCGCCGCCGCCGCTGTTTTCGTCGGGGTTGTTGACCTTTCAGCTTGGAGTATTATTGTAGGCTCAAAGTGGACAATTTTTTTTTTTTTTTTTTTTTTTTCGGAAATGAGTGGGACACTGGGAGTGTAGAGGAGATGAAGATGTTTTCTCTGTATTCTCTCGTTAAATATGAGAATGTGATTGTTTGTGGAAATTATTTCATTTCATTTATAAAATCAGTTAATCTTATTTCCAAAAAAAAAAGGTTAACCCTGTTTTGATAACGGTTTTTATCAAAGCTTGGTAATTATGTAGGTATTTATTTAATTAAATACCAATTGATAAGTAATCAAACTTTAATATTTAGGGTTTATTATTTTATTTTTTTTACGACAGAACTAAAAATAATAAAATAAATTAAATTTAGGGTGGGATGTACTTAACACACTCCATTCAAAATATATTAACATAAATATATGTTAAATGATATAAATACCCTCCTATTAATTATTTATTTAAGTCTGTGTTGTATAATTGCGATGGTAAAATGGTAATATCGTGGGTGTATGTTTAAAATTTTGATAATGTTAAATAATATAAAGTGTATGTTTTTAGTAATTGAGGTGTGTTTAGTAATGAGTGGGCTGTGTATAACCCCACCCTTAAATTTGGGTCTATATACACCACCTATTACTAAACACACCCCATTAAAATATATTAAAATTAAATATATATTAAAAAATATAAATCCAATATTATTTCTTAAATTATATATTGTATAATTGCAAAGGTAAAATATAATATTGTTGGCTGTGTTTAGAAATTTGATAATATTATATATTTTAAAGTGTATGAGTTTACTAATTAGGGTGTATTTTCTGGTTATATGAGATATTTAAGATTCTTAAAAAACAAAATTTGGTATCCATAGGCTTATCCTATCGCAAGGTAAGTCACCCACCTTGAGCAATATATCAGGTTCGAGTCCTCACTCCTCACCCTTAATTATAACTAAAAAAAAATTTGAATTTAATATTGAAATAAGTTTACTACATATTATTCGTAAAAAAAAAAAAATTAATGCATATTATGTTAATTGGTGAATAGTGACCATTTGGTACTGCAGGAGCTAGTGGAAATAAAGATTCAGCATCAAACAGCTAGTCACTCAGCCGCAGCACTGAGAACCTCGGAAGAACCCTAATTTAAGCCCTCTTTCATGCTGGAATTTTGAATTCGCAACGCGAGAGGTTTCTCCTCTGAGATTCGTAAGATTTCCGATTCAACTCTAAGTTTGTTAAATCATGATTTGCTCACTTCTTCGCAGAAATCTCGCGCATTCGTTTTCGAAGAATTCGTCATCTCCATTAAAATCACAAACTCCATTCTCGATTTCTGTGCTCTATTTCTCTACTTCCAAGGAGGGTAAATCCTCGAATAGCGCCGCGGTTTACGAATTTCTGCTGCACAAACACAAATTCTCCCCTGTAGTGGCTTCACATGTTGCATCTGTGTTGACCCATTTGGAGCACCCAGAAAAATGCGATTCAACATTGTCCTTCTTCAAAGAGTTTGGGTTTAGCAAATCCCAGCTGGAGAGAACCTTCAAATCCAGGCCGAGATTGCTCTCGGCCAGTCTCGAGAAAATCATCAAGCCCAAGATCAAGATTTTCGAAGACATGGATTTCTCTTCTGAGGATATTGCTGAGATAATCTCAAGGGAAGCAGGGATTTTGTGTAGTGATGCAAATAAAAGACTCATGCCTAGATTGATTTTGTTGAAGGGCTTGTTGGGGTCCAACAAAGAGGTGGCTAAGGCTCTCAAGAAATCTGGATGGTTGCTTATTTCACATCTGGAAGAGCATGCATTGCCCAATATCGAGTTTCTTAAGAGCTGCGGCGTACCAATGAGCCAGATCGCCGTGCTTCTGAAGGATCTCCCGAGGTTTTTCTTGTATAAGCCAGAGATTATGAGGAAATGTGTGGACTGTGTGGATGAGTTGGGGGTTGACAGGAGGTCGAAAATGTTTATCTATGCTGTTGGGGTTGTTGGGTCGATGAGCAACGGGAAATGGGAACCTAAGTTGCAGGATTTTCGAAACATTTTGGGGTTTTCAGAAGATGACATATTGAGAGTGTTGAGACAGAATCCCAAGGTGTTTAAGGTTTCAGAAGACAAGATGAAGAAGGTGAAAGAGGTTCTTCTTGGAACTGGCAAGTATGAAACCTCATGCATTGTTAAATACCCTAAATCACTTATGTACAGCGTTGAGCAGCGGTATAAACCGCGGATAGAAGTTATACGGATCTTGGAAAGTAGGCATCTAATCAAACGTTGGCCTTCTATTGGAAAATTTTGTGGAATGTCGAACAAGAAGTTTTTTGAGAATTTTGTGAGTCCTTACATAGAAGAAGTTGGTGATGTGTACCAAGCACATAAAGCACTCAATAGCAGAGATGTGAAACTTGCACCGGCTGCTTAAAGGACTGGGATTAACTCATGAGTGATGATACTCACCATTTTTGGTTTGTTGTTTTAATGGAGCTACTCAAAGGGGTACTTTCTTATTCACTTTCCAGCTTGTTGGTGTTGTGTGTTTAGGAATTGGCTCCATACTTAAGCATGTTTTGAATCTATGTTAGCCTTGCATATTGTTTTCAAATAAATAGATCTTGGTCACTTTTTTCAGGCTGGGCAGTTGTTATTGTGGACTGTGTTATAGTTTCTTTGTTTTCTTTCTTTTTTTCTGGGGTGATATTAATTATATTATTCATGGCAGTATATAGTGATCTTTTCCATAAAACATATTGATAGCTAAGCAGGCATGTTGAAGGCAGCTGCTTAAGTGGCCTGATAGACTAAAAGAATGTAAATGGCATTCAGTGTGACCTCTGTAGTTGGAGTTAGCTTAAGATATGGCTTTCTTCTCTAGATTTGTTCTGCTAAAGGGATTGTTGGGATCCACCAACAAACAGTTGGCCAAGGCTTTATCTAAAGCTGTATGATTGCTTATTTCATGTATGGAGTTGAATGGTGCCAAATGATAAATTCTTGAAGAGTTGTGCCTTCTGATCATGCATTCACATTTTGAAGCCAAGAAACAGCAGAATGAGAGTACTGAATCAGCATTTTCTGGGTTTTCTAGATATAAAATGTGTGATTAAATAATGGATACCACGGGGTTTACTTAATCATGATCATGGTGCAATTTCGTTTTCACCTACAGAGAATCAAAGCGGACAAAGCAATTATAATTAGTGCATTACCCATGTACATTTATAGCATGAGTACTTTTGATTTGTTATTGTTGGATCTTTCATAAAGTTACTTCAATCACAATAGATAAACTTGCATCTCCCAATTCAGGCTTTCATCTGTTTTGATTCAAAAAAGAAAGAAAGAACGAAGAAAAGAAAGAGATAGCCACTGCTATACAAAATGCAAACATTGCGGTATCAAAGAATTTGCTCACATTTTACTCGAAGCTTATCTCAGTCATATCTTACTATCTTACTGGACGCAGTGGAATGAAGTTGTGGGACATCTTAAATCATAGAATAGGGTAATGTTATGAATGCAAGCAATGTTACTATCTTAAAGCAATGTTATGAATGTAAGCCCAAACTTGGATGGTAATGCTTCTTTAGACTTCAGAGATACTCAAGGAGGCTTTCTACATAATTGGTAAACTTTACTTTCTGAATGTATGGACCATACAATGAAAATAACACATCGCAATAAATGTATTGAAACAGGGTTATCCCACAGAAGGATAAAAGACTAAGATTGGTCCATGAATCTAATAGCTTAGGCTATATTTGGAGCTTGGACTTCAGATTGTAGCAAATAAATATGAAAAGGAAACGCACTTTTCTCACTTCAATCGAGGACTAAGTTAACGTTAACATGATAGTCACAGAAAACCTCTTAGCACATGATGACATTTTGTGATTTTATCTCAGTATTCTTAGGCACCATATGGTGATAAGCTATGTGAACGCAGAAGATTAAGATTGATCCATGACTAGCATTGCTTGGAGTCTGTTTGGACCTATGTCTTAGCAATTAAAATAAAAAGGAAAAACACGAAACTTAATCACATGAGAGAGAAGAAAGTATGGTTCATTTAGTAACTTTTCCTTACTAATCCGAGACTGATATAACTTTGGGATAAAAGGACACAAAACTTAGATAGTCGGGCTAAAATCTTCTTACTACATGAATTAGATGTAGGCACGAAACATACTTCAAAAGGGTGCAGTAACATTCAGCAGACATGAAAAATAAATAACCATATCTTTTCGAGCTCAAAATACACATGGTTTCTCTTTCTGTTCAATTAACTTAAAGACACAGCACAAGAACACTAACCTCCTCAATCTTGATGGTTATTCGCTTGATCATTAGGACTTGGCAGAACTTCATTTGAATAAGGGCTAATAAATCTCTTAGAAAACTCAGTATTTGATAATCTACAAAGGTATCCAAGATCTGGCCACTCTTTAATCAGCCCCCTGCTTTCCATAATTTCTAAGACTCGCAGCCGCGGCCTATACCTATTTTCAATGCTGAATAAAAGTGACAACGGACAATTGACAATACTGGAAATATTGAACTTTCCGGTAGCAAGCAGTAGCTCTGTTATCTTCCTTATTTTTTCCATTGATGCAGAAACCACAAAAGGATTCTTTCTAAACATTGTCAATACATCACTATCTGAAAACCCCAAATCCCGGAAAGCTTGCAACTTGAGTTCCCAGGCCTCATTGCTCATTGAACCAACAGCGGGAATAGCATATATAAACGTGCTGGAACTTGCATCCAATCCCATTTCTATGGCCTTCTCAACCGATTTCTTTATAACTTGTGTATCAAGCAAGAAACAATTCGGAGAATTAACGAGGATTTTACGGATACGCCCCATAGGTATGCCACAGCTCTTCAAGAATTCAATATTCGACACCACCCTGTTTTGAGAATTTATATTAACGAACCATGGGGATCTCTTTACAGCTTTGTTCACATCATTATCGCATCCTAACAGCCCCTTCAGTATAGATATCGAAGGAACGATGTTATTATTCAAGCTTAACTGCAAAATTGTCGGATTACAAGATATCACCTTACAAACGTCACCCGAGGAAAACCCTAAATCTTTGAAATACTTGATTTTCGGTATAATGCTATCAGTACCAGCTGCCAGAATCCGAGGTACCATTTTCACAATTTTCTCCAATTGAACACTCGAAAACCCTATTTCTTTCAGAAATGACAGTATCAAATCAGCATTTTCTGGGTTTCTAATACGTTTCAACTTCGACGCAGCTCGCGAAGCCAATTCAGGGGCAAAATCGTAATTGTGCCTTAAGATATCAAACACTCTGGGGCTGTTACAAAGTTTTCCTTCACTCGAAGTGGAAAAAAACTTGAGAGAAAATAAAGAAGAAACAGGGGAATTGTGCTTCAAAATCAAACATCTCGTATTTTTTAGTATGAATTCAAACATCTTCATAACAGACAATTTCTACAGAAAATGCAATAAATCATTAGTGTTTTGGAAAGAAATAACTCGCCTGAAAAAATCGAATCGCCTGAAAGGGGATAGCTTCACTTCTTCGTTGACGATTATTGGGAATAAAAAAAAAAAACGGCGCAGTAATTATTCAATTCTTAGGTCTCTTAATGGAAACTATTTAAAATATTATGAGAATGTTTAATTATTTAAATTTTTAAAAAAATATTATTTCTTGCAACACACAAATGATAATGTAATAAAATATATATTAATTTTAAGAATTTTGTTGAAGTGTATTCAAATTATTTAATAGTTATTATAAGTTAATTTTCTTAACATTTAATCTAGGAATCTTACCAACAATAATTTATTAAGAAAACTTTTAATAAATCTTGGAAATTATTTATAGTGAGGTATGAGTGTAATATAATGTGAAATCCAAATATACTAAAAATATGATTTTGAGAGTCAGTTAAAAAAAAAAAAGGAAAAACATAATATTGCATTAGATTAAAAAATTATAGTTCATCTATTCTTCAAAAATAAAATCTAGAAATAAACTAAAATAAAAGTGAGAAGAATAATAGGTATTGAACTTTTGAAACGAAAGATATAATTATAATTTGGTTCCTAACCATATTTTTACTTGTTTGATCTTCTTTTTGTCTTAATCTTATTTTTTCGCGGTTTGCATAATAATTTTTTGATTGTATTATCCTTCTCATCGTTGGAGATGTGGATATATTCCTTTTTTTTTTTCTTTGTAATTCTTCTTCTTCTTTTTTTCCATGGTTTATCATTTGTTATGTTGGCCATTGTTATTGTCGTGATTGTATTGTTATTTTCTCGCCTCGTATCTCCACTTGTTCCATTTTTTCTATGGCTTTAGCTATTACACTAAATCTTCCACCTTTAACTTTTGTATTATAGTTTAGCGCGATTAGAAAATGGATCTCACTTGTTCCTTGTAAGATCAGCAGGTTGTGGTATTCAAATGTGTTTAGGTCTTGGATATATATATATATATATATTTTTTCATTTGTTTATTTTTTGTTTTTGAAATCATTTTAACCACAAAGATTTGGATACCTTCTCAATGGACTTTAAGTAGTTTTCTATTAAGCATCCGACATATATTGATATCATCAAACATCGTTATTATTATTTCAAGATGACCTTGTAACACACTAAGTTTAACTACATATTGTTGTGATCGATGAATTTATATTGGTGGAAAATAACTTAAGAGAAAATGAGGATGAAACAGGGGAAATCGATGAATTTATATTGGTGGAAAATAACTTAAGAGAAAATTAGGATGAAACAGGGGAAGTGTGCTTCAAAATCAAACAACTCGCATTTTTTAGTAAGAATTCAAACATCTTCATTTAACAAAATCTCTAAAAAAAAATGCAAAAAATCAATCGTGTTTTGAAACAAAATCACTCGCCTGAAAAAATTGAATAGCTGGAAAGAAAACAACTTCAGTTCTTTGTTAATGGTTTTTCGTTATGGCCACTATTCAAGAGTTGTATGTAATATATTTGTGTTTTACAATATATTTAAATTGTTATGAGAACATATTTAATTATTTACATATTTCAATTGATGAAATATTAAAAATTTAAATAAAAATAATAGTTATATATTTGTGTGGTTTTCAATTCGACTTGATTAACAGGATGTAATAATTATATGAAGATGAAGATATAAGGTGATTTTAATAACTCGACGTGGAATGTTGGCAATATTGTAGATGAGATTAGAGGTAGATTGTGTAATTGATGAGTGTTGGTGTTTTATGTCTCATTGTTGTTCTAAGATCATCTCCAATCCTTGGAGGCAATTTTGGACTCAAAACTTGGATTTGAGTCCAAATTTGTCTTTGAGTCCAAAATTGTTTCCAATCATAAAACTTAAATTTGGACTCAATTAGAATATTCTTCACTTTTTCTTTTATATTTTCTATTTTATCAAATATTGGTTTACTTAAGTTAATAGAAAAATTAAATATATAATGTTTCAATGAAATTAAAAAATCTTGTAAAAGAAAATTGATATAAAATACTAAAAGTATATTATAAAATTCATCACAAATCTATCTATATATAAAAACAAAGAAGTTGGTGATAATTTCAAATTTGTCACTTTCCCTCTCAAACTATCAACCAATAGAAAAAAAGAAAAAAAAAACCAAATAACTTTTAAGTGTCTTATAAAATAAGTTTCACATATATCTTACACAATAAGTTATCTTATAATTTATATAGGGTACCCATCCCTTTCTACCCCTTTTCATATAACAACATACAATTTTACCCCCAAATATAACATATTATCCCAATATATCCATTCTTCTTATATTATATTCATTTCCACCCAAAAGTCAATCATTGCTCATTAATTATCTTATACCTAACTTCCCAAATTTGTCTTTTATGCCAAAAATACTTTATTTCCACTCCAAACAGTGATTATATCCAGCTTGAGAATACATAGGAAAATCAGGCCCAACATGCTTCCGTAAAATAAATTAATCCCCTAAAATTCATACCTCTTTTTGACCGCAACAGCACCGGGTGAGATGGTTTGCAAAGCCACCAGCTAGAAAATCACTGCCCCAGACCTTTTTACGAACAGCTCCTCACTGTCCAACTTCAACTCCTTGAGGAAGATGATCTGCAAGTTATCTAGCTCCTTCAGCAACTGCACAGCACAACCATGGTTCGTTTCCTACACCAGGTGTACAAGGTATTCCTTCCAGGGGACTAATCGATCAAACTAAGAACACATGTTGAAGCAAAAGCCTTTATTTTATTATGAACTTGGAAATATATTTATTACATAAGTAATCTCCTGTTGGGAGGAGAAAACCTGTTTAGCCTCTCATAGAGAAGGCTAACACTCGTACATACATAAACTCGAAACTATTCTAAGAATTGAAAGATCAATATTACAAACTATGGATAGATGTTTGAAGAAAACTGAGGAGGAAAGTTGATGTCTTCAGCTTCCTTCTGAACTCTTATTTATAGATTGAAATCCGGATTTGAAAGACGGACTTCAAACTTCCTTTACCACCAGCTGGCTTACTCCATTAGTGCGGTTGTTGAGGAGTTGCTTTCAGCTAGTTGGTGCTTCTTTCTTTTGATGCCTCGTGACTCAGCCCATGTGAGTTTTGTCGGGGCATCTTCTCCTTTTTGACTCCATCCTGTGAAGGTGGTTGGGGAGTCTTTATCTCGTGACCTCTCCCATTTATTGTTGTCGGGGATTCCTTTAATAATTTCTTGGTGGTCCCCGAGGATAACGCTTCTTTTGGGCTGGGCCCTTTTCCTTGTGAAACCCAGCTGGCTGTCGGTCGGGTTTGGGACGGAATCCTTTCCCAAACTCTGGCTCTTTCTGTTCTGGACACGCCAGACAGATCTAATCGATCCATCTTCCAATGTGTGCCATGTTACAGAATTTCCGGTAAGTTTCTTTACTTCCCGGAATCTTGTTCTCCCAGAGGGTTCTTCTCTTGGTCTCGAAAAGTTCCTCTGCGAATTCTGTCGTTGATCCAGTCATTGTATTCAGCAGAAATGATCCATTGGCTGAATTCTGGAAAAACTTGAACGGGTACTTGACTTTGTCCATTTCGGTTAGACAAATCCATAGTCCCCAAGCTCGTCTTGTAGAAGCGTGATCTTCAGTGATAGCTCCTACTAGGATCGGAATTTCTTCCGAAGAGGCCACCTTAATATTTTTCAAGGCGTTCCCGTCAGGCCTCCTTAACTTGATGAAGTGAAAGGCCTCATGAAAGCCTTTCTTTGCTGGCTCTGGAGTTGTACTAATGAAATATAGCTCCAGGATATCTCCTCTGGACAGATGTGGATTATTTGCCCAGGTTTCATGTACTGCTTCCCCAATCCATCTCGGTAGCTTCGAGATTTCTGGGAAACTAGGTGCAATGGTATGTATCGAAGCCAATGCTCCGAAATTATACCATTCTTGTTCCTCATTTGGATTACTGCCGAATTTCATCCAAACTCGAGGATATTTTCCTGACATATCAACCACTGTTCTGTCTGGGTTGATGCCCTGTCTTGTAACTAATTTCTCTCACTGCTTCTGATATACCTGCATCGGAGAAACTTCGTTAGTTTGAGCTTGAACCTTCGATTTGCCTGTCTGCGGCCGAAGGTTCACCTCTACCTCTTTTACCCCAGAGGTACTGGGTTGACTTGAAAGCTCGGGTTTTGACACCGGAGCTTCAACATTCGTTACAGGTTGTTCATTCTCAAGGAATGGATCCCCTGTAACACTCGTAGGCATGGTATTTGAATCCATAGCCTTCGGGTTAGAGTCCCGATCTCGAAGTTCTCCCTTTTGCACCGTGGAAGATGCAGCTTGGAGGATAGGCCCATGCAACACAGAGAACAGTTGTCCCTGTGCACAAAAGCATGCTCGTATAAGATCAGAAACGGATTCCTGATCAACTCGTTGAAGTCGTCCAGCGACTTCTGCATTGAGACATAATGTCCCAAAAGCCTGTTCGAGACTTTCCAGGTTTTCCCGGACATGTCTCACTCGTTTGAGGACCTCGTCAGCGACGCGTCCTTCCATCTCGTGTTAGGAAATCTGCAAGAATATTTTCATGAGATTTCACAATGACAATATCATAATCATAATATTGACATTCTGCCTGCCATCTAAGTATCCTAGCTTTTTCTGGTTTAGATTCAATTTTGTTTTTCAGAAAAGCTTTAACACTTGAATTATCAATTTTTAGAATAAACTTCTTTGCCAGAAGAAATAAAGGCCATTTTTTGAAAGCTTTTCTGACTGCGAAGAATTCCTTTTCGTTGATATGCCATCGAACTGTTTCTGCATCTGTAAACAGACCACTGCAATATCTACATGGCACTTCTCCTGTTGGTGCAGCTTTCATAAGAACTGCTGCCCACCAAAAGTCACTAGCATCCGTATAAAGAACCAGTTCATCCTCATCCTGAGGAATAGCAAGTTTCAGAAGCTTTTTACAGACTTTCTTTAGTTGCTTAATTCCTTCTCTATGTTCGTCTTCCCATTTGAATATAACATCTTTCTTGAGTAATGGGCTGAACACCTTCCTGTGATGCGCTAGATTGTTAATGAACATTCCAGCAAAGTTGACAACTCCAAGAAAACTTTGAAGTTGTTTCTTGTCTTGGAGATCATCTGGAAATCCATGTATCTTTTCCACAATGTGGCTTTGTAGGATGATTCCAGTTTCATCGATTTCAATTCCAAGGAATTCAATCTGTCTTGTCGCAATTACTGCCTTCTTTTCAGAAAGCACTAATCCTTCTTTGTGACAAACATTTGAAAATATCTCCAAATGTTTGAGATGCTCCTTCATATTCTTTGATGCGATGAGAATGTCATCGATGTATACGAACATGAAGTTGAAATAATCTTTGAACAGATTATCCATCTTTCTTTGATATATCTGGGGTGCATTTGCCAATCCCATGGGCATGACGTTCCAGACATAGTGTCCTTGCGGTGTGGAGAAAGCTGTGAACTTCTTACTTTCTTCCTCCATCCTAATCTGGTAAAATCCAGACTTGCAATTGAACTTTGAGAATATCTTGGCACCTCTGATGCAATTAACCAAGTGTTCTCTACTCGGGATGTAGTATCCATCAAACTCCAGAATGTTATTAATCACTTTGTAATTAATAACAAGTCTAGGTTTACCTCTTTTGATTTCTCCATGATTCCTGACTAGAAACCCCGGACTGCTGTATGGAGAAACTCCTGGTGAAATCAACTTAAGGTCCAGATGTTCCTTAAGTATTTTCTGCATATCCTCACGATCATTCTGATTCATAAGGATTGGTTTGAGCCTCACGAACTCATGTTCCTTTCCCGGTTTAACCTTTAAGGAAGCTTTGAGCTCATTCCTATCCCACCATGCCAAAGGATCTTCATTGTAATTTCTTTGGATCCTTTTCTTGAAATCCTCAAGTGAAATTTGTTCTTCCATTGTAACCTCACTTGGTGGATTCTCCAATATGGCTTTTCGTAATTCTGCAATAGCCTCCGGTGGAACTCGTTCTTCTCCTTATATTCTGAATGAATACAAAGTATTATCCCATCTCTTGGTATCTTTTTGTTTCGAACCAAATTGTCGAAAGGATAATAGGGCATCGCCAAATCTTCTTTTATCCGCCATCTTTGGATGTCGAAGTTTGGCTTCATCACCACGCTTGCTGCGAAAATTAATAGGCATTTTTCTGTAGAATGCCTCTCGCAGTCTCTGGACAATAATCTTATGATCACATAACGTTGTGAAAATAAGTCTCCTTGTCTCGTTTTCTTGTGTAAAGCGCTTGAATGTTTGTAGGAAATTGTTTCCTAGCAAAACATCTGCTCCTGTATCATGGAAATAGATTGGTGGCGTCCTCACTTTGTACCATGGGGTACCGCCCGCGCCTCCGATCATGATTTCTGCTTGTTTGATTCCTCTATTAAGGATAAGAATCCTTTTTGAGAAATCTCTTCTGCAATGGCTGGTAGATCTTCTCCAAAATCTTTAGGAAAGACCCCTTGCTTTGCAGTGCAAATTCCTGCTCCTGAGTCAACATAGGCTGCAAAATACTCAGCCTTGTACTCACCATATATCATTCCAATAGAAATGTATATGGAGAATGGACTAGTGGTCATCTGATTCTGTATCTTTTATCAGTCACTGTAAATTCCATTCCATCTTGTAATCTTTCCCAAGGTTTATGATCCTCAAGAAAATCGATACCCAGCACTAATTGTTCTGGGATTCTCCCTGCAACTCCAGTGATAGTTAATTCAATTTCACCCATCTTTAGGCTTCCTTGAAATTTTCCAACTATCGGTTGTTGTAGATAATAAAGAACATCACAAGGAAAAATATTATCCTTTTGAGTGATGTCGAATATTACTTCAACTTCTCTCCAACCTTCTGGACATTTCAACTCTCCTTGTGTTTTGAATACACCTGGGATTCGCTGAACTGTACTAGGCCTTCTTTCTTCCCAACGACTGCTACTCATCAGTCTGTCCTGTTGGAAAGAAATCCTCCTGGTCTCCATTCTGAGGCTCCGACTCTTGTTGAAGACAGGTTGATCTTGGATCTTCATGTCGATCTCCTTTATAGTTGGAGACTCGATCATTTTTTGAAGAACCACCGAAGCGAAATCCTCAAATATTCTTGGGACTTCGATAAATTCCTTTCTCAAGAATACTTCTGAATGATGTGTATTTGAGAGAGCATAGGAAATCTTGTAGGTGATCGAGTATGGTCTATTCCCTTCTTTCATCAAATCTTCTCTTTTGAAATCTTGATGAAGAGTTAAGACTCTATTGAAGTCTCGATCTCCCAAGTTGTATGCAATTCTGGGATAGACATTGAATGCCAATTTCCCTGCACACAAGTTTCCTGTAACCGCTCCAAGGCATGAATCCTTGAGATTGGAGATTCGCTTGTCAAAAATCGCAAGATTTAGTGGCGAATCAATTCCTTCTTTGAAGGTTGCTTTAATAACAACTCTTATGGCTCCGATATGAATCCATGAGAGTGTATTTGCAACTTCTCTTTTAACTTTGCTTCTGATCTCCTGTACTTCTTTGTAGGGGATCAACTGCATCTCGATCAGGTTACTTGTGAATTCCATCGGAATAGCATATTCACCAGTAGTAACTCTATGAATAATTTGGTGTTTCCTATTACGGAACCCAAACTTATCCAATGCCTTTTCCATAGCTCCGACAGTAAAACCATCATACATTTGGAGCTTTGAATCTTCTCTCATAATCTTCATTAGAGTTTTATGAGAAACTGTTGTATGAGAGAGAAAACCTGACATATCTTTTCTTGTTGTTTGAAGAATTTCTTCTTCACTCCGATTCTGATGTGGATTCACTTCCATCATCCGAATAGATTTCTTCTTCATAGATGCTTTCATCTGAGGATAGATCCTCAAATTGATACACATGTATAAGATCTTGGTAGTAGACAGCTTCTTCGAATTCTGGTGTTGATTCGAACTGTCTTATACCTCTCTTCTGGTTCTCCGGGCAATCTGTTGAGATATGCCCTCTTGCTCCGCAAGTCCAGCAATTACAGTCTTTGAAACTTTCATTAGGTCTGGTTTGAGCTCGCTGAAAGTTCTCTTTCCTGGATTTCTGCTGGCACTCCCTTGGTTAGAACCTGATGAAAAGGTTCTACTCCTGCTTGGTGCTGGTCTTTGCCCTGATTTATAACTTCGGGCCTTTTGTTTTGACCACACTCTTCTAGGTCTCCATGAAGACCTACGATTTCCTCTTTGGTTGCTATCTTCACGGCAGTATGGATGGTTCCTCATCTTACTCCTTTTATGCCTCCGTGGTTGACCTCCCACGACTGTTGGGATGTCATTATCTTTGCAACACAGGGGAATCATTTTGTTGATTCCTCGGAGTCTCTTGTAGTTCTTGTAGAGTGCTGTCTGGTGGCACCATTCGGCTAACTTCGCCTTTAAGAAAGACATTCTTCTAGCCACAGTATCCAAATCATCTGCACTCTTGTATTCCCTGATGAGCATCTCTCTCCAGGGGCTTGGTATCTTCGCAAAGAAAAGTTGCGAAGCATCTTTATCATCCACCTTTGACTTCCATCGGTACTCGGTGAATAACTTGATGTATTCATCAATATGACAAATATCTCGTAACTCGAGGCAGTAGGGGGCTTGTTTGTATTTCTTTCTTTTCTCCTCTTCTATTCCCTCGAAATAGCCTATGCCGATAAAATGGATTTTGAATAATTTCGCCATATTATTGACAATCCCTGTTAATGACTCACCAGCCGTAACATCATTTCTCATTTCTGGTGCCGTCATTTCCCACGCGATCTTTGCAGATCCTTCAAGACTCATCTCAAGTAATAAGATGAATCCTTCCTTTGTCAGGTCGAGAGTACCTGCTGCCATCCTCATTCCTGTTGCCCATTCATCAATGAGGACTTCTCGATTCTTAAAATCTGGAATATCCAGATTTAGCATTAATCCATATGGATGTATGGGTTCGAGCTAAGATTTTCCATAAGGCGTATTCATGAGATTTGGCCTTCTAGGTCGTTGTCGAGTTCTTGGAACAATAGGATCTCCTCTCGTTGTGAAATCTCCAGCGTGTGGCATCGGTTCATCCACATGATGTGAACCTGAGCTTTCTGCCACGTTAGGATCAACAGGTGGAGGTGGTCTTTGGTCACGGGTAACCAAAGCTGAACCATCTCCTGTGTTCATCTTTAGATCTACGATACCTAATCCCGCGAAGGACTCAGCAAGTTCGTGTAGATCTTCAAGATTGATCTTTTCCATATCCATCACTTATTAGTTTATGATGGATTTTCCTTTGATGATCGCGATGAGCTTTTCATCTCTGGTCATTGGACGTACGACTTCAGTTGGTATCCCTTTTTGGTGTAAATAGGGTACTGTTCCGAAATCAATACGTTTCCTTCCTCCGGCAAGACTTGGTCTGTCCTCTAGGGCTTTTACTCGTTTCTGAATATCATGAAGGATTTCAATGATTTCCTTCTGATATTTTATCATCGTCTCCATCTGGTTCTGGATCTGATGGACTTGTGTTGGTAGATGATTATGGCGGTTGCCATAATTCTGCACCGTCTTCTGGATTTCTCTAAGATCTGTAGAGATCTTAGATGTGTCTGGAAGAATCTCGTTCCATTCTGGTTCTCCTCTAGGAACCATGATTCTGATGGGCTTCTCCTTGTAATTCCATCAGACTGGCATATAACATTTGGTTAACCTGGAGGTAATCCAAATGATATGTAGCTTGTACATTGCATTGTCTTAGGGCATCCTGGCAAGCTCCTGCATTCCTTCGTTCAACATATTGGTCTTCATAATATGTCATCTTGTGAAGGTGTTCTTGTTTATACATCATCAAAATTTGATGATATCTCCTGTAGGGTAAACATCTTGGACAATTGTCCAGATCCATATATTCTCGAGATTCTCCTCACCAAATTGTTAATTACTTAAACATAATAAATATAAAATCCAAGTTCATAATAAACCTAGGCTTTGATACCATTTTGTCTCCGTGCCCCGATGGGGGACTAAGTCACGTCATTGTTCGTGACCTGATCCCAAGGGGGTATCACAACAAAAGATACCTATCAGTTTGCGAACTCACGAGGGACTAAGTCACAGAATTGTATGTGACCTGATCTCGCGAGTCATCCCCTACGGAGAACTACGCTTCGTGAAAGATCACGCAACAGAGGCTCGGGGCTTTTTATACGCTTTGATACCATTTTGGGACCGTATTCTTTTTCGGGTTAATTTTCTAAAAGAAATTGTACGTGGTGTTGTTACTCATTCCAGACCACTGTTTTTTAGACAGTATTGGCACGAGGAAAGTATTCCAGCCTATATACTTTTCCGAAAGAAAATATACCCGTTTGATTGCTTGGATTATATCAAAATTTGGAGTTTAAACTAAATAAAAAGACATAGATTGGAGTTAGTAAAAAGATGTTTGGAATTAGTCTTTATCCTTGATTAAAACAAGTGGGGTCCACGGAATAAAGAGAAATGGGTATTTTGGGATATTTTCTTATATTTAGGGGTAATAAAGGATTTTGTTATATGAAAATGGGTATAAAGGGATATTAACCCATTTATATATAGGAGTAGAGATAAAACAAAAGAAGTTATTTTAAATGATATGATTATATTTTAATGATATAATTAAAATTTGAAAATAATGAAATTTAAACATTGTAAAAAATTAAAAATTTTGAAAATTAGTTTATAATTTTAATATATAAATGTGGAAAATAGTTTTAAAATCTAAATTTATTTTATGAAGGGTTGTAAAATGTTTAAAAGTTTGAAACTATTTTAAAAATATTAAAATAATAATAAATCTGAAATTACTAATAATAATATTATTTTTATTATTATTATTATTATTATTATTATTATTATTATTATTATTATTGTTATTATTATAAGGTTGTGAGAATAAGTCTAACAAATCTTAAATCAGCAAATAAAATTTAAAAATTAATTCAAATGTATATGTAATATTAATTGTGTAAGATACGAAAATCAATAAATTGAATAAAAAATTTTAAATAAAAATAATAAAAATATTTGATAAAATTTATTCAAAATTATTTCAAATAAATAGATATAATTAATTTAAAAATTGTTTTAAAAAACTATAATATGTTCCAAAAAAATCTGAAAAATGGTTTAAAAAATCTAAGAAATATTGTTTTAAAATTTAAAATTAATTTGAAACCTAAATTTATAAATATAAACTAAATTTTTTTTGAATAAATATAATGCTTTTTGAACAAATCCATCTAAAAAGGAATGCAGAAAATTATTTATAAATTCTGAAAATAATTATATGATATAAATGAACGAAAATATGAACAAAACATATAGTAAGTATAATTATTAATCACTTCTTAATTATTCATAAATTAAAACTCACAAACACAAAACTATTATTATATTATGTTCAATTTTATTTTCATATTTAATTGTTGAATATTGATGTTATCAATAAAAAAATACGGATTTTTATAAATTTCGAAATAATAAGATGTCATGAATAACCTTTTAATATGACAATTTCAATATATTATTGCAAATCGTATATATTGTCATAATACATAATAAACCGCGCATCGCGCGGGTGTACTACTAGTACATATTAATACTAAAGAAAATTACATAGTCATATAACATAATTGTCCAAAAAAGTTCAATTCATGTGCATTAATTCGTAGCCGTTGATAACCATTTTGATCTTTTAATCTCAGCCGTCCATAGTGTTTAATTGTATTTCATTTATGTTTATGTATTATTAGTATTTTAGCATGTTTGTTGTGTTTTGCTTAAATTTAGCATGTAGTTTGTATTGAAGTAAATGTCATGGTTGTATCTTGTAATTTTAAAATTTTAATGATATCTTATTTAATTTCTATTAGTTATAACTTGCAAAAATATTAATAAAAATATAGCAATACAACTAATTTATATGTTTTTGAATTTTTTAAATTTTCATAAATTTAAAATCACATAATGTAGTACATATAATATTTAATGTAAATTGATAACTAGATGAAATATATAGTTTACAATTAAATGAAGATAAATCAAATAAATAAACAATATAAAATTAAATCAAAAAGAAGAAACAAAGATTTGAATTGTGAATAGTAGGTGGCAAATTTGGTCTGTGACAACTTGAGTCCACACTTGAGGCTCCTTTGAGATGGTCTAATACTTGTATCTTGTATTTATAAATTATAATTTTGTTGTATGGACACTTTTTTTAAATCCGCATAACTCTTTTGTTTTGAATAAAATCTTCGTCGTCCCAAAAAAAAAAACTGTAGGACCAGGCAACAACTGTGGGGTCCACAATATCAAAATCAGAAAAGGCAAAAAAAAATCTGGAATTAACCTGCAGAAATTGCGAAACCCCTCCACTCCGCCGCTCTGATTACGAAGGCGGCGCATTTCCTTTCAAAACCCAGATAAATCTATTTCATCTGCAATTGACCTTTTCTTCTTTCTTTTTTTTTTTTTTAATTTTGCAAATGATGATTTCATTACTTGGCAAAAATCTCACATTTTCTATATGGAAACAGGCTTCGCAAAAACCCCCTGTTTCTTCCTCCTTTTCTCTCCATTTCTACTCCACTTCGATTTTCGATATCCTGGTGCACAAGCACGATTTCCCTCCTGAGTTGGCCTCCCGAGTTGCCTCCAAGTTCACCGATCTCGAGAACCCAGAAAAAGCCGACTCAGTACTCTCATTCTTCAAGCACAATGGCTTCTCCACTCCCCAGTTGCTCAAAATCATGAAATACAAGCCTCGATTTCTCATGGCCAGCATCGATTCAACTTTGAGACCCAAATTCAAGATCTTCCAAGACCTGGGCTTCTCTTCCGACGTCATTTGCAAGCTCATTTCGACCAACCCCACAATTCTCCATCTAAGCCTCAACAACAACATTATCCCCTCATTATCCGTCATGAAGGCCTTGTTCGGATCCAACGACAATCTAGCCAGAGTTGTTAGTAACTCGGCAAGATTCCTCTCAGTTAATCTGGAGAAAACCGTGGTCCCTAATATTGAATTCTTGCAGACATGTGGCGTACCCATGAAGAGCATTCTTATCATCATTGGAAATAGTCCCAATCCGTTCCTGCTCAAGCCCGAGGTGACGAGGAAATCTGCAGAGAAGGCTATGGAAATGGGGGTGGATCCGAGTTGCAGAAGCTTCGTTTACGCCATTGCAACTATCGCCGCCATGAGCGATGGGGCTTTGGAGCTCAAGCTTCGAGCTTTCAGGGACATGGGGTTTTCAGACAGCGATGTGATGACGATGTTCAAGAAGGCGCCTAGAATGTTCTCTGGGTCCGTTGAGAAAATCAGCAAGGTAAAAGAGGTTTTGATTGCTACTGGGAAGTTTGATTTGTCGAGCATTGTTGATTATCCGTTGTCGCTTGCGTTTAGCGTTGAGAAGAGGTATAAGCCCAGGTTGCGAATTCTAGGGTTTCTTGAAAGTAGGAAGCTGATTGAGAGTTGGCCTAATCTTGCAACAGTTTGTGGATATTCTAATGATATGTTTTTTAGGAAATTTATTAGCCCTTATTTAGGTGAGTTCAGTGATGTTAGCATCATAAAGGGTTTTAGCAGTGGGAAAAAGGGGAAGAAATCTAAGCATTAGAATGAGGTGCATTGTTTTGTTTACATTTATATTGATCTCATGTTTCTTGGCTTCAAAATATGGTTCTTGTCCGTATGTTTTGTTTTTCTCGAGTTCATATCATGTAACAAGAGGTTCTTGGATTTAAGGAAGGGAGAGTACTAAAAGATTGTCTTCATTCTGTGATCTACTTTGCATTTCCTGTTGGCTAAAAACTAAGGTGAAATACAGCCAAGACAATCCTGATCTTTTCTCCTCTCAAATACCTTGTTTCCATCCATTGCTATTGTGGTGTTCTATCGACGTTTGGGAATCCATATGTTCGGATAAAATAGAGTATTGATATTGATTGTGTAGAATGCGTTATCTCTAAAGAAGCATAGTCATTGAAGTTTGAGTGCAATCTGCAAGGCCTTCGGTTTCTGTTAGTTTTGATGCCCTTTTAGTCTTTTACAACACTCATGTGAATTGAGATGTACCATGAGTGCATGCTTCTTCCAGATTAACTCTGAGCATTTGGTTGATCTAGTGAAGCAGATAAGCCATGTAACTGAAATTAGCCTTTTGAGTAATGTGATCCAATTCTTAGGCATGCAAGTTTGTCAATTGAGATTGAGGGATTGATTCAATGTTGTTCTTATTTGCTTTGTCGATGCTTGTAGAACTGCTGTTGTACTCATTGTATTGTATCAATGAAATGGCTCAATCAACTCCAGCAGTATTACATATATGTCTTGATTGAAATATAAGTGTTGGTTGATACATCAGAAGCTCAAACAAGCCAAGATTCATTCTTATCATATTACATCTGCTTGTGTTTGATCTGTACCTGGTAAGATGATGCATTAATCAACATGAATGATGGAGCAGCTCCTCACTCTCTTGTAAATTGATCTGCATTATATCAGTTGTATAGTTTCATTGATGATTCACTAAGAAATGTTTCGATTTATTCCTGCTATTTTACCATATTTGGTAATGAGGCAAAGACAGTTAAGATTGCTACAAGAAACTGTTCTTGAGTTTTCATTTTATTCAAGCTTAATTCCATTTGTGATGAAGACAATTTTCCGAAAGGAGGAAGAAGAAGAAGAATCATCATCATTGCGAAAGTTTAGAGCTACACTTTGGTTTTCCTAATATGTCTAGTTCGAAATATATGTGCACATGAGTTAATCGAGTAAAATAAACACAAAAATTTATATAAAACTCATTTACAAACATAAATTCGTGAGATAAAGCTTCCAATCTACAAATCAAATTTATTTTCTTAATTTTATATATGAGTTAATAAGTTGGCTATCTCAAAGAATTAGATCGGTAAAATGATATTGCAATAGTCTTATTTGAGATGATAAAAATAAAATTCTTTTGAAAGACAACTAAATAATAGGAAACTTTAAACCATAAATTAATAAAGAAGATGAAATTGAAAATAAAAATTCACGAAATGCAGGAATTACTACATCCTTTTCTTTTTTATTCAAGGTTACCAAAAAAAACATACAAGGATGACTAGTTTGTTTGTTTTTTTTTTTAATAAAACAGAAATAAAAATATGGAAATAATCAACAAATATATACATACAAATTACAACATTTTTGGTTCTGAAAATTAAATTCCCAAAGATTCAGTTAATCAAAAAGAGTTCATTTCAAGAATGTAGCTCCTGCTATTGAGCAATCTTTCCACAGCCTCTGCATAAATTCCTTCCTTCCCAAACGCCTCCGCCGCCACCCCGTCGTCCTCCGCCTCTCGCCGCCTCTGTCCGCCGCCCACCGGCCTCACCACCACCAGCGTCGCTCCCTCCATCACCATCCCTGACGACAGCTCTAATTTAGCCTCGTGCCTCATCTTCATCCCCACCGCAGGCACCGTCGTCCGGCTATTCCGCCACCACACGCCGCCGTTGTTGATTTCCTCCGCCGCCGCCTCGACGCCGCTCTCCCTGAACTCGCTCAGCCCATCCTCGTCCATAATCACCGTCCCCTCGCTCTCCTTATCGTACACGACCAAACGCGACAGCAACGGCTGCTCGTGAACCACGTCGGCGATCATGTAGTGCCGCGCGGAGGCTGCGATCAGGGCGGAGATCGTCCACACCACCCGCATTTTCAGGCCGCCGCCGCCGCCGCTGTCTCCGGCGCCGCTGCGGAAGGCGAGAATCACGCAGCTCTGTAGGGTTTTCCCGAATCGCGCAACCCATCTGATGGTGGTGCCCTTCTCGAGGCGGAGGTCGCCGGAGGGGAGCTCGATCCCTAGGTTTCGGATGGCGTCGAATCCGCGGAGGATTTGGGAGGGGGAATTGGGCAATCGGGCCGGGCTTTGGGGCGATTGGGAGAAGGAGATGAGGTGGTGGAAGGAGGTGATGATGGATTTGAAGAAGGAGGAGAGAGAGGAGTTGGCGTCGTCGAAGGCGGAGATGACTCGGTCGACTCGGAGGAGGAGCGAGTCGGCCTGGGGGACGAGCGAGTTGAATCGCTTGGAGAGGGATCGGCAGCGGAGTAGGGTTTTGATGTCGGAGACGCGGTTGAGGATGAGGAGGAAGATCGGGTCGGGTAGGAGG
This sequence comes from Scutellaria galericulata, assembly GCA_946896805.1. Lineage (NCBI taxonomy): Eukaryota > Viridiplantae > Streptophyta > Magnoliopsida > Lamiales > Lamiaceae > Scutellaria > Scutellaria galericulata. The sequence continues at coordinate 18,650,415 of OX335793.1, forward strand.
TCGAAGAAGTCGGGCTGATCCGGGCCTGGCGCCATTGATGGGAACGAAGGTCTTCTTCCTAGTGTACGTTGATATAGCAGGTGGGGGGTGGGGTGTTGGGAATAGGCGAATAGGGAAAAGGGGAGAGAGAGAGTGGGGGTGGGGGGTGGGGGCGGGGGCGGGGGCGGGGCGAGGGCCAGCTATGAGGAGCGAGAAGGTTTGACCGTTGACTTGGGGTTATTAGACGCACTTAGATTGGCTTATTATTTCAAACCATTAAATGGCTGTGCCGGCTTACTGCATTTACAAGGGGTGGTGTGTGGGTCTGAGCCTTGGACTTACTAGCTCCATTTTAAATTAATTTTCCTTTTAATTTTTTTATTTAATTATTAATAAAAGTTAATGATTTTTTTTGTTGACGTACAAATTCGTATGAACGAATTGAATCAATCACCAATTAAATCAGATGAATCAAACGAATAAAAGCAAGTGAAAACCAAAGAAATTGATCTCGGAATCCTGCCGGTCAATTGTGTCCAGGCGGTTCTAACCAGTCGAATCGATTGTATTGCTGGAATTAGAAAAATTTCGTTATATAACTCCAATAAAATGAATTTCGAACACATTTCTTTGTGAATTAGGGAAAACTTACATAGTGTTTGGAAAGAATAAGATTGGCCCGATTTTAGGGATATAAGCAATCAAAACGGATTTGTTCATATCTTGATTAGGTTTGATTTTATCTTGCATCCGAATATTTTGAACTTGAGCTCAATTGACTACCTGGTCTTTTCTGGCCTGCTAGGGTTCCGTGGCCGTTGACTCGTGCTCTAGCCAGCTTGATTAGTTTTGATCGGAACGAATTCTGGTTCTTCTCGAAACTCGAATTATTATGGCCAGCCTTAAATCGAGCTCGGCCGCCACATTTTTGTCCTGGCCAGCTTGGTCCCTTGTCGGCTTGGCCTCGAGGGTTGGCCACGTCACTGATTATGGCTGACTTAGGTATGGGAATACAACAATTTTTTCTAATTTCATATACAAAATATACAATTTAGGTATGGAGATATTCTGTTGTATTAGTTATCTTTTGTATACAAGGCATACAATAATAATATAGTTTTTTTTGTGAAATATAATGGTAACAAGAAGATGACATGAATTATTTGCACTAAATGAAAGGCTAATTATAAAATTTATAATAATCCATGCTTGTTCAATGTTCAAACAAGTAAGAAGAAATAGTTCTATTATTACCTACCCTTTTATTTATTTATTATACTTTTCTCATCTGTAAACGCAGTGTTTTACTTGATAGATTATGCACTTTTTTAAATTATCAATGCACGACTTTTAATTTTTTGCTTGCGATGATACAGGTTTTGTCTAAATACCAAAATAAAATAAAATTATTTTGAAATTAATTTTCAAATATTAGTTATTCAATCGTAATCTATTCATTTAAACGTAATAAAACTAAATAAATTAGCATCACATCGGCTATAGTATATTGATATGGGCCTAATGATAACACCACTTCTCATAATTGAACTACGTATTTGGGCCCAATTAATTTAGTAAATTAATTTTGGGCCAATTGCTGGTCGATCTTGCAAATAAAATATTCTCAAACAGAAATGACGAACACAATGACTTACTTCCCAATTATATGAGACATTTAGAATCTATACTCATTTAGCCTATATATACTAAAAACTTATTTATTTTGCTTCATTCAAAAATTTTGAATTTGTCGTTACTATTGAATATGTTAGTATCAGAGCTATTTATTTTGAATTGATTTTTTTTTTTAATTTTATATATGCATATCGAAGAACATCCTTACAATTTTTAACTTAATTATAGAAAATTCAACAGAGAATTTATTCCAATTTTCTTTAAATGGAACAAGACATACCAGTCACTTTGACCCAAAATCAATAGCTAGCTTTGAAACTTTATATAAAAGTGAAATACAAATTTAAACATTATATATTCTCAAATCATCTAAAGCCACAGTGTTCGTATAAATTCTCCATAGGGTATAAAAAAAAAAGTGATTATTCAAAAGCATGATTAATTTTCTTTAACCACTTGTACTTCTTGTCCTACAAAGATATGGAAAAAAAAAATTCATTCTTGAATTCATCATTACCATGATATAGAAATCCCATGTTAGATTTTTCTTTTTTATAAAGTCGAACTCGTGACATGACAATAATATCACATCAAATTAAAGATATCAATAAATTCAATTTTATTTTAATATATCTTCGATTTGTTATCTGAAGTAAACTTGAAATTGGTTCATCAAAACAAATTAATGTTTTAATAATGTCACATCAGCACATAAACTTACTTTTGTAAACATGAATGATTTTTTTAATAAAAAGTTTCATTTTCAAACAAAAAACAATAAAAGGATAAAGAGATGTGGAAGCCAAGTGTTAATATATAGGAGGCATTAATGTCATCTACTACTAGAAATGACTTGTAAAGAAGCTCCAACATGGATATTGGTAGTCATGAAGATATGAAGATAAGTAATAGGATATACTTAGGATAAGCTAAGTCCACCATTTTAAATCAAATAAATCCAATCAAGTGTACAACTTAATGTCACTTATATACTAAAAAAACTAAATATCTCTCACATTATTATAGTTAAAATATATCATTATTTATTAATTGAAGGTTTTGAATGATATGTTTTGTTCTATATAGTACCATTCAGGTCATGTTAGAGAGTATTATTTTAAACGTTGAATATATCAAGACACGTTCTGATTTGAGAGTCATATATATTTTTCTTTTACAACAACTTACATCAGATCATTTCACAAATATAACTTCCGTGAGATAAATCTCACTATCCACAACTCATTCATTTTCACAAGTGATCAATTTTCAGGTTGTGAATTATGAATTACAAATTAACACGCCTCATGAAATTAAATACATATTTTGATTTGATGTTTTACAAGATCCAACTTTTTTTTTTTTTTTTTTTGCTATATTCTACCAAACGGCACCATTTAAAGACATTATATAAGGGGTCAAATGTCCCAACTTTAAAAATTTTAGAAGAACCAAATCTTGAATTCTCTTTCATAAATTTTAATTGTCAACTTGTTGGATCCTTCTTTTCTTTCGACTGGCATGATCAAATTTCTTAAAACACTATATCACACTCCCTTAACAATTAAATTGTCAAAGAGTGACACTCATGTGCACAAGGTGTACAAATTCAGATCTGTCCACAACAATACTGTTATATTATATGAAGTAATACTGTTATATTATATGAGTAATACTGTTAAAATTATATATAATATAACAGTATTACTTCATATAATATAATAGTATTGTTGTGTACAGATTTGGATCCGTGCACCTTGTGCACAAAAGTTTTTGCCATTGTCAAAAGGGTCAAAAGACACCATGTTGGATGTGATTATTTATTCACGTTTTTAATATTCCCTAGCCAATGGTATTTCTAATCCTGCAATATTCCATTGATATGAAAAAGTGCATTCTTGATTTAATCAAGTATATTCACCAACAACTTGCCACGGTAAAAATTGGGTCCACAAATTCCTAAAAAATAAATAAATAAATACATAAATAAATAAATAAATAAACAAAAGGCTCTACAACACATTTTGACTGTAACTCATTATTTAAAAAAGGTTATATTAATGATTTTTTTATTTTGTTTTGTTTCTTAAGATATCATAAATAATAAACTAATATACACATTTTTTAAACTATGGGCACAATGCTAGGAACTGAAGAAGGGTCTCTTAAAAGTTTCATTTAAATTAAAGATTTGATATGTGCTATATATATTTTTACATATTTAGTTATTTTATCATAAGGACTTTCGTGGAACCAATCCTCGATTCCCTTAGGTTTATTTCTGTCACATGTTGCTCGTTAATAATTATCTTGCAAGGAATTGCAAGCAATTCGATTTGTACCTCATAAATAATTGAGAATTTGAGTTGACACCAATAAACCAAATATAGCAATTATTTTGAAATTTAGTGAATTTCATCGAATAATAATTCCTTCACAGAATATATATATATGTATATATATGCGTGTGTGTGCATATATTGCAAAAAGTACCACGTAGATTTGCTATTTATTTAGATAAAAATCACTTTCGAATTTGTGATTGGCACCGCATGCTTGAGAGTATATATCTTATCAATCTAGGGAATAAAAGTGGTATCAAATCAAGATTTGATTAACTTTATTAGATCCATCATTTTTCCTGCCACATTTATATTTATATTGAAAATTTTCAATTGGAAAATGATTGTCAGCTTGGCTTAATTAAGTTTTGACAATTCATACGCTTTGTACGCATAAGTTCCATTGTGATGGACAGTTCATGATACACAATATTGCAGGCCTACGTTGGAAGGGTAAAATGGTCATTTTAAATAGTTGATATGAGGTGTACGTTCGTTATGTATTCAGGTCAAATAAGTTATCGGAATCGTCTACCGTACATTAAAATGAAAATTATGTTTACTTTACCTGGTCGAGTGAAATAATTCAAAATTTATACAATGAATTGATAAATCAGTAATAATTCGGATGACAAAATATTTTTTATCCTAATTTAGTTAAACCGCATGATAAAAATCAACTCAATAATTTGAATGCATGCATAAATAATACATTAAAAAAACTACTTTGTATGCATGCACTAGCAAAATTCCAACGTAAGAAATACAATTTAAATATTCTATTTTCTATTTCATATTTTATTCCATACATTATATTATGTTGATAGCAACTATATGTAAAATATCAAATTGTATATATCGTACGATCTTAAGTGCCCAAAAAAGCATTTTTGCAATGTGTTCTTTACTTAAGAAGGCTCATAAAGAACTGAAGGGTTATGGAATTTGGTTGTGTCAAAAGGTTACATTTATAATGTCCAATTTGAGGCTATTATAAATATTTTATCACTATATACTCTTCCCATGCTTAGAAAATCCACTGCAAAGCAATATACCAACACGTTGTATTTATTTTTCTTAGGAATCTTAGTTGAAAATATTATCTTGCATGCAACAAAGTGAACTTTTGAATCAAGAATTTAGAAAGAGACCAAAATACCCGCCAATATTGAAATCGGGATTCATTTTAACCAGTTTTATTCAAATACCTATTCGTTCATTGGAAAATTATGATGGGTCCAATTTTTTTTAACCTAACAGCCAATTTTAAAATAATGTCTCGTCTTTTATCAAAGAAATACTTCTGCCTTACTTTTATGACTCAACCTTGAAATGGGACAATTTTTAGGTTTTTTTAAAGGACTAATAACAATGAAACAAGGAGTATCATTTATGCATTATTTTTATGGAAGGAAAAGTCCAATAAAATATATTATTCGTTGTTTAAAGCCTATTTAATATGATCTGAACCAACCTTACAACCTGTTTAATTATGTTTGGTTAATTTAATTTGTCCTAAATGGAACATATATATTTGTTACGGGATTGAACAAAGACAAGATATTATTGTCCCTAATTTAATAGGAGACTACTTTTTTGATAATGGTAAAGTAAGTTATACATACAGATTATCGTATGCCTTTTTCCATATATTATTATAACATATCACTATTTTAATTAATAGGAGGAGTATTTTCATTTTGCCATCTCAACCATAACCGTTGAAACACGACAATTTTCGTACTTCAATAATTTTAAATCTTTTTTTTTTTTTTTATCATTTGCAACGTCCTTATTGCCATGCTTAATTTGAAAGATTTTTTTTTTTAGCCTTCTCAATATAATTTTATGAATAAATTAGTTGTACCACATTTGATCAATTCAACATGGATTATTTTTGAATCATTTTAATTTTGATAGTGTAGTATATTGTAATATAGTGGGCTAGCGTATAGTTGGGCTTGAGCCCATCCATTGTATTATATATGTTGTATGATTGGTATCATAATAGACGGTTGACACAATCCCATTTACATGGTATCAGAGCCATCGTGATTTTTCTTTCCCTTCTCGATCCTCCTTCTTCGCCATGACTTCCGCTCCTCCTTCCACCACCACGACGTCCGAACCGCCGCTGCAGCCATTGACGGATGTCTCTTCTTCCTCTGTGGTTACTACTCCTTCAACTGCACCGTCGCCGCCTTTCTTCTCTCACCCGGCGCTATCCCTCTCCAATATCAAATCTCATGTGCCTGAAATCTTGGATTATAGCAACTATCTCATTTGGCGTGAATTGTTCATGCCCTTATTTACAGCATACCAGGTCCTCTCTCACGTCGACGGTACCCCGCCGCCAGACTCTTCTTCGATCGAGTTTTCGCAGTGGCTCCGGATCGATTCTCTGGTTCTCTCGTGGATCCAATCCACCGTTTCTCGCGATGTCCTCCAGTCCATTATCACCCCAGGCACTCGACTGACGGCTCGAACGGCTTGGCAGAAGATCGAGCATATTTTTCACGACAATGTTGAAAGTAGGATTGTCCAATTGAGGCAAGAATTCTATGGGATTAAGAAAGAGAACCGCACTATGAAAGAGTTTCTTCTCAAACTAAAAGATCTGTATGATTGCCTTTTGGCCGTGGGCGACTCCGTTTCGACCCGTGATCTGCTGCTACAAATTGTTATGGGTCTCGGCCCGGAATATAATGCTATTACGTCTATTCTCTCCACTCTACAGCCACCGCCATCGTTTGATCAGATGAAATCAATCCTCTTCCTTGAGGAGTCGAAATTGCAGACACAGCAGAAGCCCGCTACTCCATCTCCGGAACAGCTCCTGGTCGCACAGCAATCAGGAAATCAGAGACCACCTCATTCCGGCCGCGGTAATGGGGGCCATGGTAATGGCGGCCGTGGCCGCGGTGGGCGTTTTCACAATTCGGGCGGACGAAATAACTACCGATACCGGCATCAACAACAGCAGCCATTTTATCCAATGCCACAGGGGTACTTTCGGTCGCCACAGCCGTCTCAGTCCGCACCGTCCATCCTTGGACCCGCGCCAGGTCCTCGCTCTCCTTCCCCTACTGGTTTCATGCTTTCTGATTTTCAGCGTGAGATTACCTGTTATAGATGTGGCGGTCTCGGACATATAGAGAGGGAGTGTTCTTCGGTGCTGAAGAATGATACCGCGACACCTCATGCTTTTAATGTATATCCGGCGGTTGATGCTCACACACAGCAATGGATCTTCGACTCTGGAGCGTCCACTCACATGACACATGATGCAGGTATATTGCATAATTCGATACCTTATACTGGTTCTTCTGGGATTTGCGTTGGTAATGGCGATGTGCTTCCGATTACATCTCTTGGTTCTACTGTATTACGGTCTGGCACACGTGTTTTTCCTCTGCATAATGTTCTCTGTTGTCATTCTCTTACTCATAATCTCCTTTCTATTCGTCAATTCATAAAAGATAATCCTTGTCTAATTGAGTTTTCTTCTGATGGTGTTTCTATTAAGGATCAACGGTCGAACGCAACCCTTTTCAGGTGCAGTAGTCCTCATGGCCTTTATACACTCCCAAGCAGCGTCTCCTCGTCATCGCCTCCTGTTGTCTTGTCGGCTCATGTGTCGCCTACACTATGGCATAGGCGACTTGGTCATCCTAATTCTAGTATTCTTAGTACTTTATCTAGTCAGAAACATATTTCTTTGTCTAAGGCAGTGGGGCCTGTTCCCTGTCTGTGTCATGCATGTCAAATAGGCAAACATTCTCGCCTATCATTTTCTTCTTCTGTTTCCAGAACTTCGAGTCCTTTTGAATTATTGCATTCTGATTTATGGTTTTCTCCTGTGTTATCTGAGACTGGTTATCGTTATTTTCTCTCTTTACTTGATGACTATACTCATTATTGCTGGGTTTTTCCTTTACGATCTAAAACTGAAGTGTTTTGTCTGTTTGTCCAGTTTCATACATATATTCGCACTCAATTTAATGGGACCATCAAATCCATACAGTGTGATAACGGAACGGAGTACACTAATGCTCAGTTTCAAACCTTTTACACCACACAGGGTATCCACTTCCGTGCCTCTTGTCCACACACCTCACAGCAAAATGGCAAAGCCGAGAGACTCAATCGCACCTTGGGTAACATGATGCGCTCTTTACTCTTTCAATCTTCGGTACCTTTATCATTTTGGGTTGAATCTCTACATACGGCAGTTCACCTTCTTAATATCTTACCTACACCTCTGCTCAACAATAAATCTCCACATGAAATGCTTTATGTCTCTCCCCCTACATATCATCATCTGCGTGTATTCGGGTGTGCCTGTTACCCGGATATGCAATCTACAGCCTCACATAAACTATCCCCGCGATCTACCCTTTGTGTCTTTATTGGATATCCACCACATCATAAAGGTTACCGGTGCTATAATCCGAACACCCGAAGAGTTATCATTTCGCGTCATGTTACGTTTGATGAGTCTCTCTTCTCTTTTGCATCGTTGTCCACACTTCCGCCTCCCCCTACATTCACGCATCCATCCTCCACCATACCGACGATGCACATTCCACCGACTGTGCCTCCTGCCTCTCCTACTGTTCCTCCGCCAGATTCCCCTTCTCCTTCTCCGTCTGACCAGCCACATGTCGAGTCGTCCGATCGGTCTTCCCCACCATCACCCGATCGGGTCTCCTCTCCTCCCTCGTCTCCGTCCAGTGAGTCTCCCCCTGTTATACCGTCCCCTCCTGCACCATCTCACCCCATGATAACACGTGGTAAAGCCGGAATACGTAAACCCAAGACTATGTTTTCGTTACACACTGTTATTGCTAACCCTCTTCCGCAGGAACCTCGGACTGTTTCGGCTGCTTTACTTGATCCGTTGTGGCAATCTGCTATGCAATCCGAAATGGATGCTCTATCTCGCAACAAGACTTGGACACTAGTGCCTAAACCAGCAGGAGTGAATATTATTGGTTCTAAATGGGTTTTCAAAACCAAAAAGAAGGCGGACGGCACACTTGATAAATGCAAAGCTCGTCTAGTTGCACAGGGATATAATCAGCAGCCAGGTATTGATTGCGGTGACACATACAGTCCTGTGGTACGTCCGACTACTATTCGCACTATACTCTCTTTGGCTATCTCTCGACGGTGGCCTATTCGGCAACTAGATGTTAAAAATGCTTTTCTTCATGGCATCTTGTCTGAGCGAGTGTATGTTCGGCAACCACCTGGGTTTGTAGATTCTCGGTTCCCAAATCATGTTTGTCAGCTTCACAAATCTCTATATGGTCTAAAGCAGGCACCGCGAGCATGGTACATCCGTTTTATGCAGTTCATTTGCAAGCACGGTTTCACGAATAGTCGATCAGATTCCTCCATGTTTGTTTTTCGGCAGGGTTCTAGTATGGTTATTCTGCTACTATACGTCGATGATATTATTCTTACAGCCACCTCTGAATCCTTATTGCAGTCCGTTATTCGTCTCTTGCAATCTGAATTTGCGATGACAGATTTGGGGACTCTTCAATATTTTCTAGGGATTTCTGTGCACCGTTGTACTGATGGATTATTTCTATCACAGGGCAAATATGTTCGGGAGTTGCTACAAAAGTTCAACCTTGCTGCCGCCAATCCAGCCTCCACTCCGGTTGATAGCAAGTTGAAATTGTCACTCAAGGATGGCGACCCTTTACCGGATGCCACTACATATCGCAGCATGGTCGGTGCCCTCCAATATGTTACGTTTACTCGCCCTGACATAGCCTTCGCAGTACAGCAGGTCTGCCTCTTTATGCACACCCCTCGCACGACACATCTTCAAGCTGTGAAGCGCATTTTCCGTTATCTCATCGGTACCATTGATCATGGGTTGCTTCTGCGTCCGGATGACACTTTGAAACTCCAGGTTTATTCTGACGCCGATTGGGCAGGTTGCCCGGATACTCGGCGCTCTACATCCGGCTATTGTGTCTTCCTTGGTACTAATTTGATTTCTTGGTCCCCGAAAAGGCAGCCTACGGTGTCTCGATCTAGTGCTGAGGCGGAGTACCGCGCCGTCGCAAACGCGGTTTCGGAGGCTGTGCATATACGGTCCCTTTTCACGGAGCTTCACCTTCCACTGCCAAGTGCCTCGATCATTTTCTGTGATAATGTGTCTGCTGTCTATCTTGCTTCCAATCCTGTACAAACACAACGGACAAAACATGTTGAAATAGACCTCCATTTTGTGCGCGAGCGGGTTGCGAAGGGCACTATTCGGGTTCTCCATGTCCCCTCTTCCTTGCAGTTTGCTGATATAATGACAAAAGGGTTGCCCACTGTGCTGTTTGAAGATTTTCGTTCCAATCTCAACGTCCGGCGACCTCCCGTTGCGATTGCGGGGGGATGATAGTGTAGTATATTGTAATATAGTGGGCTAGCGTATAGTTGGGCTTGAGCCCATCCATTGTACTGTATATGTTGTATGATTGGTATCATAATAGACGGTTGACACAATCCCATTTACAAATTTACTCAAATTCGTATAAATTATGTATGACTTAAAATCCTCTTAATACACTATGTGAAATATATTATCAGATTCCAGTATAAAAGATGATAGACTAATCACTACATTGCAAGTTGCGAATCATATGTACTTTAGATTGCAAAATGTAAAGGGAAAAAAAATTGTTAATGTAATAATTTATTGATGTTTAATACTATTTTATTTAATTATAAACAAGATCTTTAACATTAGAGTGGTTTATGGTATGAGGTAGAAAGAAAGTTAAGAATATGGTCATGATTACATAATGATACACATTCTAATGTATGAATCATTCCAATTATTTTGTTTCATGAATTTCATAGTATCTTTGCAAGTTGCAACTTGGCTTCAAGTAATTATGACACTAAAATCTAGCTTATACAATAGTCTACTTTTCATATTTGGAAATAATATTTCGATGAATTAAGTAAGTGATAGACCATATATACCTACCTCTAAAGCATCTCAATAATGTGAATTTCAAATGATATTGTGGTTGCAAATTGTCTTATGTCTCCAAGCCAAAAATAGAAACAAATTGTAAATTAATGGCCATAATATCAAACTCACACGCACCCACATAAAAAGCTACAATCATGAATGAAATGTGTAGGCCAACTTAGGCCAATAAAATCTTTTTTCTTATTAAAAAATCACAAGATTTTATTTTACCAATCGCACTCTATATATACAGTATTAAAAATCACTATTGTATACACAATTTATACAGTAAAAAACACAAGATTAGACACCATGAAAATTAAATAAAAGATCACATATGAACCCACGCTAGTCCATGTTAATAAACTTTAATAAATTATTGGATACATCCACTTTTAGATGTACTTCCAATGTTCCACTTTATTATTTTCAATTTCCTTTTAGAATATTCAAATATAATGTTGAAATATATGAATGAAAAAACATCTTATGATCAAAGTACACACCTTATATTGTTGAACTATTATTTCTAAAATATAAGATTGTAAAGGTTATGGAAAGTTCTCACCTTCTTGATTTTATTTTAAATTATGAAAAAAAAGCACAACCATAAAAAGAAAGATTTAATAAAGTAAACAAAATAGCATGTTACAATAAGAGATTGTGTGCATGGTTAATCATTAAATGAATCGAACATAACCATATCATATCAAAATTTTCAAAATACATCTAAGATGCTTATAAAAAGTAAAAAATATTCCCACTCTCAATTATACCTCATGAAATAATAAAATGTATATAAATGGTAAAAACGATAGTTGGATTAGAATATACAAAATTTTGATGAAGGTGGAGAGGGGTAGGCAAAAAAAGGGATTTTGGGTGGGGTGGAGCCATAAGTGGGTCGAGCATATTTGGGCCTGTACCATGCTTAGTGGGCCCATATGAATCATATCAGTGTCATATCCCAAGTGGATGGGCCCACAGGCGTCCACGTTTCTCTTCTTTTAAATGGGCCCATCTCAATTCAAGTACAATTGTTTTCGCTTTTTTTTTTTCTTGGCAGTTTTTACAGTTGGGATTTGGCAAGGTAGAATACTTAATTTTCAATTGATATTTAAAAAACCATAATAAAAAATAAATAAAAAAAACATCTAATTGATATCATTTTCATATAGTACTATGGGCCTATGGCATTTGTGAAATCAAAATATAAAATCCGAAGAAGAAAAAAAAAGAGTAAAATTTCATACATCTTTTTTTTTTTCATCTCAAATTGGAACTAACTTTTTAGATCTTATCGATTAAAGGGATAATTGCATTTTAATACCCAAACTTTTTAAATTTTTGCACTTCGCCCCCATTCTTTTCATTTCTTGCAATTTTCCTCTTAAACTTTATAATTTATTGCAGTTTTGTCATTTCAAATAATTTTGACCATAGATGTACATAGTGATCGACAACTGAGATTATTCGAGAAGAAAATGTGCAACAATCATAAAAATTAAAAGACAAATAAAAAAAAAGTATTGCAATGAAAAAAAAAACCCCACAAAATTCAGATGCCAAATTTCAATCAGCTTTTAACCAATAATCTTGAGACTAGTATCAAATGATTAGATATTTTTTATTTTATTTTTGTTCTTTTTACAATAATGAGAATGGAACATGAGATTGACATGTATTGATTGTAAGAATACGTGGATTAGTGAAATTCTAGGACATAATGCAAGTTTTAATTAGGTCTTCACCTGACATTTTGATCAAGTCAAAAGTGATTCTATTTTGCCAATTAATTCTATGTTCAAAAGTTCACACCATTATCAACCTAGAATATTTTAATTTGCCTAACTTTCTTTTTGACTGTGTTTCTGTGTGTATTGCTTTTACATTAAAACACTTGAATTTCTAGAAAATAATATGCCATTTAAATGAATTAAGGAGTCCCAAATAAAATATTCTAAAATTGACTCTTGGAGCTGGAAAATTAACAAAGATATTCATGTTAGGTAGTTCATTACTTTATATCAAATATACGTGGAAGCAAAACACTCTTCTATATTTGTATTTAATTTAATGGATTGACTTAATTGTTCTTTAAAAATCATATTCTCTATAATACAGATATAGTTTATTCTGATTCCAATTAAATACAATGAATTAAAGGTTATTCTCTATAATTAGCTATTCAGTTACATCATTCTACAAATCACTACCTAATATTTTGTGTCCATTCCAGAAACATAGTCAACTTTTCTTTTACATGTCAAATTTAAAATGTATCAAATCTTTTCTAGCTTTTTTTTCCTCCTAAAATATCTCAACTTAATATTTTTTGAAACTAACCATTTATATGTATCATATTTGAATCAACAACATTAATTACAGAATAATAAGAATTCCAAATAAATTATTTTGACTTAAGTATGTAGAGGATTTCTCCAACCATACATCTAGTTATTATAGATTATTTAAAGGGTCCGGCTATCCGCACCCCCAATTCTTCTAAACACACACCAATTTAAAAAAAAAAAAATTTAACAAATTAAAAAAACAACAAAATTCCAATTTTACCCTTATCAATAAAAAAAAACTGAAATTTTTTCTCCCCTTTCTTCCCCAAACCCGTCGCTTGCTTCTCCCTTCTTTTTTTCTCCCCTTTCTTCCCCAAACCCGTCTGCTTGCTTCTCCCTTCTTCTTCTTCTTTTTTTTTTCTTTCTATCTTTCATTACTCAAACCTTAAAATTGTAAGGGAATAACGTATGAAAAACCAATCTATGAGTTAACAAACTATATAATAATAGTGTGAAATCATGTAAAAAGAACGAAAAAAAACAACAAATCTGGGACCCATTCGATCCTGGTTTGTCGAACGCAAAGAGGTGTGTTCGACTGGTGTTCGAACACACTTCTTTACATAAGGGTAAAATTGTAATTTTGTTATTTTAAAAAAAATTTAAATAAAAAAAAAAGGGATGTGTTAAGAAATTTTGGGGGTGCGGATAGCCGGGCCTTTATTTAAATTGGCGAATAATACATAATTATATATGATGTGTTTTGTAGTTTCATAAATCCTTAACAAGATCCGTAATTTTCATTTCGAGAGTTACAAATTGTTAGTCGTGTTTTTCTTTAATTCAAGGGTTAGAATTTCTCTCTCTTAATATGATAAATTGCATTAATATTGTTTGAATGGATCAATTTTGAATATATTTTTTGAGTTATTCAATAAAATTGCGATATGATAGCTTTAGGGTTGAGTTACTTGGAATGATATTGACACACCTTAACTTCGAGTCGTTTTATTTGAATGGATTCATTTATAAGTTGTATAATTGTGGGTTGCTTTAGATTTGAGTTAATTTAAATGATATTGATACACGTTAATTTAAATGTTGTTAGTTTTAATACATGTTGTTATGCCAACATGTGAAGTACTTTCAAATAATTTGTACTAGAAATTGCAAATATTTTGTACTTCAGGCTCATGTTTTTTGTACTATAAGTTAAAGATATTCATACAATGATGTAATAATGTTTATGTATCTCAATTAAATAATATGTTGTGAATATAATGAATTCATCTACATTAAATCATTACTCTATATTATTTTTTAACTTTATTGGAGGTTTAATACTATACATTATATTGTGTTTGAATATGTATATAATTTTAGTTTTATATATAGTAAATATTTATCAATGTCATAAACTGTAATTTTATAATTAGTTCTTGTGAAATGTACAAATATATCTTCGATCCATAGATATTTCTAATATCTACCATTTTTCTAATATCTGACGTCATTAGTGATATGATGATAGAGAAAGATATATTATGAATAACAATTAACGTTTAAATAATGATCAAAAACTAATATATATTCTAAATTTATCAAAAAATGTTAATATAGTTTATAATTTAAAAATTAACCACAAATACAATGATTTATTGAAGTTTTATGTTAAATTGCAAAAAATTAACTTTTTTTTAATTATTTGTCAAACTCTTACCGATATCGACATTTGATATTGACGTATCCACGAATAATTCTATAAATTTATAAAAATAATATTTCATCAATATCAATATTTGTAACCAAAAATACATGTTTATAAAACATATATGAGATTAAAATATAATATAAAATAGAAACTATCATATTAGATAAACTACCACGCCCTCGACAACTAATATGTATTCTACATTTATCAGATAGTATATATATAGTGTGTATAATTTATATATTTACTAAAAATATAATGTTTTATTGAATTATTATGTTAAATTTTCAAAATATTAATTGTTATTTCATTATTTGTCAAACTTTATCGACATTTGATATTGATATATCTACGGATAATTCTAGTAATTTATAAAATAATATTTCCATGGATATCAAAAATTTTAACGAACATGTTTAAAACATATATAAGATTAAAATCTGATATAAAATAGAAACTAACATATTAAAACTATCATGCTCAAAGTCTTAGTATCACCAATGATAGTACAAACTAGCATACTAGATGAACTAAATTTGACATGTACGGTCATTTGCACTTTCATTCAATAATTATAAAATTTTCCACTTTAGTTTTGTAAATTCAAAAGTTATTTCTTAATTCATGATTGTAATTTGACTGTAACTAACTTACTAGTGGTAATGGATCTAAATATCTAATCAGATTCTGTTTTTTTCTATTTTTTTTATTTAGTGTTACTTTTGATATTTTCAATTAATATTTCAACAGTTAAACATATTTTAATGCAAATCAAACTTAATTGGTTGTTTTATATAGGAAAATGAGATGTTTCATAATAATCATGTCAATTAGATCAATTTACTAACTTAATGTAGTTCAATTATCTAAAAATCTTTTACTTTGAACATAATATTTTTGTGATTTTTTAAAAAAATATATAGTTTCACATAATAGCAGCATAATGAGTTCTAAAATAAATGTTTCGAATCTAGTTTATACGAACGTCATCTTTTTTTTTTTTTTTTTTTGTATTCATTAATATATGAAAAATGCATTAGACATATCAAATTATATATTTATTGTTTAAACAACTATATCTTTTCCCTAAAAAGAAAAAAAAAAAGTCATATCCTACATAGTCTTTTCATTACCCCTATAATGAGCTAACACAACACACGAATAAAATTATTTATTCTTTAATTTATTTTAAGAATCTCATATTTTCTTTCATAAATACACACCACATGAATATATATATTATTCACAAACTCGCAAATACACGTTATGTATAATTAATAAAATGAAAACAAAACTACAACACAATAAGAAATTAATAAACTCAAACACTATGTGTTATATATTAAATAAAATAAAATAATATTTTAGAAAAAGAAAAATCCAACATCTGTTTTAAGGTCAAGGACAATCATAGTTCTTGGTAATAAAGTGGGTAATCCACCCAAAAAAAACTTTATTTAGAAATATAATCAAACTTCCTCTCGTGAAGTGCAATAGCCCAATGATTTTATGTACCATCGCCAATCGGTTTACATTTTTTTTTATTAGTTTTTCAACTAATAAATTATTGTTTTCTTGTACAATCACCTTTTAATCCACTTTAAAAAAAAAAAAAAGTAATTATACAACATAAAAATTTATATGAAACAATTAGACTGATATAATTCCATGAGACAAACATTATTATTCATAACCAAACTTATTTTTATAAATTAATCTCTATAGTTGGTTATGAATTTCGGATTGACAATCTTACAAAAATGCTACCATTATAAAGTTACACCCACCAACACATAAGGTAAATTGGAATTTTGTCTAATTCAAATTTGTTCCTATACATAATACATATACCTAAAAAAAAAACAACTTTAACATCAACTTGACCTCAAATAAATTGGTCCAAGTTGGTGCTAGGTTGAGTCCTTAAATTTAAATTACCCAATATAATCTACATTTAACACGAAAGTAAATAAAAAATCAGCAACAAATAAGACATATATGTCCATTCCCGTCGAGGTATCAAATATCCTTTATCATACAAGTTTCGCTCATAGATTTAAGGATTAATTTCGTCTGCACAAACATTTGAATTAACCACGTGGATTTGAATCCTACAATATTTACTTTAGGTTCCTTTTCATGGAGGAATAAGAACTTTTTTCTATCATTTCATGTATTATTTAAAAAGTTAAAAATATTACTGATTCTCCTAAAATTAAAATAAAATAAAAAAAAAAAGAAAGAGAAGAAGAAAATTTATATAGGGGGGGCCATGGGCACAATTGTACAAGAAAAGGTGGAAAAAAGTAGGGATAGTTCGTCTCTTAGTGCTATGAAGTTACTTATAAATTGATCACACCCCACCTTCCCCTTGTCACTTGTCAGTTCTCACTTCTCCCACATTTGTTTTCTTCTCTATATACTCTTTCTTATTTTCTTGTTTCTTTCTTTAATTTAATTTTCATTTACATTCTTCTTCCTCTGTTCTTTCACTTGATTTCTTCCAAAATTTCCACCCCTTTTCCAGGTAATTCACTCTACTATTTCTTAGTCTTTCTTTATTGCTTTCTCCCATTCCTAACTATATATAATATAACACCACAAATGCAGGTTCCACAACAAAACCAATGACCAACCAAAACATGGTCCTCTCCGATGCCAAGTCAGCACTTCCGATGGCGATCGCCGTCGCCATGTCAGATTCCGGCCTCTTCTCCGTCCCCCTCGTCTCCCCCAACGGATACTTCAATCTGAAAAAGCTTCACAAGAGGCTCGAAACCAATGGCAATGGAGCCAAGCTCAATGCCTTGCTCGACAAAATGCGCTCGTCTTCCCCTTCCCGTAGACCCGCCGATGCAGAGGATCATAGCTCGTGGATTGTAAGCGATCTTTTTCCCTTTTTCTTTTACTAATAATAATAATAATGTTGGTATCTGACATAAATACCAACATTTTTCAGCTCCACCACCCCTCGGCCCTCAACATGTTCGACGAGATAATGAGTGCTTCCAAAGGGAAGCAAATCGTAGTCTTCCTAGACTACGATGGCACCCTATCACCCATTGTTGACAACCCCGATCGGGCTTTTATTACCAATGAGGTTTGTCATCATCATCCCCTTCGGTATTATCATTTCCCGACTATTGGTTAACGTATTTCTCTCGTTATAATCAGATGAGAGAAGCAGTGAGGAATGTCGCCAAGTTCTTCCCCACGGCTATAGTGAGTGGGAGGTGTCGTGCTAAGGTACATTTCATTACAATTTCCACTTTTTTTTTTTACAATGATTATGTCTATTTTTTTACACTGATAACATTTTGGTTGATATTTGAAGGTTCACAGCTTCGTAAAATTAACCGAGCTTTACTATGCTGGAAGCCATGGAATGGACATCAAGGGACCATCTAAAGGACATAAACACAGAAAAGTGAGTTATTGCCAACAATGAAAATTTGACATATAAATATATATATTTATTTAATATAGTACTATGAGAGTTACCACAATATTTATTTTCTTGCAAGATTTTCTTACATTAGGTGTTTGTAAACATTCAGGGAAATCAAACTGTCCTCTGCCAGCCTGCCAGGGAATTTCTGCCTATAATTGATGAGGTAAGCCTCTTTTTCTTCAGCATAAATACGAGATTTTTGAAATACACGCAACAACAACGACCATGTAATAATTGAAATATGAGATGAAGCACGTTTTTATTACAGTTTTAGTCGTTTTGAACCGGTGAAAATATTTCATTCCTTGTCTTCTAGGTTTACAAGGCCTTGATGGAGAAAGTTAAGCACATTCCAGGGGCAAAAGTGGAAAACAACAAGTTTTGTCTCTCTGTACACTACCGTTGCGTTGAGGAAAGGGTACGTATTTCGCCTCCAATGTACGTATAATTATACGTAGAACAGAGCTGATGATGAAAATTTGTACTTGCAGAAATGGAGTGAGTTAGCTGATGAGGTTAAATTGGTGATCAAAGACTATTCACAGCTTAGGTTGACTCATGGGAGAAAGGTGTTTGAGGTTCGCCCCACTATTAAATGGGACAAGGGAAATGCACTTGAGTTCTTGTTGGAGTCTTTAGGTATGTAAGAATTTATGTTATTGAGGGTATTTTAGTCAATTTGTTACTATGATTCAAATCTTGAATAACATATTGTATTATACTGATTCCTTTTTATTGGTTGTCGGTGTTACTAGGCTATGCAGAATCAAACGATGTGATGCCAATCTATATAGGCGATGATAGAACTGATGAAGATGCGTTCAAGGTACGTTGATCATTTTTTGCAGTATTTAGAAAAAAAATTCGAAATGACTTGGACAAAAGTATTGACATGATTGTTGTTGGTTAGGTTTTACGAGAAAGAGGACAGGGTTTTGGAATCTTGGTATCGAAAACTCCCAAAGAAACGAACGCCTCCTACTCGTTGCAAGAACCGACCGAGGCAAGTACCATATGTCGAACATTAATTAAATATCAATGTTCGAAATAATGTTGTTTTCTTATCGCGACGATTAATGACTCTCCTTATTAGATTGTTAACAAGTTATCATGTGATATTTGACAGGTTATGCAGTTCTTGAAACGTTTGGTGGAATGGAAGAAGTTGTCCTTAATGAGACAGTACTGAGAATTCCAGTAGAGACATAGGTAGAGAATGCAGAGGTTTAACTTGTCCTAAAATGTTTTATAAGGGATGAGATGAATTTTTGTACTCTTTTTTATGTAATTGCAATTTAATCCCAAAGGGGATTTTTTTTGTATTTATTAAATTTGTAGTTGAGTTATTGGATTCATCTGATCTATTTCAATTTATTTGTATGTTGGTTTTCGTATTTAGTTATGTGTTTTGTGCATTTTGAAGGAAAATAAATACATAAGAGAGACTATTTTTTGCTCAGATGAAGAAATCTACAAACAAATTAATGATCTCACATGTGGTATTTATTATTTATATTTAATTTATAGGTTCGAAACTAGCGATGATAACATGATAGATTTTGGATGGATTGGCAGAATTCGATATCTATAAATCCTTATTAAAATTTGAAGTCTGATCTATATATTTTATACCTGCGACTAGTGGGTTTGACCCAGATTATTAACTTTAAAATACATAAAAATATATAACATTATGAAATAATACAACTTAATTTTTTATGAGAAAATAGTATGTCAAAGTGTAAAACAAAATTAAGACATGCTTATAGTTTAATAAATTTTAAAACCTAACCAAATTAGACTAAATTCATAATGAATCTGGACTATAACACGTCCAAATATTATCTCCACTTGAAACATGTAGAAGTAGGATTTGCCTTGCACTATTTAAACTTGATATATTATACATTTTACGTGCCCCCAGTAATATATATTCAAAAACAATAATAAAGTACCCTTAATTAGTACCCAATAAAAGGTTATGTTTGAGAAATTAAAATTAATTTTAAGTGAATTCTATGTAATATCTATATGAAAAAATGTTTAAGAGTCAAATGTTGATCAATATATCAAATCAACAAAAAACAAAAAGGGGTTATATTATGTATCTTATTATTATTTTTTAAAAGAAGTTCCGACATACCTTGTACTTCCAGTTGGATTTTATCAAAGGTTTTTACGTACATGTAACATAATTTTAAAATTTCTAAGGTATTGTCAATACACTTTCAATGATATTATGTGTTAAAATATGATATAAATTCTTAAAAATACTCTCCTAAAAACAAATTACTGCAAAGTAGTATTCTTATCAATTCATGAAGTAAAAGAGACAATTGATGTTTTAACTAGTTTTTAATACCTATTTTATCAAAATTTTATTATTGCTTCTTAATTCCTACATAATAATCAAATCATTGCAATGAAGTGTCTATAGTTTAACAAGCCCAATGTCTTGACTTCAGGTTATTAAACGTTAACTTTACATTTAGGCATTTGAATGACTAGTAAATCCAACCACTTGACTCGCATACAACATTCTCCATTTTAGATAGTGATTTATTTTATATCTTATTTTTATTACCAACGACATCATAAAATATAGTATATCAAATTAAAAATATAAAAACAAAGATGATGTATCAAATTTGAAGGCAAAAACTTTTGTACACAAGGTGCACAGATCCAAATCTGTACACAACAATACTATTATATTATATGAAGTAATATTGTTATATTATATGAGTGATATTATTATATTATATATAGTTTTAACAGTATTACTCATATAATATAACAGTATTTTTCATATAATATAACAGTATTTGTTGTGCACAAGAGTTTCACTCAAATTTGAAATACTCTTTGCAACAGACAAATTTAACAGCTCACTTAAATCTCATATTTATAGAATTATGGGATCTCAACTTTCAATGAGTCGACAAAAACCCATTGCCCTTGCAAGCATTCCTTTTTATTGCACACATTTCCTTTTTATTTCAATTGATTTGACATCAACCCAATATTTGCTTCGCGAATATAACAAGAAAAGGAAAATAAAACGCAATAAGATTTATATAAATAACTAAAAAAAAAAAAAACCAATGATAATGAATTAATTCCTCAAAATAGAGAAGAAAACAAGACTTTTTAAATTTATAAATCATTATATAATCTATAAAAGACACTCTTTATAAGACCATTTCATGAATCTTGATTCGTGAGATGGAATCCCGTAAAAAAAGTTCGAATATAAATGCTTTGTTTTGATTTTATAGTAAAGTGAGAAGAACTGAATGAGACTCCATATTACAAAATATAATCTGTTTTATATGTGTAAACACACACATATATTATTCCGATTGGTATTTAAATGAGTACCAACCAATGGTGATAATATGATAATTACAGAGCTCCTCAAATGAGGGATGATGGGAAGCACATGAATCGATTCACTTAAAAAACATTTAAAGGCATATAACTTTAGGAATTTAAAAAAAGAAAAAAAATTGTGTATTTTTCTAGAATCTTGATCCTCTTTTTTCAAGTGTAATTAATATATAATTATAACATAATCAATGTATTAGAAGGCATCTTAACAGTTGTAAAGACAATTAGTTGGGACAAGAAAACAGTAAGATTCTACCAGAAATTTAGTGAATGTACTAGAAGGTATATATTTATTTCTTGGTCGACATTATAAAGAAAGCTAAAGAAAGAAAGAAGTCTTGGTGATTAAGTGTTTAGGGGTTATTTAATTTAAATTTGTCAGTGTATTAATGTTTAGATACGTGCTCAAATTGGGTTGCTATGGGATGTAGGGGAGGCAATGGGCGGGTTCGGGGATGGTATTGGCAATATCATCCTCATACCAAGTTATTATATTTTATACCATTCCCGCTATCATCCCCGCTTTGAAAATCTGATACGGGGATGAGGATTCACCATTCGGGGAATTGATTTCCCACGGGGAATTTGTGGGAAATCAGTTCCCCTAATTTGATTTTCTATAAGTTAATTTTTTAAAAATAATATTTAATAAATAAAGATAAAAAAACTAAAACAACTCGTAAACAATATTAATCCAACATCAAATACCATAAAGTTAGTCTTTAAAACAAAATTATGAAATGCATAATTAAAATGACAACGCAATCCAACAAGTTAACTTCATACAATTTAAAATATAAAAATTTAAATATATTTATTTATATATATTAATAAATAATATTAAACAGGGAACGGGGAATCCCCATTTCATATTAACGGGGTCTGTTTCGGGGTCGGGGATTGGGTGGGGAGCATGAATACCATCCCCGTACCATCCTCATAATTTTTAAACGGAGAATCACCGTCCCCACTCCATTCCCCGATTCGATTGGGGAATCCCCGCCCCGTTAATATTGGTACCCAACAGGGATGGTTCCCCGCGGGGAAATTGCCATCCCTAACGGGATGCTACGTTTCAATGGATTGTTGATCAATTGTTTAGTGAAAATCAAATTTTAAAGTTTTTTAAATTTATTTAATGGTAAATTTAAAGTTTATTAAAGTTTACTGTATTGGTAAATTTATTATTATATCTTGCCAATCGAATTATTGATTAATTTTTCAATCACTACTTGGTGTCGAACACCTATACAACTCATCAATCATACTAACATTAACAGTATTGCAAATAATTAGTTGTACATAGTGCTGAATATAACATTGTTCGAACACGGAAAAATTGACCAATGCTTTGAGTTGCAAGATCATAAAATAATGTTAATTGTGGTGATTTTTATTTTATTTTTTATGTTTTGCTCAAATCCAAAAAATTTTGTTAAATTTACCAAAGTAAATGTCAAGATTTAATTTACAAAATTATGCCCTAGAAAATAAAATGATAGCATAATAGGTTGGTTATTATATACTACATCTAAATGGTAAAAAATATAAAAAAAATAATAAAAATACACACACACACACACATATATATATATATTTATATCTATATCTATATATGTTTAATTACATATACAATTTAATCAGTGGTGTATATAAGAGATTTTATAAAATACCAAGTTTCAACTTCTTTAAAAAAAAAAAAAAATTGAAGTATCATCAGTAAGACCCTTTTCCGATTTTAATTGATTCACTTGTTTGGTTTTTATTTTTTATGAGTCAATTGAATCTAACATGCTGTTTTGTTCAATTGATCGATTATGTCCAATTTTAACGTAATGTTTGCAATTCCTTATTAGAGTGCTATATTAGACCTCAATTACATCATATAGCAATATGCATCGATAGGTAACATCAATTGCATTTTCTTATAGTTTAATATATTCTTAGTTTGAAATGTTATATAGAGGGGAAAAAAAGAACTCTAAATTGTATTACATATAAAAAAAAAGGAGAAATGAGGAAAGATTCTTGCTATAAGAATCCTTTGTATGATCAAATTAATGCAAGACTAATAATGCACCCATTTTTACATGTGAATGTAAAGAAAACATAAGAGGAGCTGCATTCTAATTAGGGAAAAAGGTTTAATCATTAGAAATAATTAGGTGGTAAATTCTTGATAATTAGACTTAAAAAAAAAAAAGTCAAGAGTTATGTCTCATAATTGGCCTCCAACTAATTGAGTTTTTAGATATATAATGTGGCATGTTTGGAGCTATAATAGATCAATTATTGTCTCTTGTTTTAGGTGAATAGTATGTGTCTTGTCACACGAGTCTACTCTAAGACCTTAACCAATAATGGCTAAAGACAATGCTCATGCTACTAATTATAACATTTGGGAAAAAAAAAAAAAAAATCATTGACTATACCCTTGAAATATGGTAATAATTTGATTGCTATCATCTCTTTTGATTCTTACAATCATTTTAGGTTTAGATGGTGTTGATGTTGTCGTTGTGTCACACGTACTATTCATTTTATAATTTATGTACATATGTACAAGTGTTTGTACTTTATAATTGAATTTTTGATTAAATGGGTTTTATTGTTGATTGCTAGTTCAATTACCTTTTTAATTGAAGGTCCAACCAATCAATTTAAAATTACTTACACGGTTCTTGTTTCATCAGGTAAATATATAATAATATTGTGTGGTAATTATTGTTTATAATATTTTAATAAATATTAACTTTTTTTTTTTGTTTTGTTATCCATGTGCCGGTCAAAATCAAATGTTGATAGGAAATCCATATTTTGTTTTCATTCAGACTGGGTCGAACCACCAAATCTTGATTAAACCAGTAAAATATATCAGTTTACTTTGATTCTAATACATTGTTATATATAATAGCAATCTCTTTGACCATTTCTAACACTTATTTTTCATATAAGTTGAAAAGTACTTTGAATTGTTGTATAAAAAAAAATGAGAAATATATTACAAGACCAACTTTGAACTTCGAAAAATATAAAAACTACCATAAACAAAACTTGATTCATTAATTTTATTACTCCAAAAACAATCTGATTTAGTTTGTGAATTGCAAATTACTTCTTAAAGATTGATTTCTTTTTGACAAATATGTATGTTGTCTTAATTACAATTTGTAAACAACCAATTAAATGACCAAAGTATCTCCACGAATCTAATGAGCATTTTTAATTTGTTGCAAGTGGTGATAAGAAGATTTAAAAAATAATTTGATCTAAAGAGGGTGTTGGGAAGTTGTAAGATATTAGACCCATAATGAGTGGAACAAGGTTATTGCTCTTCAACACAACAACAAGTGTTCACTATTGGGCACTTGGATTTTGTGAGAGCCCACCTCAAAAAGATTAAAGCCATAAAAAAGTTGTTTAAGTTAATGGATTTGATGCCACCTTTTTTCTTCATTTTTTTATAGGAGGTTAGGTGGTGATGGTGAAAACCCCACTTTCCAAGGAGGAAAAAAAAAAAAAAAACCATTGTTGAAGGAGGAGTTGGATTCCACTTTAAGTGCTTGATTTATGTGTACAAGACATTGGATTGGGGACACCATATACTCCATGAAATTATATATTGGTAAATGACACTTCCATCTCCAAATTATATTGATAATTAATTTTTAAATTTGATATTATAATATGTAAGTTTTGTTTATCATGAGATTTTTATTAAAATTAAGGTACTTCAATATCAAATCAGATGAATTACTTCATTTGTAAATTTTTCTTTACAGTTTATTGACAATGATGTTAAGATTCGAGAAATTATGTGATTTCTTTTCTTCTTAAATGACATATGTGGTGTAAGTTAAGTCAATAACTGTGAATAATGTCGGCAAATAATAGCATATTGCTATCTAGGATATATATATACACTGAGGTTTAATTATAGCATAAGACTATATAAGCATTGTATTCTTCATCATTGTCATTCACATCTATTTAGATTATTTCTTATGCTACAACCACCTACAATATAGAGTACCACCACTTATTTGTGTCACTACTATTTATGACTATGGAAATATGTTTTGCAACCTTTTCTTAATTTGGCTTTGGAGAAAGAAACAAGAAAACAAATTAAAGATACAATAAATGATAATTATCAAAGACATTTATTGTAATATGGGATGAAAATGTAATTGGATGGCAAAGTCTTAACAGTAAACATACTCGAGGGAGTAAAGTAGTTTTATAATATTTTGGGTGTAGAACTCTAGAATAATGCAACTTACAAAAGTAAACCTACATATAATAATGAATATAAATAAAACACAATTAAGAAAGAAAGATTGCCTTCTTTTAGACGTGTAAAGAATGGATTCCACTAGATTCAATCCATCATTGATGTCCTAAATAGATTAAATTAAGCCCATATAATGATCAATTATTGGTGGATTTAAAAGATGCAAATCCCCCATAAGTACAACACTACCTAGCAACTTTCACTCGTCAAAATAATCCCATTTAAATCTCTTATAAATTCTAAATAATTATAAAAGTTAGTGGGATTCTTGTAAAACCGCCTCACAAATCCAATTCATTAGAACAGATCGATCTACAATTAACAACACACATAACATATTTGAGTTATAATCATAATGAATTTAAAATATGGATAATAAGATTTTGTCTTGTAAAATCATAGAGTTCCCTCAATTCTTTACTTAGAACTCGAATTCATTTAAACATATTTATATACAACTTACAACACACTAAAAAAATATTAAATTATAATCATAATAGATTTGAAATATGAATAATAAGATTTTGTCTTATAAAATCATATTCGCAAAATAAGTTTTCTTAATTCTTTACTTAGAAATATTTTATATAATGTCCCAATCTTAAAGGATGTCGAAAACTATACATAACTACTAAGAAAAGGCTCTTGCACTAAAAAGCATAAACATGCGACAATAATGTGGAACACTTAGACTTAGGATCAATTATTAATTCAACATTATTAAAAATTATTCGAAGACCACTAAATTTGGCAATATTAATTAGTAGTAATGAAGATATACGTGTCAAATTAAGAAATTGGTCCCCACCTCGATGCTCGAGCCCAGAATTGATTTTTCAGTAAAACAAAATATTGAATGCAATAAATAAATAAAATAGGTATTGATAATGTGTGGTTTGTGCATAGTTCACGTTGGACAGTTCGATTAGCATGTGAATTAAAAGTGACATGGTTGGAGGGAGCAGAGACCTGATATGTTGGAATCTTGGAATATTTGTTGAGTACAATCTGTAAATATTTTGTTATGGTTTTTTTATTTTTTATTTAATTAAATAAATGGAGGTGTTTTGGGTTTTTGGATTAGGAGTGTTGCAGAGTTTGTTTCTTTGTTGGTTGTTCATTAATTATTTTTCTTAAACTTTTACTTTAGGCATATTTTCAATAATAAGCTTGAATGTGGGGGGGAAAATATGAAGGGTCTTTGACTTTATATTTGTGGAATAAATGTTTAGAAGGGTCATTTTAGATGGTTGAGGTTTAATATTGAATATCCAAAATTTATCTTACATATTATATTTATAAAATGATTTTATAAGAATTATCTTAATGTGTTAATGGTTTGTCATATAAGGTGGGAAAAAATTACTATCAAATATGAATAAACATTAAGCAAAGATGACAAAACTTTGGATACTTCACCACAAAACTAGGTTACCAAGGTATTGACATTTGTTTCAAAATGTTCATGAAATATCTCTATATCAATTTGTTTCCTAATGTCTTGAAATATCAAAAGATGTAATATACAGGTTCTTCTATAACGATTTTGTTCATCAGCGGACTTGAACACAAAACTCTTGACATTTTAGATGCCTTTAAAGATTGTTATTGTGTGTTGAAATATCTCTATAATATCCTTTTATTTCCAAAGATTCATAAAATATTAAAATTATTACGTCTAGATAATCCATTGATAATGTATTTTGTTAACTTTGATATTTTTTGATACTTGAACTTTTGCAACAAACATTAATATTTTAGAAATGTAAAGAACCATTTTGTCTACTTCTAATGATGAAACAAGTTCAACAACAACTCCATCTATTTAGGAAAATATATGCAGTCCATAAAGTTAGAGGAACAATTTTATAAATTGGTATAATTCCAATGATAATTTGTATAATTGTATCCTCAATTACCAGGGCACACTCACATTGTTGGTTGTATGCTTCCTAATGTCAAAATGGACCGGTGGGGCGAATTAGAAAAACCCCAACCCATCCCAATCCACCGGCAGGCCATGGGCTAGATGGGTCTGCCCACTTGGAATTTTTTTTTTTTCTTTTCTAAAAGAAAAAAATAATATTTATAATATTTTTTACTCTTTATTCAATCTCATAGGCATTGAATTACATGTAATATACAAAAAAACATTATAAAAAATAGAAATTTCTTTACAATTCTTTCATTAATATAAATAAATGACCAAATTTAATATATTAAACATCATTACTTGCATTAGATGGTAATTTGTGCCATTATTATATATATTTCATACATGTATATAATAATAATAATAATAATAATAATTTTTTTTTTTTAAGGCGGACCAATCCACTTGGCCCACGGGCTAGCCTGCCCAGTCTAGACCCGTCTTTTGGTGGGCTCCTAAATGTTTAGCTCAATCCTCCATTTTGGCGGTGCAGGATGGGCTGACCCTATGGGCCCAACACATTTGGACTGTTCTAGCTTCCTAATAGACTTTCGTATGTCAGCCCAATCCAGGGCTTGGGCCCAGGCCAGGCTCATTTTGTTGGGTAGTGAAGGTTATTTATTTAAACTTCCCTGCATATCCTATTTCTGAAGATTAATTAAACTTAAGCCCAAAAGAAGAGGCCTATTATAATCCCAAAATATTATGGGTCAGAGGCCAAATATCAATTTCATTAGCCAAAATGGTGGACTCATGAATTAAAGGCCCACTTGGCCCAATCACATATATTGGCGCAGTTTCGAATTGACCCAACTAGCTAAAAATATGGGTCAAATTTAAGCCCAATTAAAAAAAAAAAAAGAATTACCAAATTCGGAGAATACGTTGACAGTGAACGTAGGATGTAGATGCAGCCTAAGAAACACCGCTGACGCTCTTCTCTTCTCCGGCGACTCTGCCGCTCTTTGTCGCCTTCCCCAATTTCATCTCTCCCCATAATTTCTGTTGATATCTGAAAGTTTCTGTTCAATTTCATTTATGGATTCAGTAATATAGATTGATTACAGCCGGATAAGTTTCAGTTTAATCTTTGAACGCCTTATCGGAGACTGAAAAAATCAGGTTTCCGATCAATCCGGCGTTGATCCGTTTCTATTTAGGAATAAATTATCGTTTTGACTCTAGGATTTTGTTATTTGGTGTTAATTTGGCGATTAAATTGATGATGGAGAGTATATTTGGGAAACTACGGAGCCTGGATGCGTATCCTAAGATCAATGAGGATTTCTACAGCAGAACCCTCCCCGGTGGCGTTATAACCCTTGTTTCCTCAGTTGTTATGCTGCTCCTCTTCATCTCCGAGCTCAGTACGTGATTCTTAGTAGATATGTCTATTTCGCTATAGATTTGTATCTGTTGTGTATCTAGATGCATGTGTGTGTTGAAAATATTTGTGAGTTTTGGTGAAATTGGTTTTTATGTGTGGAACTTATAGAATTATGACTTTTGATGTTTGATGGAATTTTTGATGTGATTGTTTGGTTAGTTGTGCTCTCTGTAAAATTTTGAAAGGATATGAATCGTTATTCTTTGTGAGTAATGGGGGAGACTGAGGTTCAAGTTTACGTACTTGGGATGTACTGAGGATTATTGAGTAGAGAGCTTTTTGGTAATTCGTCATGCTTACCATGTTAATCTTGTAAGAAAGCTAAGGAAATGCTGTCAGTGGAATTGCTCTTGTGCTTCCCTCATGTTTCGATTCGGTAGTTACTGTTTTGTTCTTATACACCGGAAATTTTGGATAGGTCCACCAGAAAGTGCAAACC
The DNA here is from genome assembly GCA_946896805.1 of Scutellaria galericulata. Classification (NCBI taxonomy): domain Eukaryota; kingdom Viridiplantae; phylum Streptophyta; class Magnoliopsida; order Lamiales; family Lamiaceae; genus Scutellaria; species Scutellaria galericulata. Next base: position 18,680,264 of record OX335793.1, read on the forward strand.
TGGTGTTCATATTGTTGGGACATGTGGGACTGACAATTAGAGGAAAGCAATCCCCATAAGTTTTCCTAGATAAGGTTTTTACTGCATTTTTATCTTTTTGACTCATGCTAATCTGCTTCATCTGAGATTCCGAATAAAATAGAAGCACATTGTAATTATAATTCGGTCCTTGCAATTATGCCTCTTGCATGCACTGCTCCCTCTGAATGGTTAATTGTGATCTCTGCTTGGTTAATATGGTAATATATACATTTCTTGAATAGCATTCTGTCTATTGGTGCATTGTGAGATGATCTCCCATTCTCTTTACAAATATAGCTCAATAGGTTGACACTAATGTGATGTTGATGTGTTCTTGACTATTTTGTCGTAAAAAAAAAAAAAAAAAGAACAGAAAGAGTAGGAAAAATTATAAAACTGTGAATTGGTTTTATAATTAACTTTAACTTCCATAGTTGATCTGGTTTTTATGGGTCGTTCAGGAACCTAATCAAACTTATGTCTGACGACTGAAATTTGAGGTTAAATCAGACTTATATTCTACTCCTCCGTTACCACAATATGGGACATGTGAAGTTTATCCTAAGATCAAATGGCATTAAGTTGCAGCCGATGTATTCTTTATGACATTCTATGTTAACAGTTTAGAGATGTGGGTTTTCAACTTCTAAATCCTCCTTGAATGCAACTTGGTGTTTCGAGTGACTCAAGTCATCTACTCAAATCTGGGAAGTAGGTTTCCTGATTATCATGATTGATTGAGCCGAGGGGCCATATTAATGCAGGTAGCAGTGAAACATGAGGAAATGGAAACTTTCTTTAGTCTGATGAAACATTAGCAGAAAGAATCTGTCAGTTGAAGATGAGATTAATTTTAATTTATGCCAAAGTTCTGATGTAGTTCCAAAATATTCCATCCCTGTATTAAGTTATTAACTCCCCTTTTTGCATCACTCAACTCATAAATAAGTCTATTGTTTCTGAAATTAGTTCAGGATAAAAGTGTGTGAATATTCATATCATGTTTTATAAATGTTGATTCTGGAATTTCTCAAGGTTTCAGCTAAGCATAGGTTGGTCTCCCTCTTATTGCTGAACTATTTTTCAGTTAATAGTTGCTGTTTAATTGAAATGTCGATTCCTCAATTACCCTGTAATTAATAATTTGGGTTGATTCAACTCTCTCTATATATTGGTATGTGCATTCCTCAATTACCCTTATATCTTTTCTGCAATAGTTTTTCCAAAAATATACATTACTGAAGTTTTCCATGTGGAAAATCATTTTTCTGTTATTAAATGTACCCTTTGCTTTTAAGTACATCATTGTTCTACTTGATTTTTTTTTTTTTTTTTTTTTTTTTTGCATAATTAGATGGGAAATATGTTTATAGGTCACGCTCTATCTTAATTTTTTTTTCCTTGCATTATTTTATTTCATAATCTTTTCTTATTAATCATTGCCTTATTGATTTATTTCTTCTCCATTTCTTTGTATTTTGCAGGATTATATCTTCATGCAGTTACTGAGACAAAATTGGTGGTTGATACGTCAAGAGGAGAAAGGCTCCGGATCAATGTTGTACATTTATTTTCATTGCTGTGTTCTTTTTTTGCTTTACTTGTATTGTTACCTGTTGAAAGTTTCTAATAGCTTCTTTCCCTTGGTACACTGTAATGTCTTCAAGATGAACTCTGTGCTTTGATGCGTTTTAACTTTCCTTTTCTTCCCTCCGTTTCTCTTTCTTCTCTGTGTGCGTGTGTGTCTGTGTATGCGCGCACACCATCATTTTTGCTTTTTAGGCTTTAGTAACAAAATATATAACTAGAAAACTAATGGTTTCTCTATACCCCCAAAATTGCAGTTTGATGTGACTTTTCCAGCACTGGCATGTTCGATAGTCAGTCTTGATGCCATGGATATAAGTGGAGAGCAACACCTGGATGTTGTAAGTTCTTCAAAGTTTTCACATCTCCTTAGTCTCGTTTGTAGGGTTGTGCTTTTCTTTATCAGTTATATTGCAGTCTTAATATTCTCAAAAGAATGTGCATTCTAAGCATTCAAAATTGTATTTAGTAGTTGTAACCACATCTTTAAATTTTCTTGGAATTTTCTGTCTATATAAATTTATTGTTACTAGTACTACCACTACATCATATCTGTCTATATAAATTTATTGTTACTAGTACTACCACTACATCATATATGTTTGCCTTTAAGTCCAGAATGTGCTTCTGTTACTGGATACTTTTACTTCACTCAAGTAAAAGGAAACATCGGTCCATCCTTTGGCATATTGCTCATGATTATCCCAGCTGAGGACACATAGGAATGCTAACTGGCAAACTATACAATACATTTCAAGTAAAATTAATTTAAGAAATACTAACATGATGGATTCCTCCAGATTGTCTCTTAGTTGTGTTTTATTTCATATAGCTCTTGAAGTGATACTCTATTCCCTCCTGCAGAGACATGACATTATCAAGAAGAGGATTGATCCTCAGGGTAATGTAATAGAAACAAGGCCTGATACTATTGGTGCCCCCAAGGTTAGTCGGTTGGTAGACTTTTGAGGTAGAGATAGGTGAGAACTTTAGAACTATCAAGTTTTCTCTTTGACATTAGAGGAGATTTTAATCTTTTGGCATGTCATATCTAATAACTCCTGTGGTATGAGCATTTGTAAAATGGTAATCTTTGCATAATGTGCAAAATTAGCATTTCGTCATTGCAGCTACTGTAGGAAAATAAAGTTTATTTTCTTTAAGTTTGGTTCTTACTGCTTTTAGTTCTGACATATGTTTCTATTTTATCCTTCAAATTGGGATATAGATTGACCGACCTTTACAAAAGCATGGTGGAAGACTTGAGCACAATGAAACATATTGTGGTTCATGTTTTGGTGCTGAATCGGTAATCCATCCTCTTTTGTACTTTATGTGTTCACTGTTATATCATCTTGATGGAAAAAGGAAGAATATTATATATTCTAGTCAATAGTTGTTGTATTTACTATTTTATGTTATGTTATTTCTCGAGTTTTAGCCTTTTTTTTTTTTTTTTCAAATTATAGTTCATCCGTCTTACTGTTGCCTTTATTTCATCATGTATTTGCTCTACTCTGCAGTCAGATGATGAATGTTGTAACAACTGTGAAGAAGTTCGGGAGGCATATAGAAAGAAGGGCTGGGCATTAACAAATCCAGATTTGATTGATCAGGTCTGTCTCTTGCTTGCTGCCTTTCTTCTCGTAAAAGTAGCTCAGTCTACTGGAAAGCTTTCTTGTACATCGGAAATCCCATTGATACTTAAAAAATTATGTACACAATCATGGCTGCCTTATAGAAATAATTTGAAGTTGAAAATCTCCTATGCTTGGCTTTTTTCACCACCTGCCATCTCTATAGTAAGTGGTAACTGATTATATGCTACTCCTTTTATTCATTTAGAACTTCGTCTACATCTTATAACATAAATCTCAAAGGTGTATAATAATAGAAGGTAATTTGTCATATTTACATCATTTTCCAGGATACAAGTTATCCTTGCTACAATTAAAGAAAATTTGATTTTTTTCGTAGTGTGACAATTGAATAGACTCACCTCATTTGAAGCGATACACTTTTAAAATCTCTTGATTTACATGCTCAAGCCGTAAGCCTCCATCCCCAAAGGGAGGGGGTCTATACAAAAAAAATAGGTTATGATGAAATTATGAAACATATCAAGAAAATTAAATCAAAATAAGTAAAAAACAGATACACATTTATGTTGGTTTTCACATGTCATAGAATTTTGGAATCTCCATATAAATTTAGGGAACATGGGATACTGCTTCTTACACAAGCGCACACACGCACACACGCATATATATTATTGAGGATGTATTGGTAATTCATGCCATGGCTCTGAACTATATACTTGGTATGGTTTTCATACTTTTCATAATAAATCAGTGCAAGAGAGAAGGTTTTCTGCAAAGAATCAAGGACGAAGAGGGTGAAGGATGTAACATCTATGGATTCTTGGATGTCAATAGGGTAGCTGGTAATTTTCATTTTGCACCTGGGAAGAGTTTCCAGCAGTCAAATGTGCATGTTCATGATTTGCTAGCCTTCCAGAAGGACAGTTTTAATGTAAGAGATCCCCCTGCTTTGCATTTGCTGCTCTTTATGATGATGAATAATAGGATTTCCTTCTTCATTTCATGAAATAGTTTATATACTACTGAATTTAATAAAGTATAGGATTTCTGCCACAGCTGACTCACAAGATCAACAGACTAGCATATGGAGACTACTACCCTGGTGTTGTGAATCCTCTTGATGGGTATTTGTCTTTACATTTCCTGCAGCCATCAAACTGGCACACTTTTATATCCTCTTGATGGTTCACCTATACATTTTATTTGAAATTTATATGCATTTGTTTCCCAATGCAGTGCAGAATGGACACAACACACACCAAATGCAATGTATCAGTATTTCCTCAAGGTTGGTTAGTGGATAATAAAAATTCCTTGGTGTTATGGTTGAATTTTGCTTAATATTATAGCTATTTAGTTCACTTTGTATTTCTTGGTATTGAACAGACTTGTCTTGCTTGCTGAGTTCATCCAGATTTCATATTGATATTTTTATCCTTATGATTCCATGATTCCCATGTGTCCGATCATGTAGTGGTGCTAGCATAAATTAATACATCAATTTTTTACTCCCTCTCTCTCCCTTGATTCTTTTTCAACGCATATCCACTGAGCTATAACAAATTTACTGATTTTCTCATTTGAAGTATCATGGGTATTTCACCATTGCTTTATGTTGTAGGTGGTGCCAACTGTATTCACAGATGTTGATGGACATGCTATCCAGTCAAATCAGGTTCTATTAGAACTACAAAATTCCATTTTCTTTGTTTTATATTGTACATTTGTTGTCTGGTATCTTTTCCGAATAGGGGACACAATTCATGATGTTGTCTTGTCGCAGTTCTCTGTAACTGAACATGTTGTAGGAGCCGATTTGGGTCGACTTCAAACTCTCCCCGGAGTGTTTTTCTTTTATGATCTTTCGCCAATTAAGGTTGGTATGCTGTTCCTAAACAAGTCCAGACTTTGAGTTTCAATTCAATGTACTTTTGGTGGTCTCCCTCTTTCTCTGAACACCATCTGCTATTATTATAAGTTGCACTATATCTGAATTCATTTATTTTTTGTTTGTGGCAGGTTACTTTTACAGAGACACATGTTTCATTCTTGCACTTCCTGACCAATGTTTGTGCCATTGTTGGAGGTCTCTCTCTCTCTCTCTCTCTCTCTCTCTCTCTCTCTCTCTCTCTCTCTCCTGAAATATTCTTCAATGATTTTGTGTTATATCTCAATCCGAAACTAAGCCTGTCACTCTAAAATATGCTCACCAATGCTGCTTAATCTCCAGGTGTATTCACGGTCTCGGGGATTATCGACGCATTCGTATACCATGGTCAGAAAGCAATTAAGAAGAAAAGGGAATTAGGTAAGTTCAGCTGAGGCTCAATTCTTGGCAATATCTGGTGATTTGCAATGTAGTCAGCTTGCTAGAGAAATTATGTCCTTCAAAACGAAAAGAATACACAATACTCGACATTTTGGTGTTATCAGATTAATTCAGTCATAGCTACAGTGTTTGTGATGTTTATTAATGAATAGATTAACCCTGCCTGGTTCAAGTTCTTTTTGGAGGTTAATACCTATACATGACTGGCTCGACCCGTTTCACCTTCTTTGTATTTTTCATCACAAATAGTGTGAGATTGTATGTTATAATGTTAGACCAGTTTTGATATCAAATTTCATTCAAATGTTGTTCAGTTTTGATATTGTGTTATGATGTCTATTGGTGCCTGCTAAATGGATTGTGATATTGAACTCCTTTTCATTTAAATTTATGCATTTTTAAGGTAAAAAGTGCTTTCTTTAATTGGGCACAAAAAAGTCTTAACAAGAAAATAGCTCATCCTTGAGGCTTTGACATAGACTTTTTTGCATTCAGTTATTGTATTGAAATTAGATATATTACATTACATGTGAAAAATAAAAGATTCTCAGACCAAGTCAAATGGAATACATGATAACACTCCTTACGAATCAAACCACAAATTATCTTGTGACAAAAAATCTCTCCAATTTATAAATATTCCTTTTGACCCCAAAAATTCATAGATGAACCAAATTTTATGTAAATTTAGTCATAATTATAAAGAGTGGGACTCTCATAAGACCATCTCACGAAAACAAGTTGACCCACCATTCCACGACACAATTCATATGAATTTTGTGAAAATTAGTTTAATTGATGATTTTGGAACTCCGTCTCACTAAGTATATCCGTGAGTCCGTCTCAGATAAGTCTTTGTGAAGTATAAATAGAGCATCGTGAGTCCGTCTCAGATAAGTCTTTGTGAAGTATAAATAGAGCATCTCTCGGAGCCAACAACTGCTAACAAGATATGTGCATTGAACCAGTGTAGCCTATTTTGGTATCAAAGCATTGTGGGAGATATAAACAAGAGAGGAATTAAATAAAGAAATATTTGGAAAAGAACAAAATGTGGTGTGAAAAATCATTGAAGTTGATACGAAATGATTAATAGTATCTATCTATAATGCGCATGCTATAGTGAAGTGGTCCTTTTTGCACGAAAACAACATTTTTGGATTAGTTGTTATTCCGATTGCGCCGACTTCTTTGAATTTTGAACATGTTTTTATTGCAACACTACACTCATTCCAAAAGCTAAGATTTTAGTTTCATTACATTCAATCTTTTCAATCAACCACATTTTGAAGCCTTTTTCCATATTGTATGTAAGAGTGGACAAAAATTCAAACTTTAGCTCCATATATTAATGATTGAATGAATTATTCAACTCAAACTTTGTTCTCGAGATATTCGTCCAATTGTAATAGATAAATAATAAGAATTAAATAAAGGATAGTTACATGAATTATTCTTGACTTTGATTTTTGTTTAAAAATTGAATATAATTGCAGATAGCATCTATGGAGGGGTGTTTGTTTGAAAATTGCACTCTTCTAAGTGTCGTTTGAACCATACAAAACATAGTGTAGCTTTTATTGATTACTTTAAATGTTCGAGATAAGCCAAGAACAATAATCCAACAAAATATTTAGTTACAACTTAATTCAATTTAATAAAACTAAATTATCAAATAATTTGATTAAATTTAGGGGCAATTTGGCATTCTTCCAACATCACCTAAAGCTTTTGTGCATACACAATGGTTCTTCAATTTTGTTGGAACGAAATCTAGAAAGAAAGAATAGAGGTAGAGACCAAAAATGTCTCTTAAAGAGTGTTTGCTAAAGTTTAAAAATAAAATCTTATGTCATTTCAAAATGAAATGTTAATAGATAATAGTTATGTGGATCAGAGATATCATTGTTTAATGGAGTGCAATTTAGGTTTTGAAAATTTTAAAAACTCATTTGAAGTAATAATATTCTTTTCACATCATATTTCAATCCCAAATTTTAGTTTTTTATTGAACAATATCTAGTTGCAATGCAAAAGTTATGTTTAAAGAGAAAATAAGAAAAAATATAGAAACAAGAATTCATACTATAATGAAATGCTAAATAACATTACAACGACTAAAAAAAATTACAAAGGATAAAATTCAACTGATTTAGCTATGCAAAAACCAGCTAAACCAGAGACTAACCCCAACAATTAACAGTAATTAAACTCCTAACCAACCTACTAATTAACCAATACACATAATAAATTAAGAGCTCATGCCCCTGCAAATGTCAAATACTCCACTGCAGGCACACAAAATCCCCAACTATATGAACACTACACCAAAAAACTACTTTTCAAGAAAGGGCTTAAACTTCCATTAAATTACAAAGCGGCCCAATCAATCTCATACGACGGATACTTCGTCAACGACCCGATATCAAACCCGAACTGCTCCTCTTCACCCAGATCCGGAAACGTCAGACCCGACTCCGGCGACAACCCGCCCGAGCCGTCGCTCTCCGCCTCCGCCGCCGTTTTCACGCTCTTATCCTCCTCCGCCGCCGCAGCAGCCGCCGCCGCCGACTTTTTGGACCGCGAGGTTTTGCACTTTTTGGCGTCGATGCTTTTGCCCTCGGCTAAAGTCTGGCAGATGGCTTGCAGCTTGGCGTCGACGGCGGCGTGGAGCGGCTTGTACTCGCCGAACTCGCCGCCGATGTGGGACCCGCTGTGGCGGAGGTGAGGGAAGTTAAGCCTGGCGTAGTCTCCACGCAGCTTGTACGCCGCCTTGTCGTAGGCCAGCGCCGCCTCCTCCGCCGTGTCGAAGGTGCCCAGCCAGAGACGGGTACGGTTCTTGGGCAGGCGGATCTCCGCCACCCATTTGCCCCAGTGTCTCTGGCGGACTCCTCTGTACAGCTTCGTGGGCTTCGGAGGCGAGCCCACTTGCTTCATGCTGATGGGCCTGGGCCCAAGGAAGTGGCTGCTCGGGGCCTGGGGTGGTGGGTATTGGGCCTGGTAATGGGCCTGAACGTCCTGTATCTGGACGGGGGGGAGGTGGGCGAGCCCAATAGAGCAATCCATGTTCTGATCCAGCCCGTATGAATAGTCGTGGGCTTGGACATGGGCCTGGTACGTATTGGGCTCGAACTGGGAGGAGGGGGAATAGTAGGAATTGTAGGGATAGAAACTGGAGGGAGAAGGAGAAGGAGAAGGGTGTGTGGAGATAGCAAAAGAGTGGTCGTTAGTTGAAGGGAAAGAAGGGGTGAAAGAGGAAGAAGGAGATGAAGAAAGGTCGGAATAAGAAGGGGGGAGATTGGATGAAGTAGAAAGTGGTGGGGAAGAATCACTTTTCATAAAAGGTTCAAGTGCCTCCATTAATTCACCACCTCTGAAGGGATCTACACCTGCTATGCCACTCCAAAAATCCATTGTAGCAGCCATTTTTTCTACAAGATCAAATATTAGCTAAAAATATAAAAGATAAAAGGGGCCTGTTTCTTAATAAAATTCAAGAACAGGGGTGATTGTGATTAGCAACACTAAATCAAGAAATCTATGCAAATTTATTTGATTTCTTGGATTTGGGTTTACAAATAGACAACCCTTGAAATCCTTTAGACTGATTAAAAAGACAGCCTTTTTGAGGGAACTGCAAATAAAGCCCTCAAATTTGAGAAACCAAATAGAATTAAAAAAAAAAAAAAACTATGCAAATGAATGAGAAAGAATTAGAATAATTAAAAAAAAAAAAAAGGATCTCGTTCTGAAAACACCTGAGTTTCTTGAAATCCTAGTCTAAGTTTGCTTTTTGTTCATGATTATGACATGTGATGATGAATGACAAACAAAAAAACAAACCCAAAACTTAGAAAAAAACAGATGAATTGCAGAAAGGGATCAAAGAAGCGGGATTAGAACAGAAGGGGGATTAACAAAAAATGAAAAACTCTCTCACTCTAGAATGGTGAAGTGTGTGCAAGTGAGTTGAAGAAGAAGAAGAAATCTCTCTCTCTCTCTCACTCTAATTTTTTTTTCTTTTGTTTATGTGGTGAGAAGCAGCTCAACTGCTCCGTTATATAGGGGTTTAGCCCATTGGATTGCCACCTCGCTATTTGTAATTCGTCTTTTTCTTTATTTTATCCTCTGTCCACACTCTATTCACACAAAAAAAAAAAAAATCCTTTTTTAATTGTCAAAAAAAGAAATATCAAAAACAGTGTTTAATTGATTTCTCATTAAATTTTGTTGTAAGGTTTACTCGGTCTCGTTTACTGTACGCACTCCTGGTCAATCCACGTGCTGCGCTACTTCACTTGGTAACCGGCACCTGTCGGTTTAATTAACCGGTTCAGAACGATTTATTTCACCGTTTCTTGACCGGCTAGCACCGGTAACCGGCTGCCATTCCGCGTTTTTGCGTCTTTTTCGTATTTCCTGTTTAAATCTGAAACAAAGAAGAAAGAGAGAAAACTGATTTCTCATGGAACTTTTTTTTATCTAACCAAATAAAGCTTAATCCAATTAATTTGTAATAAATTTATTAACCATAAATTTAACTGTATTTAACTATATTATCAAGAGATTTTCTATTTATTTATTTTTTTCTTTCTTTTGAGAGTGAGGACTGAGGAGGGCATCTGATCCTCTTTTTATCATTTCTTATTTTACTATATTAGTTAACACCATTCAATTAATATATCTTACATGTGGGGTAATATCATTACTTTTTTTAAATTAATATAGTGTACACATACATATAGTTAAAGATCAAAAAATATAAAACTAAATATATACATGAAACAAAGTCTAAAATCATGCAATTCAAAGTATGAGTATTCCCTCTGTTTCAGTTTAGATATTATTTTACAAAATAAAATTTGTTTTGGTTTATTAGTTGTTGCTTTTTTAATATCGGGAAGAGTTCATTAAAAAAAATTCCCACTTAACCCTTTTTTTTTTTTTTTGAATAATACTTTTTATTTAGTGAGATGCATTGAATATGTATATTAAAAATTTTAATGTTGAATAATGTGGTGGTTTTGTGCACATAATTATATATTTTAATGATTTCTTCATTTTTCAACAAACAACTTTAAATGACAGGTATTTGGAAATGAATTTAGTAATACAATATAAATATAATAAGCAAATTTCGAAGTTTAGAAAAACATATATTTCTTAAATTCACCCTACTAAAATATTAAAGTATTTATTTTAATATTTTTTCGTTAAAATAAGTGACGAATATATGAGTGAAATTATACATTGTCAAGGTCAAAAGATGCTTATTGCTTTCATAGTTCCAATCATACAGTTGATAATTGGTTGAGATTATAAAAAAATTGACGACATCTTTGTTTAATTCTCAAAGCATCTTCTAATTCTTTGCCATATAAAAAATTAAACATTATGTTGTATCATCTTAGTTTATTGAAAATACTAATTTTAATCTTTTTTTTTTTTCCAAAACTCAATGAAATTGTATGTCATACAATTACTACAAAAGGTTCCATATATAATCAAACATATTTTAATTTTTAAATCAATAACTCTAAAATTTCAAAATCGTTAATCCAAAATGACTACATATATAATAAACTCTAGCAATAATAATATGATTATTTACTACTTTATTATTATTATAATTAATTTCGTTTTAAAGATTTGACAATTGGGTTAGGAGCATGATTAAGTATATAAATACATTATCTTGTGCAGGCTTTAGTACAACCATGATGTGTATGGTTTAATTTTGACAAGGGAAAGATAAGAACCACAAATTATTGATATTTTATTTAAGTCAAATATATAATATGATATCTATAGTAGTACAAATTTTTAATAATTCAAACTAGTTAACTGGATTAGGCCATTAGGGCCAAAATTAGTAATAATTAAAAAGAAAAGGTATTTAATTTTTTTAGTTAATCACTGGGAAGAAGCGTCTAGAGACTAGTGAGTGGTCAATTTTAAACTACCATTTTGTAATTATGTAGATTGAAAAGTATAAATTATAACAAGTTTATGTCACGATCTTAGCTATCCGAATTAGTTGGGTCATCATGGCATTAATTTAAGTGATCTCTAATTAGTTGAGTTATTTAATGTATTTATATGTTCAGAATGACTCTTCTGAGAATGTCTCACGAAGTCAATATCATGAGATAAATTAATCCACAACTTATAACTTATAAATTAGAAATTAATACGTAAAACTGAATTTGAGTTATGTGTAATAAGATTTTATCTTACAAAATTATATTAGTGTAAAAATGGATTTGGGGCTGCCTAAAATAAATTAAAAGACATATAACTTATTTTATTTGTTTTTGGGACTTATAATTAGTGATGCAAAGAAACTCAACCGGTTGCGACTCTATCAAAGATTAATCATTGCTAAAAATTAATTATTGAAATTTATTTCGATAAACATTAAAAAAAAATCCAAAACACAGTTATTTTGTATGGTTTCGAGTTCAATTTTGAAATCAATAACCAAAAAGTTCAAAATATGTGTAAAAAAAAGTTCAAACTACTCATGAAATTCGATTCAATTAATATTCAGACTTAGATTAGATTGATAAGGCTAAATTTCAGGAGTTTTAAAATTCGATAAAGTGATTTTTTTCTTCTAGAATATTAAATGCAATTTCATATATTATTACAAATTGTAAATAGAGTAGGTCTTCTGTGTCCCCAGCCCACCCCGTGGGCCCCACATTAATTTAAATATTTTTTTTTTCGCTTAGGTATTTTATTTATTTTCATGTATAGGTATCACATGTATACATTGAAGGTGCGCGGGCGGCGTAGGTGCGCGGTTTGTGAGGCGCGCACGGTGTGGGGCATGGGTGCACACCTTAAAGGTATACATGGGATACCTGTGCGCGGGCGGCGTGGACGCACGATTTGTGAGTTGTACGCGCAGCGTTGGTGCATGGGCGCACGGTGTGCGCGCATGGGCGCTTGTTTTGTGAGATTTTACAGGTTTGTCTTATAGGTATTACAAACATGAACTAAAAGTATCTGATATCTGAAGAGTATATGTGGGATACTTCTAGAACAAATATAGAATACCTATCAGGTGCACGCACATAGACGCACACATGGGCGCGTGGGTGTGCGTGGAGGGCGCGTAGACCTCGGGGCGGGTTGGGGACACAAAAGTTTTTGCCTTGTAAATATTAACATAATAAATAATAAACCGCATATCGAGCGGGTGGATTGCTAGTTATGATCTGATAGAACCAAATTGCTTGCAATCCTATTTATAATATATATATATATATATATATATATATATTTTTTTTTTTTTTTTTCTTTTGAGATTGTATGAATAAATAAAGATTATTAAAGTGTTTAAAGTGAAATAAAGTAACGTAGTTTTGAAGCGTTAATTATGAGAATTCTACAACAAAATAGTTTGTTAAGATTTCAAAGAAAATTAGTAAAAACATCTTTACTTTTCTGTAAATAAAGCTAAAGAGTTGGTTGAATTTTGAAGAAAAGATGAAAATCTCCTAACTTATTTTGAAAGTAATTTATAAAAGCATAAAATCTTATTTTAATAATAAGCCCTTTTTCTAAAATAAAGTTATTACATACGAGTATTTTCTAAATTTTATTGCACTTTAAAAAATCAGATACATTTTATTCAATTCTCACCTATAAATGTGTGTATAATATCGTGGAAGTATATTTGTGATTTTGCATCTCAACGTTTAATTTCTGTGTTCTATTGAACACGTATTGCTCCTACAATTGTCATGCCTATGCCCAAACTTGCATATGGTTAGTATGAAGGAAAACTTTCATTAATAAATACTTCCTTATAATAAATGTCATTTTAAAATTTTTATCATAAATTAAGAAACATAAAAATTGGGTAAATATATTTTTAATTAATGAAGAAATTTATGGTTTAAGATTGAAAAGAGAATCAAACTAGTTCCATAAAAGATATCATATCAAATTCCTAAATTTTAGTTAAAGAATATTAATATGGATAATTTGAGAATAAAATTGTATAAAAATCTAAAAACAACACTTAATATGAAACAAAGAATTATTATGAAACAGAGGGAGTGTATTATTTAGAGGATGTTCTAAAATAGTTCCACTAAGTTACAAATATCGATCTAAGTCTTTTAGTTTTATAAATGTCTAATTTCAATTTTTTTAACTTACAGATTTTATAAATGTCGATGAAAAGAGTGAAATTTAATAATATTAAAAGTTACAAACTGAAATTGATATTTTTAACCAATTCTTAAAATCTAGGTAAGTGGATTTAAAATGAAAAAAATTCCACTTGCATTATATCAAAGTTGCTTATCACCTTTTTTTTCAACTTAAAATTACACCCCTTTCTTTGCCAAAAAAATACATGGATAATATATATCTACCGTACCCACCGTGAACATATGTTAATGTGTCCACTACTAATATGTCAACAATTCAACATAATCATTAAATTCAAATCAAAATATTTAAATAGATGAGATCTTTACACATCAGTGGTGGACATTTTAAGACATGCCTACGTGGGTAAAGAAATAATATTTTATATATTTATCCCTTCAAATGAAAAAAAAAAAAGCACTATGATATTGACAAAATAGATAATTCTGTAATAACTCCATGTACTTTGGCATAAGAACGATTATTTTGTCTCATATTATTCATATTTGGAAAAGTTAATACTATAATCTATATTCTCAAAATACTTATTAGTATATCATAATTGTACGAAGATATATTGAAAGGGTATGAGTTAAATAATACAATAACTAAAAAATATATATGTATTCTCTCATTTATTTATTTATCAATTATGACTGGCGGGGTTGGTACTTGGTGGTTAGGAAATGATAACCATGGTTAAGTGAAGGAATAACCATGGTTGGAAATCGGCGTAAACCACGGGGAAATGAGAACATTATGGGCTTAAGAAATGCTCGGAACACGTGATTGGCACGTGGCTGGGGACAGTATCTTTATTTTGCGGCGCCATTTTCTCTATTCTCTATTTCACCCCTAACATTAACAAATGTTTCCCAAAAAAAAAAACCTAAACAAATGTTTCAACATCCCATTTATCAATTTTATACATAATTTCTCCTCTAATTAATTCTTTTCTAAAAAATAGTCAAACAAATGACACAATACAAAGATGATAAACTAACTTAAATATGATCACATTACTTATACAACTTTATAAATAATTCTATATTATACGGAAATAATTCAATACACTCAATATGCATATTTTTTATGGAAGAGTAAGTTTGAAAGCAAATAGATTTTACGTTTACGGTTATGATGTGTGAAGAAGGGCTAGTTTTAGGAGGTTGGAAAAAAATGGTTTTGATCGAGCGAAATTAAATTTAGGTCGAAAAAGTCAACAAAATAAAGGTCTAATAAAACACATTATCTATCTCAACTGCAATCTGAATGTTGATTGACCAAAACAAAAAAAATAGTTATAGTAATTATTATGTTAAATGTCATATCATTTGTACATTAAACAAATTATTTAAATTTTGTTGTCTTCAACATTAATCTCTCAACTTGGTTCGTTGAACAACAACATATTATATATATATATATATATATATATATATATATATATATATATATATATATATAGGTGAGGCATTATTGGCATTTAATTAATAATGAATGGAGCAAAGAAGCAAGTTGCTAGGGTCGTTGAAGTGAGTTAATAGATTGAAGCTTCGGGCCATGTCTTCCACACTACACTCCATCCTTTGACCTTTTATTTTTTAACTTCTATTGCACCATGCATTGTATCTGATACAATTTCCATTAATTATTGCCAATAATATACATATACATATATATATATATATATATATATATATATATAATTAATATTTGCATTTTGGTGTTTTGAGCTTAAATTATTTTTTCAGACAGGGGTTACTTCGAAGCGAGGAATCATCAAACAAAGTAAATCAAGATGAAAAAATAAACGTACAATTTAAGCTCTATATAGTTTGGATTAAATTTATACTTAGTTTTATATGTAAATTAAAACTAAGATATATTGTATCTGACAAAAACTTATATACTTCCATGTACGTACCCCAAAAATATAATTAATTTGGTATTAGTTATACACTAATAAGGTATTAGTTGTATAACTGGAATATATGTTTTAGTGAAACATATTAGTTGTATATTCAAATAGTATTAGTTGTTTATTTATAAATTATTTACTTATATAATTGAAATATATGATTTAGTGAAAAATATTATTTAACATGTAATGATATTAATCGTATTTTAAAGATATTAGAGTTGGGATTGGGGTCACACTATATCCCAAGAACACTCAAATCCTACTCATTGTATCATGGTGTAATATTTACATCCAAATCATACAATCATATATATATATATATATATATATATATATATATAGTAAATAAATGCATGTTATAAATGTATGTACTCTCTATATATAGCATAGGGTACATACTCATATTGAATATACAAAATATGATCATATTTTCCCACTTTCTTAAATTTGAAAAAAAAAATGTATACTTGATTAATTGAAGTGGCCTTCTACGATCTTAAGGCCTCACTTTCATATTTTGAAAATAATTAAATCACAAAGAACTAATTAAATTTTAAAAAGTAGTTAAAAATCTTATGTAGTTGATTATAGTTGTAGATGATCTTAATATAGGTAGGTAAGAGGATCAATCATACCATATCAATATATTTCATTGTTACAGATGATTCAGATCTTAGAAAACAATTTGTTAATACTTTGTTCGAGTAAGAATTTTTCAAAAATAATTAAAAAAAATTAGAGCAATTAATGCTCATTCAAGTTGGTAATCTTTTGTTACTTTTGACAGTGAAATTATGACCTAATGCCATGTGTTAACAGTTGGACATTGGTCCTTTTAGCACATTAATTTACTTCTTCTTTGGGGTTCGAATTAAAGTTGTCATTCACAAGTCAACTAAGCCCTTTCTTTCTTTTTTTTCTTTTTTTTTTTTTTTTTGTAATTTTATAAAACTAATCCCATATTAATTAATTAAAATTTGAGTTTCTTTTTAAAATTGAAAAATATAGTTCGTTTTTAAACGACTTTAAATATGCAAACTATAGTCTATATGTAATTAGGTCAGACCATTTCTGAATGTTATACTTTATATAGTTTATACAAACATCAAATTAAATATTATGCATAGATTAAGCTATACATTTGATCATGCTAAATAATAATTTATTCTTCATATGGCTGAATCTTTTTTATAACACTTAACACAGGAAAAAAAAAATCTAGCTCCATCATTTTTGTTATTGATTTAATAGTGAACTATAAATATTGGAAATTACATTTAGTCATCTTATATATACGTTTTTAAATTTTGTTCATCGTTTTCTTTTGTTACATTTTATCAATTATTTCTTTATTAGACAATTTTGGATGATAAATGGAAAAAAAAAAAAAAAAAAAAAAGGTAATTTGATGGACAAAAAATTAAAAAACATACATACTTTAATGATAAACTGTAGTAAAAAATAAATTATGTACAAAATTCGATAACGTAGATGTTTAAATGCCAAAAATGTAATTTCCTCTCCATAGAATAGAGACAAACTATTATTGTCATTTTCACCATAGTTTCTCACGTCATTGTATTTTAAATAGATTCGAAATTGAATTTGGGTTGTACACGACAATGCATGTGATCATCTCCCCTTGCTTCTTTATTTTATTTTCTTATTTTTCGAAACTATCATATTCAATTACTCATCTTTTAAAAAAAGAGATATTTCTAGAGTCCATTTAATGAAGGGACTATTTATCTGTTTATACACATCGATCAATGAACTTTCACAAAATGAATCCCAAGATGAGTTAGTTGGCCTCATTAATGTGTAATTGGATCAAGAGTATATATTTAATACACTTAGAAGAGTTTATTTAGTGCAGATAATTTCTTATAAGGTCGTTTCAAGAAATTTGATCTGTCATGGGAAATTTATTTTCAAAAGATTCAAATATAAATATCCCACTTTGAGTTAATAATAAAGTTAATAAGTTTATCATTTATGAGAGTCTCAGCTAAATTTTCGTACGAATATTATTTTATAAGAATATCTAACTGATCTAATTTTATGAGATGGGTCAATCCTACAATCCAAATATGAGTGTAAAATTAAAATTTATTAATGAATGATTAAACTACATCTTACCTTACTAAATTAATTTGTGAAATTGTCTTTATATAAGTTTATGTGAATTTTATATGATTTGCCGACAAAATAATCTTCTAAATAAACTATAGATGGTTGATAAATACCATGAATAAGTTAAGAGCATCCCAAAATTTATAGTGGACTCTTATTCATTTCTTGCCACAACTCAACAATATTATTAATTCATGAACCCAAAAAAAAAAAAAAAAAATATATATATATATATATATTATTAATTCATGAACCAACTCTACTCCAAATTCTTCTCTTTTCGTCTTCCATTTCTTTCCTAGCTCGTTCTCCTTTTTTTATTTGGAAGTTAGTAAACTAAAACAAATCAAAGCATAAAATAAATTATGAAGTTTTTTTATATGAAAATTATGATATTTAAATCAACATGTTTGATTTCTTTCATGAGAATGTGATAGGATAAATCCTAAAACCCCAAGAGCAAGATTGAATTTGTGGTAGAGAGAGAGAGAGAGAGAGAGAGACTCAAGCTCGAAGCTTTTAAAACTTCAACAGTTGAAATTTAAGTGTGTCAAGATGGTTAGGTAATTAAGAATTCAGAATTGAAATCTTGATTTCTTAATCACTGACAAGAAATTTCAAAGTACAAAATAAATTTAAAAAAATAATCTTTGTGACTATAATAATATTGCTATTAAAAAAAGTATCAATTCATAAACCAATCTTTATATCTTCACTAGAAAATTTTCTAAATGTATATGGGTCGAATAATTAATATAAGGTTAATATAAATAAAAAAGAGAGTTTTAGTACTGCACAAAAACTTATATACACCACTTCTGACCCGGTCCGCACGCGCCTCCACGCGCCTCTAGGTCGCGGACAAAATCCGCTCAAATATGCTTCCAGATGTCTGACCTTTATATTATGTTAAGTATACCTTTCAGTAGTATTAGACATACATTTTAGTTATGTTAGTCATACCTTTTATATAGTTGTACCTTAACATTTTTATTTTAGATTTAGTTAAATATACCTTTATAAGTCAACTATTTAAGGCACATTATGTATAAATTCCAAGACGACATTTATGTTAAGTTACTTATACCTTCTGTCTCAATAAGGTGGCCTTTATGTATTATGAAGAATACCTTTTATAAACAATAAGGTGACATTTATGTAGTATGAAGAATATCTTTTATAAACAATAAAATGACATTTATGCATTATTAAGAATACCTTTTATAAACAATAAGGTGACATTTATGTATTATTAAGAATACCTTTATAAACAAAACTAAAATAAATCAGTTATATATACAATATTTCTATAATTGTATCAGACGCATCAATAAATTCATTTTCATCAGTAAATAACTCAACTATTTCATGTGTATTTGAATGATCATCTATCATAAAACATTAAGAACACAAAATCAGATACAAATTTATATTTTTCGAACTGATAAATATGGATTTTTTACTTTTAAAATAATAGTCTCGCATCGCGATATGGAAAGAGGAGGTTTGAGAGAAATTGAGAACGTCGTGCTTCGAGAAAGAAAGACAAAATACGAAGAAGAGAAGAGATAAGAAGAAAATTGAAGAAGAGCGTGCAGAAGAGAGGCTGAACCCTAGCGTAAAAGTGAAGAAAAAACAAAGAAAAATCATGTATATATACTTTTCTGTCTGGGCCGGGTAGGATAGTGTGCAACTTGTTCATACCAGCGCTACTCGTACTGCACAAAAACTTATATACGTGTGTTGTGGTAGGGGCACTATAATTTACGACAATATTTGGTGAAGTCCTTTTCAAATTTGTTCAAAGTCGTCTAAATCTAGATGAGAAATTTTGTTCAACGAATTTTGTTTGGAATTCGTATTGAGTGATTATAGACCCCACACCACTCCTTGTCATGATTATGTGATCAAGCCCTCAAAATAGAAAAAAGGAAAAAAAAAACAAAAAATGAAGAGAAATGAAATACACTAAATTCAGTATATTAGAACGATATTTCATCTTATCGTAACATTTCATGATATTTATATAGTTGGTTTCATTAATTCAACATAGTATGTCATAATGGAATAAATACGAAATGAGACAAATAAAATTCAACACAAATGGTGTATGTCAGGAAAATAGATACTACACAATACATAGAAATTTGATGGAGGATCACATATATGCTACAATAAAAAATGTCTGTTTAACTAAATATGAAAAGTAAGAAAGCAAATCTGAAATATTTTGTCTACAAATCAGAAAGAAAAGATTAAAACAAACTGTTTTAATTTACAAAACACAAGCGTCCATATACATTTACGTCTGCAAAATTTTCTTTTTTTCTGCGTAATAAAAAACCACAGAAACAAACACAGCTTAGAAGCAGCCATGCCAGCTCAAACTTAATACCAAAACAACACATCATACTGAAACATGGACCATTGTTCTTTCAGACAAAAGTTCAAGTCCTTGGCTGCAATTGAACTAGTAGATGCAATCCAGATAATGGTCATAACTTTTCAAGTTGAACTCCAGTAAACTTCCGTACATCCGATCCGAGACGCCCACGAACAAGGCATCGGCATCTGGGCTGAAGGAGATGCCGGCTATCTCCCCAAACAGGTCGATCTCTTGGCCCGTTGCATAGTCGGACCGTGTGTCGAACACATGGACAAAGTCGGCTGGCTCGGCCATGGCCATGAATCGGCCATCAGATGTGAACCTTATGGCTCGGATTGCACCCATTCTTCCTTTGAGTACGGCGAAGGATTCAGAGAGCTTTCTTATGTCCCACAATCGGCACGTTGTGTCCTGGTTCCCTGTGGCTAGGATTTGGCCGTTCGGGTGCCAGGCTGATGCGAATGAGTAGTCTAAGTGTCCCTTGAGGTTGCTGAGAATCTGTATCAAAGTGAGTTGTTAGAATTTGACACGTTTGAAAACTATTTAAGCAGATTTAGCGGTGCTTGTTGGGAGACCAACCTTTCCTGATTGTGCATCAGCGATTAAACACTCGGCACTGTCTCCAAGTACTGCGAGCATCTTTCCATCTGGATTGACGGAGATGTTCTGTGATCAAAGCACATATTAGTAAAGTTAAGAATTAGATAAAAGTGATCATTTTGCATGTTGGAAAATGTTTGGTGTTCACTTACATTCACAGACCAAGGGAACGTGAAACGATTTACGCAAACAAAGTTTGGAACATCAAAAACTCTGACTTGAGCATCATTGTTTGCTGTAATAACCCTCGTTTGGCCACTGAAGTAAACAAGCAATAAATCATGATCATTAGGTTAAGAAAGTAGAACAACAGATCAAGGAGTTATCCGTGCATCATATTCAACCCAATTTATTTACCTATTGTTTTTGTATATGTCCACTGAATTGGTAATGGCATTTTCATCGGTGGCTAATTTTGAACAAAAGGCAACTCCAGGTTGGTTTAGATACTGAAAGACATAGACAACAAATAATTAGCTTACATGACCAAATGATACATCAAGTAACAACGGGAGAGCAAAATTTTCAAAATGACGAAGAGAGGCATTACCTTGCAGATAACCTCTCCCTGAAAGCCACCAGCAACCATTAGATCGTCCTTCACAGTCATAGTGCTTATCTGAACTCTTGAAAGCGTCTGAGCCAGACATCCAGTATACTTCTGTCAAAGAGATCGATACTTTGTCAACTACTCCATACACTCATAATATATACAGGAATATGGTGTAATAAAATACTAGGGAACTTACCGGTGTTGGAACAATAGGCTTGGCAACATTAAGTACTTCTTTGCCCCTCCTAAGCAGAGAGGACCAATGCATGACTGAATAGTTTTGCGTGAGATATACATCATGTTTTGAGGTTGCCCATAATAGATTCCTCAGCTGAAATGTGAAAAAACTTTCATGTTAATAGTCATGCAAAATCAAAGCATAAATTGAAATAATCAAGAAAATAGTTAGAATGAACAGTAAATATGGTAAAGAAATGACAAGTTTTTGGGCCTAGAAAAAAGTTAACAAATTGCTAGATAGGGAAACATTCCATGAAGATGAGCAATTATGATCATGGAGGGCAGAATTTGGTACGAAACAACCCAGGGGTACTCAATAAGGACTTGGATAGCAAATAGTTAAAACTTTCTTGTATGTTTTGGATATTTATGTGCACTTAAGTTGCACCGTAATCCATTCTATATTAACAACACTTAAAATAGTAATTAAAACTTTCTTGTATGTTTTGGATATTTATGTGCACTTAAGTTGCACCGTAATCCATTCTATATTAACAACACTTAAAATAGTAAAGTCAAGCAACAATCAAGTGAATGAAAGCAATGTGACTAGTCAACAATGAAACTGAAAACCATATGCGATAACAAATACACAATCCGATTAATAAAACAAATTTAATTTACACTCAGAAAGAAGTTGCAACAGAGGGCAAAGAGATAGGGAAGGAGGTGCAAGGCATCACTGGTGTAATAGCGAAGCAAGCATAGAGGAAGTTTATGAAAGTTTTGAAAAGAAATGTACCGACTCTGTTAGACAAAATATAAAATCTAAAGGTTAGTGAAAACAAAACCTCTCGTCATGGAGCACATGTAGGGGGAGAAAATACATGATAACTCACAAGGAGGTATTAAAAGCATCATCAGAAATGAAAATCTCAGTCAATAAACCACAAACAGCAAGGATGCACAGAACCTAAGTAGTAGCTACATTCAAAGGAAAAAAGGAACAGAAAAGAACAAATATCCACAAAAGGTGTCAAATGGAGGGACAAGATGAGAACACACTTCACAAACACGGCACAATTTGTGTCGAGGCAAATGAACATTATATACTACACTCAGCAAAACATTTGTAAGAGGACACAAAACTAGGAAAAATAACATTCTCCCATGATGTTATGCAGGTTATTTTGCCAAAAAAAACTAAGCTAGAGTCAGAAAATGGTACGCCATAGAAAGTTTGAAGGGGAACGTTCCTAGTCTTAAAACAAAAAAACAAAATCCTTAAGATAGAATAAAAAATCAATGATAAATCAAACAATCGCCAGCACGCTCAGAATCTCAACCTGTTCAGACCAGTGTGTTTCAAAGTTGTAAACACAAACAATCAACTACAAGCAAATCTGACTATCCAAAGTTTAGACAGTATTATCCTGATAACCCACACAGACTAGTATTATTTTAATGTTCAGGTAATCCCTCATCATACCATATGGAATCCGTCCTGCGCCAGCCGCTCAGATAAAACTGCAATCCTGCTTCTAAGGCTGAAATAAAGATAAGCAGCAATTCCATGCCAGGGGTTAATTTACAAGCCAATTAAGCTAACTAAATAAATTTGTGGTAGAACCTCTCATCACACAATATCAAGTATGCGCAATGAAACTGTTTGAAAACTATGGTTCACACTGACACAAATTATTATAGTGAATAACGCCACCAAAGCAGTCACCAGAGATTTAAGCAGACATTATTCAGCTAATAAGAGAAGATTAAAAAGAAAAAGAAAAAAAAAAAAAAGACAACAAAAATGCAGAAGAAAATCCATCCACTGAGGTTGCACCACACAGCAAAACTGAGGTCGGAGTTAGGAATGTCATTGCTGCCACCAATGCACATGATATTTATCTATAGACACTCATTTTTCCTCCAGTCAGCAATGAACCAAAAGCAAAACATAGTAAAAGGATTCGTGCACTGCCCTAGACTTGTGTAACCATTGCAAGAATTAGAAAATGCACCAAGGAGACAAGAGAACATAAAGGAAAGGGAAACAATATTGGTGGCAAATTTACCCTAAATTAAAACGTGCCACACTACCTCACAGGCTACTTGTAGATTTTATTATACAGATGCACCAACCCTAATGAATCACCTTCAGTCAACTTCATGAGAAAGAATAGAGGATGGCATGTTACAGAAAATCAAAACAATTAGTGATTTGTGGAGGTACGTGTACTCTACACTACTGATCATGGTAAAGCCAAATTTATGCTCACCACAACACTTCCATTACCATAAGCAGGCTTCAGAAACTCTCTGTGGTTTCATAGCCCAGTAACAAATACTCAATATGGTACCTTCCAAAAAAGATCTTCTTAACATAAAATTATTCATGCAGTCTCTTGGTAAGTGTTCACAATCTGCACAGAAAGGATTCAGTGAATACGAGCCCAGGTCAAATTTATGTGACCTTGGGGAAAGAGAAAATCCAAATCAAAATTGAAATTGATTTAAAAAGCTACTGCTACTTTCTGGAAAGGTTGATGCTAAAGAAATGTATGTTGCTCCTCTGAGAATTGGAGAAGTACCTAATGAATTCTAATATACATTAAGAAAGAAGCAACAAACCGAACCTGGCATAGCCCCACCATTCAGCAAGAAATTGAAGATGATTAAATCAATAGTGATCTTTGCTATGGAAAATACCAACACGATTGAGTTGTTAAATTAATAAGGAGTAAATGCAATAGCTAATATGCCAAAACAAGAACCATTTCTAACATTATAGCCTCTGGTATGCAAGGCGACTCTGGAACAGTACTGCATAAGTTAGTGTTGAATTACTATAAGTAGACTTGATACCAAAGGAATGATGAATCAATCAGATATGGCATGAAGGTGGCACAGATCAGCTTTATCCTGTTAAACAACAATTAGGTGCACAACTATGGGTGCACAGTAGTTATTATGCCATGTACATGAATATGCAATCAGAAATACTACACATTATTGCGCCAAGTGTACGAAGAAAACTATAGGATTAAGATATAAAACACTTAGAAAGTCACAAAACCATCCCACACTGTTATTATTTCATCCGAGAATACAGGGAAGATCCAGAACAGGACACTATAATAAACTTAATAGATGTGCTTGAGATACTGTAAAATCTACCAAAACGGATCAGCGAAAAGTATGGGGTGCTAACTCAGCGCAAAACCAGGGCCGGAATATTGGTTGAATTGGCCACAAAAGACATTAGAAAAAGGGGTACAATTCTGTAATAGATGCCTCTCATGAATGAAGCAATGAAAACCCCCCAATCTAATACATCCATTTTGCTCAAAATAAAAACAGAAACACAGTCATAGGATAGAACTGAAAAACCTTTTAAGGAAATAAAAGAGGAGAACAAGCTGAGTTAGTCTATACCTGAAAATGTACTATTGTGGATTTGACAAGCCTTGTATTGAACTGAAAATCGTAGAAGCAGTGGCCTTTCTCCACTTTTTTGCACTCCTGTGGTGAAAAATACAACATCTTAAGCAACAAAATCACCAAGAAACTAATTTGGGGGGTGAAAGTCTGAATTACAAAGCCCAATATTTTACAAAAGATTGATATGAAAAGACGCCAAAAATGAAGACAAAGCTTGCAGGGTGTTTACAAAAATGGCGAGCAGACTATGAATGTGATGCAAATCACACACTTGTGATTTGATTTGATTATAACTGCATCTTTTCCCTTTGATTTATAAATTTGATTATCTTTCCTCTAATCTTATCTTATCTACTACCTTAGTGAGATACACAATCCACTTACTTAAAACTCCTTTCATATAAACAAAAACCATCCATGTTCTGTAATCAAAGAATTATCTAATCAATCCCGAAAAAATTCTGCCTAGTATAACAGACATCTTATACCAGATCAAAGTGATAATCCCAACTCATCGGTGATGAAAATTGTAGATAAAATTCAATCTTTCAAAACAACATGAACAAACATGATGGATCATGGTATCGCTTTCTCCTTGATTTTTTTCCTCCTTTACTCGTCACTTAATTTATTCTGTTTTTACACCAGACCTTTTCCAACAGAGTTCACAAACAAGCGAGCATGTTTGAGTGATTTGACATAGTAAAACGAAGACTTGATTGCCAAAAAATAGATTGTACTAACGAGGGAAACAATCAAGTAACAGACTGAACTAATGACGGTAGAACAAGTAACCATATAGTCAACAGTGCGACAAAACTTAGAACCCTAAACCCCCAATATAACGACAAAAAAAACACACAAAATAAATAAATAAACAGAACCGAAGACTTTATACCTTCTCAAGATCTTCATGAGAGCGAGAGAGGCTCTCGTAATTTTTGTATTGCTTCAATCGTGATTCACGATACTCCTCTCTTGTAAAATTGAGTCTTTCCCATGGAATACCTTGTATATCCTTGCCCTTCTTGGCTTCTCTAGCAGTTGTATCGGTCCTTTGATCGATCTGTTACAAAGATTTCGAAACCAAAATTAAAAATCAAAGAAATCATTTTTCAGCTGAAGAAAACAAACACACACACTATTTCACAAACTCAAGACGAATTGGATTACCAGTTCGATGTCATCCTCAAAATCGGAGTCCACTGAGTCATCCTCCATCGAACTACTTTCATTTCTCGCTGAAACGTCGTCATCCTCGAAATCAGTGACATCATAGTAGTCATCAACTACATACTCAAGCTCGTGGTTGGGAAATTGCTCCATCGATTTGCACTAAGGAACACAAATAACCGGAACAAAAGTTTCTATTAATGATCAAACTCTTATAAACCCATGCTTATTAAACCGAGTAAACAATGAAAAAAATGCATACACGAATTTCATTTAACCAATAACACCATAATGGATCAATCTCCAAAAGGAACCGCCAGATTCCGCAATATAATGGCGAAATAAAACCAATTAAACAGAACTACAAAACCAAAACAACAATCCAATAAATCGAAAAAAAATCACACGAAAGCGAAGTACTAAAATTAAAACACACACACTGAATTCACACCAGAACAACCAAATGGGAATCAAGAGCATACCTCGATTAATTGGCAAAAACAGGTCCTCCAAGTATCCGAAAATCAACAAAAATTGACAAAAAAACAAAAAAAAGCCAAAAAATCACAGCAGAAAATCAGATTGATAATGAGAGTTGATGAGGCGGAACTATTCAATATCTCCGAATTATTTCGAGCTTTGAGAGTGATGAGTAGAGAAAAAAAAATGGTGATTTGTATTTAGAGGAAAAAATAAAAGGCGAGAAGTGATTTTTATGAGTATTTTCAGAGCAGCAAAGAAGGGTAAGGGCTGGTCCGATACTTATAACGGAGCAAGAAGGTTCCACTTTGTTCCTTCATGGGACCCATAAACGGGGCATGCTATGGGTCCCACTTCAAAACAACAAATAAAATCAGAATGCGTGTGTTTCGCGGCACAAGGAGCCAAACGGAAACCGTCTTTATTTTTACCTGCCGTTAAGTACCCCCAACGCCCCAACATTTATAATATATGTCAATTTCCACCCCAAAGAAATTTCTCAGGTTGGGTTTAGTGTTTACATGAAAACTAGCATTTTAATTTTTTTTTTTTTTTTTGCCCATGTTTTGAATTTTATTTGTTTGGTCTTTGTATTTTATTTTCTAATATTTTACTTCATGTACTTTCTTTTTTGTTTTTAATTTTTACAACATATAATTCTTTGGTTTAATGAAGCGAAAAATTTACAAAATAAACGTGTAAAAGGAAAAACAAAAACATTTGAAAGTAGAATGAACAAATAACTAGAAAATAAAGTGTATTTGGTAAAACAACATAATATAAAAAATACAAGGGTAAAAAAAAAAGTTCATTGTTTTTCCAAACTTGCCCCTATTTTTTATTTTGTAAACTTTTATTAAGTGTTATATATTAAAATGTATCTATTAAATGTTGTGTAATGAAGTCACTTTATAGCAATTATAAATATTAAATATCTTCTTACTTTTTATGAAGCAATTATATATGAAAATTATTTTGAACGAACAGAGTGTAATACTACTTAAAGCCAATGAAAATATAATCTTGAAAATATGTTTTATTAAGAACACACTAGTTTGAGATATTAAAAAAAAAAAAAAAAACAATAAAACCTACACATATATAGATATGATCGCCAATAATATTCCATTTCTTTGAGGGGCCAATGAAATTTTATTCGATCTTCATAATAGAAATTAAAATGAAACATATGCGAAAGATTTGAAAACAAACTTATTTGTTTTGTCTGTAATGGAAACATAGAAAAATATAATTTTACGTAACTTTTTTTTTTTCAATTAAACGCAAAAACATTCATTTATTTATGTGCATATTTTTCAATTGATCTTGCAATTTTCATTGACTTAAATATTTTTCATATTTTTTTAGAAAAAATATTATAAATGTAGAGATCATTAAGTAAACAAGCATTATTCTTAAAAATCTTTGAAGTATATTCTAATCTAAAGCGGTTATGATATTTTGCTCAGAAATACTGTTCTTTTATTTATTCTATAATACAAATTCATTTTAATAACCCGTGACAGTGAAAGACAATTATTGTTAGGTGGCCAAATGATAATTTAATATATTAAATAATTAGTGACATATTCAAAAAGAAATATCTTTACCATTATCGTTTTGCAGGGATATTAATTTAGTTTATCACGTTAATGATTTTATATTTGACGATATATAATATGAATGGGTCGTTTTCTTTATTGTAGGGACCTCTTTATTTATTTTTTTTAAAAAGATAAGATATAGGACATTTCTTTTTTCCTTTTTGTCGATAAAATGAAAAAACAGCTAATGGAACAAAAGATATGTCCATTTTCGAATACGAGGCCATTTGTGGTACGTTCTTTAATGGGCTTTTATTATGGAGACAATGGGATAAAAATGCTAGGCACTATTTTGGAATAATAACTTTTATCTTTGGTCCCAAAAAATATATATATTTTTAAATAAAATTCTCAAAGGTTAATTTGATGGTAATTACAAGTCTCGGTTTAAGAAAGTTTCAGATTCAAGTTTCCATCTCAAATTCTAATTCTAAGAAATGTTAAATATATAAAATTGTTTAGAATCTTGATACATTCTAAGGTTCAAAAACCATATTTAAATAAGTTATTTAGCATTGATTTTAAGTTCATCAGTTTGAAGTTTCATTTATTTATTTATTAATTATTTTATTCTGTTTTTAGTTTTAACTAGAGTTGGTGGTGTAGTTTAATTAGAGTTTTATCTTTGATTTGTTTCCCTAATTTCATCAATCAATTGACCCTTGTATATTAAGGTCGGGATGTCTTTCATTCTCATCTCTTTATTCAAAAAGTATTGAATAACAAAAATTAAATACGTGTAAACTATTCTATCAATTATAAGACACTTTCTGTTTACAAACTAAATTTTATTTATATTTTTTAATACCAGTAATTTTTTTCTTACAATCTTGTCATCGTCTTGGTAACTATAAACCTCAATTTATTTTATATATTAATGATTTTTTTAAAAAACTTTTTACTATATGTATCTATTAACATGCAAAATTTAGTTAACAAATCATATTTTTCTAGTGCTCGAGATTTGATGGACCTACAAAACATCGCTTCAAACTCAATTACCCTCAATAAAATGAAAATATAAGAATATAATATGGCTCGATCTTTCGACATAGTTTGATATTTACAACTTATTCGTCATTATTTATTTATATCTATAATTTAAAGATCACAACTAGATATACTATAATAATATTTGATCACTCCCTCCAAATATGATTTATCATATATATATAGGTAGGTAGGGGTGTTCCAATTAGAATTTAAATTTAAAAATCAAGTTAGATATTTAATCATAAAATAAACTCCACCCATTACAAAATATCTGTGTTTATAGAAAATAAAATATATTTCAATTTATCAATATTTCATGACCAAGAAAGGTGGATGATTCTATTTTTCAACATAGCCCTATCTTATTTTATTTAATATTATAGATATACTATTTTTCTTAAATTATTGAATGACTATATTAAATACATAATTATACTTGCTAAATATTTTCTTAAAATTTAAAAATAATATTAAATATGTGTTGAGTTGTGTTATGGGTTCTAGGGACCCACGGCTGCATTGCCACAAAAACTCTCAGCTGGCAAATAGCACTAGCCGACTTGACCCTAGAGCATTGTTGTACAACTCTACAACAACTAAAGAGATAAAAAATGAAAAAAGATAATTAAAAAAAAATAAAAAAGAAAAGGGAATCGTGGAACCAAACCACAGTTACTTGTGAGCTGTGTAATAATTTCTTTAATCCCACAGTGGGTCCCACCATATATAATTAGTGTTCTACAATCATCTACTGCGATTCCGAAAATTCCACGTGTCCTAACTGACGGCCTCCAATGCTAGCTTAGTTGTACACGTGGCTTAGTGCTAGTGAAATAGCATTAATTTATGCACACCACAAAAATATTATTTTTAACGTAACGGCGTTAGTTAGGGCGTTAGGTTAACTGTAGTTAGGTAGTGGTTGTCCAGCTTGACTTTTCGTCTTCTACACTTTAAAACAAAATTAAGAATTCGAAATTCTAGAAAAAGAAAATAAAATCCTAACAAATTTAAAAAGTAATTTCTCAAAACGACACTTTATTAAGAATGAACACCTTACCGACATATAAATTTAATATATTTTTGTCGTCTTTTTTTTTTTTTTTATAAATTGTAAATGAAGTTTGATAATTCAAAATTTTCTTCGTCTTATTATATTTCAGTTTATTTTTATCAATATAATACCATATATAAATATAGAATATGAAGTATTACAAATTATGTTTACATATTTTTCCATGATTTATGCACTAATTAATGAAATGAAAAAACAAAACAAAAAATAATTAAAAAACTTTTTTTTATCAAATATCAGGCTTATTTACATAAATTCATTTATTAATCTCTAAACAACGAAATAAATCCTAACTAAAAGTTTTATTAGTCTTATAAAACTATCCTAAAAAATGTAAGCTGTCTCATGATTTAAAAGTTAATGAATTATCATTATACTGTGAATTATATATATATATATATATATATATATATATATAGTCATACCATATACGTGAATATGTTACTGTAGAAAAAAATTCGAGAAAGAAGAATATTTAGAATATAAAAAACCAAACATATGCTAGCGCAACTCTATAGAAAACGGAGTCAAATTTCAAATACAATTAATTAGATGATTTATTTTAACCAACCAATTACAACTTGTCAACTTCTACAAGTTTCTTGAAAATGGTTTTGAACAATATTTGAATGTGACATTTCTAAGTCGATAATATTCATATTATAAAAAAAAACAAACCAATATATATGGAAAAATAAAAATTAGATCAAAGGGGATTCAATAGTACAAAATTGTATTATGACAGTCAAACCATTCACGTGTTACGGTGTTAGTTAATAGGGGAATCAATTCTTTCATCTAAACTTTTTAGACATGGTTTCGACATAATTTTTTCTAACTTAAAATTTAATTATGTATCAATGATATATTGTTTTTACGGTGTTAAGATGTTTTACTATGTTAGAAGAGCATTTTCTAATTCCCATTATATATATATAAAGCTAAAAAAAAAAAACTCTAAATCGAACATATTAGAAATAGTTATTATTATTCATGCGTAAATAAATAAGGAATATTAAACATAATAAAACTAGTCTCACAATGAAAGAGACATGACAAAAATTTATAAAAAATTCATATAAAGACAGTGTCACAAGTATAATTTCATAAGAGAGATATCTAATATTCATTTAATAAATTCATTTTCATAAACTTATATGTTGATTGTGATTTGTGAGCAGTGAAATATGTCGATTTATTTCACAAAATTAAATGTGCAGGATGGTTTAAAAAAAAGTCGTAGGTACGACAAAAATAATTCAATTCAGATTTCAATTTGTAACTAAATCATTTTATCTATTCAAATTGTGTAATTGAGGACATGATAATTATCATAAATAAATAATTCTAGGATTCTTTTTTATTTATTTAAATAACACTATGATTAATGGGACTAAATGCTGCCATTTGTCCATATTGTGACTGATTTGATGTCTTTATTCGTCTTCATTTTGTATTGCATTTGAGCATTTTATTAATGATTAATTTATAATATTGTTTTGCAAAAAGTAGTCATTCTATGATCATGCATTGTACTAAACCCTGTCCTTTTATGATATTTTATTATTTCTGAATATCTTTGCTCCAATAATTTCAACTTGAAAAGTTGGCCCCATAAATTATTATTTTTGTATCAAGTGCTGCGTACTTTTATAATTGAGAAAATTTTTGGGATAATATCTTCACAATTTTTTATTAAAATCATTGAAACATTTCACCACATTTTAAATAACTAAAATAAGAAGGAAGCAAAATAAATATAATTAATATTAAATATATAAAAAGGATTCGAATCAGAATTCAACCAACACATGACCAAATCCATGAACTACTGCATATTTACCAATGTCATCGAGTATATATTCAGACATAAAAATATGCCTTTGAAATATAAATTAGATTTAGTCAATATCATACTATCGAAAATGTAAAAATTAAATTAAAAGTACAAATCATGACTTTACAAAATCAATTGAATAGAAAGTGTAAGAAACATGGATTGTCTAAAATCCCAAGTATGTTTTGCAATGCAATAACTACTCATGTTTCCCCAATCTCTACTCTCCCATTTATACAGTCTCCAATTATCAAATTCCACAATCAAATTAGGAAAATAGACAATTTTAAGACTTTATTTTAGTTTTAGGTGGCCATTAATACACACACTTGTACCAAAAAATCTCTCTAGCACACCAAGAAAACGTGTAACCTTTTTTTTCGATCAGAATATGAAGCATATATGGAATAGTCCTTATCCTATTGAGTCTACTAACATGTGATGAAGTTGTGTAGGGCGTCCAATGTGTGCGTGGGACAATTTTAAAGTAAATATAATTAAATAGTGGGGTCATGAATTGATTCTAACAATGACAATGCCCTAATTTAAATAGACAAAGAGATAAATGTGGGTTCGATTTTGAATTAGTTGATTCAAAGATTAACAATTAATGTATCATAATCTGCAAAAATAGATTTTAATTTTTGTAGGATAGTCCTTAATCATACGCTTTTACAGAAAATAAAGTAGAGCTCCAACTATGTAATACTTAAGTAAGAGATAATTAAATGTCTTCATTACTGATGTGTATTTCTAAAGATTTAAATAAAAGTGTTACAACCCATTTATATAAAACTTAAAATATTTGAGTTTAATTTGTTTAACTAATCTTGAGAGAGTATGGTCTTGCTGATTATTTAGGTAATTTGAATATCATCACGCTTTACTAATATTTGGCGTGAATATTCTATTTCTTGATATTTTATTTTACGATTAATTTCAATTTTGGTCATGTATGTAAGATATTTTTCATTTTTTGACAACCAAGTATCTGTTATTCAATTTTGGTCCTTAGTGTTTAACTTTTTTCCAATTTCAGTATTTTTTTGTCAAAATTTTCAAAAATTAATGATGTGGCTATCGGAATTTGACTGCTACGTCAGATTTTTTGACGGTCACTGGAATAAAATTAAAATATAGAGGACCAAATTTAGAAAACGAATATTTGGTTGTAAAAAATGGAAAGTACTTTACATACAAGACAATTATTTTATTTTTTTAGAGTAATTATATTTATCTTACCCAACACTTGGTTAAATTATTGAATGAATTTTGGTTTCGAAAGATTAAATTTACTGCTCTCAAGATTTGTTTAAATTATGAAACTAACATTGAGGTTTGTGTAAAAACCCATCGTCTAGATTCATTTGATAATTTGAACAAACAACCCTCAATTTAAAAAAAAATAAAAAATCGACGTTTTTAGTATTTATTTTATCCAACCATACTTCACCCTTCATTATTAATATAATTTGATATTTAGTACTGCTAATATGAACCACATAATTAAATATGAGAAAAAAACAAAAAAGTATGAATGTGCTTATCCTGTTATCAAGTTGCAATATTACAACATGCTAATATTTTACTAATATTGACATATAACACGATCTTAATGTGCCAATAATGATGAACTTCATAGAAAATAACATATAATTATTGTGCTTCTTCACATCTATATACCTTTATTAATTTGGTCCATCAGAATAGCTCACCATCGAGCTGCTACTTATAAACACAAGCTTGTTGCTTTTAATATTTATGTTTGTATACCCAAGTGGATGATAATATATAAATTCACCAATATTTATTTTTGGAGTGTGATATGATAAAGATTATAAATAGAGTTTGAATTTTTTTTTTTTGAAAAACTAATTTAAATAAATAAATAAATATATATATTTTTTTTATATCATATATTTGTTTTTATCCATAAATAGAAGGAAATATGCATGGCTTTTAGTTATTATTATTATTTTTAAAAATACCCTTCAATTTGATTTAAAATAAATCAACATGTTTTTAGCCATTTTCTAAGTATTTTGGTCCTTTAGATGAAAGATAATTGGTAAAAAATATTTCTTTTTTTAATGTTGGTGGGTGAAACAATATTTTTTGTAAGGCTATTCAAAACTATCACTTATGATCACATTTTAACCGTTCATGACCCTGCACGACTATGTTTTCAATTATAAAAAAAACATTTTTAATAAATTAATATTGGTGACCTTTTTGCTCAAATTTTAAATAATGTGGTATTTTGTGAGTATGCGAATATTAAAATGGGTTCCTTTACCACTTTCATCTTGATATTTTCAGATATAGTTTAATGTATATTCTTTCTCTTTAAAGGTGAAGAGGAACCTTTTGATTTAGACAACCACCACCACTGATCTGCAGTTATAAAATGTATGTATATAAAAAAAAAAGAATATCATAAAAAACAAAACTAAAGAAAAATAATGTTAAACTTAATAACAATACAAACTTTGCTTTCATGAACAAATGTTGCTTCGAGTTGCGACAGCAATTTTCATGGTAGTAATTTCTGCAACTTTTGAGGCAGTTTCAGAAGATATTATGTGGAAGAAGTTGACAAAATCAATAAACTTTTGGAGTATAATTCATAGTCAAATTTCAAAATTTAGAAGTAAAATAAATATCTTTTTCTGAATTACAATCTAGAGAGAAATTTTGAATCTAAAATATTCTTCTTGTTGAGAGGTTTAATGGTGTGGGATCAAAATAAATATGAAATAATTTAAATGTGAATTACTTTGTTATATAAGAATCTATATAATGGAGTTAAATCTCAAATAGTCACTACATTATTTTCTAAAGATGATGTCAAGTTGTCAACTAGTATTACACCTAGTATTGGGACAATAATTGATGTAGATATTTTTTTGATGCCTTAGCCCATAGGAATTTACAAAGAGGATATTTTTTAGGGATAAAGGTATGGGTAGATTTTGTCAAACTAATTTATTATCATAGAATATTTAAGTTGAGGAGGCATATACTCATAACAGTGTAACTCTCTATATAAGAGTTGAGTTATAGAATATCTTGAAATTTGATGGAACTTTGTACTCGGAAAAAACATTTCTACATCCACATGGACAAAATTCGAAAAAAAAAACCTTAAAACAAGAAGTTTTTCGACTTTCTCCGCCGCTCCACCACCACTACCGGCACCGGCTTCCCAGCATATAAAGAACTAATCCAATCATATTGGCTATAAACTATCAAGATTTTGAGAGAATAAATATTCGATTCATAACATATGTATCTGATATCATTAATTAATCCTTGAATTTCAATACACGTTTCATGAATTCAAAGTGTAAAACTTCCCGCTCAACCCCATTCTTCGACTTCAATCCAACTACGACCCGCTTCTTTCCAGACCTTCTTCTCCTTCATCGCCTTCCTAATGCCACCAACGTCTTCCCATTTTCCGTAACGAGCATAAATATTCGACAACGTCACGTACACAAACTCATCATCACCCTCGAGCTCTATCACCTTCCTAGCTGCCACTTTTGCCACTTCAATATTCCCAGAAGCCACACAAGCACCAAGCAAAGATTTCCAAACCATCCCACAAGAACTAAATCCAAGTTCATCAATCATCTTTTCCGCCTTGCTCACATCCCCTTCTTGCCCCATCACCCTTATCATTATCGAGCAATGCTCAGGCGTTGGATCAATCTTATAATCAACGATCATTGCTTCCAAATACCGCTTTGCTATCTCTACAGAGACCCTACTATGCCAGCACCCAGATAAAACATTGAGAAAAGTAATCTCATCCGGCTCCAAATCCTTCGTTGCTTTCAACTGCTCGAAGAGTTCAATCACCTTCTTGGAGTCGCCATTATGTGCATATCCAGATATCAACGCGTTCCAAGTGACCAAATTCTTTTCTGGGAGGGATTGGAATAGTCTTTCAGCCTCTTTTATCTGCCCACATTTGAAGTACATATCAGTAAGAGCACTTCCCACGACAACGTATCCGTCTAAGCCACTCTTCAACGCACAACAATGGGTTAAACTCCCCCACATGATGGCTGATAAGCCCGCGATGCCACTCAAAAGACTTGAAAATGTGTATTCGTCCATACGAACGCCACTAGAATGCATTTGGCTGAAGAATTTCAGAGCTTCTCTGCCTCGGCCTCTGTTTACATACCCTGTTATTATTGAATTCCAAGAAGAAGAATTCGGGTTTGGCATCTTTACCAAGACAGCAATAGCATCGTCCACGTCTCCAAACTTTGCAATGCCATCAATGAGTTTGTTATATGAGATTGTATCGGGGCTAGACATTTGATGAAATATAGCAAATGCCTGTTCAAGATTTCCATTTCTAGCATTCGCAGAGAGAGCAGAATTCCAAGATACGTCGTCCTTCTCAACTATATTTTGAAAAACCTTCATCGCGTCTTCAACATAACCACACTTGCCATACATGTCAATCAAGCAATTGGCAACAAACACACTGCTCTCTGCACCATACTTAACTATCCTGGAATGCACAGTTCTCCCCTCTTCCACTCTACTCAGTTGTCCACAAGCACAGAGAGCAGCAGTAAATGAATATGAATCTGCACAAAGATTTGATTTTTCCAGCTGAGAAAACACATTCAACGCTTTTCTAAACTTCCCAGAATGAACATATCCCGAAATCAATGAGTTCCAAGAAACCACACTTGGTTCAGGAGTTTCGTCGAACAGGCGGTGGGCATAATGCACGAGCTCAAACTTCACGTACAAATTGATCAAACATGTGGAGACGAAGACGTTAGAGATGAGCCCAGATTTGAGAATGTGTGAATGAAGCTGTTCACCATGGGAAAAAAGACCATTATTTGTACAATCACGGATTAAATGGACTAAATTATATAAATTAGGCCACATGAAAGAAGAATAGTTTCACAAATTCTGCTAATATTGTTTGGCGAAATTCTGCAATTATTGAGTCACTTTCTATGTGCTAAGAAATGGACTTGTTGGTAGGGTTGGTAGCATATCCCATGAGAGTTAAATCTATATGGGTTATTTATTGGACAATTTCATATCTATATGCTGACTAAGCCTACAAGCATAGCAAAAGAATGCAGAAAAAAAATATACAAACTCATTCCATAGTCACAAAATGGAGTTTTATTTAAAAACAACAACGATTTTCATCATGAAGTGCTCAAAACAACCATTTTCTTTGATTTTGATATTTAAAAAAAAAAAATTAATTATCAAGATCATAATAATTATAAAAAAAAATTGGTATATATTGTGCGTCGATAACGATCAGCCTACCAAATACCATGTTCAACAACTAAAACATCTACAACCCGCATTCAACAATAACAACGACTACATAAAATAAAATTCATTATTATCTCAAAATTTTGTTCTATAATCTATATAGCGAGCATTTCATATCCCTATAGGACTAAATATATAAATAAAATAAAATAATGTAGCAATAAAATATACAACAGATACTTTGACAAGTTTAGAAGATAAATATAATATAATGAAAAGACTACAAATATATGAAACGAATTAGGATTCTATTAAATAAATATATAAATCACACTGGCACAAATTAGAATTCTATAGAAAATATATCTGTCACGCCCCATTTTGAAAGCTTATAAATATCAGAGTTTACATAGCGGGTGTGTAATAAGAGAGAAAAGAACATACATTTTAAAAGTACGGAGATAAACGAGCGATAAAAAGAGTTTGATTAGGTCGAATCTTGATTAATTTGTAGGTTATTTAGTATAACTAGAAATTGCAAGAATGGTTTGCAACATCTTGGTGCTTATATCAACTTAGTATCATTCTGTGTAGTCTATTTAGATTTTTCTGGCACCTATGCAAAATGGTCAACTTTACATTGAAAACTGATTTCACTTTAGCATAATTTGGTTATCTTTCAAAGTACAATTTAAAACCTATAACGACAACACTTTACAATTGTTATCTTTCAACTTTTTGTAGTATTATAATATGTCTGCATTATTCTTTCAGAATTTTACTTTATATCCTATGCTATTTTATTAAAATGCTTCACTATAATCACTAGGAAAATTAAGTAACTTTTACACTAATCAAACCACACCTACCCCGCCCACCTATCCACCAAACACAAACCCCTACACACATCCGTACATACATACTTATGAAAAATAATTATAAAACTATCCTACTTAGAAAAACAAAACTATATTTATAAAATATCATTATTATACATTCGAGATTAATATTTGAAAAAAACAAATCCAAACCTCGACAACTACTAATCTGCAGTACTCCCACCTCAATAAAGTACTTCCAATTTGAGCATACATAAATATTCTTCTGCAAATATATGAAATCACAAGGTCCCTTTTGTAATTTCCAATTTTCTTGACTACTACACTTGGATAGATATTTCAAATCTACTTGGATAAAGACATTGCCCCATTATTTCTTACTACTTAGCCTCATTTCTCCTCCAATAATAATCCCATCAAAAAATGAGACATTTTATCCATAAGTTAGCTCTCATAACTCCAATCATCATATGTTCAACCATTGTGATCAATGCTCAATCCAATGACCACCATCCTCTCCCACCATTCTCATGTGCCTCCACCAATCCATCAACCAACTCATTCCCCTTCTGCAACACCCGTCTTTCGATCAACGAGCGGGCCCACGACCTGGTCTCGCGCCTCACTCTAGACGAGAAGATCTCTCAGCTCGTCAACAAGGCTTCGGCCATTCCACGCTTGGGCGTCCCCTACTACCAGTGGTGGTCGGAGGCGCTGCATGGAGTGGCCGGAGCCTTTGGGGTTGAAACCGGCATCTCGTTTAATAAGACTATTCGGGCTGTCACTAGTTTTCCTCAAGTTATACTCACTGCATCCTCCTTTGATGCTCATCTTTGGTATCAAATAGCAAAGGTTAGTGTAATGAAAGAGTTTGTATTTGTTTCTTGAATTAGCTAATCTGTTTCATGTAATGACAATGTCATGTGGGATCTTGTCTTTTTTATCTACTTTTTAGCTTAAAATATAATATTTTTTGTTAATAATTTAGTCCAGGAACAGAGGATCAAATCCCATGTGCATGCAATTCCAAAAGCACTTTGTTTTTTTCTTCTTAAATCCATGTACTTTATTTTCTAAGTAAAAAGGTAGACTTAGAAGAAAAGAAAAAAAATGCAGGGGCTAAAAATGCTTTTTTTTTTTTAATTAAAGAAGTGGAAGTAGCAATTGGAATAATGCTTTATTGATGTATGTTTAAGATTTTTGAAGTACTAAATTATTAAGACTTTTAATGTAGAAAACTTGTAGCACCTTGTGCAAGATTTAGAGTTGGTAAAAATGTTATCTTTTTGCTATGTAAATGACATTATTGCAAGAATGACTCAAACATGCACAATATTAACAGAATTTATTAAAGACTATAAAACACACACTCAATTTACTTATTTTAGTATGTTAGACTCTAAAAGAGATGTTTATACATATGAAGGTGATTGGAACAGAAGCCAGAGGTATATACAATGAAGGGGAGGCAATAGGCATGACATTTTGGTCACCAAACATAAACATTTTCAGGGATCCAAGGTGGGGAAGGGGCCAAGAGACACCTGGCGAAGACCCGTTGCTTACGAGCAAGTACGCTGTCTCGTTCGTTCGAGGGCTTCAAGGTGACAGTTTTGAAGGTGGAGACCTCAAAGATGGCCATCTTCAAGTCTCTGCATGTTGCAAGCATTTTACTGCCTATGACTTGGAAAAATGGAATGGATTTGATCGTTTTACGTTCAATGCTCACGTAATAGCCTCATTGCTAACATTCACTAGTCTTTCTTGATTAGTGTTTTCCTTTTTTTTTTAATCTTGCAAACAAGTTTTGCTTGTGTAGGTTACAAAGCAGGACATGGCGGAAACGTATCAACCGCCTTTTAAAAGCTGTGTTGAAGAAGGGCGAGCGAGTGGGATAATGTGTGCTTATAATCTTGTCAATGGAGTTCCCAATTGTGCTGATCATGATCTATTAACCAAGACTGCTCGTGGAGAATGGGGATTTGAAGGGTATTAGTTATATTTGAACAACTTAGATGATGAAAATGGTTAATATAGCCAAGAACTTAGAAGTATAACCGTTTTTTCAATGTACAACCTAATTTTCTTTCTTTTTATTTTTATTTTTTATCCGAGTATATCTTCAAGTTTTAAGAGTTTTGCAAGATGCAACCTAAACATTTTTTCCGGCCAAAAGCAGAACATTGTAATATGTTTTTTTTTTTTTTTTTCAAATTGAAAAGCTATCATATTTCAAATCACATGTTTTGCTCTTGGCCGGAAAAGGATAGAAAAATGGATTTAGGTTGAAAGTTTAAAAAATCTTGAACTTAGGGATGTAATCGAATAAAAAAAATGTTGTAAATTGAAATAACGGTCATATTTAGGTCGTTTGTTGATTTTAACCCTCGTGAGAATATTGTGTTGTTTTAATGTGGCTAATGTTGTTGGAAATGAATACCTAGGTACATAACCTCGGATTGTGATGCGGTTTCACTTCTTTTTGAGAAGCAAAAATACGCGAAATCACATGAAGAAGCTGTAGCAGATGTCCTCAAAGCTGGTAAGATGAACTCCTTGCAAGAATCTCTACTAAAATATGATCTGTTTTTAACCACATTTTCTTACATAAAACACAGGAATGGATGTTAACTGTGGTTCTTACTTAGCAAATCACACGAAATCGGCTCTGGAAAAGGGGAAAGTGTCTGAATCTGATATAGATAGGGCCCTTTATAATCTCTTCTCTGTGAGGATGAGATTAGGACTCTTCAATGGACTTCCAAGTAAACTCATCTATGGCAACTTGGGACGGAAAGACATTTGTGCCCCCGAGCATCAGGAGTTGGCGCTTGAAGCTGCGCGCAATGGCATTGTCTTGTTAAAAAACGCGAAGAATCTTCTTCCGTTGTCGAAGGCCAAGACCAAGAGTCTTGCAGTGATTGGTCCGAACGCGAATGTTTCCAAAACATTGCTTGGAAACTATGCAGGGCCTCCTTGTATGACCATTACTCCACTACAAGGCCTAATGAGTTATGTTAAAGACACCGCGTTTAATCTGGGCTGTGATACCATCAACTGCACGTCGTTTGCTACTAATGAAGTGGTGAAGTTAGCTAAATCGGTTGATTATGTCGTTTTGGTAATGGGACTTGATCAAAATCGGGAAAGAGAAGATCTTGATCGCGAGGATTTGGTACTCCCCGGTGAGCAAGAAAGTCTCATCATGAGTGTTGCCAAGGCTGCTAAAAGGCCGGTCGTGTTAGTACTGCTTTGTGGAGGTCCTGTTGATGTTTCGTTTGCGAAAAATGAACCAAAGATTGGAAGCATTTTGTGGGGTGGATATCCTGGTGAAGCAGGGGGGAAAGCCATTGCAGAGATCATATTTGGTGATCATAATCCAGGTACATTTAATCAAAGAAGATAAAATGTCTATCATGCCCTTATAATTGAAGTTTCTAATGTTGAAATGTATGTTGTTGTTTAGGAGGAAGATTGACTCAAACTTGGTATCCAAAAGACTTCATCAAAGTACCAATGACTGATATGAGAATGAGGGCTGATCCCTCTTCGGGCTATCCGGGGCGAACGTATAAATTTTATAAAGGCGAAAAGGTGTTTGAATTTGGTTATGGTCTTAGCTACTCAAACTATTCTTACAAGTTTGCTTCCGTGAGCCAAAACAAGCTCGGTTTCAAGGCATTGTCTTCTGATAACAAGCTTGAAAAGTCAGGATATGTGTTGGTTTCGGAGATTGGTGTGGAATCGTGTGAGAAGGCAAAGGTTTCTGTTGTCGTTCGTGTTGAAAACGAAGGGAGTATGGCGGGCAAGCATCCGGTGTTGCTATTTGTTAGGCGCGATCAAGGTGGTAGTGATGGTCCGATGAAACAAATGGTCGGATTTGAGACGGTGAGATTGAATGGAGGAGAGAAGGATAGTATTGAATTTGGATTGAATCCATGTGAGCATTTGAGTAGAGGTAATGAAGATGGAGTAATGGTGATTGAATCAGGGGATCATTACTTAGTTGTAGGAGATCAAGAGTATCTTATCACCATTAGTATTTGATAA
Source organism: Scutellaria galericulata (assembly GCA_946896805.1). Classification (NCBI taxonomy): domain Eukaryota; kingdom Viridiplantae; phylum Streptophyta; class Magnoliopsida; order Lamiales; family Lamiaceae; genus Scutellaria; species Scutellaria galericulata. The sequence goes on from OX335793.1 coordinate 18,722,507, forward strand.
CAAACTTGACAATTCTTTTAAGTTTTTCTTCTTTTTTTTCACCTTAAATGATTTGACCAAATATCTTTTTGCTGATATTTGAAGTTTCATTACTTTGTGCTAAGGCTATGGATTGTCTTCTCCTTTTGAAGTTATAGTTAAAGCTATAGTACTAATTCACATATATAGCATGATTATGTATGCAATACAATGGTATCATCTGAGTTTGAATGATATTATAAACTTATGTCAATTAACGACTCAATTTAATTGGTACGACATAGAATGACACGACTAAAATTATGATGGAACGGGTTGACGAAAGTGGCGCACAAGAAAGATAAGTATGTCCAAAATTGATTAAAGAAAGACTAAATGTTAAGTTGTGATGAGTAAAAAATAACTCTTTTCTACCATAAGTGGCTAAAAATGAAAATGCATTTTACTTACTTAATCAACCTACCTACCTTCCCTAACCACCATTATATATCTACCCCCTAGCATACAAGTACCTTACAAGGGGAATTCACACACAAACTAGTGCCCAATTCTTGTTCAATACTTAGCCTCACAAAAATGAAAAATTACATCCATTACATTATACCTCTCATACTAGCAATCACATGCTCTATCATACTAATGTTCAAGAATCATAACTCCCATCTCCCACCATTCTCATGTGCCTCCACCAATCCATCAACCAACTCATTCCCCTTCTGCAACACCCATCTTTCGATCAACGAACGGGCCCACGACCTAGTCTCACGCCTCACCTTAGACGAGAAAATCTCTCAACTTGTCAACAAGGCGTCGTGTGAGCAAAATCAGGAGAAGATCATGGATAGTCAAACGAAAATTGTGGATCAGAATCAAACAGGATCAATTGTAATTAAGTAGTTTCCATAGATAGCCTAGCAAGATCTCTATATGAATATACAATGTATCAGAATGAAGTAGATTTTTTGAAAAACAATGAAGAATTTTTCTTCTCCCAAAACCTACTGTTACCATCCTAAGATGGTATCAGAGCAGTGACGGTTCTGATTAGACTGATTACTGTTTCCATTAGAGGTCTGATTTTATTTGTAAAATGTCTGGAACACCATACACGCCAGAAAGTTCATCTGTCCACAACGACGGGAACGACTTAGCAGCACAGTTAATCAATCTGCTGAAGAGCAGCCTGAACAACACAGCAAACACAAACAATCAGCAAACACAATCCAATAACTCTGATAATGTGTCCATATCAATCAAGTTAAATGAGAACAATTACCCTCTGTGGGCTCGTTTAATGCGAGTGGCAATTGCAGGCAAGAAGAAAATCAGTCATCTGACTGGTGTTCCACCACCACAGAAGACTGATCCAGAATACACCAATTGGGAGGCAGAAGATCTGTGTGTTTTCTCGTGGGTGATCAACAATATCGAACCCAATGTGGTAAGCAATGTAGCAGCATATCCAACAACAAAATCTCTATGGGACGCGCTGGAAATGACGTATGGCAGTGGAGGAGATTCTTTTCAAATTTATGAACTACATATCAAAGCCAGTGAAACAAAACAAGGAAGCATGACTCTGGAAAAATACTTTGATACCTTGCTAGGAATATGGCAAGAAATTGATAGGAGACATCCAAATCCTATGGTTTGCTCTGATGACGTTTCGGTGTACAATAGAGAACGGCAGGAGACCCGGCTATTCCAATTTTTAGCAGGGCTTCATGAACGATATGAAATCGTTCGTCGAGAATTGCTGAAAGAGGAACCATTACCAAATGTTGAAAGAGCCTACAACCAAGTCCGAAGGGAGACAGCCCGAATGGGCATCTTGGGTCAGACAAGGTCCGACGAGAACCAGGCAATTGGGAGCGGGCTACTGGCGAAAACCAACCAGGGAGAAGCATCGGACACCGGAGTGGCTAACATAGCCAAGGGACAACATCGTTCCCGATCAGATCCAGCCGGCAAATCCGGAAATCCATCATTCCGGGACCGACCAGACAAGAATAAATTGATTTGTTCTCATTGTGGTATGAAGAAGCACACAAAAGACACATGCTTTCAACTTGTTGGCTATCCCGAATGGTGGGAAGATGGCCACAAAAAGGGGTATACCGGCAGAGGGAAAGCCACTGCCGCTTCGGGCAACCTAGCGGCCGCCAACGAGAGCAGCAACGGATCAAGCAAGGGAGATAGTTTTGCAGCAGCTACTGTTTCACAAATGAAGATGGGACACAACGAAGGTAATAAGAGCTCAGAGTGGATTTTCGACTGTGGCGCGACTGATACAATGACCCACGACATTCGAGACATTGTAATTCAGTCTACGCCACGGAAGGCCAGAGTACAGACAGCTAACGGAGGCTACTCACCTGTAATGGGTGCAGGATCTGTTCAAATTTCTCCAACATTAAGAGTGTCAAACTGTCTTTATGTTCCAGCACTATCTTCGAAATTGTTGTCAATTAGTCATGTCACCAAGGAACTGAATTGTATTGTATTGATGTATCCAAATTGTTGTATTTTACAGGATATCCGGACGAAGAAGATCATTGGGCGTGGAACTGAGCGAAATGGGTTGTACTATGTGGATGAGGTGACTCAACAAGGGACTGCGTTACTGGCTCACGGGACGGTGGACCGACAGATATGGTTGTGGCATCGACGACTTGGGCATCCTTCTCCGTACTATCTCAACTTGTTATTTCCAAATTTTCAAAGCACTAATATTGTTCCTTGTGAAACATGCATTTTTGCCAAAAGTCATAGAACAACATTTAAGCCAAATAATACAAGGGTAGATTCCGTTTTCCAGTTAATTCATTCTGATGTTTGGGGCCCTGCCCCAAACTCTCATAATAGTCATTTTCGATATTTCTTGCTCTTTATTGACGATTACTCTCGCATGACATGGGTCTATTTCCTTAAAAATAAATCAGAAGTTCCTGGAAAATTTGTCATGTTTTATAATTTGATACAGACACAGTTTCAAAAACAAATATGTGTTCTCCGGTCCGACAATGGGGGTGAATTTGTTAACCAAACCATGCGTCAATTTTTTCAAACCAATGGACTGGTACACCAAACAACTTGTCCCAATTCTCCACAACAGAATGGTGTAGCCGAGAGAAAAAATAGAATTATTCTTGAAATAACCCGAGCAATGATGCTTGAAGCTCGTGTTCCCCAAAGTTTCTGGCCTGAAGCTATAGCCACAGCCACATATCTTATCAACCGTCTCCCTACAAAGATTCTCAACCTTGATACACCCATCAAAACCTTAGCCAAACAAACCAAAATACCACCAGCCATGACTCTCACACCACGTGTGTTTGGGTGCACAGTGTTTGTCCATATTCCAAGAGCTGACCGTACCAAACTTGACCCGTGTGCCATAAAATGTGTCTTTTTAGGGTATGGTCCCAATCAAAAGGGATATCGTTGTTATGACCCAGTCCATAACCGTATGTATACTACGCTGGATTGTAATTTCATTGAAACAGACTATTTTTATTCTACCCAGCTTAGTGGTCAGGGGGAGACACAAACAGATCCGCTAATCTGGGTATATAAGCCATACCACACCAGTCTGTCCAACGCTGTCCCAACAGGGCTAGATAACAGTTCCGCTGATGTAACTTCTGAAACAGACGGAAGGCCCATCGAACCCAGTGATACATTCAATGTCTTCCAATCTGAGAATCCTGAGGTAACTATTTCTCCTAATGTTATTGTACCAGAAACTTCTGCTGTGAACTCTACTAACAATGACAGGAAAGAATTAGATGTGGTGACAGAGGTACAGGAGAATCCAGAGAAATATGTTTTACCTCAGAGATCCAATAGAGGTGTCCCGCCGAAAAGGTACTCACCTGAACACAAACCACAGAGGTCAAAATATCCGGTGGAACCTGAAGATAGGGGGAGCCTCTCAGCAATAGCCAAAGCCTTTAACACTGCAGTCTATGCTGTAGAAACTCCAAGAACGGTGGAAGAAGCTCTAGAAAGTAAAGAATGGCAACAGGCAATGCAGGCTGAAATGAATGCTCTTGCGGAGAATGGAACTTGGGAAAAATGTGAACTTCCAGATGGAAAGAAACCAGTGGGATGCCGATGGGTATTCACAATCAAACACAAAGCAGACGGAAGCATAGAAAGATACAAGGCGAGACTGGTGGCAAAGGGTTACTCTCAGACGTATGGAATTGACTACTCTGAGACCTTTTCTCCTGTTGCTAAGATAGACACAATCCGGGTTCTATTCTCAGTGGCTGCAAACCAAGACTGGCCATTACACCAGTTTGACGTAAAGAACGCTTTTTTGCACGGTGATCTCAAAGAGGAGGTATATATGGTAGCTCCACCAGGTTTTAAGACAGGTTTCAAAAACAAAGAAGTTTGCAAACTAAAGAAAGCGTTGTATGGTCTGAAGCAGTCGCCTAGGGCTTGGTTTGGGCGATTCACTATCGCAATGAGAAGATATGGGTACAAACAAAGCAATGCGGACCATACACTATTCCTGAAGAGGAAGGGAGACTTGATAACATGTCTGATCATTTATGTTGATGACATGATAATTACTGGAAACGACAGAGAAGAGATAGTGCAGCTCCGAAAGAACCTTTTCAGGGAATTTGAAATGAAAGACTTGGGGAATCTGAAGTATTTCCTAGGAATTGAGGTGATGAGGTCAAAGAAAGGGATTTATATCTCACAACGTAAGTACATTCTTGATCTTCTAGCAGAGACAGGGTTGCTAGATTGTAAACCAGCTGAAACACCAATAGCAATGAATCATGGGCTTCAGATGATAGAAGGAGCTCAATTGGCTGACAAAGAAAGATATCAACGACTAGTTGGAAAGTTGATCTATTTATCCCACACCAGACCAGATATTGCATATGCAGTCGGAGTTGTCAGTCAATTTATGCATAGCCCACAAGTTGACCATATGGAAGCTGCTATTAGAATTGTACGATATCTTAAAGGATCACCGGGAAGAGGGATTGTGTTCAGAAAGCATGGACATCTTCAAGTTGAGGGATATACAGATGCAGATTGGGCAGGAAATCCAATCAACAGAAGATCTACGTCAGGATATTTCACCATGGTAGGAGGAAATCTTGTCACCTGGAGAAGTAAGAAACAAAAGGTAGTTGCATTGTCAAGTGCAGAAGCAGAGTTCAGAGGGATAGCCAAGGGGCTAATGGAGATTTTGTGGATCCGAAAGCTAATGGCAGAGCTAGGATTTCCAATTCAAAAGGCGTGCAAGTTAATGTGTGATAACAAGGCTGCGATAAGCATATCCGAAAATCCAGTTCAGCACGATAGAACGAAGCATGTGGAGGTAGACAGACACTTCATCAAAGAGAAGCTAGATGAGGGAATCATTGAATTTCCATTTGTCAGATCAGAAGATCAATTGGCGGATATCCTGACAAAAGCAGTTACAGGCAGAAGTTTCCACGAAGTATTGTGCAAGTTGAGCATTGAAGATCCCACTACTCAACTTGAGGGGGAGTGTGAGCAAAATCAGGAGAAGATCATGGATAGTCAAACGAAAATTGTGGATCAGAATCAAACAGGATCAATTGTAATTAAGTAGTTTCCATAGATAGCCTAGCAAGATCTCTATATGAATATACAATGTATCAGAATGAAGTAGATTTTTTGAAAAACAATGAAGAATTTTTCTTCTCCCAAAACCTACTGTTACCATCCTAAGACGTCGGCCATTCCACGCCTAGGCGTCCCCTACTACCAATGGTGGTCGGAGGCGCTGCATGGTGTGGCCATGGCCATTGGAGTCGAAAACGGCTTTTCCTTCAATGGGACCATTAGAGCTGCCACTAGTTTCCCTCAAGTTATACTCACTGCATCCACATTTGATGTTCATCTTTGGTATCAAATAGCCAAGGTTAGTACAACTACAAATTTGAATTAAAGTGATTAGCAATAGAGCCTTTTTTTTCTTTTTATTTTTCTTTTTATGTGTTTGATGCAATGATTAATATGGAGAGGAATCTTTTGTGTACATTAAGATTTTCAAATCAAGTTATGGGTCCGACATGTTAAATTATTTGAGCAAGATTTGTCACTGATTTTTGAGTAGTTGTTTATATGTACTTTTGTCCGAAAACAGGGGATTTGTCGCATCTGCGTGTCATGAATAGGATTTGTCCATTAATCTCTATTTGAAGGATTTTTAATTTGAAGGATTAAAATATACATTCTTTCATCTCCATACCAATGAATTGAAGGTATGATACTAGGATAGAATAGATGATTTGGACTGCAAAAGTTTTTAAATGGAAAATATGAAGTTTGAGGTATTCGTTAGTGTTGTATTAAAATTTTAACTGTTTGAGAATTGAGACTGACTCATTTAATATGCATCGAGTTGATCCAACATTTTGTTTATGGAATTTAATTGTGGGTTATATATGAGCTTACTCGAATTTCGAATCTATAATGAATGAATTTAATAATAATAAATTATAGGTTGAATTAATCATAAATTCATTAAATTTACGTTTCTCCCTCTATCATATATATATATATATATATATATATATGTTGCTCTAAAAAAAATCAAAAGTAAAAGTTAGTGTTTAAATGAAACTTTTATAATGCCCTTATGAATTTTTTTTTTTTAAAACAACTTAAAATAATGAATTTGATGAATAAATGGAGAGGGGTATAAGTGAGAATCTATAATCAATAATATTAATATTGTACTTTAGTTCGATAGACCAAAATAAAAGATAGCACTTAAAAAGAAAACACAACTCTTTTCTTTCTTTCTTTCTTTTTTTTTTGGGGGTATTGAAGGGTATATATTCTTTGAGAAAGTATATTACAATAATAAATTCTATAAATTAACTCAAACAACCAGATTAAATTAAGTATTTTTATATTTATAATATATAAAAGTATAAAAACTATAAAAATCAAATGTTAAAACACAAACTATTATTTTTACAGTTTAGGAGCTAGCCATCTTTAACGAGCTAATGATCAATGTTGCCATTTAGGTTTGGTTCCTTTTAGCAGGCCTTATTTAACTACATTTATTTAAACAAAACTGTAAAACCATATCCAAAAAGCAAAGACTTTATAACACACATTTAGCAATCTTAGCATGTAATGTTCTTACACTCATGATCATGCACATGAAGGTGACTGGAAAAGAGGCAAGAGCCATATACAATGAAGGAGAGTCAACAGGGATGACAATGTGGTCACCAAACATAAACATTTTCAGGGATCCAAGATGGGGAAGGGGCCAAGAGACACCTGGCGAAGACCCGTTGCTTACGAGCAAGTACGCTGTCTCGTTCGTTCGAGGGCTTCAAGGTGACAGCTTTGAAGGTGGAGACCTCAAAGATGGCCATCTTCAAGTCTCTGCATGTTGCAAGCATCTTACTGCCTATGACTTGGATAACTGGAATGGAATTGATCGCTTTTCGTTCAATGCTTTGGTATTTATCTCATCACTGGCTTGCTAATCAAGTGTTTCTTGATTGTGTTTTGTTGTGCTAATTTGTTGAGAAAAAACAATGTTTAGGTTACAAAGCAGGACATGGCGGATACGTATCAACCGCCTTTTAGAAGGTGTGTCGAAGAAGGAGAAGCGAGTGGGATAATGTGTGCTTATAATCTTGTCAATGGAGTTCCCAATTGTGTTGATCATCATCTCTTAACCAAGACTGCTCGTGGAGAATGGGGATTCCGAGGGTGTTGTATTTTGTATTACTTCAAATATCGTTTTGGGTTAATATCAAAATGCAACGTGTACTTCAAACCTTTTTTCCACTTGATGCTTAAAACCAATTTTTTTTTTTTGCTCCAATTATTACCTATATACTTTACAAATTTTTCTGGTTGCTATGCAAACTCAATTTTGATATTGCATTTTGATATCAACTCTATCTTTTATAGGAGTTTTCGTATAGGTGTCTAATGCAGGACATTGAATATCAAACAGGTATATAGTGTCTGATTGTGAAGCCATTCCCAACCTTTACACAGTACAAAACTATTCAAAATCCCATGAAGATGCTGTTGCAGATGTGCTCAAAGCTGGTAAGTTTTAGGCCTTTAAACATGTCTTCTAACATCCTCAAAAAATGGACATGATTAGTTGAATAAAACAGGGATGGATCTTGAATGTGGCTCTTATTTGGGAAGTCACACTAAATCAGCTGTGGAAAAGGGAAAAGTGTCTGAATCTGATATAGACAAAGCCCTTTATAACCTCTTTTCTGTGAGGATGAGATTAGGACTTTTCGATGGGCTTCCAAGTGAACTAACTTATGGCAACCTGGGACGTAAAGACATTTGTGCTCCTGAGCATCATGACTTGGCGCTTGAAGTTGCGCGTGATGGGATCGTCCTGTTAAAGAACTCGGACAATCTTCTTCCATTGTCCAAGCCCGGAACCAAGTCTCTTGCGGTGATTGGTCCTAATGCAAATGTGGCGAAAACATTGCTTGGAAACTATGCAGGGCCTCCTTGTAAGACTATTACTCCATTAGAAGGGCTAATGAGTTATGTTAAAGAAACAAAGTTTCATCAAGGCTGTGATGCCATCAATTGCACTTTGTATTCCACTAATGAAGTGGTGAAGTTGGCAAAATCAGTTGATTATGTGGTCTTGGTAATGGGGCTCAATCAAGAACTTGAAAGTGAAGAGCTTGATCGCGAGGATTTAGTGCTCCCCGGGGAGCAAGAAAGTCTCATCATGAGTGTTGCCATGGCTGCTAAAAGGCCAGTCGTGTTAGTACTGCTTTGTGGAGGTCCTGTTGATGTTTCGTTCGCGAAAAATGAAGCCAAGATTGGAAGCATTTTGTGGGGTGGATATCCTGGTGAAGCAGGGGGGAAAGCCATTGCAGAGATCATATTTGGTGATCATAATCCAGGTACATTTAATCAAAGAAGATAAAATGTCTATCATGCCCTTATAATTGAAGTTTCTAATGTTGAAATGTATGTTGTTGTTTAGGAGGAAGATTGACTCAAACTTGGTATCCAAAAGACTTCATCAAAGTACCAATGACTGATATGAGAATGAGGGCTGATCCCTCTTCGGGCTATCCGGGGCGAACGTATAAATTTTATAAAGGCGAAAAGGTGTTTGAATTTGGTTATGGTCTTAGCTACTCAAACTATTCTTACAAGTTTGCTTCCGTGAGCCAAAACAAGCTCGGTTTCAAGGCATTGTCTTCTGATAACAAGCTTGAAAAGTCGGGATATGTGTTGGTTTCAGAGATTGGTGTGGAATCGTGTGAGAAGGCAAAGGTTTCTGTTGTCGTTCGTGTTGAAAACGAAGGGAGTATGGCGGGCAAGCATCCGGTGTTGCTATTTGTTAGGCGCGATCAAGGTGGTAGTGATGGTCCGATGAAACAAATGGTCGGATTTGAGACGGTGAGATTGAATGGAGGAGAGAAGGATAGTATTGAATTTGGATTGAATCCATGTGAGCATTTGAGTAGAGGTAATGAAGATGGAGTAATGGTGATTGAATCAGGGGATCATTATTTGGTTGTAGGAGATGAAGAGTATTGTATAAGCATAGATGTTTGATAAATTAAGATTCCTCAAACTAATATTTGAATTAATTAATAGGGATCATCGTTGATAATAAGGTTGCTTCAAATCAATGATCAAGCATCAATAACTTATCTATATTCTTCTACTCATTTTTAGCACTTCAGTGGATTAAGAAGGAATTACTTATATGGAAAAAAATATTTGGTAGGAATGTTAGAATGATTACAAATGAACCATATTCTACCTATTTATACTAAATCATCTTTTTAATGAATTATGAAAATCTATTTGATGTAAGTGATTAGAAATGAATGCTACTCTACCTATTTACACTATTCTAGAAATCTATTTGATGTAAGTGATTACAAATGAATCTATTTGGTGAAAATCTATTTAATTTAAGGCTTTTGAGAAGTTATTTAGAACTTTCCTCAAGTTCATACCTTTTTAAGATATTCATACTTATTACATACAGGAATATTCATGCTTCCATCTAATGAACTATTTTTAGAAGATATCAATACTTATTACTCATAGGAATATCCATACTTCCTATGTACCCTTGGCGGTGTGATTATTTGTAGGGGAAATAATTATTTTTTTAAGGAAAATAAATTGAAATATTTTAGTGATTATTTATTCTAGACGTAAGCTGATAGTGATTGGCATTCTTTTGCTTTTTTGTTTCCTAAATGTAATTTTATATAATTTTATTGTTTATGTAATTTCTCATAACTATCTAAATTTATATTATAATGTAATATATTAACAATAAAAATACATAATGGGTGGGCTTTTTAGCCCAGCAGAAGATATTCCAAGTCCAGCTCATTCGATATGTAAGTTGTGTCAGTCAAAAGATCAGAAACCTCACCAGCAACCCATATTAATTGGAAATGGATCCCCTACTGGGACATTTAACCCAGCAACCCCTACTGGGGTTGCATACGGCGCCGTTTAATTTTTTTTAATTCTTTTTTTCTCCTTTTCTTTTGGTCATGTATTTTCTTATTTATTTGTCATCTGATTACTTATTATATCAAGTTTATTTTTCATAATTCGCTAAATATATAATATGATATAACACATTAATAATAAAAATGTACTTTTTTTAAAATGTAATTTGATTGAGATATTATTGCAATTTCAACTATTCCATTTTTCTGTATTTTTATTATTGATATGTTATATCATAATATGTATAAAAATTATGAAAATTTTACTTGATGTAATAAACAATCACATAACAAAGAATTGAGATAATATTTACACTTGATGTAATAGAGAAAATATTTACTAAAAAAAAATGGAATGAAAATAAATAAATGAATAAAACGGCAGCGTTTCATACCCAGCAACCCCTGCTGGGTTAGTTGCCCAGTAGAGGATCCTGGTCTATATTAATTGCCTACATTTGACTAAGCTGGTCACACACACACAAATTGAAATCTTTTTTATTTTCGTGAAAATGTTGGTGGATAATATGGTATAGAGAATCCAAATCAATGCATATCTAGATAGATCTGTACTTTAACACACGTGACTATACATATATATTAGGTAGATTTGTACACAAGTGAGAATATTTAAATATAAATATATATATATATATATATATATATATATATATTGCATCGGTTTAAATATAAACTTATGATATCTAAACAAACTTTATATATTGATATTCAATTATGTTTCATAGCATTTAATGCATGTTATATGTGAAATAGTAATGTAATTAAATACACCTGACATGTGATGATTATTTTGGAATAATAAATGTAATACCAAGTGTAATAGAAAATCTTGTATGCTCTATATGTACTCAACCCTTTACTATCTACTATCAAGATTTTAGGATCAAATAGTCTTATAGTTTAAGTGGTATTCATCTTTATAAAGAAGTCACACAATTTTAGATTTGCATTTCCCTAATTCATTAAAGAAAGAAAAAACTATCAAGAATTTAGGTTTGCATTCTTTCTAAAGTACATAAAATGAAAAATAATAATAACAAGACAGTAGTAAGAAAGGTGAATTTCTTGACATTAATATGAATTTTCACTATGTTGGTTGTGGTAGTGGATGGGGCGGGGTCGGATTGCTCTTATCTTATTGGTTCCATTTTTTTATAAACATGAGTCAAAATACATGAGATATGTCAAATGTTGAATTAATTAGGTTATAATTTAATTTCGGAAAATTGAGTCATTTTGATGTAGAACCATTCATGAAAATTTCGCAAAATTTCGCTCAAATTCAACTACTGAAATAATAATACGCAACTTTTTTTTCGTCAAAATTTTGGAGAAATTTCGATTTTGGTGAGTCCTTTTATAAAACTGCGGTGTATCGGAGAAATTTCGGTAAAATTTCGATTTCGGTGATTTTTTTATTTTTTATTTTTTTATGAATTTATTGCATAATTATTACAATTGGTTGTGTTTGTTTTTAAAGTGGGCAATATTTACAGTGAGGATGTGGATTTGGAACATTTTTAGGTCAATTTTTTTAAATTTTAAAATTTTTATTAATTGTGGCATGAGAAATTATTAATACGCAACATTTTTTTTTTGTCAAAATTTCGGTAAAATTTCGGTTTCGATGAGTCCTTTTATAAAACTGCGGTGTATCGGAGAAATATATATAATATATATTACTAAATATATATATGAGATATATAATTATATTACTGAATATACATGAGAGATATATATATATATATATATATATATTTCATGTATATATATATTTATATATATACATCAATTCTCTCTAATAAGTAATATCCTTAATAAAATGATGATTTTAATAAAATGAGATTTCTATTCATATGAGTTCAAGCTATTACTAGTTCATGTATTAATTTTGTACAAATTTGTCATGTTATCATAACAGACAACGTTTATATAATAGTTTATCTCTATATTTGTTATAAACATATCATTTTATTTGGAATTTAAGTTCAATATATGTATTAATGTTAGTTATAATATTTTGTAAACTACTAGATATATTTTTCAATTTATTTACAAAGTTTCCATATTTTTTTTAAAAATGTCCGATATTTCCACCGAAATCGAAACTTCCATCGAAATTTCCGCAAAATCAAGGTACCAAAACTTTTACCGAAACCGAAATTTTCATCATTGTGTATAACTCATGAATTTTGACTAATGCTTGGAGGTTAAGTGCATTTTAGAGATTTTCAACGACTTTTTTTATCAGAAAATATGTCAAAAATTGAATTTGAATAACAATTGAAAAAATTCATAAAATATGGGTAGCAATTTGTTAATTTAGGTATCAAATGAAAAATATATATACTCAACTACAAGTTAAAATTTGATATTATGTTTTATTGTATCTAATGTTGTTGGAAATTGATCGATTCTAACCTTATCTGCATTTTCCTCTGACCCAATCCACTCTATCTACTCAACTTAGCTCTAATAAACCTGAAAAACATATAAAATGCACAAGTTATAATATTTAGATGTCAAAACATTAATATGAAGAAGAATATACTATACACATAACATTTTCCTCTTAAAACAACATTCCAAACCATCTTTAATGTGCACATTTTTCTACTAATAAGAAATTGGGGTAGATAATCTCAAGATAAATTCCTTGCATGAATCTTTACGCATATACGAAATATAATCTTCACAAACTACACAAAAGAATTATCTTTGAAAAATAAAAATATAGAAGTGAATACTAAAGATGAGATATAATTTCCAAAAGAATAAAAAACTTGTGGGAAAAATCACACATTTCGATTATTTAAATCCACTTTCTATGATGAGAGTGAAAATAATTTCTCCCTTCTAATAAAAAGTTCAAATTAACTAATAAACATCCAAATACTAGACCTTTTATTGAAGTCCCCTAAAATATGACTATTTATATTAATATTATATCCCTCACAAATCTATTACTCCGAGAGTAACATTGCTTTCTTTTACAAATCAACATATATTCTTTCATCCCTCCACACTCACTCTTCCCACACTAACAAAATGAAACTCCATTTCCATTACTACGGAGCATTTCTCCTCCTCATCCTCATCCTCCTCCTCCGCGGTGGTGAGTCAACTCAGCCGCCGTTCTCATGCGACTCGTCCGAGTCGCAGACCAAATCGTTCCGATTCTGCCAGACTTCTCTGCCGATTCACCGGAGAGTTCAGGACCTGGTATCGAGGCTAACACTGGACGAGAAGATATCTCAGCTTGTCAGCTCGGCTCCGGCCATCCCGCGGCTCGGCGTCCCCGCCTATGAGTGGTGGTCGGAGGCGTTGCACGGCGTCTCCTATTATGGAAGGGGCATTGCTTTCGGCGGCAGAATCGGCGGCGCCACCAGCTTCCCCCAAGTTCTCCTCTCTGCTTCCACCTTTGATTCTCATCTTTGGTACCGCATTGGTCAGGTATTAATTATTTAATTAATTTTTTTTCCTTGGGAATGTTTTTACTTTTATAAGAAAAGGTTGAAGATAAGTAATTTTCTAATTTATTTTATGATTTTTTTTCTTGTTTTTGGAATTGGTAGGGTACTTAACTTGCTAATATAGAAATTGGAAAATTTTAGAGTTGCTCATAAAGTGCTCTTGTCTACAGGCGTGATTGATTAGTCAAAATATCTCCTTTTTGGGACTTCGAGCCCTTCTAGAAAATTATCCCTATATTTTCCTTTTTTTCTTAATTAATTTCAATCTACTATAAAATAACATCGCAATAAAATTGAGAATATTTTTTACATTTATGTGTCACTATATATCTAAGATAAATTGATTGGACGTGTAGAACTTGAGTTGAATATGATTTTTGTAAAATCGTTTTTTAATTTTAATTTTGTGGAGTTGGTGTATAATTTTTGTAAAGTCATTATTGGTGAGATGATTTTATATATGTTTTATAATGTTATTCATGGATAAATGAAAATTCACTTATGTAAAGGAAAATATAATAACCAGCAGATATTACACTCATAAGTCCAAATAAGCTTGATAATGATTGCAAATGCAATGATGCTAATCTCATGATTTGTCTTAAATTCAGCTAAATCCGATCTAGTAATGATCATTTATAATCGATTTATGTGGATATTGTTTTTTTTTTTTTAATGTAGAAATATACTTCATTACCTATTATATTAATAACTAGATATTATGTGTTAATTTTTGATATATAAAAATGAAATTAGGCAATTGGGAAGGAGGCAAGAGCAATTTACAATGAAGGGCAGGCAAAAGGGATGACATTTTGGGCACCAAATATAAACATATTTAGGGACCCCAGGTGGGGTAGGGGACAGGAGACACCTGGCGAAGACCCATTGGTGGCTGCAAAATACGCCGTGGCGTATGTTAGAGGACTTCAAGGGGATAGATTTGAAGGAGGGCAAAATGGTCATCTTCTTGCCTCCGCTTGCTGCAAGCACTTCACCGCCTATGACTTGGACAAATGGAAGGGTATTAGTCGCTTCTCTTTTGATGCTAAGGTATGTTATATAATTATATATATTTCAATATAAACATAAATGCAAAATATTAGTATTTTTTACGACAGATATTCTAAATTAGTGTTTTATGTTTGTCGACACTAACTAGCATATGTATTGTCCTGAAATAATTTGTCTAGAGATTCTATTCTTGAAAAAAGGAGCCTAACAATTCATGTGAAATTGTTAGAAAATAATTGGTGTACAGATAGATGTCGTGGGTCCTTTATTGAAATTGCGTCCACATTTAATTGATTTTGGTTGGACCTATGCTGCTCTTGTTACATTACATCAAAATAAAATAAACTATAGTATTGTGATTAAATTTCAAGGTTTCCCATATATCACGCTTTAATTCTTTCTTTCTTTTTTCTTTTCTTTTTCTTTTTTTGAATTATCCGTCATTTGCGTTCGATATTTGCTTCAATGACATGCGGGCCCGTGTCGGGCCATTGGCTAAGGCTAGTTAAAACGTGTTACATGTTATTAGACATGTGATTTTATTTTCAATTTAGTAAAAATAAAAAATTAAAAGTCACTATTACAATTCGAAGAACTAGTGCATTCTTCGATGATTCGAGATCTCATGTCAAGCAAAGTAGCGTGTTAAAATTGATTTGCAATAATGTATTAAAGTCCTAATTTTTATGTAAATGTTGAAGTTGTGATCTCCATAAAAATTAAATATGTTTTGAATTGTAATAATTTGTTATAGTCGTGATTTTTTTTGTTAATTTTTAAATGTCGGGATTAACTTGCAATTTTAAGAAAATTGGTGATTGTTAAATTATAAAGGTAGACATTAAATTGCAATTTTGGAAAGATAGTGATATATATATTTTTTTGGCAATTAAGCCATTTTATTTGATTTGATAAGTTGTTCACTATTGAGTTTGTTATAATTAAATAAATTATTATGATTGAACTTTTAAGAAAAAATCATTTTTATTTTAATTAGGTGACAATGCAAGATTTGGCAGACACATATCAGCCTCCTTTCAAGAGCTGTATTCAAGAAGGGAAAGCGAGTGGAATAATGTGTGCTTACAATCGTGTCAATGGAGTTCCAATGTGTGCTGACTATAATCTCCTCACTAAAACTGCACGTGGAGAGTGGGGTTTCCATGGGTAAAATTGTCATTTCATAATCGAATTTCTCCTTTTTTTTAAACCATTTTTTTCATAACAAAATAATAACGTAACGCTTATCTCATGGCTGGGTTTTTATCAGGTACATCACGTCTGATTGCGACGCCGTTTCTATCATGTATGATAACTACAAGTATGCGAGGTCGCCTGAGGATGCTGTGGCTGATGTACTCAAAGCTGGTATGATTGTACCCTTGTCGCCGTTTTATTATTTGGAAAATGATTTAATTTAATTGATTGTTAGAAAATAGTTTTATTACCTCCCAACAAACTTATATGAATTATGTTTGGTTATATTTTTTAATTTGATCTTATAAAGTGTAATTTAAACCTAACTTTCACCTACTTTTGTGGCCAAAATTACGCAAATATTGGAATTTTTTCAATTGAATAAATCTTTTTTATTAGTGGCCCCCAAAATAACAACAATTAAAAAAACTCTCCACGTTAGAAAATAATAGACCACTATTGTATTTAATTCAAATCTCTTAAAAAGGTTTTCAATAGGTCAATACATATCCATCATGTGCATTGGACCTATTGGTGATGAAATTGAAATAACTTACATGATTTATTTGCAATATTATCATTAAATGGACTGTAAATTTGTCTTCAAAGTAATGATCCATTACTGTTGTAGAAAATAAAAATATCACCTTAGAATGCTTTGAAATGAAAATGAGTTTGGATTTCAAATGTCTATAGAGCTTTTTAACATTTATTTAAGCTCCAATATATATGATGAAGAGACAATGCAGGCATGGATGTGAACTGTGGCACATACTTGAAAAACTACACAAAATCAGCAATTGATCAGAAAAAACTGCCAGAATCAGCAGTAGACAGAGCTCTCCACAACCTCTTTGCTGTCCGAATGAGGCTCGGATTGTTCAACGGTAATCCAAACCACCAGCCCTTTGGAAACATCGGTCCGAACCAAGTTTGCACACAATATCACCAAGAATTAGCCCTCGAAGCTGCAAGAAACGGCATTGTTCTTCTAAAGAACTCTGCCGGTTTGCTCCCTTTCTCCAAGTCCAAAGTCTCGTCTCTCGCTGTTATTGGGCCCAATGCGAACAGTGCATACGCGCTTCTAGGCGACTACGAAGGCACTCCTTGCAAGTCTCTTGAGATCCTTAAAGTCCTCCAAGGGTATGTAGCTAGGACCTTTTATCATCAGGGTTGTAATGCAGTGAGTTGTTCGTTTGCTTCGATTGAGGATGCTGTTAATGTTGCGAAACGGGCGGATTATGTTGTCTTGGTGATGGGGTTGGATCAGAGCCAGGAGAAGGAAGATAATGATCGCGTTGATTTGGGGCTGCCCGGGCAGCAGGAGAGCCTCATTAGGGCAGTTTCCGCGGCTTCTAAGAAGCCGGTGGTGCTCGTGTTGGTTAGTGGAGGGCCTGTCGATGTTGGCTTTGCGAAGAATGACCCGAAAATTGGTGGCATTATTTGGGCTGGTTATCCGGGTGAAGCTGGTGGGATTGCTTTGGCTGAAATCATGTTTGGTGAACATAATCCAGGTTAGGTTTATTGTCTTTCGAATTGATCTCTTAAATGTAGAGATGAAACGAGCAGGGCGGATCAGGTTGCCTGCTCGTTTCATCGTCTATGATCTCAAGTTTTGTATGTGTGTGAAATGGATTTTGGAATATTATTGGTAGATGTAGAGATGGAACGAGTGGAGGTACTAGATCAGGCAGTCTAGTTGCCTCCACTCGTCATGTTTGTCTATATTTCAAGTTTTATATGTATATATAGATAATGAATTTCGCGTCAAAAAATAAAAATTCTGACTTCGTCACTTTTGCCATTTTAGGAGGGAAATTGCCTATGACTTGGTATCCGAAAAGCTTCATTAATGTACCAATGACTGACATGAGGATGAGACCCGATCCATCGTCAGGGTATCCAGGGCGAACGTATAGATTTTACAACGGGCCTAAAGTGTTCGAATTCGGCTATGGCCTCAGCTACACATCCTACTCCTACGAGTTCATTTCTTCGACTCCAAACACGGTCCACTTAAACCAACTAACGCCTAGTTTTCAAGAAACCGATGGCAGATCAAGCTCAAGCCCAAGTTCAATCCGTTCACTGTCCGTTTCAAAGATGGGAACGGACATTTGTGAAAGGTTGAAGTTCTCGACTCATGTTGGAGTTGAGAACACCGGGACCATGGCAGGGAAGCACCCGGTGTTGCTTTTCATTAGGCACGAAAGGAGTAGCAACGGAAGGCCCGTCAAACAGTTGGCCGGATTTGAGAGAGCGAGTTTGAATCCAAGAGAAAGAAGCGAGATCGAATTCGTATTGAATCCATGTGAGCATCTTAGCTCAGCCAATGAGGATGGTGTAATGGTGATAGAAGAAGGGTATAGATACTTGATGGTTGAAGATAAAGAGTTCCCCATCAACATTGTACTTTGATCAACATCAATTGCCAAGTTTTAATAACTGTATCCAAATTCGATTTTTGTATTGTTAAATGACGGTTAAGATCCTCTATTACATGTGTAATGATGAAACGGAACGAAACACATTGAAATATGGAGAGAATTTTGTTTATTTATATGTTAATTCTACTAAATGAATCTTAGAAATGGTGAGATCGATTCTCTTATTTTGTTATCTTTTGTGAGATTATTTTAAAAAGTCTTTTAAAATGAATATACCTGTATTTATTTATATTTTGAATTTAACATCCATTTGAACCTTATACTTGTGATTTAATTGATACCTAATCTAAATTTAACTTTATTTTCATTACAATAAATATCATGCTTTATTAGCTGAAGTGTTTACTCATAAGTTTCTCATTCATCATATACAAACCCAAAGAAATTATAATTATACTTCATTATACACAAAATATTAATAACGAGTTGAATTCAATAAAATCATCCTAATTTAATAGAAATTATGCTAAATCCAGTGATATTAGAGTATTTAATCTACTTCATTTAGGTTAATCGTAAGTAACAAAATATTCTAATTTGATCAATGAATTCGGCAAAGTAGTCACTTTAGAGTAATTTCCTACTAAATACTAAAATGAGCTCTTTTTTTCATTTAAATTCTGAAATTTGTTCAAAATGTACTGTTATTATTTTTTTGTGTTTGGTTATATATATATTTTAGAAAATATGTCATACAGCGGAGAATAGCTCTTGGGGGTTGTATTAAGCTTATTTTTAGTAGTATTTCTTAAATCATCATTTTCTTTATTTTTTTCCCAATTAAAAAATAAAAATGTTTGTATTAATTTATACTGTATTAATTAGTAGTCCAAAACTACAACAACAATATAAGTCATATATTTCCTTTGATAATTCAAATACCCAATTTGGCCCATTAGATTTTATATAGAATATGATATTTTACCTAAAATCAGTCTTCAAATAAGACAAATCCATTTTTTTATTATGAGCACTCACAGCCCTTTATAAACCCCACCAACTCTGAACTTTAATTTTCGGAAAAACCAGAAAAAAAAAAAAAAAAAAAAAAGCAAAAATGGTGGTGAAGGTGTACGGACCTGCTTATGCTTCAGCTAAGAGAGTAATTGTGTGTTTGATCGAAAAGGAAATCGAATTCGAGGTTGTTGATGTTGATCTTCTCAAAGGGGAGAATACAACTCCAGAGTATCTCAAGTTGCGGGTTCTTTTTTTTTTTTTTTTTTAATTCAATTTTTGTTATAAATAGAGTAGAGTTTTTATCACCAAAAAATGATGTTTTGATTTCTTTATTTGTTTTTGTGGCAATTTTGTAGCCTTTTGGGGTTGTTCCAGTTATTGAAGATGGAGACTATAAATTATATGGTAAAAAGATCATTTTCTTGGCTTTTAATTGCTCTGAGTTATCATGTTGCTTGTTAATTTATTATTATTTTTTTTTGGAAGAGCTCTGGTATATATGCAGATATTTATTTTCTTGGTTTTTTAAAGGCTCTATTATCAATAGAAACAATTTTTTTTTAGGGCTCTAATTTATGTGTAGAAAGCAATTTTTTGCTCTTAAGAGCTCTAAGCTATCATTTATATATAATTTATCTTCCCTTTTAAGGGCTTTGGTTTAGCTTTTGTAGTGAATTTCATCCTCTATGTTCATATGAATAGCATTTATATATGTATGTATATGTGTAAATGGATGATGAATATTGAATACTGTTGTAGCATCTTCAAAACTTGGAACATTTTCTTGGCTTTAAAGGGCATGGAAACATTGTTTTGAAGGGGCTCAAATTTACATTTAGAGAACTTTTCTTTGTTTCAAAAGTTCTATTGCTAAAACCAATAAGGAAAATGGCTAACTTTTGTGCAGAATCCAGAGCCATAATCAGGTACTATGCAGAGAAATACAAGTCACAAGGAACTCAACTATTAGGAAAAACAATAGAGGAAAAGGGCCTTATAGAGCAATGGCTAGAAATCGAAGCACACAATTTCCAGCCACCACTCTACGACCTGGTCGTGCAGCTCCTTTTCGGCCCAAAATTGGGCATGACAACGGATCCAAAACGTGTCCAAGAAGACGAGGAGAAACTTGTCAAAGTGTTGGACGTGTACGAGGAGAGGCTATCAACGAGCAAATACCTGGCAGGCGACACGTTTAGCCTGGCCGATCTTAGCCACCTCCCGTTTACCAACTTCTTGATGAGCACTCTAAACAAGGAGTACTTAATCAGGGAAAGGAAACATGTGAGTAAATGGTGGGATGATATAAGCATGAGGCCTTCTTGGAAGAAGGTGCTTCATCTCTATCCACCTGCCCTTTGAATCCTAATCTCTTGTCTATCCATGGTGATTATAGAGAGGATTGAATAGTGTGTGTGTTTGTGTGTTTTTTTTTTCTTGATTGAGAATAAATGTGTGTGAATTGTGATCCTCTTGTGCTTGTTGGTTGGATTGTGTTTTTGTAGTGTTCTTTTGTTTGGGAATGTGTCGTTTAATATATGTTGTTTTTCGGTCTCGTATTTTATTTTGTTATGTATTATTATTATGTTATGTATTTTATTTTCGTTTTAGTATATATTGTGACATAATCACTAATTGAACTTAAAAAGAACTTAATGTGACCACCAATTGCAAATTTTACTCCCAAATTTTCTCAAAGAACTTAAAAGGAACCAAAATAGATACTCTAAATTTTTTAAATATATATATAAATTTAATTCTAATTTTTTAAACTTAACTAAAACAATATTGAATTAGTAAACTTACATATGGTGCTAATTTAGGATAATTTATATTAAATGAATTGAAATAGAAAATGGAAACAAAAAAATATACATATGTACACACACAAAATTGAATTAATTGAATATGGAGTAAAATTTGCAACTGAAAAATCTGTCATGGGCTTTGGGTACACCCAAAATCCAAATAGTTAGGCCCACGCAGAAAATAGGGAGATTTTAACATTGGATCTACTCATTGGGCTTATGAACCATAAGCCCATTAACTAAATGTGCTCAAACGGTCAAACCCCAATGACCGATCATAATTTCATATTAATTAAACAATGATGTGTCACAAAAGTTAACCAATACTATATTCTATTTGGATAAGTAATATTTTAAACAAAATATTTAATGTAAACTTTAATACATAAAGTATATTTGGTTAATATATTATTTAATATTAATCTTGTACAATCAAGTATTTTCTAAATAATAATTAAAATATCAGATTATAAGTTTTGCAGTAGTTTTTAATAAAATTAAAGTGAAAATTTTAAATGACTTTAATAGTAAATAAATTGATAATGATTAGTAAACAACTAAAATAAATAAAGAACATTCATAAAATTTATCATAAAATAGTTGGATCACATAACACTGAATTTACAAATGATTTACTGTATGTGTAGTAAAGATATTATAATAAATAAAGAATTAAAGAATTGAAGTGTGTTTACATTCGTTTGTGATTTTTGTTTCACTAGATGAATTTGAGATGATATATTATATAGCATATATACGACTTAAATTATTACATGTTTTCATAAATTCCATAAAAGCGATTTAATTAAAGTTTTAGCTAGGAGTGTGAATAGTAAAGGATGTCACGTAAATTTGAAATTAAATTATAAAATAATGTCATTTTGGGAACTAAATCACTAAAGACATGTTATTGAAAAAATATTAATTAAAAAGCAGACACATTTTACTATTTAAAGCATAATATCTTTGATTTTATGTACAAATGCCTGTGATCATTTTTCACGTGGAGTGTAGAAGAGAATTTGTAAAATGTCACGAGAAAAGTAACGATTGTAGGTTTAAAAGGTTTGGATCATTATTTGTTCAATGTATAATTATTTATTTTGATTAAACTTAATAGATCAACAATTTACAATCCTTCAAGTCTCTATCATACTCCTCCAATTTTATTTATTTATTTATTAATAATAATAATATTATTATTATTAATATTATTATTATTATTATTATTTTCTAAATATTTTTGGATTTTTTTTTTAATTTTTGGACAAAATAAATTATGGAAACTTAACTTCTTTTTTGGGGGGGGGGGGGGTGGGAGAATATTTAACATCATAATCTATTTTAATTATGTATACCACATACAAATAGAAACTTAAATTGACAGTGTGTTTTGCATGATCCAGTCAAAACCTGATAATTACAATTAACTTGCAATCAAACACAATCTATTTAATTATTATTGTCAGAATTAAATAAGAATCTCAACCAAACCTTACCCAGAAGTGAGCTTTATGATCTGCATGACTAAACTGTATATGCATTTAATAATTTCGACTAGATCAATTTCTAGATTTAGTGATTGTTAACTAACTAACAATCTTTTTTTTTTCTTTTCTATAAAATTTAAATTCTCAATCACTAGGAAATACACATGACACAACAAAATTAGCATATTAACACTATAGCATAAAAAATCCAAATTACAAACCATGCATTAAAACAATCTCAAATTGATAATTCTTCAAATTAAAATATCAAACATATTATGTTTCTTTCTTTCTTTTTTCTTTTTTTCTGAAGCCCACAATACATATTTTTTATTATATATGCTAATAAACATAAACCAAACGGGTCAAATGGGTCATTGGTGTTCCACACAAATTGACTTATTCAAAATCGTTTTATAAATGGTTAAACTCAATCAATACGAGAACCCATCAAGCCTCTCGATTTGAATCTTCTTTTTATATTTGATATTTCATTTTATTTGTTATTATCTTTAATAAACTTTACATATTAGTTAGTCATTTTATTTCATATACCTAATATAAGTGATTATTTTAAATTATTTAATGAAATACATGATGAAGTAGAGCATCATATGTGCAAACATTCCAACCCCACTTAGTTGGTGTTGTATTTTTTTTTAATTGTGCAGTAAATTATCACTCATGATTAGCTAGTGAATAAGGATGATCTCATTTGGTGTAGGGATTTTGAGTCATGGTGAAATATAATTAAATCTACATGACAATAATCAATAATAGAATATATTTGAACTTTGCATGGTTTTTTTTATTTTTTATGTGTGTTTTACATTTGATCTTTTTTATACTTTTACCAAGTTTATAATAATCATGATCTTTTGCCATTTTAAAGGTACACTAGTCACATATATATGTTAGGAAACTTGTTAGTTTTGTGATAATCAAAGATTGTGAAGGTGTAATAAATAATATATTTTTGTTTTAAAATAAATGTCGTTTTAGAGTCTAAATTTTGTTTCATATTAAATATCGTTTTAAACTTTTATACAATTAATTTTATTCTCAAATTATCCCTATCAACATTCTTTAGCTTATATGTGGGAATTTAATATAATACTTTATATGGAATTAATTTGATTTTCTTTCCAATTTTGAATTCTAAATTCCTTAACTAATCAAGGGTATATTTATAATCAAATGAAAACAAGTCGACATTTAAATTAACTCAAAAACTTATATAAAATCGTCTTAGAATATAATTTCACAAATAAATTTTTGGTTTAAGAACTATGAATTGAGTCATTAATTTGTAAGACGGTCAAAGTCATATTCTTATATTGGTATCCTAATTTAATTCTTCTTTTTAACACATTAACTGTATTATATATTATTAAACTGAAAAATGATAACAAGTCAATGAATACGAATATTAAAACAATATACTTACAACGAGGAAAACGCATAACATAATAAAAAATAAAATAGAAATAAAATAATTACAGAACAAATTTAGGTAATATCATCGGTGAATTAATGCCATCACTTATTGCTCGCTTATCTGTATTTCATTATCAAACCAAAATAAGAAAAATAATAGATTTCAATAAATTAGAGTGCAAATTAATAAATACCTAATTTAATCCGAATCAACGGCTATCAATCACAGTTATCGTATGGTCAAACTAATGCCATGACACACTAGCACGATTCAGATATTGTAAAATCTCATTTTTGCACCTATCCTTCATCTCAACTCCAGTCACTAATTCATAATTATATAAAGGGAATACTATGAGATATATTTCAGGGTTGCTAGTAGGATACTTTTGTTAATTATATTTTCTTGCAAGGACATATAGCTTCTACTCTTAAGTTGTGTCCTCGAAAATAAATACATTCTAATTCATTTTTTAACAATTTTGACCCTGATATGGTCGAACTAAGACGAACCGATTTCCTCTCTTAAAAGACCGAACCTAGTTGAACCAAGTCGAACCGAGTCCTTGTCTTAGAAGCCGAACTGAGACCAAAGTCAAGGCTGTTGAAGTATTGAGAAACAAGCTGTTCGGCCATCTTCTGATCGAACTAACGAAGCTCAAGCTAGTGTGGGAAATACGATGATGTACTAACTTAGTTATAAGATACGAGGAAAAACTGGTATATGGCGAATCTAAGCGAACTTAGTTACAGCCCTATGATCGAACTAATGAAAAAGGAACTGATTTAGTTCGATGTCATAACAGCGAACTGATTAACATGGAGTGTGGCGGACAGACTTTGATCCTAACTAACCGCTATTTCAGTGGATCTGTTAGTCCGTATCCCATATTTTGTGGGATAAATCTCAACCAACTCATATCCCAGGGAGTCTATATATACTCTTGTTCTCATTCTTTATTTTTTCTTATGCACACTTATAATAAAAATACACACACGTACACTTGCAACAAAATATCCTCTTCCTTTTTTCTGACTTGAGCGTCGGAGTCCCATCGCCGGGAATCCCTCCCGGTGTTTGTTTTGCAGGTTTACAAGTCTGGAATTTCGAGTTTTTGGGTTGAAGAACCGGAGCTTTGGATCGGAGCAACATCAATTGGCGCCGTCTGTGGGAAAAACAATCTGAGTTTTAAGGCGTTGAGATAACAAGCATGGTGAATACCAGGGGATCAAAAAGAAGGATGGAAGTCGGCGATTCATCCAGGAGGCCTGAAAATCGAGAGGGTGACCGGAGTCCTACCCCGGTGGATCCCCCCCGTACCATTACTTTAACGGCGGAGGAATTGGCAGACTTGATGGAAGCAGCTGTCCAGAAAGCAATGGGGAAACAAAGAGCTGAGTCACATCAGGATAATATGGACACTCATCGGGAGAAAGAAGCCAGTGATTATAGGTCACAAACGGATGAGAGGGAAAGCCAGTTTGATGGCTCTCGGGGACAGAAACGAGGCCGCGATGAGTTATCGGATAGGGTTGATGAACTGAAAAGAGAGATGAAAGAAGTTCAGCGTAATATTCGACGAGTCCCAAAGGGTTCAAGGGGGAATCCCTTTTCGGAGGAAGTTATGGAAGACGAATTACCGGCATCTTTTCGACCGGTGAATTTTGATTACGATGGTACTGCTGATCCGTGGGATCACTTGTGTCGATTTGAAAATACCGCTCTCTTACACCGGTATTCAGATGGCATCAAGTGTAGGGTGTTTGCTACTACCCTCACCAAGGCTGCTCAGACTTGGTTCAGCCAATTGACTGATGGAACTATTCATGACTTCAAACAATTATCAGAGTTATTCCTACACCAGTTCGTCAGTGCCAGAAGACAGCGGCGGTCTACTCAAACTCTGTTCGGGGTGAAACAGAAAGGGGATGAGATGTTGAGAGAGTACGTTGGAAGGTTTACAGATGCAGTTCGAGAAGCTCCTGGGGCTTCGGATGACTTAATAGTCAATGCCTTCATACAGGGTCTGAAAGAGGGTGATCTTCATACTTCTTTGGTTAAGAAGATGCCGAGGAATTTTGATGATTTATTGCAGAGATCCACCAAGTACATCAACCTGGAAGAGGCAGTTCGGATTAAGAAGGGTGAGGGCTCTAACCGAGCTAGTAACTCACAGGAACAGGAGCCTATAAGAAGAAAGGAGACGGGAGAATCTCGATCGAGGTTCGCGCCTCCGCCGTTGCGAGAGAACAAAGCTGGTAGGAGGTATGACCAATATACCCCCCTGAATATTTCTCCTGGACAGGTATTGATGGAGATTTGGAATCTGCCCCAACTGAAATGGCCGGCGACCTGGAGCCCAAATCCCAAAAAGCCATCCACCTTCGGGAATGGCAAGCTTTGTCGGTTTCATAATGAATATGGACACGGCACTGATGAATGCCTGCACCTTAGAGACGAACTAGAGAGATTAGTTCGGGAAAATAGGCTTGCTCGGTATGTTCGTCCTCGCCGACAAGATAACAGAGAGCAGAGGAATGCTCGGGAGGAGCCTAGAAGAGAAAGGGGACAACATCGTCCTGAACTACCTCCCCCTCCGCCGCTTCCGCCACAAAACAGGCCTGAGAGGGAGGAAAGGCCCACTATACACATGATTATAGGAGGACCAACGGATGGAGATTCGAATAGAGCTCGCAAGGCGAGATTGAATTCAGTTCGACAGAAAGACGATGAGGTTCAAACGATTTTTGACGAGGTAGTAGTGCAGTTTGGAGCTCAAGATAAAGTAGCTCTCCAGAGTCCGCAGTTCGATGCTATGGTGATTGCGGCCGAGATTGGGGGTTTCAACGTAGAAAGGATATTCGTTGATACCGGTAGTTCGGTGGACATTATGTTCATGGACTGTTTTCGAAAGATGAGATCGACAGTCGAAGTGAAGTCGGTGGAGACCTCTCTTTATGGATTTTCTGAAGAGGTCGTGACAGTGTTTGGCAAGGTCCAGTTACCCATGGTTCTGGGAGAAAAGGAATGAAGGCAAAATAAGACAATAACTTTCCTATTGGTGGACGCGCCTTCGCAGTACAACGTGATTTTAGGGCGTCCTTCGTTGAGTACTTACGCAGCTGTTATCTCACCTGCTCATTTGATGATGAAATTTCCAGTGGAAGATGAGGAAGGACGAACTGTGGGAGTGGGAGTAGTCCACGGCAATCAGCAGACAGCTCGACGCTGTTACGTAGCCGCAGTTCGCCAGTCCGAATCCTAAAAACGGAAGGCCGAACAGAAAACTGAGATTGATAGAGAAAGAGATCAGAGTCGAAAGAAAAGACGAGAGGCGAACACAGCGGGGTTTGAAGAGGGAGAATTGATGAGCATTGAGTTGATCTCCGAACAACCGGGACATGTAGTTCGCATTGGCAGTCATTTGGCCGAACCACACCGTTGTGAGATTGTGCAGGTATTGAGAGAAAACGTGGATTTGTTCGCATGGAAGCCGGAAGATATGAAGGGTATAAACCCGGACATAGCAGTTCATCAGTTGGATACTAAGCCCGAGGTTCGACCGATCAAGCAGAAATTGAGGCACTTTGGTGACGAACAAAACGAGATAATAGAAAGGGAAGTTCAGAAGTTGTTGGAGATAGGGCATATTGAGAAGATCCAATACCCTCAGTGGCTGGCTAATGTAGTGTTGGTGCCTAAACCTGGAAACAAATGGCGAATGTGTATCGATTTCCGAGATTTGAACAAAGCTTCTCCAAAGGATCATTACCCACTCTCTCGAATCGATAAATTGGTAGATTCAACGGCCGGCTGCGAACTGCTCAGCATGATGGATGCTGCACAAGGGTATCATCAGATCTTGCTACATCCGAAGGACAAACCCAAAGTTTCTTTCATCACTTCGTCAGGTACCTATTGTTACACTGTGATGCCATTTGGATTAAAGAATGCGGGAGCTACTTACCAGAGGATGGTGGATAAGATGTTCAAATACCAGTTGGGTCGTAATATGGAAGCTTATGTGGATGACATGTTGGTGAAGAGTATTCAGGCGAACACTCATGCGGCAGATTTGAGAGAAACAATGACAACTATTCGAAGATATGGGATGCGGTTGAATCCATCCAAGTGCTCATTCGGAGTAAAAGCGGGGAAATTCCTGGGATATATGGTTACTGAGAGGGGAATCGAAGTTAATCCAAGCAAGATTTGAGCTATCCAAGATATGGCTCCCCCGCGAACCATAAAAGAGGTACAAGTTCTAACTGGTCGAGTTGTTGCTCTAAGCAGGTTTATATCAAGATTGGCGGATAAAGGATTGCCTTTCTTCAAAGTCCTTAGAAAGAATAGTCAGTTCGGATGGAACGAACAATGTCAGAGGGCTTTTGACGACTTAAAAGTGTTCCTTTCTTCACTTCCATTATTGAAGCAGCCAATTCAAGGAGGAGCGCTGCTGGTATATTTGGCGATTGGCGAAGAATCTGTTAGTTCGGTCCTTGTGCGAGAAGAAGGGAAGGACCAGTTCCCTGTCTACTTCGTCAGTAAAGTTCTTCAAGGAGCCGAAGTGCGATATACTGAGATAGAAAAGGTGGCATATGCTTTGGTTACTGCTGCCAGGAGATTACGGCCATACTTTTTGAGTTATGAGATAACAGTGCGAACAGATCATCCGTTGAGCACCATTCTGGGAAAGCCTGAAGCATCAGGGAGATTGGTCAAATGGGCCATCGAACTGGGTCAGTTTGACATCAAGTACAAACCTCGAACAGCTATCAAAGGTCAGGCCTTGGCGGACTTCATCCAAGAAACAACCAGGGCACAAGAAAAGAAAGAGTGGGAGTTGTTTGTAGATGGATCCTCATCTCATCGAGGAGCCGGAGCTGGAATATTGCTGATTAGTCCAGAAAAGGATGAATTACAGTTTGCCATAAAATTCTTGTTCAAAGCATCTAACAATGAAGCAGAATATGAAGCCTTTTTGCAGGGTTTGAAGATAGCAGAACAGGCTGGAGCGCGCCACTTAACAGTGAAATCAGATTCACAGTTGGTAACACAACAACTCCGAAATGAGTGTGAAGTCAAAGAAGATAGGATGATTTCCTATGTGGACAAAATCAAAGATATGGAGAACAGATTTGAAAAGCTTCAAATTGAACAGATCCCCAGAAGTGAAAATAAAAAGGCGGACTTTCTATCGAAGATAGGAGATTCGTTGCAAGACTGTTCGCAGAGAAGTATCACTGTGATGGGCGTTGGAAGAGAAAGTGAAGTTATGAATATCGACGAGGCAGAGACCGATTGGAGAACCCCTTTCTTACATTTTTTGGAGGGCAAAAGGGAAGGAACAGCGAAGGAGTTAGAGAGGTTAGAAAGGCAAGTTCGTTTCTACTATGTTATTGACGGATTATTATACAGGAAAACCTTTTTACCAACGGATGCAAGATGCTTATCTCAAGAAGAAGGGATTAAGGTGTTAAAAGAAGCTCATGAAGGAGGATGTGCCGAACATTCTGGAGCAAGAGCTTTAGCTCGGAAGGTGGTACGAGCTGGGTTTTATTGGCCCACGTTGAAGAATGATGCGGAGGAGCTTGTTAGAAAATGTGAATCTTGTCAGAAACATGGATGGCGAATCCACACCCCAGCCGCAGATATGCTAACTACTTGTTCGCCTTGTCCCTTCGCTAGATGGGGAATTGACATAGTTGGTCCGTTTGTGAAAACCAGAGGAAGCAAACAATTTTTGGTAGTAGCAGTAGATTACTTCACTAAGTGGGTCGAAGCCGAACCTCTAGTCAAAATTACAGAGGCTGACATGATACACTTTGTTTGGAAGAATATTTGTTGCCGATTTGGTTTGCCAAGAGTTTTGGTGTCAGACAATGGAGCTCAGTTTCGAGGAAAGAAAATCACGGGATGGTGCGAAGAGATGAAAATTGTGCAAGTGTTTACCGCAGTTGCACATCCACAAGCAAATGGCCAAGTCGAAGTAGTAAACCGAATCATAGTGGATGGACTCAAAAAGCGGCTCGAATCTGAGAAGTCGAACTGGGTGGATGAACTACCATCAGTACTGTGGGCATATCGAACAACGACTAGGACAACGACGGGAGAGAGTCCTTTCAGTTTGGCGTTTGGGATGGAAGCAGTAGTTCCAACAGAAATTCAAGGAGAAGCTTTGCGGATCACCAATTTTGAACCACAAGAAAACGAGGAGTTGATTAGAACTGACCTAATGTTTCTGGACGAATTGAGGGATGAAGCCCGAGTTCGACACGAGCTCTATAAAAGACGCGTTCAAGCTGCGTTTCACAAAAGAGTTCGAAGAAGGGAATTCCAAGTAGGAGATCTGGTACTAAGACAAGCTGACGCCCTGGTTGAAATTGGAAAGTTGGACGCTACTTGGGAAGGTCCGTACATAGTTTCCAAGATTCTTTCGGGAGGATCTTACGAACTGACGGATGAAGATGGTAAGAGGTTACCCAGACCTTGGCATGTGAGTCATTTGAAGAAGTTCTATGCTTGAAGATTCATGTATATATAGGTTGTTTATTACTTTTTAAATTCCTGCTATTTTATGAAATAAGAAACATTTACCCCGTGGACGTAGGTCGATTTGACCGAACCACGTTATATCTTTGTGTCATTTTTCTGCTTTACTACTATCATGCATGACGATTGAGCGAACTTCAACATTCCCTCGGAATGCAAGCACTCCCTCGGAGTGTCTCGATTGAGCGAACTTCAACATTCCCTCGGAATGTAAGCACTCCCTCGGAGTGTCTCGATTGACTTGATCAAACGAACTTCAACATTCCCTCGAAATGTAAGCACTCCCTCGGAGTGTCCTGATCAAGCGAACTTCAACATTCCCTCGGAATGTAAGCACTCCCTCGGAGTGTCCTGATCAAGCGAACTTCAACATTCCCTCGGAATGTAAGCACTCCCTCGGAGTGTCCTGATCAAGCGAACTTCAACATTCCCTCGGAATGCAAACACTCCTTCGGAGTGTCCCGATTGAGCGAACTTCAACATTCCCTCGGAATGAAAACACTCCCTCGGAGTGTCCCGATTGAGCGAACTTCAACATTCCCTCGGAATGAAAACACTCCCTCGGAGTGTCCCGATTAAACGAACTATAAAGTGTTGATTATTCGAACTAAGGCTTGCATATCTTATGGTCCATTCGCTTATTAGTAAAGTTTGTGACGTGAATAACTTGTAATAGGAATGGACAAAATTATAATAGGAAATTCGATGGATTGATCATAAAAGATACAGAATAGTTCTAGATAAAAAATGTGAAATTTTTTTACAAAGTATCATCAGAAAGCTTTTTGGAAGAAGGTTCAGCAGCGGAGGTCGGCGGTGCAAGAGGATCGAACATCTCATCAGGAAGACCCACCATAAGATTTGAAGTATCTTCCTCGAGTTGAATAGTTGAACTGGTACTTGGAAGGACTTCAGAAATGGCTTGCTGAAGAAAACCTGCCCACCATCTGGCATCAACATCCTCGTTCGGATCCCCTTGCCAACCGGGAGGAATCGGGAAGGACTACTCCAATTTCTTACCAAGCGAAGGAAGACGGAATCGGAGCTGGGACTCGAGCTGAGCTTCCTTCATCTCTTCTTGACACAACCGAACACCTTCCCTGAAATAGGCTTCGGCCATGGGAGCAGCCTTGGAGAGGAAAAGCATGGAATTCCACAAGCGACTAAAGAGCCTCTCGCGAAACTCTTCAGCTATTAGCTCCATCTCCGAGCTTCGAGCGAATTGATGGAAGCCTTCTGTAATCCCAGCTCGGAATCCCTCTATCCTCGAATTTTCCGCGAGCTGATTCCGCGCACTCTCCTCCCGCTTTAAATCCTCCCGCAGCTTCCGAACCTCAGCTTCAACAGTCAAGAGCTGCTCTTGTTTTTCCGTGGCGAACTTCTCCTTCTCCAACAGCAAATCATCCCTTTTCGATACCTCCGACCGAGCCATTGCGAGTTCGACCTGGCACTGCTCCAATTCAGCGGACAACTTGTTCGTCTGGTCAGAATGGATCGCCAGGTCGCTCTCCAGCGCCTTTTTCTCCTCATCCTTCTCTTCCGCTACATGGCGGTATTCTAAAGCTTTGTCTCGGCGACGAAGAGCCCTCTTGCTTAACCCTTCAAAAAACTTCCTCGCGTTCGCCAGACGAGCAAGATTTAACCTTATATCTCTGGCCTCAGCATCCTCCTCAACCTCTGCCGTTTTCCCTTTCTGAACGACCACATCCCTCGAGACCTCCGAACTAACGGGGGGCGCCTCAGCTGTTTTCTGCTTCTTGTCCGCGGATTTACGCGAACTAGTAGGCCCCCTCTTCTTCCCTTGAAGAGAAGGCGTAGCCTTCGCCGCGTCTTCTGCGACCTCCTCGGTCAGATCGACATGATCAAACGAGGGAACAGTGGGCGTAGTCGAACTGAAAGGGGCTTCAGCAGTGGGCAGTGTGACCAGCGAAGCAGATTCTGATCTCTCGGGGAGAACGCCCTCTTGCATCACGTGATCAGTTGGGCCTGGAGTCCTTTTGGCTAGCTCGGCGAGGCGATTTTCTTCCGCCTGTTTGAAGGACGCAGCTAAGACAGTATTCACGCAACTCTGAGAAGGCGAATAGGGAGTCCTCTCCTCCTCAGGGACCTCATCGGCGAAGCTGAAAAATCGATTCATTTTCTTATCTGCAAAAAGGCGTGGGTAAGCCAATATGCACCCAAGCAGTTCGTATTAGCACGATAAATGACAGGAATTAAAAGATTGACCTAGATTAAATCGAGAAGGAACGTGGCTGTTCGGGTAGAACCCCCAGAATGCCAGCAACGATTCACAAGAACTTAGTTGGACCACGTCGAACCACCCTTTGTCAAAAATTTTATTCAAAACGGAGATTTGGTAATCAGGAGGAGGAGGAGGATCAGATTGGGTAGAAGTTTGGACCCAGGGAAGAGAATTCAAAGGTTGGTTCGCTGGTCCGCGAATGAAAAAATAATACCTCTCCCAGGAACTGACCTTTTCATCCCCGGGAGATAAAAAAGTAGCTCGCCTTTCCCCCTGCGAGGGCTCAAGTAAAAACGGAAAGGATTGGCGTTTTTCAAAACAAAGCAAGACCGAAATCGTTCGAAAGTAGGATCGACCCCCATCCATTTACATACCATATAAAATGATACAATATAACTTATTGAATTGGGATGTAATTGGTTCGGACATACGCCGAAACCCGAACCAATTTCTAAAAAGAAGGGATGAACAGGGGGAACTAATCCGAGGGAGACATGTTTAAGGAACCACGTCTGATGACCGATTGGAGCTCGATGGGGTCGGTCTTCTGGGCTAGGAATTGCCACAGAATAACCGCCCACCAAGAGTGAACTTAGTAAGGTTAGATGGGTCTGGGTGGTTTTTGTGGAAGAAAATACTGTATCTACGGTTTTTCTCCTTGAGTTTTTAGAAGCCTGTACCATTGAACTGGAGGTGGCCATTTGAAAAATAACGACAAAGGAAGAGGAGAAGATGGGTACCTGTAACAATCGAAGAAACCTAGAAATCGGAGACGAAAACTTGAAGAAGATAAGATACAGTGATTTGTGGCGTAAAGGTTTTTCAACCTAATGAAGGGCGTATTTATAGAGAGATTTTATCGGTTTTTGGGGGGAAAAGGTGAAAAGTCGCGCACTTCCAGCCGTTAGATGCGACGAAATCCAACGGTGGAAGACAAAAAGGCGCTGGACGGGAATCCAGTCGGGCCACGTGTCCCAAAGATGGGACAGAAGCGGCTGAAGAGACGTTTCGTCTTGGGAAGGCGCGCTAAGTGTTCGGCTAATAAGTTGTCGAACTCCGATATCGCGCTAAGTGTTCGGCTAATAAGTTGTCGAACTCCGATATTGCGTGAAGTGTTCGGCTAATAAGTTGTCGAACTCCGATATTGTGTGAAGTGTTCGGCTAATAAGTTGTCGAACTCCGATATTGCGTGTAAACACGCACTTCAAAGGGGGGGAGTACTTGATATGGTCGAACTAAGACGAACCGATTTCCTCTCTTAAAAGACCGAACCTAGTTGAACCAAGTCGAACCGAGTCCTTGTCTTAGAAGCCGAACTGAGACCAAAGTCAAGGCTGTTGAAGTATTGAGAAACAAGCTGTTCGGCCATCTTCTGATCGAACTAACGAAGCTCAAGCTAGTATGGGAAATACGATGATGTACTAACTTAGTTATAAGATACGAGGAAAAACTGGTATATGGCGAATCTAAGCGAACTTAGTTACAGCCCTATGATCGAACTAATGAAAAAGGAACTGATTTAGTTCGATGTCATAACAGCGAACTGATTAACATGGAGTGTGGCGGACAGACTTTGATCCTAACTAACCGCTATTTCAGTGGATCTGTTAGTCCGTATCCCATATTTTGTGGGATAAATCTCAACCAACTCATATCCCAGGGAGTCTATATATACTCTTGTTCTCATTCTTTATTTTTTCTTATGCACACTTATAATAAAAATACACACACGTACACTTGCAACAAAATATCCTCTTCCTTTTTTCTGACTTGAGCGTCGGAGTCCCATCGTCAGGAATCCCTCCCGGTGTTTGTTTTGCAGGTTTACAAGTCTGGAATTTCGAGTTTTTGGGTTGAAGAACCGGAGCTTTGGATCGGAGCAACATCAGACCCCCAAAATTTGACATATAACCACGTAACCCCATTCTCAAGGTAATAATAACACTTTTGCTCCCATAGTAGCAGTAGTAGTAATAATAATAATACATATGAAATTTCTGAAATAAGTTAGCTTTAATTAAATAATTAGATATGGTTTAAGACGAAAGAAACATGTTTGATTTTATATCAATTGGATAATATTAGTTTAACTAAGTGTATGATATACATTATATATTGAATGAGTTAAATTTTAAAACCTTTGTACCAATTCATATTCTTTGTGCAAATATAAACTAATTTCAAAGCCCATATGATATATATATATATATTACATCATTTAAAGATTTGATCGGAAAATTTTAAGCTATATCCGTAATCATAATTTCTTATTTTCCTCTAATGACTAACATCATCAATACATAGGGAATTGTCTTATAAACTTAGCAATTGCTCTAATAATAATACTTCATAAGCTATCCGATGGAATGAATACCTATACTATTTTTATCTCCTTGTTTAAAAATAAATAAATAAATAAAATAAAATAAACTTAGTTGGAGGGTAATTGATTAGGGGGAAAACCGATCCAATTACTTTTAAAATATGGGTTAATTGATTATATATTAATTTTGGAAGGTTAAGTGCCAAAAGCGTACAACTTTGGGCCATGAGGGGTAAAATGTCATTTTAATCATGATTTATCTGCAAATTTCCATATTCTTTCAAGATATTACATTACTCCACAATAAAAGAAGCATTAAATTCATCCTTAAAAAGAAGAAAGAAGCATTAAAGTTTAAGTTCTATACCAAATAAAATGACCTCAAGAAATTATTAATAAAATACAAGATGGTTTGCCTACCTACTATGAATATGTTACCACACTTTCTATAATTAAGTGAAATTAAATTAATCAGTATATTAGATATATAATACATTATCAATGATCATATTAAAAAATGTTCGTAATAGGTAAGTGAGCATGCAGATTTGAGAAAATATAATACACGTATTTTATTTATTTCTTCTTTTTCTCTATAATGTGTTTAAGATAGGTAGGTGAGTAAATCAAGAAAAATATAGTAGCTAAATTTTATGTTAATCTCCTTTTGTTTATATTTTAATTGTTTCTATTTAAATATATATTTACAAAAAACTAAAATATATTTATACGCGAATCTACAATTGGATTTAATAAATTTAACAAAAACAATAATAATAAACTCCTCATGTCTTTCATCTCCAATTGTTTTCAAATTTTCATAATCTTATGGTTGAAATTGAGTTTTATACCGAGTGCATTTCTTATTATTCATTCGTTTCACGTACGAAAATAAACTCAAGGATGATATTAGGAGAATTTAAGTCATTTAATCGAAATAGCTCTATAGAATTTATTTGATCAAATTGCAACATAATAATACTAATACTAATAATAATAATAATAATAATAATAAACATATATTCTATTTAATATTTATGTTTATTCTGTATGAATTTAATATATGGAACGGGTAAATTAGATTTCAGTTATGAGGTATATTCTTATGAGAAAGGAAAAAAAAATTGTTCTGAGATAATTACTAATAATTATTAAATATAAACTTCAATATTAAAAAATTTAGAGCTTTAATATACAGAGATGATATACTCCTATTATTTTTATTAGGGTTAAAATCCAAAAATAATGTAAAGTATACATTGTTTTGACAGGAAAAGTGATCAGAATATATGGATGTAGATTGCAAAGTGAAAATTTTATGAATTTTGGAGGAAAAAAGAATTTAGATTGGAAAGTGCATTTTTAATTTTAAAAAAAACCTTAATTAGAGGAGACATACATAAAATTAAATAGATTCAATCAAACTATTAGTTTTTTTTTTTACTTGAAATCGAGTTGGAAGTTGATATAAACTTGATTCATTAAACATTACAAGTTTACATATTCTTTGCCTTTGATAAGATGTAAAATTCAAAGTTCGAGCAACATCAGTAAAACAATTTTTTTTTTTAAGTAGATAAAAGAATGAAATTATTTTAATTTGTTAAAAATTGTTTCAAATTTAATTAAATTGATATTTAAATAGGTTAACCACAATTTCTAAGATTTTAAAACACTATTACTAAATTGCACGAATTTCTCTCATATTCCTAAACACGTTGATAGGATCGCGCATAGTATGTTACGACCAAAGTTACGACCAAACGTACAATTCAAATATATATGAATTTAAGAAAATCTTTTCAAATCGAATCTCATATTAGAAGATTTTTTCATAATTAATATTTCTAAATTTTTCCATGAAAAATAAAACAAGTTTCATGTGCTCGACTCAATTTAATTTATTTTTCAATATAATATAGTTATAATTTCTAAAAATTGGATTCATTTAATTTCTCAAATATCATGATTAACCTAACAACCCCCTCAAACCAAAAACATGGGGCATTTTAAGACAGTGAAAGTAAGATTACGAAAATACCCTTCCGCTTAATTCTCGCTTAGAATTTGAACTGCTGGTTACCGGCTTCGCCCGTAGCCGGTGACTCCGCCCTGATTATTTCCTATAAATACCCCTCAAAGCCTTCTCTCTTTCGCACTCTCTCCCTTTCTCTCTCTTACGCCGCTCTCTCTCATCGGCTATAGATACACGACTCTACATTCAAAAGCGTTAATATCTGTTACACAAAAAATTGGAATTACTATCATCAAATTTCGTGATATTATATATAATTTTTATATTATTATTTAATAATTATTTCTCTCTCTAGATTTGGTGTCCTTTTGAGGTAAATCTCTTCTCTCTGTGACTTTTTTTTTTTTTTTTTCTCTTTTCTCTCTCCTCTCAGCTGATAAATTTAGTTTGGATGGAAAGAGATTATTAATATGATTAGAGGGAAGGATTAATAATTTGAGTGGAAAATAGATCATTAAAGAATTCGTGAGTAATCAATTTGACTATTGAGATTGGCTAATCTTGTAGTGGAGCAATTTTCGATCTGAACTTGTGATTTTTGTGGATGTTAGATGATTAGCGATTGTGAATAATTCTATTGCTGGTAAATCAGTATTTTGTTTTTCTTTTTAATTCGGAATTTGATACTGTATGATGTTCACTCTAGGTTTTTATGCGTTATTGGTTATGAGGAGTGATGAATTTGATGTTGAGCTGTAGTTTATGAATTTGATTACGTTTGATTTGGTAGTAATGGGAGGCTGTGAGTCGACCATAAATCTTAAAAGTGGTGTACGTAGAGCTGATTTAATTTAATTTTTAAGGATTGCATCTTTTTTTGTTTTTTCACTTTTTATTTTTAATTTTTTTTTCCCCCAAAATTAAAGAATGTGGTTTGGATGAGATTCTTTGATCTCTAATTATGAATGAATGGGCTTTAAATATTTGTGGATCTATTGGTTTTGACTGTCACACTTTGGGTCCTTGGTTCAGGTGATGTATTGTTGAATTGTAAAGTTTCTCTTGCCAGAGAGACGATGTGGTTCCGTTCCTGCCATCTAGGCCGATTTTCCATTACTTTTTTGTATAGGAGTGTACTCATTTTTCTTGCTATTAAATCTTACAATTTGAATTGATTTATTTGTTAACTGTTTTGGAATCAATTTTTGGGAGATTCTTTATGTGATCTGTTGATTTAGTGAAAGGAGTTTACCATTTTGTTGTATCCTAGTAGAGCTGAATGTGTGTCTGAAATTAATGATTCTGATTTCTGTTTTCTGTGATCTGATTACTCTGCATGTGCATACATTCAGTAACAATGTATTATGTGATGCACATTTACAGTTGGATCCATAACACATCATGTAAAGACAGTAGACTAACTATGCAGACTATCACACACACATACATGCACACACACAAAGTCACACACATATAAATTCACCTTCCACTTCTTCCCAAGTGCATATCCACCTCAAACGCTATAGGTGGCTGCTGACATTCTCCCTTTTGTTGAAGGCAATGCTGCTATGAGGCTTCAGCATTTTGTTTTTCCTTTTTGTTTGTTTCTTTCTGCTCTTTTAACATTTTTTTATGCCAGTTTACAGATTACATGTTCATCTAGAGCGTAATTTTTGTTAAGTAAAATTCACACAACACCATATAGCAACTTTATGTAGTGGGTGAGAAAACCCTTCAGTTATGGTTTCTTGTAATTGGACAATTCACACATTTTTGTACATGTTCTATGGCCCCTCATTTGTGATATTTGTGAGTATTGCATTTGGCTCTTACACATTTTATTTTCTGGTTTTGATGCAGAAGGTGCTTTTTTTGTTTATATATTTGGCCACTCCAAAGGTCTGAATATTTCTGCTCATTGCCCCTTCGATTGGCATGTAATGTTCCTTTTCTACTAGAAATTTTATCCAAAAATATTACTAGCAAACATTATTGGACATATCTGTTTGCTTGTATGCAACTGCTTGCGAAATGGGCTCCAAAGGAAGGCTGCTATTTGATCTTAATGAACCACCTGCTGAAAATGAAGATGATAATGATGGTGTTGTTTGCTTCCAGCCTCAGAAGGTTATTCCTTCTTCAAGTACTGCAACAACCGACTTGTTTGTGGACTCTGCTGGTCCCCAAGGAATTGTAAATAACCATGCTTTCTCCCATGCTTCTTCTGTGTCTGGTTTCCAGCCTTTTGTTCGGTCTAAAGTTGTTCAAGCACCTGATACCTCTGCTGAAAAAAGGATTTCGGTGGACAAGGTTTCCAATTTTGCCTCACAATCCAAATCGAATAGTTTCCAAGATATGAATGATTCACCAAACATGCAATCTGATGCTATGGATGCTCAGGACATGGAGAAGGAAGAAGGGGAATGGTCTGAAGCGGAGGACGCAGTTGATGCTTACAGAAGAAGTGTTATTCCTGAAGACCCAAGTAGTGGCAGTAATACACAGGTGCCTGAGAAAGGCACGGTTGATACAGTGGAAATGAATGCCACATTTGGAGGTGTTGATAATATATCTTCTAATCCTGGTGATGTTAAGAATGAGAACGGTGACCCTCTATTAGGGCTCAATCCAGATACAAGTGATAAGAAAGGTGATACATCTGTGGATGGACAGGAAGATTCTGGTCCAGTGCCAAAACAAAGAGAAGTTAGAGGAATTGAAGCAAACCATGCATTAAAATATGCAAATAATCTTGGAAAGCGTCCTAAGCTTGACCAGCAAAAGGAAGCAATGCTAGGGAAAAAGCGCAACAGACAGACTATGTTTCTCAATTTAGAAGATGTCAAGCAAGCTGGTGCGTTGAAGTCTTCAACTCCTAGAAGGCAGATTCCTGCCCCTACAATAACCCGAACTCTAAAAGAATCCCGTCCCGCTCTGCCGTCTGCTGAACGTGTGGATAAGCAAACTCAGCCTGTAGTCAGGGATACTAAACAGCCTGATTTATTGAGTAATGAAGTTAATAGTTTTGTGGAGTCAAATGAGTGTAAAACTGAGAGTAATGGTGACAACAATTCTGGGCCTTTAGGACCACCTTTGAGGTTGAATAGCTCAACAGATCTTTCTTCAGAAGGACAAACACCATCTGTTCTCAGACAGAGTTCATGGAAGCTGCCCCCTGATACAAGGCAACTTAAGAACTCACAGTTCTCTGGTAGGAAACCAGCTATTAGCAGTCAGAGTTCAATGGATCCTAAATTAGCTGCAAAAAAACTACCTTCCAAGAAACAAATTATCCCAAGCAACCAGTATCAAGATACATCAGTGGAACGCCTTATTCGCGAGGTGACAAATGATAATTTTTGGCACAATCCAGGTATCTATGAATTTAAACTCGTAAATGAACTATTTTATGTCTGTTTGAGCTGTTATCTTTCTTTGGTTTACTTGATATACTTCCTGCTCAGCCGTACCTTATTTGCCTGAATGTTCAGTTTGTTGTTATTTCGTCAGAATTGAAAGTAATTTTTAATCTCTGAACTCTAAAAGAAACTGCTAGGTTATTTATGTGGCGATGTAATCAGAATAAGCTTGCATGTAGTCCATCCTTAGTTTATATTAGGAGCATCCTGCTAAAAGTGGTGCTACATCTTTCAATATGCTTGAGATTAGCAACACTTTCACTTGTATCAATTATTTCTTACTTGTTTCAGTCACTATAAGCTTTGTACTCCTTTTTTATGCTTCTGCTGTGATTTAAGCGCAGAGTGAACCTGATTGAGCATTATGTGCTTTCCTTGATGTTCTTTTGGTGTAAGTATAGAATGATTTTTTTTCCCTGTGGTGATCAGAGAATTGTGCATTTGGTTTGCACTTGCATTTATGGTTGCATTTGAACTTTTGTCTACTCCTTGCTTATGTTGAACTTTTTTTTTTCTTATTTAATTGCAATAGAAGTTCAATTACTGCGAAGTGTCCTCTTTGTCCTCCACTCTTCCAGTTGATTTCACTATCCTGTTAGCTTTGGAATCTTTTTTGTGGGGGAAAGGGAGACAATATAAACTAGAATACTTGGGTGTTCCAGGTTTGAACCCTAGTCAATCCATTTTGCATCTTTATAAAGATGGAGATACCACTTGAGCTACAAGGCTCATGGGGATACCACTTGGATTCTTGGTTTAATGTTAAAAGCTCTTTCTTTCAATCTTTCCATTGCAGATTATCTTCTGAAGTATATATTTTTGTCTTTGCTGCATGTAATGTTTATGCAAGTGGATCTTTTGTGCTATTTACTTCCTTGACCGATGATCTATGTACCAAGTCATGGTCTGTTTTATCTAGTCTTTTTTTTTTTTTTTTCTTTACTTTCTTCTGTGGGTTGCATAGTGGAGGTTTGCATGCTGTTATCTGTTTGTTGCTGCTGATTGACTGAGTACTGCTTTTGACTACAAAATCGTACTGCTTCTTTCATATTGCTGACATGTCTGCTGACATATACCTCCCTGGTCTTTCTCTTGTTTATTTTTGCATTTATAAGTTGCTTGCACGATGTGGGTGCATTGGATTGTTCCATTTTGACTCTAAGAGAATTTTATTCAGTAAGCTGTGATAATTGTGTTTGAGACCCCATAAACAACAAAGGAACCTATGTCTCCATTTGGTATGTATCAACCATCTGGAAAGGTTCTGGAATAGAGGACTTATGTCACTGAGCTATAGTCATCCTTCTGTTTGGACTTAAGTTCCATACGTTGTAGTAATTTATGCTTATGTGGAACTTCTAAAATCATTTTTTATGTGGAATCAGCTATTATAGATCTGCATGAGTGTATATATGGAAAACTTTCTGTACCTTGTGTTTTCCATATTCATCTTTTTTCAACATTGAGTTTGATAGGAAACGGGCTTTGATTGTTTATACCCGGAGGCCCAAAAAGTAGAAAAAGGCCAGACGGTAGGCTAGTTTTTGTTAGTTGGATTATTTCTTTTATTTTTGTGAAGTAAGCCCATGGGCTGGTTGGTAGAAGTTTGTTAGGAGTAGATGTGATTAGTATTTAAATAACCTATCAGTTTAGGAGAAGATTAGCTTCAGAAATATTGGTTGTAATTCGGCTGCGGCTTGCACATATTGTGCATGGCAATATGTGGACTTATCTAATTATTGGTAGCTGTTTTTGATTTCTATTCCTTTACTCCATCAGAATTGCTTCCTTACTGTATCTATTTAGCGGTTTTGTGTTCCGAATTTTTCCCTATTTATAAGGATAATGAAGGACTTAGATTTTTGTCATTCTTTTTTTGACTTGTATCTAAATATTTCTATGAAACAGAGGAAGAGGAGCTCCAACGAGTTCCTGGGAGCTTTGACTCAGTTGAAGAGTATATCAGGGTATTTGAGCCTTTGCTTTTTGAAGAATGCCGGGCACAGCTTTATAGTACGTGGGAAGAGTCACAAGAAACAGTTTCAAATCATGTCAGAGTATGCGTTAAGAGTATCGAACGAAGGGAAAGGGGTATATTTTATCAAATAAACTTTCTTTTATACTAAATGTTGGCGTAATGTTTATATTTGGGTAAATTACAAAAAATACCCTTGAGGTTTGACCTATTTACAAAAAAAATCCTATTATGTGAAGAACAAAGAAATATGCCCTTGAAATTCTGCAAAAACTCCCTTGAGTTTTGTATTTTTCTTACAAATATTCCCTTTTTCTCTATAGTTGCAATTTGTCAAATAGAAGCTAATGTCAAGGTTGGCATGTGCAATTTTAAAACTAAATCTTTTTTTCTTTTTTTGGGTTTTTGTTTTGTAAATAGTTCCCTACCTTTGTGCCTTCATGTCTCAGTATTTAAATTGAAATGTGGAAGTTCTGCATGCCCAATGCTCCTATATGTTGTTCTTTATAGCTATTGAAATAATTTATTTGAGTTACAGCTGTCTGCTGTCTTGTTTCCTGAAAAATTGTAGTACTTGGTCCCAATATTCATGTTTTATGTCACTTTTATCTAATACCTTGAGCTTATTTGGAAACACAAAGTATTCATCCTCCTACAGAGACCTAGTACAAGTTCATGTTTCTGCCCAATCCCAGACTAATAGTCCTTTTTTTTTTTTAGGCCTTCAATGTAGTGGTGTAGCCTCTTCTAGATATTGTTGTCTTTCTCTTCACCATGATTTGAGTGTTTTACATGTTGGATCTTTGATTAAATATGATTTTCCTTCAAATTGCTGACATATGCTTCCTATCCTGTTATCTGTCAATCTTCTTCTGACTGCAGCCTGCATGTGATTTTATCTGTCTAGCTGCTTAATTGATTTACTTTTGGCTTATCCAGGATGGTTTGATGTGATTGTTATTCCACCACATGAACACAAATGGACATTCAAGGAGGGAGATGTTGCAGTTCTTTCATCCCCCAAGCCTGGAGCAGGTATATATCTGGAGTGTATGACCTTCCCCCCCCCCCCCCCCAAC
This sequence comes from Scutellaria galericulata, assembly GCA_946896805.1. NCBI lineage: Eukaryota > Viridiplantae > Streptophyta > Magnoliopsida > Lamiales > Lamiaceae > Scutellaria > Scutellaria galericulata. The sequence goes on from OX335793.1 coordinate 18,766,407, forward strand.
CCATTTTGTTCCCCCAATGCTTTTTTTTTTTTTTTCTCAAAATGAATATTAAATTTGACTTGTGAATTGTAAAATGGGAAGCCATATCTTTTAATGCTTTGAATGATGCAGTCCACCCTAGGAGGAATAGTTCCTCACATCTTGAAGATGAGGAGAAGCTGGAAGTTCATGGCCGTGTAGCTGGGACAGTGAGGAGACATATACCTATTGATACCCGAGAGCATACTGGAGCAATCCTTCACTTCTATGTTGGGGATTTATATGATTCGAGTAGGTGAGTCATATAGTCATTTTGCCTCTTGTCTACTTGGTTTGTGGAGTAATCACTTTATCGAGACTGCAAATTCTGGCTTGTGTACTTACTATGTGATTTGTTATTTATACTATAGCAAAATTGATGATGATCATATTCTGCGGAAGCTCCAACCAAGGGGTGTCTGGTACCTGACTCTGCTTGGTTCTTTGGCAACCACACAGCGAGAATATGTTGCTCTGCATGCATTTCGCCGTCTTAATCTACAGGTACCATTTGAAATCTGCTTTATGTGAATGATGACATGCATCACTTGGTACTTTTCAGCTTGACAATTGCTGATATCCTTTTACAGATGCAAAATGCTATTCTTCAGCCTAGCCCTGACCAATTCCCGAAATATGAAGAACAGCCACCTGCAATGCCTGATTGCTTCACTCCAAATTTTGTTGAACACCTGCGCAGAACATTTAACGGTCCCCAGCTAGCTGCAATTCAATGGGCTGCAATGCATACAGCTGCTGGAACATCGAATGGTGTGACGAAGAAGCAAGATCCATGGCCTTTTACTTTAGTTCAGGGGCCTCCTGGGACTGGTAAAACGCATACTGTCTGGGGAATGCTTAATGTTATCCATCTTGTCCAGTACCAGCACTACTATACTGCATTGCTAAAGAAACTAGCACCTGAAAGTTATAAGCAGGTTAATGAGAGCAACTCAGATAGTATAGCCTCTGGTTCCATTGATGAAGTTCTACAGAGCATGGATCAGAATCTATTTCGAACTCTTCCAAAACTATGCCCAAAGCCTAGGATGCTTGTCTGTGCTCCCTCAAATGCTGCAACTGATGAACTACTTTCACGTGTACTTGACCGTGGATTCATTGATGGCGAGATGAAAGTTTATCGACCTGATGTTGCTCGGGTTGGTGTAGATTCTCAGACTCGGGCTGCTCAGGCAGTTTCTGTGGAACGAAGAACGGAACAACTTTTGATGAAAAGTCGTGATGAAGTTCATGGATGGATGCACAGTTTGAAGATTCGTGAAAACCAATTAGCTCAGCAAATTGCTTGCCTTCAAAGAGAACTTAATGTTGCTGCTGTCACTGGTCGTGCACAAGGGTCTGTTGGTGTTGATCCAGATGTTCTTATGGCCAGAGATCAGAACCGAGACACTCTACTGCAAAACCTTGCGGCAGTAGTTGAGAGCAGAGACAAAACACTAGTTGAGATGTCCAGACTGCTCATTTTGGAAAGCAGATTTCGTGCTGGTAGCAACTTTAATTTGGAGGAAGCTCGTGCAAATCTGGAGGCAAGCTTTGCCAATGAAGCTGAAATTGTTTTCACTACTGTCTCAAGCAGTGGGCGCAAATTGTTTTCTCGTCTAACTCATGGCTTTGACATGGTTGTGATTGATGAAGCAGCACAGGCTAGTGAAGTAGCAATATTGCCTCCACTTTCTCTTGGTGCAGCTCGATGTGTTCTTGTGGGGGATCCTCAGCAGCTCCCTGCCACTGTCATCAGTAAGGCTGCTGGAACCTTGTTGTACAGCAGAAGTCTTTTTGAGAGGTTTCAGCAAGCAGGTTGTCCAACAATGCTTTTATCAGTGCAGTATAGAATGCATCCCCATATTAGGGATTTTCCTTCCAGACACTTTTACCAAGGACGCCTTACAGATAGTGAATGTGTTGCTAATCTTCCAGATGAAAAATATTACAAAGATCTTCTTTTGAGACCATATATCTTTTTTGATATCAGTCATGGCCGAGAATCTCATCGAGGGGGCTCGGTGTCATATCAGAATACACAAGAAGCACAGTTTTGTGTTCGTTTATATGAGCACCTTCAGAAAAATATAAAATCATTGGGGATTGGAAAAGTGACTGTTGGCATAATCACCCCATATAAGCTGCAACTGAAATGCCTTCAACGAGAGTTCAAGGATGTTATGAATTCAGATGAAGGAAAAGACATCTACATTAATACAGTGGATGCTTTCCAAGGCCAAGAACGTGATGTCATTATAATGTCTTGTGTGCGTGCATCGAGTCATGGAGTTGGATTTGTTGCAGACATTCGTCGCATGAATGTTGCTCTTACTCGAGCAAGAAGAGCACTTTGGGTAAGTTCCTTTTCTTTTAACGCATGTTCCAGATTATTGTTGTTAATCCCACCACTCATCTGATATTGGGTAAAAATGTTTATTGTTTGCTCTATAATGACTGACAGGTAATGGGCAATGCAAGTGCGCTGGTTCAGTCTGAGGATTGGGCAGCATTAATTGATGATGCCAAAGCACGAAACTGTTACTTGGACATGGATTCTCTGCCTAAAGACTTTATTCCTGAGCCTTCTTCTTATGGCACATTTTCTTCCAAGATGTCTAGTGCTAGGGGCTTGAGATCTGGACCAAGATATAGAACACATGATTCACAGGTGGAGTCCAGATCTGGCACACCATCAGAGGAGGATGAAAAGTCTAGTATATCTAAAATTCCAAGGAATGGAAGCTATCGGAGCTTAAGGCCAGTATCAGATAGTTTATTGGTTGATTTTGATCAATCTAACGATAAATCTCGAGATGCCTGGCAACATGGCATTCAAAAGAAGCAAAATGCTGCTGGGGTTTTAGGAAAACGAGATTTGTAGCAGTTGGTATGCTGATGTGAATCATCCTCTTTGCTATTCCATGCTTGGCCTCTTGCTTTGATTGTGGATGATAACGAGGGGGTTTTAATTTGAACTTGGGAGCTGTAAGTACCCTAGGGGAAGAAAGGAGTTTGACTGAATAGGTCCGGCTTGTGCACCAACTGTTTCATTTCTCGGGAAGATGGACTCCTAGCTCGGACAAATTTTGAGTGAATGAGCCCAAATTGTGAATCAGCTGTTGGATTTTGGTAAGATGGACTTAGAGCTCATAGTTTGGATGCCTCGAGATGTTTCTTGTGTGGGGATGGGTCGTGTTAAATCTGTTCCTTCTTGTTGGGAAATAGGTATGATTTCCTTGTACTGAGGTTCTAAATTTAGAATTGACTATGCATGGATCTTGACTTCACAAGTTAGCTGAATTATTTGAATTAACTTAGGATGGACTGCATATCAAGTCATACTACAAGACAATTTCGTGAGGTGGATTTCGTCCCAGAGAATCTTGATTTCCTTTTCCAATGGTTTTTGCTCTCTGTACTCTTATCCACAGTCCATGGAATATACGATTATGATGATGGAACTTACAATTCCTTGTGGTAGTACAATTATGGTAAGGGAATGGCCACTCAAATGCTGAAAGGTGGAGCGCTTTGGTGATTAAATTCATTAGCCCAGCGAATTATAATTTGTTGATACTCAAGCTTAGAATTTCTTAAATCCAGATAATGCAATCAAATCCGGGGAGGAGGACCAGTTGCCTGATATTTCGACTCCTATGGCAAATATCTAATGGATATCGAAGATATGAACCAGCTGGTTTTTTGCAGGTGTTGTATAGAATGTAGATGCACTAGGAATTCTTTTAAAAGTAGAAACAAATTCTAGTAAATTGACTTCATTACTTCTGCAGTGTTCTAAAATTAGAACATTTTAGTAATCAATTAATTTCTTCTAAATGCCTGAGACTCAGATTGTTTAGCACTTTCTCTTGGCCCTATTATGGAACTTATTCTTGCATTCATGTAAGCAACTATACGGTATTCTCTTACTTGATCTTATTCTTGCTCTCCACTCCCTGTTTAATTGCTAAGCGGCTGTGAAGATTTTCCTGCTTCTATTTTGATGGAAGCATGGAAAAACGAGAACTTGGAACAGTGTATCTCATGTGAAGTTAGAATGGCTGATTGATGACATCTTTGCTCCAAATACAGGTCGATTATCCGATCACTTGGCGATGAAAGTGTTCTGCTTTCTGGCTCTGTTCCATTTTCAACCTCCCTACTCTTCCAATGGCTGCCAGGTATTATTCTATGTTAATCATTGGAGGATCAAGTGATATTTATGCTTGTTACAAGTGCATATGTAATAATTCTGTACAGTAAGTGGATTCGTGTGGGTATAATAAGAAAAGTTTGGGACTGGGCGCTGTTCTAAAGGTCCATTAAAGTGCTAGGCATTCCAAATCGGCCTTTTGCCTAACTTGTCCATGCCTCGTTTAGGGTTCTAGTTGGCTTCTGCAGAAGAGTTGATTTGATATTTGATATTTTGTAGTATCATTCTGCTATTATCGTATCAGTATTATTCAAATCGATGTCTTGAAATTGCTAGAACATCAGTTGTTAGAAAGTTATTTCTCAAGTCAGAATAAATGTGGATTCATCATCAATATCTTGTAGTAGAGTCTCATTTTGCTATTTGATTTATGCTCATGTAAGAATCTCCCTTAACTGGAAACAATATTTCTGTCCTAATATTTGTTACAATCTCATGCCTTAAATGTTTGGCAAAAATCGTGGGACAAACTCGGAACAGTTAGATTCTTACTCAGTTCGAAGTCGAACCTCACAAATGCTTCTCTTGCAGAGATTCATCGTGAGTTGAATCAGTGTCTTCTACATTCGGAACAATGGACTTCTCTGCTTTTATATTAGACGGATCAGAATCAGAGTCTGAGTTTGCTGAATCTAATGGTGCAGTGGCTACAGGTGGTGGTGGTAGATTATGATCGGTTTTCCAAAAAGATGAGATCTTTTTGTCGTCCTCCCTCATCCTCTCAGCGTACTTGTTGATATCAAAATCTGCATTATCTTTTCCACCAAATGCAGACTCCACCACTTCCATGTCGAACAACTCGTCCATGATCTTTCTTGTATTCTGGTCGTCTGAGTATACGAACTTCACTTTGTTGGCTGTTTTAGTCTCTAAGAATGGCTTCGCCATCTGATATGGATGAGAAAAATCATTTATCATCTACACATGACTTCGTAAAAGACCAGAAAAGAAACATGATGCTTCGATTTTTATAGGTATATTGGTGATTTTCTATTATGATCCGTACCCATTTGATTATGATCCGTACCCATTTCAAATGGATCATGCGTTTGAAACGTGGACAAGATATACCCGAAATTCCATCCCTTGTACGTTAGAAATAACATAGGAGCAGTAGAATCATCGTACCTTCCAAAATGGCTCAAATATCTTGGGTGGATCATGTAAAATTGCGACACCAAGCCTTTCGGGGTAATGTTCTTGCAGCACATGGGCCGTTTCTTGGGTCACCTTGATAGAAATATGGGACAAATTGAAACCATGAAAATCGATCAACCATACCATCTGCTCTTGGTCCGGAGGAAGATGCAGAATTGCATTCTCCATGCAATAGACCAAATACTTAATTTGCCCTTTTATCAATTTTGTATTCTGCATAGGCATACAAACTATCTCAGTCGTGCGCAAATCATACGATTAAGAGCTAACAATTTCAACAACAAAGAAGATATTCTACTTGTTTGGATAACTGTGACTCATAGAAATCAGCTATATATAGTACTAATGTATACTTTAGATGTTCTTGTCCTTCAATGTAATAAATCGAGGTGATCAAACTCACAAATTAGTGAATTACCAATCATAATTTCATGAGAATATCAAATCTAGCTTCAGATATAACCTGGCATCGAGGTCTCATGACGAGAACTGGCCTCCCGTTCTTATCTTTGTAACTTGATCGATAAATCTTACCCGTTTCTGCTTCCAATGCAACATCTTCCTACATTCCAAATGAAGATAAATGAACAGGTAAGATAGTGAATCATGAATCCTCCCAACGGTACCAAACTCATGCAAAACCTCAAATAAACCGGTATAGTTGATGAAATCATACAAAGAAAGGTTCCATCTTTCAACAAGTAAACAAGTAGCCAAGTCAACCAAACACACCTTGAGAACGATAAAAGCATGGATCAAAAGAATAAAGTTGATTTACCCAATGTATCTCTTCCGGCTTGAACTCAAGCCTCCACTTTAACGAAGCTTTAAGCATTTTAACAGCCTTCTTCACATTCCAGTTTCGTGCTCTCAAGTATCTTGAAATACAATCATCCGAACAATAAAGTGCTAATTTTCCCGATTGCGGCCCAATCAACCTTCTCACCTCGTTAATCTTGATAAAAACACACGTGTTATCATCATAGCAATTCACATGCATCAACATACGTTTCTAAATCATCGTATTTAAAATACCTTTTCCTTTTGTACTTGTGGAGATAAGGAATCCTCACATCCATCTAGAGTGGGCTTATTCAAAGCAACATTCATAATTCTCAATGCTTCTTTCTTGAAGGAATTGAATCACCTCTACAATCAATGAAAAAATATATCACTACTAAACTTCTTGATATAGAGAAGGTAGTTTCTACATAAAACATGCTATAAATGCTCAAGTAAACAACATCGTGTGGCTATCAATCATCTAACAATGCACATATAGAAATTAGGCGTGCTAAAGCCGTAGCATACCATAGACAGATAAGCTGCCTAAATTTTATATATTTTCTTGCATCATCCATAGGGCCTATCCAGGCCCCCACAGACTGGTTTATTAAGAACTCACTAATTAGGTTTTGCAATAAATAAGATTGTTATGTGGCACAACTGCACACTTGACTAACTGCAGACAATGCATAATTTTAACTCACAATAATAGCAGGTAACCAATTTTTTACAACTTTCTGAAGACAATCAATTTATTACAATGCAGATTGCGTCCAAAATATGAAGTTTAAGCCCCCACCACAGTTCAATCTTAGACTCTAAGGCCTCGTTTGGTTTGACTAGTTAGGTTAGATTGGACTATTTAATCCAATTTAATGATTAAAGTCTGGTATAAAACACCACAAATGAGTGATAAGTTATTAACCCAAAAAGGGTTCAATTTCATATTCTCCTCATCTTTTCTTCTGTTTTTTTCCCTTCATTCAGTCACTCAATCCAAACAAAATAAGACAACTTATCCAAAGATGTTAGTATTCAATTTGTGATTTAAACATTGAATCTATCCTCTCAATCCCATCTAAGAAATCAGACAAGGCTTTATGGATTATTTTAGGTGCAAAACCAACATATATGAAATAACACATAATCAAGTCTATATTGATAATCACCCAGGAATATTATCCTCATTCTTGCAGTATTACTGAAAATTTGCTAAAATCGCTGCAAGTTTGTCTAAATGCTTCTTTCTATAAGACAAAGTAAAATGTACTCTGTAATAATATTGAAGAAAATTACTTAAAATGAAAGATAGGGTCAAGATGGAAAAACAAGAAAAAAGAAGGCAAGAAATTAACTGTTAATTTTTTGTGTTAAAGATATAGAACTTTAATCCAAAGTTAGAATTCAACACCAAAAACTTTCAGCTTTAACAACTAATGAAAAATCCCCAGGCAATAACAAATTAAAAAAATAACTTTCTCCCAGATTAAAATAGAGAAATCAGCTCAAATGATTTGTCACTATCACCAAATTCAACAAAAGAGAAGCAAATTGAGAGGTCCCTTTACACAGAACAGACAAATATTTATGAGAGAGAGACAGAGAGAGAGAGAGAGCCCACCAGGATGAAGCACGATCAAAGATTGGAAGGGGGTAAAGTAATTAAGAAGTTGAAATATTTGAAGAAGAAGAAGACGAAGAAAGCTGTAAATGGAGTTTGCTTTAGCTAAAAGAATGGATTAAGAGTAGATTAATGGATGTTAATCTTGATTTTAGATAGATTGGTCAACGGGAAAAAGACAAAGAAAGGGTCAGAAGGGTCTGCAGCATTGTTGTTGACGATTTTAAATTTGGTGAGAAAATAAATTTTCTGCAAATGCTGACGTAATACTTGCGTAATGGACAACGATTTTAATACATTCCAAATTAAGAGCACACATGGAAAATTGAAACCCAATTGGAAATGAGAAATTGTTTCAGAAGAAATATAACACAACATTAGTGTTAAAAGTGTTGGTTATTATAATTTGGAAAACGGTCTTCAACGATCGTGTGTCTGTGTATGTGAATTTTTTTTTGCATTGAATTAAATTAATGCAAATAGTTTTATCCATATTTAAATTTTATTAGTTTGTTTTAACTATAAAAGTTTTTAATTGATTTGAGAAAATAGAAAAGCACCTTTTCTGAAAATACAAGAGCGGCTTTACAGTGTACTGAATTTAAAGTTCCAACCACATCATATGTATTGACAATATGAAAATGAGAAATAAAATATAATTTGCAATATATCTTTCATTAAAGACATAATAAACGGGTTAATTGCGCGAAACCCCCTTGTGGTTTCAAAATTCTGCATAAAATCCCCCCGTGGTTTAGAAAATGCGCGAAACTCCCTTGTGCTTTTCTAAATGTAGCTGACGCTCCCATTTTTCTAAAGAAAGTTAACGGTGTTAATTTTTCAATCATATTTCCCGTTATACCCTTCATACATAGAGTTGGATGTTGATTTTTTTTATCCAAACAACACAGTTGAGTTAGAGAGAGAGAGAGAGCGCATAAGTAAAACAAGGGTTTTCTGCCAAAATTTGATTCAAAAAATCCATACAAAATGTTAGAACCAATCGATTTCTCTGAGAAATTTATTTGAAGTGGATGATTAAAGAAGTAAACAAAGTAAAATTTGCTGCTAATCGTGATTTCTGGTAGAAAGAGTTACGGGTACAAGGTATGTTTCAATTTCACTCAATTTTTTTTTGTGTTTTACAAATTTGGTGGGTTGATCTAAGAATGTGAAGTTTTCAGAAGAAAAAAAAAAGAATGAAAGAAGTAGAAAGATTTGAGGTTCTTATAGCTATGTTCTAGGGTTTAATTTAATTTATTAGGTTGATTTATATTCTCTCTGTCTCCTAAGTTGTTTGGTATAGAATTTTTATTCTCTGTTTTCATATTTATACTTGAGGATTTATAATCTATATTTGTATTTTATTATTTTGGTCCCCACATTCTCTGGTTTCATATTTATACTTGATGATTTATAATCTCTTTATCTCTCTGGTAGTTGTATTTTATTCTTTTGGTCCCCACATTCATTATTATTTTTATTAATTTATTGTTATAGGATAATGGAAGCTGTGATGTTTGATGTCTATGTGGGTGGTGAAATCGTGTGGGGACTCCCAAAACTTAAATATTTTGGAGGATGGAGAATGGCTATCCCGCATAATGATAGAGATAAATTATGTTATCTAGATCTACTAGATATGTATTCAAAAGCTAATGGTAGAGCAGCTTCAGTTACTGTGTATAGTTGCAAGCCTGGGGTGATTTCAGATAAGATTCTAATCAAAACAGATTTAGATTTGCTAAGATTGGTGAGAGAATATGATGGGCAATTGGTCATTCCATTATATTTTGAGGATAATCCAGCACCATTGATTGTAGATGATCATGGTCATACTTCTGTTTTGAGAGATATTGGGCTTTTGGAATATGTTGGAGGGGATGTGGAAATTGAGCCGAATGAAAAATTATGTGAGGAAAACGAATGTGAAAATTTGGATGAGGAATTTGATAAGGAAGAAATCAATGAAGATATACATAGAAGTGATGAGAGAATGAATGATGATATACTTGGTATGGATGAGGATGGATCAAATATGGTTGATTTAAGTAATCACATGGATGAGGATATGCTTGGAACAAGTACAGAAATAAATATGACTGGTTTTGGTGAGCAGATAGATGAAGATATGACTGGTATTGGTGAGCAGATAGATGAAAATATGACTGGGAGTGGTGAGCAATTTGGGATGGGTGAGGCCGGAGTAAATAACGCTGATATTGGTGAGCAAATGGATGTTGGAGTAGATGGGGTCGAAACTAGTTGTACTGATAGTGATGATTCCAACTACATACCTGATGAGGATAACTCAAATTCAGAAGAAGAATCTGAAAATCCTTCTTGGATGTTTGAGGATTTAGAAGGTCCAGATGATGATGATATATTTGTTGATAAAGCTGAGGATCATGGAAGAAATATTTATAAAATGGCACAAAGATTCATGAGGGAGAAAAAAAAACAAAGAGCAGAAGAAAGAATAAATGAAAAAGCAGCCAAATTAAGAGAGGATGAAGCTTGGTGTAGTGATGTTGAGTTAGATGATGGGGTTAAGTTACATGAGATTGATGAATGGGATGAGTCAACTGACATGGAGAATTTTGAGTTGTCAGTCGGGTTGAAATTCCCAAATAGAGAAAGATTTAGAGAAGTTCTGAAAGATTGGGCAGTGAGAAAGGGATTTGATTTAAAATATCCTAAATGTGAGAAAACTGTGATTACAGCCAAATGTAAGGGTGGATGTGATTGGGTTTTGAGAGCATCTACAGTACAGAAGAGCAACACTTTTCAGATAAAAAGCATGAAAGGGAGTCATACATGTGCTTACCGAACAGAGAATACACAGGCTGATTATAAGTATCTTGGAAGAAGAGTATTAGATGCAATAAGAGATAATCCCAATGAGAGCTTGGAAGGATTAAAAAATAAAATTAAGAGGGATTGTGGTGTGGAGTGTAGCATTTATAAAGTTTTCAGAGCAAAAAAGTATGCATTGTCTTTGCTAAGTGTGGATGTAGGGTTACAATATTCAAAATTGTATGATTATTGTCTGACTATTGAACATCACAATCCAGGGAGCTCTTTAGTTGTGAAGGTGAATGAAGAAGTGACTCCCCCAAAATTTAAGAGGATGTATGTATGTTTGGCTCCTATGAAAAATGCTTTCTTGAGTGGTTGCAGACCTATTATCGGGTTAGATGGATGTTTTTTGAAAGGATTACATGCAGGACAGTTGCTTTCAGCGGTAGGCAGAGATGGTAATGACAATATGCTTCCCATAGCCATTGCATATGTGGAGGTGGAGAAACAAGAAAGTTGGGAATGGTTTTTGGGATTGTTGTTCAAAGATATTGGGACACCATCTGATAGAGATTGGGCATTCATTTCAGATAGACAAAAAGGTTTAATTGAGGCTGTGAATGAGTTGGCCCCAAATTCTGAGCATAGATTCTGTGTAAAACACATGTACAACAACTTCAAGACAAAATTTGGAAGTTTGGAGTTGAAAAGATTATTCTGGAAGGCTGCCTCAACCTATTCTGCAAGTCAACATCATAGAATAATGAAAGAGATTAAAAGGTTGTCTCCAAAGAAAGGGGATGAACAAACTGCATATGAGTGGTTGTCTGATATCCCTTCTCAACATTGGGCAAGATGTTTCTTTCCAACAAATACAAAGTGTGATGTAATCGTGAATAATCTATCTGAGTCTTTTAACTCATACATACTGCCTTCAAGAGATCTACCTATAATAGATATGTTTGAGTGGATAAGGAAGAGGTGCATGACCAGACTTCAAGTCAAGAGGCCAGGGATGGAGAAATACAATGAAATTGTATGTCCAAACATAATAAAAAAGATAGAAGTTCAGAGAAAGATAAGCCGAAGTTGTTTTGCTGGGTGGGCTGGTGATGACAAATACGAAGTGATGCACAATCTTGACAATTACATTGTCCATTTAAAAGAGGGTCACTGTCTTTGTGGCATGTTTCAGTTGTGTGGTTTTCCATGCTGCCATGCAATTGCATGCATTAGCCTCCACAGGCTAGATGTGACAGAGTATGTGGATAATTATTTCAAGAAAGAAGTATATATGAGAGTTTATTCGCATATGATCAATCCAATACCAGGAATGCATGATTATAAAGAGTCTGGCAAATCACCAATTGCCCCTCCAGATTTTAGGATGAAAAGAGGTCGGCCTAAGAAGAAGAGAAGAGTTGATGGAAATGACAGAAATTCTCAAACAAAAGCATCGAGGAAAGGTTTAACCACAACATGTGGCAAATGTGGCAAGTTAGGCCACAATAAAAGGACTTGCAACAATTCTCAGGTTTCGACTTCTTTCCAATTTTATATTTGTCTTAAAATTACTTTTATTGATATCAATAAATGAATTTAATAATATGTCGATAAATAAATTTTATAATATATGTTTATTAATAATGAATTCTAAGTTATAGATTTTCTCCCATTTTATATTTTCCTTACATTACTTGATATCGATAGTTAAATTTTTATATTCTCCAATATGTCGATAAATAAATTTTATAATATGTGTTTATTACTGGATATCCTTAGATTTTCTAAGTTATATGTGTTTAGTAATAATATCCTCACATTATTTTTCTTAATATCCAATTTTATATTTTCCTCACATTATTTTTCTTAATATCGACAAATGAATTTAATAGTATATCGATAAATTTAATAATATATGTATTTAATAATAATGAATTTTAAGGTGTTTACTATTTTTAATATTGACAAATAATATTTTTATTTTTTGTTAGTTGCCTTCTGAAGAACAGCATGGTGAACAAAATCATGAACAAGGTCAATCATCAAAGCATTGTGAACAAAATCATGAACAAGGTCAATCATCAAGGCAAGGGAAAGAAAGAGAACAAGTAAGTATGAATATCATTAAGTTCTCTTATTCTATGTTAACTTTTTTCTTAATTTACATTCTAATTGAATGACATTTAAACAAGGTGTTTGCTGACCCTACTGAACCGGCAATCCCCACTGAACCTACACAAGAAGAAATGTTTGACTATGATGTGCAACAAAATTTTGGTTGGGTGTTTAATTATGACAAGGTAAGTATGTATACTAAAATCTTGATTGAGTATATAATTATGATAAGGTATGTATCCTTAATATCTTGATTTATGTAGATGCCTCAATCACAGTCTCAAATATCAGATGCTGGGAATCCTTCTATTGGGGTTGCAAAGGCAAAAACTTCAAGAAAGCAAGCACAACCCAAAAGAAGAACAAAACAAACGGTGAGTTCTCAATCAAATTCAAGTGCACCCAAATTCAAGAAAAAAAATTGAAGTAGGTAATTTCTTGAGATGAAACTGTGTTTTGGTTTTTGAATCTTTTTTTTGCATGTTGGTGGTACGAGGATACTAAATATGTAGAATTACATTAGTTATTTTGTGTTGGTGGTACCAACATTTAATCTTGTGGCTTCATGATTTGGGAAGAATTTTGTCCCCTGATCATGTAGAAGAAAGTGGTTAAGTTAGCAAGTTATTTTGTGTTGGTGGTACCAACAATTAATCTTGTGGATTCATGATTTGGGAAGAATTTTGTCCCCTGCTCATGTAGAAGAAAGTGGTTAAGTTAGCAATTTTTTGTTGGCTCATTCATCAGGTAAACTAAGAGCATGATAAACACAGTTTGATTGCAGTGAGAGCCATATTTTGTTGATATTATATTTTGTGCTTCTATTTTATTTACACAACATTTTGAATTATATGAACATTAAAATGAAGATAAAAATACCACATTCATTTGGTTCCAAAAGATATTTTAATTAAAGTAGCAAAATCCTATTTGAAAAATATCTATTTTAGGATTACAATAAGAAGGAGTATCAAGACAACAAAGCTAATTGTCTTGATGATTCCTTGATTTTTTTCAAATTTATCAATGCTCTCTGATAGTTTCTTGTAGTTGGCTACAAGCTCTTCAATTCTGGATTCTACAAGAGTGTTGGAGTCCACTTCATCCTCATGATCCACAGTTGACATTTGTACTTCATTTCTATCATTGACCCGGGCAATTGATGTTGGTTCTAGCCATCGAAAAAAATTACATTGACGAGTACGACAATTGCAAAATAGTTTGCCACGTGTATCTTTGTTCGGGCCAACGACTCTAATTGCAGCAAGTTGTCGGCAATTGCAATATGGAATTATATACCTCAAATCCAAACAATCATCATTTCTTGAAATTGATCTCTTAGAATTACTAGACATTTTACCTATAATATCAATAAAATAAATAATTAAATAAAATAAATAATTAAATAAAAAAGAACACTGTGAAAAAAAAGAAATGAAAAAAAATAAATAAAGAAAGAAACATACCTATTTGTGCAGAAAACAAGTTTGAAGGAAAGTTTTACAATTGTAAGAAGGTGCACAAAAGAATGAGCTTTTTATATAGGTAAGGAAGGGTACATATGTCATTTTACACCCTAAAAAGTGAAAAAAAACACAAAAAATCGCAAGAAAGGCGCGTGTACAACACTTTCGTTAACATTAACAGAGTTGGGGATTTCGGGCTACATTTAGAAAAGCACAAGGGAGTTTCGCGCATTTTCTAAACCACGAGGGGATTTTATGCAGAATTTTGAAAACACAAGGGGGTTTCGCGCAATTAACCCCATAATAAACTGATGCTACATGTTCCTATCCTTTTCTCTTAGGTTCCCCACTGCCCACTTCATCATCAGCTTGTGTACATCTGTAGGCATGTTCAATTTCTGTAGACAAACATCATCATAAAATCCTGTAGCTTGATGACATGGATGGCCAAGCCGTGGCTAGAGAACTCCGTAATTGGGAGTCGAGACCTTCATCATCTTTACCACACCTTTAGCATGACAACGAGTATGGCTATTCATTACGTTCTCTTTCTCTCTCTCTCTCTCCCTTGCATACTACACTCGATGCAACGGGTGCAGGATGGAGTATGCACCGCTGGAATTCTCAGCAACCTTGTGTTTTACTGTCGGTAGAAGAAAGCAAGATTAAGTTTGAGTGATAAACAACAATCATCTGGTCCTTGGGTAAAGGAAATAATGAAACCATGAACTATGTAAATCACTTTTCAGTCACGTGTTAAATTTTTTGTGTCTATCACGATCAGCTTTCGAGATAGTTTCAGTCCGAAGAAAATGGATGCATGCTTGTTTGATGAAGTTCTCACACCAGAGTGATATATTGTGAAAGAGATCAGAAGTACTATTCTTTAAACAAACATATTCGACGAGTTGTGGAAAGCAGCAAGTAGGGCAAAACTCTAGCAAAATTAAGTCGAAATCTAGAGCATGCAGTAAAAGGAAATCTTACCTCCAGATCATACCGAGACATGAATTTGACAAGCATGAATATCGAGTCCATTAGCTCCAACTCGAGCAGTGTTCCCACCAATTTCACCATAGCAGCTCGTCCCCACCTCATAAAAGGCACAAATTGTGGTGTCCAGGAAAATGGTGAACTTGGAACCAATTTGATGGAAGATGCCGTTGGTGAACAAGTTGGGTCCTTCCACTCAAACATCTTTTAACTTGAAACATGATCCAGGTCGATAACTCCATAGTTCACTAAAAACCTTTCATTATCTTCAACATTCATATCATAAGGTTAACCAGTGGAACGATGCTCTTATAGCCTATCAGGGGCACAGGTATACCCCACAACAATAAGCCAAGGAAAACAAAATGATGTTCTGCGCCATTGCAACAGCGGGCTACAAGTCACGCTTTTCCAAAACACCGGCTGGATTTTTCTTCTGAATTCCATGCCGCCAGGTTTCTCTAGATCTATCACTAGATTGATCAAAACTAGCCAATGAATTGTCTGGTGCAGGTCTCAATAACCTCTGACTTCCATTCCTAGAAATAGAAGATATATTAGACCTTTTGTCATCCTTCGACGGCATGACAGCTCTGTGCTCCACTTTCGAATCATTTGATCTATATCTTGGTCCAGATCTCGAACCCCTTGCACTAAACTTCATGGAAGAAAACGTCCCATAACTAGAGGGCTCGGGAATAAAGTCTTTAGGCAGAGAATCCATGTCTAAATAACAGTTTCGTGCTTTGGCGTCATCAATCAATGCAGCCCAATCATCAGACTGCACCAGTGCACTTGCATTCCCCATTACCTGACAATTTTGCCAAGGAAGATGAGTAGGAGGGTAACAACATTAAGATGAAACAGATATAAAGGAAAAGGAATCTTACCCAGAGAGCCCTCCTTGCTCGAGTAAGAGCAACATTCATCCTACGTATGTCTGAAACAAACCCAACTCCATGACTTGATGCACGGACACAAGACATTATAATTACATCACGTTCTTGTCCTTGGAATGCATCCACCGTATTGATATAGATGTCTTTTCCTTCATCTGTATTCAAGACATCCTTGAACTCCCGCTGGAGACATTTCAATTGCAGCTTGTATGGAGTGATGATCCCGACAGACACTTTCATGAGCCCCAATGATTTTGTGGTTTTCTGAAGGTGCTCATACAAACGAACACAAAACTGTGCTTCTTGTGTATTCTGATATGAAACCGAGCCCCCCCGATGAGATTCTCGGCCATGGCTGATATTGAAGAAGATATAAGGCCTCAAAAGCGGATCATTGTAATATTTCTCATCTTGAAGATTAGCAACACTCTCACTATCTGTAAGGCGTCCTTGGTAAAAGTGTCTGGAAGGAAAATCCCTAATATGGGGATGCATTCTATACTGCACGGATAAAAGCATAGTTGGACAAACTGCTTGCTGAAACCTCTCAAAAAGACTTCTGCTGTACAACAAGGTTCCGGCAGCCTTACTGATTACAGTGGCAGGGAGCTGCTGAGGATCCCCCACAAGAACACATCGAGCTGCACCAAGAGAAAGTGGAGTAAGTATTGCTACTTCACTAGCCTGTGCTGCTTCATCAATCACAACCATGTCAAAGCCATGAGACAGACGAGAGAACAACTTGCGCCCACTGCTTGAAACTGTAGTGAAAACAATTTCAGCTTCATTGGCAAAGCTTGCCTCCAGATTTGCACGAGCTTCCTCCAAATTAAAGTTGCAACCAGCTCGGAACCTGTTTTCCAAAATGAACAGCCGTGACATCTCAACTAGTGTTTTGTCTCTATTCTCAACTACTGCCGCAAGGTTTTGAAGTAAAGCATCTCGGTTTTGGTCTCTGGCCATGAGAACATCTGGGTCAACACCAACAGATCCTTGTGCACGACATGTGGCGGCAGTAACATTAAGTTCTCTTTGAACGGAAGCAATTTGCTGAGATAACTGAGATTCACGAATTCTCAAATTGCGCATCCAGCCATGAACTTCATCACGAGTCATGATCAGAAGCTGTTCAGTCCTTCGTTCAACAGACACTGCCTGAGCAGCTCGATTATGAGAATCCACACCAACTCGAGCAACATCAGGACGATAAACTCTCATCTCACCATCAATAAATCCACGGTCAAGAACACGTGCAAGCAGTTCGTCAGTTGCAGCATTTGAAGGAGCACAGACGAGCATCCTGGGCTTTGGACAAAGTTTTGGAAGAGTTCGAAAGAGATTCTGATCCATGCTTTGTAGAAGTTCTTCAATGGATCCAGAGGCCACACTATCCGAGTTGTTCTCATCAACCTGCTTATAGCTTTCAGGTGCCAGCTTCTTTAGCAACGCAGTATAGTAGTGCTGGTACTGGACAAGATGGATCACATTAAGCATCCCCCACACAGTGTGTGTTTTACCGGTTCCAGGGGGGCCCTGAACTAAAGTAAAAGGCCATGGATCTTGTTTTTTTGTCATGCCATTTGATGTACCAGCAGCAGTATGCATAGCAGCCCATTGAATTGCAGATAGCTGAGGCCCATTAAATGTCCTGCGCAGGTGTTCAACAAAGTTTGGAGTAAAGCAATCATGCATTGCAGGTGGCTGTTCTTCATATTTCGGGAATTGGTCAGGGCTTGGCTGAAGGATAGCATTTTGCATCTGTAAAAGGATATCAGCAATTGTCAAGATCAAAAGCACCAAGTCATGCATGTCATCATTCACATAAAGCAGATTTCAAATAGTACCTGTAAATTAAGACGGCGAAATGCATGCAGACCAACATATTCTCGCTGTGTGGTAGCCAGAGAACCAAGTAGAGTCAGGTACCAGAAATCCCCAGGATGGAGCTTTCGCAGAATATGATCATCATCAATCTTGCTATATGTTGTAAAATATGATAAAATCAGTGTTTGACCAAGAAAAGTACATATCCTTGACATGGTTTGCCAAAGCAGCCATATAGTATCATTAACAACAACACAGTATGACTCACCTGCTGGAGGAATCATATGAATCTCCAACATAAAAGTGAAGGATAGCGCCTGTATGTTCCCGGTTATCAATAGGCATATAACGCCTCACTGTACCTGTGATACGTCCATTAACTTCTGGTTTCTCCTCCCTAGAGTTGACTGCATCGCATCAATCAAGACAAGAAAATCAATGATTTCTCTTTGATAAAACCACAAGTGGATTAAAGATATACCATAATTTATTGAAGAAGATATGTAAACCTGCTCCAGGTTTGAGGAATGAAAGAACTGCTACATCCCCTTCCTTAAATGTCCATTTGTTGTCAAGTGGTGGCATTAGTATCACATTAAACCATCCTGAGAAAGCCAAAACACAAAAAAAGAGAAACAAAATTTAAAAGAAGAGGGTAGAGCAGAAGATAGACTGATGTGGCTACTATGATACTCATCAAGGTCATTGCAAGAAAGCTGGAAACATAAATCATGAGTATTATGTTTCATGAGTATTAATAATAATAACTTTGTGTTGCCAGAACACAATACAAAATGAAGAAACACCTCACACCATCAAATACCCTAGCGAACAACTAAAATGAGCCTTTTTAATTCAACTAAAGCAGACTACAAAATCAAGATAGAACAAACAAATACTTGTACTAGCAACCTGGGAATTATGGTTCGATTTAACAGACAACAGCAGAGTGCTGACTGATTTTACTAACTAGCATATCCTGTTAATGTCAAGAAAAACACACGGATTGCTGTAGCATCAAACTTCTTCATTTTGCTTAATTACTAAGATACCAAACACGGAGTCAAGGTCTAGTGCAGAGAAAGGTGAGGAATAGAATGTTACCTCTTTCACGACGTTCAATGCTTTTTACGCATACCCTAACATGGCTTGAAACTGTTTCTGAGGACTCCTCCCAGTTATTATGAAGCTGTGCTCTGCATTCTTCAAAGAGCAAAGGCTCAAATACCCTAATATACTCTTCTACTGAATCAAAACAACCAGGGACACGTTCAAGCTCCTCTTCCACTGTTTTGCAGAAACATAGATACATACATGAGCAAACATATATAATTGAGCTGTAAGAAGCCATTATCATTCTTAATAAAAAGACTTGTTATTCTTGTGAAACATGTGAACACAAAGATATAAACTGAATAAATGTTTTTGACTCCAAGATACGAAATATACTGCAGCTTAGGTCTTCATTAAATATTTCTGTGACAGCTATTTTAGTTTTCTGGGAAGTTCATGCAAATAAAAAAAAGGTTGTGACCAAATTTAATTTAGTAGTTCATCAAAAAACATTTATTACACTGAAATTAGCAGACTAAAAGGTTAAAATTTCAGACATGTAGACCAAATTTAAGTAGAAAAAATTTCAATTGCAAAAACTTTTGACACAGTAAACACTCAGTATTAAATCATCAATAGACGCAATGAAACCTCTATTATACAACCCTCATAAAATTGCAAAAATAAGGGAATTACATAAGACAAATAATAAATCAATGCAAAGAGATTGAAATACACAATGGAACAGAACCAGATAACCAACAGAAAATGGCAAATCAGACACTGAGTTTTCTGGCTGCCACAAGGAAAAACACAATCATTTATCAGTCCATATTCCACCAAAGCATAAAATAAAGCATGGAATGTCAACAGGTTCATGCAACTAAGCTGCAACTAACTGCTGCAACTAATAAGAGATAAAGAGAAATACAGGTGGATTCGAAATTGACCATTCGAAGCATACAGATAATCAGAAATCAATATTGATCATCAGAAGCGTATATTTGGGAAACCTTTGTCCATGTTCAAAAAATGTAGGACAGCAGAATTTAGAAGGCTGCATTTGATGTTATAAGGAGATGAGAATCAAAAATTATTTCCAATAAAATGCACACATCAGTAACTGACTCTTGCTCACTCCCATCACTAAGCAAACAGTCCTCTGACTAAATGTCAACTGTTACAGAATTGGAAAAGAGTTTCATTATCTCTGTCAATTTTGACAAGAAGCAGCAAAACTTAATTTTAAAATCAGAAGAAAAAAAAAAACAAGAAAAACACAAATAACCACTAAAATAGACATAAGATGGTAGTGTATGAGTGTCAAATACTTAAATACCTGGGTGATGCCAAAACTTCTCATTTGTCACCTCACGTAAGAGGCGTTCCACGGATGAATCTTGATATTGGTTAACAAAAGTTTGCTTCCCGGAAGGTAGTTTTTTTGAAGCTAATTTAGGATCAGTAGAACCATAACTGCTAACAGCCGGTTTCCTGCCAGAGAACTGATTGAGTTGCTTATCAGGAGGATGCTTCCAAGAACTCTGTCGTGTAACAGGTGGTATCCGTCCTTCTGAGGAAAGATCTGTTGAGCTATCAAATCTTCTAGGAGACTCAAAAGTCCCAGACCTATTTTCACAATTACTTGCAGATTTACAATCATTCAGCTCCAGAAAACTTTTGCCTTCATGGCTAGATAGATCACCTTGTTTTGTGTCCCTGATTATAGACTGAGAATACTTATCCGCATGATCAGCAGATGGCAGAGCATGATGAGCTTCTTTCACTGTCCGGGTCATAGTTGGTGCAGGTATCTGCTTTCTAGGAGTTGGAGTTTTCAAAGAACCAACTTGTTTAACATCTTCTAAATTGAGAAACATGATCTGTCTGCCACGCTTCTTCCCAAGCATCACTTCCTTTTGCTGATCAAGCTTAGGGCGTTTCCCAAGATTATTTGCGCACTTCAATGCATGAATTGCTTCAACTCCTCTAGTTCCTCTTTCTTTACTCTCTGGACCAGAATCTTCTTGACCATCTGTTGATCTATCACCTTTCTTATCATTTGTTTCAGGATTCAGCACCGGTAGAGGTTTTGTACTCTCATTCTTCACATTACCAGCATTAAAGGATATATTTTCCACCCCCACTACAGAGGCATTACTTTGCATCTCACCAATGGTGCCTTTCTCCTGCACTTGTTTGTCACTTCCACATGAGTCCTCATGAATAACACTTCTGTGAGCATCAACAGGTACCTCTGCTTCAGACCATTCACCCTCTTCTTTTTCAGTAGCCTGAGCATTGATGGGACCTGTTTTAAGATTTTGAGAAGCCTTCCCATCCTGACCATTAATCAATTTGGATGATGAGGCAAAGCTGGAATGAATTTCTAAAGAACTTCTGTTTTCAGCAGAAATGTCAGATCCCCGGACAACTTTAGGCCGAATAAAAGGCATGAAACCAGAAACAGAAGATGAGTAGGAGAAAGCACGGTGGTTTACTACCCGTTGGGAACCTGATGATGCCACAAACAAGTCAGCTTTTGTAATACTTGAAGATGGAATGGCCCTTGGAGGCTGGAAGCAGAAAACACCATCATTATCAACTTCATTTTCAATAGGGGATTCATTAAGATCAAATAGCAGTCTTCCTTTCAACCCCATTTCACAAATAGTGGCATACAATCAAACAAATATGTCCAAAAATGCCTGCTTCTAATTGTATTAAGAATTTTTAGCAGAAAAGGATCATAACATACCAAACAAAGAGGCATTCAGCATAAATGCAAAGACCTTGGAAGTGTTCAAATAAACAATACAAACACCTTCTACATCAAATTTTAAAAAAAGGAAATATGTAAGAATGCATGTCCATAAATATAAAAAAAGAGAGGCCGGAGAATATTAAAAGTATCAAAGACAGCTCAAACTTTTTCAATCATATACCAGAAAGAATGGACTCTTTCATTCCACTAAATTACTGCAGTACAACCTTAATAATGACTCATCAAGTAAAAACTAAATTAACATAAAACAAGGATTTATGAAACTGGAAAAAAGCAGCATGGCATTTTATCCAGAGCAAGAGAGAACACTAGCAGCCACCTAATCCACCAGACAGGCACATGGAAAAGAGAAGGATGCGATGACTTCTCGTTTTCTAATCGATGGCCTTACCCATTTGCTATGATGCTGTGCTGGTGATGTGTCAGTCTATACCCAACTATAAATGGGCATAGGATAATGGAACAAAGTGGAGTATGCATCCATGCTTTTGTTGTGTGCATGTGTAAACCCCATAAAAATAGATCAAAGAATCAGTTTGATACTAGAAATCCAACAGCAAGCTGTACACAGATGGAGTCATAAACTTTTTATGATACATCATCCTCTCTGGGCAGTATAGTTACCTAATTCTTATTTTGGTATTTCATAACCAACATTACTTTTCTATGAGGACTATGAATTACTAGAAGTTGCCTCTCCTCTCCAACAGTTTGTCCGCCCAGAATTTATGATCTATCATATGCTTTTCATATATTTGTGTTTATTTTGTTAATTTATTATGTCAAGAAAACTCTTTTTTCTTAAAGTAATATTAAAACTATATTATTTCAGATTCCTGTAATATTGACCCAAATTATCTTTTCAACTGTATCACGGGGCCAAAAGTGTACACCAACCAGGCCTGCCCCCTTCATATCGTGTACCAGCAAAAGTGCCATTGCATACCCATCCCACGACCCTAATCATACCACGATCCAAGCAACTATCCTCGAAAGCCACAAATAGTAAAAATCTTGTAACTGAATAGTCATCTGAAGAGTCTCTAAAATGAGCTCCTAAATAGAAGTAAATAAAATCAACATACAGAAAGATTATTAGATCTTAAATTGTGCGCGACATGAAGTGAAACTCACACATTACTTTTATGAACCAGGGCCAAAATAAAAGATTGCATTCAAGAATAAACGATCTTAAATTATATGCCACATCATTCAGAGTCGACCAGAGAATCTCTAGACTACCAATTTCTTCGATTTGCCAAAACCTTTTCTCTATTAACATTTACGGATCAAGGCACTTGACCAAAATAAATAAATAAAGAACTTCACAATCCTAAGTTTTTTTAGCTCTAGCAACACATAACATTTTTTACCACTCTGTAAATATAGTTGGCACCATCTAGAGACTCATTTCTACCAGCCATAACCCCGGATATACCAATACAATGCCTAAGATAAAGCCAAACAGAAACTCTTCAAACCAGTGAGTCAACACGCTAACAACACCAACTCAGAGAATCAGCCGAAGAATACATATAGTCCACCAACAACCAACCTTCATCTCAATAGATAATTAATTACTCATTACCAGATACAATTTAAACTAAGAGATTCCGTCCAACTGCAGAACCAATGATTTCAAATACAAACACGTGTAAGATAAAAGTCATTCACAAATAACAGAACCAAATCATAGGTTTTTTTAGCAGTCTGTAAATACAGTTAGTGCCAATCCTAGCCTCTCATTACCCAAATATAAACCTGCATATACCACCAATACAATGCATGAGAAGCAAAACACAATCTCTCCAGATCAGCACACTCGAAGTCAAACCAACACAAACTCAGAAAATTAATCAGCCTAAGAATCCGACAACCGACATATTTAATTCGTTATTCCACATTACCAAACACAAACTAAACCAAGAGTGGCAATCTTATCACAGTAACAAGAATCCCAAATACAAACAAATACAATAAAAAATCCATTTATTCAACAACGGAATCATTCACAATCAATAGTTCAAGCAAACTCTACAAAATTCAGAGTCCAGATCGAAAACAGTTCCACCAAAAGCGCAGACCAATCTCATAATTCAATTTTACTACTCATTAATTCATTTTTACGATTAAATCCGACCAAAATTAAAAGTCATTTTTCCCCATTCAAACCGATTCAGTATTTTGCTAAATTAACTCTTAAGAGAGAGATGGAATCACAAAGGCGGGGAAGATTTTACCTCAATGGACACCAACTCTAGAGAGAGGTAAAATTGTTCAAACAAATAAACATATAAATAGCAGTATCAGATTTCTTGTATATATATATACGTATGTATATTAGTGCAGTTGTATGTATAGCTGTATGTATATTCTACATGCGTCGGAGAGAGAATGCGAATGGGGGAAGGCTTCAGGTGTATTTATAGGAAACGAAGGGCCCTAATCAGCGATAAAGGGCGTTATGGTAATTTAATCAATTGTCCTCGAATACCCTTGGTTTTTTTTTTTCCGGTCGATGATGGTTTGGGGTAAAATGGAAATTCACAATGTACTGATTTTGCTGATCTGTAGTGGTTGTTTTGACCGTGTTGGATTCCTCGATTAACCAAAACCATTAATAGCCGTAGATTCCTAGTCGATCTCCTAAACCTAATATAAAATTATACTTTTAATTAATTATGATTTTTTTTTTTGAAGAGAATTATGATTATTATTGAAATTTGAATAATCTATTTCTATTCAAAACTATTAATGGAAACTTATTTGAATTCGGTTTGATAAATTACAATAAATGAATTAGAATATATTTGTATGTTTAATAAATTTTGAAACTCAACTCAAACTCAAGTTCTATGAATTAAAAGTAAGTAAAATAAAATAATTTAGACTATTCAAGTTCTATTCATATTGGATTTAATTATACTTTGTCAAACAATATTGTTTAAAGTTGGGAAACATTTTAAATATGATTTAATGGTGTTGAGGTGTGTCGTTTTATTTATTATACTTTGATTAACAAACACGTGAAATGTATTAATTAAATGAAATTTATAAAATTAAATAGGTGGTAGAGAATCCGGTATGGTAGATTTTGGTCACATAATAAAGATGTTTATAATATAATTGTCTTTTAAGGGATGTGCTAGTAAATATAAGTTTTAATCATTCCCAATTATATATTCTTCTTCTTTTTCCTTGTGGGTAGAATTTATTGATTTTAATATGACATATTACAACCATAAATTCAAGGTGATGTGAAAATTATAAAATTAAATTACAAAATACAGAAAAATATTTTCAGTATCTTATATGTGTTCTTTGTGGGGGAAAAAAAGCATGAACACATCATACATAATCACCCTTTCGAAAGCTCACTATATCCCAATCTTATAGATTTAGAAACTTACTACCAGTGCTCAAAAAAAAAAAAAAAAAAAAAAAAAAAAAACTTACTACCAAAACAAATGTAAAAGAAAATAAATTTAAATATATATATATATATATATATATATACACACACATTATTCATATATAACAAAATATAGAAATATAGATATATATGTCATTCATACATTACAAAATATATATATGTTATTCAGAGTTAATTAATATTCAATTTAATTTTTGAAATTTATATTATACTTTTAATGTAATACTTAAAAAAAAAAAAAAAACAATGCTAAAAACCAACCCATCCAAAATCACCCTTTCGAAACCATAGCTCACTATATCCCAATCTTATAAATTTAGGAACTTACTACCAAACCAAATGGAAAAGAAAAAAAAAACATATATATTATTCATATATAACAAAATATATATGTTATTCAGAGATAATTAATATTCAAATTAATTTGTGTAATACTTAAATTATTCATATATATATATGTTATTTAGAGTTAATTAATATTCAAATTAATTTTTGAAATATATATAATATTTAAAAAATAAGAATAATACGCTAGAAGGAGGGGTTGAACCTCCGACCTTGTGGTTAACAGCCACACGCTCTAACCAACTGAGCTATTCCAGCAATGTTAATTTATAGTATTTTTATTATTTATTTACTTTTTAATTATAGTAGTTCTTGTTTATTGTTGTCGACACTGAGATTTCTAATAATCTGGTGTTACTAGCATCATATATCAATTATATTTAATTTGAAAAAATTTGAATCAAATTATCGATTATCTATCGAAAAAGAATTCAAAAAAATTCA
Organism: Scutellaria galericulata; assembly: GCA_946896805.1. Classification (NCBI taxonomy): domain Eukaryota; kingdom Viridiplantae; phylum Streptophyta; class Magnoliopsida; order Lamiales; family Lamiaceae; genus Scutellaria; species Scutellaria galericulata. The sequence continues at coordinate 18,792,365 of OX335793.1, forward strand.
CATAACTCAAAACAACATCATAATAATGCACATCACTCCCTCTTGTACTTTTAAGCTCAACAAATGATCATAATTCCACTCTAATGTAATTCTCATTGAAAAACGGATTCCCATATAATATATAAATATTCTAGTTTTCCATCCTATAATTAGGGGGAAATTTCGAATGTAACTAGAAATTAACAAATTAAATCATTCTAATGAGGTTGGGCCTAAGACTACCACTATGATCCCATGAAAATATATACACACATTTCATTGGGCCCAGCCATCAAAACAAGACTGTACGAAATTGCAATTTCCCTTTTTATCTTCTATCCACAAGGAAACTTGCCTTAGGTTTACAAATGCAGATTTTAGCTTTAGTGCCAAGTTGATAATAATTTTCAAGAAAAGTTTTAAATGATATCAGTTAAAGCGTTAAACGAAGAGTAAGATTTTATGATATGTGTTACACATATAATTTCATAAATCGAGTTAATTCATAACTCATAAAATAAAGATTATTTATAAAAATTAATTTTAGTTATATATAAGTATGTCGATCTCATAATAATAAATATGTGGGATCTAATTATATAAAGTTTTGGACTTATAATTTTAGATTTATCATAACAATTTAAAATAATTACTCAAATTATTCAAATATGTACTTCAGATTTATTTATTCTAACAAAATTCTAATCAAATGGTTGGTGAGTTATACATATCATATCCATAAATTGGTCAAACTATCAAATAGATCACAAAATTTATGAAAATTACAATTACTTATTTACTTATAAAAGGACTAAAAACTCGTACAATAATTTGAACGATTCATATGTGGATAATATAATTGACTTCATACATTCCTTATTAATAAAATACTTTATTATTATATTTTAAATTTAAAGATTTTGGATATTAAAATTTTGATTTTTGAGAATCTAATTATACTTGTACCTTTTGTACATTTAATTTATTTTTTAAATAATTCAAATGTAATTATGGAAAAGACAAAAAGGGCCCATATACTCGTGCCTCGATCGTGGGCCCCCCCTACGTGGGGTAATCATTTCTTCATTATTCATCCTGTGAACGTAATAGACGGCCAGGATTGATTTGTCGGAGTCTCCAACGGCTCTGTATTTCTTATCTTTCTTTTCCCTCCACTTTCACTCTGTACCTGCTTCTGTTCTTTCACTTTTTCTGAACAACAGTTTTACAAAAATTGAAGAACCAAGATTTACTCTTTGGTACGCGAATTCATGATCCAAACATTTCGATAATTTTTCGATAAAAACGAGCTTATTTAGCAAAAGCTGTCCAGGAATTCTGAGATGAAAAGGCAGCAGAAATTCACAGCTTTATTGAGCTTCTTAGCATGGTTTATTGTCCAATGTGTCGGTCAGGATTTGCCGTTTAGGGCGGCGAATTTGGGCGGATGGCTCGTGATTGAAGGTTGGATGACGCCGTCTCTCTTTGACGGCATTTCCAATAAAGATCTGCTGGTCTCTCTCTTTCTCTGTGAATGAATGCCTGTTGTTGATTAATTTTCAATCTGATGAAATGAATTGCGTTCTTTTATTGTTTGATAATTGATAAGCTAATGGGTAATTGCAAAATCTTTTGAGTTGTGTGATTGATTTGTGCTGTGATTACTGAATGCTTCAATCTCCATTTACCCCAAAATTGAAGCATTTACATATAAATGAGATGGTATTTGGAGAACAAGATCTTGATGCGAGGAAATGGAACCCTAATTTAGATTTAAATGATAGATTTGTACTAAGCTGCAAAGGTAGTAATAAGGATTTTGTAGAAGTGATTAAGCATGGGAGATAGATGGAATTTGGTGCCCTTTTAAGCATCAAACAAGTGTAAAAATAGCATCACGGTTCTCGTCTCATATGAGGTGAATAGCTTGTACCTTCCTAATTAACCTTGGAGATTCTGAGAAAAGAGTGACACGCAATTTGTAATCTATGTTTTTGTATATAGATAGATAAGGTTGATATGTATGACCTTAATCTTCATTGCATAATTTAATCTAGGAATTCCCTGTTGTTTCTTGATTTATAAACAAATTTGACAGTTCTTGATGTTTTCATTGGATCCTTTTCAACAATTCATCACGATGACTTCTTTATGACACTGCTAACAATTTTCTACTTAGAAGACCATAGTTCATCTGATCCTCCCACATGGAAGTACATTAGCATGTCTTAATTTTGATAAATCGAGTAAATATTGTGGCTTTCAGTTGAAATGGTTGTGAGGATTGTGTGATTAGTGACTTGAAGATTGAGTGATACATTAAGTCCATATGGATCCATGAAAAGAATGAAAATACACTAACTGTCGAATAATATCAGCCCTTTTGTGACATGATGTGGCTAAGTATGTCCATAGGAGCTCCATAAATCATACAAAGGGAAGCATCAAAGAATTCATTTGCTTTCTCTATGTACTGTATTTTTTGGTGAAAGAGTCTATTAGAGCTTTAAATAACCATTATCTAAACCACGAAAAAGCCCTTTTTCATTCTTTACATACAAAAATATGGGGTAACTTCAAGCTAAATAAAAAGTCTGTTTTCAATTCATTAGGATGGAACTCAAGTGCATTTGAAGTCTGTAAGGCTAAACAAATATCTATGTGCGGAAAATGGTGGTGGTTCAGCATTGGTAGCCAATCGTCGTAATCCAAGAAGCTGGGAAACTTTTAGGGTCAGTTTTTCTGTTTCGTTTCTTTTTTTTTCCCCTTATTCCAGGCCAATTCCCTTCTCACTCTTTATTTGTGTTAATCTGCAGTTGTGGAGAATCAACAATTCCACCTTCAATTTCAGAGTTTCGAACAAAAATTTCATTGGACTTTTCCCTCAAGGTGAAGGGCTTAAAGTCTTCGCCCATGTCCCTGAACCCGGGCCAACTGAAACTTTCAGAATTATACGTAATGTTGATAATCCAAGTAGAGTGCGTATCCTTGCATCAAATGACCTTTATCTCCAGGTAAAACTATCTCTAGACAAATTATGAAGGCTCAATGATTTTGATAGAATGCAGATTTACTTATATGCATACATTTTGGCCTGTAAAGGCAGAAACGGAGGATTCTGTGATGGCCGATTACTCAGGAAGTCCCAATGAGTGGGGCGATGAAGATCCCTCTGTTTTTGAAATGCATATTATCAAGACCTTACAAGGAGAGTACCAATTAACCAATGGCTATGGTCCAGATGAAGCTCCAAAAGTATTGATGGTAAGCCATGCAATGTTACCTTCAATATAACTACATAGACTCCTCATTGATACAAAACACGTGCGTGTGGCTTAATTTGTCAAATAACCGCAGAATCATTGGAGCACTTACATTGTGGAAGATGATTTCAGATTCATGTCTGAGAACGGACTAAATTCCGTTAGAATCCCAGTTGGATGGTGGATCAAATACGATCCCGTTCCACCAAAACCATTTGTTGGGGGCTCTTTGCAAGCTTTAGACAATGCTTTTGAATGGGCTCTGTAAGTATCAAGAAAGACCTCTCTTTCTTTATTTTCTTTATTCTAACAATTAGTTAAAAGTAAAATACCCTCTCATTGCTTTTGTAGTAACAACAATATGAAGATCATATTGGATCTCCATGCTGCTCCAGGGTCACAGAATGGAAATCACCACAGTGGAACACGAGACGGATTTCTTCAATGGGGTTATTCAAGAATAAGCGAAACTGTCTCTATCATAGAATTCTTAGCTCAAAGGTTCTAATTTCTAATACATATAACTCCAAACATTTTATTATTATTATTAAGTAATCTATACCTTATTTTCTCTTATGTTCAGATATGCTGATCATCCAAGCCTGGCAGCCATTGAACTGATGAACGAGCCCTTAGCACCAGGTGTCACTTTGGATTGCTTGAAGAAGTACTACAAAGCTGGTTACGATGCAGTGAGAACATACACACCTAGTGCTTATGTAATCCTATCGAATAGACTGGGAGGAGAAGCAAACAGTACAGAGCTTCTCCACTTTGCTTCAGGCCTTAACTACTCAGTCATAGACGTGCATTACTATAATCGTTATTCAGACTATTTTAGAAGCTTGAACGGCCAACAGAACGCTGATTATATCTACCAAAAAAGGTCGAAGCAATTGCAAGAACTTACTCGAGACAATGGCCCTTTAACCTTCATTGGTACGTTCAAATCTACACCTGCATTTTCAAGCTAGTTCATCATGTTTCTTTATCATATTCAAGCTAATATAGTACTATGGCATTGTAGGAGAATGGACAGCTGATCTGTACATTAATGATGCTTCGAAAGAAGACTATCGAAGATTTGCAAGAGCCCAGCTCGACGTTTATGGGAAGGCGACTTTTGGATGGGCTTATTGGTCTTACAAATGTGAACAGAGATATTGGAGTTTCAAGTGGATGGTAGAAAACAACTATATGAAGCTCATATAATTGTGGGATTAATTTCATGTTTGTACTATATTTATATTCAGTTATATTCTCCCAGAATGTAATGAATAAACCACAAAAATCTATTGTGATGAGAAATATAAGGGAGAATATTTTTACATACATATACAATATACATGTGTATTTATTGACACAGTTCTTGTAAAACGTTTTATAGTGTTAATGAAAGGATTGTCAAAGCCAGTTAAAAACTATGCTTATGAGATTATTTTATTTATTTTGCCTCATTATTTAATTTTAACAAAATACTTCATAAATCTTTAGGATGTCACCAGTAGAGCTTGAGGGAAAGGTTCATTTTTTTCTTTCTTTCTTTTTTTTTCTTTTTTTTTTTTGAAAAAATTAAACAAAGTAAAAATATCTTACTAAGAAAAACTGATGCTAACATGTCTATAGTTAATAGTGTATGGTAGACACTGGACTCAATTTAATAATTATAATAAACAATAAAAATATCAATGAAAGGATGCCTTTATATTATATATATAATTATATATATATATATATATATATATATATATATATATATATATGCTGATATAAGACTGCTGACGTGGCTTCCCCAAACAATAATGCAACTTTCTCCAAATATCATTATTTTCTCTTTTCTCTATATGAAATTGAGTGTTTTGGAATCAAAAATCCTAAATAAAAAAATAAAAAGAAAAGAAAAAAGAACGGCCCAGATTTCGTCTCCGGTTAGTGGCCCTCCGTTTATATTCCCAGCTATCTCCCAACTCTCATTCCTCTTCCCCCACCAGCCTACCATGATGTACCATCCCTCTTTCTCTCTCTAAACTCTCTCTCTCTTTCTTCACATACAAACATATACATATAGAGAGAGAAAGAGAGAGAGGAAGAAAAGATGATGCTCGGAAAGAGGCCACGTCCACCAATGAAAAGGACTACAAGCATGACGGAGTTCACTCTGGATCTCAACGTCAGCGCAGAAAGTGCTTGTCAGCCGTTGGATCCTCATGGCGTCGCCGGTGGATTCGATCAGCGCTCCACCCGCTCCGCCGCCGCCTCCACCCGCTCACACCGCCGCATCTCCGCCGATTTCGTCGACACCGCTCCGTTCCTTAGGGTTTGTTCGCTCTGTAAGCGCCGCCTTATCCCTGGCCATGACATCTACATGTACAGGTATGGAATAATCGTCTGCGTGAAATTCAGTGCACGCACTGTGTGTTTCTCTGTAGTGACGTCAGCATACTGTTTTACTTTTTTTTTAATTTAAATTTTTTGTTCTGATTTTCACGAACGTTGAATCGTTGATTTTAAATAGTTTTTGTAGATCTGATTATAATCAGTAATATTAAATATTTTTTTGAATTTTTTTTTGGCAGAGGTGACAGTGCATTTTGCAGTCTAGAGTGTAGACAACAACAGATGACACAAGATGAGAGGAAAGACAAGTGTTCATTGGCATCTAAGAAGGGATCGGCTGTGACCACCGCCGCCGCCGCCGTGGCTCAAGTCTCCGCCGGCGGAGAGACGGTCGCCGCCGGGTAGATTAGAAGTGGAACCACCACCACTTAACATATATATATATATATATATATATATGTATATATCACTACATGAATGTACCCACCGTAAGTAATATTTAAAAAAAAGAAAAATTTGCATGTATATGTGGGGTTAGATACAGTACTAATAATATATATCCACCTAAGTTGATGGTAATTTTGGGAATGAGTTATATTCCTACATATATATATATGCTCAACCTCAAATATGTTAGATTGTACGTTATTATTAATTATGAATTGACCTGTTTCATGAAATTAAATCTCATTTATAAGAATTTTATTTTTATATGTATATTAATCGAGATCGGTATAAAATATATTGATCTTATAATATGTTGTAACATTTTTACATCTAATGTTCTAATGCCAAACTTTGATTAATGAAAAAAGTAACAAATATATGTATGTATTAATTATATGATACTCATAATACTCTCTCCGTCTCAAAATAAATATCGTTTGATTTACCTCTATTTAAATATAATTACAATGAGGGTTTTTTTTCCCTCTTTCTTCTTAACAACCCTCCACAATTTAGTATAAGTAAATGAGAGTATTTTTAGTAGATTGTAAGTAAATAAGTTTTGAATCCTATAATGACACTTATTTTAAAACAATTTTTTACTTAAACAACATTTAGTTTGAGGCATAAAAACTTGCATGACAATCTGATCGATAGTTTCCGTGAGACGGATCTTTTTACCCATAATTCAAACTCATTTTCACAAATCTATATATGAATTGTAAAGTGTAGGTTGACTTGTCTCAAATAAAATGATCCGTGAAATGATCTCACAAAAGACTTACCCTAGTTTGAGACGTTGGGAGTTGTTTCTTTTATATTATTTCTCTTGGTTTGTTTGTGAAAGGTATTCATTTCTATTCTTACTTTCTTGAAATATTAATATTTTTACATATGAAGAATGACTATAAGTTATGAATTCTTGATTTTTATTTTTATTTTCTTTTGAGAGGAATGATTTCTTGAAATATTGAGTAATGACTTATTTATTTATTTTGAAATTGAAGTGGAGTAATATATAACTGTAGGCAATTAGAGAAACAGAGAGAGTGAGGTAAGCTGAGGGTGAAGTTGGGTCCCACGAAAATGAAAGGGGTTGGGACCATTGCACTAGCCACTTTTGAAGTGGTGCACCTGATGCAATACCACCACAATATGTTTTAATATGTATTTATTTATATTATATTCCATGAAATACACTAATATATATGTTATATATTGGTTAATTGCAGCAAATATCACAAACATTTTCCAAAATTGCAATTCTAACATGAGTTTTGACTATTAGTAAATTTAATATATCTTTCAATGTTCTATGTTTTTGTAACCAATTGGCAAATTTCGGGCATCTTTCAACTCTATAAATTCACGTTTCTAGGTCAATTAATATATATTGTTATAACATTAATTGAGGGTTTTCTTCATACTTTTTGAAATTTTGGGGATTTCTAAGATGCCCTAAATCTGCCCATAAGTTATGGATGCACGAAATCTTAAATTATGTTAAATTTGTTAATAACTAAAAATCATGTTAAAACTGCAATTTTGGGAAAGTTTGTGATTTTAACGACTATTACCTCTTATATATTTTATAAATTTATGAAAATTACTTTACCATTATAATTTAATTATATATATATAGATATAATATTTCTGGATGTTTGATATGTACCAAACATAATATGGCAGATTTAGGCAGCTTGCATGGATTTGAGGTCACAAGTTTTAGGTGCAACATATTATTAGATACTCACTACTCAAACCCTGATATATATTTTATATATTTTTTAATATACTTATATATATATATATATATATATATATATATATATATTATATTTGAAAATGACTGTAAAATAAACGAATTTGAATGGTTTCAGTAAGCATATAAGTATTATTACACAGATTTGGGACAATTATATCCTATTTGTTGCCATTTCTAAATTCAACATTTAGCATATACATAATACATATACTGATATGCTATGAATATTTATTATTTATTTCACACATAGATATTAATATATATATATATATATATATTTGTATGTATAAATCATAAATAATATTTGCAATGTTATACTCCATTCATTTTAAAATAACTCCCTCTTTATAAAGTATAATTTGTTTCAAATTATCTATTGTTAATCATTTTCCAAGTTTTTTATTTTTTCTTTCCATAACCTTCTTTAATTTTTGGTATTATTTCTTCACTAATTTAGTGTAGATACCTATAACTTTATGATCCATTTATTATATTTGAAAAAAAATTAAATAGTATGTAACAACTTTAAATGATAAATAAATTAACTCGAATATAACATATTTTAATAGGTTTTATTAACATCACATTATCAATATTGTGAAGCATGGAATAAACATAAATAAAGAATGAGTTGTGAAATTGGTCCACTTATATATTGCCCAATTGTGGAAGGTATTGATGGAATAAAAGAATTCCAATATATAAAATGGTGGATGCTTTCTCCAACATTTTACTTTATTCCTCTTTCGGTTCTCCTTTTATTGTAATCATAAAAATATATTCTTTTTTATTTACTTTTAAAATAACAAAAGTTATGATGTCTTTATATATTATGTAAAAATTGAATGCTTAGATTTTTTGACAGTTTTTTACAACGAAAATTTGACGGTTGAGAAAAAGTTTGGGAATTTCTAATTAACATTATTATGTATTACTAATTATAACAATAAAAAAGAGCTGTATTGATTTAACTTCAGAACAAGAAAACAAAATGTCTTTATGAGATTTATATGAGACAATCTCACGTATAATTTCATAATACGAAGTCTTACGACCAGCAATTCTAAATCCATCTTCAAAAGTCGATCTTTGATTTTTGATTATAGATGTCGAGTTGACTCGTCTCATAAATTTAGATTTATATAATGATCTTCTGGAGTTCTGCTCAAATTCAAAATAATAAAGACAAATATTTAATACTCCACTTATTAAGCAAGTGGGCAAATGTCAAATTGCCAAAATTAATTAATCATCCAACTAAATTATGATGCTTAATTATTGGTTGCCAATTCCTATTTAAAGCATTCAGGTGTGCCCTGTGATTGACCCCAAAGATTCTTCAATTTGTGACGAAAGCTAGCTTTTTATATATATTGAATTGAATATTCAGTGTATTTCTTTTCTTGTATATTTTCACATATACTCAATGTCCTTTATTTTCTAATATCTCCTCATTATTCTCATATTAACAATATTTATGGTTTTATAGTGAGCAAACACATGATTTCATTATGTAATAATTTCAAGTGTAATATATAAATCAACTGTATTGAAAACTGAATTTCTCACAAAAAATTCACTTATGATCGTGCTAATTACTTGACGAGTTAAGTTCAGAATTTCAATTTTATTCCTATAATTTCAGACAATTGAATCATATTTTTAACCAGAATTTTTGAAATCAACTGGAGATTAACACATGACCAAGAGATTTGAGAATTTTCAGTGCATTTTGATGTACAAATTTGTAAATTAAACATATTTTACAATATATTTAAACTTCTAAATTAATGATGCCCCTTTATTTTGAATGAATCAAAGTGTATATAGCTCATATTCCCCGATTATTTATTGTCCTATTAAATTTTGAAGTAAATTAGGCCCACAAAGATGGGTGAGTGATAAAAGTCCTACTATTACAATAACAATACATTGAGCGTTGACAACTTGCAAGAATAGTAGTAAATGAAATGATTTTAGCCCATAAAATGCAGTTTGGATCATTTATTGTGAATAATATTTATTACATATTTTCTTTTTATTGAATATACCTTATATGTAGAGTGTACCGTTATAACATATGTACTAGCATGCATTGATATAATCCAATACTGTTGAACTATCTTTTTTTGATAATGTTATAATATTCAAACTCTAGTTTTCTTTTTTTTTCTTTTTTTGAAACCAAAATTCTAGTTTTCTTATTACCTAGTAAATTGATATGTAATGAAATATAAGATAAAATATTATATTAGGTGCAGTAACCCATCTCGATCGATTGGAGAAAATGTGTTAAAATTGTTCATCTAAATAATTTATCCATATTTGTAGCTTTCTTCTCAATTATTAGCTCTTTCTCAACAAAGAAAAAACTAAGTAATGGAAAACGACGTAAGGAAGAAGGGTAGGGTCAGAAATTAAAAGTATTTATTTTCTGGCCATTCTGAAATGTAATATTTCTCATCAATTTCCACTACACATTTATTCTTGGTGTTATTATTATTATCATTATCATTATCATTTTTATTATTATTATTTTTTTTTTTAATTTTTTGTATTATGGGTATAGGATGCCTACTTGTTTGGAGGTGGCCCTTCTTTGATTAGCCATTTTTGGGCTACTTATTTAATTTTAATTTAAAGTGTGTGTGTTTTTTTTTTTTTTTTTTTGGGAGTGGATGAATCCATAATTTTCCTTTTTATCCGAAAAAAAAAGTCAACAAATGTAAAAATGAGGAAATTGTTTGCATCATTAATCTGTATTGCATATTTGTTGTCCATTGTTGATTTATGTTATAAGTGTCATCTTATATTTCATTTGATCTTTTGTAGAGTGAAAATAAAATGTTTATAGTAGAGGAGATCGAAGTGATGCGAAGAATAGAAAATCATTATCCTTTGAATTTGAGAATATCCAAAAATAATAATAACAATTAGAAGAAGACTATTAAAAAAAAGTTTATATATATATTAGTATTAAACTAGAATTCTAAAATAATAACACCTCTAGAGAAACTAGAATTACTTGCAAATAAATAACTTAGAAAATAAAAAATTTTAGGTGGATTTTGAGAAAAGATTTGAAATCCATAATAGTAAATTTGTTAGGATTAATATGAATTCGAAATTCACTACTTTCATTTTAAATTAATTTTTGATGGGTAATTTGGGTAGATTTCAAATCTTTAATTTCAAATCACTCTGTCCAAATATAATCATAACACTAGATCTATATAAAGATATTAATAATATTAAATTTTATCTAAATCTTCTTCAATATCCAATCTCTATTAAAAATCTCTATTAAAAATTAGATGTGAGTATAGGCTCATTAGGATATATAAGTTGGGCCCAGCCCATAAAACCCAAAAACCTGAATGGCCCAGCCCTAATTATTCGTCCCACATTTTATGCTCATCATCGGAAAATAAAAGAACCGTTTCCAAATGAAATCCTTCTCGCTTGAAATTCTGAAAATTAGTTTATTTTTAATTTTTTTCATCAAATATTAGTTAATACTCCCTTTATTTCAAAATAAGTGTCGTTTTAGAGTTTAATTTTTGTTTCAAATTAACCATGTAAATGTCATTTAGAGTCTAAATTTTGTTTCAAATTAAGTGTCTTTTAGACTTTATGCAATTTTATTCTGAAATTATCTCTATTAACATTTCTAACTAATTAGTTTATTCGTTAATATTCCCTCAATTTCAAAATAAGTGTTAGTTTGAGAATCTAAATTTTGTTTCAATTAAGTGTCGTTCTAAATCTTTATGCAATTTTATTTTGAACTTATCCCTGTTAATATTTCTCAACTAAAATATAGAGATTTAATATAATATTTTTTATAAAATTAATTTGATTAACTTTGAATCCTAAATTCCTTGATTAGCTGAGGGTATATTTGTCTAATTTTAATGTTTCTTAATTTATGACAAAAGGTTGAAAACGAATCTTATTATATGGTAAATAAAATCCAGATTTGATATCATAAATCGAATTAAAGTTTTCAAGATTTAAAATCCGATCTTGAAAACTTATTGCATATATCTACGTAAATTATACTGATATAATTGACCAAGTAAAGAGTCCACGATTTAACAAAAACCTATAAAATCACAGAAATTGTGGGACAGTGGGATACAATATCTAAACAAACTCTCTATATATACCAAACCCTTTACTATCAACACACAATATTCTAGGTTTTCATTCTTTATAGACTACACAAAAGGTCAAAAAGCAACAATGGCGAAATTCTTGACATTGACATGCATTTTTGCCACGTTGGCAGTGGCGGCGGCGATGATCAGCGGCGGCGCCGCTCAGAGTCCGCCGTCACAGCCGCCACTGGGGTCCTCCGGCGCGGCGGTGGACTGCTCGACTCTGATATATGATCTGATGGACTGCATGGAATTCTTGATCGTTGGTGGCACCGAAACGACGCCGCAGAAGTCATGCTGTGGTGGTTTTGAAACAGTGTTGGAAACAGATGCTGATTGCATTTGTTATGCTCTAAGCAATAGTGGGAATCTAGGGCTCGATGTTAACATGACTAGGGCTCAAGCTTTGTCTTCTGATTGTGGCTTTAATGTAGATCCAGTTGCTGCTTGTCATGGTATTACTTATGTGGTTTATAATTAGTTTTTTTTTTTTTTTAAATTTATGCAAGTTTTTTTTATATGGGTTTTTTTTTTTGGTAATATTGCAGTGTCTGCCTCTCCTATTGGATCTCCAGGTATGTGTGTCTTTTTGGTTAATATTGGATTGATATAAGTGTTTGATTGTGTGATTGTTGAAGTGATGGAAATTAATGGTTATACTTATTTGGATATAAGTGGATTTGAAGTTTTATTATGTGTGTTATTTAGTTTGAGATAGGGCTTTGATTTGAATAGACTTTGGTCTTATAAGTTGGGTCAAAACTTTTTGATATTTAAGTTAAATTTCATATTAGATCGATTGTAGTGAAAAAAGTATGAAGTGAGATGTCAAATATACTTACACAAATAGATAGGAATATTCATGTTACATGCATGGCAATTAATGCTTACGTGTTTGCATTGAAAGTATGTTAAGCAAATATCCACAAATTTAAATTGGATAAACTTGAATAAAGTTTTGATTTTTCAATATGATTGCATTATTTGTTTTAAGTGGTTCATAAAATAAAATACCAGATTATAAGATTAAGATTAAACACACACGGGATCCTCCTTGGACTTTTAATTTTTTTTTTATATATATATATAATTTTTTTTCTAATATTTTTCATTTTTATTATGAGGTTCTGCCCCGTTAAATGGTAAAAAAAATTTGCTCACTTGAAATATCAATTTCGAAATATTTTGTATTCATCTTCGATTTCATGATCTAATGTCATATAAATATTATGTCATGAAATCTTATACGAGATGGTCTTACATTAATATTGCAGCCAATCCTCCTCCAACAATCAGTGCTCCACCTTCAAACTATCCAACTCTACCGCCAACTACGCCGCCACCAGCCGCTGGAGGAGCACCGGAGGCAGCAACTCCCTCAGGCGAAGCAGCGTCTCCTCGTGTGTCGAGCATAGCAGGTGCACCGGATTCGGACGCTCCAGCACCAGGGCCAAGAAAATCTGCAGCCATATCTGCAACCTTTTCAACCCTTCTTCTTCTTATCTCACTCTTACTCTTTATTGCTTAGAACTATATAGCTAGGGTTTTTGCTTATTTGGTTTATATGGTTTTCATACTTAGTATTATTTTACTTAGGTTTTTGGTATTTCTTTTGGTTTGGTTTGCCAAGGCTAATTAGTAGTAGAAACTACATATTCTTTATTATTTATTTTTTGGGTACGTTTTATTGAACATGGAGGATTCCTAATCTATTTTTTATCAAGTTGGTTAAGTTTTTATTTATTTATTGGAGATGAGCAAAATCATCTTTATTTGATTTACGGTATGATTGATATGATGGAATGAAAGAATGAAATGAATGGTATAAAAGTACTTATTCCTATGATTGGTATCACAAAAGAATAGGAAATGAATGAAATAATCATTATCATTATATTTTATAATTAATTACTACAAATAAAATCCATAAATATTAAATCAATCTTTATTTGACCAAATTACCTTCCACTGTGATCTTATTTTGAAATTATTATTCCATATATTACTCAAATTTCATTATTTAGTATATTTAAATTTAAAAACAAATCTTTTTGCGGAAAATTAATCATTGCACTAATATTTAAGTATATTATATTTAAATATTTTAATTTTAATTTTATTATTAATTTACTAATTTTGTATTATTTTTCTTAAAATAGTTAAATTATTTTATATTTATCATAATTTTTATTAATTATGTATATGCTTTTATATTATTTAAATAGTATTATATATAATCTAAAAATATTTTAACTAGTTACAATTTATTTATATATTTTTATATAAATTATTATTTATTCTAATATTCATATATCTTATTTGTATATATTTACAAAAAAAAAAATTTAGAAAAATCTTATACTAGAACCAAAATTATATGTATTATTAATATTATACTCATACTATCTTTATGTTTTTAAGAATTTTACATTTATTCATTAATTTTATACTAGTTATGTATTTAATTGTATTATTTTTTGATATTTTTATTTTATATTATTTTTATATTTTATATTTTTATAAAGAATTTAATATTATTTAAAAAAAATTATATAATAATTTAACTTTGGGAAGTTAATTTGTAAAAAAATAAAATAAATAATAATGAAATTGTGAAAATTAATTAAAAAAAATTTCATTCCTTAGAAGTCAGGAATACATAATACCATGGGTGTAGTAAGTAATGACTAATCTCATGTTTATGGAATACCAATTCCTATGGAAATAGTGATTCCCACTGTTTAAAGTATATCAATCAAAGGAATAGGAATGAAGATAGGAATGAGGAATAGGAATAAAGTTTCTCTAACTAATGTGTTGTAGATACACAAACAATTGATTTTATATGATTTATGTGATAACTAATTTTAATAATTAATTTTATATGATATATGCAGATCATGGAAAATGTGATAATAGTTACATATTAATAGTTAAAATATGCGTGGGTGGGTGAACATTTATGTGGAAACATATTAAAGAATATGATTTTGTGTGGATATAAAAATGATACTTTTATATATATATATATATATATATATATATATATATAGATCTTTCAATTACATTTGTATTTTTTACATAATATATCATGTTACTCAACTATATAATTTTAAAATGACTATGCGTCAAAAAATAGACAAAGTACAACCAACGTGTTATAATTAAAATCAAATTGATTGAAATACCTAATAAAAAAAAAAAAATATATATATATATATATATATATATATAGTAATTTTTACTCTTTCAAAGCCCAAAAGACATAAATTTACATTTGAAGTAATATAAGCCTATAAGGGTTCATATACACTTGCACATAAAATTATAAATACCGTTTGCTGCCACCTCACACGCACGAGTACTTTTTATCGGTCTTAAAATTAAAAGAAAAACAGAAAATCTAAACAGGGTTAATAATATATTATTATATTTCCCAACGCTTTTCACATTATTTAAGAACAAAAATCTGGAATAATATTATACTGCTATAATCAGAGCCTCTTGCTCTACCTAACTTATCATCTCATTGTCTTTCACATGTTTTTGGCTTTCGCTTTCCACAATACAAATTGAAATTACAACGTGTTTAAATTTTGGAACTTATATATATAGTCTATTACATTGTGTTTAATTTGGATATATATATATATATATAATAATTTGAAATTTATAATAAGAAATTAATTCATTGGTAATGTTTGATGATGTTTGAATTGATACAAATATTTCAGACAAACATGTTTGTGAAGATAAAAACCCAACATGAGGAATAGAATTGATAGAAGAGGTGGGGAATGCATGGAAAGTTGTACCTAACTTCCAACTATAATGTCACACCTATGCAATAATAATAGTACCTACCTTTTTTTTTTCAATTATTTAGTCACCTACACACTATAATTTCCTAATTTATTGTTATGGTGTAAATTAACAATGTGATACCCATTATTTCAATTATTTTAGTATTACAATTTATTTTTATTTGTATTTTACATGTACACAAATACACAATAACTTATATATGTGAATATTAAAGATGAATTTAGATCAATAACATTATCATCATCAATTATAATATCATAAAACACTTCCGTTCCACTTATCCTTTTTCCTTTTATTTTCTCCCTAATTTTATACTAGTATTTGATAATCAATATTGAATTCTTTGTAATATGACAAATATCCTCCATTTAGTGGTTGGAACTTTAAATATTACTACTACTATTTTGAGACCATAAATACTATCAAATCTATATTTTATTTGGTATTACTAGAAACTTAAGAATATTGAAATACAAATATAGTCTAGTATCGGATTTAATTCACGATCAATCATTTTCAAAGAATGATCAATTAAGTTATATCATGATTAACTATTTGGACTTAGCTTGAAAATCATCACAGAATTTCGTATTCTTCTTCTAATATCGTGATCTTAGGTGAATAAGGATCCATGGTTACTGGTATGCGAGCACTTTATATCAAGAACTTCTTCTTCTTATAATAATAATAATAATTTTATTATTATTATTATTATTATTATTATTATTATTATTATTATTATTATTATTATTATTATTATTATTATTATTAAATTCAAAGGATATTCATTTTTCTTACAAGAAAAACTTAAGCTTTCTCGTGAGCTCTCTTATTCTTCAGGTATCCAAGAGATGTTGTTTTGCCTCATGCACGTGGTTTTTCCATTATTGTTATCTAATTTGGAATGGTTTCAACCAGATCAAAATTAATTTCATAATAGAATTAAAAAAATTGAAATAACAATTAGTTAAAAAAAAAAGGTTAAATGTAAAAAAAAAAACAGAATTTTTTTTTTTTGTTTGGTTTAATCCTATCTTTTAGAGAAAATACAGTCGAATGTATGGAGTTTTAACTTTTTATATTTCAATGCATAAGTTACAATGAAATCTATTGACGTAGCTTTCAGATTTTGACAATCCCTCGTACAGTTAAAATCACAAATTTATGTAAAAGAAACTAAACTCAATTCTTTAACTATATTAAGGATTAATAGCTCAAATTAATTACAAATCTAATATATAATTATAGATATATTCTCAATCATTGCATAACCTTAAAAAATATGATGTCTACCAATCTCACCGATTTTTTTTGATGAATTTAAAACAAGATTTTGATGATCAACCTTTCCTTGCCTCAAATAACTAATTCCCAAAAAAAAAAAAAAAAAAAAAAAAGAAAGCTAATCCGAATGTTGGGTCACAATAAAAGAGTAGAGAACGGTTGGTGGGCTACGCCACCAAACCGATCAGTCAAAACACGCAAAACCTCTCTACTCTTTTCCAACAAACCAATCAATTTTTGTCCTAATTTATTTATTATTTATTTCATGTCATTGTCTGCTCACTACAGCCATATAATAATATATATTAATTATTTTTTAAAGAAAGTACTTTATATTTTCAGTCTACTAGAATTAAAATTCTCCACTTAAGGGTATGTTTGTTTTGGGTTTATTTAGGATTGGGGAAATTCAGATTTTGAAATCCTGGGATTTGTAAATAAAGGTGAATAGTTAAAATCTGTGTTTGTTATGAGATTTTATAGGGTATGATTATTACTGTAAATGTCAAATAAATGCTGTAAAAGTTAGTAAGTGTAATATTATATTATTAGTTGATGTAATGATTAAATAGAGTAGGATTTTGATAGATTTCATAATCCTTGTTTGTTTAAGGATTTACATCAAAGATTTGAGATTTTAAAATCCCAAATCCGGATTTGTGAAACCCGAAACAAACATACCCTTAAGTTTTGGATACCAGTCATTTATATAGCTAGGGTTTTTGCTTATTATAGTCGTTTGTGATTTTTAAAATCCCAAATCCATAAAATAACAATGTGATTTTTACATACCAGTCATTTATATGTCGTTTGTCGTATTATAGTACTGATCGCTTATAGCTAAATAAGTACGAACATAAATAAATTTTGTGGATGTTATTTTCACTTACAATTTCAAAATGTCACGTTGTCTCTAACTATAAGTGATGATATGGGCATCTGAATATTCGAAATTGTGAAATTATACATTTATTTTGGTAGCAGCATGCAATACAGTCTCATGTGAGAGTTTATATAAAACGAAGTTCATATTAATTAATAAAAATATGTCAATTCATTTGACATAGTCACACAGTCAATATCGATCTCACATACGATTATATAAAACTCCGTCTCACATAAAGTTTTATGTAAGAGTTTCATATCAATTTTGCAGTACATAAGTTCTTACGTCGGACTGTTTTACATAAGAACTATTCAAATAATACATACACACATACATATAGAATAGTTTTTGTTAATTAGTTTTAATTTAATTTTTTCAATTTACGACAGTTTGATATGTAGTGTATGATCTCGATATGAATAACTATTACTTTCAAAACCGTACCAAACAATTTTGGGAATGATTCTTTTTGAAGAAAAGCAAATAACCAACTAATGTTTTTCAATTTGATTAATTTGACATCTTCAAGTTTCTTGTAATTGTGGATAATTATAACAGAATAGAGGCAAATGTGATTAACCAATTATTTGTGGCTCATGATGAACTATATTATATACTCTTACTAGCAATCCATAACAAGCATATAAAATCACTTTTTAAACATTGCTACCAAAATGAATGTTTTGCAATGGCGCTTACACATGTTACAATATTGCATAATTTAACTACTTTGTCTTAATGCCTAAACTAGTAGCGGTCCCCGTGCGTTGCACGGTTTGTTATATAATATATAGTAAATATCAATTATTTGATAATACAGTTTAACTAATTATAAGCATTTTGAATATATAAAGTATTTAACAATAAAAAAAATTTGAATTTACTTAACTAAATATCTATCTAATTCATAATAATCTTATTTATTATATATCTAATTGGACAATCTGTACTCAAAGAGGAAAAAAAAAGTTAGGAAATAACAACAATTGTGCATTTAAACGATCATAAATCATTTTTCTATATTTACCGATAATATTATATACATTAAATTCTTTTTACGATTATACAATCTAAAATACATACCCGATGCTTATTATTATTATTGTTATTTATATGTACATTCATACAAATTAAATAACATTTTATCTATATTTATACATTAATAGTAGACATGAATTGGTGTCTAAATTGCATTTGAGCGAGCATAGATCGAAGAGACCAATTTGGACAAAATTATGATCATATGAGCAAATTTTTTTAATAATATATTAATCCCGTCCTAAAAAAATTAATATTTCTAAAACATATAATCTTCTATATTTACTCAACACACGAAGAAACGAACCTTATAACAATCTATTATCACTTACACCAATTTATTCATAAATACAACAACCCCTTATAAGAGTTTTTGTTGAGAAACACTAATAAATTTCAATTATAATCAACTCTTGATTTTTAATACTTTATTCATTTAATTTTCATAAATTTCTCGTAAACTCAGTTAGTATGGATTAAAATCCACACTGTTTATACTTAAATGTGCGTTCACTCTTCAAATTCATGGTAAAATTACGAAAATGACCTTGGAAGCTGGTTATGTTTGAAAGCTTGGATTGAAGTAGATGGGGGTTGTGAACCGAATTTCTACAACGCGATGCTAGGCAGATACCACGTGCTAGCATTAATCCAAAAGGCCCCTCATAATTGTTGTATTTATTATTTGAGCCTCCAACCATTCCAAACCAAACCCCAAACTGCAAAAATAATTAATTCTCCCCCCATCTACTTCTCTTCTGCTAATACTGTTCACTCTGCAATTTCTACTCGGATTTTCCTCCAACTCTGCTTCAATCTTCAATTCCTTCTTCTGATTATATCATGCTTGCAAACGACCAATTCAACTGAGAATAGTAAGGAATTATCCGTTCTGGAATTTTGTCAGAAGGTACAGTTGAGTAGTTTCTGTTGCTGTTATACTCTGTTTCTTTGCTTTTTGCGTTTTGTTTTTCGAGAGGGGATTTCTGATGGAATTTGGAGAGGAAGTGTCTGATTTTTGTTTTATTTGGACTTTGGCGGAATTCAGCTGAAATTGATTTGAAAGGTGTGTTTCTGCGTTTTTTGAAGTTGATTGGAGCTCGTTTCGTTTAATTTGGATGTGATGTGTTGGTTTGCTCTGTGTTTTGGTAGCTGATCGTTGGTTGACGTGTTTGTGATCCTTTGTTTAGTTGTTCTTTTTATATGAATAGTTGATAGTATTTTGAGCTTTGACGTTTTTAGTTTGTGTATATGCTTTACTGTGTATTTTATGCTTGTGAGTTAGTTGACGAATTCTGTATTTTATGCAATCATTTCTGAGCAAATTATGCTGTGGATTTTATATGATTTCCGTCGTGTAACATAGGTGGTTTATTTGTCATGATTCTTTTTACATTTGCAGAAACTGGGGTTTTGATAATGAGGTTATTGTAGGAATCTAATGTTTGTGATGGATTCATTCACTTGTGTTTTACACTGAGTTAGATAGATGTTTCGAAAATAAAGATACTGGATCTTGTGTTTTGAAAATGTTGTTCTTTTTCAGACACCTCAAGATGTCGGAAGCCCTGAGGAGGCTAGCTACAATCAATGGCAGGCCTACTAATGGGTATCCAAATGGAGCTATTCCATCGAGGTCTCCTACTACGGCATCTGAGGTGGATGAGTTCTGTGCCACCCTTGGCGGAAAGAGGCCAATTCATAGTATTTTGATTGCCAACAATGGAATGGCAGCTGTTAAATTTATGCGCAGTATTAGAACATGGGCGTATGAGACATTTGGTTCAGACAAGGCGATTTTGCTGGTGGCAATGGCTACTCCAGAGGACATGCGAATCAATGCAGAGCATATTAGGATAGCTGATCAATTTGTAGAAGTTCCTGGTGGGACTAACAATAATAACTATGCCAATGTGCAATTAATTGTTGAGGTTCGTTATATTATGTTGCTTGTATCATTATCACGTCATTTCATGTATTTTTTGTTAGTCTGATGCATCATTGCATATCACAAGCAATCCTGGGGAAAGTTACTTAGAAGAATCTCCTGAGTATGACGTTTAAATAACAAAAAGGTTAGGTACAAAAGTGGCTAAAAATTCATATTTGAGCAATGTGACAGTTCTAAAGGATAATAAAATTTTTTGGGGATGGTTCATCTGTGTGTGTATACATTCCCACACAAAAACACAGAGAAAGTGACAGAGGCAAGGCGAATAGAAGAGATGAATGAACATTAAGATACATTATTTTATTGGTGAATTGAGGAGAAAAAATAATGATTAATAGTACATTTGTGTGTTGTCCAGATGGCAGAGATAACACATGTTGATGCTGTGTGGCCTGGCTGGGGTCATGCATCTGAAAATCCAGAGCTACCTGATGCTTTAACTGCAAAAGGAATTATATTTCTTGGGCCGCCAGCTGTATCCATGGCTGCATTGGGAGATAAGATTGGATCATCATTGATCGCACAAGCCGCAGACGTGCCTACTCTTCCATGGAGTGGCTCTCATGTAAGGTTTATCTTATCTGGTCATGAAGCTTAGCTTTTGGCTTTCTTAAAATTTTTCCTCACATCTTTTTTATATGCCAATTTTAGGTGAAAATCCCTCAGGAGAGCAGTTTGATCACTATTCCAGATGAAATTTATCAGGAAGCATGTGTTCATTCTACAGAAAAAGCCATTGCTAGCTGTCAAGTTGTGGGTTACCCTGCAATGATCAAGGCATCTTGGGGTGGAGGTGGAAAAGGCATAAGAAAGGTTTGATCCTCACCATACTTTTGATGTAATGTTTTTCTTTATGCTGAACCTTTTTCCTGAAATTAAGTTGCATTAAACTTGATTTTTAATGTTGACAAAGTTGGTGCTCACCTCATATCTAAGGTTCTGTTGGTGTTGACAATATTGATTACCTCATGGGATTCCAGGTACACAATGATGATGAGGTCAAGGCGTTGTTCAAGCAAGTTCAGGGTGAAGTTCCTGGCTCCCCTATATTTATAATGAAGGTTGCTTCACAGGTTAGTGCATTCACGTTTTCTAAAAATCTAAGGAATGAAGAACTGAGATCTGATTCTAATACCAGTATTGTTTTTTTTTCCTTAGAGTCGACATCTTGAAGTTCAACTGCTTTGTGATCAACATGGAAATGTTGCGGCTTTACATAGCCGTGATTGCAGTGTTCAAAGGAGACACCAAAAGGTTACTTTCTACTTTGCTTGTCATTCTGATAATCCATATATGCATATTGCATGTATAAGGTTGATCCGACATGACGGGCATGAATTAACTCATAACATTTCTCCTTCAGTCCATCTGCTGTTATTATTATACTAGCTTATTATCGTTCTATAAAGAACAATCTGTGTACTCTTTTTCTAGCTGACTTGTTGCTTACATTTTTTGTCTGCTAATTGTTGAATTAGATTATTGAAGAGGGCCCAATTACAGTTGCTCCCATTGAAACAACAAAGAAACTTGAGCAGGCTGCCAGAAGGTTGGCCAAAAGTGTAAATTATGTAGGAGCTGCAACCGTAGAGTATTTATACAGTATGGAAACCGGGGAATATTACTTTTTGGAGCTAAACCCACGTCTACAGGTTCTTATTCCTTTAACATTAATACCAACAAGGACATTTCTGATGCTTAAGGAGCTTAATTTTCCATCCCATGTTTAAATTAATTATTCCTGACATATAAAGAACATAAGAGTTGTAAAGAGGGTTAAGATGCTAAGATTATCCAACCTATGCTTGTAGAATTTAGGAGTTTGGATTTATTTACTTGTGTCTGGGACTGTTCTGAGGAGAAAAAGTATCTTCTTGTCATTACTTAGGTGGAGCACCCTGTCACAGAGTGGATAGCTGAGATAAATCTACCTGCTGCACAAGTTGCAGTTGGGATGGGTATCCCTCTGTGGCAAATTCCAGGTCTGTTTCAGAACTTGTATAACCAGAGCTATTTTCTGCCAATTGTATATGTTGATAGCTTTTTCCTGTCCTGATCAATATCAGAGATACGACGATTCTATGGAATGGAGTATGGTGGAGGATATGATGCTTGGAGGAAAACGTCGATTGGTGCCACTCCATTTGATTTTGACAAGGCTGAGTCAACCAAGCCTAAAGGTCATTGTGTTGCGGTTCGTGTGACAAGTGAAGATCCTGATGATGGTTTCAAACCAACAGGTGGAAGAGTACAGGTAAAGTTCTCTTCAACTGAGAATTTTTCTGTTATACAATTTTCCTTATAATGATTATTAATTATTTCAAACAACTATGTACAGGAGCTGAGTTTTAAAAGTAAGCCAAATGTGTGGGCATACTTTTCTGTCAAGGTACATATTAATGATTTTCTTTCCTAGAAAATTTTGATTCAAAGCTGCTTTGGATTAACATGTTAATGGTTGCAGTCTGGAGGCGGTATTCATGAATTCTCAGATTCCCAATTTGGTAAGTTTTGAAGTGTGGTCAGGCTTTTAACCAGATACTTTACGTAGTGCTTTGGTTGCTTTTTTAAACACTTTTAAGGCACTAGAAAGATCAGTGAACATCTTATTCTCAGTGTGTACATAACTTTTAACCTGACTTCATAAATGACATTCATCTTTGGGGTATTTTCTTGTCGAAAATTAAGCTGGTTTACAAGCTACAAGTACTAGACTATTTACGCTGATTGAGAACCTTACAAGTTGGAGTTAATTCATCTATATATATATATATGCACACAACTCCTTAGCGTTTGAAGGATTGTAAAAGCTTCTTTGACTTGTCACCTTGATATTGTCTTAGTTCTATCCTCTATTGTTTTCTAAGGTAATTTTTCTGGATATGTCTATATTTTTCAACACCGTCATCTCTGTAGTTACCTAGTGGATTTAGAAAAAAGCAAATGAAAATATATATCAGAAAATTATGTAGTTGCACAGAAAAATTTCTTCACTCTAGAACTAGATCTACAATTTGCTTAGTTATATCCAAGTAATATGCACTTACTAGAGATGTAATTAGTGAGAATTTTGTCATGGATCCACATTAATGTTTCGCCTGAGAATTTTGGTATGCCTTTTGAACATCCCTTATGTTTTGCTGTTATGAATCCACATTAATGCTTCACCTGAGATCTGTTTATTGAATCTGTGACATAGTTCTTATGGTCTGTATAGCTTGTTTAAGCTCACCAGACATGCTGTGTTTGGAATAAATCACGTTCCATATGATAACGCCACTCCAGCAATCACTAATTTTTTTCTCTCACATCCAGGTCATGTATTTGCTTTTGGAGAGTCCCGAGCTCTAGCCATAGCAAATATGGTTCTTGGGCTCAAAGAAATTCAAATCAGAGGCGAAATCCATACAAATGTTGATTATTCAATTGATCTCTTAAACGTAAGAATATTGAATATCAAATCTCATTTAGTCTCTTTTATTAAAGTTTCCGGTGGATAGAGGTTATATATTTTTTATATCATTTCTGTAGGCTTTAGACTACAAGGAAAACAAAATACATACAGGATGGTTAGATAGCAGAATTGCGATGAGGGTCAGAGCAGAACGACCCCCTTGGTATCTTTCGGTGGTTGGAGGAGCTCTTTATGTAAGTCCGCTCTTAGTAATGCATCTTTCTTTGTGGTTGATATGCGCACGAGTTTTAACATCATATAATTTTCAGCTCACCATATTAATTTAATATCTCCATATTGTCATACAGAAAGCTTCAGCTAGTAGTGCAGCCACAGTTTCGGAATATGTTGGTTATCTTGAGAAAGGACAGATTCCCCCGAAGGTACATTGTGTAACATGTTGTAGAGTTACTTCGTGTTTTCTGTAACCTGTCAATTTGTTGACATTCTTCCACTTGCAGCATATCTCACTGGTCAATTCTCAAGTTTCACTAAATATTGAAGGAAGCAAATATACGGTAAGTTTGAACTTGTAGAACTGCAAAACTGAAAGTAGTCACATCTTCAAACATCTGATATACAGCTGCAATAGGCAAACTTTTCTTGTCTTCTCCAGGGGGTGGGGGTAGTTCTTGACTTCTTGTTTAGTTATTAATGATTTTCCTGTAATTTTGTTTTATTTAGATAAATATGGTAAGAGGAGGTCCTGGAAGCTATAGATTGAGGATGAATGACTCAGAGATTGAAGCAGAAATACACACTCTACGTGATGGAGGTCTATTAATGCAGGCAAGCTTTATTACATCCATTTAAAATTACGATACTTCTATGTTATTCTTATTATTGACTTACTGGTTCATTTTCTTTCCATCTAATCACTATATTGAGCATTAACAAATTATAATACTAGAATTGGTTGATGTAAATCTTGCAGCTGGATGGAAATAGTCACGTTGTATATGCAGAAGAGGAGGCAGCTGGTACACGCCTTCTTATAGATGGGAGGACTTGTTTGCTTCAGGTTCCTTTATTACCCTACTCATTTATATATCAAATAAGACCTGTTTACAGGGATTTGATCGGTTCTTTTCTTATCCAGAATGATCATGATCCATCCAAGTTGGTGGCAGAGACACCATGCAAGCTACTTAGGTATCTGGTAGTAGATGGCAGCCATGTTGATGCTGACACACCTTATGCAGAAGTGGAGGTTATGAAGATGTGTATGCCCCTTCTTTCACCTGCTTCTGGGAAAATTCGCTTTAAGTTGTCTGAAGGTCAACCAATGCAGGTAAACTAGTTTGAAAAGGATTTATCACTCTGCTTTTCCAGTCAGCTACTGAAAAAAAATGTTTTTATAGGCTGGTGAGCTTATAGCAAGACTTGACTTGGATGACCCTTCAGCTGTAAGGAAAGCAGAACCCTTCCATGGTAGCTTTCCCATTCTCGGAGCTCCAACAGCCATATCTGGAAAAGTTCATCAGCGGTGTGCTGCAAGTTTGAATGCAGCTCGGATGATTCTTGCTGGATATGAGCATAAGATTGATGAAGTAAACTTCTCTTGGCTATTATAGATAGCAGAATAAATTTTATCATTTTGAAGAGTTTGTGCTTTTTGAGTGACTATTTGACAGTCATGTATGATGTATCTATACTGCTTGCATTTATAAAACTAGTCTCTCACTGGATGGACAATTTCCCATTTCAGGTAGTTCAAAATTTGCTGAGTTGCTTGGACAATCCGGAGCTTCCTTTCCTTCAGTGGCAGGAATGCTTCGCTGTTTTGGCAAACAGGCTGCCTAAGGACCTTAGATATGAGGTTGTACTAACACTGGAGCTAATGTCAAACAAATAATAGTTTTATGCACAAATGTGACATGGTTTCCTTTTGATTTGCAAACTCAGCTGGAAACAAGATACAAGGAGTTTGAGGGAATCGTGAATATGCAAAATATTGACTTCCCTGCGAAAAGTTTGCGTAGTGTTCTTGAGGTTAGTTAATTTTCCTAGTTCATTGTATTTGTCTGCAGATTTTTTTTTTCCCTTTATTGAAGCATAGCATGTGATTTTTTGATAATTTTAGCGATTTACTGTTTCCTCTATTTCTTCAGGCCCATTTAAACTACTGTCCTGAGAAAGAAAGAGTAGCCCAGGAACGATTGGTTGAACCTCTGATGAGTCTTGTCAAGTCCTATGAGCGTGGCAGAGAAGGCCATGCTCGCATCATAGTTCAGGGCCTTTTTGAAGACTATTTATCTGTTGAAGAATTATTTAGTGATAACATACAGGTAAAATTATACACGAGAAATAAAATGTATTATATAAATGTATCATGCATTCTCATTACCTAGCAAATGCCCATCAGGTGTGGCTGTTATCATCCTTGAATCAAGGACCAAAATTTGAAGTTTCACTTTTCATTTTTGTTTAAATATCTTCTGTTGACTGGCTAATGCCATATTATTAAGGCTTCATGATGTAAAGTCTCCTAGTAAAAAAAATATTATTCCTTTCTACTTATTTTTGATGAAGTCCAGAAAACCAAAGTAAACATCAGGAAGCCAAATAAAAGTAAAAAATCTATGCTTAATGCAATTAAAGTACTTATCTGAAAATGCTATTAAAGTATCCTCTCCTTTTCAGGCTGATGTGATTGAACGTTTGAGACTTCAGTATAAGAAAGATCTTCTGAAAATTGTGGACATTGTACTTTCCCATCAGGTATGCCAATTTAATTATGTGCTTCTCATTAGTCATTCTGTCAAGAAAGCTTATTGAACAAATCATCCTAATATTTTAGGGCATCAGGAGCAAAAATAAGTTGATACTATCTCTCATGGAACAACTCGTGTATCCTAATCCTGCTCCATACCGTGATCTTCTGATCCGCTTCTCCACACTCAACCATACAAACTACTCTGAGGTTTGCAATTCCATTTGTTTGTGTTACTTATATTTTCTAACTGAAGGTCTGTTTTTTTGACACCAATATAACATTAAAGGTGTTATATTTCCTTTGTTTATCCATCCATGATTAATTTATCATTATGAGTTTTCTGGTTTATGCGTGCTGATTCCGTGGTGTCCTGATCCTCACTCTATTTGTACAGTTAGCATTGAAGGCAAGTCAACTGCTAGAGCAGACTAAACTTAGTGAGCTGCGTTCAAGTATTGCAAGAAGTCTTTCAGAGTTGGAAATGTTTACCGAAGAAGGTGAGAACATGGATACTCCTAAGAGAAAAAGTGCAATAAATGAACGAATGGAAGCTCTTGTGAATGCTCCTATGGCAGTTGAAGATGCCCTTGTTGGTCTCTTTGATCACAGTGATCATACACTTCAGCGACGGGTTGTTGAAACTTACATACGCAGATTATATCAGGTACCATTCCTCAAGATCTTGAAAGTTATATACTGACCCAGCTGTGGACCATTTGTACTAATGCTTAGTGTGTTTTACCAGCCATATCTCGTAAAGGGAAGTGTGCGGATGCAGTGGCACAGATCTGGACTTATAGCATCATGGGAGTTCTCAGACGAGCACGTAGAGAGAAAGAATGGATCTGAAGATGAGATTCCAAATGAACCATCACTTGAAAAGCAGAATGCGAGGAAGTGGGGAGCAATGGTAGTCATCAAATCTCTACATTTCTTGCCCACAGTGGTAACTGCTGCACTGAGGGAGGCAACACATAATTTGCAAGCTGCAATTCCCGATAAATCTATTCATCCAACAACGTCTGGTAATATGATGCACATTGCATTGGCAGGCTTTAACAACCCGATGAGCTTACTTCAGGACAGGTAACTTGCAATACCATGTACCGGATACTGTTTTTAGCTTAGACAATTTGATAGTCAGTAAATGGATTGATGCTTTGGTTTCCCTTCTTTTACCTAATTATTTATGCCCCTTTGCAGTGGAGATGAGGATCAAGCTCAAGAGCGAGTCAACAAGTTGGCCAAAATTTTGAAGGATAAAGAAGTAAGCTCCAGCCTAAGAAATGCTGGGGTTGGAGTAGTTAGCTGTATTATACAGAGAGATGAAGGTCGAGGCCCTATGAGGCACTCCTTTCATTGGTCGGAAGAAAAGCTCTACTATGCAGAGGAACCTCTATTGCGTCACTTGGAGCCGCCTCTATCTATTTACCTTGAGCTGGTATGTAGATACTTATTATTTGCATCTTCCAGAGGGAATATATGTTTCAGAAATGTTACTTATTTGAGCCAATATTAAATATTTTCTTACAGGACAAACTGAAAGATTATGAAAATATACGATACACTCCTTCTCGGGATCGTCAGTGGCACCTTTATTCTGTCATAGACAAGCCACGTACTGTCCAAAGGATGTTTCTCAGAACATTCGTCAGGCAGCCCATATCTAATGAAGGGTTGGCCGTACTGGATCAGGGGACGACTCAGTCTTTGTGGACTCTATCCTTCACTTCAAGGAGCATTTTGAGGTCCTTAATGTCTGCAATGGAGGAGCTTGAACTTAATGCCCATAAATCCTCAATCAAACCTGACCATGCTCATATGTACCTCTATGTCATACGAGAGCAGCAAATAGATGATCTTTTGCCTTACAACAAGTAAGATTATTTTGATTTTTTTCGTACCTGCTGTTATTTCTGCAGGGAGTTTTCACATCGAATATCTAATGCTAGCCTGGCTCTCAAAATAATTTCCAGAAGAGCTGAAATACCCGTTGGCTGTGAAGAAGCTGCTGTTGAGAAAATTCTAGATGATCTGGCACATGAACTTAATGCATCAGTTGGAGTTAAAATGCATCGTTTAGGAGTTTTTGAGTGGGAAGTTAAGCTTTGGATATCATCCAATGGAGATGCTGATGGAGCTTGGAGAGTTGTGGTCACAAATGCGACTGGTCACACTTGCATTGTCCATGTAAGTGGGATCTATATGACATGACCTTTTGACCTGCATTATTTATTATAAAAATGACATTGTCCAGCTTTTTATTGAAACTGTAAATTTTTGAACTTTGGTTGATTGAAGTGATGCTAATATAATTATTTGTACTTCAAAATTCAGATCTATAGAGAAGTTGAAGATTCCAGTAAAAATGTAGTCTACAGCTCCACCTCAGGACAGGCCCCTCTGCATGGGTTACCCGTAAAGGCACAATATAAACCTCTTGGAGTTCTTGACCAGAAGCGCCTTCTAGCCCGGAAAAACAACACCACATATTGCTACGATTTCCCACTGGTATTATTTTACCTTTCTCTATGTCACAGATTTGGGATCAATGCTTTTATGTTTTAACAATTTCTCTTTTACAGGCATTTGAGGCCGCTCTAAACAAATCATGGACCGAGTATCATGGGATCAACAAGCCTAATGATAGAACAGTACTTAAAGTCACAGAGTTAGTTTTTGCTGACCAGAAAGGTTCTTGGGGTACTCCTCTTATTCCAGTTGAGCGGCAGCTTGGACTTAATGACATTGGCATGGTAGCCTGGCGAATGGAAATGTTGACACCCGAGTTTCCATCCGGACGGACAATTTTTGTCGTATCAAATGATGTAACCTTTAAAAACGGTTCATTTGGTCCCAGAGAAGATGCTTTTTTCCAGGCAGTGACTGATGTTGCATGTGCTCAAAAAGTACCTCTCATTTATCTTGCAGCCAATTCAGGAGCTCGAATTGGTGTAGCTGAGGAAGTAAAATCTTGCTTTAAAGTTGGGTGGTCCGATGAAACGAACCCGGAGCGTGGTCTCCAATACATTTACCTGACACCTGAGGATTATGCTCGTATTGGAACTTCTGTGATAGCCCATGAGGTGAATCTGCCAAGTGGAGAAACCCGATGGGTACTTGATACAATTGTAGGAAAGGAGGACGGTTTAGGAGTCGAAAACTTAACTGGCAGTGGTGCCATTGCCAGTGCTTATTCAAAGGCATACCACGAAACCTTTACTTTGACATACGTTACTGGAAGAACTGTGGGCATTGGTGCTTACCTTGCTCGTCTTGGTATGCGTTGCATACAAAGACTTGATCAACCAATTATTCTGACTGGTTTCTCTGCATTAAACAAGCTTCTTGGTCGGGAGGTCTACAGCTCCCACATGCAGCTTGGTGGACCTAAAATCATGGCGACAAATGGAGTCGTTCATCTCACTGTCTTGGATGATCTTGAGGGCATATCGTCTATTTTGAAGTGGTTAAGCTTTGTGCCACCATATGCTGGTGGCCCACTTCCGATTTTGAGTCCGTTGGATCCTCCCGACAGGCCTGTCGAATATCTACCCGAGACATCATGTGATCCTCGGGCAGCTATATGTGGTGCTTTGGATGGTACTGGGAAATGGCTTGGAGGTATATTTGACCAGGATAGCTTCATCGAGACGTTAGAAAATTGGGCAAGAACGGTCGTGACAGGACGAGCTAAACTTGGAGGAATCCCTGTTGGAATTGTGGCTGTTGAGACTCAAACAATGATGCAGGTTATCCCAGCAGATCCGGGCCAGCTTGATTCTCATGAACGGGTTGTTCCTCAAGCCGGGCAGGTATGGTTTCCTGATTCCGCAACCAAGACTGCCCAAGCATTGATGGACTTTAACCACGAGGAGCTCCCGCTTTTCATTCTTGCCAATTGGAGAGGCTTTTCGGGTGGACAAAGGGACCTCTTCGAAGGTATCTTACAGGCTGGATCAACGATTGTTGAGAACCTTAGAACTTACAAACAGCCCGTTTTCATATACATACCGATGATGGGGGAGTTGCGTGGTGGGGCGTGGGTGGTTGTCGATAGTAAGATCAACCCCGATCATGTTGAAATGTATGCTGAACGAACGGCTAAAGGAAACGTCCTTGAGCCAGAAGGCTCAGTTGAGATCAAGTTCCGAACCAGAGAATTGCTTGAGTGCATGGGTAGGCTCGACCCAGAGCTAATCAATCTGAAGTCTCAACTCAAAAACCCGGAAAGCCCTGTCGAAGATTTACAGAGTCGGATAAAAGCCCGGGAAAAGAAGCTTCTGCCATTGTACACTCAAATAGCAATCAAATTTGCTGAGCTGCATGACACTTCACTTAGAATGGCTGCAAAAGGAGCGATCAAAGAAGTCGTAGATTGGTCAAAGTCTCGTTCGTTCTTCTACCAAAGACTATACAGGCGAGTTGTGGAGGACGAATTGGTCAAGAATCTACGAGAAGCCGCCGGCCACCAACTTGAATATCGATCTGCAAGAAACATGATTAAGGAGTGGTTCTTAAGCTCCGAGATTGGTAAAGGAAACGAGGGTTCTTGGATGGATGACGGGGCGTTTTTCTCATGGAAGGACGATACAAGAAACTACGAGGAGAAGCTACAAGATTTACGTGTACAAAGAATGTCGATTCAGTTGTCCAACCTCGGAGATTCCACATTGGATTTACGAGCATTGTCTCAAGCTGTCTCTGCTTTGCTGAAAAAGGTAATAATCCATTGCTTCATTTTGCTGTTTTTATCGATTCAATTTCAATTAACTAAATAAGAAAGGGGGTTGCACATTGCAGATGGATCCTTCGATGAGAGATGAACTAAGAGACGAGCTAAGAAAGGCAATCGACTGATCCTTGACACGTACACAATTTTGCATACATTGTATTTTATGGATCTGTGTATATTAGTGGTCAGATTAAAGGAATGGAGAAGATACTTAGCCATATCCAGAAAGTAGAATGAATAAGTAGTGATGTTGAGAGTGTGATTTGATATGTAATCTACAAATTTTCTGGGCAGAAAAGTTGCTAATGTACAAGCCTCATTTCCAGCTGAATCTATTTGTAACCAGAATTGCATTTGTTATATAATTATGTATATGTGTTATTATTTTTCTTTAAATATATGAATGACAAGGGCGTTGTATATTGCATTCTGGTTTGTTTGGATTCATTTTGGTAGACAATTATTTTGAAAAAAAAAAAAATCAGTACTTTGATTGAGATTAAAAATAGTTGGTAATTATTTTATATGAAATTATAAATTATGTTTGCAAGAGTGTAAATATCAAAGTATAGGAATAGTAATGAGGCTTTGTCTTATGGTATCATGTATCATGTATGTGAAACCGTTTTAAAGTGAGATTTGTCATTATATGATGGGGTCTACTCTTTGCGTTCCATCACAAAGTTCTCTTTGAAATGTCAAAATTAAATTTTAATCGAAATTCTTAGTGTCCTTATCAATGTATTGCGAAAAAGCTAATGTAATAATAAAAATATTTTTAAAGTAATATAACATGCCATATACAATATAAAAATGTCACACCATTTAACAAAATCATATCATTATAATTTTTAACTAATATTTTTCTTTCTATTAAAAGGGATAAAACATCTATATGATTAAAATAAATTATCACATCATAAAAAATAGATAAGATTACAAATTTATCATCACTAACAAGTTAAAACCTCTTAATCCAATGCCAAGAAACTTTGTACCATCATAAATATCTAAACATTTGCAACAATTTTTTTCTTTCATCATTTATTGTTACATCTAATAAGATTTTAAACGAAATAGCAAAACACTCTCAACCTATTTGTACTTAAAAGTCGTTAATTCATGTCGTAAGGTGTTGGGTTAAGTCTAACCAGCACAAGTTGGTATATCTTATCTTATTTAAATGACAAAATTATTGTCAAATTAATCTCACGAAATCTTTTTTTTTTTTTTTTATTATTATTATTTTTGATATCGAGCCCCTCTTACATATATATAGTACGAAATATACCTTCCATATGCTTATGGTGGAGCAGTTGCACGATTCACTTGGAATTACAGCCATCGATCTCTATTATCATTTCCCAAGTTAATTATCTGAGGTCACGGAACTGCGAATTGAGCAACTCTTCTGCTATGTCGATGCTTGATTCCTTCTTCAAACAGCGTTTTAACGCTGCTAAATGGTAATTCTCGTTAACCTTCTCTTTTATGTAATTCTTTGTTTTCATCTGATTTGATTTTAGTTGTAAATCTGGTCTATCATGTGATTTAGGGTTTTATAATTCGTCGAAATTGTTGAAATTTTATGTTGGTGAGCTTGGAATTTTGATCCTGATCTTATTCTGTTGTCATGATTAATTGATAAGCATAGGCGCAACCTTCAAACTGGATTTAATCTGTTTTTAGGTTTATGTGGTTTTGTTGTAATTTGTGAACTCAACCTTCAACCTGAATTTGCAGTAAAACTTTGCTAAAACTCACAATCCCTCGGATTAAGTTATTGAGAAATCGAAGAGAGATTCAGCTAAAGCAGATGCGTAAAGAAATCGCGAAGCTACTTGAAACTGGTCAAGAAGCTACTGCTAGGATTCGGGTATGGATGTATAATTCAATTTTCCTCTGGTTATCTTGTTCTAGTTTGATGTATGTTATATCTACATTTATTTGGTTGTTTTGTTAATTTCATCTTATGGGAAGCTATTGAGGAGTTGATTGAAGGATTAAGTTGGTTTTGAGGTTTTTGTTTTGCATATTCAGGTAGAGCATATCATAAGAGAAGAGAAGATGATGGCTGCACAAGAAATAGTTGAGCTCTTCTGCGAGCTCATAGCTGTCCGCCTTCCGATTATTGAAGCACAGAGGTATACTTTTTTTGTCCAGTTTATAATATCCTTATTCATGATGATCTGTTAACGAGTTTGTTTTTTTATAATAATGGGTTCTGGACATGGCTGATGCTTGCTAGGGATATTAGAAATTACTTGGTAATTTTAATTCCCAAAATGATAATGCATCTTGGGGTCCTCAGAATATGCTCACTGATTACTTCTGGTTAATTCTTTTAGCACTATTCTAGATTAGAACTTGGGATTATCTTGCTAGAATGATAACAGATTCTACCACTTCTTTTTCCATTGAAAGTGCTGTATGGTATCTAATTGTGTTCTCCATTTATAGTAGTGCTTGAGAGTTAGTGCAATATTTGATCATGTTTAGTCAGAGAGTAAATTTGGGAAAGGATGGAAGAGATGTTATTAGGAAATGCACTCTTGTTTGGATGCATGATAAAGGAAATGGGGGAGTAAGTAATAGTCTTCTTCCCTTGTTTCTTCACATGTGTGAGTAGGGTGGAAAAAGTGGATTGTGGAAGTATGACGGATATTGTAGTTAGTTTCTTTTTCTTCCTCAGTCCCCTCACAATCTAAAATGTGGCATAGGGTATAAGTTATTTTGGACTTTGTAGTTAGATTTCTTCTTATGAGCAAATCTTTTTTATGTTGTACACATATCAGGGAATGTCCTCTAGACTTAAAGGAGGCAATTTCCAGTGTATGCTTTGCAGCACCAAGATGTGCTGATCTACCGGAGTTGCTACAAGTTCAAATGCTATTTGCTGGTAAATATGGTAAAGAGTTTCTATCTGCTGCAACTGAGCTTATGCCCGAATGTGGTGTCAATCGGCAGGTTAGACCAATCATTTTCTTGCCACATTTTGTATTGCCACTTGTCCTCATTCGTCGTTAACATTATTTTTGGGTAAATAACTGAAATTGCAGTTGATAGAGCTTTTATCGATTCGAGCTCCTGCACCTGATGTAAAACTGAAGCTACTAAAGGAAATAGCTGAAGAGTACGAGCTCGATTGGGATCCAAGCACCACAGAAAGTGAATTGTTAAAGCCACATGAAGATTTACTGGTACGCTTAATAACTGCAGCTCTTAATCTCAATTCTATGTTTCAATCTGACGTTTCTTTCCTTTCCAGAATGGGCCAACGCAATTTGTCAGTGGTTCCAAATTGCCCCTTCCAGAAGAAAAGCACGATGTGATGACATACACTACTCCAGAACCTGCTGATCATGAAAATACCGATTCTGATACAGACTTCGACATGGTAGACTTTCCGGAAGTTCCTAAGCTGCCATTACAGTTGAATAAATCCACAACACCACAGATGCTTCATTTTCCGGCCTCTGCATTATCTGATGCTGACGATCAGGAAGAACCGAATCAGTTGGAGCCCGAGGACACGTCACCCATAGTTCAAGCTGATCCAGTTGAAGTGAAACAGTTCGTCCCGTTCATATCTCCTCCATCACAATCAACAGCAACATATACTGTGAGAGAACACAATCCACCACCTTCCTCTGTTCCAAAGACTAAGGATGATGATACAGTGGATTTACAGGATGTATTAGCTGCAGCCCAGGCAGCCGCTGAATCGGCTGAACGGGCCGCAGCAGCGGCCCGTTCAGCTGCTAGCATCGCCCAGCTTCGGATCAGTGAGCTTGTCAAGAGAAAGAACGATGAAGTCCCTATTCCTAGTGTCGATAAACAACTTTATAAACAGAACTCGATTGGTGATGGTGATTCTGACAGTGCATCGGCTTCTCCAAGCCAAATTAATGGCTGTGAAAACTACACGATACACCAAACATCATCTGATGATCCACACTTGGCTGTTGATTCATCTCCACCACGCGATGATTTACCAAGTCCGGGGCCCGGTCTTCACCAACCTCAGAGACTGCCTTCGATGGATGATGAAACGTATTTCTCATATCCAAACTTATTCACGTCTCAAGCCTCGAATCTCAGTACCCATCCTCAGTCACCCACGGATTCCAAGTAAGCAACGATGCTTGCTTTTGATGTATCGATATTGTTATATGTTTTCAACATTTTCATTCTCTTATTTGGGTTGTGAGGTCAATCAAAGGTTTTTTCTACGGAACTGCTCATTCGAACGAGCTAATGTAAATGAAACTATGGCCGTATTCTTATATTTTTAATATCCATGAATTATTTGTTCTACATGAGTTCATATGAATGGCTACTATATATACATTTTTTATGTGTCTTGGCAGTTTGTCATAAAGGTTATTGAGAAAATATACCATAAAGGTTAATTTCCAATTTTACCACTTAGTACTGCGAATCATGCATGGGTCATGGGGGCATTATGGTCCTTCATCCTTTCCTTGCACTTAATTTCTTATCTCGTGAAGATAAGACGCCCATCTTCCCACCCCTAATTGCGACCGTTCGTTACTCTAATCTTCTCGATCATAGCCGTTCATTTCAACCCAAAAAGCCCTCTTTCGTTTTCCACAGCTTCTCATAGTTCACTATCACCTCCACGACTCGCATCCAACGCCGCTAACGATGGCCGCCGCCGCCGTCTTGCAGCAAACTCCGATCACAATTCGGTGCGGTTCTGCGCCGTCATCGCAACTCTCTTCCAAACTCTCACTCTCCTCAAATCTTAAAGTTCCTAAACTCACAATCAAACCCCTCCTCCGCTGCCGAAGCCGCGGCGGAGGCGCCTCGGGCGCCAGAATGGCTGGCAACACTGCTGGAAGCTACGCGAGCGCGCTCGCCGACGTGGCGAAGTCCAACGACACTCTCGACCAGACCTACGCCGACATTGAAAAGCTCGAGAAAATCTTCTCCGACGAATCGGTGCTGAAATACTTCACCAATCCGACCATCGACGACGACGAAAAGAGCGAAATCGTCGACCAGATGGCGAAATCGTCGGATCTGCAGCCTCACGTGGCGAATTTCGTCAACATTTTGTTCGACATGAAGAGAATCGATTTGATTAAGGAAATCGCGAAGGAGTTCGAGGCTGTTTACAACAAATTGACGGAGACGGAGCTGGCGATCGTGACGTCGGTGATGCGATTGGAGTCGCAGCATCTGGCGCAGATAGCGAAGCGCGTGCAGAAATTGACGGCGGCGAAAAACGTCCGAATCAAAACGGTACTTGACCCGACTTTGGTGGCCGGGTTCACGATCCGATATGGGAATTCCGGGTCGAAGTTTATAGATATGAGCGTGAAAAGGCAGCTTGAGGAGATTGCAGCTCAGCTTGATCTTGGTGACATTCAATTAGCTCTATGATAATTCATCATTTTCCCCCTTTTTTATATATTTTTTTTTGTAAGGCTTGATTTAAATCAGACAATAGACTGATTTAAGGAAAAAAAATTGAATTGTGAAATATGAGAGTACATTTATAATTCGTCAATTTAAATGGCCAATGGCTATTAATATAATGAAATATAAAAATTACACTATATTTCAAAATTGAATATTGCAGGTAATTATGAAGTCACTCATTGAATATTACACAATATTTTGAAGTCACTCATTGTATTTAATTATGCTGAAAATTTGATCGATGAAGACGGGTTGGGTTGATAGTAATTTACACAAATCTCAGGATTTGTTTACGAATGTGACAAAAATAAATATAATCTATCCAAATTTAAATTGTTTCCTTCATTTCCATTATTTGATTCAAAATCCATATTCACAATGGTGGAAATTGGAATATCATTCATGACAATTTATTACAGATCATATTCACAAATCACAATATATCCAAACACATTACATTTACATAAAATCCATAACCCAGATACATTTCTTTAATATTGTGTACACACGATAATAATATTGTGTTAAATATTTTTTGAAAGTGCAATCATCTCCTGCTCGAAATGGATACGAATTCTCCAATTCTTTTTTTTTTTTTTTTTGGCCTTATTCTCTCACTTTTGCTAGCCAAGGTATGTAATTCTAGGGCTATTAAAATTAGCCAAACTCGAACATTATTGAAACTCCAATACATATTTGCAATACGAAATTGAAGTTTCGATATGGTGTCTGATTTTTTATTTTTCAATTTTTTGATATTTGATATAAAAATATTTTCGACCTTTATCTGTACTTAAATTGTTTTGATGAAGTGCATCAAATTAGCGATCAGATCTATATGATTATTCCGACTATACACCCCGATCTTTTTTTTTTAAATGTCACGATGAATTTCCTTAAAATATCATAATTAATTAACCTTTGCCATCTTTGTGTAGCTCAGGGACAGAAGTGAAAGCTTGTCTGAAAATGCTTTGCTCTATAGAAATGAAATAAGAAAAATGTACACCTGGAAAATGCATGGTTTCATGTGCTTTAAAGTAAAAGATATGGAGCATGCCTCTCTACTAACAATTGCAAGTGTGTTCTTGATTGTTGTATCTAAATTATCTCTATCCACTTAATTATAATAATACATGAAAAGTGATTGTTTTTTGGAATAAATTATGATTATAAACGGTAGCACTCCTATTGAATACCAAGATAATTAAATATTTGAGATTGAGTTTTGTAAAACAGTCCGACGAATCTAATTTCATGAGACGAGTCATAGGTTAACCAACAATGACTTCAAGAAAGAGCCTGATAAGACATTTTGTACTATTCCCTCTTAATTGTTGGACCATTGAGTCATTTCCACAATTTTCTCTCTATATCCACATACATATAAATACATATTTTTATTATAAAATATTTTATACACTACTTTTGTGGGATCGTGACATGTTAGTGCAATTCAATATTGAGTGTTGTGACCTCCTTTTTAGATGAGAAGTTTATGCTGTATATGTAGCTTATTAATTGATCAATTATTTAATTTAATTAATTCATTATTTTGGCGGTAACAGTGACCCACCATGTTAAAGGGACTCACAAGACTAGACGTCGAAAGCATATGCACATTAAACTATGCTTCTAAACTTATTATCATATAGCTTTGTTACTCTCAATTGGTAGAAATGATGACTATAATCATTATTTACTAAAATACATAGAATCTGGGGCTGAGCTAGACAATATAAAATCAATATTTAAATACTATAAATCAATAATATTTTTAATAATAATAATAATGATGATGATGATGAATGTCACGACCCATGTAAGTGATGCGATATTCTAATGTTGTTTATTTTGTATATATACACAAATAATATATATTACATGCATAAATAAATAGACATTATCCGTATTTAATTAGATTAATAATATTGAAATAGTATATGAATAGTATATATATATATATATATAATATTGTGTAGGTACACAATAACTCTTATAGTTCAACTATTTTATTTTAATTATCTTTAATTAAAGCAAGAGTAAAGAGTGAAATAATTCAGTTGAGAAGCACCTAAGCTAACATTTGAATTAATTAGTAAATTGAATGGCACCAAATGCATTATTCCCCAAAGACTACAAGATAGAAGCCTAGAACTAAAAATAAATAAATACATAATAATAATAATAAATAAATAACAAATTATAACATTAATAATAATAGTTATTATTATTATTATTATTATAAACTAATGGAACAATAAGCAAAGTACATTGAGAAGAGGAATAAATAGCAAACACTACTTTGCTATTGATGAAAAGGTGGCTTTTATGTACACATTGGGCAAAATTAATGTACTTCAATACATTCATGTCTTATATGGTATGAATAGTTTATTATGGTAGATTAATGCACAATCCATGATTTTAATGTAAAAATATTGTTAATTTGTAATTCTCTAAAATTCGAAAAAAATAAAGTTTGAGTACATTAGAAATTATTTTCTAAAACAATCACAAAAACTTCACGATATTTAGAATATGATGAAAAACAAAATTAAGCACAATTAAGAAAATATCATTCTATACATGTAGTTCAAGTGGTATTTCAATTTTAATATCCTATCTTTATAAATATATATATTATAATGATCAAAATTCAATTTTGTAATCTTTATTGTCAATCTTCCATCCACCCCAAATTCATTTAAAAAAAAAATTTCATCCTACTATAACCATTTTTATTTCTACAATTGAACCCCTATTTTTCAAATAGAACAAAGAAAACTAAACTTCATTCATAGGTTATGGAAATCACGGCTATTAAATTCCAAATAAATTGCATTACACGTGGCGTCCATATCCTAAGTACAACCTCTACACTGCCACATTTTTTGACTTTTTTTTTCTTTTCTTAGCCTATTTTTTTAATATTTTTTAAATTAATTTTACTTGGACACCTTAATATTTTTTAATTTTTGTTTTTTGTTCTTTAAAATTTTAATGAAATTTATACACATTTATCATAAATAATTAATAAATATTGGAAAAAAATTATACATGTATTTATTTAATGTAGATAAGATGAATGAGTTGATTACCTTGAGTTAAATAAATGGATGTAGATATTTAAATGAATGAAAAGATGATGTGGATGAGAAAGAGGTTTTTAGGTGATTAAAGATGCTCTTACCAGATCAAAGTCACTTTTGCCACACCCAGATTTCCCCAAATTACATTTTTACCCTCCCAGAACCAGATTTCAGCTGGAAAAGAAAGAAGTTGCAGGTAAATCTTTTTTCTGGCAAAATCATTTTCTAGAGGACACTGTCACTAATTATGGCCAGCACAATTTGTTCCGTTACCTTTCCTATATGTATAGGCTGAAATCAATTCAATTTCTTGCAGATATTTCCCTCTCTCTCTCTCTCTCTCTCTGCAAATAATTTCTCTCTCTTACTATCTGCCACTTCTCTGTCACGGCCGTCACCTTGGTTTCCGGCGACGATTCTCCGATCAATCTCTGATGCAATATCCTTTCTTATCTATCTGAAATTGCGGTGAGTTCTAGAGTTTAAATACAGTTATAATAGTTGGGCATTATCTCTTGGAAATTATATGAATAATTTGCTGAATGGAAAATTGGCAGTTCACATTTTATTAGCTCATGTGTGATTATAATTTTTAATTTTTAAAGGAACCGAAAATATTATTACCTCCCAAAGAGGCTAGATTACTAGGACACACGCTCAATTTGATCATGAGCACTCAATTTAAACACGAAGATAATGTGAAGGTGTCTGAGATTCTACATCAGACAAGTTATCTGCAGTTGGTTGCGAATTTTTGAGCCCACTTTCCTTATTCAGTTGAGAATCGTTACTTTGTTGAAATGATATTAGTTTACGCCATTTTTTTTTTTTTTTTGTAATTTCCAGATTTTTCTGACTAACATATGTTGTATGTATGGCTTCCATTTTAATTGGGGGGGGGGGGGGTAACATGTTGTGCTTATAGAATTTATGTGTAAAGGCGATGATAATGGGTGATGAAACAATGAAGAATTTGTTGCCTGTTTGATGGAAGACCAATGAGAATTTCATGAACAAAGTTGGGAGCATTTGGTGGAATATGAGATGTTTCTGTTGTCTTTATCTTTCAAATATTTACTGAGACGAGCTTGTTAGTATATTCAGTTGGCATATGACTCATTATACCAAAGCTCCATTCTGATTTTGTATCTTGACTTCTGAAACCACAATTTTGTTGCAGATTGTGTGTCTACCATTTCTAAATCCTCAAATTTCAGATTTCGGTTGTTAGCCCTAGTAAGCTCAATTAATGGATGCATCAAATGGTTCAAAATCTTTTGATGAAACAACTTATGAAGGTGTCGAGTCTTTCTTTGATTCTGCGCCTCCTCTAAAGGATGATGCAGAAATCAGAAGAATACTTGAAGAATTTATGGAAAAGAATTTACATTCAGGCAAGTTTCTAGTTTAATTTCCTTCAGATTACACACACACTCTCTCTCTCTCAGCTGCAAGTTTTGATATTATGTGCTGTTAACATGTATATCTTCAGAGAATGGAAAGCCAACTAGGATAGTATGCGTGACATCTGGAGGGACAACTGTTCCTT
The DNA here is from genome assembly GCA_946896805.1 of Scutellaria galericulata. Lineage (NCBI taxonomy): Eukaryota > Viridiplantae > Streptophyta > Magnoliopsida > Lamiales > Lamiaceae > Scutellaria > Scutellaria galericulata. The sequence goes on from OX335793.1 coordinate 18,834,294, forward strand.
TGGAACAGCGATGTGTTCGTTACATTGACAATTTCAGCTCAGGTCATAGAGGAGCTGCATCCACAGAGTAAGCTACATTATGCTTTGTTTATATAAGATAATTTTGTACTTTGCTTATATTTTTGACACTAGACAGTTGATCACTGAAACTACAGATATTTTTTGAAGGCTGGATATGCTGTAGTATTCCTTTATCGTAGGTAGGTATTGTGTTCCTGTAGACTATTACATTTTCAATCAAAATGTATTTCAAAATTTGTTGGCAGTGACAAGCGTGGACATATATTTGCAGAGGAACCTACCAGCCATACTGCAGATCCCTTCCAGATGATCCACTGCTTGAATGTTTTGAAGTTACCAGTGAATCAAATATTACGGGTTGGTAGTCTCTTTATTATCATACACATCCTGCGACTAAACAATATGCTTGAAGTTGTTAGGATTAGAATATACATTGTTTCATTACCTTGAAACTGTCTTCTCTTTATGTTTATAAGATGTGTGGCCTCTCTTGATATTATGGCCAATTTGCTTTGATTTCGTGGCACAAAACATCTAATGGTTCTTTGCTTGACAGTGTAATCTTTGGTTTACATTTCAGTGCACCCAATACATGAGAAAACAGTCAAAGAAGCCATCAGAGAGAATCATGTGGTGAGGATCATCTCTGCTCTCATAATTTGTTATTGTGCCTGTGACAAATGTGATTAAACCGAACTAAGACTGCTCAATTTTGTTGCAGGCAGCTACCAGTGGCACCTTGTTGAAACTTCCCTTTACTACAATCTTTGAGTATCTTCAGGTTGTCTAATTGTCAATTGCTTCCTTGTAATTTTTTCCCATGCTATAGAATAACCAATACTGTAATTGGGGGGGAGGGGAGCTTAGGTGCCCGGATAGAATTCCAGAATAGATGACGTAAAACCATGGAAGTAACAAGTTTATTTCTTTCCTGATTGAAAATTTTACCAAAGAAAGAACTTCAATTTCAGTCCTAGAAAATTTCCTCTTTTATATTTTCTTTGGATACGCTCCTGTTTCCCTTTTTCTCTGCAGACTTATTTGCTTTCTCGTATGCCACTTTTATGAGATTTGTGGGCATGATGAACATCAGCCCCTATTTTCTTCATTTGACTTTGAAAGGTACATAAGACTTGACATCCAATTCGTATGCATTCATAGATTTTCTTAAAGCTACTGCAATTCCATGAGCTCCTAGTTCTCTCTTATGTCTCTTATAAGGAATTCCTGTTTTTTTGACAACTGAAGATCCTCTAGATAGAAATTTCATTTAGGAAATTTTGTGCTTCTGCAGAGGTGTGTTTCAATTCTTTGGTTTGCTGCCTTATCACCAGTAGATTTTGTGATTTAACTTATTTAACCAAAAATATGAGTTTTCCATCTTAAAGTGGACTATAGAGTCTGTCCAGTTTGAGGTACTTGGATGACACAATTGATTCAATTTTTTTTAGCCAGGATTTAATTCCTCGTTAATTTGCAGCCTCCGAAGCCTACATGTACTAGTTAGTTTTATTTCCTTTATTTACTTAGTTTTCTATTTTGTATCTGGTGCAGATTTTGCAATTGATTGCACTGTCAATGAGGAGCCTCGGATCAAGTGCTTTGTTTTATCTTGCTGCCGCAGTTTCTGATTTTTATGTACCATGGGAGAGCATGGTAATGAATCCGATCTATTGAAAACGCCATATCAGAATTTAATGTTGAAAATTAACTCACAAATTCATGTCGATTCAATGCAGGCAGTGCATAAAATTCAATCCAGCTCGGGCCCTCTGGACATGCGACTCGCTCAGGTACCAAAAATGCTCTCAGTGCTAAGAAAAAAGTGGGCTCCCAGGGCCTTTTGCATATCATTTAAGGTGAGCTTTCTCTCTCTAAAATCTCCATCTACGATATGTTTTTCTTGGGGACTTATAGTTAGTTGTAAACACAATGCTTAATTTGATCACAGTTAGAGACGGATACAAAAATTCTTCTTGACAAGGCGAATATGGCCCTCAAGAAATACAATATGGATATGGTAGTTGCCAACGAGCTTTTGACTCGTAAAGATGAAGTTATAGTCGTTACAAAGAGTGGAAACATCACGGTTCAACGGGACAAGACTCGGGCCAGTGCTGACGTGGAAGAGCCACTGATCAAGCTCATCGTCGATGCACATTCTGCTTATATAGGCTAAAAGATTCTTGCCTTGACATCAAAACAATCCTCTAATCCTTGATGTGGATGAAGTGAAGGGACTCAAAAGTTCTTTTTTCTTTTCATTTCTTTGCACTCAACAAATAATAATTTTCTCAAAGTTTTTGTTATAATTAGTTCACTGGGATACTAATTACCTTTTACATTATTTAATGTTGAAGCATTTATGAGAAGTGTTGTTAACTATTTTAATAGGAATGTTTCATGGATCTAATTTCGCGAGATTCATCAAAACATCTCAATTCTCAAAACCCTTGAGATAAAGTTACCAACTTTAATGGATTTAATGCATACATTTTCTTTTAAATGAATAGAAACTGCATCTTAAAAAATGTATAGTGAAAAATCCTCTCCCTTATTAGTGAAAAAAAATATTTTCTTTTAAAAAAAAATCTGATAATAAGTAAAATACTTTCAGAATAAATATTTTGTTTTTTTTTCAATATTCCCAGGTCTAATTTTAGTAGGCCTTATTTAGGACATGTCATTAACTAATCCAAGTTGTGCCCATTACTTTTTTGCAAGTCAGTTAAATATGCATGATCATTAATACAATTAATTGAGCTTGCATCGAACCTATGAGTAGTCTTGAATACTACAAGAGCAAACAATTTATTGACACGAAATTAAATGGTAAATTTTCAAACAATTCCATCAAATAAGTTCCAACATTTTTTTTTCATTAGATGGAAGTCTTGAGATGGCAACGCATAGAATACTCTACGATACCTATATCCTAATTCTATAAATATTATACTATTTATATCAGTCTCAATCTCATTCTCATTTAAAATTTATTTATACTACTCGTCTCCAACCCGAACTCAGGCAACACAACTAAAGTTTATCCAAAAGGACCAAGACTCAATTCAATTGATAATCCAGCAAATATACACTTAATATTCAAAGCAGAATAATAACATAAATAAATATAAACAATAAGCCCTAGATATACACACCTTATGAATCCATAATTATAAATGCATGTAAGTTAAGTTATAGCTGTTTGGTACTTAAATACTTTAATATCTATTTATTATAATTTTTTAGCTCTAATAGAATAAGTATAGGATGGTTAGTAACAAAGGCCGCTACGGCTCAACAATTATAGCCCCACAAGGTATAAACTAATGCATTAAAACTCGCATATATATATATATATATGTATATATATTATTATATATATATATAAACTAATGCATTAAAACTCGCATGTATATATATATATATATATTATTAATTAATTTGAATTTGATGAATAACTCAAATATTAATTATCGTATTTATTTTGTCAGATATCTTGTAGCAATGCTCTAAAGTTCGCTAAACGTTAGTTAGGCGCTTGACTGGCGCCTAGGATATTCAGTCGGAGTCTAGACGGGCCTAGGCTCTATATCTAAATAAATAGATTTTTTGTTATTTTAGCCATTTTTCTTAATTTTTCATCTTTAAAAGATATTTTTAAAAGTCTATGTTGGAGACAAGTAAAAATTAATATCTCAATTATATATATATATATATATATATATATATATATATATATATATATGACTTTTTCAATGATTACAATTTTTTTTTTAGTTTGTATTTTTCAATTCATTACTTTTCTATCCATACCTAATTAAATAATAATAACTTGATAGAAGCCTATAATATGTTAAGAATACCATCATTTTGCTAAAAAGTTAAAGGAAAAAAGAAAAAAAAAAGTTTTGACGCTTAGAAGCGTCTAGACCTACTTAGAACCGAATTGTTCCGTCTATCCCTCTCTAGGATCATATAGTGCCTAGCCGCCTAGGCCGATTTTTCGAACACTAACTTTTAATATTTTTATGTCTCGTATTTATTGTAATGCTACAAGTAAAATTCTAAATTGATGCCAACTTGGGCTAATCATTCAAATAACATTGTTACGAAGTGACTAGTGAGTGCTCAAAAATAAATTTCCGACTTATATATCTAATTAAACCATAACGATCATATATATCATCAACAGAAATTAATTAAAAGGATTGTTGATGAAAAGTAAGAAGACTGTTTTTTTGGTGGAATAAGTTTGCCAAACAGCCTCTAAATCTAATCCACGTAGGCCAACAATGTAATCGAGCTAATAAATTCCATTAATTAATGAATTAATTAACTAATTAAATATTCTATTAAAAACCCTAAACAAGAACTATATAACAAACCCTTCTCCCAAACCTATTTCCCACAAAACTGATCACATTTTCACACACAATTACACACACTAGTTTTGCAAGAAAATAAAAAATGGCAAATTCTTCCTCAAAAAAGATGTGGGTTATGATCTTGATTTTGAGTATAATTGTACCTTATAAGAGTTTGGCCACAGATTACGTGGTATGTGATGGCTTTGGTTGGAACATTGGAGCTGATGTTCAATCATGGCTTTCTTCACTTCCTGCAATTCAAGTTGGTGACACATTTTGTAAGTCCATATATCTATTTATGCATCACAACTTTACATTTTATTTAAATAAAATATACAAGAATCAATACTCAAATGTATGTATATATATTTATGTATTCTAAAAATATGTTTATATATACATACATCAAAATCATTGAAATTTCGGTCAAATTTAATTACAACACGTGCTTTTTATTTGTAATAATGTGGGTCAAGAGCTTCGAAAAATTAATAATTACAATATCGATCTTTAATTGTAATGCTATCATTGTAATTGGACGCACTTTAACGAGACTGTTCCAAATCCACCTATTTGCTATGTTATGTTGCCACTATTGGAAGTTAGGTTGTCTGCACATTCTGCTACCACGCACTTTAAACAGTCTCATCGAGGTGCATGATGATGCATGATTGTGGCATCACAATCGGACTGTCTTAAAAATAAAGTCAATATTGTGATTGAAACCGATTCAAAATTTACAACCAAAGCCATTACAAATAAAATGTATTATAACTTACATCTGATCTGTAATGACCATATATAATGACATTTTATAATTCGAACTATGAAAGTAGCATTCTATTTGCCAAATTTTATGATTTATTGCACTTTAATTCATTGTATAAGGCTGCCCCAAATTTATTATTGTTCGAAGCCATAGAGTTTATAACCAAGAATAGTTTGTTAAATAAAATATTTTCTTGTATTTTTGTATACAGATTTCAATTTCGAAAGTCCACAAACAGTGGCCTTAGTTGATGCAATTGGGTATCTCACTTGTGATGCTTCACAAGCAGAAATCAACGATGAAAGTTGCAGTTTTAGCTACACTTTCAACTCAACTGGAGTTTATTGGTTCATCTCTGCTGCACCTGGAGCTTGTGCTGCTGGACTTAACTTGCAAGTTTCCGTATAAAAAATCACGAATTTTAAGTCAAATTTTAATCACAATACAAACTTTTATTCGTAACACTGTTGGTCACTACTTTGATAAAAAATTCAAATTACAACATCAACTTCATTTTACGGCACCTAATTGCACAACCACGATCATCGTTGGATGCCTCTTGACGAGTGAGGTCGTGGTGGATTTGAGATGCGTCCAATGATTCTGACAATGTCTTAATTAGGTGCCAGAAAATGAGTACATATTGTAAAAAAAAAAGAAAAAGAAATCACAGTTCATAACCAACATTATTACAAATAAAAATTCATGTTGCAATTAAAATTTGACTAAAATTCGTGATTTTTCATATAATTAACACATATAATAATATAACTATGATCCTATGTACCTCTCATGACACCTACTAACCAAAAAAAAAAAAACAGAGAGAGATGTGTGTGTAGAATAACGTTTTCCATAGCACACACATTCGAGAATGTTTATCCTTCCAATCTAATTGTAATGTTTTGATGTTAAGTTCTCTTAAATCATATAAATAAAAGTTTCATCATGTATGTCGATTTATTTATACAGATAAAACATATTTGTTCTTCAATACACCTTAGCTGTCATTAATAAAATGGACAAATTAATCTAAGTACGAAATAAGACGTAAAAATAAAAGATCAATGATCTTTTTTTATGTTAATCAAAAAACGTCAATCGATTGATGATTTTGTTGCATCTCGTGAGATTATCTTCTTGAGATCTAGTGTCATTTTTAATTTATAAAACTCTATGACCAAATTTGTAGCATATGAATTCTTTTTACTGAAATTTTGGTTGAACTACATGAAAAAAAAAAAAAAATCCATCAATCGAGAATATCATGTTAAGATTGAAATGCAAATGAACGATTTAATTGCATATCTTGAGATAATTTTTGCAATTATTGTTTTTATTTTATGAACTTCTATGACCTAATTTGCAGCATACAAAAAATTCACATTGAAAATTAATTAAACTTCACCCAAAAAATTCACGGAAACTAGTTATTAGGCACATCAGCAGGTCATTTAGAACATCGTGCAACTTATTAAGAAAAATTAAAAAAATAAAGCTCAAGTGACATTTAATATTATACTCCCTCCGTCTCAAATTATTTGTCGTTTTAACATTTTTCATGCAGATTAAGGAAACTAACAAAAAGACCGATCTATCCCTATTTAATACATATTTCCAATGTCTACTTTGAAATAATAGAGCATTTAGTAAGAAATAATAAATAGGGGTAAATTTGGAAGAATTTTGGAAAATATGCCTTGAATTCCTATAACGTCAAATAATTTGGGACAAATCTCAAGAGCTAAAACGACAAATAATTTGGGACGGAGGGAGTATGCTCTTAGCTAGTTAGACTTGATATAAATTAATGACACGTTCATTAGGACCCTTTTCCTCGGCATTTAAACCGGAAAATAAATAGTATTTATTTTTACATAATGCAATGTGAAAGAATAGATTAAAATGTTTTTTTTTTCTTTTTAAATTTTAATGTAATTTCTTAATAACATCTGCAATCACAAGAATCATAGGACCAACTTGAACTTAATTTATCCATTATTGTGTTTATTTGAAGTGATCATGCTCAACACAATTAATTAAAGAATGAGTCTAGTACTCTTGAAATACTATAAAAACAAATAATTAATTCATTATACTAGTAAGATATAAGGTTGAGCTAATGGCATGCGTTACGAGGATTAATAGTTTATTCTCGCCCTAATTAAGGTAATAGTTGACCAATTAATTAACTATCTGTTCATTGTAACTATTTGACATGTCTGGAGAATATAAATTGTCACAATATATCAACAACTCAAATACGTACAATATATTCTCATTTGAAATCATATTGTGGTAACTCTCATTTTTAACCATATGTACTTATAAATATTTTTTTTGTTAAGTTATTAATTTTTTTTTTTGTCATGAAAAATGATTTTTGCCAACTATACCTTTCAAATATTTATATTGTGATATGATGGTACGGGCTACATTAATCATGGTACGGGTGTATATTATGATAGTACGAACTACATTAATAATGATACAGAGGTGTAATATGGTGGTACGGACTACATTAGTTGTGGTACGAGGGTGTATTATAGTGGTACGAGCTTCTTATTAATGGTACAAGATGAAATAGTGGTACGGGCTGATACGAGGTGAAATATGATGGTATAGACTTAATTTCATTAAAGATACTATGGTCCAAAAAATATTCTCTTGGCTAAAAAAAATATATTAAAATTCTTAGTTAAAAAAATGTTTTTTTTTTTTTTTTTTTTTATAGTTGTCTACTTATAATTTCATCCCCAATATATTTTTACTTAATTATCAAATTGGAGAAGCAAAATAGTAATTAATAATTTTCATCGTTTAACATATATATATATATATATATATATATATAGTTAACCATCAATGATATTTGATACAGTTTGATAAATATTACATATAATTAATAAAAATACAATCATAATATATATTATTCACAAAAACTTATATAATATCTCCTCAAAAATATAATTTTGTGCAACATAATTCAACTATCTATAACTAATATTCAATGATCAATCACTATTTGTATGGTTTAATATAAATTGAATTGGCTTGTATCATAAAATTAGATTCGTGAAACATTATTTATAAAAATAAACCTAGTTATCATTCTTTATAAGACATCAAATTAAATTGGCTCAAGATCCAAAGTAATCCAACTCCCATTTTATGTGTCCTTCAATCCAGGACTGATTAAAGTAATAGTTATTAAACATCAACAATACTTATAAATGTACAAGTGGTGAGATTGAAATTAATGCAAATTTAAATTGTAAATAAGTGAATTAATTATGATTGAAACCTTAGCCACATGTCCAAAGTCCAGATCAGTGCCAGACAATTATAGGCCGTTGATCTGAAAGGACGGAGCCAATAGGGGACTGCCGCCCCACAATTTATAAAATTTCGTATGTTTAGGTATGAATAAATATCACGATATAACGGGGTTAGTTATCTAAAATCTCAAATTTTGAATTAAATGTTAACTATAACTTTTTTTCAATTACAACATGAACTTCGTTAACGACACTGTTGGACATTATCGTTGAATGGGTCTTAACAAGACAATCTTAAATCTATAGGACTAATTAATAGGATTCATACTGGTTGCTTTTGGTGGGATTTATGGGGTGGCTGTCGAAAATGTCATAACTTTAAAACTTGTGTATTTTATGTAGCGAAATCAAACCATTTAAATGATATAACAAAATACTAAATTAATTATACTTATATGAATTTTCATGTTTCACCCTTTTATATTCATCGCATGTATTAACACTATATGTGGACTTATGTAGCTCTTGTTTAGGAGGTCAAACTTGATCCGTATTCTGAATCATCTGTTATATTTGATGTTTTACTACATTTAATACATGCTGCATATTAGTTAGTGATGTCAATTTTTACATATAATGTATAATGCTAATTATGTTAAATAAAAAGATGAATATAAAAATATAAAATGTAATAAAAGATCTTATGTACAAGTCAACATGACACTTAATATTACTCTTACTTAGATTGAATATAAAGGTCACCTTCATTAGTACCTTTTGTACCGGCATTTAATTAGGAAAATAAATAGTATAAGTTGGTTCTACATTGTAGAACAAATAATCAAGTATTTCTTTTTTTTTTAAATATTAAATACAATTTTATCAGAACGTACATGTCAAGTCACAAGAATCATAGGATCAACATGAATAATTATTATATCAATTATTTCATTTTGAAGGCAATTTAAAAACTCTTTCGAATTGCACCTATCATAACACATTTTATAGAGTGATCATGCTCGATACAATTCATTAAACTACGAGTCTTGTCTTAAAATACTATAAAAACAAATAATTAAGAGGTATCTAGATTATAATTGAATGATAAAGGAGGATACTACAATCGTGAAGCTGATCATTGAAGTACACATCCCATAATTTATATAAATTAATTAAACGTAGGCTTGGATTTAAGTCACTAAAAACAATTGAAAAATAAAAGTTCAAAGTTGTATTGATGATATGCAAGATTGATAGTTCACTTTTGAAAAATTAATAAATTTAGGACAATATTTTTATTTATTATTGAAGAACAATATTGTGACACAAACTTTTCAGTTTGGACAATTTTAGGGAAAAAAAAAACATGAAATCACAAATTTCGAGTCTAATCACATGAGGTATAGGTTTTCTGTTAATGTAATTTGGCCTGAAATTCATGTGATTTAGCCCAAAATTCGTGATTTCGGGTTGCTAGTCCTAAAATTGCCCAAATTGAAAATTTAATGTCTCAATATTGGGATCCAAAAAATAAATGTTCTTCGTTAATGAATAACCTAAATTTAATGTTTTAAAATTACAATTTCTCCATTTATTTTTGCCCTAATTAATTAATATCATATATAGATAGTAAACGACAGTAATTGACAACTCAAATACATAAAATTCTTATTTCGTATCAATGGTACTAACAACTTTACTTATTACCATTGTTTAATTCATTAGTTTGTGATATTATAACATTATAATTATCACCAATTTTATTTGATACGATTTACTAGATACTACATCTAATATTTATTACACAAAAAACAAAACCCATTTGTCATTCTATATCAAATTGGCTACAAATTCAACAGGATTCCTAGCCCTATTTTTTGTTATTCGAAGTCAAACTTCTCGTACCAACAATACTTATAATTTATAAATCTACCATTGCAACTTGTGAATTGATAATGCAAATTAACTTTATATGATTTTTTAAATTTTTACTGAAACCTTATTTATCTGACAAAATTTTAGGCCGTTGGATCTGAAAGGGCGGATTCAATTAAGCACTGCGTGACATCGAATTGTTAGTTTTATATTTTTCGAGTTAGTTACTAGTTATTATCGAATTTGTTTGCGAATTAACAAATCAAATACTTCTATCAAGTTTGAGTTTGTTTGTTAATTTTGGTATTATCAACAAATTCATTAAAAGGGTTAATACAACAAAAGTAATCAAATAGATTTTACCAAATAAGACATTTATACTTATAAAACTCATCTCTTCTAAAATAATAATATTACTAATTTCATTTTTCAAATTCTTTTCATAAAATATATTATCCCGAAACACATTCAAATGCATTTTTTTTATTTTACTTTAAATATAATGTAAGAGGAGACAAGTCCATCTTTATTTGGAATTATTACTTTTCAATTAAATAAATTTGTATGCTGTTTTACAAAGCATTAATTAATATTATAGGATTATTTTGCTGCAAATTATATTACATCTTTTTATCATTAATTCCAAATAGATTTTATCAATGTCTAAATTTTATTTGTAACACCTAACTCGAGTACAATAAAATGCATAAAACTAACATATAATAGATATAATATATTGGGAACTATATATACAAGTTATTTTCTTTCATCATTAATAATGTAACTACTGAATATTAATTCATCATGGTGTGTTACTGTACTAGTTTTTTTAATGTATATATTAATAAAAGTCTATCTCTACTAATTTTTTATTTAAATAAAAAATATATGGAAGGCCTTATGTTAATTTGATAATCTTAGTAAGAAATAGAAGATAAAAGTGTTTATCAAATCACTGCTTCATTTACTTTTTTTCTAAACGAAAATTACCATAAGAAAAAGCTCAGAGGCAACTTAATATAATTTGGTATGTATTATTAAAAGCATGTGGATGGATAAGTGAACAACTATTTTGTGGTACCTCTTATGTATCAAAGTCATGATACATATGAAATCGAATATTGAGTTCATGATATTGTTACAACATAAATTATTATTATAATTTATATTGAAATTGGCTTCATTCAAAATGTCCCAACGAAGAGTTCCGTATTACTGATATAAATAAATATATATCAACTATTATTAAAACATGAAAAAAAAATTATTACAACATGTATTTTCGAATTCAAATTAATGATTTTTCCAACTTCAGCTCTTTAATTAAGTCGTGTGGAAAAATGATTAATTTGTGAATGTACATGTTGAACGTATGTAAGTCATATATATATATATATATATATATATATATATATATATATAGAGTACTCTACATTACTTAGAAGCTACACATTAAATAGTCTCATCAACGTGAGGAGGTGGATTAATATAAATTGAACGAATTAATTAATTATAATTATAACCCCAATTAGAGAGCTTCTTTAACTAATAAAATAGTCCATCAAAACCCTAATTTACCACCATATAACACCCCCTTCTCCCAATCTTTTTCCTCACCCCTTCTCTCTCTCTCTCTCTCTCTCTCTCTCTCTCTCTCTAAAATATATTGTTCACATTTTGGCACACTAGCTTTTGCAAGCAAAATGGGCAGCTCCACTACCACAATGATGGGTGTGTTTCTGATCATTTTGAGCTTGAGTACATTACCTACTACTTTGGCCTCACTTTACGAGGTGTGTGGTGACACTGGTTTATGGTCACCCAATGCTAATATTGTATCATGGCTTACTACACTACCCATACTCCATGTTGGTGACCAACTTCGTAAGTATTAGCTACTTGCTACTTGATCCTTTTTTTCTTTCTAACACATCACTATATATATTTCACTATATATATATATATATATATATATATATATATATATATATATATATATCTTGATTTTCCACGTCAGATAACAAATGAAAGTTCAAGAAACGACACAAATTATTGTCCGTATACAAAATCCGATATTATGAATGGTTGATTTCAATTTTGGTCTTATATGTTCTATTTTTTTTCAATTTCCGTGTTTTTTTTTACCAAAATTTCTGACTTGGCTGCTGAAATATGGATGCCACAGCATATTTCCGGTGGCCATGTCAGTAATTTTGAAAACCCCGAAAAAAAAGGATTGAAATTGGAAAAATATTTAGAGGACCGAAATTAGAAAACAGATACTTGGTTGTCAAAAAATATTGGAAAGTGTCTTACATACAAGACTAAAATTGAAATTATCCCTATTATTAATTAATTTCATATTTCTAACCGGGTGTTTTTTGAAACGTAGATTTCACATTTGCAAGTCCGACAACGGTGGTTATGGTGAATGCACTAGGGTTCTTGACTTGTGATGCTTCACTTCCAATATTAAAGGATGTAAGTGGGAGCTTCACAATCACTTTGACTCACATTGGCCTCTTTTCATTCATCTCTGATGGAGCTGGCCAATGTGATGCTGGCCTCAAGCTGCAAGTGTCCGTACTTTGAAATGCCCCAATACGACGACGTTGAGCTGCATGCACACGTGTGTTTCTCTGTTTTATGTGTTTGTAATATCCATGCTTGAATGTTTATCACCATGGTTTCATGCATTTTGATTTGGTTTCAATAAGTGATGTAATAGATCAGATGTTGTAGTTTTTATTTGTATGAATAAAATTGCTCCATGCAGCTTGGTTGCATTATATAGAGAACTATATCGTACCATACTAAATCATCTCTAATTACTAAAGAAAATTTGGAATTGGTTTTGAAGAATTATGTTTATATGTATTCATATTATTTTCTGTTTTAATTTACTCTTTGATGTTGAATCAGTTGCCAATTTTAATGAAACTTAATAATATATTTAGTGTTATTAGTATCCGAACATTTCACCACTATTTATTAATTTCTGAAGAGTGACACTCCTGTGCACAAGGTGCAACAATACTGTTATATTATATGAGTGATACTGTTATATTAATATAACAGTATCATTCATATAATATAACAGTATTATTTCATATAATATAACAGTATCACTCATATAATATAACAGTATTACTTCATATTAACAGTATCACTCATATAATATAACAGTATTACTTCATATAATATAACAGTATTGTTGTGCACAGATTTGGATCCGTGCACCTTGTGCACAAAAGTTTTTGCCATTTCTGAATACTGTATATAATACTAGCTAGTATTTTGATTTAACATTTCGTGGTCGAAACCTGCAAAAAATAAATTTAACTTAAATCATTTTTCTACCGACAAATTAGATTAAAATTGCATTTGGGTGATTTTTTTTTTTTTTTTTTACAAAGGACCGATAACAATTTTATTGCCATTTTACTTCTTGCTAATATGTCATATTTCTCATTGTTTAAAAAGATAAAATTGTTTGGTCAATTTTTTATTGCATGTATATATTGTGAAATTGACATTGCATGTGCATGATATGGTCATAATTATTTTATTATTGTTACTCCCCACATTTCAAAATAATTTTCATGACCTGCTACTCTCTCTTATTATTTGAATGACAAAACTACTAATCCTTCCCCAAGTATTTTATATAACATGTATTCATTTTATGAGTATTTTCTAGAAGACATACAATGATATTTGAATGACGAACCACAATCTTTCCATAACTATTCTATCTATGCTTCCTCAATCTTTCCATGACTATTCTTTCAATTTAAGTGACACTATATAGTTGCTTTAAATATAGATTAATTGTCTTATCTTTATAGTTTATACCTACATTTTATACTTACTACATCCAAGGATAAAAATTTCAGTTTCGATGGAAATATCGGTATCTTAGTTTTACGAAAATATCGTGGAAATATCGATATCGGTGGAAATATTGGTACATAAATTTTATCGATATTTTTCCAATATTTAACAATATTTACCTATATTTCCCCAACATTCCACCAATATTTATCGATATTTCCATCAAGAATTTTCATATAATTTGTACCATAAAACCACCAATATCGAAATCGATACCGATATTTATCGATATTTCCCCGATATTTTACCTATTTTCCTATCAATTGTACCATGAAGTCACCGATATTGAAATCGATATTTTGTCAATATTTCCCCGATATTTCACCTATTTTTCTACAAATTGTATCACACACCGATATTGAAATCGATATTTTGTCAATATTTCCCCGATATTTCACCTATTTTTCTACAAATTGTATCACATATTTTCCTACCAATTGTAGTTTCGTCGATATTTCACCTATTTTCCTACAAATTGTACCACGAAGTCACCGATATTGAAATCGATATTTTGTCAATATTTCCCCGATATTTAACCTATTTTTCTACAAATTGTATTCACCTATTTTCCTACAAATTGTAGGATGAAGCCACCGATATTGAAATCAATATTTCATATTTCACCTATTTTCCTACCAATTGTAGGATATTTCACCCATTTTCCTACCAATTGTATTCACCTCACTCATTTTCCTAAAAATTGTATTCACCTATTTTCACACAAATTGTAGGATGAAGTCACCGATATTAAAATCGATATTTCACCTATTTACCTACAAATTGTACCATGAAGTTACTGATATTTAAATCGATATTTTACCGATATTTTGACAAAATTTCTCGTTTCTTTACAGTGGAAAAATGAAAATATCGGAGATATATCGATTGTACCTCATTTTTATATCGATCATGTGAAAAAATGGAAATATTGGGGAAATATCGCAGATATTTCCGGATATTTTCATCCATTACTACATTTAAAAAATGGCAGGTCGTCCAGAAGGGTCATTTACTTTAGATAGTTATGCTGTTGAACTCTCGGAATTAGAAAAGAGTGAAAAACAAATCCAAAATGCTAGAGAAGAATTAGAGGACTATCTAGACACTCTAGCGGGCTCAAATGCTCAAATTGCTACTTGCTACTTGCCATGGGTGATCGTAACGACATCGTGCTTGGGTTGGGATTGGGAAGGGTAGTAGTGTGTTTTTCTTTTTCTTTCCTTTCAATAAAAGTTGTAGGGTGTTTTCTTTTTCTTTCTTTTCATTCAATAAGTTGTAGTAGCTAAGTGTTTTGTCATGAATAAAATAATACCCCGTGCTTGTGTTGGGATTGGGAAGGGTAGCAGTGTGTTTTTCTTTTTCTTTCCTTTCAATAAAAGTTGTAGGGTGTTTTCTTTTTCTTTCTTTTCATTCAATAAGTTGTAGTAGCTAAGTGTTTTGTCATGAATAAAATAATACCCTCCCGTTTGCATAATAACATAAGAATGATATTAATATGGTTCCAACAAAGTATCCTATTAATCCACCATACCTGAATAAATTTTAAATTTTTAACTGCAATTAAATATGTCTAAATACCATTAGAAACGAGTTTATCCAAAGTATACCTCTCTATTGGAATGATTTTTATTTGGATAAAGAAAAGATATGGTTTAGATAGAATCATAGAGATTACATTTTGTTTTCAGGGAGATGTTTCTCGATTTTTTTAGGAATAAATTAGTTGAATAGATAATAATTAAAGATTATAGAATATTATGGAGTAGAGATTTGATCAGACACGCACCTAAGCACGCTACCATTTCACATACAAAATTCTCATCTCACACATAAATCTAATCCATCATCAACATATATAATTTGCATCCCACATATCAACATAGATCTTCTTCCCAATAAAATTTGGTTATTATCAAAAGTCATTTGTTAAAAATTACAAAATATGAATTGGTTAACAAATATGATCAATCCTCAATAAATCCTTAAGATCAATAAATCCTTAATTACGAAAATTATTTAATTAGTCAATTCTCAAGAAAAATCCTAATCAACATTCCAAAAAAAATCCTAAAAATGAATAATAAACATTGAATGAAATCCTCAAAATGAATAATAAAAATTGAATGAACTCCTCAAAATGAATAAAAAAAATTGAAATATGAATTAAGTAACAAAGAGAATAAATCCTTAATTACGAAAATTATTTAATTAGTCAATTCTCAAGAAAAATCCTAATCAACATTCCAAAAAAAATCCTAAAAATGAATAATAAACATTGAATGAAATCCTCAAAATGAATAATAAAAATTGAATGAACTCCTCAAAATGAATAAAAAAAATTGAAATATGAATTAAGTAACAAAGAGAATAAATTCTCAACAAACCTTAAAATCGACGAATCATATCCTCAAACTCAATCAAACTCAACAAATCATATCCTCCAACTCAATCATCAATTTTCAAGAACTCTTCAATCAATCCTCAAAATCCCCAAATCTCTTTAATTACTTGTATTTTGTGTCATCAATTTTCAAAAACTCTTCAATCAATCATCAAAATCCCCAAGTCTCTTTAATTACACATGTGAATTTTTTTTAAAACAAATCAATACCATAATTTTTTTAATGTAAAAACTTTCAGAAAAGATAAGAAAATATTATACCACTACAAGGATGTGGTACAATTTCTCCTGTCATGTCCATTAATGTCATTAATGCCACAACCACAAGCTTTTGAAATTATTTTTTCCTTTGATAATTTATACCTCTTGCTTTTGAAATTGTTTTTTCCTTTGATGATTTATACCTCTTGCTTTTGAAATTGTTTTTTTTCCTTTGATGATTTATACAAGAAATTGTTTTTCCTTTGATGATTTATACAAGAAAATATGAGAAGTGTCTACGTGTGATATGAGAATTCCGTATGTGAAGTGGTAGGGTGAAAAAAAAAATTACGTGTATAATAATATAATATATTAAAAATTACATTGATTATGATTTAGAAAATTATGTGTATAATTATATAAAATATTAAAAATTTCATTGATTATGATTTAGAATTTCTTGAGGATTGATTACTTGAATATTATTCATTGTTTCCTTTAATTGATTAATTGGATATTTTTATTGTTTTCTTTAGGATGGGAATTGAGGAATGGTAAGGTGAGAAAAAATTATGTGTATAATAATAATATAAAATATTAAAAGTTACATTGATTATGATTTAGAAAATTATGTGTATGTGTATAATAATATAAAATATTAAAAAGTACATTGATTATGAGAATTGAGAAGAAGATCTATGTTGATATGTGGGATGCAAATTATATATGTTGATGATGGGGTAGCGTGAGAAAATAAATAATATGAGATATTAAAAATTAAATTTTTTTTTTTTAAAGAAATGTGCACGATGCAAGTGTGTGCCTGATCAATTCTCTTATGGAGTATGTGTGTATATATATATTAATCTTTCCTCGTTGCTACTCCTAGTCCTACTACACTTGGTGTCTTAGGCCTGTATATATATTAATGTCCCTATAACTAAATACTCTGTACGACACTGTTTAATTCTTTTTGCTACTAAATACTCTGTATTTTGCTACGCTTCAAGGTATGATGAGTATGACTCAAATTTTAGTTTTTTCGATTTCTACTTTTATTATATTATATATATTTGCACAGAAAAATTTGATTGGTAGCTTATATTTTATAATTCTACTTCTAGGTTTTTGTTATATATATATACATCCAAAGATGACGAATGAAGAAGGTAGTTGCAGTAGAGAGAGGAGGAAAGTTGCTAGAATTGATGATCAAGACGACAGGGTAATTAATTTTCTATTTCTTCTTCTTTCTTTAATTTTTTTTTTTTTGGTTGGAAGGGATGCATGAAAATTGATACTATAATGACACAAATTAATTACAGGTGGATAGAATGAGTGAGTTGTGTGATGAAATTCTTATATCCATTATCTCTCGACTATCATTGCGTGAGGCTACAAGAACGAGCATTCTTTCGTCTCGTTGGCGCCACCTCTACATGTACACCTCTCGTCTCGACTTTCCTCCATGCGAACCATATGTAGAGGAGCCTCTCCAATATAATCGAGACGAGCCACTTCCAAATAATGCAAATTACATAAGCTTGATCAATAGTATTTTGGATTCCCATGAGGACCCTTTATGGAGGGAGTTGATATTGAGAGGTGGCTCGAGTTTGCATTAACCAGAAAAGTCGAATTCATTGATATAAGCATCTTGTATTTAAATCATCTTATGTATTTGGATGTTAGACGTGACACTTGGTCTCTCGTCGAAGAAACCACTGTGACATGGCCGATGAGGAGGTTCGACTTCTCGTCTCCAATCCTCCTCTTCTTGAAAGCCTATCACTATCACATTCTCGCTGCTCCTCATTCACCACTATCACATTTAGAAAATTTAACATTCTCATTCTCGGAATGTTGAATCAATTCAAGTTTGCGACACAATCAGCCGAGGTGTTACCGATTGGAAAAACTTAGTAACCTAAAACTCAGTAATTTCTCAAAGGTCACGGAGTTGAATATTACTGAGACCTACAACCACACACACTCTGAAATCTTGGCCAATAATACACCTAGTGATCAACTACAATTACTCAAGCTTCGGACTCATACAAGATTGATGCTTAGGGTAAGCATATATATATATACACACACTCATCGACTTTTCTTCTTTACTTTATAATAGACATGCATGATTTCTGATCAAGTTTGTATGTATGTTTGGTATTAATTGTAGGAGACATATGAAATTCCTGAACTAATTAATATAAAACATCTGGAATTGGAAGTTGGTATGCCTAATTATACGTTTGCACACTTTAATCTTATTGAACTATGTCCTACAGTGGAGAAAGTTGAGATCAAGGTAGCTGCCACACCTTTTATTTAATTTAATTTTCATGTATTATAGTAACAAATTAATTATTGTTCGAATGTTAAATGTTGTGGTTCTTGTGGGAGCGACCTTGGGAGTACTATCAAAGACTTTGGTTAAAGTTTGAAGAAGAACATATTTGGACACGCCCGCCCATGAAAAAGTTGTCTCCATATCTGAAAGAGTTGAAACTTTCAGGATATTTAGGATTTACCTACGAGACACAATTGGCTCATTTTATCATTACAAATGTGGTGGGTCTCGAGAAATTGATTGTCGAACCTTGCAGCATCAACGGCTCGTGTATACCGCAATCTCCGACCAATGATTTCGGACTCTGTGGATTTAGTAGTCATCATATGACAATGATGTGTGCTCTTTTGATTTTCAGAATTCTAGTTATGTTCTTCCATGCTTTTAGTTTTTACCACGATTTGATTTGATTTGAGGTTTATATAGCTCATGATCAAAGCATATCATTTTGGGACAATTTTCTTTTTTCTTTTATATCTACCTTTTCATATATTGGTGTCTGAAATGGAAAAACAAAACCGAACTGAAAATCCATTTGGTCTAATATTGATAATAATTGTTGATAATCCTCCAAATAAAAATAGTTTTATTCAGACTTACAAAACCTTACAAACCCTCTTCAATTCATTGTCGATCAGTTCCACTTACAAATTAAATTGCTACTTTCATGTTGAATTTCATTGATAATGTTGATACAAAGGTCACAGCCATGGTAATATTTTCTCAATTAATAAATTAATAATTGAAAAAGGAAACATGGTTATATATGTTTATATTCAAAATTATTTAATTCATTTAAAATCATGACTCAATTTGTTTCTATTTGTTTCTAAGAAAGTATTTAATAACTATTATTGTGAGTACAAAATGATTATATATTATCTAATATTTAATAGACACGGTTAATATATAAAACTAAATAACATTTTACTACAAAAAATAAGGTATGGTTAAATTTTGGAGACATAAAAAGTTACGAACTCTTATTTGATAAAAAAAAAAAGAACAGATAAAATAAAATAAATTCTAAACCACACAATACTTATTTTGATAGAATGAAATATTTTTTAAAGGAGATTGCAAGATCAGAATTTTAAGTGGCCAGATCAAATTGGGCCTGGATTTTTGCTGATATTGGGCAGGTATATTGATTAATTGTCAATTAGCAAAATACAATAAATTTAGAGACACCTAATTATAACATTTTCATGTTAAGTTGTTCAAATAAAAATGGACTAAAACTAAAAATAAATACATGAGGTTAAAACTGTTTGAGGGTCTTTGAGATTACTGTATTAAAAGGAAGAATCAATTAAATTGAAGGATAGTGCTTTTTTTTTTTCTTTTCTTTTTTGAGGAAAATTGAAGGAGTTATTGGCATGATTGGTATGATGGAATTGAATTAGGTGGGAATGAAATGAACTCAAGAATGGAATGGTGATGAGAAATGAATGGTATAAAAATATTGATTCATGTGATTGGTACGACAAAGGAATAGAAATGAATGAAATAATTATTATAATTATATTTTATGATTGATAACTATAAATAAAATGTATAATATTAAATCAATCTTTATTTGACCAAATTACCTTCCACTATAATTTTATTTAATATTCATATTCAATATATCACTCAAATTTAAAATATTTGGCATATTTAAATTTAAAAATAATTCTTTTTACAAAAAATTAATCATTGTACTAATATTAAAATATATTATATTTATATATTATATTTTTTAATCTTATTATTAGGTTACTATTTTTGTATTATTTACATATTCTTAAAGTAGTTAAATAATAATATATTTTTCATGTTTTTTATTAATTATTCTATATGATTTTATATTATTAAAATCTTAATATCTTATTTTATATTACTAAAAAAATATTTTAGTTACAATTTATTTATATTTTTTTAAATAATTTATTATCTATACTAATATTCATTTATCTTACAAATATATATAGATAAATCAATATCAGAACTAAAATTATCTGTATTATTAAAATTATATTCATATTATTTTATTATGTTTTTAAGATTTTATATTTATTAATTATTTGTATACTATTTATGTATTTAATTTTTTTTATATTTTTATTTTATATTTATTTTAAATTATTAGTTATTCTTTTATAATTTTTTATAAATAATTTAATATTATTTACGAAATTTTATGTAATAATTCGACTTTAGAAAGTTAATTTGTAAAAATATAAAATAAATATGATAATTGTCAAAATTAATAAAAAAATGTTCATTTTCTTCACGACAGGAATACGTAATAATATGGGGTAGGAATGAATGGTCAATCCCTCATCCATGGTAATACCAATTCCTACGGGAATCACCATTCCCACCTATAAAACATACCAATCAAAGGAATAGGAATGAAGGTAAGAATGATGATTTCATTCCCACCTCATTCCATCATACCAATCATATAAATGCTCATTTTTATTTTAAATTTTGATAATTTATATTATTAAATATTTAGTTATGTTTAATAATACATAATGTTATACATATTTTAAAATTTCAAAAAAGAAAATTAATAACTGATGATAATCAATTAATCATACAAAATTAATTAATTAATTATAATTATTAATAATAAATTATAATTTATTGGCTCTTATCAAGAAAAAATATATATATTTCTATATTAGAATAAGAAACAAGCTAAGCTTATTTGACACATATATTTTATTTTATTTTATTATCAATATCTATTTGAATTGAGAAGTATATATATTAATTCAAATATCAATTGACTAAAATGAAATCTTACAAATAATTTTAAAAAAAATGTTAAAAGCACAAATAATAACAAACAATGATCAATTAAAATACACTTACTCTCTGTTATATATATCATACAAATAGTTATTACAAGTGCATGCATCATGATTAATTGTAACTATAATTTAGCACGAATTATCCTCAAGTTAATCTATCCCAACAACTAGGATTGCAATTACTAAATCATCCAAGATTTGCAGCCTTGATCATACAAGACTCTACATGTCAAGAACAAAAAGTTTTCAACAATGATTCAAAGCACTTAATAATAACTATAACTTAAATACTATATACACAAAGTTACTTACTTAAGAAGCATCATACATAGCACAATAGGATCACAAACTAATAGTTTGTCTACTATTGCTTCTTCTATTGTTATATGTATAGATTATACCGGTTCACGAGGACAACGAGACGACCAAAGCGCACTGAGTGCTCTTAAACGTTGAAAATACTCTCCAAACGCAACCAATCCCTTCGCTGCTTGTCTGGTTGTCAAAATACGCGACATATGTTGCAAGGTTTGCTCTCGAAGATGATCAGCCTATCCCAAAACCAAAGAATCTCTTAGTACTTAGAAACTCGAGCAATCATTAAACATAATAGAAAATGAAAAATATCCACTTAGTAAAAACACATGTTTTCTACCCAAATTCGAGATCAAATTACATAATTACCCTTAAACTTATGTTGGTCTTTTTGTTCATACTCAAACATAGCTCAGAAGCTCAAATAGATAACCTAAGTCAGATCACGAAATTAAAAGGGCACCTAAGGTAATTTGAAAACGCTTTCAGGTAAAAAAAAATTCTTTTTTTTTATAAAGTAAGTTAAAAACTTATTTTGTTATGATTATTGGTCAGAAAGATACATTTGAACGGATCAAGAATGAGACCTGATTTATAAAGATCTCAAGACATTCCAAGTGCTCCAAAGCTAAAGCAGTGTGTGAGCCATAATTCCCAGCAAGAAATGTGAGGCTCTGAGCCAGAGTTTGTTGAAGCTTTTCCATGCCTTGTGAGAGAGCATCCTCAGCTTGCATACACGAATGTTTCAACGTGTCCACGCTCGCGTTTTGCTCCTCGTTCAACGGCTGTAACTGAGGCATCACCACCTGCTAAACAACCCGATCATCAGAGAGTTGGATTTCAAATTTAACAGTACACAAAAAATACTCTTGTTTTTACACTATTTTAATATAATAACTGTCACTCATCTCCAGCAGTCTGCACCATTTTAAATCTTAAAATATTAGGAATACAGCACACCGCTGGAGATGTTATAAGAAGGAACGAAGAGTTGAATTACGTTGATGAGTTCGGATGGCTTGAAGCCTCCGATCCATAGGAAGAAGCGCTCGACTGAGGTTCTCCACATGCCGGAGACGAGGAAGAATGCATCAGCTCTGGCTGCATCTCTCTTCATTCGGAAAAGATCGCAGTAGTGATTGAGTACAGACTCGACCATGATACGCAGCTGAACTTCACCAATGGGGGATTGGAGCACGTTTCTGAGCTCACACATCTTTCGTTCCTGCTCGTCTATCCACTGTGAGTATTCCATCTCGAATGCTGCTATTCCTGAGTTTAATCCCATGTTCGCATTCCCATTTGCTATAAGCATTCCCTGCTATCATCAACAACCAACTTGGAATCTCAGATTATGGAAATAAAGGGGTTTTTTTGTCGTTTGAGTTTTCCTTCATTGCATTTTTATTATTATTTCTTTCATTTTTTGTGTTTTTAATTCTCTGTGTTTAAAAAATGCATGCTTTGGTCTACTTAATTACATGATGCAACAGATAAATGTCTTTTACTTTTGGTTTGAATTACATTTATCATCCTCGAGGTTTAATCAAATTACCAGATAAATCCTAAAGTTTGTGGAAACTATAACCGAAATCTTTTAACTAAGAAAAAAAAGTAATGCTTTGATCTGTTTTTATGAGTAATTTAATTCAACATCACTCATTTTTATCGATGTTATACTATATTATCAGTTTTAGAGAATCATATTTTGAAAAGTTGATTAGTTAATGGGATCACCCTGTAGTAATAAAAAAAAAAACCCCCCACATATTTACCTGTTGTAGCAAGTAATTATTAAGTACACCAAAATATGGATCTTTTTTAATATTGATTACTAGAAAATAAAAGGTAAAAGATAAATAATGAAAAAAATTATGAGATAAAATTAGACGATGAAAAAAACTTAGTTTTCTCGCAATATTATGATGATAAGATATGCATATCAAGAATTAGATTGTATTCCTTACTTGTTGTCTAGCTCTTTCAAGTTCTAACTCGAGCTGGGCTAGCTTCAAACGGCTCGTTTCTAACTGCTGAACATAAGCCTATCATAAACACACAAAAAATCAAGAATTAATCAACAATCTTTGAAACATTCAATAGGCATCATTATCAATGATCACCATCTTGAACTTACCTTCTTTCTTAACCGGCTTTTCCTAGCAGCCTCACGGTTTTGGGCTAATCGTCTTTGTATCTGAAAAATCGCATGATCATCTAACCAACGAGCATTGCGAACACGTTAGGAAAATAAGCAGAGTTATATATGGTCTTCTTACCTTCTCTGAAATGCTCTTTGATGCTTGGCTATCTTCACCGTGATCAAGTGACTTATCAGAACCATACTCAATCTTGTCATCTATCTTCGTGTCCGTTGCTGTGATCAAACAGACCCCTGATCCCGGGCTGATATTTCCATCAAAGGTATCATCCCACATGCTGATTTGGTGAAGAGGCTCATATAATCCGATCCTACTTGTGGGCACGAATTGGGTAGTCGGAGTAGTCATTTCAACGACCTGAAAACGTGAAAACGGACAATCAAGAGCGAGTTTCATAGCAAACAAGAAAATCCCAGATGGAAATCAGACCAAGAAACGTGAATTAAGCATCAAAACAGCGAGAATCTTGATTATATTCCCACCATAGTTCAAGAAGCTTTAGTACTTAAAACAGGTACTAAGATTCAGGGAAAAGCAGGGGAGGTAATAATAGAATAAGACCAAGAAAAACTCACTACTTTGAATATAAAGAAAGATTGAATTTTGAGTATGAAACTAGCTATAGCCAACTCACTTGATAAGCATAAAAAATTTTACTTTGTGAGAAAGCAGCTTTACAAAGCCAAAATTTCTCAATCACATTTAAAGATTCACTCAATTATATAAAAATGAGGTGTGAACATGACAAGCATTTCATGTTTATTTAACTTTCTGATAAAACAAAGTACTAAAACAGATGCAACTAAGGCTATAAATGGTCATAACATAAAGTGTTATAACCTCAGGAGGATCAAACGGTCAATCAAGTGGTCAAATCTCCTCCCAAGCTTTATGGAGCAACGTATAAGAAAGCGCCACCTTTGCTAATGTGGGCCATGATCAAGAAATTTTGAAAAAGAGAGTTCTTGATAAAGTATTTAGGCTATGGTACTAATCTTAGTTTTAAAATCTTGCATAAATTGAGATTGAAGCTTCTTTAAGTTGGGTTTTTAGAAAATTTGATCGTTGAAGAAAAGACAGTGCCTTTTTTGGTTTAGGATAACAGAATGTACTTAGTGAAATGACACTTTTTTAAGGGGTAGTATGAAAAAATGCAAGAATAATTAAAGCATGTTTCCTAAGAGGTATTCAACATTCACATGCTAAAACAGAGCTTTAATGAGATGAATATTGCTTTGTTTAATTAAAGAAACACCTTTGCTTACACTCCATTTAATAAGATCAAATAATAGTCACAGTTCAAGAGTTTCAATATGTTTTACTCTTTATACTAAGTCCAAAAATATTTATGATCAAGAATAGTAGCTTTGCTTAGAGACTAAGCACCTTTAGATTCATCTGAAGAGTCATTTAAACTTTTGTATAAAAAAAAAAAATATATTAGTTCATTTTCTTTGGCTTATTTGTCACAAATCATATATTTTCCCAATAAAATTAAAACCTCATTTTGCTCTACTATAATGGCTCTTCCAAATCAAGAAAGTCATGCTAAAAAAAAAAAGCAGTGGCCCTCATCTTCTTACTTAAACATATTATCCAAGCTTTTATAAAAGCAAATGAGAAAGCAAGCAATATCAATTATATCACTGATTTTAACACATAGTAGTATCATTAAGTGACCACTATATATGTGGGAACTCTCCTATAATGAAGCAACAACAAAACAAATCCAATAAACCAACATATAATAATTAAAAATATATCTATATAATTTTAACATGAATCTAAGCAAAGATTCTGCATATAATTTTGAATATACTTCCAACATAAAAAGCTTAGTCCCTAAGCTTTTTTTTTTTCCCTTGCTTTTGTGCTGTTTATTGTTTTATAATACTGCAATCAAGCTGTGTTAATCGTACGTCACTATGTAACAAATTAACAAGTTGTATAATCTAGCCACTTGGGACTATGATAAAAAGAATTCTGCATCAGATTAGCACAAATCCATGTAATAAAATAAGGAAGATGACAAAAATTGAGTAAGCAAAAAACTAAGTGTAGAACTTGGCCTAGTTGTCATTGCTATAGAATAGTGGGAGGGTCCTTTTTCTTACATTATCTCCAGAGAAGTTGCAACCAATTATTTCTAAAAGACAGCAACCTTATTTAATAAAGAAAACTGACTGTTAACTGAAATATCTTAAGTGCAAGTAATCAGCCACTGCACTTTATTGCCTCATCATTAATCTTTGTTCCTTTTTTTTTTTCCTTCCTTGTTTCAAGAAATTATAGATATAATGAAATCCACTACATGAAGAAAAGGGATTGTGCTGTGTCTACTTTTGGCTTTAATGCTTTTTGATGTAGTGTTTGGATATATATATATATATATATATTATTCATGTGAGCAGCTTTTTTATTACCTTCCATTGTTTATGATGAGATTAAGCAGTTTGCAGGTATTGTTTATCAATCCAACATTAGATATTGATCATTGAATCTGGGACATATCTTTCTTCTTTGTTGTTAAAACTCCTAAAGATTATGCACTATAGTTTACGTGTAGATGTTCGTTTAAGCTAACGTTTGTAAATCAATCGAAAATATTATTTTCTTGATCTTGATTCATTAATTTAGACATTCATTAATATTTACACTTAATCAACACAAGTAAATTAAGTGTAATTTCCCTAATTAAAATATATTACCATGACATTTCATAGTGTTGGAGACATCATATGTCACACAGAATGATTTGTGTTTGCTAGGGCTATGAAGTCCAAGCAACAAGTGACAAAAGGCACTAATAATTGTGGGATGTTAAATTCTTGCCACAGTTTTTTGTTGATCAAATGGGTTTTGTTAAAAGATGCAAGATAAGTTTTTGCATGATTGAAAGCCTTTTTGATGGTACCAAAATCTTGGCTGCTAATTTCACCTATAGTTGAACAAGAAGTCGACACATTCTTGGGCCCAATGTGGACTTTAAGGGTGGGCTCCTTGTAGGCTCGTGGGGAGCGCCTCCCCCTTAACAGACCGCTGAGTACCTGATTTACAACCTCTAACAACTCCTGTCGGACCGGGATGTGGGGGACCCTTGGGGTTGGGGATTCAACCTTTTGCTCCAAGAAGTCGACACATAGTTGAATTGTGATGCTGTAAAGATGTGACCCTTTTAAAAGCCATTAGGACAAGTGCACGACCAGATTGTAACATATAGGTCATTGGACAAGATGTGGTGGTGGTTTTCCAATGACAAATTAAATACATAAATTGTAATTTTATTGTTAGTAATTTCCGGTGATAATGTTCAATAATGTACAAAAAAACATTATTTGCTTTGAATTTTCTTCAAGAATCAACTTCAGAGAGAAGGTGCTTGAAATAAAGCATATTCTCAATAGGACAAATGATTTCCATAGATTTTCTGTAAAAAAGAACAAGTAGTGTAAGAACAAATTCCCACCCTTTTCTCATTCTCTAAAGAGCTACAAGCAGAGCAATATAACAACATTGTTTCCTCATAAGGTCATGAAATGTGGCTTCATCAACTTCATGTAAAATATTCTCGTAGAAACGAGGGTGAGTATATCAAAAGATCGGCAACCAATAATCTGATGCTTACGCTCATTTTTTGTGAAAGCACTCACGACAAACCTAGTTCTTATAATGCAGTAGGTGACGCAGCTAGTTTCTTGGTTTGCAATCTCTGCATGAACTTAGGATTGGCTTTCAGTCTGTCTTTAACCTCTAAAACTCGAGCTTCATCTACTAGCTTCCGAGCCTTTCCAGCCTCCTCGATCAAAGCAAATAGAGTTCTCAGGCAATCCTTTCTGTTCTCTTCTCGATGTTCAAACCTAAGTCAAGATAACATGCCTAGTGAGTAAGCTAATGAAAAGATTATGCAGAGTGAAGTCACAGCCGAAAGTTTATAGAACAGTGAAGGCTCTTTTTGTTTCTTTATCTAATATAGATTTCTTTGGAAATACAAAGGAAAGTAAATAAATTATACTCTTTTCAGAATATATAATTTATTTATTCAAAGAATTGATAAATAATTTATATTATTGAGCTCAGTCAAGCTTGGTTAGGCTCAAGCTCAAGTAAGCTCGTGAACTTTGAAAATCTTTAATAAACTAAACTCCGCTAGGATCAATAATAAACTAGCCCAACCAGGCTATTTAAAAGATCAGCTCTCCCAGGTTTGATCAGCAATATGTAAAGATTGAACATAGTTCATTTCATTGGTAGAGAAAGTCAAGTAATGTGATTTTGATGCTACGAAATTCAGAGAAATGTTTAGAGAGACAAGCATTTATGCAGATCGATTCAAAACAAAAATTACAGAAAAATGTCTGCAAACGGCCATACCTTTCACTGGTTATGGTGAGTTCATCTTTCCCAGGATTGTATCGCTTTCCAGCCAATTCTCTCAACCGTATAAACTGATGCTTAGTTAGGCCAAGCTCCCGGACAGTAACAGCCAACTTTACTTTTCTATTTTTCGGGTGCCATGCATCACCACCAGGAGCAAAGACCACGCGAGTTCGCCACCTAAGAATCGGCCCCTCACCTGGTGGATCATCTGGATCCTTTTTGTTATCAGTCACAACATCCTTATCAAACTCGGGAGGTCCCTCTGCCTCCATTAGTTTAGCACATTCCAATACCATCTCATCTTCAAACTCCTTGAAAAGGGCATAACCTTCTTCAACCTCAAGCTCCCCCTTCTCAACCCTATCACCTATCTCATTAAACTTCTCTTCCACCTTCCTCTTGATCTCATCTGAAAGGAGCCCATATTCAAAAAAAGAATCATAACTAGAACACAGCAAATTCTGATAATGAGACAGCACTTGATAAACGAAAAGGCAACTGCGCATGAAGTTCCATCATACCATCAGACAGCACTTGATAAACGAAAAGGCAACTGCGCATGAAGTTCCATCATACCATGCAAGTGTGATGTAACCTAACCGGACAATTTTATGACTCAAAATCTAAATTGGTATACAACATATATAAAAGTGAAGTATAATTAAAATGAAAGTCAGGTGGCTCTAAAAGAAAATTCAAAAAACAATTAGGACTCGTGGCGTATATATTGAGATCTGTCCAAGATTAGTAGTCAGACTACTGACAGCACGGAATTCCAGACAAATGTTACTCTCCCATAAGTAGAAAATTTAGCAAAAACTTGCAAAAGAGGGAAAATACTTTAATTGTTTCTAATTTTTTTCTAAAATCAGTTCTCATCCTTGTCTTTTCAATCTACCCTCAGTACCTCACATAGGATAAGAATATGAAAAGAAATGTGGTTACATCAGGTTTCAGTAGATATCAACATTTAACTCTTTTAGTATATTCCTTTAAGAGTTTAAGGTCACACAGAGCTAAATATTAGTACTTGAATGCAACCTAGCATAATCTTAAGATTAATGAAGGAACAGAATTACTGCATTCAGTTTCAATACCATACCCCAAGTTCAGAACCAACAAAAACCTGTGTGTAATGTCAACCCGTAATGCAGTTTTCATACACCCAAGAACCCATATCTCATGTAATCTGCACACCCAATCTAACTCCTTATGAGTACTTACAGGTAAAGAATATATAAAGATGATTTTTACAGTTCATACCAGAATTTGAAGTTATCCATAATTCAAATCCTTTCAAAAGGACCCTAACAGTATTAGCATTCAGCCTTCTAAATTTGGGAGTGTGATTAAGCTATCCAAACCATAGTAAATAAAATTAACATTTGCTTTCAATTAAAGTGGTTCAGTTATCAGTGATTAGAAAACCAACCAAACATCATGCCCCCAAATAGCTCCATCAGACTAGTAAAAGTACAAGTAAAATAACCATTAAAGAATAGAAATAATGAAAAGAATTAAAAAAAAAAAAAAAGACCAACATAAAATAGCACTAACATCTAGGACAAACCATCAGGCAATAGAGCAAACTATACCACAGTACCTGGTAGAAGTTTGTCCCAGTTAAGCATATCCTCTAGTATTTCTTCACATTCCCGTGTATCCTGAAGATACCCATGCTCAGTAGCCTCTTTAATCATATCATCCCATTTCTTGTCATCCATGTTAAAATACGGATCGGATGCCATTCTCTTTATCACAATATTCCTAGCATTGTATAAATCTTCAACTTCGTCATCAGTTTCATGAGCATCCTCAAAATCTGATTCAAATTCTTCATCCTTTACATTTTCTAACGGCTGTAGTTGTAACTCATCCATTAACTCATCATCCGTGTCTTCATGCTTCTCTGAAAGCCTTCTCTTCATAATAGACTCAAAGATTTTTGGGAGTGCCTCCTCATTGAAGTTATGTAAATAGTCTTCTATTTGTGTTTTCAGTTCTGCAAACAGACCAATGGAGCTGCATACCGTTAGTATATGGAACCCATATAGCATCCATTACTACTTGTTCAAATGAAAAGGTGTCAAAATCCGAAACATGTAAAATATGCAAATATTCCCTTCATTGAATCTATTCAATCAAACCCTATATGTTTTGTCACATTATTCACCACAAGGTTCCAAAAGAAAATAAAAGCAAATAATAGCTAGAAAATCCTCATACACAAACCCCAAAAAATACCAAAAATAAAAATAAAAAAGAGGACAATTGAATCCAGTTACAATTTCGTTTACATACTCTACAAACTCATCACATGTAATGCCGCTGAGAGAAATTAATTATCCCCTGGATAAAACTAAAAAAAAAAAAGAAATCCATGATCTTGTTCCTTCTGCAGAGAATGCACACCAGAAACCAAACAATTATATTTTAATTTTTAAAGAAGAGATATATTCTGATCATTTAAGCTAAAGATTTAACATATACAATTTTCGGGGGGGGGGGGGGGATACCTTTATTGTCTACATCTTCATCTTCTACCTCAGTCACCGCCTCATTCTTCTCTTCGGGTTTGGCTATGCTAGTTTCAGATTCAGGATTTGAATCTGGATCCGGGGTTCCATTTTCGGACGAAAAAAAACGTATTCTCGATTGAAAATTGTTGAGTAATTGCGCATTGCCAACGGTGTAATTCTTATAATAAGAACCAGTATAGTCACTAGAAATGACGAGTGAAGGTTTGAGAATACGAGAGAAATGGAGATTACGAGTGTAGAGATGGAAATTCCTCAGCAGAGCTCCTCTCATGGCGAAGGCTTATGTCTAGGGTTTTACCAGATTCTCCTCTTGATAGAACTTGAAGAACAATGTACTAAAAGAGGAAAAAAAAAAAAAAAGGAAATGGTAATAATATTCTTGTGTTTTTTTTTTTTTCCCACACTTACAATACTAGCTTCTTACAAAGAAAAATTACATTACATAAGATTATTTAGTAGATACATTTAAGTGAAATGAAACTTCACTATTCAGAATATGTAAAATTATGTAAGTATGTATAAAATGATTTTATAAAAATTCTATTTTAATTTGTTAGATAACATTTCAAATTCAACATTGATGTCAAATTTCATTCACAATATCTTTTTTATGTTTCATATACTAATTAAATAAACTTTCAGAAAAATTACAATAGACTGATGCAAAGATATAAATAGTTTTCAATTTTGATAAACATTTTCAAACAAACATACAGTATTGATTTTCCTTTTATGGAAGAAACAAAGATTTGCAGGAATGGTGTAAATTAAATGGATCGAGCTTAACCTATTATTATATAAATGAAAGTTTATTAAAATTATAGTTGAGTTGATTCAACAAATTAATTTCACTTAAGTCTTATATAAATCTATTTTGGTATTCATTATATTTTTTCACTTATCGAGTTTGATGCTTGAATTTTAATTGTTGTTAAAACTAAGAATATTCAAATTCATTCGCTTTTCAAAAAAAAAAAAAAAATAACATATTAGTTAGCAAATCAAATTTAACCATGGGAGTGTTTGGTTCGTTTCCTTCAATCATGATTGCTTAAAAATATAAATATTAAAACAAATAGATGTTTGTTTTGCTTTAATCCTATGTAGAATATATGCTGTTTTCTCTTTTATACCTATATTCACCGTATTAAAACTAAACAAACATTTTAATACTACACCTATTTTAATTTGGTACAGGATAATATTAAATTAAATTATATCTTCAACTCAATAACGTTTTTTTTTTTTCCCTAATTTGATTTATATTGTAAAAACTATTTCTCGTCAATGCCAACTTTATGGTCCATTAAATTTCTAGCTATCTATTGGTCCAAGGCCCACCTAAAAAGTGGGCTGGGTTTGGGTTGGCCCATGTTTTTATGGACTGTGTCTAGCTTTACATGCTATATAATGGCTTGTGAGTTTGTCATGGGCTGGGCCCAAATTGTTTTTTTGGAATACTTTATACCTGGGCCAAGCCCAATTAGTTTCATAAATAAGATTCCTTTTTGTTTCTTTCAAGTATTAATATAATTAAAAACCAAAAAGTAATCCATAATATTTATACACATATAATAACTTACTATGGGTATATATTTCTATAAATTTCTTGAAATATTCAATGGCATATATTTGATACAAAGAACACATTTAATACATTCAATCAGTAGAGTACTTAAATAAAATCCACAAATACTAGATAAATTTATGAACATTCAAAAAGATCATCTTGATAAGCCTTATCATGTTAAAGCACTTCACAAATGATTAAAGATTACTTTTTCTTTTGAATTCCCAAAGATTTCCTCTTTTTGGATAGGAAAATACCATATACACCTCATCCATCTCTTGTTTTTTTTTTTTTTTTTAATTTCCAATCTCTTATATTAAATTTATTTTATTAGGTTGTCTATAATAAACATAATATCTTATCTCAAAAAAAAAAAAGTAATAATAAACATAATATCAATTCAAACAAATAGAATCCACGTGTTCTCATCTCTCACCAAATTAAATAGACACATGAAAGCAAATCAAATATAAATATATATTATATTTTTTATATAGTGTAAAATTGTGAGATATATAAACATTGAGGGTCTCCTTAATCCTCCCATTCCTTAATCTAGTGCAGCATCATTATTATGCTGCATATACTTATATAACAAAATAATTTTTTCCCCTTATAAAAAATTGTTTATATTTTCTCTTATATGTGAGAATATGGTGAATCTTAATTAGGTATAGAAGAATGTGCTTATCATCAATTAGGTCTCTAGTAATTCGGTCTTATTGGCCATATATCTCAACTGCAATGCCTTATTTTATGGGATTTTGAAGAGTAGTAACTTATAAATTGCATAATTTGCTTCTTTTCTAAGAATCTTTCTCTCTACTTTCCAAAACCTCTGGTTTTCTTGAAAAACACATTTGTTCTAGTTATATACAAGTGTGTGACAGTTCTGCAAAATAATCATCTTTTTTTCGAGTGTTTTTTTTTGGTTGATCAAAATCGACAAAATTCTTTCATCTAGCTTGATGATATATATGCACATGAATACTCTTACTTTCTTGATAGTATTTGTGTCTCTGATTATCATCAAAACACATATTTTGCATTTCAATTCTCTTCAAGAAAGAAGAAGAGAAGCAACTTGGGTTTTCATCAAGAACACCAAATTATTGGACCCAATTTTTATCATGGGGTCACCAAAAAAATTATTTAAAGTGCCTCATCAATCTCTATTTCCACTTAATCTTAACCTTGATGAATTCACTACGAATTATAATCTTGATGAGTTAGTGATCAAAAATGAGATCTCATATCAAGAACATCAAACGATGCAAAACCCTTCTTTATCATATTCATCTTCTTCCACAATATTCTATGGAAATCCCAGTTCAAAATTGGCTAAGAGTACCATTGACAATGTTTGGAACGACACTGTTTTTCAGAAGCAAATCAAGAACCCTACAAGAATGATCAGCCCCTCATCTCATCCAGAATTCAGATTGGAAGAATATATGATAAAAAATGAAGTGGGTTTTCTGCACAATTCATCAATGGCGCAAATTGATCAAGAATTCAAGGATTGGCAAAAGCAAGAAATGGTACATGCTCCAATGCAGCAGGTACGAGCAAATGTGGGATCAAATTTTCAGGTTCCTGAGAATAATAATAAGATGATGGATATTGGATACAATTTGGTAAAACACGAGCTTACGGAAATGACCGAAATAACACCAAAAGTTGAAGAAGAATCTTCGGATTCGAAGGGCAAAATGGAGAAAACACATGACTTTATCGATGAATGGAAGGCAAAAAATATCGAAAAGAAGCAAAGAAGGATGATCAAGAACCGTCAATCAGCTGCAAGATCAAGGGCTAGGAGACAGGTTAGTTCTAATTTCAAACTTTCATGCATTGATCATTCCATTGTTTGATTTATGTTTTAAGATTGATTTTTCATTTAGGTTGACATACAAGATTTTCTATATTCAATTTTTTGTTGGCAAGCTATGATAGTCATGATGTAGATAAATATATATGTTCATGACAAGATTGACAAATTTTTGTAGGTATATATAGTTAAATAATCAATTGATCACTTTTATAGTTAGTTAAATTTTCATATATGTGAGTTCAAGTTCAATCAATATCAAACAGAATATGAATTTACGAGTTTGTTTGAGTTTAAATTTTAAAAATCTATGGAAATAAAGTTCATCGGGAGCCATAGTGAGTACACCATCAATTTCAAGATTTCTCTCCTAATCCCTAAATTTGTTAGCTAGATCAATTTTTTTTTTCTTTCTTGTAAGATTGATTTTTTTTTTTTTCTCTTTTCTTTTTTTTGAAGTATTCTCTGAATCTCTTATGAGAGTTGATGAATGAAAGTGGTGGGGCACCGGCTTAGATTATGGTAAGAAATGTGTGTGCCATCATTTTAAACAAAGACATTCTATTTATTTTTTTATTTGAATCTGTGTTTCATTTTATTTTACATACTTGCTATTTAATTTGAACAGTGATAACATTATTGTTCATATCATACACACTGATTAATGATACCCAAGATATAGAGAATTAGATATACTATATATTTTAATTGAAATGTTTATTTATTTAGGCATATATAAATCAATTGCAACATAGAGAATGGCAACTGCAGAACACAAACAAATGGCTGAGAAAAAAAAAGGTATCAATTTCCTCTTGGTTAATTATTACAATATCAATATCTGTTACTTTAATATTCAGTCGATTTTCTGACATAAATATCATTATAAAAGACTTATAATATTTTATTGTCCACTTCATTACTTATTTATTGATCAATAAGTTGGTGAGCTTTGTTTTGGAATGTATAAATCATAGTATTGAAATCATGAGCTGTTTATATCACATTTTTTTGGAATGGAACTCAAAGTCTCAAATATAAATGTAATATATTTTTGGAGAATATCATAATGCGAAAGTTTGATATGACGTGATTTGAGTTATTGTATTTTCTAAAGTTATGCCAAAATCAATATAAATATATTTGGTTGGTCGGATGTGCACCAAATACACATGCAATTCGGATCGATTCGGGTTGATCCGGATCGACAAGTTTTATTATTATTATTATTATTATTTTCCTTTTTTTTTTGTGAATTATATGTTACCACATTTATGTATAAATATTATTACCTTTATCTACTGTAACTTAGGGGAAAAAAAAAGAATTTCAGCATAACTTGTATATATATACATTCATGTGACATTTATATTATATTTATATCACATTTATGTACAATCTTACATTTATGTAATATATAAAGGTGCAACTAACATAACTAAAAGATATGAGTAATATCACATAAATGTATGTTGATCCAAAAAAAGTGCTTAAATTCTTCCTAAAATTCTTTCTTTTTTTCCTAAGTTAGAGTACATAAAAATTATGATATTTGTACATAAATCTCATACTAATATAACATAAAATTCACACATTTATAACATAAAGGTCAACGCATAAAATAAAAAAATAAAAAAAAAACTAAAACTCACGAATCCGAAACGAATTGACCCGAATTGCATGGATTTTAGATTCGTACACCAGATGCACATGAACTTTTGCCAAATATATTTTAGCAGCGTGAGATGTTTGTATTTTGATTTTGTGAGATGGTCTCAAAGTCGGACCTTATCTTAGCCCAACGAATCGATCAACTCAAGATCGAAACTTTTGGGGGTCTAAAACTATTTCTTACATCTATATATCTTATGTGTTGAGTGAATATTGTTTCAATGATTGAATTTGGCCTGGTGGGACTTGTTTTATTAAATCAAGTGAAGGCTTCGAGCTCGATTTTTATTATTTTATTCATTTTATCTTTTTTTTTATTTTTAATTAATTTGTAATTTATTAATTTAAGTTTTAACTATAATTTATATTTTGTATTACTATATAATGCAATATTCTGTATTGATCTATGTATGTTTTTATTTTTAAATATAATTTTTGGTTTGTTATTTTAAGTATTTATTTTAATTTATATTTATCAATCAAGTTGGATTTTAAGTAATTATTTTAAAACTTACTCTTTTTTAGGATAATATAGATATTGTAAATCTTATAAATGCTTCAATTTTTTTTTATTTTACATTTAGTTTGTATTTTCTTCATGATAATTTAAAAATTCAAATATTATAATACTTTAAGTTTTTATATTTTACACATCGTTTGCATTTTTTAGAATAATATAAATATTTTAAATATTATTAATACTTCAAATATTTTATACATTTACATATCTTATGTATTTGGTAAACATTCTTTCAATGATTGTATTTGGCTAGTGAAGGCCTCGAGTTCGAGTGTAGTTTAACACTTTATCTTTTAATTTTTTAATTCATTTTATCTATGTTTTTTTTAAAATAATTCATAATTTATTAACTTAGGTTTTAACTTACATTATATTTTTTGTATTATTGTCTAATGCAATATTCTATATTGATCTATGTATATTTTTATTTTCAAATTAATTTATATATTTTTTACTTTAAGTAATTATTTTAATTTATATTTATAAATCAAGTTGGATTTAAGTAATTATTTTAAACTTACTCTTTTTTTAGATAACATAAATATTTAAAGTATTATAAATGCTTCAATTATTTATTTATTTTACATTCAGTTTGTATTTTCTTCAAGATATTATAAATATTTAAATATTATAATTACTTCAAATTTTTAAATTTTACATTTAGTTTTTTTTAGGATAATATAAATATTTTAAATGTTTCAATTTTTTATATTTTACACTCAATTTGTACAATACATAGAGGTTTATTTTGAAAATTCGACTCAATATTAGTAGGTTGGGTCCTAGATGGTCTCACGCTCAATTTATAACTCATAAAATAAAATTTGACTTATATGAAAATTGGTTTTGATTTGTGGGTTTGACATCCGTCTCATAGAATTATTTATATAAGTTTTTAACAATTTATTATGTTGGATATAGATGGAATAACCTTGTAATGTTATTTTTCTAACTATTTTTCAGAAATATTACACTACTATAAATAATATTAGTCAAATTGTCCCCTGTAAATTCCGATTGATAAATTTCCACAGACAATTACTTCGAATTTAATATGTAAACTAAATTATTATCATATCCCCAAATTATATGTCATTTAAATTTGACTTTCAAAAGTAGTGTAAACAAATGCATAACATATGTAATTATATTATTGTTATTAGTTGGGTTTGAACACTCAATATTTATAATAATGAATTAGGTTTTGCCGTTTTGGCCCTTTTGGGATTCTTTTTTAACAAAAGATTCGAATTAAAAAAACAACCTTATTGATTTTACTTCCTCCATTTCAAAATAAATGTTGTTTTAGAGTTTAAATGTTGTTTCACATTAAGTATCATTTTAGACTTTAATGCAAATTTATTCCCGAATTACCTCTTAACTAAAATTTAGGAAATTAATATGATATTTTTTATAGAATTACTTAATTTGATTCATTTTTCAATTTTAAATCCTAAATTACTTGATTAGTTAAGGGAATTGCATACAGTTCCCACAGTGGTCGATCATCCTCATCGGACTGGCGGTGATGGTGGTGTTGCTGGCGGGGTTTGTCGGGACCTGCTACCGAAACACGTTCCTCATAGAATATATAATTCAATTTTTATTTTTCCTAATTTATGACAAAAAAAAATTTAGAACACTTATTCTGAAATAAATGAAGTATTATTTCTCAAATCGTCATTGCACCTATAATATAGGCATCTTTATTATATCTGGTATAATGCATTAGAGAGACAAAATAGTAGTTTAAAATAGTATAAAAATCAGAAAAAAAAAATCTCATGTTCGCATTTTCGAACTCTTCTTGATTTAATTTTTCCCCTCCTATATTACTTTTTTCTTTTTTATTAATTACAGGAAGTTATTACTATTTTGAATTCAAGTTCGATAAATGGGCCAAGATACCAACTCAGAGGGAGAAAGTCAGCTGAAATTTAGCAAAATGCACCAATATTTTTCCATTCATTTATTTACGATATCGATAGTACATTCCTCTTAAATTCAACTTTATTTTCATTAATCAATCTTTATTTTATAAATTGATCAATCTTACTTTTACAAGTCAAGTATCTATTTTATGATTTATCCCGTTTAAAAAATTAGATTTGTACAATGATAAAAGTATTTACTTAATGCAAATCATGATGTATAAAAAGATTAATTTGAATCACTTTTTTTGTACTCAAAAATTTATGAGAGACCGTTTCACGGATCTCCTTTCGTGAGACGGATCTTTTGATCCAAATGACCCGCCTCAAAGCCATAACCAGCCCAATCCAACTTTGTGGTCACATAACATCCAACCACATTATTATAACCTAGAGTTATGTGGTACGTGGCATCGTTGCACATAAATTCCTGTTGCACTCCACACATAATCTAGGTTGCACCGTTGCACATAAAATCGTAATAGAAATTAGTACTTATACTCGAGGTAGGTAATAGAAGCAATAGCTTGGACCCAACAGTGGGTCTTCATTCTCTCTCTCCCTCACCACATCATTTCTCTCTCCCCATTTATGCAGGTGTGCGACTAGGGCTTTTTGGCAGCATCTTTTCTCTCACTCTCATGTGATGGTGCGACTGTGGAAATGTTTCATTGTTGTGTGGATTGGGTTATTGTTGTGGGCCTGGACTGATGCTATTGTTGTGGGTTGAGTTGGGTTGGGTATGAGTCTTGGATTTGGGTCGTGGATCAAATATATCTGTCTCACGGAAGGGGATTATGGAGACGATCCCACAAGAAACTAACTCTTTTTCTTAATGAGTTTAAGAGAGTAGAAGGAAGAGGGACAATAAAGATTAGAAAATTTACGATTGTCCAAATTTCAAGTCCTGATCGTACACAATTTATACATTTATAAAGGTGGGATACCACTTAATCTACAAGTCTCATGGTTCGATTTGAGTCACTTATTTATATGAATGATGAATTTCTAATGAAATAATTATTATTTAAAATTATTTTTGTACTTTTTACGTGATTAACCGCTTATAAATTTTAGTAAAATGTATAAAATAATATATATATATATATATATATATATATCACTTTTTTTTTCTTTTTAAAAACAAAATTAACAATAAAACTTCTATATTACAACTGATAATGATTTTTTTATGATGGATTATGAGTCGATCCCAACCACCCAAAATGGACACATCTATTCATTTACATTCAAGAATAAAATTACTCAAATTTGGCTAAGAAATTTTTGAAGACCAATCCCAACTCAACCTAAATATAGTTTATTGCTACAGTACTAGTGGTATTCTTACATCATAATTTATTATATAAAATTATGACAATTGTAATAAATATGGAATTGCATATATGCTAGCGATATGTGGTTGGACCTTTTAATCTTCTTTAATAAGCACATTAATTACCTGGTCTGATGAAGCAATAATGAGTTATTTGTTACTCTAGTTCAATTACATGTGTGGAGGCCCACATATAGTCTATACATTCATTCTCAAGTGTTGTGATAAAAATTATTGGTAATATTTGTGTTGTTACAAAAACATGGTTTGTTAAAATAAATTACTACTATTGTGTGTTGAAATTGACTGCTAAGGAACCTGATTTTTGATCCCATACATATAATTGTTATAAATAATTAAGGGGCAGTTAGAAAAATTTCTTTCCATAAATAAATGTCAATAAAATAGTTGATTCTTGCATGTAGACTTTAGATAAAATAATTATACCAAAAATTGGCCATACATTATTATTGGTCCCAACTCCCAATTAAGTTTATTTTGGGCTATGACCTATTATCACCCAAATAGGCCTATCTAAATAGATAATATATGAATGATCAACAAATATTAGATTTAATAAAGAAAATAGAACCCTAGTCTTTCACTAGAATATGCAATTAATAAACAAATATGAATGAGAAACATGTATTGCAAATACTCATGTGATATCCTAATGGGTATAATTCTGCTGCATGAACACTACTACAAATCGAACACTTTTTCATAAATTTATATATAAATTGTGAATAGATTCATTTTATTAATATAGATTTTTGAGTTAATATGTATTTAACCATACTTTCACGATGAGATTTGGATTTAGGAAACAATATTCCTCAAATTTAGTGGACAATAATGCCCCGACAGATGTTTTAATATTGATGATTTTTTTTCATACTATACGTGCAATCACTTCAATATATAATATCATTATATATATATATATATCAGTTATATATCATTTTATATTGTTGAAATATAAGATAAAATATTAGTATTTTTAATGATTGGTGTATTCGATTTTTACATCCTCGCAAATATATAGCTATAAAATATTTTGGATGTCATCTATGCATGGATAATCATCCTGTGTAATGTGTATTAATTAATTAATAAAACAAAGAAAGAGATTAAATAAGGATGGAAAAGAATATTGAAAAGTAAAATCAACAAACCCAAGTGAGACTTGGTACTCCAACCATGGTTAAAAAGACGAAATAAAGATAATTTGTTAGGAAAAAAGAAAGTAAAAATAAAAATGTAAAAAGGTGATTATTCTTAAAGGGGGTCCACCCAACTTTCCTTCTATCCCTGGGAACGAAGCATTAGATTCTATTCTCCATTTTGCACTTTACCGAATTTACATTTTTACCCCTCAGGTCTCAACCACTCTTCTGCATCCCACACACACACTTCCCTTCTCTTTCAAGTTTCAATTCAATCACAACAACTCTCTCTCTCCTCTCTCTTTCTCTCTCTCACACACACACGCTCACACATTTTGATTCACCTCTTTTCGACGTTGAATACCTGCCCATTCGGTGGACTTCACACGAAGAATTACTCAAGGTCAGATCTCTTTCTCTCTCTAACTCACTCTCTCTCTCTCACACACACGCAAAGATTAAATATGGAAAGAAGCTTTTAAAGCTCTTTTCATGGCTGTTTTAAAGCACTTTTGAAGCTCTACTGTTTCTTCATCTCTATCTGCAACTCAAACTCATTGCTGCGCTTCTCTTCATCTTTCTCTCTCACTTTCAGGTTTTTTTTTTAATGTGTGTGTGAACTTTTCTGCATGAAACACACAGAGACAGCGACTCGAACTGCTAATTTTATCCATTTTTAATTATGGTTCATTTCTCCTCTTTTTTACACGATTTTTTCCATAAATTTGTGAAAATTATCCTCTCATGTTAATCATGCTGCAAAATTCTGCTTCGACTCCACAAGCACAGTTAAAAAATTATATGAAAAAAAAAAAAGCGAAAGACAATTTTCACTTTTCTAACTAATTTTCCTTTTTCTGTTTTTGGTGATTCTGTGCGCAGGTCAAATTTGTCAAGTGACCGTACAGATTTTTGCATATGGAGGTGATAGTTAACCGGTCTTCGCTAACGTGCGCGGAGGGGCCTATGCTCTTCCTCTTCCTATTGGTCAAAGCTCATTTCCTCTGCATCACTCAGGTTCTACAATTACAATTTAGAGTCTAATTATCCATAAATTTGACCACTAATTAATTAAAATCGTTTTTAAAACTACTTTATTTAATGATGTTTTCTCTTTCTATTACTGTATTTAATACCTATTTATTTTTATTAATTAATTATGCCTCTCTTTGCTTAACACAGATTATTTTAAAAAATTAATTTAATGAGTTCATAAATTTATACCTATATAAAAAGAAAATTCATACTTAAATGTTAGAAGGAAATTTGCCGTTTGACTCATTTAAATTACAAATTAATTGTCATTTCATGGTTGCTAACTTGCGCCAGGTGTTGAAATAGTAGCAGTTCGAAATTTCCAGTTTTCCACGTCACGGAACTGAAAAGGAACATAGATTTGGCTTATATGCCATTTTCAGTTCCGGGCTGGTAAACGCTACTACGCTACCCCACAATAATAATATGGGTCTCCCACAAACCTATTTAATTTTATTTGATTTTATTTATAACACCTTGCCTAGTCTTACCCTCTTTATTTATTGCAATTTGCAACTACTTGTGAAAAGTCTATACCGTGATGATAATAATAGCTTTAACAACCCCGTTTTTGTCTCTATAATATTGTATTGAATAAAACAGTAAATAAACAAAACATAGGAAAGTTGAAGGAAATTTGTTTTGAGGGTAAAATATTATATACTTCGTTAAGAACAATATTCACCCTCTATTTATGTGAGTACATGAAAATATCAGTTTCTTTTTTTTTAATAGTAGATATTACATAATTTAGGGTATTTAAGTAGGTAAAACATATAAGAAAATGTCTATGTTTTCAGTAGATTATAAGATATTTTTAATATAGTTGTTTGCAAATTGTAAAGTTATCCTCTCATTGCAAACTATTTATTTTAATTGTTTCTAAATTCTAAAAAATTAATTAAAT
This sequence comes from Scutellaria galericulata, assembly GCA_946896805.1. NCBI lineage: Eukaryota > Viridiplantae > Streptophyta > Magnoliopsida > Lamiales > Lamiaceae > Scutellaria > Scutellaria galericulata. The sequence goes on from OX335793.1 coordinate 18,877,621, forward strand.
ATTTCAATGTCGAACATAATAATTGTAAGGGGTAATATTTTTGTTTTCTTAGTATTATTATGCCAAACTGGTATTTCAAAGAAATGGTACTGTGGGGATGATAATAAAATATTCGAATATTCCTTTGGGATATTTATGAGGTATCGGGTCAACTAGTTGGTCTGGATTCTATGATCGGGTTGTGGGCTTTATGTAAAATTAATAAAGTTAATACTTTTGCAGTTCCTAAAGGCTAAATCAATTATTTTCTAAAAAATACATTAAAAGATATTGTCATAGAACAGTTTCTCAACTATTGTTTTCAAGGTCTAAATTCATCAAAATGAAAAGCTTTTACTTTAGCAGAAAAATGGTGATGGCCATTGGTTTTTCTTCTTAAAACATTATGGGACTTCCCATGTCACTAATATGGTAACCAAATAAAACAGTGGCAGATTTTAGCAAAGCTAGTAATGGTGAGCCCAACCGAAGGCCAATCGGAAGTGGTTGACGCCGAGGGAGGAGACGAAGACGACACTGAAGGTGAGGGTGGGGTCGATGGTCCCACAGATGGCGATGGCGAAGGCGAAGGAGACTTTTCCGAGGAGGAGGGTGGCATAGCGAACAATGCCAACAGCAACGGCAACACCAAGAAAGGCACTGAAGGGGCCGGTGGAGCTGGTGAAGGGAACGAAGAAGATGAGGACGATGACGAGCATGATAATGCCAACGGGCGCAATGACGATGAGGATGATGATGAAGAAGAAGAAAACGATGACGATGATGATGAAAACGATGACGATGAAGTGGAGGCAGGGGAAGACGAGGAGCCTGATGACGACGAGGAGGAAGACGAAGAAGAGGAACTTCAGCCTCCTAAGAAGAGAAAGAAGTGAAGCATTTGGCCCTGCAAGTTTGGTTGAGTACCTTTTTTTTTTAACTATCACCTGGATTAGGTCTATGACCTTCTAATCTACATATCTCACTAGAGGGGAACTGAATTAGGTCTTTTTACTAAAGTATCTTTGAATGTTTTGAATTATATTTCCTACTTGGACAACATTGGAGCCAACAATCTCTTGAAACACTTATTTTGGTAAATTCACTCGATTCGCTTTCATAGCTATTCCAATTTGTATTCTATCTTGTGAAGGGAGGTTTAAATTTCAAATAAGGAATCATGGCACCAACATTTTTAAATGTACATGTTTCTGTTTATAACAAAATAATAAAGAAAACTCCTATTGGATCTCTCGATCAACTATGAAAGTGGTTCTGTACACAAGTACTAATAATATACAGATTGTGTATATCAAAGAAAGGGATACATATATCACAGTGAAGTTAGAATTTTACCATAAGCTTCCATATATACTCGAAACTGCGTATTTACATTCAACGGATGTTAAATCAGTTCAGGAACTAATCAAGCTCTTCAGAAGCCATGACTTTGCCACTGAAAGATGTCGGCCTGCAGATGCTACACACGCAAACAAACATGGGAGAAAATAATAATGTCAAACAACGAAGTATGCAGAAGACCTAGTTAATCTTAGAACTACTTACAAACAAATTGCAATGGTTTTCAGTAGAAGATAATGGATAAGCTACTTTCACAGCTGTATTGGCAACGAACATCAAGGGGATGGTGGAAATGGAATGGTTTTGATGCAACTATCATGTATATTTATCCTAGTGATTGATCTTGATGATAAAATTTCAGAATTTCATCTTCCCATAAATTCTTACTATTTGTTTTAGCATTAAAACTTACAGCTAGCAATTATTACACAGACAAGAGATGGCAGGAACATGTTATACCTTCCTGACAAATTTGGTTACCGTTTAAACCACAAATAAAAGTCGATGCAATTTCAATTTTCCAAAATAAAAACAATGTTTGACACATTGCTTAACAAATACCAAAACAATTGAAAGAAAAACGAATTAAATCCAACATAGTTTATGACCTATATAAATGCAAGTAGTTCTTACCAGATTAGGAGGTGGAAACTAATCAATCATTTCTTTGTCGCATCAATAAACATAGCACGAGTCCAATGCTCCACATCTTCAGTTTGTGATGGAGGAGGAGGGAAAGTAGCATGCTCAACAAGATCCCATCCTTCAATTAAATTTTCATTCTTTCCCAGTTCAGAAAACTCATTGGCATAAAGATAACTCCCAGCAAAGCTTGGAAGATAATTATCGTATGCATTTCTCTGCAAACAAAAATTATCTGTGAGCAAATGTAATATTCAACAGTAATGTGCTTTTATATAATCAAAAGAAAATATGGAATCAAAAGAAACATAATATCATTTGATTCAATCAAATCAATGGCAGCGACTGCAAGAATGCCACATAATTATCTACATTAACCAGTAAAGAATATTACATTCTTACGAATAAAACTATTTTGGAAGCAACAAGACCACAAAATTCAGATAGCACAAATCCATTACATTGGCTGAAAATTAAACCACCATCAAGACATTGTTGATTTTGAACAAGACAGAAAAGCAGATCACGGAAGAATCTTTAAGTTACTCTAACGGTTAAACTCAATCATCTTGAGGATCCTTTGTATTATAAGAAATTCTTGAGCTGAAAGGACAGCATATGATCTTTTATACTTATTATGCCATTTCAATGAGCAACTGCAAGGAGCTTAGTAAGCATCTTGGAGTTTCCATACAAAATCTAACGAGTCTGCATCAATTCAGGATAGAGGAAACATGATTTGATCCAGTCCCATTGGGATCATATAAACATATTTTTATCACCTCAAATACATCCACTTTCAGGATAAATTAAAAGGCAAGTGACCATAATTAGCATATGGTGTGTGACAGGGTAGATAAAGGAACATTAAACTAAGGAATTGGGGTAAAGCATCTAAGCAACAATATGAAACAAGAATTTAGAGCTAACACCTACAAATTCATTTATGCAACAATAAGCATGATTGAAGGTACATACAATATTTTGTTCTATCTACTGTCATTTTTCTTAAAAATAAATACAAAATCTTTCACAGAAATTCAACTGGTAATTAAAACTATACCACCAAAGGCAGCGCATGTGCACTCTCCATCAAAGTGCTTGATGAAAAAACTGACTCCACATTCCATACAGAAGTATTCAGTTGTGGGCCAGGCTTAGACCTGCAAATCAAGTTAATACCAATGTTATTTCAGATAAGCTCTCCAGCTGGACTAGTTAAAATGAAATGTGCTCAACTGAGAAAATTAAGTTATTACGGTTACAATCCAATCCAGTACAAAGTATAAAACTGAGTCTCATAATTGCTTTCACAAAATAATATTGTCCTCAAAACCTGAAGAGTTGTGATTTTTGACTTAAGTGTTTGTTTGACTTTGTGCGCATTGGGTGCAAAATGATAAATTAAGAGGAAAGGAGGATGTGTGTACTTTGATGTTACCATTCTCGAAGATAGCAGACTTCGAACTTCTTTGGAAGAGGAAAGTGTAGCCAACAATCTTGCAAAAGCCTCAAAAGTAGAGGCATCTGAAGGAACTTCTAAAGACAATGAGTTATAGCAGTATGCAGTAATGCATGCCACACTTTTCTTCAGGAGTGATATGCCTTTCTGCAAATCCTTGTGTGATTCAATTGAGTGTGGAGAGGCAGAAGAATAATTGAAACTACCACCAGGGGAATCTAACCGAGGCTTCCTCTCAGACTCCATTGAAGCAACACCAAAATTACTTGAGCTTCTCTCAGACCATGAAGTTTCACCACCAGTTGTGCAAAAGTTTTGGTGAGGAATGAAAAGTGCATATTCACTATTAAGTAGACAAATTAACTTTAGTAAAATTGTAGGCACCTGAATATCAAATTGAGTCCATAAATCAAAAGAATACCTTCTCGGTGATGGACGAGCATCCCAATAGGACTCCCTCTGCCATATTCGTGAACAGGAACCCTGGCAATTTAAGTGAAAAAAAAATCATAAAAAACATACAATACCAGGAAGAATGGAACAATAAAAAAAAAAACGGAAGAACTGCAACCCAAACACCTCCCACCCTCTCCCCCCCCCCCCCCAAACAACAAAAAACAAATGAATATTGAATTTCTAAATGGTTTCTAGGAAAAAGATTTGTAGAACTGAGCAGCACATCCCACCAACAATCAATCATCAATGTCTTAACATATTTGGTGTAGTTTCCTAAAACTCAATGCAATTTTAAAGCAACAGATCAAGTTTACATGTTCTCTCAACCACTTTCACACCTTGCCTATGACATCAACGTACGTCTATTAGGTATGAGTTCCTTACATACAATTTAGTGTCTAAAACACAGTCCAAGAAAAATTCCACACATATAAAAGGGCAAAAGATGAAGTACTTTTGAACATACCGCAAATCCAGAGTTATGCAGAGCAGGAGCACCAACAGCATGGATAACAAGATTTAGCAGTTGCACCATACACCTGATTTCAGTCATTGAGCATGAAGAGTAAGTAAACCATGATATATCGAGAAAACCAACAAACAACTTTAGAGTATCATACAGAAAGCAGCTATGCTGCAGACTTCTTAACAATAACAGTATACATAAAATCACAAATTCATTTTAAGTTAACAAACCTTACATGCAACTTCTACTTACATGGCTTACTAATATGCATATCTAAGCTATAACAAAAAACATATTCTACAGAACCAAAAATCTATTCATCTTTTACAAGGAACTTCATGATGACAAGTCGTATAAGTAACCCCACTGTCAAACAAAAATTGGATGATGGATATTCTAAGCCACACATATTATCAGACAATTATTTCTACCACACCATCAATAGCATTTGAAACCACTGTTTTTAAATTAAATTACATCAAAATTTTGGCCAAGCATGACCATACAGACTGAAAAGTAGAGCAATCATCAACCTAGTATGAATGGGAAATACAGAGAAATAAAGATGTTACAAAATAAATATTATTCATTGAAGTGGTTAACGAAGTAGAGCCCAGAGGTGTCAATAGAGGAACATAGGATCTCAAACTTCCCATCATAAGTTTTTAGAAAGACCACTAAACAGATGAATAATAATATATACCCCAGAGAGGCGGCAAGCTCATCGGCTGGAACTGAGTGGGGATCTAAGCCTCTTGGCAAGCGTGCATCGCAAATTGTATCATATGGACCACCATCCCCATTTTTTCTCTCCCCATCAGCATATACCTGCAATCAAGTAACAATAGTGAAACACTGATGAAGAAACCACCTCTACCAAGATAACTTGCACACAATTGCTTGAGAAAATCATAAAGAACATATCCACAAGCATTCACATATCAACACAAAGGACTACAGTACAGCCTCACAAAGAAGTCCAAAATTAATTAATTAATTTTTAGGCAAATTTTCTTTTAAACTTGATTGAAATGCATCAATATTTGAAATTCATAGATTAAAGGACCACATCATAAACAAAACCAAAGATTGGACATAGTTTGAAAGTCAATGGTGATTTCTGTCTAGGAAAACTAGGACGTGGAAATTTTCTTGATGGACTAACTAAATGAAATGCCTACTGTCAGAATAAGTAGCCATGCAAGACATAAGTGGGGTATTTCAATGGCAACAGATATAAAGTACAAGAATTACCTGTCGTTGCTGGGGGAATAACTTGCATATTTGCTTTATAATGACTGATTGTTTATGAAGCCGTTCAGAGGTAATTGCCATCTGAAATTAGATTTCTCGATCGTTAATCTTAGTTGAAAAACAAGAAGCTAACTAATTAAAAAATTTAAAACTGAAAAATATAAGATTCCAAAATTTCTCACATGCCCCAATTTCTGTGTGCATATAAGATTAGGGTAATATTTCTCAATTTGTTCCACACGATTCTTTTCCAACTGCAATTACATTTCAAACAGAAATGTATTAATTAATTAGTAACAGAAAACCAAATATTGACTAGGAAGAGGAAAGACTTTGAGAGAGATACTGAGCTTTAAAATAAAATACAACAAAAGAAGATAAAATAAAATCTATACCAAATTCATTGCTGATTCAAGCAATTCATATTTGACTTTTAGATCACGAGACATCTTCTCAATCTTAGCCTTCCCTACAAAAAATCAAGTATTCCAACAGTAACATAAACGTTACTGGAGATCATATGCAAACCAAAATCCCATGCAACCAAGACAGAGATAAGCAAACCTTGTGAAACTTGTTCTTTACGAAGTTGAAGCTTATCTCTCAACCTCGCCAATTTCTCATTTTGGAGCACTCGCCAACTGTGTTGATCATCAGCCTTGCCCTAAAAGGATTTTCAAAATGGATATAATAAGCAATTTAAATATGCAGTGTGAGTGAGATGTCAAAAGGACTGAAACTGGTTTTAACTATGAAACTGAATCTGTGATGTAATACCATTATAATTAAATAAAATAGAAATTATTATGACTTCATCATTTTTCAAAAGCATCTCAAATTAATTTTTGTCGCAATGCAAATTTATATATATATAGAAACTTATGACCTCTGTATCTACTTTTACCTCATTAAATAACCCCATATCTCGATTATGTTCATCTTATAATCAGATCAATCTGTCATCACTTAAATTGGTCAAATGCACAAGAGTACAACAATAAACCATTTTGCGAAGAAAGAAGTATATGGTAATATGTCATCTTTGTAATCAATCAGCTGCCTCTTGTTAAGTTAGAAAAACAAATTTTAGTGGATCATTTGAGTTACATGCATAATATTGTAATACATGACAATGATTGAGCTAGCAAAATGCTAATAGAAAAGGTATTACACAAACTAGCATCCTCATACAAAAATTCTCACTCAGTATTTCCTCCCTTCATCCCCAGCTCACCCTCGATAATTTCTCATTAGAACTACTAACACATTAAAATCAACCATACAACTATTAGCCATAGTACAATCAAATGGCAAACCGAAACAAAATCACATCACATATACCTTTGCGACCAAAACTTGAGTCAATATTGAGTACAGCGCATCCCTCTTACTCTTCAATAACCTCAAATTACAACTGTACTCATTCAATCTGAACGCAATCGCACAAGCACACATCAATTGAGCAGATAAAAAAACTCTACTCTACAAAAATCATAACAGAAAAATGCAATGCTACCTATACAATTACTTACACTGAAATTATGGAGTAGTTTAGGTGATTTACCTGTAATTAACGCAAACAGGACAAATTGAAGCGAGATTGGAGTTCTCGCATATAGCGCAGCTGCTCATTTTCCTCGTCGTCGCCGTCGTCATCATCTGAGAATGAATAACTTACGGAAAATTACTGAGCGCAAGATATGTTGAAATTTTTTGAAGTTCCTTGATCGTTATCGGAAATTCCCTAAATATGAATAAGAATTAGGGTTCTATAGAGTCCTAATAGATTAGCTGCTTCATCAGTTCATCGTATTCTACACGTAAGAAATATTTGCATATTCGGTTACATCTTTTTTTCGATAAATAAGTAGATAACCAAAATCACATGAATATAATATTATTAGAATTTTTATATTTTAATATTCAATAAATCAATATTTTTATCATTTAGAAATTTATTATTTGAAGCCATCATCATTATTAGTAGTAGTAGTAGTAATTTGTTATGATTTTGGATAGGATAAATTAAGAAGTTATTTGATTACAATTCTAATTTTCTCATTACAATTTATAAAGTATCTTTTTATTGGATGATCATGATACATGCCGAAAATCAAAATTTTTTTGATCAATGGATGAAGGCCCCTTTTGTTGAATAAGATATAGGAGAGTTGGGTTGGTAAAATGATATTCATGATGGAATTGATTAACAATATAATATATATTGATCCAACAATATTATTATATTAACTACCCAATTTTTTTGTTTTTAATATTAAGTGATTATGCCATCAAGGGGATATCAATTAATTTAATTAATATTTAATATTAGTTGTCACCACTGGTGGTGACCAAGTATATTTCATGTTGTCGGTAGCAATTCTTATTCGATATTTTTAATTTGCTACAATTTAATTTGTATACTTTAAAAGTTATATTTATTAAATAAATATTATTCAATAATTCATCTTATTTGTAAGTTAAATCTTAATAATATCATATATGATCTAATCAATAAATAATATAAAAGGGAAATAACCCTATCGAACAATTATAAATAAATCATTTTGATAATTATAATTTTGTATTAGTATAATATTAATATAAGTTACTTTTTTTAATAAACTCACATTCACTTTCACTTGATTATATAGATAACATACAATAAATGTACAAGAAAAAATAAAAATAAAAAGGCACAAAATACTTTACACGATAAAAAAGACACCATGTATACTATTCATAGTATCTTTTCACTAAGAATTGTATTTCCATTTATAATAAGCTATACATTGCACTTCTGAGTTCTGATGCCATGCACTTTAAAGCATATCTTCCTCAGTGACTTCCTCTAGCATCACTCAGCCAAGATGCCAATGAGTGTTCAAATAAACAAGTGGAAATCGTGCTCGTTGTACTACGAGAGATTCATTTTCCATAAGGTCGTTATACACCATCGTGTCTAAAATCCCTGTCCTTGGGCATACCTGAGGCCACGTCTTGTGGGTCCCACGATCTCATGCTCGAGTGATATAATCAGAGAGCTCGGAAAAGTACAGACAGCTCACATGAAATTATCTTGGACTGTCTTTTTTAACACTTCAAGTTTTTGTACAACTTTTGGGTTCATTAGATCTCTGGCTTCTCTAATGAGTGTGCCCTCTCTGCTGAAGTGATATGCATCCACTACAGTCTTGATCCACGTATGCAGCTCGTTGGGCGTCCTGTTTGAATCGTTAATATGAGTATGGTTTTTTTCTTGAAACGATGCGATGCATTGAGAAACGTAAGAAAAGAAACGGGCAGTATGGTTAGGGTTCAAAGACGTACGTGTAAAGGCAGTCTACATCCATTCCTTGTAGTTCTTCACCTGGCGTAAAAGCATCGTTTAAAGCACTCATGAGCTCTTCTGGGTCTTCAATTGTAAGCAGATATTTGATTATCCTGATTTCTTTTGGCATAAGCCTCTGGAGATTACCACTGGATGTTTTGTATAAATGGTATAATACATCTTTCACCTGCAAGGATGATGAAGTAGCGTGAGTATAATCTGCATATGCGAGGCCAACATTTGAAATAAGTTGTAAAAACAGAAAAGTTTTGTCTGTAGAAAGATCTGCTTAAAACTAGCATGAAAAGATTGGACATTATACAAATCAGTCTGTTCCGAATATTTGAAATTTCAGAAGAACAATGCAGCACATCCCTCAGAACCAATTCCGCATCAATGAATTTCAGTCTACTTTTAACGTTAAACTTGTGGAAAACATCATCACGGGGATGTAGCAAATCTTGAAAAAAATTAAATGAAATTTAAGCAGTTATGTATCAAAGAGATATTGTTGAATGCAGCTAGAATCATTCATGAATAAATTTTGTCAATAAATCTAGCATTATACAAATTAGACAGTCCAGAATATTTGAAGCGACAGAAGAACAACGCAGCACATCCCTCAGAACCAATTGCACATCATGAATTTCAGTCTACTTTTAACGTTAGAACTGTGGAAAACATCATCACGGGGATGTAGCAAATTCTGAAAATACCACCTCATGTGGAAATTTAAACAGATATGTAGATCAAAACGACAAGCATCATCCCTCGGAACGAAATATCATCAATGGACATCAGGCCACTACTTTTAATCAAATATAAACGTTCTTCACAGGGATTTTTTCGATAATAGGAAAAAACTAAAATAATAGTCATGAAAACAAAATTAAGCTTGAGAGGCCTGTCAACGGCAAGAACCTACCCAATATATAGAAACCAAAATATACAAACTTGTGCTAAAATGACGATGCAATGTTTATAAATGCTGCTTTTGATATTGACTTTTGTCTGGATGTCATGCTAGTTCTAATTATCTTTACGCAAAAATGAGCTATAGACATGCAAGCCAAGTAAAACTTCTAATGACTGGATTGTCTTTTCAAAATCAAATGGTGTTTATCCTGCACTACTCTTCTTTCTCCAAGACTTTCTAAGAATGTCTCTACATTAGCTGGCTAATATATAGGTTTACTAAAAGTTAAAAATTCAATATTTTTAATCACAATAAGGATACCTCATCTTTCATCATGTTCGACTCTTTGGCAGCTGACCAAGCTTTGGTAATCATGAGAACAAGTGCTGAATCAAGTTGATTTTTTTCAGCTAAATTATCAATCTTCCGGCAAGCAGCATCCACAGAAGGCGAGTTAATTATGTCTTGAAATTTCAACTCCGCAGCATTTAGTGCCTCAATACTTTCAGTTGCCGTATCATATGCTTCTACAGCAGCTAAGCACGTATTCCCAAGCTTTGCAACAGCTAGTAATTCAAAAAGATAGAAACGTTATAACAAGTACATTCTGCAATTCACTATACTGATAATAGACATACTGGGGAAGCAATTACTTCATAATAGTACATACACTTTTAAGTATTAACTCAGTCCTGAACAAACTTTCAGCAATTTTTTGAGTAATAGGAATCTGCCATACATTTACTAGTATTCGATATGATCATTGTTATTTAAGAATTATCATTATCAATAATTAATAAAGTAAAGGTAGTTAAACAATTGGTTCACAATAAGAAAAACTCTCACCATTTTGTTCTGTTGGATCGTCATAGTATGATTCTGCAACAGTATGAAGATGAACAAAGAATTCTTTCGTGAAGTCTTTACGACGCCTGGCTACAATTTCACCAATCCCAGATGGTGTCTTTCTGATTGCATCAAGAAGCTCATCATGCCTTTGAATATCTTCGTCAATCTGGATGGAAATTTTGGAGTTAATTCCCAAGCTGAGCTTGAGATAATTCTATAGAAAATATTTCAAAAGGAACAAGCCATAAACAAACCAGACAAGCAAACATGGCAAATCATCCTTGATCCAAGTATCCAACTACATTGGAGAAGGAAGAAAACCTTGTTTTTTTCCCAAACACAAAAAGATGATCCTATGTCAAACGGATATGCAAACTATTCTAATAAATCTGCTAAAAAATCATAAATATGGAAAAAAGAAAACAACAAAAATTATCATTCGATATTGATCATCTTTATGGAAAATAAGAATTACCTCTTTCAACTTCCTTGCAAGCCGAAGTAGCTTATGCTTCATTCCAGGATCACTCTCGCTCTCTGCTCGATCCTGACACCTCTTGTAAAAATGGGGTCTAATATTGTTCCATTCTTTGCTAAATGTTAGCAACCTTCTCCAATCAGTTGGTGTGGGCTTGTCAACCATAAAGACCCCAATTAATTTGTCAGAGACACGAATCATTTTATTATCATCCAATTGTTCACAACTCAAATCCCCATCCTTGTGGTTTCTACCGTTCTCCTCATCTTCAAGATTGATTTTCTCAGCTGATTCGTCTGTTGCCGCTGTTGTATTACCAACACCAGCAGCAGGTAAGGAACAACACCTAATTTTCTCACATGGCACGAGAAAGCCTGCATCAAGAAGAAGTAACTCCATATAGATTATGACAAAATAATGAATGTTTAATTCCAAGAAGCAGTTACTCCTTATTGGATGATATTAGAAACATCGACTTAAAATCACTCAGCCTGATAGTATGCATATAAAAAACAGTATATTTTTTGATTGCATTTTATGTTAAATCGTACTTGAGTATGCCATGAAAAACAAACAACTCTATCAAACCTCACTAATCAACAGCATTGAAAACCAGTTTTCTCCATAACTTGCAAAGCCTAACATTCATTCCACTAAAACTTCTCAAAAGTAAACAAAAAGCTCAACTGCACCATTTTCAATCAAAAGAAAGAATATGGGGGAAAAAGATCTCTAGACTAAAATTCCAACAAATTCATACTAAATAAACATAAAAATTAACAACGAAGATTGAACTGGAATTCGTATACCTGCAGGTTTACAAACCCAAATAGGTGATGAAATCCTTGTAACGGTAGCCCTGACAATAGGAGGAGATGGAGAGAAGCTTCTGGAAGCTGTGGACGGGGGTCTTATCGGTGAAACGACGTAGTATGAGTTCAGAGAAGCAGAAGCTAACTCCATTTTCGAAAAATTAGAAATTATTGGTAGCCATGATATACGGTGGAAGACGGCGGAGGATTTTTCTGGACTCTGGAGAGTGAATGAAGAGATACCGCAAAATAAACTTAAATGGGCTGAAGTAATAAATGGGCCACAAGTCAAAAAGGAAAAGAATGGGCCATACGAAAAGTCCAAACAAAGTTTAAAAGGTAATAATTATGTAATAAAAGATTACACTCATTTATTTATTTATGCCATATTAAAAGTCTGGTGTTTTCTTTCTTCTTTTTTCTTTTTGGCAAAAGTTTTGTATAGTTCACAATTTTTCTTTAATTTATGTTTTTAATAAAATAAAAATTATCGTAAAGTCCTAAACATTGTCTCAATTTTCAATAGCGGTGAAACAAAATGAACTCGAACGAACGAGAGTTGTTTATGTTCATTTGTTTATGTTAAAAGAGTGTTTGTGTTCGTACATTTAATAATTAAACATGTCCACGAACGATTCCTGAACATATTTGTTATATTTTTATAATGACGAAATTGGAAAAGTTCATCCAAAACTTAAAAATATGTGTTCAGAAACACTCAATTGAAATAAATGAATAATATAATAAATTTAAATATAAATGAGTTGTATTAATAGACATTAAAACAAAAATTAGCATAAATGAATATTGAATAAATAACTATATAAATCTTTAGCTAATAATGAATGAATAATAAATGAATATTAAACAAATACTAAAGGAACATGACCTCCAACATAATCAAATAAATTTTCTTATTCATTTAAGTTTGTTAAAACTACAAACAAATATAAACAAACACTCCAACAAACCATCACAAATAGTTTATCAAACGTTTTATTCGTTTACGACCCTAGTTTTCAAGGTAGAAGTCAGAAAATTATAATTTGTAATGTCAAAAACAAGTTTTCTAAGGATTGAAATGGAAATAAGGCCAACATAAAGGACCAAAAGAACAATTTTAAAGTATCCACATGATTCATTGTTCTCTATGCTTTGACTTGCAATATTTTACTACCAACACAGCTTAGAGGCCAAGGCTGCAGCCTATACACACAACCCCATCATCCTCCTCAACTCATTCCAACCCTGCAACTCCATCTCAGAAAATGGCACCAAAAACAAAGAAAAACAAGGCCAAAACCCTCTCCAAATACGAACCAATCATCCATACTCAACGCAGAAGTTCCTCAAGAAGTCCTCCAACTTCTTCAAATCCACTACATAACTGACATGTGTCATTACACAAAGCATGCAAAAGTCGCAATGGTTGGCCGTCGGAGCATACGACCCAACGGGTTCATCCAACGGCTACGGCCCATACACGAGTGCGTGGTGGTCGACCCGTTTGATGCCAAGAAAAAGTACATGCAGTTCACTAGTGTGGCTTATTTGGAAGGCATCTTATATGCGTTAAGCCTGCAAGGATCTCTTGCAGTCATCGATTCGCGTCGCATGATCATCACGGGCTTCAGCTCCAATCGGGCCGCGCCATCTGTCGGTTCGAGGTTCTTCAAGGAGTATTTGGTTGAGATGAATGGTGGGGTTTATTTAATTTTCTTTGTTCATGAGAGATCACTTGAGGTTGTGGACCAAGTCGAGGTTTTTCGTCTTTGTTTGGACAAGGTTAGGTGGGTTAAGGTTGGGAGGCTTCAAGGGAAGACACTGTTCTTTGATATGGAATGTGTTTGGGTGGAATCCGCTCAGATTGGGTGCAGGGAAGACTGTGTGTACTTCACTTGGGGCCAAGGCTCGGATAATAGGTGGTGGGTGTATGACATGAAAACAGGCTGCTTTTCACATGTTTAATTTAATTAGTTGGTGGATATATGATAAGATATAAGTTTGTAATGTGCATTCAATTTGTGTACCATTCTACCTTAGAGATATTCTCTTGTGATATAACCTCATTTAAAAGATTCGAATGTAAAAGTATAAAAAAAAAAAAAATTCAATTTATATTTATACAATGTTTTGAATGAGACCAATTCTTTTTTATTTTCTTTTTTTATATCAAGAAATCCATAATTTCATTGAAACAACAATAACTACATGATTACAAGGTATTGCAAATTCAAATCCCAATAGATGTTCCATATGAAACAAGATATTTATACACAATGCTACGGTGTACCTATTATATTAACCTATTATAGCAGGTGTTAATCTTTTAGTGGGTCCATAGATATTTTGTGTTTTGGATTTATAGATCGTTTAGATGTGAGTTTTAATGTTTTATGAATCATATTTTGGGTTGTGTATATTTAAGTTATGGACAATATATATTAGTATAATTGGCCTTTAAATAATGTTTACTTTTGAAAAAGAATCCAACTATTATTGTTAACAATAATATTTACTATTATTTCAGAATTGTATTATTTAAAATGGACGATGTTTATTTGGTTTGCAAAGGACTGAAACGTTTTTTAAACATTCGACATCAATAGAGAAGCAAATATAAGTTGAGTATTCAATAATATAAATACAGGAAGGATTTAGGTGTATATAATATCAAAATAATACTTATTCAAATGATTGAAGAGTACAATTCTTATAAAACATTTCGCGAATCTAATTTTATGAAACAAGTGTGAAAATGAACTTGAGTCGTAGACAGTGAAATTCTGCCTCATAAATATTTTTTTGAGATGGTAATATTTAATTCTTTATGATAAAAAGTAAATTAATCCCAAAACAATTCAATTCAAGTATCTCCCAAGTTCCATTTATTGTATAAGCATTGACTTGCAATAATAATATGCATATTTTGATAAAACTTGGAGGCAAAGGATTGCTACCTTATATTACAGCTCTGAGTTTCTTGCTTTGCTTCTCATCAGTGACAATGGCAGCCAAGAAAAATAAGGCCAAAATTTCGTCGAACAAACGAGGCGTCGACAAATGGTATAACGCTTGCATTCCACCCGAAATAATCCAATTGCTTTGCAGCATAAGAAGAAGAAGAATGGGCTTCCTACATTACTTCAGCAATACCTGCACCACAAAGTCGTGGATACCAACACCAAACCGATGCAGCAGAAGCAGCGAAAACCGATTGCCAAAACTTCATCTCTCAGGCAATTCATCGAACACCTCATCAGCATCCACTCGTCAAAAGTATTTCCACTACATCACTTACCAGATCGGGAATGTGGCAACGGATTGTCGCCAGATCTTGCTGTACTGCGCCGATCGACGCGCGTTCATCAGATACGAGTGCATCGCAGCCGATCCGTTCGATGCGAAGAAGAAGTGCTTGGAACTCACCAGTGTTATCGGATTGAAAGGCAGATTCTACGCGCTGAGTTTGCAGGGGGCTTTAGCGATCATCGAGAACGTCGATTCACGTCCTGCGATCACGATCACGAGCACGAGCAGGGCGGTTCCGTCTGTGAGATCGAGGTATTTCAGAGAGTATTTGCTTGAATTGAATGGAGGAATCTTCGTGTTTTTCTTTATTCATCGAAAATCGCTTGAATTTGTGGATCAAGTCGAAGTTTATGGTCTCTGTTTGGATGAACTGAAGTGGATTAGGATTGAGAGGCTTCAAGGGAAGACATTTTTCTTTGATCGGCGTTGCAGTTGGGTGAATTCAGCAGAAATTGGTTGCAGAGGAGATTGTGTGTATTTCACACAGGGCTCAGATAAAGGGTGGTGGATATATGATATGGAAAGTTGCTGCATTTTGCCGCTTTCAATGGAAAATGAAGAATGATTCTTAATTATTTATGCAATTTTTCTTAATTTTAAAAATATAAATACTTTGAAACAAAAATAACCTCTAAAACAACACTTAATTGAGATAGGAGGAAGTATATCATAAAATATTTATTTATAACTATTTTCATATTAATCACAAAATTATAAAAAAATTAAACTTCTTTAATTAAAAGTGTTCGTGTAATTAAATATCTAAATAATCTCATCTTCAAGAAAATTCACCTAAATATATAGTCAAGTAATTTCAAGAGAATTTAGGTGTAACATGAAAATCCATATTTACTCAAATAATTGAAGAATGTGATTCTTATGAAACCGTCTTACGAATCTAATTTTATAAAACGAGGTATGAAAATATTTGAATTTTCAATAGTGAAGTCCCATCACATGGAAAAAAATAAACAAATCACAACAACAGTCTCGTGTAATTTTTTTATTATTTAAAAAAATAAACAAATTAATCACAAACCAAGTTGCAAAAAGCATCTCGCAAGTTCCATTATTGTATAAGCATTGACTTGCATATTTTACAATTTGATAAAACTTGGAGGCAAAGGCTTGCTACCTGTATTATACAACCTGATCCCACACCTCATTTTCTAAGCCTGAATTTCTTGCTTTGCTTCCCATCAATGACGATGGCAGCCAAAAGAAACAAGGCAAAAAAATTGTCTATTATCAAATCAAAAGCCACTTACCAATTTCCTTGGCCTTGGTCTAAACTCCCCCAACATCTATTCCAAGTGCCCTTGGTTCAAATGAGAGGCCTCCATTTTACGACCAATCGTAGCACCACCAAGTCGTGGCTAACAACGACTAGGAGGTGCAACGCAACAGAACAACATCAATGGTGTGATCAGCTAATTTATCAATCGATCAATGATGATTCATCCAAGAATTCTTCAGCTTGTTATCCATATAACCGATTTCTTGGTAAGGACTCATGTTTTTCAACGTTGTTATGGGGAAGGTCTAATGCATTGAATTGGTGCATATTGAAAGATGATACTGCAAGGCAGATCAATCCATCTTCTACACTATCCTTAAATCGTGAAAATAATGATTATGTGGTCGTGAATGTGATGTTGGGTGGGAATGGTAGCATTCCTTGTTCGAGTGTCATGGTTTGGTACAAAATTTATTGCAAGACACATTGTTATAAATATGTGTCATTGAGTTATGATTATGTGTGTGTTAGACACGAATGCACCACCATAGACCCATTGGATGGCAATAAAAAGTAAATAGAATTCACGAGTATAGTACAAATAGAAAGCAAGTATTATGCCCTAAGTCTGCTGGGAACTCTTGTGGTTATGCAAGTCGTGAATTCACGTCTTGTGATCACAACCATTAGCACTAACAGAGGCGTTCCTTCTATGAGTTCGAGGTTTTTCAAAGAATATTTGGTCGAATTGAATGGAGAAATCTTGCTCGTTTTCTTGATCCATCAAAAATTAGTTCAAAATGTCGAGAAAATCGAGGTTTTTCGTCTTTGTTTGGTTAAACTCGATTGGATTAAGGTTGAAAGGCTTGAAGGGAAGACATTGTTCTTGGATGAGGTTAGCATTTGGGCATATTCAAATGAAGTTGGTTGCAAAGAGAATTGTGTGTATTTCACTCAAGGCTCAAATAATGGGTGGTGGATATATGATATGAAAAGTTGTTGCATTTCACCAACTTAATTGTAAAATAAAACCTCCCATGTTGAAGAATAAATCAACTCTTTGCAACTTTTTCTTTACTCATTTTACTGTGTTTTCTCCATGTTCTTGTAGTTTTCCTTTACATTGAGTTTCTCTAAGCACTTTTGAGAAATTATAAGTAGAAAAGTAATATTTTTATATCTATCAGTTAATACTTTTAAAATTAATCCATAATTAATCTGAAAAATTATAATTTAATAAATAATATTTTAATTTTGATCACTTAATATCCATAAAAATTATCAAATTAAAAAAATATTTGTTGACCTGGGTCTTCGTTAAACCACGTCGACCCAACGCGTTATATATTTAAGATTGAGAATAAAGAAAATGATAAGTCTCTTCCCATATTTTTGTGCGTGACACGTCATCATAATAAATGAGAGAAAATGACAATAATTAAATGGGTTGGCCTATATTACATGTATTGGTACTTAAATGGATTTACTTTCACTATTAAACTTGTCCTTGCAAACCAATATATTATATCTGATCTGATCTCAATTAAATATCTTCTAGAGTTTTTGTCTCAAATCAAAGAAAATAAAAATTGGATAAATAAATACTTTTAATTGGTCAAGAAATTTAATATTCAAAACTGAAAAGATAATCAAGTTAATTTCACTAAAAAAGAAGTGCTATCTAATTTTTAAATTTTAGCTAAGAAATGATAATAGCATAATCTTGGAATAAAGTTGTTTGAAAGTTTTTTTTTTTTTTGAAACTTATGTGATATATTAAATTAAACACAAAGACATGAAGTAAGAGGAAGCCCAACCACAAACTCCGGCGGGTCGATCCAACAATGGGGGCTCGCAAATAAACGAGACGTCTTAGCAAACATATGTGCTAAAATATTAGCATCCCGCTTGACAAAATGAACAGAAAAATTCTGAAAATTTGCAAGAATAAGCTTGCATTCTAAAACAAATCATTTGAAACATAATATGACCTCTAAAACAATGCTTAGTTAAAATAGGAGGGACTAGATTATAAAATCTTTATTTATCATTATATTCATCAACCAATAATGAATAAATTTTACAAAAAATTAAAGTTCTTTAATTGAAAATGTTTGTGCAACACACGGATCAAAAGCTAGCACAATACTTTAAATAAAATAGGGAATAAACTATGCAAATAATCTCTTCAACAAGAAAATTCACCTAAATAGTCAAGTAATCAAAATAATTTAGTTGTAGCATCAAAATCCATACTTATTCAAATGTTAGAAGAATGTGATTTTATAAAAACCGTCCCATAAATCTAATCTATTTTTATAAGGATGATTTAAAAAAAAAAAATATTAATCCCATAACAAGTTGCCAAAAATAAAAATATCACCATGATTTAATTTAAGCATCTCACAAGTTCCATTATTGTATAAGCATTGACTTGCAATATTTTACATTTTGATAAAACTTGGAGCCAAAGGCTTGCTAACCTATATTACAACCTGATCCCACACCTCATTTTCTAAGCCTAAATTTCTTGCTTTGCTTCTCATCAATGACAATGGCAGCCAAAAAAAACAAGGCAAAAAAATTGTCTATTATCAAACATTCAGAAGCCACTTGCCAACTTCCTTGGCCTTGGTCTAAACATCCCCAAAATCTAATCCAATTAGTGCCCTTGATTCGAATTAGAGGTCTCCATTTTACGACCAATCGTAGCACGTCCACCAAGTCGTGGCTAGCAACAACCAGGCGGTGCAACGCAATAGAACAACATCGATGGTGTGATCAGCTAATTTACCATTCGGTCATCAATGATTCATCCAAGAATTCGTCAACTTGTTATCCTTGTAACCGTTTTCTAGGCAAAGACTCGGACTTTTCGATGTTATTATGGGAAAGGTCTAATGTATCCAATTGGTGCATGTTGAAAGATGATACTGCGAGACATATCAATTTATCTTCTACACTATTCTTGAATCGCGAAAATAGTAATTGTGTAGTTGTTAATGTGACGTTGGAGCGGGATGGTAGTTTTCCTAATTCGTGTGTCATGGTCAACTATAGAATCTATTGCAAGCCATATTGTAATAAATATGTATCGTCAGTATCGGGGTATGATTATGTGTGGGTCAAACATCAATGCACCACCGTGGACCCATTGGATGCCAAGAAAAGGTTTTTGAAATTCACAAGTGTGGTACAATTAGAAGGCAAGTACTATGCCCTGAGTCTGCAGGGGACTCTTGTGATCATGGAAGACGTGAATTCATGTCTTGTGATCACAACCATTAGCACTAATAGATGTGTTCCTTCTGTAAGTTCTCGATTTTTCAAAGAATATTTAATCGAGTTGAATGGAGATATCTTGCTTGTTTTCCTGATCCATCAAAAATCAATTCAAATTGTTGACAAAGTCGAGGTTTTTCGCCTTTCTTTGGTTAAACTTGATTGGATTAAGGTTGAAAGGCTTCAAGGGAAGACATTGTTCTTAGATGAGGGTTCTATTTGGGCATATTCAAATGAAGTTGGTTGCAAAGAGAATTGTGTGTATTTCACTCAAGGCTCAAATAATGGGTGGTGGATATATGATATGAAAAGTTGTTGCATTTCACCAACTCAATTGTAAAATAAAACCTCCCACGTTGAAGAATAAATCTACTCTTTGCATCTTTTTCTTCACTCATTTTTACTGTTTTTCTCCATGTTTTGGTAGTTTTTCTTTTACATTAAGATTCTCAATACTTTGAAAGAGTATAAGTTATTATATAATATTTTTATATGTATCATGTAATAATTTTGGTTTCAAGACCTCACATCTATGATTAATCTAAAAGCATATAATACTAAGTAATTTTTCATTCTCGTCATTTAATACCCATGAAAATATTACACAAAATTTAGACATTATTTATCAAATTAAAAAAGTTGGTCTTATGTGAAACCGTCTCACGAATCTAGTTATGTGAGACTAATCAACCAACAACTCACACTTTATAATTTACATATAAATTTGTGAAAATGAATTTTATTTGTAGATAATAAAGTATCATCTCAGAATAACTATATATGTGAGATTGTTTTATATAAATTATTGTGACTTAGAAAAAAAAAAAGTTGACTCAAGTCTTCCCCAAACCGCGTTGCCCAACGCGCAGATATATTTAGGGTTGAGAATAACGAAAATGATTCCAAATTTCATATATAATTGTACATATGACACGTCATCATAATAAATGAGAGAAAATGACAATACTTAAATGGGCTGGCCCATATTACACGTATTGGTAAATCGGCAATCGTAACCTGCGTGCAATGGTTATGTATTAATTATCCATTTCAAATGTGGTAATAACTCATTTATAAATTTTAGATAACATTTTTTATGAATTAATATATATTAGGGATTGGCCCATCTATATTTATTTATTTTGGATAAAGTGGCATTTTCGATTGATATAACTGGAAAAACATTTTTGACCCAATTCAAGTAATGCAACTTTCGAATAGGTATTATATGGGATAGTGTCGTGTAAAATTTTATATAAACATAATTCATATAGATTAGTGAAAGCGGGTCAACTCATTGAATAATATCAATATCGATTTTATATAAAGATTTATCTCACACAAGATTTTATGTGAAACGGTTACGTTTGAATTTTTGCAGCAACTTCCATATTTAATCAA
Source organism: Scutellaria galericulata (assembly GCA_946896805.1). NCBI lineage: Eukaryota > Viridiplantae > Streptophyta > Magnoliopsida > Lamiales > Lamiaceae > Scutellaria > Scutellaria galericulata. The sequence goes on from OX335793.1 coordinate 18,898,860, forward strand.
CTCAAAAATAATTTGAACTTGAGATTATTGTATGCATATTTTATTATTTTATTATCCAACTCATGGAGTTTTAGAATTTAATTGAAAAGTATGTTGAAACATTTTATTAATTGTTTTCTTAAAAAGGTAATAAAATTATTTACAAAAATTGCTGGAATTATTTCATGAGTTTATTGAGAATAGATATTTCGACGTTAAGATGGCGACATAAGATTTACATATTGTCACATGATATAATTAGGGAAGTTTTTAAATTATATTGAAACATCTTGTCCATCCATTTTCATTTTAATGTAATTAATATCTATTTATTATTTGGTAATCAAGAAAAAAAACATAATAAAATTACAAAAATTTATACGAAATCATTTCACTTCTCAATAAAAAAATGTTAGTTGATGCAACTTTATTTATATACCGATGCAACGTAAACATATGAGTGGTTGGTTGTAAACTCACAAAACATAAGTGTTAAAAGAATTTAAGTACAAAGTTATTAGCCACAAAGTGAAAACCATCTTGAAAGGTTCAAATCCTCGATCGATTTCATATCGACATCGACTATTGAATCAAGTGTTTATCAGTAGATCAAAAGTTATAAGTTGCAACTCTATATTTAAGAACACACAAATCACCGTACTATTTAGAAATTAATAGAGTTCGAGTTTAAAAACCAATTTAGAAGGTTCAACCGACCCTTATCTCATTTTGACATCAACTACAGAATCAATGGTTTCATTAGATTGCTCGCATATCATATTCATTAAAACACATTTTCCCTCAAACCAATCCAAAATTAGAGGAAACTCAAAGAGAAGCAAGCTACTAATCATCAATTCAACTCTACCCCAACTCAAATCAATCTATAAAAAACCATATACATACTTATGAACCATTCTATACTATACTTATCTAACCAAACCAAAGACTAAAAGAAGCCATTACAACTCCTTCTACCATCCAAGGCATTCAACAAGACAAGAGCCAACTCCTTCTCAATCCAATCATCTTCTCTTTCAATCTGCATCCTTTCAAACTCTGCTACAATCACCTGAGGCACCACCAATCCCCGGCACAACGGACACGTGGCCTTGTACCCTTTCACCCATTTCTCCAAACACTTTCTATGAAAAGCATGCTTGCAATCAACCACTTCTCTGCCCTCTTCACCCTCCTCAAACTCCGACAAACACACGCTGCATTCGCCCAAATCCGGCCTCGTTTTCTTGCTGTGACAAAATCTTGAGCTCTTCTGGTTGATCATGGACATGTACTTGTACTTGGCTGTGATGAGCTTGTAGTACTTCCAGACAATGCATATGGCGAGTATTGCTAACCATAGCAGTTCTGGAAGGACTCTTAGGAATAAAACTGCAAGAATTTTGTCTGGATAAGAACAGAGTTTTGTTAGAGCTCCCATGATTTTGATTTTCAGACAATGAAACTATGGTTATTAGGACTTAGGACATACATATATATGCATTTAAATAGCTGGTTTATTTGATTTGTCAACATGTTGGTAAGAGTATGCATGGATGGCCCTACTAACTATATTGATGGTGAGATTTTCATTAATTAAGTCAAGTAGAGGAGTTATATGGTTGTAGACATTTGACCTTGTAAGAAAAGATCAACCTGGTTTTGTGTGTGTTTAAGTTGTTGATTACGTGTGATAATTGAATACCGAATGTAAATATATTATTGTTTTGTGTATATACAAGTGGGAATATGAGTAAATTAAAGGTGAAATTTTATAAATTCGATGTGCTGTTATTAGATATAGCACGAAAAATGAACTTGATTTTTGTTGATTTAAAAAAGGTTTTTTTTTTTTTTCTCTAATATATGGTTTGTTTGATGTCCAAATACGAGAAAACTAATTGCTGCAAAAGTAGGTATATAGTTCTATTACCTGCTCTGTGGAAAGGTTATTTGTATCTCTTCAATATTTGGTGAAGGGGAGTGGTTATGGAATTTCTGGTTTTAGGTTAAGGTTTTGGTATGTTTTATTTAATTTTGATATTATTTTATTTATTTTATTTTAGGTAAAAAAGATTGTTATAGAAACTCTAATTGATTACTTGGCCAAATATATTTATGATCACAAAATCAGTCTGGGTTTTTTAATTCAAATTCATTTTTATAAGTTAGACTCTATTTTGTGAACTATGTGACATGGTCTGACCTATATCACAAATTTAGGATATTAGATCCATAAAATCATCTCTCAATAGTTCTATTCATTTAAGAAAAGTTTTGACCAAATTCAAGCACTAATTTTGGCATATAATTAATTACACTGTCCATGTTTGACAGGGTTTAGGCTTAGCAGCCTCCAAGAAATGAATCTTTCATTATTTGACTAGCATTAAAAATAAAAAATAAAATAAAAATTATCTTCACAACTTATTCGAGATTTAGACCAGTCAATCCACACTCATTGATTAAATAATTATTTTGAAATTAGCCTAAACATAATGATTTAGCTATATAATTTGTGCATTTTCAAGGTTTAATCTTCAGTTTCTGATAAACTGAGCTAAAATTTTCCATAATTTGATAAACTGGGCTGCAACGTTTACATTTCATTGGCCTGTATAATTAGGCTTCCTTCTCTCAGCAAACGCGGCGAGGCCTTCCAACCGATCATTCGTGTGCAAGAGCTGTTCGTAGCAGTCTTCTTCCAACGACAAACCTGATTGCATATCGACCTCCAATCCCCCATCAATTGCTCGTTTTGCCATTCGTATTGCCACCGGCCCCTACAATAAGAAATTGTTTATATGCCAAAAAGAGCATTACAAAGAAGTTGGCTCTGAAAAGGTCTGGTGTGATGAGTGGAGTTGGTTGTTTACCTTCTGGTTTATATCCAGAGCAATTTCAAGCGCTTTACTTCGAGCCTCACCAGCAGGGACACAGTAATTGACAAGTCCTGCGAAGAAGTATATTTAGCATGCCTCGTTTTCAGGAGTGGCATGCTAAAAGGCCCATCTCAGATTTTACGTTAGAAAATGAAAAACCAGAATGTAGAAGCACCAATTGGACATACCCATTGATTGAGCATCTCTGCCACCAATTTTTCGACCAGTAAATATAAGTTCCTTGGCCGTTGCTTTCCCTACCAATCTAGGAAGTCTTTGCGTTCCCCCAGCCCTGAAAGAGGCTCTTCTTAAAATGGAAACTTCTAGAAGAGATTGTATAGTAACAGAGTGCTTGAGAGGACTTCAAATTATAGCTATCAAGAACGTGTTGCATGAAAAGGGACATCGAGATATCGATTAATGAGTCTGTAATCTAATATTCATGCACCACATGTATGAAAAGGCGTAACATCATAGCACTACAGAAGGTGTATACAGGTCTTACCCAGGAATAATTGCCAGTCCTGTTTCTGGTAATCCTAGCACTGCATCTTCCCCTGTGTCATCCATTAGTGTGAGTATCAAGTTAGAAATATAGTAGAAACATAGCCGTTTATCTTTTTAGTGCAATGATATTAACTGACCACATATCCGAAGATCACAAGATAATGCCATTTCAAGCCCACCCCCCAATGCAGCACCTTCAATGACAGCTATTGTAGGAATACAAAGTGCCTGAATATTGTAATTTCTTTACTCAGGTTCAAGTTGTGATAAAGGACAAATAATGATGGAGATCAATAAAGATGTCAATATAAACAACTGCAGATCAAATCAAAGCATAGTGTTTTTCAGATGTAACAGTCTTGCAATAGGAAAAAAATGACAAAAGATTTATTCTTCATATTAAACAGAACTTGCCGCAAAGTACAAGAAGGATAAGCATAAACCTCCAAGTAGGAGAACGTGGAGCGGAGAGAATGCACAAAATCTTGAACTTCAGATGGATCCATTGTCTTCCTTTCCTACAAATTCATAATTTTTATTTAATTAAAAAAAAAAGTAGAAAAGAGAAAGGGCGTTCTAGCAGGAAGTAGTGTAACATGCCAGAATCAGCTTACATTATCATTTTTCTTCGAAGAGGTTCACCCATACGATAGCTTTAATAGATTATCTTCTTTCATGTTCCATTTCATAGTTAGAAATTAAAGACATTCCAATTTACAGCTTTACTTTTCGAATCCATCATACACACTTGTAGTATTCATGAAATCAGAACATATAGGCATGCTTTAGAATATAACATTCTACCTTCAAATCAGCACCTGCACAGAACACTTTGGGAACCGAACTGCAAATCATCAAAACTTTTGCCATATGGTCATTACTAACAGTTTCAAATGTATACTGCAACCCCCTCAGCATGTCCTTCCCAATCGCATTTTTTGTTCCAGGCCTTTCCAGATTAACCTCCAAAATTCCTGCAAGTAACGTGTGTTTCAATCTGTATCAAAACTACAGCTGAAAGCAAAAGGTCTAAGCTCAACTGTAACCTCAATCACATATACAATTTCTTTTAATAACAAACAACACAAAAAATCTCCGTCTTTATTTTATTCAAAATTGCACAACTTCGCCTTAAGTCATATAGCGTGTGGAAGGACTTCTCACTATACACACTAAAAAATGATTTAGGATTACAGCAATGAAGCGATTGCTGGAAAGCAAATTTTAAAATTCTTCAACTTGTTGCAGTAAGAAATTGCCTTGAATTTAGCTTCATCATCTCAAACTCATCACGACTGGTAACAAATTACAATTTATAGCAAAGACATAAGATACGTCACATAAACTCAACTTCATTGCTTAAACCTTGTTAGCATCGACTATTAAAAAATCAAACTACTACATATACTGAATCCATTAATACATCCAAATCAAACTCAAAACACGGATATCTGTTGGTTCGCCAATTTAACGAACATCTAACCATAACGTTCTGCACTAATAGAAGCAATACGGCGTCGCATTAAACTCCTCCATGTTCAATCACAACTCAAACCAATTAAGAGAAAACCACAAATGCAATCAAATCAACTATTTTCTTATAAATAAACAAACGAGAAGTGGTGAATTAGCTCAGAATTAAGCCTTGAATTATATAGTTCAGCAGAAAGAAAAACAATTTACCAGAATCAGACTCAGTGAGTCTCTGCAATTTCACAGACTCAGAAGCTGACTGCAGCAAGAGGGTTCGCACATTCTGGAATCTGAAGACATTCTGGAATCTGAAGAAATGTGGAGTAGTATTCTGAAGATTCAAATTCTTCAATGATTTTGTTGCACAGGCGAAGGCGATCATTTTGTCTTTTCGAGTAACAAAATTGGGGATTGTATCGATAATTGGTTAATTGAATTGCAATTAGGGCTTATACAGTTGAAGCCTGTTTGGGATAGGAAGATCGAATTTTTTTATGGGGTGTGCTAAAGGCACAACACCTACTTCTAAGGGCACAACACCCTATTAGTGTGTGTGCACACACACTAATAGGGTGTTGTGCCCTTAGAAGTAGGTGTTGTGCCTTTAGCACACACCTAAATTTTAGGCTCATGAAAATAATAATGGTCATTGAAATGTGGGAAATTTTATTATAATTATAGTCGATCAATTATTTTCGCTTTAGATGTAGTACTTACTTTGTTTAAAATTATAAAAATCACTCTTTATTTTACAGAAAGCAGTAGACATTTTATGTAATACAAAATATTGGCTGAAGAGATAAATGGGCCAGAAGAAAACAAGGAAAAGGATGGTCTTTACAAATATTTATGTGATAGAAGATTAAACACATTTATTTCAGTTTGTTTTTCTTTCTTTCCTTTTTTTTTTTTTTTGAAGGTTTGGTTTACAGATTGCAAATATTTCGATCTATCGATCAACCAAATGTATTTATGCTTCACAAAATAAGCTAGAAAAAGGCAGCAAATAAATCAGCAAAAGTCCATAAAAATACTTGAAGTATAACATGAATAAGTGCTATAAGGGAAAATAGCTTGATAAATGATACTAGCTCAAAACTGAGACTCAATACAACACACAAGAGATCAATTCATAACTGAGTCCTTATCGAAAACGGAGACTTCACCACTCCAACTACAACTAGCAACTACATTGGGCACAGTAGGATGAAATACTACATCTATACATGATTGCTCGTATGCTTTAATCTTGCTAACAAGTTTCGACGTTTTAGAGTTGTAAAAGTAGAGACATCCATCAGACGATCCAGAGACTACCGTACTTCCATCCAAACTGAAGTTGCACTTGATAGGGAAACCTGAGACACCGTGACTTTCATACCTCTTGTACTTGTCAAGTTTAAAAGGGGGTCTCGTTGAGAATATAGCAATATAGTTTCCATTGGATTGGGCTATAAAGTATGGCTCGAATGGATGGCTTCTGATACAAGGGCATGTGTAGGCTTCTGCATAAACCTAGATCATGGTGATATCTCAGGGTTATAAAACATGGTATTATTCCAATGCATCATGCTATGTTAGAACGTGCTGATCATTGAGTATGAGCCCACATAATGAATGAAAGGACACGAGGATTTACCTGATTTGACAATGGAACTTGGCGTGAAACATCCCAAACAATGATTGAGTTTTCACTGAGGTTGCTTTTGGACACGTCGCTTGAGGTAATTAACTGCTTGCCATCAACTGTGAACTCCACATCAAGAATTGGCCCGAGATTTCTTACATATTCATGGACCACGTTCCCAGTTCTAATATCCCATAGTTTAAGGCGGCCTTTTGATCCACCGGAGATGAAAAGATTGTAGTTGTTTGGACAGAATTTTACGACTTCTACTACTTGATCCTCCTTGAACACCTGAGTCTCTGTTGTTTTTTCAACATCGACCAATCTTGATGTGCAATCATAACCACAAGAGAGCACAGATAATCCCTGCTGAGACCATTTCACATCTTTCACTGCCGCATTGTGACAGTCAAATACACGTGCTCGTTTCTTGCCTCCACTCCATACATTCCATATGCAAACGGTATGATCCATTCCCGTAGATGCAAGAAGATGAGCTGCAAACTAACTTCATAGAACAAATCAGAAATCCATAGCTTGAAAAAATACGATCTAGTCTTTCCAACAGGTCAAACGGATGAGTAGAGAAGAAACGATAACACTATATACAGCAATCTCCCATGAATGTAAAACAAATGAACCTCAATTAGAAAAGCAATAAACTTATACATTGAAACAACATGTCAACCGCAATACGGTCAATCTGGATGAAGATTCTAGCTTGTACATTTCCCCTCAATTAAAACAAACTCTAAACATCTCTACAACTTTCATAGTTTCATAACCCCCTACTTTCAGAACCAATTATATATCATCAAATATGCATCTTTGTTTAGACACTATATCCTAAAACATTTTCCTCTAAAGCACTTTATTCAATCAACAAGTCTATCTCGAATTCATTAAGTCAAATGTGTCCTTAAAAAAAAATCACTACAAACTAAAGAGAGATCATACTTTCAACTTCAAGACACAGTTGCATTAAGTCTTGCATTTCCAAGAACAAATGCAAGCACAATATAATAAGTTGAGGTGATAAATTATGCACGTGAGCATGTATATAACACAGGATGCCATCAATACAAGATACAACTATATGATTTGTGCTGAATATCATCATTCATCAATTCCTTGTACCAATCACTTGCAAGAAACGGAAGATCAAATCAATTCCAAGTAAATTTACAGCATACATAATCAAATTACCGTGAGTTGGAGACCATTGCACCGCATTAACAGGCTTTGTGTGGCCAACCATTGCGGCAGAGAGTGATTGAGGTGTTAGCTTGTTCGAAGCCACACTGCCCTTCATATAACTCCTCAACGTTGTCAAAATACCATGCGGTAAATCTCTATCTGAAATGCTTCCTATCACCATACAAAATAGCTTGCTATCAGCCAGATTAATCACAGAGAAACACGACCAATACAGAACCTGACAAAAAATTGAAATTAATTTAATTCGTAGAAAGATTAATCACACGAACCTGATGAATCGGCATGATAATTAGGGTTATGTCCGATTATTGTTTGATTCGTTGCAGGAAGGGCAGCTCTTTGTCTCTTAGAGACGTAACTTCCAGGTATTGGAGCATCCGAGTGGAGAAAAACGGGCATACGGGTTTTGAGACGCTTCGGAGGAGGTGGCGGGGGATTCGAGCGTCCCGATCCACCGCCGTCGTCATCGTCGGAAGTAGCTGCATATGCCTTGGAGAGAAGATCCATGTTGAGTTGGGCTCTAATATTCAGAAAAGTCATCATTTATCCATTCACCTTGAATCTGGGCCCAGTACTGGGCCTCTAACTCACTGGGTCTTTTGTAAGAGGCCCATCTTAGTTGGAGGAGGCCTTTTGTAACTGAAAAACGAGTCACTGAAAAGCTAGTACCTTGAATCTATTTAAATTGATGTTCAATCCCAACCTTCATCCTCAATCTCTCTTGTCTCATCAGTTTTTACAAAATCTTTTTTTTTTCTTTAAGATCATCGCCGGAGTTCTTTTTCTTGCATCTCAGTTTACATGGAGGTTGAATACTCTTATGGAAAAATATGTGTTGTATGCAGTTGCAGTACCCCGAATCCTCCCAAGGGTGAGCGTGATAGTTTTCGGTTATATATTATAGATTTAGATGAATCTTCTGGCAGCGATTTTTTAGGTCCTAGGGTTCGGATTGGTTGGTCGTATTCTTTGTATGCCAATGCTTTTTGTGTGTTAAATTCTACTGTTTATATATTTGGTACTTTCTCTGACTCTATGGGTGGATTATCTGTTTACACTTATGAGTTGAAACCGAATGATTCTTATACGCGATTGTCGCCTAGTTTACTGGTTCAAATCAATGATATGCATGCTTTTAAGTTTGATCCCGAAGCTATCCCTACCCCAGATAGGAAAAAAGTAGTTGTGTTTTCATCAACAATTTTGAAATCGTCAAAAATTGTCAACCCTGATAAGTTATGTGATTTTGAGGTGTATGACCCTGTGGTTGGATGTTGGGAAAAACTCACTGCATTTCCGAATAGTTGGAGGAAGAGGGACGTAGATATCTCAATCAAAGCATACACGTTTGTGGAAAATGAAAATGTGTTGCTGCTGTTGACTGAAGATACAATGTTCAGTCTGGATTTTCGATCTGAGCACCAAAGATGGGAGAGAACTCCTCGCAGTCCTGATTCTTATTATGTGAGGATGTCCCAGTATTTTTTATTAGTCGGGAAAGATTTGTACATCTCCCCATCGGGTGTTCGTGATAAAGAAGATTGGTTTCAGATTCCGGGATTATCAGAGGTTGGGCTTTGTGTCATGACACTGCTGGACAAGAATGATGGTGGATACCAGTTCTGCACTGTCCAATGTCAATTGGATAAATCATATGAGGATGTTGTGCGTCCTCGCCTCACTATCAACGTTTGCAACTTCAATTATAACAAATATGAGGAGGAGAAGAAGAAAAGGGAATTGGAGAAGAAGAAAAGGAAGTCGGAGTCCGACCATTATAACAAATATGAGGAGGAGAAGAAGAAAAGGGAGTTGGAGAAGAAGAAAAGGAAGTGGGAGTTGGAGTCGGAGAAGAAGTGGGAGAAGAAGTCGGAGTCGGAGTCGGAGTGGGAGAAGAAGTCGGAGTCGGAGTCGGAGTCAGAGTCCGAGATGGAGAGAGAGATGGAGAATCCACTTCCTGGAACAACTGTTGTCAAGTCGTTTGAATTTCATTTGGATGAAGAACTGGATAGTGGTTGGCTGTTTGGACCGATTGCTGTGTTTCCATTGGGTCCCAATCCATAGATCTATTAGTTTAAGCTATCTCTCAGATTTTCATTTTGTAAGCCAATGGAGCTTAGCTCTTTGATATGTGTTTTGTTTTCATTTTCGTTAATCAACTCTATTAACTTTACATAACAATTTATTCTTCTTGAAATTAAATCATGTTTACTTATTAGTTTTAATATGATACTTTTCTATGTTTTAAGATATATAAATGGGTGTTTGGATTCATGCTAGAAGGTGGTTAACTATAAATACTCGATCTGTATAGTTTGTCAGTATCTCCTGTTGTAGATATCAATTTCTGCAGCCTCAAAAACTGTAATGACTTCTGTGTGGAATGGACTGTGTTGCTTGAAAAAATTTGTGCTCTTTTTTGTCTGTAAAAATTTGGAGACAATTAAATAATTTAGGGATATTCAGACTACTGTAGTGGCTCCTCCATCGACAGCATCACCAAGTGCCCCAGAGACGTCCATGTTTGCAAAAAAATCAGGACTTGTCATTCCAAAAAACAAGCTATCAGGTTTGCTTGTTCCAATATATAGAGGCACTAAAAAAGGGGATGCTGATTTGGCAAACGAGGAATCCACTAAGCAAGTCCAGAGGAAAACTAAATGGGAATGGATACCACTGTCCGGAAAGGGAGGGCATTGGCATATCAGGTATTTGGAATTCAACTGTCATTTTAAATAATATGTTTGGTAATTTTCCTGAAAGATTCATGCAGTTGAATGAATGCATGGTCTCTTTGACTCATTGGAGTTCTCTAGTAAATAGGGTTCATATTAGGGATATGTTGGAGGCATTATAGCCCCAAACATGTGGGGAGAATTAATTGCTCTGAGCAATTTAAGAATTTCCTTTTCGCATTGGGTGCAAAAATGTCAGTGTCTTCTTTGCAAGTGGCTCACATCAACCTCACATTAACTTATGTATTGTTGTTAAAATAATTTAATCTAACCACTTAATTCAACCATTAATTTTCGAAACTAAAGAGATGTATAAATGTGACATGAGATTTGTTTAATTGAGGATAGAGATGAAAAGAAAGAAATTGTGAAAAAATGTAATTATATTTTATTGTGTGTGTGTATATATATATATATTGTTTTGTGGAGAGAAACAAGAAAAAGCAACTTCCTTAACCGAAACTGGAAATCCATTTTCGTACAATTTTGGGGTCAACCCTAATTTCGCAAGTCAATTTCATTTTTATATTGTACTTACCCTCCATTCTACTCCAGATACGTGTATATATACACACACACGTAGATATATACATTACATGCAAACACGGTACAACCATTACTTACTCAAAGAGTCGTGAGGACCTGGAGGAGGAAAACTGAAATTCACCCAAAAACTCCCTTTCATTTCCTTTTAATCTTCATTTGCGGTACGTTTCTTGATGCTGAATTTTGTCTATATGGTGTGAGCTTAAATTTTTTGCATCGATTTTCACTTGAATTTGATGATACTGTGTGGTTAGATCTGCAATTTGTTGTGTAATTGATTAGGGTTTAGGAATTGAATGTGATCTAGGAAATTTAGGGATATTAGATCTGATGGTGGTGGAGTTTAAATGATTTTGGATTACGGAATACGATGTTGTTTTTCTGCTTTAAATGTGAATCTTGGGATCTGTGTTGAAGTTAAATTTTGAAATTTTTTGTGATTTTCTGATTGATGCAGCTCTGTGCTATTAGTTTGGAAAATTTAGATGGTGTTGAATTTGGTAATTTGATTTGTCCTTTAAGTATATCTCTTATCTGAAGATTGAAATTGGGACTCAAAATCAGTTCCCAAGTTCTCCAAAATGTGATCAGATAGTACCATGGGATTATGTACTGTATTCAAGTGTGACTGATTTTGGGCAATATCAATTTTAATCTAGATAGCTTGCATCTAGTGGTCGCGAATGTTGTTTATTCTTGTGCAGAAAGTTGTAGACTTCTTTTCTTGTTTTTGCTGAATTCTTTAATGAGCTTAAATTTCCATTTTCTGTTAATTCAATGATAGAACATTACTAGTTGACTTAAAACCTTTTGGCTGTAATGATGCTTGTGCATGAAATTTAGTCGAAAAATCTTGGATTTTATGTGGTGGCTCTGCGGTAGATATATGGTCCTATCAGGGTAAATATTCACCCCTTGGACAGTTATAACAAGAATACGAAAATTACAAAATGCCACCATCAAGAAAAGCTGATAAGAAGGATGTTGTGGATGGTCAATGTAGTCACATCGGTTGGGATCATTATTGTCAACAAGGCATTGATGTCTACTTATGGATTCAGCTTTGGTAAATTCATTTCCTGCTTTAGACAGCATCTATGCTGAGTTTGCATAATTTCGACACTGACATTCACGTTCACAGTCAAAGTTGAAATATTGTTTGGTTTTTGACATATATAATGTAAATATTTTTTTGAAAAGAATTGTGTTGGACTTTAATGTTTAATAATATGAAGGTATGCACCAAAAAAGTATCAAATTACAGACTACCGAGCACTCTTTGGGTGTGAAAAAGAAGAATGTTCTGTGTCAAGATGCTGATTTTGAACATTGAACCACTGCTTCTGAAGCTTTGTCTCCAATTTAAAAGTTATAGATAATGTCTTTACCATTTAAAATTTTAAGAAAATCTTCATATATTCTTCAAGAAAAACCTGGTTGTAAGCAGATGGTAGTGATCTATTAGCAATTAAGGTAACTGGAATAAATTATTGATTAAATCCATCTCTAACTGTAACGATGGCCTTAATGGGGTCTGTGTTTTTTTCATTTTTTCAGTTTCTTATTTTGGTTTACATTATAATGCAAGGTTTTGACCATTACAATCGGTACAACCTTAACTGGTTTGCATTTTGCCACCACAACCTTGATGACGGTTGTTCTAAGGTGGATGGGTTACCTACAACCTTCTCATCTACCCTTTTCAGAGCTTCTAAATTTATGTTATTTGCAAATTTCTCTACTGTTGAGATGAATGTCAGCTTAATGTGGAATTCAGTGGGATTCTACCAGTTAAATACTTAATGCAATTCGTAGAAATTCATCCATCTACTAAAAACTTGTAACACTGAATTGCTATTGGTCATATTATGCCTTGATACTGGCAGATTGCAAAATTGATTATGATTCCCGTCTCCTGCTTGTTGGAAATTGTGTTTGATAAGATTCGATATTCGAGAGACACAAAGCTTAGCATCTTAATTGTTCTCCTTGGTTGTTTCTGTCTGCACAGTTACTGATGTGAGTGTTAATACCAAGGAATTTGTTGCTGCGTTTATTGCAGTCTGGAGTACATCACTGCAGCAGTATGTAAGTTGTACTTCATGTTTTCTTAGTTTTAATATGATACTTTTCTATGTTTTAAGATATATAAATGGGTATTTGGATTCATGCAAGAAGGTGGTTAACTATAAATACTTGATATGTATAGTTTGTCAGTATCTGCTGTTGTAGATATCGATTTCTGCAGCCTCAAAAACAGTAATGACTTCTGTGTGGAATGGAGAGTTTGAGTGCTGTAACTTTGCTTCCAATCTCTTTTTCTGGAATGGACTGTGTTGCTTGAAAAAAAATTTGTGCTCTTTTTTGTCTGTAAAAATTTGGAGACAATTAAATAATTGGAGGTTGCATTTGCAGTATGTTTACTATCATCAGAAAAAGTGTTCTCTTACTTCCTTCAATATACTGGGACACACTGCACCAGCTCAGGCTGCAACGGTATTATTTTTAGGTCCATTTCTGGATTATTGATTGACAGGCAAGAGAATCGATGCCTTTCAGTTTCATTTACCATCTCTGGTAAGTGTTTCCACAGCTATACTCATGCATGTTGTATTATTGTTGTCAATTGTGTCTGATAATGTTGTGATAGTATATTAGCATCACGGGTGCTCTGTCAACAGCTATTTTGTTTGGTTTAGATATCATATTATCTACTTGTTCTTCTGAGTTAAAGATGATTAAGGTATTGAGTACCAACTCCTAAGCCATTTTGTATGGTGGTGATTAGATTTTACCTTAAACTGATAAAATTCTCTGGTCAATAAACTATAATATTCTGGAACTGGCCATGCATTAGTATTTGACAGAGAATTAATGAGAAATGAATATCTCATTTTTGTATGCATAAATATCTTTACGCACACACAGGTACTGCAAGATTTTAATGTCAGATTATTATACCCACACAACTCCAATGATCCAATGATCCAATCAACTAAACTTAAATCATATGTACTAGTACTTTAAAGGCTCCACTTAAATAATAGGAGCATTCACAAGAGCTTCCATTCGTTCATTTATTGCACCTTTTCTCTTAGGAGTATCCATGTTCTCACCTTCTTCGGTAAACATTTCCAACTCTGAAAGACTTCTTGCAATACTTGAATGCAGCTCACTAAGTTTAGTCTGATCTAGCAGTTGACTTGCCTTCAATTCTAACTGTACAAATAGAGTGAGGATCAGGACACCACGGAATCAGCACACATAAACCAGAAAACTCATAACGATAAATTAATCATGGATGGATAACCAAAGGAAATATAACACCTTTAATGTTATATTGGTGTCAAAAAACAGAACTTCAGTTAGAAAATATAAGTAACACAAACAAATGGAATTGCAAACCTCAGAGTAGTTTGTATGGTTGAGTGTGGAGTAGCGGATCAGAAGATCACGGTATGGAGCAGGATTAGGATACACGAGTTGTTTCATGAGAGATAGTATCAGCTTATTTTTGCTCCTGATGCCCTAAAATATTAGGATGATTTGTTCAATAAGCTTTCTTGACAGAATGACTATTGAGAAGCACATAATTAAATTGGCATACCTGATGGGAAAGTACAATGTCCACAATTTTCAGAAGATCTTTCTTATACTGAAGTCCCAAACGTTCAATCACGTCAGCCTGAAAAGGAGAGGATACTTTAATAGCATTTTCAGATAAGTACTTTAATTGCATTAAGCATAGATTTTTTACTTTTATTTGGCTTCCTGATGTTTACTTTGGTTTTCTGGACTTCATCAAGAATAAGTAGAAAGGAATAATATTTTTTTTACTAGGAGACTTTACATCATGAAGCCTTAATAATATGGCATTAGCCGGTCAACAGAAGATATTTAAACAAAAATGAAAAGTGAAACTTCAAATTTTGGTCCTTGATTCAAGGATGATAACAGCCACACCTGATGGGCATTTGCTAGGTAAATAGAATGCATGATACATTTATATAATACATTTTATTTCTCGTGTATAATTTTAAAATAGTAGTAAAATAGTTAAACAACATATGATGAAAATAATAAATATTTAGATGAATTACATGAGAAGTAGATTAAATTGAAATAACTTTGAAAAACTATATGATTTTTCATGATCATCATTTTTATATCAAAAAATTACGAAGACATGAAATTTATTCACTACATCACACGAATACCAAATGAGGTTAAAATATTATCAAGACTTGATTATAATGCTCAATAATATCACCATTTTATACTCATTATGAATAAATTATTCAAACATAAATTTGCATAATTTTTTTTTCAGGCCAATAGTGACGACAACGTATGATGAAAATAAAAAAATATTTAAATTCGTAAATTATATGGGTAGTAGATTAAATTGAAAACACTTTGAAAATTTATATTATTTTTCATGAACAACATTTTTATATCAAAAAATTACTAACACTTCAAGTTTATTTGTCCATACATCACACGGACACGGGTATACCAAATGAGATTGAAATATTATGAGAACTTAATTTATTTTTTAAATTAAAATTTTCACATCAAATTCGAAATATTTAGATTTTATGGTCGTGAGTCACACAAGTAATAAATCAGACTGAAATTCTCCAAAAAAAAATTATTATTTTTTGTGTTCAACATTTTCATATTAAAATATATAAATAGTGAAATTTTTATGTCCGTGCATCGCACGGGACTTATACTAGTTAAATAAATGAAGAAGGATTAAAATAATGACTTGGATTTGCATTTAATAAATAAAGGAGAATTTATTGTGTTTTGGAAGTTAGTTAAAAGTTATGATTGGAGCATTGAATGTTTTTGTGGTATTTTGTGTTATAGTGTTATAGTTGATGGTATTTTTATGCATAATGTGTTATTTGATGTTATATTTGATATGTTGTTATATTTTGTGGTATTTCCTTATCTATAATATAGTAATTGTGGTAATGTGGGTTGATATCCAAGGAGATTCCAGCTAAAGATCTCCTCCTCTCTTCATTTCTATTCTTTTCACTTCCTTTCTCTCTCTAACCTCTCTGTTTTCTCTCTCTAATCTCTCCCCACCCAAAATCTCATCCCCAAACTTTTTTCTCACTCTGGAGCTGGAATCGGGAATAGAACAATCCTTTTCCTTATCTTGTTGGAATCCTCCGTAAAAATTGAATTCAGGTTTGATTAATTTAGCTATTTCGTCTGTAATTTGGATTATTTGTTAATTGACTGGTTTATGATTTGTTAGATTTCTTTTTTGCGTAATTAGATGTAATAAATGCAGCAACTTATTTTGTGCTGAGACCTGAGAGTGTTAGTTTTTGGATGGTTAAAATTATGAGACTCTGCTTTAACAGAGCATTATTTGATTTGATAGACTAAGATTTACTGTTGATAAAAATTGATTCTTGCCCTAGGAGGAAATAGTTGAAAAATCGAGGTACAATCGTGTGGGCGATCATGTGTGTAGGTTGTGTGCATAATATTTGTCCCATGATTATAGATTTTTTTTAGGTGGTTTGATTCAGTGTAACAACTTGGATAGTACCAGTAATTTTCCTTGATTTTATATTTTATGGATATTTAGGTATGATTAGTTTTTGTGTCTTATAGTTGTACCCCATGTAGTATCTAATTGGTGCCATGTTTTTATGATAGTTCTTCATAATAAAGGAATAAATCCACGAACATCTCCAAAGTCTTGTTTTTGTAATATTAGAAATCATATGGCTATGTGTATTGTTTTATGTCAATATTTTTGCTTTTCTTCACCGAAATCTAGGATTTGAATGTAAGAAAATATTTTTGCTTTTCTTCACCGAAATCTAGGATTTGAATGTAAGAAAAAACTGTGATAGTATACTAGACTTATTTTTTTTCCCCATTTTCTTGGGGCATGGAAGTTTGATTCTTTTTCACTCATAATGTGTCTTCTTCGTTGGATGTTGAAGTTCGAAGTTTTTATTTTTCATTATGTTGTATTAAGTAGTTTTTATTTTTTTAATTATTATCAAATTTTGTTAATTCTGATATCTAGATGTTCATTCTAATTTGACCCTGCATAAAAGTTTGTTATTTGAGACTGGTGATTTTATGGTTTTGCAGGGCCAAGCAAATCCATACCTTCTGATTATTTCGCGCGCAAGCCTACATAAAGTAAATTTCTTCTGATATTTGACTGGAAATTTGGAGCTCTGTTGCAAGTGATCAAAATATCTGCACGAGTTGTTTTTTATTTGGATTTAAAAATATGCTGAACTATAGTCTTTGGATCCTGGACTGGTAGAAGTTTATATGGAAATTGTTGCTTTACTCACTGCTCCCACCTTGCTTAAATAAAAAGGTTTATGGCAACTTCAAATGAAAAGTGGATCGACAATTTGCAGTTCTCCACATTGTTTTGGCCTCCTCCACAAGATGCAGTACAACGGAAGGTGTGGCTTGAGATAAACAAGTTTTCCATAAGTTTTGACCCAACATTTGTCAATGAATATCAAGTGTCAGCGTTTTTCTAACCATGTATCACTATTTGAAATCTTTTATGCGTAGATTCTGTTCTCAAATTCTTTACCATGTTTCATTGGTTGATATATTTATGTATGTAGGTTTTGTTGTTGAATTTTTTGAGCTATCTCCATTCCAGATTCTAACATTCTAATCAAAATCTGTACTTTATCATAGGCTCAAATTACTGCCTATGTTGAATACTTTGGTCAATTCACCTCAGAACAATTTCCTGATGATATAGCAGAGGTATTTTCTGTTTCCTATGACATTTCAGCCAACCTTATCTAAATAGAAATAATTAAAGAACTTTTCATTTCCTGCACTTTGATTAGAAATGTTCCTAAATTGTATTACATTCTGTCTTCGCAGCTAATCAGAAGCCGGTATCCGTCCAAGGAGAACAGGCTTTTTGATGATGTTCTAGGTACTTCATTGTATTGTTTACAAAGTTCTCAAGCTACTTATACTGTACTACTTATACTGTACTGTGACTTATGTTTTTGCTTTACTGTCCAGCAACTTTCGTTCTTCACCATCCAGAGCATGGCCATGCTGTTATTCTCCCGATTATTTCATGCATTATTGATAGCACGCTTGAATATGATAGGAGTGGTCCCCCGTTTGCTTCTTTCATTTCCTTGTTTTGTAGGAGTGGCCTGTTGCTAATGGTGCTGGAGTCATACTTAGTGTATGTGATGAGGAAGTAGCTCGTTATGAAACTGCTACCTTGACTGCTGCTGCTGTTCCTGCACTTCTACTTCCACCCCCAACAACACCTATGGATGAGCATCTAGTGGCTGGCTTGCCTGTGCTTGAGCCTTATGCACGACTATTTCATAGGTTAGTTTTTTTTTTTTTGTATTTATCTTTCAGAGGATAAAGATTTTATCATTTTGTTAATTTTTATTTTCTGGCTTAGATATTATGCGATTGCTAGTCCTAGTGCCACCCAAAGGCTGCTTCTTGGACTGCTAGAAGCTCCACCCTCGTGGGCTCCAGACGCACTTGATGCTGCTGTGCAACTAGTGGAACTCCTTCGAGCAGCAGAAGACTATGCCTCAGGCATGAGGGTATATGCTATTTTCCTTCTTCAGCCAGCCAACCCCCTGCCCCCATCCCTCATCCCTCCTTGAGGGATAAATAAAAAAAATTTAGTGTTAACAATTTCTGGAACGAAAATCAAGGCTTTCTTAGTCATTCATATGGATACATCTTCCCTTCGAAAAACACTTTATTTTACGATTATGATTAATCATATGGAAGTCCTGATTGTTCTCTACTATTGGTGAAGCTTCCAAGGAATTGGATGCACTTGCATTTCCTGCGTGCAATTGGGATTGCAATGTCTATGCGAGCTGGAATTGCTGCAGATGCTGCAGCTGCTTTACTTTTTCGGATACTTTCTCAGCCAGCTTTACTTTTTCCTCCATTGAGACAAGTAGATGGTGTTGAAGTTCAACATGAACCTCTGGGTGGTTATATTTCATCGGAAAAGAAGCAGGTACTTATCAGTGTACATATCTGTCTCAGGTTCTGAATGCCTTAGTTTTCATGCAATTTAACTAGTTTCTGCTGGTTGATTTCAGCAAAGAGAATTGCCTGCAGCAGAAGCTACTGTAGAAGCTACTGCCCAAGGGATTGCATCTATGCTTTGTGCGCATGGCCCAGAGGTTGAATGGAGAATATGTACGATATGGGAAGTAGCTTATGGTTTGATTCCTTTAAGTTCTTCAGCCGTTGATCTTCCTGAAATCATAGTTGCAACACCTTTACAGCCTCCTATACTGTCGTGGAACTTATACATTCCTCTTCTTAAAGTACTTGAGTATCTTCCTCGTGGTAGCCCATCTGAGACCTGTCTTATGAAGATATTTGTTGCTAATGTTGAAGCAATTCTACAGAGGACATTTCCACCTGACCCCTCTAGAGAACAAACGAGAAAAACTAGATACATGTTTGGGTCTGCGTCCAAGAATCTTGCTGTGGCTGAGCTCCGCACGATGGTCCACTCTCTATTCTTAGAATCATGTGCCTCTGTAGAGCTTGCCTCTCGCCTTCTTTTTGTTGTGTTAACTGTTTGTGTTAGCCATGAAGCACAGCCCAATAGCAGCAAGCGCCCCAAAGGTGAAAATTCTTATTCTGGAGAAGTAGGTGAAGATGCACATGGAACCAATGGGATACAAAGAGAACGGGAAAGCAAGCAGGGCAAGAGACAGGGGCCTGTAGCTGCATTTGATTCTTATGTTATTGCAGCTGTCTGTGCTTTGTCATGTGAACTTCAGCTCTTTCCCTTGATTGCAAAAGGAAGTAACCGGTTAAATATCTGTGACATTGCAAAGCCTGCAAAAATAAACGATCTGTCCGATGAGTTGCAGAGTGGTATTGATTCAGCTGTTTATCACACACGACGAATATTAGCAATTCTAGAGGCACTGTTTTCTTTGAAGCCATCTTCCATTGGCACATCCTGGAGTTACAGTTCAAATGAAATAGTGGCTGCTGCGATGGTTGCAGCTCATGTTTCTGATTTGTTTCGACGTTCAAAGGCTTGCATGCGTGCTCTTACCATCCTGATAAGATGCAAGTGGGACAATGAAATTCACTCTAGGGCTTCTTCGCTTTTCAATCTAATTGACATACACCGAAAAGTTGTTGCATCCATAGTGAACAAAGCAGAACCATTGGAGGCACACCTACTGCATGTACCAATATTCAAGCAAATTCCTTCATGTTTTTATGGGAAAATACCTAAAAGTCGCCACTTGGAATCAGGTCAGCCATCTTCATTATCGTGTGATAACTTGCCTGGCTCTGAAGATTTGATCGGTTATAGGAAATCTGATTCAAGTGAAGTTGAAAGATGTGCAATGGTCAAAGGAATCACAAGTTTCCCTATAGATGCTTCAGATTTAGCCAACTTCTTGACAATGGATAGGCATATAGGTTTTAATTGCAACGGTCAGCTTCTTCTGAGGTCTGTCCTTGCAGAAAAACAAGAGTTATGTTTTTCTGTCATTTCATTGCTCTGGCACAAGTTGATTGTATCACCTGAAACACAACCGATTGCTGAGAGCACGTCTGCCCAGCAAGGATGGAGGCAGGTATGTTATTATATCTTCTGATGAAATTTAATTCTCTGTTACAAGTGAATTGTTTGAAGAATCGGCTTCTTGCTTTTGATTGATGAGAAATTCCATGAAATCCAATATGTACAATCATAAGGAAATTATAATGGGGGAGTACAAGTTCCACTGACGATGTGACAATTTATCTAAATTACCTGCAACACCTCTTACTTGTTGAAAGCTGGTGTTTTCTATCTGTAAGTGGCTGCATGATCCTTTTCTATTTCTCTAAACATTTAGCGTGATATGGTATACATGGTGATATGATTTATATGGTTGCCATTTTTATCAGTTCTTTGTGATATCGTCAAACTCACTGATGAAAATCTTTCTTGAATACTTATGAGTGTAATAAGGTGGTTATGTATTTCCCTTTAATAATACAGGTGGTGGCTGCACTCTGCAATGTAGTATCAGCATCTCCGGCAAAAGCTGCAACAGCTGTTGTCCTTCAGGTTCGGCTTTTGCTTTGCTTCAATTTCGTCGCTGAATTAGTTTTTTGAATTCTGCTTTCCAGTAGAGATTTTTTTTGCCATGTATGCATTGGGAAGCTGTAATGCATGACTAAATTGAGTAACACACCAGTCAAACCATGATTACGATTTTGATAATTGTTGTCTGAATTATATCCATTTGTTTAGTCACTTTCCTGGTTGTCTTTGGCTCTCTCAGGCGGAGAGGGAACTGAAACCTTGGATTACTAAAGACGACGATCTTGGGCAAAAGATGTGGAGAGTCAACCAAAGGATCATGAAAGTAATTGTTGAGTTAATGAGAAATCATGCATTGCCGGAGTCGCTTGTAATTCTGGCCAGTGCCACAGATGGAATGCTTGTTGATGGAGAAGCATGCACTTTACCGCAGCTAGAGGTACCTTTTCTATTTTCTGTCGTGTAAATTTTTCGTTTTTTCACCATGAAATCTGTTTTTCCAAATCAATCTTGATCTCACACATTCTGCTTTAGGATTCAATTAGAGATACTTTCTCTTGGATAGGCTTTTTGTCCACTTCTTGTTCTATTCGACTCTTTGGTCTTTACAATGCGTATTCACTTACTTGTTTCTCCAAATGTTGGACAGCTGCTGGGAAGTAACGGCAAGAGCAGTTCAACCGGTGCTTGAATGGGGAGAATCGGGATTGGCTGTTGCAGATGGCCTTTCAAACCTGTTAAAGGTACAAACACGCTTCAAACATGTCTCGTATTCTTGACCCAAAAAATTTCTGGAAAACGACAATAAAAATATGAGACGTCTAGGTGTTCCAGCGAGTAGGAAGTAGAGAATAATATACTCAGATTGAAAGGAGATAGAGTGAACAAAAGATTGGGAAGAAATCTATTAAAAATGACATTTATACTTAAATATAGATGAGAATCTGTGTCCGGAACAAATACAATGACTGAGATATGATCCATATAGCTAGCTCATCCCGCATACTAGGATGAACTGATGTTGGTTGTTATTCACGAAATATGATCTATATTTGGTATCTATCTATCTATCTATACATCGATATCAGACAGACAAAAATTAATAGGTTTGTAATGACTTTTTCACGTGCAGTGTCGCCTCCCAGCCACAGTTTGCTGTGTTTCTCATCCAAGTGCTCATGTTCGCGCACTAAGCACATCCGTTCTTCGTGTAATTCTACATGCTGGTTCACTACAACCACAGGGTAAACAACCGGACATCAGCGGGGCCCACCACAGTCCACGTTATCAGTACTTAAATACAGGCAACACCGATTGGGAAGCTGACATCGGCAAGTGCTTGACATGGGAAGCACATAGTCGACTAGCAACTGGCCTACCGATTCAGTTTGTTGATACCGCTGCTAAGGAATTAGGCTGTACTATATCTGTTTGAGACGAGCTTTAACATTCGTTAACTTCCATCAGATTGGTCGTTCGTATGAGAGTATCTAGCTACCTATTCGTTTGAAGGACGTGGGGATGGACATTCATTAGGTGATGATGAGATATTGGCATACATAGTACATGCAGGTATTTAAGCTTAAACCTTCGACTCAGTTTGAAAATAGATCCTGCTTCATTCAGTTTTCATGTAATAATAACTAGACCACCTCGACATATTTATAAGGATACCTCTTATTGTTCGTATGACTCCTTAATCATGTTCTTGTTTAATCAATGAAGATGTTTTATTGTCTTAAAGAAATGAAAATTTTCATGTCATATCCATATATTTATACACAGGTTTTTGTTTAGAAAAATATTAATTTTGTAAAAGGTTCAGCATAAAGAAAAATATTAATTTTAAAAATCAAGTTTAATGCACTTACTTTCAGGAAAAAGGTTCAGCATAAAGAAAAACATTACATCAAAAGTATGGTGAGGATCAAACCTTTCTTATGCCTTTTCCACCTCCACCCCAAGATGCCTTGATCATTGCAGGGTAACCCACAACTTGACAGCTAGCAATGGCTTTTTCTGTAGAATGAACACATGCTTCCTGATAAATTTCATCTGGAATAGTGATCAAACTGCTCTCCTGAGGGATTTTCACCTAAAATTGGCATATAAAAAAGATGTCAGGAAAAACTTAAAGAAAGCCAAAAGCTAAGCTTCATAACCAGATAAGATAAACCTTACATGAGAGCCACTCCATGGAAGAGTAGGCACGTCTGCGGCTTGTGCGATCAATGATGATCCAATCTTATCTCCCAATGCAGCCATGGATACAGCTGGCGGCCCAAGAAATATAATTCCTTTTGCAGTTAAAGCATCAGGTAGCTCTGGATTTTCAGATGCATGACCCCAGCCAGGCCACACAGCATCAACATGAGTTATCTCTGCCATCTGGACAACACACAAATGTACTGTTAATCATTATTTTTTCTCCTCAATTCACCAATAAAATAATGTATCTTAATGTTCATTCATCTCTTCTATTCGCCTCGCCTCTGTCACTTTCTCTGTGTTTTTGTGTGTGGGAATGTATACTTACACACAGATGAACCATCCCCAAATTTTTTATTATCCTTTAGAACTGTCACATTGCTCAAATATGAATCTTTAGCCACCTTTGTACCTAACCTTTTTGTTATTTAAACGTCATACTCAGGAGATTCTTCTAAGTAACTTTCCCCAGGATTGCTTGTGATATGCAATGATGCATCAGACTAACAAAAAATACATGAAATGACGTGATAATGATACAAGCAACATAACATAACGAACCTCAACAATTAGTTGCACATTGGCATAGTTATTATTGTTAGTCCCACCAGGAACTTCTACAAATTGATCAGCTATCCTAATATGCTCTGCATTGATTCGCATGTCCTCTGGAGTAGCCATTGCCACCAGCAAAATCGCCTTGTCTGAACCAAATGTCTCATACGCCCATGTTCTAATACTGCGCATAAATTTAACAGCTGCCATTCCATTGTTGGCAATCAAAATACTATGAATTGGCCTCTTTCCGCCAAGGGTGGCACAGAACTCATCCACCTCAGATGCCGTAGTAGGAGACCTCGATGGAATAGCTCCATTTGAATACCCATTAGTTGGCCTGCCATTGATTGTAGCTAGCCTCCTCAGGGCTTCCAACATCTTGAGGTGTCTGAAAAAGAACAACATTTTCAAAACACAAGATCCAGTATCTTTATTTTTTTATTTTACCTGTATATTATGACTAAATAATTCTTCAACTGATAAATAGTCTTCAAATAGGCCTTCAACTCATGGCCTTCTCTGCCACGCTCATAGTACTTGACATCAAATCGTTCCTGCGCTACTTTTTCTTTCTCAGGGCAGTAGTTCAAGAAATAGAGCAAATAGCATATCTTGAAAATCATCAAAAAAAACATATGTTATGCTTCAATAAAGAGAAAAAAAAAAGATGATCTACTATGAATGGGGACAACTTATAAAGGTTACATCATTTGATACGACAAAAAAAACAAAAATGAACCGTTTTTAAAGGTTACATCATTTGATACGACAAAAATTGTCCGTCCAGATGGAAACTCGGGTGTCGACATTTCCATTCGCCAGGCTACCATGCCAATGTCATTAAGTCCAAGCTGCCACTCAACTGGAATAAGAGGAGTACCCCAAGAACCTTTCTGGTCAGCAAAAAGCAACTCTGTGACATTAAGTATTGTTCTATCATTAGGCTTGTTGATCCCATGATGCTCGGTCCATGATTTGTTTTGAGTGGCCTCCAATGCCTGTAAAAGAGAAATTGTTAAAACATAAAAGCATTGATCCCAAATCTGTGACATAGAGAAAGGTAAAATAATACCAGTGGGAAATCGTAGCAATAAGTAGTGGTGTTTTTCCGGGCTAGAAAGCACTTCTGGTCAAGAACTCCAAGAGGTTTATATTGTGCCTTTACGGGTAACCCATGCAGAGGGGCTTGTCCTGAGGTGGAGCTGTAGACTACATTTTTACTGGAATCCTCAACTTCTCTATAGATCTGAATTTTGAAGTACAAATAATTATATTAGCATCACTTCAATCAACCAAAATTCAAAAAAATTTACAGTTTCAATAAAAAGCTGGACAATGTCATTTTTATAGTAAATAATGCAGGTCAAAAGGTCATGTCATATAGATCCCACTTACATGGACAATGCAAGTGTGACCAGTCACATTTGTGACCACAACTCTCCAAGCTCCATCAGCATCTCCATTGGATGATATCCAAAGCTTAACTTCCCACTCAAAAACTCATAAACGATGCATTTTAACTCCAACTGATGCATTAAGTTCACGTGCCAGATCATCTAGAATTTTCTCAACAGCAGCTTCTTCACAGCCAACGGGTATTTCAGCTCTTCTGGAAACTATTTTGAGAACCAGGTTAGCATTAGATATTCGATGTGAAAACTCCCTGCAGAAATAACAGAAGGTACAAAAAAAATCAAAATAATCTTACTTGTTGTAAGGCAAAAGATCATCTATTTGCTGCTCTCGTAAGACATAGAGGTACATATGAGCATGGTCAGGTTTGATTGAGGATTTATGGGCATTAAGTTCAAGCTCCTCCATTGCAGACATTAAGGACCTCAAAATGCTCCTTGAAGTGAAGGATAGAGTCCACAAAGACTGAGTCGTCCCCTGATCCAGTACGGCCAACGCCTCATTAGATATGGGCTGCCTGACAAATGTTCTGAGAAACATCCTTTAGACAGTACGTGGCTTGTCTGTGACAGAATAAAGGTGCCACTGACGATCCCGAGAAGGAGTGTATCGTATATTTTCATAATCTTTCAGTTTGTCCTGTAAGAAAATATTTAATATTGGTTCAAATAAGTAACATTTCTGAAACATATATTCCCTCTGGAAGATGCAAATAATAAGTATCTACATACCAGCTCAAGGTAAATAGATAGAGGCGGCTCCAAGTGACGCAATAGAGGTTCCTCTGCATAGTAGAGCTTTTCTTCCGACCAATGAAAGGAGTGCCTCACAGGGGCCTCGACCCCGACCCCAGCATTTCTTAGGCTGGAGCTTACTTCTTTATCCTTCAAAATTTTGGCCAACTTGTTGACTCGCTCTTGAGCTTGATCCTCATCTCCACTGCAAAGGGGCATAAATAATTAGGTAAAAGAAGGGAAACCAAAGCATCAATCCATTTACTGACTATCAAATTGTCTAGCTAAAAACAGTATCCGGTACATGGTATTGCAAGTTACCTGTCCTGAAGTAAGCTCATCGGGTTGTGAAAGCCTGCCAATGCAATGTGCATCATATTACCAGACGTTGTTGGATGAATAGATTTATCGGGAATTGCAGCTTGCAAATTATGTGTTGCCTCCCACAGTGCAGCAGTTATCACTGTGGGCAAGAAATGTAGAGATTTGATGACTACCATTGCTCCCCACTTCCTCGCATTCTGCCTTTCAAGTGATGGTTCATTTGGAATCTCTTCTTCAGATCCATTCTTTCTCTCTACGTGCTCGTCTGAGAACTCCCATGATGCTATAAGTCCAGATCTGTGCCACTGCATCCGCACACTTCCCTTTACGAGATATGGCTGGTAAAACACACTAAGCATTAGTACAAAAGGTCCACAGCTGGGTTGCTATATAACTTTCAAGATCTTGAGGAATGGTACCTGATATAATCTGCGTATGTAAGTTTCAACAACCCCGTCGCTGAAGTGTATGACCAATGTGATCAAAGAGACCAACAAGTGCATCTTCAACTGCCATAGGAGCATTCACAAGAACAAACAAGGAAAACACTATGAAGTGGAAAAAGATTATCATCAACAAAACCTTTCAAACATTGTGCTAATATAATTATTAAATAACATGATAAAAGCTTAAAATTGAATAAAATTATACAAGTCTTTAAACATAAATCATAGCATTTGCATTGCACTAGCTTACAACAATTCGAATACAAGTCTTTAAACATAAATTATGCAAAATAGCATTTGCATTGCCTTAGCTTACAACAAATTTGAATTACATTACACCATGAACGTTTCTAAGATTCCCTCCCGATGTAAGCACTCCTGAAAGTCCACCAACTCTTTCACGAAAATATGTGAAATCATCACATCCACATGCATGTCGTGGAAACCTTGTCTAAACTGCCCAAAAAAAAGTAAAAATAGTTAATTTAAATAAAACATTGTTTAATTGAAACTCAAAGGATAAGTTTGGATCATTACGTGATTGTTGTTTCTTAACGACTCTGGAAGGTGGGTGGCAACGTTTCGAATGAATCTTAGTAAGCCCAGGTTCACCTCAAGATCATTAGCATTATCTTTATAACTTTGTGATAGAAAATCAACAGCATACTGACTGCCAGGAAGATGACCACCACTCACACTATTAGAAGTGTGAAGAGCCTGAAAAGGAATTGGCTTTGATCCCCGTTTGAACCTATTGGACCATTGCCGTAACCCTTTCCCAAGAGATGCCGCAGCTGCTTCGTAGCGTTGCCGTTTATATGGCAACGGGTGATACCGCTTGTTGACCATGTTCGTCATAAATTGTACTCTTTTCGAATGTGATAAAATGGCTAGATGGTTCCCTAACAAAGTATCACTATCGTATCTTACTAGAGAAGTTCCTTCAGATCTGCAAGAGAATAACACATTAGAAACACAAATTAGAAACAAATCAACTATTGGGATGATTAAAAAATGTAAGTATTCAACTATTGGTATAATTATAAAATGTTGGAATACTTACAAGTGAAATACTTGATAATTCTCCATCACACGAAGTAGATGATCCACATCGTACGGTAGTGATCTCACACGGCTAAGCACGTCCCTCGATCCACATCGTACGGTAGTGATCTCACACGGCTAAGCACGTCCCTCCGTATTACTGCACTCACGAACTGGAAATCTCGAGCTCGTGTAGCATCCGTGGCAGTACAAAACTCCACCCTCCAAAACTTAACAACTTCACCATGCATTACAAAATTGGTTGCGGCAAACAATTCTGTATCGATTGATAAATCTCTACCGTGGAGATAAAGGATGAAATCAATCATAGCCCTAATTATATCCCTAACCTGCGGTTCTAAAAACGAATAGGAAGATTTTCCGGAAGATACAGAAGTGATAGGGCCTTTGGGAAGACTACGAATATAATCGAGCAGAGACAACTCAGAGGACTGATGAATCCTCCGCTGGGCATCTATAAAGTTACAAAAAAGATAATTTGGGTGGTCTATGGTCAACGGAATGTCAAAGCTCCCACTAATTTGGAACGACGTGTCTACGGTTATTCTAGTTTGTGTGTTTGACATAGTCCCTACCCCGGAATTTCTATCAAATGAATATGGAATCATAGCTACATTTCGATCAGACTCATCCCCTCCAGCAATCTGATTTTGAAAAAGAAAATAAATTATCTCCTAAAGAATTTTGGAAACATACATACATTTGAATGGAAACATACATACATTTGAATGGAAACATACATACATTTGAATCGTAAACTTACTGGTGTTGGGATGTTTCCAAAATAGATGTGGTCCATTCTTGTTCTTGGGTGACTGGCCGAAAAAGGCAGACTGAAGCGGAGGATCAGAAAATGCAACACAACAAGGGGCTAAGCGCCGTTTTCTTGTCTCTCGTTTCTTTTCTGAACAAGTTTTTACCTCGTTTCTCTGAGCGCAAAACAAAGAGTTGAAAAGCAAATGGATCAGAAAATGCAACACAACAAGGGGCGAAGCGCCGTTTTCTTGTCTCTCGTTTCTTTTCTGAACAAGTTTTTACCTTGTTTTAGAAGCTTTCTTTGCCGGTCTTTGTAATCTCTGAGCGCAAAACAAAGAGTTGAAAAGCAAATGGATCAGAAAATGCAACACAACAAGGGGCGAAGCGCCGTTTTCTTGTCTCTCGATTTCTTTTCTGAACAAGTTTTTACCTTGTTTTAGTAGCTTTCTTTGCCGGTCTTTGTAATCTCTGAGCGCAAAACAAAGAGTTGAAAATCAAATGGAGTTAAGCTGAGCCCTAGTTAGCAAGGAGAGAAGAAGAGATCAATTGCTAGAGAGGGAATAATGATTTCAGAGTTGTTTTTTTGAACTTTTTTTCCTTTCTAATTTGGGTTGGTGTGATTATTTAGTATGTTAGAGCTTTGCATGGGTTGTTCGTCAAATCATTCGAATCACTGTGACAAGAAAGGACAAAAAAAGTTATTTAATGTTTTCGTTCAAATCTTGTAATAAATGACAAACTTACTTAATGGTATAATACCTTTTAATAAATCTTGCTTAAATTTTTTTTTTATATTTAGTATAACGACAAACTTACTTTTTCTATTAGAGTGTACAAGAAACTTACTTTTTCACCACTTCTATTATCAAAAGACAAAAATAACCCCATGATACAAATAGGGTTCGCAATATGATTCATATATGTTACACAACATGATCCATATAAATGTTACACTACATGATTCCTATAGAATTATACGATATAATCCAAACAAGGTTACACAACATGAGTCATATTTATGTATCCATGCGTGGTTATATGACATGACCGACAAATATCCGATTTTTTGAATGTGATAGAAAAATAATTTTTTTTTTTATCATTTATGATAGAAATATAAGTTGTTATATAATAAAGTGATAGAAAATACAACATGCCCTTATTTTAATTATGTATTGCTTTCAAAAATATATACGTTATGGTAAATTAATATTATATTGTAAAATATTTGTTAATGAACACAAACAAAATTTAATATATTAAAATAATCTGTTAAAATAAAAAACCACAAGAGTGAGATAAGACTCGAGGGAAATAGATTTTGATTTGAAGCATTTTTTTGTGTAAAAGTACATCAGACTTTGGGAAATTATATAACTTCATTCATAATTAATTATTACCAATGTATATAAGCAATCTATTAAATTTGGAGTCTTGGGGTGTGATTGGAGATGCCCTTTTAGTTTCTTTGGATAATCAAATTAAAACTTCAACATACTTTAATTTTAGGGTTAAATGCAAAAAACAATCCAAACTATCGACTTTTTTCAATTTGCAACATAATCTTTTTTTTTTTCCGATTGCAACCTAGTCTTCTGTAATTTTTCCGATTTCAACCTCCGGCGACTTTTTGAGCATTTTTCCGGCGAAATATCATCAGGTGACTAGCACATTTATCATTTCAAGAGTAAAATCGTCTTTTATATTATGTATCTCACAAAATAAAAAATAAAAATGATTTTTCCCTAAATAAAAAATTAGGGTCTTTCGCCGGAAAAATGCCAAAAATGTGCACGGAGGTTGCCATCGGAAAAATTACAGAAGACTAGGTTGCAATCGGAAAAAAAAAAAGATTAGGTTGCAAATTGAAAAAAGTCGATAGTTTGGGTTGTTTTTTGCATTTAACCCTTAATTTTATGCTGAAGTTGAGTTGAACACGAATAATATAATTTTCAACACATTTTTATCTTTCCTTCTAGGCCCAGGTTAAACTTAAATCTTATTCAAACAAAACAAAAGTTCAAATTTACTTATCAAACTGAACTCAAATGAGCTTTCTCAAGTAATTTCATTTCGATTTTCAGTAAAAAAATAAAAACTAAAAAAAAAATCCCAGAAAAATGGACTTTAAACAAGAAAATGTAGAATATTAATCACTGATTTCTACTATGCATATTTAATTACAACACAAAGGGAAACAAGATTTTAAAGGATGATAACATTATCATATATATAACCACAACATTACAAAGACTCTTATATGGTAGAGTTACTTGGCAGTTCAAAATATGGTCACTGCAACAATTATATACAAAAACTGAAGCAAAAGCATCTTACTATGAAGGATGGTCCATCACATTATCAGATGACGATCGAACGTTCTTCAGTGTCATCTTGAGTTTCTGTCTCTCGCCTTCCACCTCAGCGAATTGGAGGCTCAGTTGAGAGTACCGATCGTAGAATAGCAGCATGTCTTCCTTTCAGTTCCAACAAAACTGCTTCTTCGTCGCTATGTTGTTTCAAGAAAGAACTGTCCAATGCATTCTCATAACCTGATATTTCGTCTAATGAAGGAAACATGCTTCTAAGCTCTTCGTTTGCCATCAAAAGTACAAAAAAAAAAGAAACCAATAGCAGTGTAGATTAAAATTGCGTAAAACACTCAGTGAGCTCACTTTATGCAGTTGCATGATTTCTCTGTGTATCTTGAGAAGCCTAGTCCAAATCATGGTCTATGCTCAATACCGTGTTCTCGTTTTTCAAGGCATTCTCAGGTTTAATGATATTATACAGAAAGTGATAGTTACAACTTTTCAACACATTAGCCCAAATAATATTATCAAATTCATGGTTAATAAAAGATTTTTAAGAATTATAGGCCCAACACATAATTGTCTAGGATGCAATCTTCACATAGATTTTCAAGATCATGGAAGATCTATTCAAACTAGGAAATAACACGTATATAGAAAGAATATCCGGTAAGATTTTATACTTGTAAACAAATCTTGTACACTATATAATTGATGGCCAAACTCATGTGCAACCGTCCCACCGGTTTTTTATTTTTTTCAAAATTGTACTTCAGGACGAATTTGTCAAATTTTTTAATGTGGTAGAATAATAAGTGCTTTTTTTTTTAATCATTTGTGGTAAAAAAATTAATTGTTATATGTAAAGTGGTAGAAAATACACCAACCCTTATTCTAATTATGTATTGTTTTTTAAAACTATTATGGTAAATTAGTATTATATTTTTAAAAATTGTTAATGAACATAAACAAAATTCTAATATATTACAATAATTAGTTAAAATAAAAAACCACAAGAGTGAGATAATACTTAAGTGAAATAGATTCTGATTTGAAGGTTTTTTTTTTTTTTTAAATACATCAGATTTTTGGAAATTCTATAACTTCATTCCTAAATAACCATTACCAATGTATATAAGCAAACTATTAAATTTGGAGTCATGGGGGTGTGATTGGAGATGCCCTTTCAGTTTCTTTGAATTATCAAATTAAATTTCAATTGTTACGATATCCCACATCGATTCCATATAAAATTATGGAAGCGTGTATACGTGGGAGTCAGCCATTTACCTTTAACCATGTTTTTGGGTATGGGTTAAGGCATGGCTCCCTTACTTATATTCCTAACAATTTGGTCTAATCTGCCCGATTCGGGCGGGCTGCGGAAAGGGGCTACCCGATGGTGGGTCCTGGGGTTGCCACCCGGAAAGTGGGCCTTGTTATAGGTGGGTTGTCACCCGGAATGCCCGTGAAGTGGGCCTTGTTATATGTGGGTTGTCACCCGAAACGTGTTGTCCGTGGACGTCCAGTTTGAAGGGGGATGGATTGTTATAATATCCCACATCGATTCCCTTGTTATAGGTGGGTTGTCACCCGGAATGTGTTGTCCGCCCTGACGAATTGTTACAATATCCCACATCGGTTCCACATGAAAGTGTGGTTGCCACCCGAAATGTGTCGTCAGATGAATTGTTACAATATTACACATCGATTCCACATGAAAGTGTGGAAGGATATATAAATGGAAGTCAACTTTTTATTTTTGATCGTTCCCTTGCTTATATTCTTAACGTCAAAAAACTTTAAGAATCAAGTAATTTCATTTTGATTTTCAGTATTAAAAAGAATCCCAGAAAAAAGAAAGAAATTGTTGAATACTAATCACTGATTTCTACTATACATATTTAATTACAACACAAAGGGAAACAAGATTTCAAAGGATGGATAACATTATCATATATATAATCATAACATTACAAAGACTCATCTATGGTAGAGTTACTTGCCAGTTCAAAATATGGCCACTGCAACAATTATATACAAAGAGCAATACAAAAAATGAAGCAAAGCATCTTACTATGAAGGATGGTCCATCACATTATCAGATGACGATCGATTTAAGGATACGAGCTTCTTGGATGATCGAACGTTCTTCAGTGTCATCTTGAGTTTCTGTCTCTCGCCTTCCACCTCAGCGAATTGGAGGCTCAGTTGAGAGTACCGATCGTGCATGTCTCGTAGCTCAGCCTCGATAGCAGCATGTCTTCCTTTCAGTTCCAACATTTCTTTGATCAGTTCATTGATGTCTCTAAAGCTTTTCAAAACTGCCTCTTCGTCGCTATGTTGTTTCAAGAAAGA
Source organism: Scutellaria galericulata (assembly GCA_946896805.1). Classification (NCBI taxonomy): domain Eukaryota; kingdom Viridiplantae; phylum Streptophyta; class Magnoliopsida; order Lamiales; family Lamiaceae; genus Scutellaria; species Scutellaria galericulata. Next base: position 18,932,091 of record OX335793.1, read on the forward strand.
ACTGAGACAAAAGAGGCAAAGCAATATGTTGGATTATGAATGCAGATTTTACTGAGATTGTAATTTGTAGACATATATGTATATATATATACCTTTGAAATTGAATCTTCGATTTATTCTTCGTCTTCAAGGCTTCGGCAAACTCGATTTCCAAGGCAAGAACCCTGTCCAATGCATTCCCATTGCCCGATATTTCATCTAATGAAGGAAACATGCTTCTAAGCTCTTCGTTCGCCTTCCGAAGTACAGAAAAAGAAACCAACATCAGAGTCTGATTAGCAGTATATTAAATTTGCGTAAAACACTCAGTGAGCTCACTTTATGCAGTTGCATGATTTCTCTTTGCGTATCTTGAGAACCCGAGTCCAAATCATGGTCTATGCTGAATACCGTGTTCTCGTTTTTCATCTTTTCCAGCTGGAAAAAAGCATTCTCAGGTTTAATGATATTATACAGAAGGTGATGGTTACAACTTTTCAAGACAAGAAATGATACCTCTTCATGCAAATGTTCGATGCTCGTTCTCAATATTTGGGCTCCCGTATGTTCGTTATTCAAGTCCAAGTCCTTGCCATTGCTCTGTCGAAATTTGCAAAAACCATTTCATATCAATTTATTCTACCAAAATAACTGAAAAGGTAACTTATAACACAATCTTGAACTTAATTTTGAATCACAGTTCTAAAAGTGAACAGTCAGATTATTGATATGCTTAACAAATTTAACTACCAATGAAGTTATACCTGAATCATTTGTAACAGCATAGGTTCAGTTGAATCTGAACTTTCACCATCAAGGGTCGAAACAATATTTTCTCTTTTAGTACTATATGTTATTTCATCCTGCTTCGAGGAAATAGGCGAAGAGTTTCCAGTCGACCCATTGAGCGCATGCTCTACTTCAGCCACAGAACCATAATCAAAACTTGAAGAAGATTTCAAATCCTCCACTTCTCCCTTCACGAAGGAAAGTTCAGTAACTAGTCGAGATTTTTCAGCCTCGAATTCTAGCAAAGAAGCTCCGAGCTTTTCCTTCTCTTCCTTGCAGCATTCTAGGCTTAGCAATGCACATTCCAGCTCAGCCTTTACTCGGTCATAAGCATTGCTTTTTTCACGCTTTTCTGAAATTGCCGACATCAGTTCCGCCTCCAATGCCGACAGCCTGATCGAGAGCTCCTCGTTCTTCTTCAAGCTCACAGCCTCAGACTTCTTCCTGTTTTCAATTTCGTCGATTGCATCTTGCAGCTTCAAAAGCATCTCTTCCCCATGCTTTTTGGATATAGAAACCTGTTGCTTCAGTTCTTGAACCTTAGTTTCACACTGTTCTTTAATGAACGCGATTCTCAACGAATCTTGAGCATAATTTGATTGTACTTCTGCTTCTCTTCTTTCGCGAGCTGCAAGACATTCAGCTTCGGCCTTGTCTTTCAGTTCCCTCAAATGGATCGATAAGTTCTTGAATTCTTCCGTCTTCAAAACCTGTTCTTTGAACTGGGATCGGAGAATCATCAGTTCATCTTTGTACTTCTCTAGCAAAGTTATATGAGCAGTCTGTTCAACAACTTTGCCTCTGAGTACTATACCCAAAATCCCCAATTCCTCTTTCGAAAGAGTCAAGTAATTGACTTCTTCTTCTGCATCTGCCACCATTTTGTTAAGCCGTTCGATCTCAGAAGCTTGAAGAACGCTATCAGTCGACCGGTTTTCCATCACCGTCAACTTCATCTTGCACTCTTCAAGTCGATCCCTGATCTCATCGTTGGAATCTGAAAGAAGCTTGGTTTCAGCTCGAGCGACTTCCAAATCAGAAGTTAAGCTCTCAATACCTGCCAATAAGTTACTCTTTTCTCGACTCCAATCAGCCTCACCCACAAGACGTTGATTCAACATAGATTCTGTATCGTAAAACCTTTTTTGAAGTTCCTCTAGTATGGCTTCGTAATGGGCCGACACATAAATAAGCTTAACATCCGTTGCAAGTGAGTAAACATGCATCTCGAATAACTGACTTTCGAAACTAGTACTATTTCTCTCAAGTTTCTCTGTAAGCCCGTTCTGCTCATCCAAAAGCTGAGAAAGTCTCGACTTCTCCACTTCAAGATCTGATACCAGTTCCCTAACATGCATGAGTTCAGCTTTTTTCTGTTCAAACTCTACCAATTCATCCTGACCCTTCCTCAAACAGATAGTAAGATCTCGAACTTTTCCTTCCAGTTCGTCTTTGTAAGCTTTTTCGACACATAACTCATCACGTAAAGTTTTCAAAGTTTCCTTCAGATGACTATTCTCACATGAAAGCTTGACAGACTCCTCAGTTTTATCCCGTAGGCTCGTTGCAAGTTCTTGCTTCTCATGCATTAGCTCAGTAATGTTCGATTTACTCCTCCCAAGTTCTTCTGCCACAGAATCCAAGCCCGAGAACTCACGAGCAAGATGACCGTTTTGACATGTCAAATCTTGCATCTGATCTTCCAGACGAGCAAGATCTGCCAAAAGTATCTGGTTCTTCTGGGCAAACTCCTCTTCGATTTCAGAACTCGAGCGGATTTTGTTAGCCACTGATTCCAGTTCAGCTTGAAGCTTGTCCACAAGGGCATTCGACATATCTAGTTTCGTCACCATATCTAGTATGCCACTTCTAAATTTCTGCTTCATTGTCAGAATTTCCGATCTGGCTGTGCTCAATGACACATCAGCATCGACTTTCTCACTTTTTAGACTTCGATTCTCTTCCATCAGCTGACAGTTTTTCTCACACATACTATGCTGGATTTTTTCTAGCTGAAAAATGAGATCCTTTATATCTGTGCTTTCCAAATCAAGACTCAATTGCCTGTTGTACGAGGATAACAAATCGGCCAACTTATCTTGCACAAATTTGGTATTTTCCTTGAGTTTTCGCTCAGAAGATACCAACTCATCGGATTCAGCTTTAAGGGTCATCAATGTTTCCTTTAAATGTGACAATTCATTCGTGAGATTCTCGTTTTCAAGTGCCTCCTGTTTTAAATGAAGTGATAGCTCTGCAATCTCAGCCAAACAAGCTGCATATTTACTTTGGTAACTTCTGATTTCCAACATAGTGTTGTCCCAATCTTTCAGCTTCTCAGAAAGAAGATAATTTTCCTCTGAAATACTCACTAATTTCTCTTCTAAAATCTGGTTTTGCAGAGCCATATCACTACACTGGGAAATGCTACTCGACTTGTACTCGTTGAGAGCGTGAATTTCATCAGTAGCCTTCTGCAACCTTACCATCAAATGATTTTGAGAAACAGTCGATACTTTCAACTCCTCTAATAGTTCACGGATTTTTCCCTTCATGACTCCAATGTCAGCATCGGCTCCACACAAGGATTGTTCCAATGCTATTGAGTATATATCCAAGTTCAAGTTTATCGAATACATTTCCATAAGTTCTTGCTGAGCCTTTTGATAAAGCTCTTCCTGCATCAAGAACGACCTTTTCAAGTCTTCCAAGAGAACATCCCCACCCACAGATCTTTTCCTCAAACCCGAGTTTTGTTTCTGATTTTGAGATAATTTTGCAACGTCATCATCTTCGGGGTCAACTTGCAAATCTGGTTGCGAAGGTAAAGCCTGCTTAATGAGGTTTTCGTTAGTCTCAAACATGGAAAAAACCTGTGATGAGAGCAGCTCAAGATCCTTCTGTAATTTATCGACTGCAATCGAGTAGTTTAAGCGGGCTCTTCGCAATGCAGCTTCTGAAGTTGAAGTCCTTCTCTCGAGCTCCTTGTTAATGGCTTCCAACTCTCGCCTCTCGTCCACAAATCGTAGCATCTGTTGATTCATCTCTTCACGTAGAGCTTCCGTTTCAGTTTTGCTGACAGATAAGGTGTAGAGACAAGTAGAGTGCTCGTTCCTCATGTGCTGCAACTCTCCCAGCAAGCACTTCTGATTTTCCTCAAGCTCGTGAATCAGGGCTTCATAATAACATTCCATTTGAACCATTTTCTGGGTAAGAGCTTCCTTTTCGACTTTCGCCTCGTCTAACTCCCTTACAAGGTCAAAGATTTGTCCTTTCATTGCATCAACGGGACTTAGAGGGTTAACTCCCTCGGACACAGGAGGGCTCATAGTGAAATGCTGAAGAGCACTTTCCGGTGGACACAAATCCAAACCCAACCCGTTTCCAGAGACAAACAGATCGTCTTTAAATCGGCTCGTTTCTCTGATTTCCTTCACGTCTGCCTTTTCTAGCACATTTGCTTCACTGTTTCCAAGTTTGAAATCCAGCAGAAAATTGAGCAACACTTCCAGCTCTAAGTAGATAAACTTAGTGTCTCCATCATGGGGGAGAACGTATGTCTTCTTCTGAAGTTCCCTAATCTTGCTTTCGACTACGGAAATCCCGTTCAAAAATTGAAGCTGCATGCTTCGAACTAAGTGATCTACCTGATTGTCACTAGTCTCTACGCTTGGAATTTGAGGACTAACTTTTAAATCTTTGATCCTGTTAATATCATCCTTGAATTTACGGCACTCTGATTTCATGGCAGAGACCTCTTTTGCCAATTCTTCGGCCGAAGATATCTCAGCAGAAAGCTGGTGTGAAACCTTTTGCGTTTCAGCACCTAACTCATCGGCTAGGCTTTGCAAAGAGTTGACTTCCAGCTTGAGGTTGAAAAAGGACGATTCAGCCAATTCCAAGCTTCCTTTGAGTTGATTGTTCTCCTCACAAGCCATTGCCAACTCATTATCAATGGAATTGTCTGAACCCCACCCCGGAGCAGAGCCACTGGTCCCTTGGGCTGTTTTTTGATGATCAGACGGATCTTCTTTCACTGTACATGGACTTTGACATTCATGCATGCTAGAAGTCTCGTGCTTCTCCGCATACAAACTTCCGGAAGTATTTGATGAGCCATCAAAACCAGTAGCTGAGTCTGCATATTCTTCATTCATGTTCGCCTCTTCATCAAGTGAAGAGACCTCACTGACATCCATATTGAGCTTTATCCTCGCATTGACCTGCAGAAGACAGGGAGCAGAAGTTAGAACTACATCTAACACGACTTGTTGAGGTACAAAATGAATATAATATCTTATTAGTCTGATCAGTGGCAACCTCGTCAGAATGTGGTATTCTGGTGGGGACACTATGGGAATGGCCATCAACCCCTGATTCTAATCCTCTTTCTCTGAGTTCTCTTTGCTGCTCGAATTCTCTGGAAGCAATAAACTTATGGTTTTTAGATTGATATATACGATAAATCAAGATTCGCATTCAACATAACAGCTCAGTACCTGAATCCAGTTTTTGAGGTTAGGAGCTGGATCGTCATCTGGAAGATGGTAATGCAATCAGTCAAGATATTGAAGAAAGGAATTTAAGCACATTATAGAATAACCATAAGCAATGACAGCTCATATAGTATACGAAAGTGATCACCATATGCAGCCAAAAAGAATAAAACACAGAACGTAGACTAAAAAGGAGACATGAAAACATGTTTTCAATGGCTACCACACAGATTATCAATTAATTGGTTAATGATTTAACCAGAAGTACAAAGCTGTTGAAAATCGGTGGACATATATAGCAATGGTTGTTTTTTCGACATATATAGCAATGGTCGTTTTTTCTTACATGCAATACAGTCCCAAAATTGCATCCATGAAGAGGAAGGGTTACAGCAGAAGGCTTTAAAGCATCCACATAATCAGCAAGGTTGATTGTGGCCTCACCAAGGATGCTAGCCCTTGAAGATCCCTGTAAAAGGAAATTGAAGTGAACAGCTCACATATTATATTTCGAAAACGATGGAAAATTATCAGATGGCTTATGTTATAAATGGGTAAAACGTTCATGAATCAGAAAAGAGCCATCAGCTTTAACCTCAGGAACTAACAAATCTGCAGAAAATGTGAAAAAATATCAAGCTTGACTACAGAGCCTTGAAGCTTTGAAGCTAGAAGCTTCAAATATTTTTTGGCCAGCATCATATTAACTTTATGAAACTTAGAATGTGTTTAATCGCATACTTCAAATTGGTTAAAGAAACAGACTTGTGACTTAAATTTAATATTTAAAGTACAGAAAATATGAAGAGAGTTTCTCTTGAAGAAGATATTGATTTATATGTTTTCTAACTCAGCATGGGCAGGCAAGATTCTCGTATGCCACTTTCTATCAAATAAATTGAAATATTAACACACTTATATTCATCATCAACCTAACCATTGCTCACACAATTGTACTTTATTTTTTGTGAAAAAGAACACATCTACATAGGTCGACTTATCTCATGTATCTTGTTGTATGAATTATTTATGATATGCTATTCCAATTGAGATCAACTGTGTCAACAACTTGGAGATGCATGCATGGCATGGGACTCTATAAATATTCTTCTACGATTCCTATTTTGTGTTGCTCAAAGATTAATGCCACAGTTTGAAGCAATGTGAAGATTCAAAGCAAAGATAGAAACAGTACCATGGCCACAATAATTTTGTAGAGCTTCTCATCATATAGTTTGCTTTTAGAATCTTGAAGAAGCCGTGTAGTTTCATAAATAGGGTCGGCCCATTTACAACTTCCGTTTCTTGCATTTGCTTTGGTTGTCTTGGCTGTAGGCTTTCCAGTGTCAATAGGGATGAATGATATAAACAACTTATCCCATCCACTTTGTGGAATCTGCAACATCAAGCATAACGCATCTTGTAAGTCATAGCAAAAATAACATGGTGCACAAATAGGATTCATTACTTCCAAGTGCTTCATAAATAGAGAGACACAATTTCCACAGAAGAGGATTATATGAACAGTATCCAAGGTAGATTGAGTATTCTGTGTCTCATGAAAATAAACATAACAGAATGTACTAAAATCCACTAAAATAAATGAGTTTCTACTAAACTAGAACAAACATACAGGAGTATTGGTGTGGAATGACTAATGAGTAATGAAATAATTGGTGTAGAAGTAGAAGTTGAAACATTCAACGAAGTCCTAGAAATGGCAGCCATATATTAAAGATCAAACAACTTAGGAGAAATCATACATGTGTGGCATGAAATTGGAGCCGAAAGACCACTTTCACTTTAGTCTTCTCAAGCTTCCACTTAGAAATCCTCGACATTATTCCACACTTGGTCTAAGCATCATCTGCTAACATTGACACAGGTGCCAAACTGCAAAATAGACATTATGGTATGTGCATTAAAATGTAGTGGAAACTCTAGGCGCAAAGCCAACTTCTAAAGCTTTAATCAAATCAACATAATGGAGAACATAAAAGAAGATCACACAAGTAAATCATGTCAACTATTGAGTTCCAATAACAATTTCCTAATCTTAGCATAAAAACCAATGCGAATCCAAAGGACAAGTGAATTTGAATTCAGAGATCATTAGTCTCGGGAATGGGATCGTGCAAGCTCATTGACATCAAAACAGACACAGATTAATGGAGTTTTTCCACATTTCCAGAAAGAAAACTGCAATATAATAATGGTCTGGGAAAAGGGAAACACAGATCTTCAAAAATGTGCAATGGAAACTCAAATCATAAAGAGAATATCATTCAATCATAAATGGAACTAAAAGAAAGAAACATAATGAGACTAATTACTTCTAAAATCTATTTACTTACATAAAGAAGGGAACTTTAAACAAAGTCCCATAAATAAAGGAACTTCCAACCCCACAAACACTCCAAGATATTCTAATAAACTGCTCCAAAGATTCAATCAAAAAACCCAAGAAAGACTCTCACTCGAAAGCCAAATCAAGAATCTTCAAAATAGGATTCTAGTTTTCTAATCAATTCAGCACAAGAAACTTTAATTGCTCCCAAAAGGGCTAACAACAAAACATAATTTAGTAAACAAATAAACAATAAAGTAATTTAAAAAACAAACACTAGCAATAATACCACTCTCCCATTTCTTTTCACAAGAAATAACTAGCATTCTTGAACAGTATGTAATCACAATCAACTCACCTACTTATTTACAATGAGAGATAAAATGTCAATAAAATCTCACACTTAAACGAGCTAGCAAATCATTTTCGCAAGCAAATAATCATGAGAAAAGAAAAAACTGCGTACCTAATCATGGATCTGAGGTGGGCAGCTTCAAATGCAAGTAAAAATGAAAAAAGAAAATCAAAAAAAGAAAAACTAACTAAAAAGGAATCTCTGTGGAGAAGAGACGTTTCAGTAGAGTGGCGGTGGGCTAAAAATTCAATCTTGAATTTTCGAGATTTCAAATGCTGGAATTCTTGTGAGTTTTTTTTTTTTTTTTTTTTACTTTTTTTTTCAATTATTTTGTTGAAGGGTCATTGGATAATTAACATGAAAAGCGTAAATGGTTTCTGAAAAGGAGGGAAAATGCTGCCAAGATCTTGCAATGAAGCATTAATTTTGGGTTTTTGTTTGTAATATTTCTTTTTAACTTTTGCACTTTAGACAGAACTTTAACAATTTACAAGGAAGCCCCTTGATGTTAAGTTCTCTGTTAGGACATTGTGAGGAGATTTTAGTAATTTACGGGATCCAGGTGTTGACTTCCTATGCCAGATCTACCAAATCTTGCTTTGTTTTATTTCATTTTCATTTTTTTACAGAATAGAATATACATTAATTTCAATATTATATACATATAAGTTTTTTTTTTTATGTATATATACATATATTCCAATGTGATTACTTCTACAAAAGAAGTCCAAACGAATATATAATCATATAGATTTGGATATTTATCATTTCCTAAAATTATATTTAAATTATCTTTTTTGGAATAAGTTGAATGGACCAAATTATACTCATATCGAATATTAATAAAGATCATAACATAGTTTTTCGTATATTTTTTACTTGTAAAGTCGATAATTAAATTTTGTTATTATTGATGAAAATAACATGACCAAATTTGATCCATCATATTCACATAAACTTATTAATAATCACTTTCAATTGCAAAAAATAGTTGTTATTGAACTTCAATCGAATTCTTATTGTCTTGATAAATAAGTTATGAAATCATATCGAAATCTACCATTTTTGACTTAAGTTGTTTCAATTTAAAGTTTTGGTTTGAGTCTTTTGTAGTTAAAAATAAAAATATCAGATTTGTATTTAAAAACTCATATGAGATAACTCACAATATAATTTTATAACCTATAAATTTAAATAGTTGACAAATAAATAGAAGGATATATATACATAAATAGTAGATATATTAACGCATTCCAATAATTCATCCTATTAGCATGTAAATTGGATCAAAGCCAAATAAGATTTTTCTGTTTTTTTTTTTTTTTTTTTTTGCCAAATCCATGATTTGTCAAATGTCATACATCACATTCTTACAATCTAACTCAATATCAATAGATGGGAGAATAGTGGTGTTTGGTTAGACGGATAAAATAATGGAATTGCTAATTGGAGTAGTAATTATTTACACTATGCAATTCCGGTTTTGATTAGAAGGGATTGATTGACAAATGAATTTTTAGGATTTTAAATACAATCCCAAAATTGATCCTACACTCCGTTGAAATTTTTTTCCGAATATCGCAATATAATCTCAAGTTTAAATATTACTATGTCATCCCCTCTTTGTTTTTTTTCTTTTTTAAACCAAAATCCCCTCCTTTAATTTCCTACTTCAAAACGTTAACTAGAGATGGCTAGAATTTAGAAGAATTGTGTATAACTTTAATTACAAACAAATAAGTTAAGGATCCAGCTATCCGCACTTCAAAATTTTCTAAACACACCCCATTTTTTTTATATTTGATTTAAAAAATTCAAAAAATGACAAAATTTCAATTTTACCTTATGAGTTAAAAAAAAAAAATTTTAAAATCTGTTCATCTTCTCTGTCTTTTTTTTTTTTTTTTCTCTTTTCCTCAAACCTTGAATTTGTAAGGGCATAAAGTATGAAAAACCATTCTATGAGTTAACAAACTATACAATAATCGTGTGAAATCGTGTAAAAAAAATGAAAAAATAACAACAAATTTGGGACCCACTCGACCCTGATTCGTCGAACACAAAGAGGTGTGTTTGACCACCAGTTGAACACACCTCTGTGTGTTCGATGACTATGAATGGTTTTTCATACAGTATCCCCTTACAAATTCAAGGTTTGAGAAAAGAGGGAAAAAAAAAAAAAAAACTTGAAGAAGAGAGAAGCAGACGGGCTGGGCAAGGAAAGAAATTTTGAAAAAAATTTAGTTTTTTTTTTTTAATTCATAAGGGTAAAATTGTAATTTTACTATTTTTTGAATTTTTTAAATCATTTTTTTTTAAAATGAGTGTTTAGAAATTTTTGGGGTGCGGATAGCCGGACCCATAAGTTAAACCACTTAAACTTATACATTCAATTTAAAATCCCTAAATTCCAAAATGTTATGATACTAAAATTGATCTCAAACTCATGCAATTCGATCATATGTTCTCGTAGGTTCTTTATTGTTTTATATATTGCAACCAATTAAATATAATATTTGGTACATACATTAACCATTAAATACTATATTTAGTATATGTATAAATATTAGTTCAACCAAATACTACTATATGATATACATTACCAAATACATAATATAATTTTCGGCAAATGTTAATATTTTGTAACCACGTGCATTAGTCATCAAATCTTGTCATTTGGTACATAATTATTATTGTATACACATTAGCCAGCAAAATGTCAATCATTAAATGTCTTCAACACTACTAAATTTGAAGATACAATGTCATCTGAAATTGCCCATACATATAAATTTTGCTATTAAACCCTTGTTAATATTCTCTCTTAGCTGTTTCTTCTTGTTTTTCTTCTTCCTTTAAATCATTTTCAAAGATGAATGATCATCAATATATAAAAATTGGACCAATCAATAAAAAACATGTATTGGTAATTAATTAGATTTATTTCCTCTTCAAAAAATAAAAACAAAAAGACATTGATGGCTCTTTCCTTTTCTTTTCTTTTCTTTCAGCGATTTGAATTAATTACTTGAAAACGTAAATGCAATATAATCATCAAGAAATTAATTACTTCTGTAATTTCATATTTTATAATTATGGTAATTATAAAATAAGCTAGTAATTAATAAATATTGTCATAAAAGTTGGCCCATTTAAGAAAATGTGAAGTCCCCATATATAGGCCACCAAGCACATGCATTTGGCAGGAAAATAATTGGACTTTATTTCGAAATTGCTATGTACCTACTAATGATACATTTTTTTCAGTCCTATATATATCCCACTTGACCAATTCTTATTTCATTTGATAGCTGCATCCACCATCACTTAGATACTGCATGATACTTATAATTATTGATTAATATATTTTCTTAATAATTCTTTAATAATGAAATTAATCTGCAACCACTATTCAAAGGTGTATATAACAAACCTTGTTATAAATCTTGCTTTGATATGTAAGCATATTTTGCTTTTGTGAAGAATTTAACCAAAACCAAGAAAATTCCCATTATAAATTTTTTTATGCAGTTAACATGCTTTTATCTAAATATTATTCTAATTACTATCGTCATTTTCTGATAAGTTTCATGAATAATACAAAGTTATTATTACATGTGAGTGAGAACGAGATGACCACATTAATGTCACAAAATACCTATCATAAAAAGAGAGGCTTTATTTATTTATATATGATGAGCTCTCCACACACACACACACACACACACACACACATATATATATATATATATATATATATATATATATATATATATATATATACTTGATTTATCACAATTGGTAACATACAACATATGTGCAATTCTATATATATATATATAATGCAGCTAGTAGCCATCCCTTTTCCAATTGGATCATCTATCTCAATTTGTTGTTTCATCTTATATTCCATTATTAATTTTTAATTTATGCCATATATAAATCAATGGTGTCATCTTTACATTTGAAGTGTGCTTGTTATTTTGGAATATCAGATGAAACATCGATTTGGATCTTACTTGATTCATCCTTAAGACATTTCCCCTGAAAAAGGAATTATAAAAAAAAAAAACGAATTCCAATTAATTCTTCAATGTAGAAACTCTATGTCATGATCATATATATCAATAATAGAACAAAGTTAAAATTCAAAACCGAAAATCGATATATATATATATAACTTAATTACCCGAATACCCATTAGTCTTTCGATTTCGGGGCAGTCGGAGCATCGAGCGAGGGTTCGATTTTGCGAAAACGAAAGAGAAGCAACCACAAGGTGTAGGAGAAGTAGAGATCAATTTCTTCTTAGAATTAACTAGCAGTGTACCCGCGCGTTGCACGTCTTGCTATATAATATGTGGTTTATATCATACATTTGATAATACAATGTAACTAATTATAAGCGTTTTGAAGATATAATAACTGTAGTTATTCCAAATTTCAACTACTATTTAAAAATTTATAGGTAATTCAATTTATTTTTATATTTTTAATAAAATTTAAAATAGTATTAAACAAACTTCGAATTTCTTAACAATTTTTTATTGCATCCAAACAAAAAAAAATTATAAAATAATTTAAATCTTTCTATTGATTTCGACAAAATTAGAAAAAAAAAAGCCCATTAGTACTATCATTATTATTATTAAATATTTTTAAAGATCTTATTTGTTGATATTTATATATTTTAAGAATTAATATTTTAATAGCTATTATAAGGCCCCTTTATTTTAATTGGCCCAATAAATTTCTTCACTACCTATTAAATAAGTATACACAATTACCATAATCTTCATTCCTCCTGCAGATCTCCATTCTTCCTAAACAGTGGCGGCTCCATCTTTATTTTCACATTCTCTTCTCCCCCCATCTTCAACTTCTTTTTCTTTCTTTCATTCTCTTATTGACATCTAATTTCTTTTTTCTTCAAATCTGATTTATGTCCTCCCTCTTTCTTCATTCTTTCATTTGCAATGTAGTATCTGATATTTTTATATTTCTTTTTATTGTAATATAATAGCTCACCAATATCGTCAGGAGTTTCAACTCTTTTGAAAATATTTTATAAACTACGAATCGTGAATCTTTATCATCATTTAATCGGCAAAGAGTAGCTTCATTTTCGTGCATTTCGTGCTCCCATTTTTCTTTCTTTATTTCTTCATTTTCATTCTTTAGTTGATATGTAGATGATGGCTTCCATCTCTAATTTATCTTCTTATTTTGACATTTTGAGGCCTACGAATCTTCTTCTTATTTTCAACTTAATGCTCATCTTCATTATTTATTTTCTTGCTCAATTGCTCAATTGTTTAATGTGTATTCTAATTAACCACTTAGAACTTATATAGTACAATGGCTTGGAGAGGAAGCCTCATTCAAATGGCTTGAAGAGGAAGCCTCGTCAAATGGCTTATAGAGGAAGTCTCGTCAAATGGCTTGATGAGGAAGCCTGACTCAAAATTATTTAGAAAATTAAAATGAAATAAAAAAAAGAAATTATTTACACAGTCAGCATTATGATGTGACATTTTTGAGCGGGAAAGTGGCAATACAGTAAATTTTTCCAACTTACCTGTTATTAGTATAGTATAGATAATGTGATCATGGCAACCCTCTTTGGTTTCCTTGATTTTGTCCTTGTGCAACTTTTTCATGGCATAAATTTCTGCTAGGTCAAGACCGAAACCTGACATTTTCTTTATTTTCTTGAAATAAAGATCATGTGATATAATTTGTTTAATTTATTTATATAAGTATAGATATATATATATACATGCAAAGTACTTGGGGAGCAAGAAGTATGGGTTGGTTTACTTGCTTCAGTATATGACTTTTTCTTTGTTGAGAAGACATATATAGGAGTAGCAATATAATTTATAGCAAGTAATTTGATGTGATATTTGGACCATACTTTTTAATTATATATTTTGTTTTGTTTTTTGGATCTATGTGGGCCTTAATTTCTATCATGCATAATATTAACTTTTGGTGATGTAAAGAATATTCAACATTCAATGATGATATTATGTACAGTTTAAAATATGTACTTATAAAACGGAACAATATGCAAACTATTATACTGAAGAATTTATATAGTACTGATTCAATGTAGTTTCAAAGTCAAATTAAATAAGTATTGAATTAAAACCACTCATTTATAAAGTAAAAGGAGTGTATATCACATGCATGCATGCCACAATTTTTTTTTTTTTTTATCACATCTCTATATATTACAAATATTGTTATTCAAATATTCAATAAAAATCTAAACTTTTTTAATGAAATGGTCGTCAAAATGCTCAATATATCAAATGAATTTATAAAATGCTAATATTTTATTTTAAAAGTCATTATAGACCCAATTTTGTAAAATTTAGATATCTTAATTATCACAATATACATCACAATATTTAAATAAATCTTTTACATTACCTAATAAATAGCTCTTAAATTTGAATAATATCATCGAATTAAAACTACACAGATTTTTTATATGATCAAATCATTAGAGATGCATAAGCTTGGGCAGCAAGGACTAATGGGACCAGATTGTTTTGGCAATGCATGTGAATAGTTTATTTTAGGCTATTTCTTCCTCATTTATATTATTACTAATTATTTAAATAAAATTGGCAACGACATTGATGATGTCACTTAGGACCACATATTATCACTAATTTGACTTGAGGATTTTATGTCTTTTAATAATTGGACCACTTTCTTTTATGTTCTTTGGTATTATTTTTTTCTTAATTGAATTGGTTTTAGATTAACCATCTATAATAAGTATTTCGACCCCCTATCTGTTAATGATTTTTTATTTGAATTCATGTTCTTGGAAATAATATTATTAAATGTATTTTCTTAAATAGCATGTGCTGTGGAATTTTCCAATCAATCAATTTAATTAAATCCATATATATTATTTAGATTATTGATGGGGATACATGAATGCATGAACTTGGCCATCACTCAATGGGGCTGGGCCACTATTTTCTTTTCTTCTTGCAAAACCTAAATGTCAAATTAGAATTGAAATTAAACGTATAAAGTTATTAAATATTTGATTTGAAATTATTGATTAAAAGTGTTATGCAAAAATAATTTGGTTCAAACCATCTTACGAAGACATTCATAAGAGAATTTAAGTCCGACCTGTAACATTCGGTATATCTCATATTTTCGTTTGACTTATAAAGAAGATGTTAAAAAATTTAAATCAAAAAATTCGTAATAAAACAAAATATTATATGATCATCATCAGATGTTTTCATTTTCAAATGACGTTTTTTTTATAATTAGTATCATGTCATTTACAATAGATGCAATAATAAAAAAGAATGGGATAATATGTAGAGCTTCCCTAAATAAATTAATAATTGTTTTAAATTTAGCCTTTTGAGGTCACTATATACGTCACTTTGAATGAGACATGAGTTCATTCACATTAACTCTACTTTTATATCAAGTTGTGGGATTAGGTAGATGGGCACTATTAATTCTCAAATTTCACAATTTGATATTTTCCTCATGGATCGTGTTATGTTGGTGAAATATATCGACTATAATATATATATATATATATATATAATATTATATTAATATTAACCCTATTTTCATACAAAATATTTTATTTTTGTACGTATAATATTCTTTGACATTATACGATCAATAGTTTTAAAACATTTTTTTTTATGTTTGATCATAAGAACCATTTAGTAATGAGTTTTAATTAATTAATAATTAATATATAAATTTAAATTTAAAGATTTATCCACCTCATATGGAAATAACATCGATTAACTTCACTTTGGCCGTTTTGAAATAGAATTAGGGCTTATTTGTTTCATCTATATAAGATAACAAAACTTTTAATGCATAAAAAGATAATACTCATTATATAAATAAACATAAAAATATATCAGTAATATACAAAAAATTGTAATATAGCTTACAGAAACTGTTACATTAAGGTTACACACTTGAGATTAATTCATCGAAAAAAAATAGAAAATAATTTAAAAAATGAGCTACACTTCATCTCCCAAGAGAGATCAAAATTACTTCACCATGAGTTACTAATAATAAGCTCTGAGAATCAAACAGGCTTTAATTTAATAGCAAGAATCTAAAAGGCAGATTTGGGATGAATTTTCTTGAGCTTCAACAATGAAAAACAACCATGATCTTGATCACCATTCAAGCTTTTATCATCATCACCTTTTTGATCTTGACTTGATTTAAGCTTATTAGAAGCTGATTCAACTTTCTTCATCTTCTCCATGTGAAGCTTTCTCACCATGTATGCTTCTGCCAGCCCTGTCGACGACATCGTAATTAACTAATATAATTTGTTGAAGAAATAATCTGATTAATTAACGCTATCAACTTATAGACAAAGCTGCAAAGATATTAAGTTGAAATGAGTTTATATGAAGTCTTGAAGATGTTGAAAAACTGATACATATATATAGAGTTTTGTGAACTTGGAGAGCAAGCAAATATGGGCGTATTGCATGACTTGTCAATCTTGGAAGCTCATGACTTTTTTGACTTAAAAAGTTGTGTTTTGACTTGGATTCTTGATATCTATATATATATAATTTTTTAAATTAAATATGAAGTGATAAGAGGCCAAATTTTATGAGTAGTTGTGATTTTTATATCATTTAAATAAAAAAAATTGAAGTATATGTAAAAATTGTTATTTTCTGGGATTGAATTTTGGTGGTGATAACAATAGAGCTAACCTAAAAATCAGGTCATTTAGAAACATCTCATGATTTACATTGTAGCAATTGCAAGAATCAATTTGTTAGGTCATATTAAAACTAGAATTATATAATATTGAAATTAGGTTATAAAAAATTATATAAGTATAGCAATTTAACTAATAACGATATTGACAATATTTATCGATATTAATATTGAGAAAAACTATAATAAGAATTATGGTATACTATAATTCTTGGGTATTTGCTTACATTTTTTATTGGGCCTTACTTTAAAAGAGATCGATCATATAGGTATGAGCCATGACGACATTTGAATATTTTTATTTATTGACATTCTTTATTGCAATTTAATATGAAACTGATATTTTATGACACTGTAAATCTTGATTTGTAAGATCCAGTTAATTTAAAACACTTAAATAGAATATAACGAAATTGAGTGAGCTAATAATATTCCATCTCACAAAATGTGATGTTAAATGACCTCACCCAATTTTTTACCTTAAATAATTATTTATGGAGATCTTAAAATCCACGAATAATTACAAAGACAAGTGCAATTATTTATCATGTGGGGTTTGTGTGTCTTTAAATCTAGTCCCACGTGTATAATTTGATTTTGCAAATTAGATTGACATTCAGTATTTTATATTCTTTAATATCGATATTAAATGCTACTTTTGATTTTGACAAAAATATCTAATTATAGTAAACCTACGTTTATTCACACTAACTCTACTTTTATAAATTAGGAGATCAAGTTGTGGGGTTAAGTAAATGGAAACTATTAATCCTCAAATTTTACAACTTAAAATTAACCGATATACATACAAAATATTTTATTTTTGTACTTATAATATTGTGACAATTTGAATATATAGTTTTAAACATTTCTTTTGTATGTTTGATAAGAACCATTAATTAAGTTTGTAGTAATGCGTTTTAA
Organism: Scutellaria galericulata; assembly: GCA_946896805.1. NCBI lineage: Eukaryota > Viridiplantae > Streptophyta > Magnoliopsida > Lamiales > Lamiaceae > Scutellaria > Scutellaria galericulata. The sequence goes on from OX335793.1 coordinate 18,949,744, forward strand.
TTAGATTAATTAATAAATATATAAATTCAAATTTTAATGGATTTGTCCACACCATATGGAGATAACATCGATTAACTTCACTTTGCTTTTGTAATAGAATTAGGGCTTACTTGTTTCATTTATATAAGATAAATTAAAGGGCCTATTGATCAACACCACCCCCCCCCCCCCCAAAAAAAAAAACCTTTAATGCATAAAAAGATAACATTACATAAATGAAAATAAGAATAATATCAGTATAAATGAAGAATATACAAAAAATGGAAATATATAGCATAAAGAAATTGTTACATTATTGAGGTTACACGAATGAGATTCAATCGGAAAAAAAAAATCGAAAATAATTTAAAAAATGAGCTAGACTTGTTAAAGTAAAAAATGTCTAAACAATAATTAGATAAAAAATCAGTACTTGTGCATGATAAGTTAATAGAGAATCAAACAGGCTTTAATTGCAAGAATCTGGAGAAGCAGTTTTAGGATGAATAATTTTCTTGAGCTTCAACAAGAAAAGCAACCATTGCAGCTTTTCTCCTCATCACCTTTTTGATCTTGATCTGATTTAAGCTTATTAGAAGATGATATTTCAACTTTCTTCATCTTCTCCATCTGAAGCTTTCTCACCATGTATGCTTCTGCTAGCCCTGTCGACGACATCCTAATTAATTTAATTTCTTGAACAAATGAGTGTTGGAGATGTTGAAAATTTCTATATATATACAATGAAATGAGTATGAAGTATTGAAGATGTTGAAAAGCTGACATATATTATATATTTATATATAGAGTTTTGTGAGCTTGGAGAGCAAGGAAATATGGGGTCAATGCATGACTTGTCAATCTTGGAAGCTCATGACTTTTTTGGCTATATAACAAGTTGTGTTTTGACTTGGATTCTTGGAAGGAATTAAGCTCATGACTTTTTTTGCTTACAAGTTGTGTTTTGACTTGGATTCTTGATATCCATATATATTATTTAATTAAATATGAAGTGAAGAGGCCAAATCTTATGAATAATGGTGATTTTTATTTTTATTTTAGTGTAGTGAGAGCATGCACTCTTATCATTTAAATTTTTTAATATAGTAAAAGTTATTCCTTTTTAGGGTGGGATTTTGTTGGCGATATCAATCGATATAGCCTCAAAATTAAATTATTGAAATACATCCCACGATTTACATGGTGACAATTTCGAAAAATCAGATCTGAATAGTTATAGATTAATTGGATGCTCTGTTAGCTTCCTGTAGCATCTCCTGTTACATAGTGAGGATTGTTGTCACGTATGATAGAGAAGGAAAAAAAAAATGGATCTAAATTAGTAAACGTAAACTTTAAATTTATTATAAAAGTAATATTTAAATATAGTAAGTTATTATATATTGATGTCAATATTTATCAATACAAAAGTTAAGAAAATCAATAATAAGTCAAAACAAGTAAATGGGACTATAATTTTTGGGTATTTGCTTGCTTATTTATTTATTTATTGGTCTTTAGTACAGTTGATGAGGTTGAACATTGACGTCTCGATGATAAATGCTTTACTTTGAAAGAGATCTCATGTTGCATGAGCCATGCCCACATTTTCATATTTTTAATTATTGACAATCTTTATTGCAATTTAATAAAGAAAAATAATATTTTATATGACATTATGATTTGTGAGATCAAGTTCATTTAATAAATTTAAATAAAGTATAATGAATTGAGTGAGCTAATAATATTCCATCTCACAAAATGTGATGGTTAGATGACCTCATCCAATTTTTTACCTCAAATAATTATTTATGGAGATTTTAAAATCCACAAATTATAATAAAAAAAGTGCAATTATTTAGTATGTGGGGTTTGTGTGTAACCGTCACCATCTACGATGGAGTGTCTTTAAATCTGAGTGAGAATTAGTCCCACGTGTATAATTTGATATTGCAATTTAGATTGTGATTCATTATTTTATATTTTTTTATAATCGATATTAAATACTACTTTTGATTCTGACAAAAAATAAAAATATCCAATTATAGTAAACCTACGTTTATCATTTTTGAACAAAACCAATATGAATGAAGAAGCTCTAAATGGTCATGAAAGAAGGTAGCTCAAGCTCATTGACTCAGATAAATATTAATATGTAACCATAAATCCGATTGTAATAATGGATTTCAAATCATAAATATACTAACAAAAAATTCAAAATGAGAATTACATGATTATTTTAAATCTATAATAATTACATATGAATTTAGAATTCACTCGAAATTATTCAATCGAATAAACCCTCCCTATCAATTCAGTCACATCATTTTTTTTCATATAAAACTATACATAAATAAATATATATCTCATATAAATTCTATTACACTGTGGTTACACACCTGAATTCCAATCCAAAGACAGAATTTCAGATTAATAACACAAAATCTAAAAAAGAAAAAAAAAGAATATGGACATTTCTAACTAATAATCAGAGATTCAAAATCACTGATACTGAAACTGGATTAATTTCAAGAATCTGCAGAAGCTTGCAAAGTAGTTTTTGGATGAATTTTCTTCAACTTCAACAAGGATAAGCAACCACTCTTAGAAGCAGTTGAATTCCCCCATTTCTTCCCTTGATGATCATAGCTTTCACCTTTTTCTTCACCTGATTTCACCTTATTGGAATCTTCCATCTTCTTCATCTTCTCTCGTTGGAGCTTTTTCATCACGTAAGCTTCTGCGAGACCTGTCGACATGGCTTCTTGAAGAATTGATCACAACCAGAAAAGCAGATTAATGGTATTTATCAACTCCTACTAGAAGAATAAGAAGATGGGATTAATATGAACTTACTGAAAAGCTGAAGTGGGATGGATATATATAGATTTTTGTCAACTTGTAGAGCAAGCAAATTGGCCGTCATGCATGACTCTATAAAGTCTTGGAAGCTTATAGCTTTTCAGCTTAGAAGCTGTGGGTTCTGATGTCATGGCTTATTTATAATATTAATAATGCAAATGTTTATCCCCATGAGTATACTAGTGCAATATCTATTGTCAATTAGCACACAACTGAACAAGAATAGTATCAGCAAACCATCATTATGTGGAGTGAGAATTTAATTCGAAATCATGATGATCGTGAAAAGTGAAAACACCCTTATTGTGGGCTCGTTAATTATATCAACGGTGGATAGGGTAGGACGAGATAAATGTACAAGAATCACTCCCAGAATGAATTAGATCTATCCTACTGCATCATTTTTGTTTTTTATTAATAAAAATTCTATAACTCATATGCACAATTACTGATTTACAGATGAATGTTACATTACAAACTTCCAACATACAGAATCGATATTGTAAATGAACCAAGCCTACTAACAAAATGGTCAAAAAACTGACCTGACCTTCGATTTTGTTTCTCTGTTTCTCCTTCGTCTCTGAACTTTGATCGTGAAGCAACAATCCAGCAGGAAGTATAGATGAAAGCCCTGAGTTATCATAAGCTATAGATATCGGTGCTTGGCCATGTCATAGCTAAATTATACTTTGGTTCTTGTAAGATATTCAAGATTGCAAGCAATGCTCTGATGAGGAATCTTTGTCCCACTTAAAATCTCCACAAGCAGTGAGAACAGTTGAGAGGATATAATCATCTACCTCAATGCCCTCGGCTTTCATTCGGTACATAAGCTTCAAAGCCTCGCTACAAAGCCCATTTTTAGCATAAGCTACAATCATTGCCCTCCAGGAAACCGAGTTTCTCTCTGGCATGCTATCGAACACTTGAAGCGCCTCTGAAAGATATCCACATTTGGAATACATATGAACCAAAGCGCTTCCCACAAACACATTGGATATTGCAGGGGTCTTATTTATGGAGGAATGAATAAGTTTCCCTTGCCTCACGTTTTCTAGTTTTGCACAGGCTTTCAGAGCTGATGAATAAGTGAAAGGGTTGGGTTTCACACCTTCGTCCAGCATTTCCTTCAAGTACTCGAGGGCCTCGTATTCATGACCTAGATGAGAGCAGCCAGAAATCATAGCAGTCCATGAAACGACATCTTTATCAGGAAAGTACTGGAGAACCTTAGATGCAGAAGCATAGTCCCCACATTTGCAATAGAGCCACACAAGTGCACTTCCGATAAAAATATTGCTCGGTTCCAAATTCTTGAGAATTTGTGCATGTACTTCTTTACCCGTTGATAGTGCCCTGAGTAAGCCACTAGCTTTAAGGATGCTAACCATGGTTGAATTGTTAGCAATAACCTTCAATCTTATCATCATACGAAATTGTTGAATAGCCTCTTCTCCAATGTTATTGCGAGCATATCCAGCTATAATGGAATTCCAAGTTACAGCGTTTCTTCTTTTCATTCCATCAAAAACTGTTCTGGAATCCTCAATTTGACCACACTTTGCATACAAATCCACCAACGCAGTCCCCACGAAAACATCCATATCATATGCCTTCTTAACAACAGTACCATGTAATTGCTTACCAAATCTTAGTTCTTTCTCTTCAGCACAAGCATTCAGTACACTGCAAACAGTAAACTCATTTGGGTCAAGTCCATCAGAGAACATTTTTGATAACATGACAACAGCCTTGTGCCCCCGTTTATGTTGTGAGCATGCTGTGATCATTGTTGTCCAAGCAATCAAATCCCGCTTTTCCATTCGATCAAAGACTTCAAAAGCACTATCCAAATCACCACACTGAGCATAAAAATGCAAAATAGTACAATCTAATATGAAATTGCTCACTTGATTCTTTACCGTACAAGCATGCAGTTGCCTCCCAAGCTTATTATTAAATGTCCTGCCACACAAATTCAACATACAAACATATGTCTGTGCATTCCCATGGAACCCACAGTTAGCAAACTCATCGAACAACCCTAGAGCTTCATTTCCCGTACCATGTCTTTGGTAGCCATTAAGCATTGCAGTCCAGGAAACAACATTTTTCTCCAACATATTATCAAACACCCGACGAGCCACCACCAAATCTCCAAATTTTACATACATACTGATCAAATTATTGTTAACATAAGTAACTGGATCTTTCACTTTCTTAATAACAACAGCATGTAATTTCTTAATCTCATCAACATTAGAACAAGATTGAAGCCAATGGCCTAAAGTGCTGGAATTTATAGGCTGATTGGTTGGATTAGTCTCATATACAAGCACATTGTTGCTATGATCCACATTTCCAGGAGATGTAGATAAAGAGTGAGGTTGGGTTGGAATAGGTAAATCCTTGGAAATTGAAACGTTTACGTTCCAACTGCAACTGGTACAGCAGATTTTTGTTTTCGAGGAATCCTTATTGTATTTTGGAGTATCAACAGTGCAAGGTGGTTGGCTTTGATATAAAAATACACAAGGCGTGATATATGATAATGAGAACATCGAAATATTTGTATAGTTTGATTAGGCTATATTTTCTGCGCCTTCCTGTGACAGAAAAGTAAAACATCCATTACAATCTAGTTAATGTTGAGATTCATGGCTAACATTAAGATGCACCATCAGAGAATTCGAACCAAAACAATTCGTGCTATAGAATAATGGAACTCCAAATGAAGCAAGACAAAATTCCAAAACATCATCAGATAAATTCTAAACCTTCCCACTTGTACTTGGATCATAGCGAGACTGTATGTCCACATTTTCTATTTACTACGGTTCAAAATAAATTTCCAATCATACTTTTCCAACTTAACTTGTCAACCACTCTTCACCTGACTTGCTAAATTGAAATCATTAATCTATCAATTCAATATAAAAGAGCACTTAGAAACACACAGGATATTAAACCTCTTTGAATAGGGCAATCACAGTAACACATAACTTAAATAACTAACCAGAAAATCACAGGTTACGACCACAACAGAGCTCGATGCAACGAATAACTGTATAACAATAACAATTCAACACATACAAAATGGAGCATTCCATAGTCGAGAAAATGAGATAATTGGAAATGCAAAAACAAAATTTGAAATACTAACACAAATAATCCAAATAATCCCACATAACCCGCAATACGCTCGCTAATGACTAGGAGATACTCTACGAACAGCTTCAACCACAATATGCCGTTAAAAAAGACCTATAATCACAATATAAAACAGATACAAAAGTAAATTTCAATCTCATGTCACGAAATTAGGAACAACATACACCTAAATACCTACTTTGGAGCTCTCCTCTAAGTCTCCAGTTACAGCATACAACATACTAATACAGCACGAAGCAGATACAATAATACTAAAGTCACAGATACACACTCACACGCGCGCGCGCGCACACACACACACACACACACACACATATATATATATATATATATATATATAGAGAGAGAGAGAGAGAGAGGGGAACCTGGTGATGCTGGAGAGCTAGAGAGAGAAGCAGGAAAGGAAGAGAGGAAGGGAGAGATACAGCGGGAGCTGAGTGATGCTTATTTTTGTCTGAGATATTTTGTTAATTTTAGTTACTGGATTAGCGGGCCGTTATTTTCACTAGTAAATTGGCCCATTAACTCTATTGGGCCAATTCAGGATTAGTGGGCTGTCCATTTAATTGTTTTTCTATATATCCATAAAATGTTAGGATTTATATTTTAATGGACCAAGTGATATTAAAAGATAAGGTGTTCACGAGCAATGAAATTCAAAAATTAAAATATAACTCCTTTTGAAATTAAAAAAAAATCACAAAAATAGAAATTGATGCTACAAGTGGCATGGGACTTGGGAGACATCATATTAACAAATATTGAATTATCAAAAGAGAAAAAGATATAACTTATATGATGTGGATATGAATTCATGAAATGGGTCAAACTAAAATCATTGAATTATGAAAAATGTATATTGATTATAATTTGTAGGTAGTGTGGTAGTGGATCTTATATAAATTTTTGTGTTCGAAAATATTGTTTTGACTTGATTATTCTTATTTGAAATTTGGATAAATGTAATAACTTTCAACTCATTAAACTTCATATCAATATATCAAACAATCAAACAGTTATATATAAGGCTATACACACCTCGAAAATATTAAACACACTCCAAAATATATGATTTTATATCTTCATTTAAAAAAAAAAAATGGATGTGTAGTATTTTTTGGGAGGTATATTGTCTCACCCGTCACAAAAACTGTAATGAGAGAAAAATAAAAGTTGAGAAAAAAAAAATAATAGGTTAATACTTAAAACTGCATCATCTCATATTCTAAATACAGCATTCAGACCACGTACAAAACTACGTAATCATGTTTATTCAACCATATGATTCTTAGTAATCTGAATCTCTTATAATCTTTGATCAATATCACGAGGATTCATCATCGTCTCCAATGATAACAACGTCACAAAATCGATTAATCCCACAATGGCTAGTAACGTTCCGATTGTATAAAAGCTTCTATAGTATGGTAGTAGTATATACAAAGTCCCTGTGGGGTGGTTTCAAGAACATATAAAAAAAGTGTATGTAATGTGAAGAGAAGCCAAGAATGAGGGCTGGTTAGTTGTTCAACCCCCAATCATAATTCTGATAAATCACTTTCAACTGAGTATTTGCGAGTGAATCGAGCAAGGCTTGAGAGTTGGTAGGCTCCAAGTAGTTTGCAGCATGCTTCAGCACCTCCACCTCATTTTTTCCGAAATCTACGCTGTACCTAGAAATCAAGAAAGTGGAACACTTGGGAGTCGTTAAGACTATGTTCATACGTAGAAACAAGGAGCACAAAGAGGTTTGGATCGTCCCAGTTCACACTTTGATATGCATATTAGAGTAGTGATCTTGTTTATCTCATCATCAGTGGTTGTATAACAAAAAGAAAAGGAAATGAATTGTGTGTGTTTGTGTGTGTACTTACCATTTCAGTATTTTAGTGGCATATGCAACATTGGCAGTCAAATCAATGTAAAGACCTCCGTTTCTGAGGAAATTACAAGCAGCGTCTATCATCTCTTTGTCGATGTTCTTAGGTGAGTAGCATCGAAGAGCAGGCCCAGATCGGGTGCCACAAACCAGTGTGAAATGAACTAGAGGCTCTGGATAAGGTAGAGCTACCTGTAAACAGTGAGAGAGAGAATCAATATCTAAACATATATTGATGATCTTCAAATAGAACTTGATCTAATTTCTTAGACCAAAATCAAGAAATCGATAGCATTCACTACTCTGAATATGTGGAATGGAAACCATGTTAAGTTGAATCTTGAATGTCATAAGGACAACCTACCACCTCTTTCTACAATAGAAATAGTAGAAGTCAAAAGGTAGAGAGAATCATAAACCACCAAAATAAAAGGCTAAAAAGATAGAAGGTGCAATTTATTATAGCTCATTGGTCATAATATAAGGAAAATGGAAAGGAGCAGTTCCACCTGACAAGTAAACAAAATAAGTTATGGAAAACCGTGCTCTCTGACCTTCAATCGCTTATCTTTTGCTCCAAATGGCTTGACAAGATTGTATGGTGGCCTCTGGTTTCCCCTCAAGATGCCATTATAAATAGCTGAAAGAGAGTATGCTGATCCACCAATAACATACTTGAAGTCTCCAAAAAACTTTCTTCTCTCCAGTGTTCCGGAAGGATGGCCCAAAGCCAGTATTGCATGAATGGCCATCATATTGTAGAGATTGATGAAGAAGGATAGCTTCTCCTCTCTAGGCATTTCATCCAACTCCACACGCTGAAGCTCTTCGGTAATCCTCAAGTATCTGGAAATGCATTAGTGGTCAATTCCCAGAGTGAGAGAATAGCTAATGCAACCTAGACATGCACTCTCTATCTTTCTCTGCAGACATGGACTAGTTCTCCATCATAAATGTGTAATCTATCTTTAGATAAAACTATCCATGAACAGTAACCATGTTCTATATCACTGATATTGAAATCTCTCCACCATATCATATATTCTTCAATATAGATTCTATAAATGTTCATCATATTTGGTGAATTTAGCAGCTAGGTCCAAGGAAAGAATGATAGAATTGGTAAAAAAAATGGAGAGACTATCTTTCTTCATCTATCTACTATATATCTAGTAATATAAATCCATCTCTATCTAACGCCACACACACACAAACACACACTCGGTTAAACAAACTAAAAAGTTGGTTAATAATGGTTCCATTATTGTCACAATGATCTTTGAAATTATTTTAACGAACCTTGCAAACTCTTCACTCCCGTGGATGCTTCTGTAATCAGCGGACTTTCCATCTTCAGAACTGTAAGCTTCTAACATTGCAGAAACCAGAAACCTCAACCTTGATGAAATTTCTGTGATGGGTTTTGGTTTCACTTCACTAATGCCACTTGGAATGTTTTGGCATTTTGAGATGAAAGGATCATCATCCAAGAAACGATACAAGTGATTTCCATCATCAAATGTGTTCTCACTGGGTATTATAACAGAAAAGCTCTTGTGAGTTGTGAGGAAGAAAATAAGTAATTTCATATGACAGCCACAACATAAGCAATATATCATCAAAAGAAGGCAGAGGCATCGCATTGTGAGGAACAAAACAGTGGAAATATCTGATCCCCAACCCCCAACCCCCAAAAGAAAAAGAGAGAGAGAGAGAGAGAGAGAGAGAGAGTATAATAAACTCACTGAGCAACATGTTGGAAGAAGAGTTTGTTTGCAAGCTTTCGGCCAAATTCAACAACCTATTTTAAGCAATTTAAACAGTTAGAAGAAAAGTATTGAGTGATGTGAAGGCTTAACTAACACAAAATGGTAAACCAGAAGCCTTATTGGCTATTCATGCTAACTGGTCTTAACCAATATATATACTTTGTAAATGAACACATTTTTAAACTAGTTTTCAACTTAAAATCTACTTGACAGAATAATGTGAAATAGTGACATTATAATCTATATAATAGTTTAATTGAAAAGTAATATAAAGGAGGGTGGGGGGAAACTAGATACTCTATGGGAAAGTTATTCATAGCACAGAAAAATTGGAAACCAAATGTGATCTAATATACATAATGTATAACTCCTCAAATAAGAAGACCAATAACTAACTCAGAAATTCTAACAGCCTGAAATGGAATAAAAATGAGTATATATTATATAGTAAAGGTATAACTATAACACCAGAAATAGTTGTTATTGCACAAGCAAATAGATCAATATGACGTTAATAACTAAAAATGTAAGACAACAAAGGAGCCACAAATGCCTTACCTATCTGGAAAAAACAAAGTTAGAAATGCCAACTGTATATGGTGTGTGTGTGTTTCACCTGAATGTGAAAATGAGATGCAACTTACATCTTCCCTCTCCAAGTACTGATCTTCTGACAAGAAACTCACAGCTTCTGAACCAAGAAAACAATCAGTAAACCTGCGCATCTTGTAAAATCGATCTTTGATAGATATTGATTCTTTCATTTTCCGAACAATTAGAGCTAGCTCATCAATAGCTCCACTATTTGACAGGTCATCTTCACCAGAAAGAGGTGGTAATGGAGCTTCATATGATGGTGATTCAGTGATAACATACTCAATCTTCTCTCCAAGTTTACCAGAATCCTCTAAGCTTTTCAGCCCACTTAACCCGCCAATCAGGACTTCATTAAAAAAAACTCTTGGAACAGCAGAAGATCCAGCAATGTTTTCTAGCTCTAGCTTTCTAGACGGGAAGACATCAACATTGATCTCAACATAACTGAGCCTTTTGGCGTGCAAATACCTTCTGGCCTCTTTGCAGTCCTGGCATCCTAACCTTGTATACAAAATAATTCGTCCTTTCATGGGAATAGGTTGCGTTAAGTCTTCAATAGAGCCCTCCTGTTCAGATTTGTTTTCTCTGCCAGCATCATTTGAAATGCCAATAAGGCTAAGAGGGTTCCATCCGGATCTCTCTACAGATTTATGGGAAACTTTCTCACTTGCACTTTCTGGCAATGAATCTTTATGTCCCTCACTGTGATCTTCCTTTCTGCAATTTTTATCCCCGTCGGTTACATCTTGCCCTTCATCACTTTTTCCGGAAAGACGCCGCAAAACAGTAGACATTGCACCAACACTCTTTTGCCTGACATAGTGTGTTAGAGCCACTGCTTTGTCAGGCCAAGCAGACCCCTGTCTTTCTGAATCACTATTCAAGAAGCGTGGAGACAAACTCCTGTTTCTTTCCATTCCTGGAGCTTCAGTCCCATCAAAAACAGGTTCCTCTTCCTCCTCATATAGATCTTCACTTAGGTTCTTGCTAGTTACTCCTGAATCTGGATCATCAACTCCTCCTTCCTTCAAGCCATCTGATCTTTTTTCTCTCTTTGTCTCACCAACTTTTTCACTGATATCTGACGAATTAATTGTACTTGAAGATTCTACGCGCTCTCTTATCTGAGAATCAACTTTTTCTCCCTCCAGCTTGGCAGCAGGTGAAATGTCCATTTTCCTTTCCTCAGAAGTTTTGTTCTTTTTATGTTCATCTATGTGAGTTTCGGAAATATCTACCACAGTTAAGCCAGATGAAGATTCCAGAACTTCTTTCTCAGAAATATTTAGTTTTCCAAGGTCCTGTACGTGAATATCAGGTGCATCATCCTCCAGTATTAAAGCACCTGGAATATTCATATTTACTGATTGCTCCACATCCTCGGTTTCATTGACATTATTTGACATATCCTTCTGAGAACCTGGAGGGATCATCCTGCTTTTCTCGTCTACACTTTCTTTCTCCATGGTGCAAGAAATCCTGTTAGCACATTATTGTGCGGTAGATTTCAGTATCACGATTGTGATAGAGTGAACTAAAAATGCATAACTGAAGTTTCCTAAAATTTTGAGCTCAGACAGGAAGATGGATAATTACAAGAGCTCATGCATCTAGAACTTTTGCAGTTATAATCTGGAACTGAAAGAAACAGTTTTGACATGCAGCAAGTCTCATTATATCCATCACAAGGTCATCAGACTAATGTAGTCATAAATAGTTTTATACTTATTCATTCCCAAGGAATCACACATCCAGAGTGTAAATTCATCATATAAGATACTACAAGATTCTTCAAGGGTTTGACAAAATCTTGATCAGGTCATTATACATTCAATAAGTATTGACCCTCAAACCCCAGATCTGGATTTGGCATTGTAAATGTTGCAAGGAACCATTCAAATACGGGGTTGAATTGAGGCAGATGAGCCCCAAAAAGGCAAAAGAAGAGACATGGACAAAGAAAGAACTCAACAATAACAAAACGATATGGTCATTCAGCAAATTTTCCACAAGATGGAGCATTAAAAACAGTCTATGGTAATAAAACACTTGTTCTCACCACTTCTGAACAGGACAAATAACATCCACCCACCCCCAACCCCTCGCATTACAGTATGGTGGCCTACCCCTTTAATTCATCCTACAAACATGCCCCTCATTTGTGAAGAAAATTAAAACAGACATACTATCTTCTGTTTCCTCATCCCACAAACCTGAAGCTATAACAGTCTATGGTATTAAAAGCTTTACCTCGATTCCTAACACTATTAACATTCACAAAGAAATACAAAAGATAAACAGTCAGCAATCAACTCAAAAAGGAAGCATATATTATCAACCGTAATATCTTTGCCATCAAAAATCAAAGGGAAAATAGTCAAAGAAAAACACTTACCGCACCACACTATAATCAATACATAAATCAAAGAACTAGTCCATCAAACAAGAGGATAAATAAATTAAAAAACAACAGTATTAACAAAAACTCACCAAATCTAGCGTAAGACACCACCTGCAAATAAAAATATCATTAACAAAAATCAAACTAAAAGTAGATTTGCGCCGGAAAATTAAGAGAAACGGGTGACTTACAGATCTCCGGGCGGCGGTGATTCAAGAAGAAATGAAGTGAATAATCACTTGTTCTGGACGTTACAAAGCTAAAAGATGGAAATTAACGGGTAAAAGGGGGAAGAATTGAATGAATAAATGTGAGTTTGAAGAAAAGAGATGAAGACTTTGAATTTGAAACCGTCGTGTTGTGACTCTCTTTGACGAAAATGGAAAATCAGACCACTCACGAGAGAAGCGGGAAGTCCATCTTTTGGTGCAACTTTCTTTTGCAAATCAGTCCCTACAATTTACTATTTTATTGTCAAATATCAAACCTAATTTGTCAACTTTTAAATAAAAAAATTAAGGCCCCTACAGTAAAATACTGGTACATTGCATTGTATACATTTTTTTAAGAGGGACTCTTATGTGTCGTGCCCCTACCCGATCCGTTCCACCACTCCACTTATATATTATTTTTCTTTTTTTTTTCTTAATTTTTTTTCTCTTAAAACCCTAATTTTTTCTTTCCTCTCCACAACCTGCAACTCCCCCTTCTCACACAAAATCGATTGCGGCAACGTTAGACCTTGTCCTCCAGTGCTTCTTGATGATGAGAAGAGATTTGTTTCATCGAAGAAAATCGATGCGTTATTTGATCATGTCTGGTGGAGTGGGGTGATAATTATGAAGGAGGTTGAGGATGGTAGATATGTCGTCCTGATTCAATCAATGGAATTTAAGGCCTCGTATGGAGTGGAAATATGGGTAGTGATTGTGGTAGTATTTTTAAGAGGATGAAGATGACGAAGGTCAGAGCTTCAATGACTCTGTTGTGGATGAAGATGAAGATCAAAGTGGTTCAAGATTACCTTTTGTGAAAGATGGAAACATGAGTAGTGTTTGGGAAACTCTTGAATCCATGGAAGTCTTCCAAAAGCCAGTCGTCTATGTTGACAAAAGCCACATTTCCAGTCTTTGAAACATTTGGAGAAATTTTACGCAAAGACTTGGCTATAGGTTACATGGTAGTTTTCTTCGGTTTAGTAAAAGAGCTTGCAGGTTGCAGTTGAGTGATCCTAAAAACACCATAGATGAGATAATGATATAGAGAAGACTACTCGACATAGTCGTCTTGCCAATCCCTGGTGGGTCCAAACGAGCTCCACCGAAGACTCATGGTTGCATCCGGTCTTGCTTATACAAGCCAAAATAGTCTCAATTTGGATTCATTCAATTTAGGCAATAAATTCATACCAAATTTCTCCAACTTACTGCTACCATTCACAGAGAAAATTAAGAATTGGAACATACTATGTTGTTCTTGGTTAACACTTTCTCAATGATGTTAAGATTTCGATGCATTCTCAATGTATTCTATTTTTTTTTTTTTTTTGAGTTGTCATGTTCATCAAGTAAACTAAATATGTGATACCTTAAAGGTAATAATGTAATACCTTAAATGTATGTATAAAATACTTAAAACCTATCTATATAATACCTTAAAAATAAATATATAATACTTTAAATGTTCGCGTATGTAATACCTTATAATATTAAAATCAATACCTTAAAGGTAAATATATAATACATTACAGGTGCATATGTAATACTTTAAAGGTAATTATATAATATCTTTAAATGTGCATATGTAATACCTTATACAATAAACATTAATACATTTGTATAAACATTAATACCTTAAAGGTAAATACGTAATACCTTAAATGTGCATATGTAATACATTATACTATAAGGATCATACTTTAAAGGTAAATATGTAATATCCTATACAATAAGTAGTAATACCTTAAAGGTAAATATGTAATACTTTAAATGTGTGCATATGTAATATCTTATACTATAAGCATCAATACTTTAAAGGTAAATATATATGTAATACCTTATAGCATTAATACCTTAAAGGTGCATTTGTAATACCATATACTACAAGCATTAATACCTTAAAGGTAAATATTTAATACCTTAAAGGTGTGCATATGTAATACCTTAAATTTGTGCATATGTAATATCTTATACTATAAGTATTAATACCTTAAAGGTAAATATGTAGTACTTGAATTGAAACAATGCAACTTTTGGTGTTAAATCTACCCAATCATCCCCTGTTCAAGGGAAAGTTTTATGCTACAAGGATATCTAAAATTAAATGGACAAAGAAAAGAAGAATGAAATAATATTCATAAAGAATTGCCTTTAGAAATGTGGTTTCTCATACACTATTCATTTACAAATGCAAATTAAAACTCAACTTCAATCATTTTTTTTTGGTTAACAATGATCCTTGATAAAGTGAGTCACTAGCAACTCAAAAAATATCTAAAAATTACATTACAACTACTTCTGTTGTCATCTTGTATTCCCAAAATTACTCAATCCCACCTAAGAAACTCCATTTCCCTTTTTCTCTTCTCTTTCCTTTCTCTCTCTCTGTAATCCTCCTAAAGAAACTCTATTTCCCCTTCTTTCTTATCTTTCCTTTCTCTCTCTGTAATCCTCCTACTTCTTTTGTTCCTTTTGAATATTTTGTCAAACAGTCAGAAATCAGAGATTCAACAATGACAGATGAAACCCACCAAAAACCGTGCCGCCACCACCGTCCACAGTGGAGCTAACAGAACCACCACCGTCGGAGCCTGTCTCCGCGTCGCTAGCTTCATTAGCATTAGATGTGCAGAAAGAGTCACCGCCACCGCCTCCAATTGAAGAGAAACTGAAAGAAACCCGTCACCGTCGTAGAAAAAGACACCCCTCTAAAGCCTCCGCCACCGGAACCCCGGCAACGCAGGCGGAGCGATTTTCTAAACTATGCTACCCCGAAGTGGTGAGAAAGGCCGACGAAGACGCGATGGTGAAAAGGGAGTCACATTCAGATTTGCAACAAATTCAAAATAATTAAACAAAAAAATTATATATATATATTATATGGTGTGGGGTCGGGTCGGGTTGGGGGTACGAATCCGTACCCGGAGGCATATAAGTTTTTGTCTTTTTTTAATTTTCTTTAATGAGTTGTGAAGAGTGGAATGAAGAAAATAAAGTCTAGAACACTTGCTTAATCCAAATTTGAACCTTAAAATGAGCATCTTAGTTCTTAAAACCTTAATTTAGATTTGAGGTGTAAATGATATAATACAACTCATGACCTAATTGAGATTGTCTTGGGAGAGAAATAGAATTTTGCTATAACATAGTTGAATCAAGCTTGAGTTGCTTTTGGTCTTGAGCATATTAACACTCTACCCGACAAGTTTGCAAGCATATCCAAACACATGTTAAATTTATTATGTTGTCCTTAATAATAAATTTATTTTCATTAGAATTTCCACCTTTTTACCAATTTTTTCAGAATTTTAAATTATTTTATAAATAATATTTAGATATCGAGTCACGTCAAATGAAACTCGATATTATTGAGTTATCTATTGAATTGATTTCGAGTTTCGAGTTTGAACTTGATATTGCTTTGATCTAACTTGACTCATTTTCAACCCTAAACTATAGGTATAATATTTCTAGTATATAGCATTTATGTGTATCATTGAAGATCATATATACTAGAAGATCAATAACGGTTATACTATATATGACATTTATAATAATAATAAAATTTTATATATATAAAAGATACTCGTATTCTACAAAATTTAGATTTTTTTTTCATTAACAAGCCATGTAATTTGTTCCAAATCATTGTTCTGGCTGTAAACTAACTAGTATTTAAACGAACTAGTATTTTCCCCCGGTACATTGCACAGATTGATATTTTTTAGTCATATATATAATATCTATAAAAATAGATAATTAATGCGAGTTACCTTTAGTTATATGTTTTAAAAAATTCTTAATATCAATTCATAATTAATTTTGTAACCAAGGAGTTTACCTTTACTATCATTTTTTTAAAACATTTTTATTATTGAAATTTTTTATTTTTTATTTTTCATATGACTTTTTAGTTATGTACTTATATTTGTCAATACTTTAATTATTTAAGCAAAAATTAAGTAATATACGCAACATATAGATTAGAATTATGAAAATTTTAATGACATCTATAGTAAAACACTTCAATGATCTTATAATTTTGATATTTGAACTTTAAAATATAATTATACGAAATGATCCTAGCTAACAGGAATTACACAAAATTAATGCCATCTATAGTTCTATACAAATTATCCTTTTCTTCTTAACTGAAAAAAAGGCCTAGTTATCAAGAGGATTAATTTTTCTAAATTCCCATGCCCATTTATTTAAATTGGCCCAATTATTCACCATTACATTTATAGATATGGCTAATTGAAATTCCAAAATCCTACTACTCGTTCCACACCTTACGCCGCCAACTCCGACCTCAGTTCCGCCATCCAATCATCTATAAAAACGCCTCTTCCAAATAGAATGGGCCTACATCAAAGGGCCCATTGAGTTAGAGGCCCAGTACCAGGGTGAATGGATAAATGGTGACTTTTCTGAATATTAGAGCCCAACTCAACATGGATCCTCTCTCTCCAAGGCATATGCAACTGCTACCGACGACAACGACGTCGGGGAACACCTCCTCCGAAGCTTCTCCAAACTTTCTACACTTATACGCACAACTCAAAAATGAGATATTCATTTCTCATTAATTCTCTGTCAAATACTAATGCATGGCCAGTTACAGAATATTATATTTTATTGACCAGAGAATTTTATCAGTTTAAGGTAAAATCTAATCACCACCATACAAAATGGCTTAGGAGTTGGTACTCAATACCTCAATCATCTTTAACTCAGAAGAACAAGTAGATAATATGATATGTAAACCAAACAAAATAGCTGTTGACAGATGCACACGTGATGCTAATATATTATCACAACATTATCAGACACAATTGACAACAATAATACATGCATGAGTATAGCTGTGGAAACACTTACCAGAGATGGTAAATGAAACTGAAAGGCATCGATTCTCTTGCCTGTCAACCAATAATCCAGAAATGGACCTAAAAATAATAACGTTGCAGCCTGAGCTGGTGCAGTGTGTCCCAGTATATTGAAGGAAGTAAGAGAACACTTTTTCTGATGATAGTAAACATACTGCAAATGCAACCTCCAATTATTTAATTGTCTCCAAATTTTTACAGACAAAAAAGAGCACAAATTTTTTTTCAAGCAACACAGTCCATTCCAGAAAAAGAGATTGGAAGCAAAGTTACAGCACTCAAACTCTCCATTCCACACAGAAGTCATTACTGTTTTTGAGGCTGCAGAAATCGATATCTACAACAGCAGATACTGACAAACTATACATATCAAGTATTTATAGTTAACCACCTTCTTGCATGAATCCAAATACCCATTTATATATCTTAAAACATAGAAAAGTATCATATTAAAACTAAGAAAACATGAAGTACAACTTACATACTGCTGCAGTGATGTACTCCAGACTGCAATAAACGCAGCAACAAATTCCTTGGTATTAACACTCACATCAGTAACTGTGCAGACAGAAACAACCAAGGAGAACAATTAAGATGCTAAGCTTTGTGTCTCTCGAATATCGAATCTTATCAAACACAATTTCCAACAAGCAGGAGACGGGAATCATAATCAATTTTGCAATCTGCCAGTATCAAGGCATAATATGACCAATATCAATTCAGTGTTACAAGTTTTTAGTAGATGGATGAATTTCTACGAATTGCATTAAGTATTTAACTGGTAGAATCCCACTGAATTCCACATTAAGCTGACATTCATCTCAACAGTAGAGAAATTTGCAAATAACATAAATTTAGAAGCTCTGAAAAAGGTAGATGAGAAGGTTGTAGGTAACCCATCCACCTTAGAACAACCGTCATCAAGGTTGTGGTGGCAAAATGCAAACCAGTTAAGGTTGTACCGATTGTAATGGTCAAAACCTTGCATTATAATGTAAACCAAAATAAGTAACTGAAAAAAAGAAAAAAACACAGACCCCATTAAGGCCATCGTTACAGTTAGAGATGGATTTAATCAATAATTTATTCCAGTTACCTTAATTGCTAATGATAAAGATCATTACCATCTGCTTACAACCAGGTTTTTCTTGAAGAATATATGAAGATTTTCTTAAAATTTTAAATTGTAAAGACATTATCTATAACTTTTAAATTGGAGACAAAGCTTCAGAAGCAGCGGTTCAATGTTCAAAATCAGCATCTTGACACAGAACATTCTTCTTTTTCACACCAAAAGAGTGCTCGGTAGTCTGTAATTTGATACTTTTTTGGTGCATACCTTCACATTATTAAACATTAAAGTCCAACACAATTCTTTTCACAAAAATATTTACATTATATATGTCAAAAACCAAACAATATTTCAACTTTGACTGTGAACGTGAATGTCAGTGTCGAAATTATGCAAACTCAGCATAGATGCTGTCTAAAGCAGGAAATGAATTTACCAAAGCTGAATCCATAAGTAGACATCAATGCCTTGTTGACAATAATGATCCCAACCGATGTGACTACATTGACTATCCACAACATCCTTCTTATCAGCTTTTCTTGATGGTGGCATTTTGTAATTTTCGTATTCTTGTTATAACTGTCCAAGGGGTGAATATTTACCCTGATAGGACCATATATCTACCGCAGAGCCACCACATAAAATCCAAGATTTTTCGACTAAATTTCATGCACAAGCATCATTACAGCCAAAAGGTTTTAAGTCAACTAGTAATGTTCTATCATTGAATTAACAGAAAATGGAAATTTAAGCTCATTAAAGAATTCAGCAAAAACAAGAAAAGAAGTCTACAACTTTCTGCACAAGAATAAACAACATTCGCGACCACTAGATGCAAGCTATCTAGATTAAAATTGATATTGCCCAAAATCAGTCACACTTGAATACAGTACATAATCCCATGGTACTATCTGATCACATTTTGGAGAACTTGGGAACTGATTTTGAGTCCCAATTTCAATCTTCAGATAAGAGATATACTTAAAGGACAAATCAAATTACCAAATTCAACACCATCTAAATTTTCCAAACTAATAGCACAGAGCTGCATCAATCAGAAAATCACAAAAAATTTCAAAATTTAACTTCAACACAGATCCCAAGATTCACATTTAAAGCAGAAAAACAACATCGTATTCCGTAATCCAAAATCATTTAAACTCCACCACCATCAGATCTAATATCCCTAAATTTCCTAGATCACATTCAATTCCTAAACCCTAATCAATTACACAACAAATTGCAGATCTAACCACACAGTATCATCAAATTCAAGTGAAAATCGATGCAAAAAATTTAAGCTCACACCATATAGACAAAATTCAGCATCAAGAAACGTACCGCAAATGAAGATTAAAATGAAATGAAAGGGAGTTTTTGGGTGAATTTAAGTTTTCCTCCTCCAGGTCCTCACGACTCTTTGAGTAAATAATGGTTGTACCGTGTTTGCATGTAATGTATATATCTACGTGTGTGTGTATATATATATGTAAGTTGTTTTTTCTTGTTTCTCTCCACAAAACAATATATATATATATATACACACACACACAATAAAATATAATTACATTTTTTCACAATTTCTTTCTTTTCATCTCTATCCTCAATTAAACAAATCTCATGTCACATTTATACATCTCTTTAGTTTTGAAAATTAATGGTTGAATTAAGTGGTTAGATTAAATTATTTTAACAACAATACATAAGTTAATGTGAGGTTGATGTGAGCCACTTACAAAGAAGACACTGACATTTTTGCACCCAATGCGAAAAGGAAATTCTTAAATTGCTCAGAGCAATTAATTCTCCCCACATGTTTGGGGCTATAATGCCTCCAACATATCCCTAATATGAACCCTATTTACTAGAGAACTCCAATGAGTCAAAGAGACCATGCATTCATTCAACTGCATGAATCTTTCAGGAAAATTACCAAACATATTATTTAAAATGACAGTTGAATTCCAAATACCTGATATGCCAATGCCCTCCCTTTCCGGACAGTGGTATCCATAGTTAGATCAGGTTCCCATTTGGTTTTCCTCTGAACTTGCTTAGTGGCTTCCTCGTTTGCCAAATCAGCATCCCTTTTTTAGTGCCTCTTTATATTGGAACAAACAAACCTGATAGCTTGTTTTTTGGAATGACAAGTCCTGATATTTTTGCAAACATGGACGTCTCTGGGGCACTTGGTGATGCTGTCAATGGAGAAGCCACTACAGTAGTCTGAATATCCCTAAATTATTTAATTGTCTCCAAATTTTTACAGACAAAAAAGAGCACAAATTTTTTTCAAGCAACACAGTCCATTCCAGAAAAGGAGACTGGAAACAAGTTACAGCACTCAAACTCTCCATTCCACACAGAAGTCATTACAGTTTTTGAGGCTGCAGAAATTGATACCTACAACAGGAGATGCTGACAAACTATACAGATCGAGTATTTATAGTTAACCACCTTCTAGCATGAATCCAAATACCCATTTATATATCTTAAAACATAGAAAAGTATTGTATTAAAACTAATAAGTAAACATGATTTAATTTCAAGAAGAATAAATTGTTATGTACGGTTAATAGAGTT
This sequence comes from Scutellaria galericulata, assembly GCA_946896805.1. Lineage (NCBI taxonomy): Eukaryota > Viridiplantae > Streptophyta > Magnoliopsida > Lamiales > Lamiaceae > Scutellaria > Scutellaria galericulata. The sequence continues at coordinate 18,971,167 of OX335793.1, forward strand.
GATTAACGAAAATGAAAACAAAATACATGTCAAAGAGCTAAGCTCCATTGGCTTACAAAATGAAAATCTGAGAGATAACCTAAACTAATAGATCTATGGAAAGGGACCCAATGGAAACACAGCAAGCGGTCCAAACAGCCAACCACTATCCAGTTCTTCATCCAAATGAAATTCAAACGACTTGACAACAGTTGTTCCAGGAAGTGGATTCTCCATCTCGGACTCCGAGTCCGAGTCCGACTTCTTCTCCGACTCCGAGTCCGACTCCCTTTTCCTTTTCTTCTTCTCCAACTCCCTTTTCTTCTTCTCCTCCTCATATTTGTTATAATTGAAGTTGCAAACGTTGATAGTGAGACGAGGACGCACAACATCCTCATAATCCAATCGACATGATTTATCCAATTGACATTGGACAGTGCAGAACGGGTATCCACTATCATTCTTGTCCAGCAGTGTCATGACGCAACCCCCAACCGCTGATAATCCCGGAATCTCAAACAAATCTTCTTTATCACAAACACCCGATGGGGAGATGTACAAATCTTTCCCGACTAATAAAAAATACTGGGACATCATCACATAATAAGAATCAGGACTGCGAGGAGTTCTCTCCCATCTTTGGTGCTCAGATCGAAAATCCAGACTGAACATCGTATCTTCGGTCGACAGCAGCAACACATTTTCATTTTCCACAAACGTGTATGCTTTGATTGAGATATCTACGTTCCTCTTCCTCCAACTATTCGGAAATGCAGCGAGTTTTTCCCAACATCCAACCACAGGGTCATACAACTCAAAATCACATAACTTATCAGGGTTGACAATTTTTGACAATTTCACAATTGTTGATGAAAACACAAGTACTTTTTTCCTATCTGGGGTAGGGGTAGCTTCGGGATCAAACTTAAAAGCATGCATATCATTGATTTGAACCAGGAAGCTAGACGACAACCGCTTATAATAATCATTTGGTGTCAACTCATAAGTGTAAACAGATAATCCACCCATAGAGTCAGAGAAAGTACCAAATATATAAACAGTAGAATTTAACACACAAAAAGCATTCGCAAACAAAGAATACGACCAACCAATCCGAACCCTAGGACCTAAAAAATCGCTGCTAGTAGATTCATCTAAATCTATAATATATAACCGAAAACTATCACGCTCACCCTCGGGAGGATTCGGGGTACTACAGCTGCATACAACACATATTTTTCCATAAGAATATTCAACCTCCATGTCGTAAACTGAGATACAAGAAAAAGAACTCCCGCGATGATCTTAAAGGAAAAAAAAGATTTTGTGTTGAAATTCCAAAACCACACCTTACGCCGCCAACCCCGACCTCAGTTGGGGGAACCTGGTGATGCTGGAGAGCTAGAGAGAGAGAAGCAGGAAAGGAAGAGAGGAAGGGAGAGATAAGCGGGAGCTGAGTGATTCTTATTTTTGTCTGAGATGCGATTCTTGCCCTAATTTAGTTAGGAAAAATTTCCCCTAATTTTTGTGTTTTAATTGGTTGGAGCAGATGGGCTTTACAATATAAGGCGGATCAAGCCCATATTAAAAAAAAAAAGAGATAATATTAGCTGATTTGGGCTAAAATGCAAATTGTATTTATTTCTTTAATGTTTTTCAAAATAGAAAATAAATAAATAAACAAATAAAATTTCAGTCAAGAATATAATCTAAATGTAATATACATGATCATTTTCTTCAATTAGTTTAATTGGTAATTATCTTTTATTGGAACTGATTTCCAATTACGAATGTATACATCATCGAAAAAAGATTAAAATATCTATAGAGAAAAAATGAAAAATATAGAAAACATAAGAAATTTATTTAAATGTAAACGATGAATGAAAAATAAAAGTTGTAGTAGTGTTTTATGTTATTATTGTGTCTGTGTTTTTTTTGTTGTTGTTGTATTTCTCTTACGTTCAATAAAATTCTGCACTTCCCTTGATATTATTTTCTTAATCATCACAAATATCTAATTTTTATAACATAATATATATTCGTTGAGAGAATCGTGAATCTAATCTGAGTGAGGTAAAATTCGACCTAGATTAATGACAACAACATTCTTAATCCAACAAAGTTTAAACTACTGTATCAATCAATCAATATTTGAAAGAAAAGTGATCTGATACTATGATTATGTATTTCTCATGTTAATATGGATATATAGGTAGATGCATATTACAAAATTATCCCCATAGATTTTTATTTGGATAAATATTTTTATGAAGTTGATTAATCAAAAGATATGGTTTAGATAGAATCATAGAGATTACATTTTGTTTTGATTACATTTAATTAAATTCTCATATATTATATTATAGAAATTAATTATTGTTTGAATGCTAAATGTTGCATTCAGTTCTTGTGGGAGCGAGTTTGGAACAAGTCCGATGAAGATGTTTGGTTGAAGTTTGAAGACTTACATATTTGGAAACCTCGCCCCGAGAAAAAGTTGTCTCCTTATCTGAAACTATTGAAACTTTTAGGATATCTAGGGTTTCATTACGAGGCACGATTGGCTCACTTCATCGTTACAAATGTGGCGGGAGCATCACTCGCAATACACGACGCAAAGCAACGACTAGTGTATACCGCCAACTCCGATCAATGATTTCGGAATCTGTTGATTTAGTAGTCATCATATGACAATGCATGATGTGTGTGCTAGCTTTTCATTTTCAAATTCTAGTTATGTTCTTTCATGATTTTAGTTTTTACTACGGCGACTTGATGTTAAATAGCACATGATCAATTGTTTGTTCCTTGCAAATTTGTATGTTTAAAAATACAAAACTAAAATCAAGATCTCATGAAGCAACATTATTGAACATACCATTATAAGTTAAAGTCTTAATTAAATAAATGTATCATAAGATAGATAGATAATATAGCTCTATATAGGAAGGGTATATATAGAGAACAAAACTTCGTATTAGCTAGTAAGTAGTACATGTAGAGATCATTTCTAGAGTTGGTCTCTTGTGAGACAGTCTCACATGCGACCAAATTCAAGTATGTGTTTTTCAAGTATAAGTATGTATTTTTCAGCTATAAGTATGTGTTTTTTAAGTATGTTTTTACAGTAAAAATATGAGTTATTCAAGTATGTATTTTATAGCCATAAGTATGTCTTTTTCTGCTATAAGTATGGTCGTCGCATGTGTAACGGTCTCACATGAGTTTTTGTGCCATTTCTAAAGCTCCAATTATATATATGTTAGTGGTACTTATAACTTCCAATGCCCCCATGTCTGGTACTAACTACTTTTCAAAACTAAATTGATAATATATACACCTGATATATATATATATATATATATATATATATATATATATAGAAAAATAAACATATATATACTTATAGATGAAAAATATATATTTATATATTGTTGTCACACACGGTCAACTGTGTTCAAGAACACGATCGTGTGCAATGCGTAGGTGTGACGATTTCACCTAATTTTCTACGATAAAATCAAGTAACTGAATTATGTAATTTATGTGTAGTGTCTCCATTTTTGGTTATTCAAATTGACCGATTTTGACACTTGTTTACTAATTGGGTTTATGTTTATACTAAATTAAAATTGGGTTTATGTTTATACTAAATTATGATTTAAATACGTATTTACTTTTGGTGATGGTGACAAAATGATCAATATTAAATTAAAATTGAAGTCTCATTCAAATAATTGTTTTGGGACAAGGATATATGCATTATTACTTGATATTATTACTTGATATTATACATATAAATTATATAATTAGTATTAAGCTAGACAATGCATTTTCGAGACTTTTTTATTTATTAAAATTTTTCATAAGAAAAAATGCTTTATACATTGCGTTTAAAAAAGAAATTTTTTTATTTACATTACGTAATTTGTCCTTTCATTAACTAAGATTGGTAAAAACGTGTTTTTTGTATTCAAAAGGCTGGTGTAAAACATTGAATATGAGTTCTTCCTTTTTCTATGAGAGAAAAAAAAAGTCAATTCTAAAAGGTGAGTATTATTGTAGGACATTTCGAAAAGAGTAAGTCTCTTGTGAGACCGTCTCACGGAAATTTAATACATTGCGTGAGATGGGTCAACTCACAACCCACTTACCCACCACCCAAACCCTACAATTCACATGTTGTTTGTGGGTGATGGATCTCCGTCTCACGGAAACTATCCGTCACACCGTCTCACATGAGTTTTTGTGTTTCGAAAAATACCCAAAATTAGTAAGAGCAATATATCTAAAATAAAATAATATTCTTCTTTTGGCAGCTTGGATAATTTAGGAAGAATGAGTATGCTGGTTCCTAATTAGGGCAAGTTTACTCCATAAAATGGAAACACTCCAAAATAAAAAGTTCTAACAATAGTTAGGCTTTAAGAAGTGGGCACACCAATATTGGAAATAGTATAATATTGGAAATAGTATGACTCTTGTAAGATTGTCTTATGGATATTTTTTTATAAAACGAATTGATCCATCCAAGGCGCATGGGTGCGTGGGGGGTGCGTGGATCCGTTTTCTAAGCTGGTCGGGTCGGGTCGGGTTGAGGACACGGCGTGTCCCGAGGACATATGAGTTTTTGCCTTTGTAAAATGAGTTTTATTTGATAATAATGTAAAATTTTTGTGATTTTTCGAACAAGACTATCTATAGAGTCATAACCATTTTAACATCTAGTTTTACCCAATAAAGTGATTTCTTTAAATGTTGGGCTAGATTCATCTCTCTTGTGTGCAAATTCGTAGTTTGGTAATGGGCCTAAGACATTAGCCCAAATAATATCATCAAATACATGGTTAATAAAAGATTTTTAAGAATTATAGGCCCAACACATAATTGTCTAGGATCTTCTTCACATAGATTTTCAAGATCATGGAAGATCTATTCAAACTAAAAAATAACACATATATAGAAAGAATATCCGGTAAGATTTCATACTTGTAGACAAATCTTGTACACTTTATAATTGATGTACCGTGTACGCTTAATTAATAGTATAACCAATTCACTCTGCATATTATTTATAAGTTTTTACTTTTGTATCGTTTCAATTTTTTTCTTGCCAGTTTATCTATGGAGAGCAAAAATTATGGAAAAATATGTATTGTTTGCAACTGTCATGCCAAGAATCCTCCGAACGGTGAGCATGATAGTTACCGTTTATTCGTCGTCGATTTGGATGATGACTCTGTTAGTGAAAATAGTTTTTTACCTTCTATGGTTCGAATCGGTGGTGCATATTCTCTCTATGAACACTTTTTGTTTGTTAGATTCTGTTGTTTATATATTTGGTACCTTTTCTAAGCCTATAATTGTAAAATCTAATGCATTAAACACGTAATAATATTACAATGTTTGATTCAGTTTACAACTCTATATAAATTTATATTTTTCATGCATAGATAAATTAAATATCTTCAATCCCTAACCCCCATTCTATCTAAATCTGTCATAGCCCTGTTCAATATCTAGCCAATCTATCTAAACTCAATCAGATCATCATTGCCTTGTCTCAGTTCTTACAACTGGTTTTTTTCTTTAAGTTTTTTTACAGTTACAACCTCAATTTATGACATGGAGGTTGAATACTCAAATTATGGAAAAATATGTCTTGTATGCAGCTGTAGTACCCCGAATCCTCTCAAGGGTGAGCATGATAGTTTTTGGTTATATATTATAGATTTAGATGAATCTATTATCAGCGATTTTTTAGGTCTTAGGGTTCAGATTGGTTGGTCGTATTCTTTGTATGCGAATGCTTTTTGTATGTTAAATTGCACTATTTATATATTTGGTACTTTCTCTAACTCTATGGGTGGATTATCTTTTTACACTTATGAGTTGAAATCGAATGATTCTTATACGCGATTGTCACCTAGCTTACTGGTTCAAATCAATGATATGCATACTTTTAAGTTTGATCCCGAAGCTACCCCTACCCCAAATAGGAAAAAAATAGTTGTGTTTTCATCAACAATTGTGAAATTGTCAAAAATTGTCTACCCTGATAAATTATGTGATTTTGAGCTGTATGACCCTGTGGTTGGATGTTGGGAAAAACTCGCTGCATTTCCGAATAGTTGGAGGAAAAGGGATGTAGATATCTCAATCTAAGCATACACGTTTGTGGAAAATGAAAATGTGTTGCTACTGTTGAGTGAAGATACAATGTTCAGTCGATTTTCGATCTGAGCACCAAAGATAGGAGAGAACTCCTCGTAGTCCTGATTCTTCTTATGTGATGATGTCCCAGTATTTTTATTAATTGGGAATGATTTGTACATCTTCCCATCGGGTGTTCGTGATAAAAAAGATTGGTTTGAGATTTTGAGATTATCAGAAGTTGGGTGTTGCGCCATGGCACTGCTGGACAAGAATGAAAGTGGATGCCAATTCTGCATTGTCCAATGTCAATTGGATAAATTATATGAGAATGTTGTGCGTCCTCGCCTCACTATCAACGTTTACAACTTCGATTATAACAAATATAAGGAGGAGAATGAGAAAAAGGACTCAGAGAGGAAAAAAAAAGAGGAGGAGAAGGAGAAAGAGAAAAATAAGATAAGGAAATGGCACGGGGAATGGAACTTGTCCCTGAACTGGGACGAGGAGATGGATGAAAAGAAAATGAAATGGTTGTCTTAGTTCAGGGACAAAGAGATGGAGACCCTAAACTAGGATGAGGAAAGCGAATTGGAAGTGGGACAAGGAGATGTAGAAGGAGAAGAAAAGGAAATGAGATTGGTACCGAGACTCGTCCTTGAACTGGGGGAAGGAGAAGATAGAGAATTGGAATGGGGATGAGGATGAGGACGAGGACGAGGACAAAGACGAGAATGTGGCACCAGGAACAAGCATTGTCAAGTTGTTTGAATTTAATTTGGATGAAGAACTAGATGATGGTTGGGTGTTTAGTCCTTGTATGCTCTTTTCTATTCCCTCCCATTTGTAGTAATAGATTTCGATTTTGTAAGCTAATGGCTTCAATTACTTGTCATGGAACATGCATCATAATATTTGTTACTAGATTTGGGATGCATGTATAACAGAAGACACTAACGAATGCAATTAAGTTCCATTTTTTTTTTCACATATGCAAATGTAAAGTAATTATTTCAGATTTTTTTTTTGTTTTCAAATCAATCTTTGTACGAAGAAGAAATTTCAACAATAAAAACTAGGATTTGATGTAGAGTAACTGATGAGAGAGATGTTTTTTTTCCTTTCTCTCACGTGAGAAAAAAGAGAGAGAGTGTAAATTGTTTTCCACTATTTAATTTTATGAAAAATAAAAAAGAAAGAAAGAAAATGAAAAATGGAATTCAAAGTCTCTGTTTTGGTTATCCATTTTTATTCTTGAATTGAAAACTAATTTTAATTTAATGCCTAAAATTGGGAGATTAAGTCAATTTGCCCCCAAATTAAGAAATTTCAAAATTTAAGTGTAGGATTGAAAACGTGTTCTGAAAATTTCCTAAAAATTTAAGGTCTCAAATTAAAAAAATAAGATTAAATTGGACCATGACTTTAAAAAATTTCAAATTATGAGCCTAAAATTGAGAATTAACAATAAATTAAGTCCTATTTTGAAATTTATTTTAAAAATCAAATTTAGAGAAATCGAATTTTAGAGTAAAAAAATTGAAAGTTTGTAATATATTTTATATACTTAAGAGTATAAAAAATTGATCTAATTTAAAAAGAAAAAGAAATTACAGATTATCAATTAATTGTCAGGCTGGTCCTAATGGGTTTAAACGTTCGAGTTAAACAAATTTAATTTATATAAGCTAGAAAAATTTAGTCCTACCTCATTTTTTTGTTTCCGGTATAAATGGGTTGAGTCGTCGAACACGGTCCATCTAACATCTCTACTTATAATATGTTATTTTAGAATGAATTAAGACTTTAAATTAACATCCTAAATTATTTTTTAATGAAGCACAAAAAATTAAAAAATCAATTTGTTATACCATGAAAACTAGTTATGAAAGGTCTCTTCTCCTAATGTATTAAACATGTAATAATATTACAATGTTTGATTCAGTTTATAACTTTATATAAATTTATATTTTTCACGTATAGATAAATTTAATATCTTCAATCCCTAACCCCCATTATATCTAAATCTGTCATAGCCCTGTTCAATCTCTAACCAATCTATTTAAATTCAGTCAGATCATCATCGTCTTGTCTCAGTTCTTACAACTGGTTTTTTTCTTTAAGTTTTTTTACAGTTACAATCTCAGTTTATGACATGGAGGTTGAATACTCAAATTATGGAAAAATATGTCTTGTATACAGCTGTCGCATCAAGAATCATTCAAATGGTATCGATTATATATTGTAGATTTAGATGAATCTATCAATAGCAATTCTTTATGTCCTAGGGTTTGGATTGGTGATGCATATTCTGTGTATGTAAACGTGTTGCTGCTTTTGAGTGACGGTACAAAATTCACTCTGGATTTTCGATCATTGTGATGATGATCCTAATTATTTTGTCAGGATGAACCGTTATTTTATATTGGTCGGGAAAGACTTATATGTGTCCCCATCGGGTGTTTGAAATTCCGATGGGGATACTAATGTTGCACCGTTCAATCTCAATTGGATAAAGTATATGAGGATGTCGTGTGTCCTCGCCTCACTAACTTCGATTATAACAAGTACAAGGAGGAGAAGGAGAAGAAGAGCAAGGAGGAGATGGAAAATCCACTATTTAATTCAAAACTCATCAAGTCATTTGAATTTTATTTCGACGATGGTTGGCGGTTTGGACCTTAAAAATATTTGAATGTTTAAGTTCTAAATTTAAAAATATATAGTTATACACATTTTTTTTTGACTTTCAAGTATTTTTTAAAAAAACATCGCTAAGCATACACTTGTTATTTGTACGTTAGGTTGAATGTTTGATACTTATATAGACTATAAATAGTATATTATTATTATTTCATATTGTTGGGATATTTTTGACTAGGTTTTGATGAGACAATGTAACTTTAGATAGAAAGTTAGAGTACCCATTTTCCACGTTTTATAAGTGGAACCTTGGCTTATACGTTTATCTTTTTATGTCTTGGCTTGTACTGTTATATTTTGGAAAGAGAGAGAAAACTGTGTGGAACAGGTTTCTGGACCTAAGGATCATTTGAAGATTGATTCTAAGTTGAAGAATCAGAAAGCCGAAGATAGTAGAATGATCAGTAAGCAGATGAAACATGAAGTTGTTTGGAAGACTGGTAGCTGATTGCAGGATTCTAGAACACGAAGCTATTTAGAATCAGGAAGCTATCGACTGAAACAGAAAGCTGATGCAGATCAGAAAGCTGGCACTAAGCAAGTACTGTAAGATGTTTAGTTAATTGTAAGTTTAACTTGCTTATTTAATACAAATACGAGGAGTGTATTGAATGTTGTACTAGGAATGGTTCCTGTTAAGTATACGTTAGATAGTAATCAGTGTCAAGCCAATGAGGTGATGCCACCTGCACCCGCGGCTCTACAAAAAGTACTGCAGACAAGGAGTGGCGCCTTTAATGCAAACCAGAAAAGGACGAGCCCTTCAACCCAGTTTTTTCAGGTACATTAATTGCAAATATTTGCAAAGATCATTTTGAAATGAAACAATGACAATGCCTCTCTTCAACGGGCATTTTGAAATGAAACAATGACAATGCCTCTCTTCAACGGGCATTTTCCCACTAATATAATATACTTGAAGGTATCTATGTAATACCTTCAAGGTATCCAGAGAAGGAAGATATCACATGTATACCTTCAAGGTATCCATGGAATACCTTCAAAGTATCCAGATCAAGATGTGCGCGCAACATAGGCACATGGGCGCGTGGGCGCGCGTCCGAGGCACGTGGGGCACACGTGAAACCATTTTCTAAGCCGGCCAGATCGGGTCGGGTTGGGGACACGGATCTAAGATCCGTGTCCCGGGGATATATGAGTTTTTACCTTTGTAAAATGAGTTTTATTTGATAATAATGTAAACTTTTTGTGATTTTTCGAACAAGACTATCTATAGAGCCATAACCATTTTAACATCTAGTTTTACCCAATAAAGTGATTTTTTTAAATGTTGGGCTAGATTCATCTCTTCTGTGTGCAAATTCGTAGTTTGGTAATGGGCCCAAGACATTAGCCCAAATAATATCATCAAATTCATGATTAATAAAAGATTTTTAAGAATTATAGGCCCAACACATAATTGTCTGGAATCTTCTTCACATAGATTTTCAAGATCATGGAAGATCTATTCAAACTAGGAAATAACACATATATAGAAAGAATATCCGGTAAGATTTCATACTTGTTAACAAATCTTGTACACTATATAATTGATGTACCGTGTACGCTTAATTAATAGTATAACCAATTCACTCTGCATATTATTTATAAGTTTTTACTTTTGTATCGTTTCAATTTTTTTCTTGCCAGTTTATCTATGGAGAGCAAAATTTATGGAAAAATATGTATTGTTTGCAGCTGCAATGCCAAGAATCTTCTGAACGGTGAGCATGATAGTTACCGTTTATTCGTCTTCGATTTGGATGATGACTCTGTTAGTGAAAATAGTTTTTTACCTCCTATGGTTTGAATCGGTGGTGCATATTCTCTTTATGCAAACACTTTTTGTTTGTTAGATTCTGTTGTTTATATATTTAGTACATTTTCTAAGCCTATGGGTGTAAAATCTATTTACACTTATAAGTTGAAACCGAATGATTGTTATAGATGATTTCGCCCGGTTTGCTGGTACAAATCGAAGATATGAATGCTTTTAAGTATGATCCGAAAGCTACATCTACCCCTGAGAGGAAAATAATTCTTATGTTTTCATCGAAGATTATGTAGTTGTCAACCTTTAGAGAATCTGATCAGTTGTATGATTTTGAGCTGCATAATCCAGTGGTCGGATGTTGGGAAAAACTTGCTAAATTTCCGGATGGTTAGAGGGATGTAAATATTTTGATTACCGGGTTCACTTTTATGAATAATGATAATGTGTTGCTGCTCGTGAGTGATGAGGTAATGTTCAGGCTCGACTTTCGGTCGTCGGAACAAAGATGGGAGAGAATTCATTGTGGTTGTGATCGTTTTGATCGGATGAACATATATTTTATATTAGTTGAAAATGATTTATATATTTCATCATCGGGCATCAGTGATAAAGAAGATTGGTTTGAGATCCCGGGATTATCATTTGGAGGTTGTTTGCTCACACTTCTTGATATGGATGGTAGTCGATACAAGTTCTGCACTCTTGAGTCTCGATTGGATAAACTACACGATGATGTGGTGCGTTCGCACCTTAGTATTAATGTTTGCAACTTTGATTATGATAGGTATAAGAAGAAGAAGGAGAAAATGAATTCGGAGAGGAAGAAATGGGAGGAGGAGAAAGAGAAGGAGAAGAAGAAAAAAAAGATAAGGAAATGGAACTTGTCCCTGACCTAGGAAGAGGAGATGGAGATGGAGATAGAGGAAAAGAAAAGGAAATGGTCGTCCCGGTTCAAGGACGAGGTGATGGAGGAAAAAAAAAATGGTTGTCTCAGTTTAGGGACGAGGAGATGGAGACCCTGCACTGGGACGAGGATGAGAAGAAAGAGAATTGGAAATATGACGAAGAGATGGAGAAGGAGAAGAAAAGGAAATGGGATTGGTACCGAGACTCATCCCTGAACTGGGACGAGAATATGGAGAAGAAGAAGATAGAGAATTGGAACGGGGATGGGGACGGGGACGAGTACGAGAATGTGGCACCACGAACAAGCATTGTCAAGTCATTTGAATTTTATTTGGATGAAGAACCTGGTTGGGCGTTTGGTCCTTGTATGCTCTTTCTCATTCCCTCCTATTTGTAGTAATAGATTTTGATTTTGTAAGCTAATGGCTTCAATTACTTATCATGGAACATGCATCATTATATTTGTTACTAGATTTGAGATGCATGTACAACAGGACACTAACGAATGCAATTAAGTTCCAATTTTTTTTCACATTTGCAAATGTAAAGTAATTATTTCAGCCTTTTTTTTCGTTTTCAAATCAATTTTTGTACGAAAAAGAAATTTCAACAATAAAAACTAGGATTTGATGTAGAGTAACTGATGAGAGAGATTTATTTTTTATTTCTCTCATGTGAGGAAAAAGAGAAAGTGTAAATTGTTTTCCATTATTTAATTTTATGAAGGCAAAAACGTATGTCCCCGAGACACGGATCTTAGATCCATGTCCCCAACCCGACCCGGTCCACCCTTTTTATTATATATATATATTTTTTTTTCTTTTTCTTCAACTCCCCCCACCCCCATCTCTTTTCTGCACAATGTCCCCATCCCCGTCCTCGTTCCAATTCTCTATCTTCTCCTTCTCCATCTTCTCGCCCCAGTTCAGGGACGAGTCTCGGTACCAATCTCATTTCTTTTTCTTCTCCTTTTCCATCTCCTCGTTCCACTTCCAATTCTCTTTCTTCTCATTCTCCTCGTCCCAGTTCAGGGTCTCCATCTCTTCGTCCCTGAACTGAGACAACCATTTTCTTTTCTTTTCCTCCATCACCTCGTCCTTGAACCGAGATGACCATTTCCTTTTCTTTTTCTCCATCTCCATCTCCATCTTCATCTTCTCGTCCCAGGTCAGGGACAAGTTCCATTCCCCGTTCAATTTCCTTATCTTCTTATTCTTCTTCTTCTTCTTCTCTTCCTCCTATTTCTTCCTCTCCGAATCCTTTTTCTCTTTCTCCTTCTTATACTTATCATAATCAAAATTACAAACATTAATACTAAGGCGCAGACGCACCACATCATCATGTAGTTTATCCAATCGAGACTCAAGAGTGCAGAACTGGTATCGACTACCATCCATATCAAGAAGTGTGAGCAAACAACCTCCAAATGATAATCCCGGGATCTCAAACCAATCTTCTTTATCACTGATGCCCGATGATGAAATATATAAATCATTTCCAACTAATATAAAATGTATGTTCATCTGATCAAAACGATCACAACCACAACGAATTCTCTCCCATCAAAGTCAAGCCTGAACATTGCCTCATCGCTCACGAGCAGCAACACGTTATCATTATCCACAAAAATGAACCCAGTAATCAAAATATTTACATCCCTCCAACCATCCGGAAATTTAGCAAGTTTTTCCCAACATTCGACCACCAGATCATACAGCTCAAAATCATACAACTGATCAGGATCCCTAAAGGTTGACAACTTCATAATCTTCGATGAAAACACAAGAATTCTTTCCTATCAGGGGTAGATGTAGCTTTCGAATCATACTTAAAAGCATGCATATCTTCGATTTGTACCAGCAAACCGGGCGACAATCGCCTATTACAATCATTCGGTTTCAACTTATACGTGTAAACAGATTTTATACTCATAGGCTTAGAAAAGGTACCAAATATATAAACAACAAAATCTAACAAACAAAAAGTGTTTGCATAGAGAGAATATGCACCACCGATTCGAACCACATGAGGTAAAAAACTATTTTCACTAACAGAGTCATCATCCAAACCGCGCGCACCTGATAGGTATCACACATTTGATCTAAAGTATCACATATATACTCTTCTGGTATCTCATACTTTTAGTTCATGTTTGTAATACATATATGACAAATCTGTAATACCTCGGAAAAAAAAAAAACCTCAGGAAGAATAATCAACTGTTAGGGAGAAAAAAAAAATTCGCCGGTCAATAGGTCGGGTTGAGATCCGTGCCCATAAGACCTTCTCTATTGCCAATCATTTTCAATCCCTCTCTATGGAAGCTAGAAAAGTACATTAATCAATCTTCCAGTTCCACTTTTAATGTTCAAGATTAACTAAAATTGTTAATTAAACGTTCTGGAAATAACGTTGCTTTGATAATGATGTATGAGTAAGATATATATGGAAATACTAGTGGACATATGATCTCATTTGATTTACTTGAAGAAAACAATTTTTTTTTTCATGTGTAAATTTAAAATACTCGATATAATAATTTTATGAAGTAATATGATAAAATTTAATACAATGTATACTATTATTAATTGAGTAAGAAGCCAAAATTAATTAAGTTCTAACAATATTAATTAAGTCTTTTATTAAACCGTGTCATGAATTTTATAGGTGAGGCAGGTCAACCCACAACCTACATTCTACAATTCACATATTCTTATTTGTGGATTACATAAAAATTTCTTCTCACGATAACTATTTATAAGACCATTTTAAATTTTTGTGTTATTTATAATGTTACAAACATTTATAAGTAGTTTTCTCTTAATTCTATCGTTTGCAATTAATATACTCAATAGTCAATTTACATATATAAAAAAGCGCACGATAAATGTTTTTTAGAAGAAAAAAACAATTTTCATGAAAACACATGATTAATTCAAAAATCAACAGAACGAAAAAAAAAACAAATTAAGACCAACAAAATGAATTAATGTTTTCTTATGTGTAGGTCAAAGACGATGTTTCCTTATCATACTTGACTATTTCGTGCCCTATTCCCTATATTTTATACATATAATATATACATACACAATCCAACATATTCCAAATCATTAAAAAAAAAAAATCAAGAAATAATAAAATCAAAGTTGCATATAAGGACTTTGATGTTTGGTAGTAAATTCGAATAATAAGGTCAGGATTATGGTGGAAGAGACTAGAGACGTGGGTGATGCATTAATCCACCTAATTCATGTTAAAAAGACCAAATCATTTTCTCCACCACTTCATCTATCTTTTGTCTTTTATTTATTTATTAATATATATGTCTAAGGTTTGAAGATACATTTGATACTTTCAATACTAAATTATATATACTGCTCATTATCGATCTCAGAAGAAAATTAATTTGGAGGAAAAATATTTCTTATATGTAAAGGAAGACGATGGTAATTAAGAAGATAAGTATTTTACATCTTTTAGCAGTTTTGGTCCTATATTTGGTGAGACCTAACCATGCTATGACCCATAACCATACCTTTGTGGTAAGTTTCTTTAACTTGTTTATGATTAGTTCATTAATATATAGAACTACATGATCTTTAAGCACATTTATAACTAATAAGCATCATCTAGTGTGACATTAAATATTTGTATATTTAATTACTTTTCTTTATCATAAGTATTATAGTAGTAACGAAGACCAATTTTAACTGACTGATCTTCGTTAACTGCTATAGTACACTTGAAGCAAAATCCATCTAAACATAAGAAATTTTCTAGGAATCTATAGTTTTAGGACAAGAAAATCCTCAATATATTAAAAAACTTTTTTTCAATTTTTTTTTAAAGGACTCTATTTATTGCAGGTGGTTGATACCTCATACAATAGGCTATGCAGCAACAAGACTATATTAACTATAAATGGACAATTTCCAGGGCCAACTATATGTCTCAGAAGGAGACACAATTGCCATTCTTGTTGTCAATAGAGCAACAGAAAACATAACTATTCATTGGTGAAGTTTTATTTTAATTTCTCTAGTCTTTTACATGATTTTTTACATTCAAGTATCATATATTATTGCTAAAAATTGATATTCTTTGATCGCAGGCATGGTGTGAAGCAGCCACGAAACCCATGGTCAGATGGGCCCGAATACATAACTCAATGCCCGATCTGGCCCGGGACTATGTTTCTCGAGCTACTGTACATGGTGCACTGATTGTTTATCCAAAAAAAGGAAAATGATTATCCTTTTCCAGTACCCTATGCAGAAATTCCAATCATATTAGGTACTATATATTTATGATTTTGTTTTTTAATTTTAAAAATAATTAATTTAGTAAGAAATTTGAGTTGATGATGTAGGGGAGTGGTGGAAAAGTGATATTCAAGAAGTTTTATCAGAGTTTCTTGAAAATGGAGATCCAAATGTTTCTGATGCTTTTCTTATAAATGGACAACCTGGTGATTTGTATCCATGCTCAAGAAAAGGTTTGGGTTTCATTCATTCATTTTTTTTTTTGAATATATTTCAATATATTTAAAAAAATTACAAAAAAATAAAATAAAATCAGTAGAAGCAGTTAAGCCTTAATGAAAATGAGTTAGTCTTGTGTGCACTTGGTGTACATGCAATCCGGGTCGACCCAGTTTTTGACCCGGATCCATGTGTTTTTGAATTTTTTTTTTTTTTGCTTCAAGTTGTGACCTTTATGTTGTAAATGTGTGACCTTTATGTTGTAAATATGTGACATTTATGTACAACTATCATGACCTTTGTGTACTGTAACTTAGAAAAAAAATGAAGATTTTCAATATAATTTGAACTGTACACTATTATGTGATATCAATGCGACCTTTATGTTATATTATGTCACCTTTATGTACAAATATTCTGACATTTATATAATATATAAAGATGCATAAAGGTCAGAATATTTGTAAATAAAGGTGACATAATATAACATAAAAGTCACATTAATATCAAATAAAGGTACATAGTACAAATTGTGTTAAAAATCTTCATTTTTTTCCTAAGTTATAGTGCATAAAGGTAGAGATAGTTACACATTATCATCTCCGCCGTGCGTGGGTGGTGCATCCACATGGTAGCATTCATGAACTGCACCCCACTGGATTCCACGCCGCCAGAATTTCATCCAGCTCGGCTACGCTCAGCGCCACCGACTTCTCGAACAGCACGTGCTTCTTCTTCCGAGCCGCCAAAACGGCCCAGTGTAGGTGGAGGCTTGTCGGAAACGGAATATAGACGGCTTCCACTTCGGTGTCGTCCAGAACGGCGTCGTATGAGCCGTAGGCCTTGGCGGCGGCTGGGAAGCCATTGCTCTTGGCAAAGGCGGCTGCTTTCTCTAGAGAGCGGCTTCCGATGGCGACTATGGTGGAGTTGGGAGAGAGAAGGATGGCGCGTGACACCTTGCATGCGATATTCGTGCACCCTAAGATGCCTTAGGGCACCGGCGATGCCGTCGACTGAGGCTCCGCCACCATGGTGGGACTTGTGGTGGTGGAGTGGCGGCTTTAGTTTGCCGGCGAAGATGAGCTTTGATTGGGAATTGGGGAGCAGAGTAGAAAAGATAGAATTAGAACACTCTAGGCTTCATTGATGTTTATTTTTATTTTTCCGGTAGATATGATATTTTAATTGAAATTAATAATTTTTTTATCAGGGAGAGATGAAGAACTCCAATTAGATATACCTTGAGTAGTAGTCACCTATAGAAGAGAACCAACATAATAATGATGGATATGTTCGAGTGGCAGATACAACAAGATACAAATACTTGACAGACATTGTGGGAGAAAGCCAACAAAATGACAGACATCTTTGAGAGAGGATCAACGAGATAAATTTGAACCTGCATTTACTTTCATTTATCTATAATCTACTAAAAATACTTTCATTTACTTCTATCAAATTAAACGTGTTAATTAAAGAGAGCTGTTACGAGGAAAGTGATAAAAATTCACATAATAATTATACTTAAATAAAAAAAGATCAACATTTCATCACCATCCTTAATATGTGTGAAGAAAATCTAAAACGATCTTTATCTTGGAACAGAGGTAGTATGAATTAAAACTAGTCTTGTTGCAAAAAAAGTCAAATGTGAATAATTTAATCTTTTACACTTATTTTAAGATGTTTTCATTTGTCAGACTAAAATATCAAATACTACTAGAAGTGAAAGTTTATGCTTGAATTTGTTTGATATCTTTATATGACACATATGACCCTAAATTTTGTAATGAATTACTTCAAATTAAGTAATTAAGTGTGTATTTTCAAACACAATGATCTCATATGAAAGATATGAAAGAGTAGGTCTCCTTTGTCCCGGTGACACCGTGTCGCCAGCCCATCCCGTGGGCCCCACATTAATTTTCAATTTTTTTTTTCACTCAAGTTTTTTTTTCATGTATACAAAAAAGGTATCACATGTATACCATCAAGGTATCCATGAGATACCTTGAAGGTATCACACCTATTTTAGATGAAGGTGCGTGCGGCGTGGGCGCGCGGCTTGTGAGGTGCACGCCCGATGTGGGCGCCTGAACACGCTCCCGGCGTGGGCACATGGACGCTCGCAGATATCCATGACGTGGACGCATGGTATCCACATGGATACCTTCAAAGTATCCATGGCATAATTTTCAAGTATTACATGTATACCTTGATGGTATCCATAGAATAACTTTTGGTATCCACATGTATACCTTCAAGGTATCCATGGAATACATTTTTTCAAACATCATATGTATCCATATGTATACCTTCAAGTATCCATGGAATACCTTTTTTCAAACATCATATGTATCCATATGTATACCTTCAAGTATCCATGGAATACCTTTCAGGTATCCACATATATACCTTGAAGGTATCCAGAGAAGGAAGGTATCCACATATATACCTTGAAAGTATCCATGGAATACCTTCAAGGTATCCAAATGAAGATGCGTGCGTGGTGTAGGCGCATGGACGCACTCGGCGTGGGTGCAAGTCCAAGGTGCGTGGTGCGCGTGGGCGCACGGGGAACGTGTGGACTTGTTTAATGAGCTGATCGGGTCGGGTCGGGTTAGGGACACAGACATATGAGTTTTTGTCTTTGTAAAATGAGTTTTATTTGATAATAATGTAAACTTTTTGTGATTTTTCAAACAAGACTATCTATAGAGTCATAACCATTTTAACATATAGTTTTACCCAATAGAGTGATTTCTTTAAATGTTGGGCTAGATTCATCTATTCTGTGTGCAAATTCGTAGTTTGGTAATGGACCCAAGACATTAGCCCAAATAATATCATCAAATTAATGATTAATAAAAGATTTTTAAGAATTATAGGCCCAACACATAATTGTCTAGGATCTTCTTCACATAAATTTTCAAGATCATGGAAGATCTATTCAAATTAGAAAATAACACGTATATAGAAAGAATATCCGGTAAGATTTCATACTTGTAAACAAATCTTGTACACTATATAATTGATGTACCGTGTACGCTTAATTAATAGTATAACCAATTCACTCTGCATATTATTTATAAGTTTTTGCTTTTGTATCGTTTCAGTTTTTTTCTTGCCAGTTTATCTACGGAGAGCAAAAATTATGGAAAGATATGTATTGTTTGCAGCTGTCATGCCAAGAATCCTCCGAACGGTAAGCATGATGGTTGCCGTTTATTCATCGTTGATTTGGATGATGATTTTGTTAGTGAAAACAGTTTTTTACCTCCTGTGGTTCGAATCGGTGGTGGATATTCTCTCTATGCAAACACTTTTTGTTTGTTAGATTCTGTTGTTTATATATTTGGTACCTTTTCTAAGCCTATGGGTGTAAAATCTGTTTACACGTATAAGTTGAAACCGAATGATTTTTATAGGTGATTGTCGCCCGGTTTGCTGGTACAAATCGAAGATATGCATGCTTTTAAGTATGATCCGAAAGCTACATCTACCCCTGATAGGAAAAGAATTCTTGTGTTTTCATCGAAGATTATGAAGTTGTCAACCTTTAGGGGTTCTGATCAGTTGTATGATTTTGAGCTGTATGATCCGGTGGTCGGATGTTAGGAAAAAATTGCTAAATTTCCGGATGGTTGGAGGGATGTAAATATTTTGATTACCGGGTTCACTTTTACAGATAATGAAAACGTGTTGCTGCTCGTGAGCGATCAAGCAATGTTCAGGCTCGACTTTCGGTCGTCAAAACAAAGATGAGAGAGAATTCGTTGTGGTCGTGATCGTGATCGTTTTGATCGGATGAACATGTATTTTATATTAGTTTGAAATGATTTATATATTTCATCATTGGGCATTCGTGATAAAGAAGATTGTTTTGAGATCCCAGGATTATCATTTGGAGGTTGTTTACTCACACTTCTTGATATGGATGGTAGTCGATACCAGTTCTGCACTCTTGAGTCTCGATTGGATAAACTACACAATGATATGGTGCGTCCGCACCTTAGTATTAATGTTTGCAACTTTGATTATGATAAGTATAAAGAGGAGTAGGAGAAAAGGGATACGGAGATGAAGAAAAGGGAAAAGAAAAAGGAGAATGAGAAAAGAAGAAGAAGAAAAAGAAGATAAGAAAATGGGACGAGGAATGGAACTCGTCCCTAAACTGGGACGAGGAGATGGAGATGAAGAAAAAGAAAAGGAACTGATTGTCTCAGTTCAGGGAGGAGATGGAGACCCTGAACTGGGACAAGGAGAAAGTGAAGAAAGAGAATTTGAATTGGGACGAGGAGATGGAGAATGAGAAGAAAATGAAATGGGATTGATACTGAGACTCGTCCCTGAACTGGGGTGAGGTTCAGGACGAGGACGAGAATATGGCACCTGGAATAAGCATTGTCAAGTCGTTTGAATTTTATTTGGATGAAGAACCTGGTTGGGCGTTTGGTCCTTGTATGCTTTTTCCCATTCCCTCCCATTTGTAGTAATAGATTTTGATTTTGTAAGCTAATGGCTTCAATTACTTGTCATGGAACATGCATCATAATATTTGTTACTAGATTTGGGATGCATGTATAACAGAAGATACAAACGAATGCAACAAAGTTTTTTTTTTTTCGCTCAGGTTTTTTTTTCATGTATACAAAAAAAGTATCACATGTATATCATCAAGGTATTCATGGGATACCTTGAAGGTATCATACCTATTTCAGATGAAGGTGCGCGAGGCGTAGGCGAGCGGTTTGTGGGCGCGCGTCCGGTGTGGGCACATGGACACGCGAAGGTATCCATGGTGGTGACGCATGGTATCTACATGGTTACCTTGACCCACATGGATACCTTCAAGGTATCTATGGAATACCTTTCAGGTATCACATGTATACCTCGATGGTATCCATGGATTACCTTTTGGTATCCACATATATACATTCAAGGTATACATGGAATATTTTTTTTCAAACATCACATGTATGTACATGTATACGTTCAAGTATCCATAAAATACCTTTTAGGTATTCAGATATATACCTTGAAGGTATCCATGGAATACTTTCAAAGCATCCAGAGAAGGAAAGTATCCACATGTATACCTTCAAGGTATCCATGGAATACCTTCAAGGTATCCAGATGAAGATGCGCACGAGGTGTGCGCGTCCAAGGCGCGTGGGGTGCGCGTGGGCGCACGGGGCGTGTATGGACCCTTTTTCTGAATCGGCCGGGTCGGGTCAGATTGAGGACACAGAAACATGAGTTTTTTGCCTTTGTAAAATGAGTTTTATTTGATAATAATGTAAACTTTTTGTGATTTTTCAAACAAGACTATCTATAGAGTCATAACCATTTTAACATCTAGTTTTACCCAATAGAGCAATTTCTTTAAATGTTTGGCTAGATTCATCTCTTCTGTGTGTAAATTCGTAGTTTGGTAATGGACCCAAGACATTAGCCCAAATAATATAATCAAATTCATGTTTAATAAAAGATTTTTAAGAATTATAGGCCCAACACATAATTGTCTAGGATCTTCTTCACATAGATTTTCAAGATCATGGAAGATCTATTCAAACTAGGAAATAACACGTATATAGAAAGAATATCTGATAAGATTTCATACTTGTAAACAAATCTTGTACACTGTATAACTGATGTACCGTGTACGCTTAATTAATAGTATAACCAATTCACTCTGCATATTATTTATAAGTTTTTGCTTTTGTATCGTTTCAATTTTTTTCTTGCCAGTTTATCTATATAGAGCAAAAATTATGATAAGATATATATTGTTTGTATCTGCCATGCCAAAAATCCTTCGAACGGTGAGCATGATGGTTACTGTTTATTCGTCGTCGATTTGGATGATGATTCTGTTAGTGGAAACAATTTTTTACCTCCTGTGGTTCGAATCGGTGGTGCATATTCTCTCTATGTAAACACTTTTTGTTTGTTAGATTATGTTGTTTATATATTTGGTACATTTTCTAAGTCTATGATTGTAAAATCTAATGTATTAAACACGTAATAATATTACAATGTTTGATTCAGTTTATAACTCTATATAAATTTATATTTTTCACGCATAGATAAATTTAATATCTTCAATCCCTAACCCCTATTGTATCTAAATCTGTCATAGCCCTGTTCAATCTCTAGTCAATCTATCTAAACTCAGTCAGAAATCTAAATGTTGATCATTTGTTAATAATCCCGGAATCTCAAACCAATCTTTTTTATCACGAACACCCGATGGGGAGATGTACAAATCTTCCCCGACTAATACAAAATACTGGGACATCATCACATAAGAAGAATCAGGACTGCAAGGAGTTCTCTCCCATCTTTGGTGCTCAGATCGAAAATCCAGACTGAACATTGTATCTTCACTCAACAGCAACACCATATTTTCATTTTCCACAAACGTGTATGCTTTGATTGAGATATCTACGTCCCTCTTCCTCCAACTATTCAGAAATGCAGCGAGTTTTTGCCAACATCCAACCACAGGGTCATACAGCTCAAAATCACATAACTTATCAGGGTTGACAATTATTGACAATTTCACAATTGTTGATGAAAACACAAGTACTTTTTTCCTATCTGGGGTAGGGGTAGCTTCGGGATCAAACTTAAAAGAATGCATATCATTGATTTGAGCTAGTAAGCTTAGCGACAATCGCGTATAAGAATCATTCGGTTTCAACTCATAAGTGTAAACAGATAATCCACCCATAGAGTCAGAGAAAGTACCAAATATATAAACAGTAAAATTTAACATACAAAAAGCACTCGCATACAAAGAATACGACCAACCAATCCGAACCCTAGGACCTAAAAAATTGTTGTTAATAGATTCATCTAAATCTATAATATATAATCGAAAACTATCACGCTCACCCTTGGGAGGATTCGGGGTACTATAGCTGCATACAAGACATATTTTTCCATAAGAGTATTCAACCTCCATGTCGTAAACTGAGATGCAAGAAAAAGAACTCTGGCGATGAAGCTCTTAAAGAAAAACTGATGAGACAAGAGAGATTGAGGATGAAGGTCTGGGATTGAACATCAATTTAAGGCTATGACAGATTTATTACGCTAAAATTACAGATAAGTGACTCGTTTTTTAGTTAAAAAAGGCCTCCTCCAAATATGAAATCTTATCGGATATTCTTTCTATATACGTGTTATTTCTTAATTTGAATAGATCTTATTTCCTAGTTTGAATAGATATTTCATGATCTTGAAAATCTATGTGAAGAAGATTGCATTCTAGAAAATTACGTGTTGGGCATATAATTCTTAAAAATATTTTATCCACCATGAATTTGATGATATTATTTGGGCTAATGTCGTGGTCCCATTACCAAACTACGAATTTGCACACAGAAGAGATGAATCTAGCCCAACATTTAAAAAAATCTAAATGTTGATCATTTTGGGCTCTATTGGGTAAAACGAGATGTTAAAATGGTTATGGCTCTATAGATAGTCTTGTTCGAAAAATCACAAAAAGTTTACATTATTATCAAATAAAACTCATTTTACAAATATATATATATGGAATAATTCAATGAGTTATCCTAGTGGTGCCCAAGGGCTGCAAAAAACCGAAACCGGTTTCATCCGGTTCGGTTTCGATTCGATATATTTTGAAATCGTTAACCGGCAGTTAAACCGCCGGTTGGAACCGCCGGTTTTACCGATTTTTATTTTTTTTATTTTTTTTAAAATTTGAGAAAATGACACGTGTCCGTCGGAAAATGATACATTTCGCCGGAGCTCCGGCGAAAAGTAGCCGTTGTCACCGGAACCGTCGGTTGACCGGTGGTTCGCGGCACTTTTTTTTTTCCAAAAATGACACGTGTACATCCCGGATCGCTCGACCGTTGGAGATTAACGGTCGATATTAGTTGACCGTTACAAACCGGCGGTTTAACCGGTGGTTCGAACCATCCGGCTACTTTTTTTATTTTTTTGTAAATTTTTCTATAAATACCCCCTCAACTCAATTCATTTCTCACACCGTTCTTCCAATTCTCTCTCAATTCTCAAGTTTCGATTCAACTTTGTGCTCAATTTCAATTTCAATTCAATTCTATTCTATTTCGATCGAAAATGTCTCGAAGAGTTTCTTCTTCCGCCGGTTCTTCCCGTGGTAAAGGAAATGAGCCTATGCCACTACCACAAGATGTTCATCTCAATGAAATTATTGATCAATACACTCCTCACTCTCATTGGAATGAGGAGTATGCAAATTTGGAGGACGCTCTCGGAGCTAATACCGCTGCCGCCTTTGTCGAGCAAGAGGAGGAGGCGAGGAGGCCAACTCAAGAGAGTGATACATGTACCGGCTCTCAAACTCCTTCGACACTTCAAAGTGATATTTTCTCCATACATTTTAAAAAGGAGAAAGTATCAAATTCGAACGTGGACTACACGGTGACGTGCAACTATTGTAGAAAGAGCTACAAATTCAAGCATGGAGGGGGATATAGAACGTTCACCAACCATTTGGTAAAGAAGCATCCGGATAAGATGGGTAGTGACCGCTCTCAAACCCATCTTCCTCGACAAACAACCGGTTCCAATTTGGGAACCGATGGTAATAACCCTTCTTTCCATTTTAAATTTAGTCAATTATTTCATAGGAAATGAGTAGTTGAATTAATTGCAAAAAAGCATCTTCCTTTTCAATTTCCAACGGACGATGATTTTGAAGAATATACTAGTACTTATTTACAACCCGCTAGTAGAAAAATTTCTAGGAATACCGTTACACGTGACAGTATGCATGATTAACACAACGAGTATATATTTGTTGTGATGTGTGGAAAGATCCTTATCAAATGCATGATTATTTAGGAGTAACATGTCATTGGATAGATGATGCATGGAATATGCAAAAACGATTAATTGCATATGCCGAATTTGATGAAAAACATTCTTCCGTTAATATTGCTAGAAAAATAATAAAAATTCTTAATGATTATGATATAGTTACAAAAGTTTTTTTGGTTGGTTTTGATAATGTCACTCCTAACACCGCTAGTATGCCTACATTAATAGAATTTTGTAGGCCTCCAATAAATGGTAAGATTTTTCATATTCGTTGTGTACCCCATTGTTTGAATTTATGTGTACAAGATGGTCTAGATGTTTTGCATGATCAAATTAAATCTATTAAGGATGCAATTCATGAAATTGCTAAATCAACACAATGTCATAAAAAAATGGGCCCGATTTTGTAAAAATAATGGAATGGAAGTTAAGAAATTTGTGATTGACCTAAAACATAGATGGAATTCAACTTATTTTATGCTTCAAGATTCTTATAATTATAAAGAATTGCTAATTGAATTTTTTGAAGAAAACCCCTATGAACATATATATTTGTATAACAACTCTTGGGATGCATGTATTAATTTAATTCAACTATTAAAATTTTTTGAAGAAGCCATTAGAGAATTAAGTGACACTTATTATCCTACTTCTCCATTAGCCTTAGATCATTGTGTCAAAATTGCTTTAATTTTGAATGCCTATTCTAAATGTCCTATTTTAGGTGATACTGTTATATCCATGAAAGCAAAATGGTGTAAATATTTTTTTGAAATTCCCGATTTATTTTTAATAGCTAAATTATTAGATCCTAGGATTAGAGAAGATGGCATAACCAAATTATTATGAATGTATTATAGTGTTTTGTTCCCCAATTTTGAATTAGGAGAATATGATGCATTTGACTATATTCCAAATTATATAGAAGTTGTAGGTAGAGCTAGATCAACTTTGTATGAATCATTTAAAGAATATAAAACATCATTAGGGGATGATTGTGAGGATGATTTAGGTGCTCAAAATGTAGATAACAGTAGTAGTTCTTCATAATATCCATGTAATGTTAGTGGTCTTAGCGCATATTATGATTTTTATGATAACCGAACACAAAAACGAGCTAGGGGGTCTAATCCCACTCAAGAATTAGATACTTATTTAACTTGTACATTTGAATTTGTAACTTTTGAAAACTCTATGGATCTTTTGAAGTGGTGGGCAAAAAGGACTACCATTTATCCTATTTTAAGTACTATTGCAAAGGAGATCTTTGCAAGTCCCGCCTCCAACGTCTCCGTCGAGTACGCCTTCTCCAAATGACGACATATGTTGAATCCAAGAAGGGCAAAATTGTGCATAGAGAATGTTCAATACATTACTCTACTTGAAGATTGGCTTCGAGCCAAGAAACGTCAACAACATCTAAATTCAACGGTCTTAGATGAAGATGGCGCAGACGAGTACGACTACGATTCCAACACATCCTTCTCCACTGGGACCAACTAAGAAGGTAAGTTTACGAGGTAAGAGAACTACGTGAACTTTGATTCCTTAATTCAATTTAGGGATACGTAGGCAATTTCATTCTAAGTTTTAAATTCACTTTCAAACTTAGAATGAAACTCAAGTTCTTTCAAATTTTTTTCCTCTTCTTTCATGTATTAAAAAAAAATTAAGGACTTAATTGAAATGAGCAAAGAATGTTGTGTGATAGATGGTGTGTTTCAAAGAAATGAGGAGATAATGAGATGTGTTGAATTGCACATCTTATTATGTCCTCCTTTCTTTGAGACACATCATCTACCACACAACATTTTTTACTCATTTCAATTAAGTCCTTAATTTTTTTTTAATTAAAACTTAAAACTTTGTAAGTTGTAATTTTTGAATATTTATACAAAGAAGGTAAGTTTACGAGGTAAGAGAACTACATGAGCTTTGATTCCTTAATTCAATTTAGGGATACATAAGCAATTTCATTTTAAGTTTTAAATTCACTTTCAAACTTAGAATGAAACTCAAGCTCTTTCTATTTTTTTTCCTCTTCTTTCATGTATTAAAAAAAATTAAGGACTTAACTGAAAGTTGTAATTTGTAAGTTGTAAATTGAAAATTAAGGACTTTTTTTCCTCTTCTTTCACTTTCGAACTTTCCTCTTCTTTGTAATTTGTAATTTTTGGATATTTATACAAAGTTGTTTATTTTTTAACATAAATAGTTTGTTTTATATTGTCATATTGTATGATCGTAAAAATTTGAGTCAAACCATAAATGGAAATTTAAAAAAAAAATCGGAAAATCGGTGAACCGAACCGCCAGTTACGGTTCAACCGCCGGTTCCAAATCGAAACCGTAACCGAACATGCCCCGATTCGGTTCCTGTTAACCCTCCCCCGGTTGGCCAAACCGCTGGTTCGGAACCGAAACCGGCGGTTCAGTTAAACCGGGCACCACTAAGTTATCCTTTAATATATATCAAAAATTTAATAGACATAAATTATAGGAATTTATATTCGATTGACATAATATATTTGAACAATTAAGTTCCTCATTTATTTTAAATTCAGTTAAAGTTTATCATTTCATTATATAAAGAGTGACATTCCTGTGCACAAGGTGCACTGATCCAAATCTGTGCACAATAATTATGTTATATTATATGAAGTAATACTGTTATATAACTCATATAATATAACAGTCTCACTCATATAATATAACAGTATTACTTCATATAATATAACAGTATTATTGTGCACAGATTTGGATTCGTGCGTGCACAAAAGTTTTTGCCTTATATAAAATAAATAGAATTTCTAAAACATTATTATAGTATTATACAACGATGCACCTGAACTTGGAACAAAAACCCTGACCTAAAAATCCCCCTTCATAACGCAAAACCCCCTACCATTCAATATTGGCTTAGTTTCTTCTGTTTTGTCAGTAGCCCCAATACGAATCCGCCATTGATTCATTTTCTGGGATTTTGTGTTGCATTTGGTTGATTCTTTCTGTTTCTTGAGTTATGGAAATTCGATCCTGTTTTTGTTTTTATTTTTGCCCACCAGGTGTTTGATTGTGGTACACTGAGACAGGAATTGCATTTTCTGGTGAAATATTGATAAAATATAGTGACTTTGGGTGATGGGTATGCATGATTGAGCTTTTCTAGAACATGCTCGCTCTGCGATTGATTCGCAGATTCAGCTCCGTGCCCCATGCTGCTTCCACTGCAGCCATTGATGAAGCTGGTTCGATTAGGTGTAGAGGGAAGAAATCTAGGAAAGTGGATGAACCCGCATTGATTAAGCTGAAGAAGGAGAGGAACCCTGAGAAGCTGTTCAATTTGTTTAAGGCCAATGCCACCAATAGGGTTGTGGTTGAGAATCGATTTGTGTTCGAGGACACGGTTTCTAGGTTAGCTGGGGCTGGTAGACATGATTATATTGAGAATTTGCTTGAGCATCAGAAGGCTCTGCCACAGGGTCGAAGAGAAGGATTTATAATACGGATAATAATGTTGTATGGGAGAGCTGGAATGACTAAGCATGCTGTTAATACGTTTTGTGATATGCATTTGTATGGTTGTAAGAGGAGTGTTAAATCATTCAATGCTGCTTTGAAGGTATTGACTCAGTCCCGAGATTTAGAGGCTATTAGTTCATTTCTGAATGATACTCGTTTTAGATTTGGCATCAAGCTAGATGTGTATTCTTTTAATATTGTTATCAAGGCTTTCTGTGAAATGGATATATTGGAGATGGCATATGTAATCATGGCTGAGATGGAGAAATTAGGAATAGCTCCTGATGTTATAACGTACACCACCCTTATAGCTGCCTCTTACAAGGCAAACCGGACAGAGATTGCGAAAGGATTGTGGAATTTGATGGTATTAAAAGGTTGTCGTCCCAACATTGCAACCTTCAATGCTAGGATTCAGTACTTGGTGAATAAGGGGCGTGCTTGGAAAGCTAATAAGTTGTTGGCTTTCATGCGTCATCATAAGCAATTTCCAGAATTTCCTGATGAGGTCACATATAATTTGGTTATTAAAGGCTTTTGCAAAGTGGGATGTATCGAAATGGCTACGAAAGTATATTCAGCTTTTGTTGACGAGGGCTATAAGCCAAATCAAAAAATTTATCAAACCATGATCCACTATTTATGCGAAGCAGGAGAATATGCATTGGCATACAACATGTGTAAAGATAGTATGCTAAAGAACTGGTTTCCTAGTGATGGTACCATCAACAGTCTGCTTCAAGCCCTGGTGAAAGATGGGCAAGCTGACAAGCTTGATAAGGCTAAGTATATATACAGTCTTGCCTTGAAAAGGAAACCCCGTTTTTCTGCTGCTCAAATTGAAATCATGAAATCTATTATCAAGGGAGGGAAGTAACTAATTGGACAGTGATTGTCTCGACATGGATTGATCAATTGTATTCATCACTTGTTGAGCAAACTCAATGGGACCTCTGCCGTTGAGATATTCCAGGCAATGACTGCATGGAATTTCTTCAGTGTAACTCTGGTACCATCTAAATGAGGTTCAAATTGATGTGAGAGCTGTAAGAGACCACACTTACTAATTTGACGTAAGTTCATCATCATTAGTTTTTTCCGTAAAAGATGATTTTCTCCTGATATGTTGGCATGCATCTTTGTGTCTATATATAGTCTATTCTATCCATGATGTATCTATGTGCTTATTATCAGTGGCCTTTTAAGTAATTCTGTAGCAAGAATACAAGCATTTGATACACACACACACACACACATACATATATGTATATATATTGATACTCTGTTTGTTTGTGTTGTATTCAGATTTTTTCTGATCAGGCGGATTCAGTGAAGCGACTCCAGTTTGATATTACTGAGAGGCCTTGCAGTTGGTAAATTCAAAGGCTTAACTTATTGTTTTGTTCGTCTGTTCATTACGTGTTGCATACTTCTGGTGATGAAATAGATATTGTTATGTCTAATCAGTTTAGAAGAATATATAGGAAAAACCCGGGGTGAATCAAGAAACAGCTTATTTATTTAATCAGCATAATTCACCAAGATATATCAATCTAACTAGTTCAATTTCAAAGCTGCATTTTGTGGTATATTCATTCCCATGTACTTGGCAATATACCACAAGAGAATCGGGCTCCAAGAATTGACGATCTTTATGTCTTATTTGGTTTATCCTAAGATCACTGATCATCTGTGGTGGCCATAATATAGTCATACCATGATGTGTAGCTGGATATAATTGGCATTTGGTTGGGAGAGGAGCCTCAATTAGACACGATAATTTGCTAATATTTTCAGTACATTATAATTTTAAGGATATCACGAGCCTTGTGCTATAAACATCTATGTAATAGTTGTGTATGCATACTGTTTACTAGGAACATTGTAATCTTCTGATACTTTGGATCTGCCAACTTTATATCCACATAGTGAATTATTATTTCAATTTTTCGAATTCTATTTTTGCATTTTTGGTGCTCAATGCAAATCTAAAGTCGTTTAAGCTAACCGTTGTGCTGTTTTTGATGCAGGACAAGATTTTGAGAGCTTGCAGGCAGTTTGTTGAGCAAAGAAATAATTTTTTTCCTCTCACCAGAAGTCGACAGAGTATCTCAAAGGAACTGCTCATTTTAGCTGTAAAGATTATAAAATTTATAAAAGTTAGAGAGATGGAAAAGGAGTATTAGTTAGATTTCATTCATTTATTCTTTTATAGGAGCTTCTCTGACCAATACTTTGAGTGATGGAAAATTGGAAGTCATTAAGAATATGTTTTTAGTGCGATTGAATATCAAGAAAGAATTAGAAATAGATATTTCCTATTTATTTGTACTTATGTGTTGAAAAATATATTAAAAATACACCTTTTTGGCATGTCTAAAGCAATTCTCAACCTCATCAAAACCAAAACCAGGGTACCAATAAAATCCTCATCATGCCCCCAAATCAAGATATTTGTAACGCACAAGAATTTTTTTTTTTTTAAATTAAGCTATATTTATTTAAATTTTATTGATAATAGAAGATTTTTTTTATAATATAAAATACATTCAAATGTGTACCAAATGAGTGTATTTTGAAATTTACTACTTAAAAATTATTTTTTAATTAATAGGTTATTCAATGTATTTTAATAATCTGAAAGATATTCAAATATATGTACTAATGTATTCATTATAAAATAACAACAAAAATATATATGTAGCATAACATGGGTTAATGATGTTGAGTTGGGAAATAAAACACCATTTTATGAATGAAAACAAATAAATAAAAGGATTGCCAAAAATGGGGTAACAGAACCAGAAATTGGAAATGGTATAGTTTCGAATTTGATTCAATATCACGTAACAAAGTTGGCAAATGCAAATTAAATTCCACTATACATACACAACACAACTTCAGGATTCACAATACACTCACACCCACAAACAAGACTCCACAGTTTGAAGTGTTTTCAGTTTATATATGTTCTTTGGCCCCTTTCCGATCCGGGTTGTTTGAGTAATCTTCCGAATATTGTCTCTTGAAACACGAGCACGATATTCCTTTATCGGCCAAAGGAATAAAGAAGAACCAAAACTAACACTTTGATGGCAATAGTCCTCCCATGATATGTAATAGTTTTGAACAAGTATGAACATGTGTAAGTAACATTATACAAAAAGAAATCAAGAACCTGTTTTGCAATAACCTCTTCTCTTCTGTTGGATATATATATATGTTACAAGATTGAGCAAAAGCACCCTCCTTTTTTCTGAGAATTATCCTGCAATTTATCTGCAAAAACACACACCATTTTCAAAATCAAGAAACGTGCTTTCAAGCCCGCGATGCTAATGGTATGTATTTGAAATTGAAAAATATGAAGATGAATTACCACTGTTTTTATCTGGGACGGGGGGACGAACGACAACATGCATGGTGATAACACCTCCAGGGACTTCACTGAGAGGGAGACGTGATTCAGCGAGTGTTCTGTTATTTTCAAGAATCCTTCCTGCGTTTATCAGCTTTATGTCGTTGATGGATTTAGGCCCGTTTTCTTTGTCTGCAAAATGCAACTCTTCATGAGGGTATTGAATAATCATCGAGCAATAAAATACACAATAAAACTGGCCAACATCGTCTTAAAGTACCAAACAGAATAAATATCAAAACACTGTGGGATAGCCAAGTGAACTCATGTACACTAAATCAGTTCACAAGTACAAGATGGAGCGTGTTTATGATTTGAAAGAGCCCATAAAACTCATCTTCTCAGCCACTATACATAAAGGGTAAGCTACAATACACGATAAAGCTATTATCTTGCATTGTTAAAGTTCCTATACGAGTGAGCAAACAACTAGTATGTGACCCTTTAACGATTACTTCTCGAGCATATGCAAATATTGTTGAATGCTTACATTTTGTAAAAGAATTCGTTATAGGACATGGAGAATCAAGGAACGATAAGAGGTCAAAATCACGAATCAAGAATACTCATTGAAGAAATGATTAATACCTCAAGGTGGATAGTCTAGTCAAGTATCGATGAACACTTAGATTTCATGAAAGAATATATTACAATACATTGAGAATTAAGAAACAAAATTCAAGAATACTTTCATCCCACCAACATAAGGAGAACAAGTAACATATGAGCAAACAGAATGCAATATTAGAATCAACATGAACAAGAGCAAACTATGCCTTATGCAGAAGCCCAATCACAAGAAATTGTGCAATATCAAGAAATTGAAGCAATATATAATAAAGAAAACTGATTCATCATAACCTTTAGGCCATTGAGCAACAATCTTTTCCTTAAGAGAAGTCACAGATGCACTACAATCATACTTGCTTGGTCCAATGTCACTACCATCAGCAAGCCTAAATTTGAGATCAACCAATTCATCCCCACCCATTTTTCAACAAATATCTCTCTCTCTCTCTCTCTCTCTCTCTCTCTCTCTCTCTCTCTCTCTAACCTCAAATTCTTACAACCCACAAATCAAATTAACCAATTCCACCACCACAAGAACACAAATATCTCAATTCAAGAAAGTTAGTACTAAAATTTAAGATCCCAGATCATAACTCAAAACACAGCTAATGAAAACAGCCCAGAAATCAAGAAAAACAAACAATAAACCCCCAAATCAAAAGGGTTTTGAATCTTCCTCAGCTGAAGTGTATATCTCCAAGAACCCAGATCCAAACTGGCAAGATTTCTGCTGGGAATGATGAAAAATGGCTATAAAGAGGAAATCAAGAATGATATGTATGAGGGTTTGGGAATTCAGACAAAGATTGGTAATAGTAAATGTATATCAATCAATACACATCATTAGCTGATAAAAGAAGAAACTTATTTTGTTTGCTATAGAAATGAATAAAGAAATCGTTAAAAGATACAAAAACTCCAGATATGGAAGAGGTCCAACTGAGATTCTTTTGCCTGAATCTACCACCAAAATGATAATCATTTTGATGGAGACATGTTTACTGTGGTAGGAAAAAATGGAGCTGAATCAATTTGACTGGACAAATTGCAGTCAACTCCTTGTTCTTTTAGGTATTTCTTCTTCAGCCATCATTTTGGATTATATTTACTGCAAAACCGCTCTCAGAATTTTGTTTGTTGTAAAATTAAGATAAAAAAAAAAAGATTCAATTTTGTTCCTCGATATGTCGAATCAATTTTGGTCAATTTGTGACATTATGCAAAATTACTCTAAATTTGATTTCACAGGTCCTAGTTACATATTATTTTAAAAAAAATTCTTATAATTGATTTAAATAATATGTTTTTTTTATGTCATTACACATGTCATCTAAATTTATACTTATTTCATAAATTGATCAAAAAATTAATACACAATATCAACATCGACAAAAGTTATAGTCGACTTGATATATTTAAGAGAATCAACAAAAATAGTAAAATATAAAAAATATCTAGATATTTTTGAAAATTAGAAGATAGTGCAAATATTTATACAAATTAATGTATATATGAGTAGTTCGTTATTTTAATGATATATATATATATATATTTTTTTTTTTTTTTTTTAACTTTGTCTAAATGTTCTTTTGAGAAGGCAAGCTTATAATATGACGACTTTTTTTTTTAAATACATTCGTATTTAAACCATCATATAGTTCATGTATGAATTTAAATCACTTCCTTTAAATTATTTAATCCTATATTATTGTGGCATATCGTGGACATATAGTGTATAAGAGTTGCTAAGAGAACCCTTGGAATTAAATTTTACTGTAATTAAGTTTTTGAATTTCATTTTCATATATATTGAGGCTGCCGGCAGCCTCATTGCTTCATAGATTTAGGTATGGGAGAATGGTGGTTATTATTTTTCAATCTATAATAAAAAAATTAAATTACTAAATATAATATTCAACAAAATAGTTGGAGCCCACCTACCCATCAATACAACAATAATTTTTCAAATAATTGTGACCCAGTCGTAATGACACACGTACTGCTATACAAGGACTTGATCACAATTGGGTGACACGTTTGAATTATTTTGTCTCATTATTAAAAAAAAAAGTAGTTTTTTTTTTTTTTTTTTGGGAAAATTCCACTTACATAGGTGTATACAATTGGGTACAAGTTGGTCGTATTTTGAGTCATTTGACCCTTTCGAATAAAGGGCTAATTGAAAAAAAAAAAAAAAAAGTTAAAAAATTGTAATTTCAAATTTAATAACATAATTGTCAACTTAACATTATTTTATAATTTGAATCACCATTGATCGTTTGTCAACCAATTTAAAATAAAAATTAATAAAATGTGAACAGGATGTTATTGTACTATATCATTTGTGCAATTATAATACAATTGAAGTGAAAAATATATATTTTTTCAATAAAACAATGATGTTTTTTCACTTTTTCATTGATTTTAATGTTTGTTTTATCGATAATATGTTATGAATAAATTGGTTGGACGTGCCCGCAAGTTTTTGGAGGAAAATCAACAGTCATTCGAATTGCAAAATGAAGTTAAGTTCATGATTTGTTTTGTTAAATTCAAAAGTTGATGTAATTAAATACAATTAAAATTTCATGAAATATGTTTTATTTATTAAGCCTCTAATAAATTATGGTTGATATAGTAGGTTTCAAAACCTCCCGGTCCTAATGTTGGATTTTTTGAAACCTATTTTATAATTTAACAATATTAGTAAAATATAAAAACTTAAAAAACTATATCTTTTCAGAAATTAGTATCAAATAAATAAATTAAAGAGTCATTGCTCGATTAATTTGATTAATCTGTCTATTCAATTTATGTACGCATCTATTGAAAAAGTTGTGATTGAAAATCTTAATATATAAATTAATTAATATCAAATAAATAAATAAATTGAAGAGTCATTGCTTGATTAATTGTGATTAATATTTGGCACATCAGTCATGGGCACACATTAATGTGTCCACGGTAAGTGGGGTAACATGACTAATATCATAATATATCATATATAATCAACTAACTAAAACAACACTTTTTTTGAATAAATGTTACATATCTAGCAAATTAATATAACTCGCTCTATGAGAAGGAAATTTACTTGGTTGCTATATATTTTGCTACTCCATGCAATTCTATTTGAATGATTTTTTTATAATTCAAAATTTGTTTCTAATTATTAGAGACTTTAGTAATAATTTAAATTTTTCCCAACTTCATCTTCTCCTAATTATTCTTAGCAGATTTATTACTTTTCAACTTATGATTTCTTTCATTTTGTATTTCATACTCCTAAATCAAGAGAGACTGTTTAAGGGTATTTTTGTTCAAATCTAGTATTTCTTAATTAATTATAATAGAATATTTCAAAATTCATTAAATAGAATTTTACATAGTTCTGGTAAATGGACTTGGACATTCGATGACCACTCAGACAGCAGCCACAGATGTTTCATTTTGACTTTTAATTTGATGTGACAACACATGATAAATTGCTTCTTTAATCTGGAAATTTTAGTAGAATATTGTATTATTAAAATATCCATGCCCAATATCATAGTTGACCTGATCGAATATTAGATTAATTAAATCTTGAGTATAACCTTAATATAGAAAATTAAACAAAACAAAAATGTTCCAGAAACTATTTCATAGTATTAGATATTAATAAAACAATCTAAGATAATAGGCAAAATGTTAAAGGTTTAAAATACCACTAAATTTTAAAGATCTTTTTTTATCACACATTAGTTTTCTTACTTTTCTACCCCAAAATGTCTTGAAATATTTCTTATCAATGTATCAATGTTTTAAACTTGAAGATAAAGTTACCATTTTATTGAATTGTGGTAGAAATATAGTATTTATATATTTTGTAGGGAAAAAAAGTATACCATTAAATCAATTATGGTAGAAATTGATGCTATAAAACATTTTCTAATAATATCTAATAAAATTCTCATGATTAATATCTAATAATTTAAATTTTTGTCAACCATGTAGAAATGGTCATCGTAATCCATTACTTTTTGTATTTTATTATTTGACTTGATTCATTAATTAGCTAGTTGTATAATTCTATTCTAGGATATATAAATATAGAAAACATGTAGCTCTTTATTTTATTAATTTAACATAATTTCACCACCCCTCCTTTTTTCCCTCTTATGTTAATACATGTATTAATTACTAGTGTATTAATTTGTTAATGGATTCCTCAATAAAATCGTCTCTCTTGGTCACATGGAATAACCAAAGAAAGAAGCACAAAAAACTCACTAGCAAGGAAAAGTTCACATACACTTCCAATAACAAAAAACAAAAAGCTACAAAATAGAAACATGGATCATGCAAGTCTGAATTATTTTTCCGTTATTTCTGAATTTTTTTTAATTTCTTTCATTTTTGTTTTTAGTAATCTTGTTTTATTGTGATTTATAGTTCTGAAAGCTGCGCTCAATAACAACGACAATCGTCACAGTGCCACCACCAATCGAAGCTTCTAGAAAAGGATTTGTAAACGCAACACCATCTCCTTCATTTTTCTTTTATAGTAATCTATTTAGTTGTTTATGTAAAATGAGAATTTTTATTTGTAATAATTCGGTTACGAATTATGATTTTATTTTTAATTATAATATGGGTTAAATGCAAAAAACAACCCCAACTATCGACTTTTTTCAATTTGCAACCTAATCTTTTTTTTTTTTCCGATTGCAACCTAATCTATTGTTTTTTTTCCGATTGCAACTTCCATCCATTTTTTGAGCATTTTTCCGGTGAAAATATCATCACGTGACTTGTACACTCACAACTTAAGGTATAACATTCATTTAAGGGTGATTTTATCATTTAAGGAAAGTGAAGAGAGATAAATGCCCTAATTTTTTATTTAGGGCAAAATCATTTTTATAGTTTATTTTGTTAAATACATAATGTAAAAAGACGATTTTACCCTTTAAATGATAAGTGTGCTAGTCACGTGATGATATTTTCACCGGAAAAATGCTAAAAAAGTGAAGGGAGGTTGCAACTGGATAAATTACAGAAGATTAGGTTGCAATCGGAAAAAAAAAAAAAGAAAGATTAGGTTGCAATCGGAAAAAAAACAATAGATTAGGTTGCAATCAGAAAAAAAAAAAAAAAAAGATTAGGTTGCAAATTGAAAAAAGTCGATAGTTGGGGTTGTTTTTTGCATTTAACCCTTATAATATATATACATTTCTTTATGAGCCAAGTTATTGGTAATAGGGTTAATTACTTCTATTAAATTGTGAATTAGGGTTCTCAATTTTCAGCGGCAAAATCAAAATTTAAATTGAAGAGACTAAATAGTTGGAACTGTATTTTTCCATTAGAACAAATTTGTAAACTTGAAAGACTTATATATCGTATCATAATTGCAGTAGAATGGATTATCTGTTAATATAGTGTTGCTAGTTCTAAATAATAGTATTAATTCTCGACCAAATTTACATTAGATTCGATCTAATGCAAATTTGCACGAAAAACAAACTTCATGTGTTATCTGTTGTTAAATTGCCAACTTCAGTTAAAAATCAAACTTCATGAATATTCCCAAAAATAAAATTCTCTTCATTTTCTTCATTGAATTTTTTTAACATATAGTAGTATATAGTTTAAATATATTTCTAGTTAAATAATGGAAAGTTTATTATATTTCTAGATATGATCAGAGGATTCAGTTACACTATAGTAGAGTAATATTAATTAAATATACTATCAGTGCTTCAAAGAAAATTTAAATTATAGTATTAATCTCAAAATAAGAGTATTAATTATTAAATACTACTTCCCATTTCAAAATAAGGGTCGTTTTGACATCTAAATTTTATTTTAAATTAAGTGTTGTTTTAGATTTTTATTGAAACAATTTATCCCCAAATATCCCTATTAATATCCTTAGCTAAATTTTAGGGTTTAATATATAAGATATTTTTTATGAAATTAATTTTATTTTCTTTTTAATTTTAAATTCTAAATTTCTAAAAATAAAAAGTAAATTTGTCCAATTTTTATATTTCTTAATTTATGAATTACAGACTAAGTAATTGTTTATATAGAACTTATAAATTTGTATCACAATTAATGAAACAATAAAACCAGGACAAACATTTTTTCCTTTTTTTTTTTTGAAAAATTAAATATTCCATACAAAAACTAAAAATTAAATAGAAAATGCGTCATACAAGAACCCCGTCTGAAACTCCGCCACCCGCCACCACATAACCACCGCAAGGTTTTACTCCGATCCCATTAAACCTACTGCTCTCATCTCCGCCGTCGATTTCCACATTCTCCGGCGAATCCAACGCCTCCTCTTCGTCGCCGTCGACAGGCACCAGATTGAGCAGGAGGCGGCCATCGGAGCGGTGGGCCTGAAACAACTCACGGCGTTTCACTCTCTCCTCCCTAATTACGATCCTGCCATCGCTCGTGCTGTACTTCTTCATCACGTGCATCAATGGCTGGCTCTCCAGCGACGGGATCGCAGGCGGGTACTTCTTCGCCGCCGCGTCTCTCCGTCGGCGATGGATCGTTCCGGCACCGCCGTGTGGGGTGGCGCCGGCTGCGTCGGGTTTGAAATCGACGCAGCTTTCTGCGCCGATGTAATCACCCAGATCTTGATTATGCATGGATTGCAATGAATCGAGAAAGTGGGAGATTATTCTGAGTTGTTGAGTGCAGAGGTGGTGATGGGCTTTTATGGAGGTTTTGCATGGTGGGGGGGTGGGTGGGGGTGGGGTGATAGTGGCTCTGTGGTAGTGACAGCTATGGCTGCACTGTGAGTTTTGTATCTGAGGTGGGTTTATTTTGTAGTATTGTCTTAAATTCTGCATTACTATTTGTTTCTATTTTTGTATCAATTTAAGGAAAATTTCAAAATATACTCATTTTCACCATAAATTTTACCTGCTTTTAAATATCAATATTTTCTTCAATTTATTTAAGTTTCATCAAATATAATCATAAATTTGAATTTTGGCTATAATTGCTGACATAAATATCGTTAATGTTGCTATATTCCTCTACATTGGGGATTTCGATTGTACGAGAGGAAATTTGATCTATTTTATGGTTCATGAAAGTTTTTCCTTAATTTAATGTTACATAAATCAAATTTCTCTCAATAAAATCAAATTTTCAATTTGGAGCATCACATTTGCATAAGTAAAATTCATTTCGGCAGTTTTATTGAAAATCGAATGTAAAATAGCATAAATAAATCGAATTCCGGCCTCATTTTGTACAATTTTTAGATTTATAATGCTAAATAGCATTTAAGATTCAGTAACTTTAATTTATAACTGCAAACGTTAGAGTTATGGGAGACCTTTTGATGAGTTGTTTGCGAATTTGTAAGCACTCTCAAGTCTCTATTAATAAACTAATGCCTTTTTTTAAGTAAGTGTAAATTCATTAAAAAGATTAGAATAGAAGTTCATTAATGTGGACATTATATAGTACCCAAATAAATATATATTGATTATATACATAAGCATTTAACACTCTTACATAATTACAATATGCTGATGTGAGCTCAATTTAAGTTTGTAATTTTAGTTTTGGATCCTTATCGAACTGTCTTCCAACATTAATATTACACTCATTCAATAAGTTGGTGTGCAGCTGGATTTCTTAATGTTTCGAGTGTTATTTTCCAAATAATAATAACAATAATATTATTATTATTATTAATGATAATAATTAAATAAATAATTAAATAAATAAATTCTAGTTCTAGTTTAAATCTTTTGAAACACACACATATATACTAATGACTTTAAATAAAGCCACACTCTGAAAATAAAGTTTCAAAATTGAATTAATAATAAGAAATTTACTACTTTGTTTAATATGATAAATAAATGAAAACCCATGCCATTGATTCTTCCAAAAGGTTACAATTATTAAAAAAATAAAATTGAACTAATTATACATTGGCTTTCATAATAAAATGGGAGGAAAATAATTAAATAAAGTTGCCAAAAGTTATAATATAATACTTTCTACAGAAATTGCATTAGAAATTAAGTGTTTACGTATGGGCGGTTATAGGTGCGAATATGATGTAAATGTATTTCTTTTAATTCTTGCCAAATTTCCAACATTATTAATTCCCATCTTAAGTATATTCATTATTGCAAAAACGAAACTCAAGAAAATTCATGCCAATATATAGAAGATAATATTTGTTTTCTCCACTTAGAATTGCACTATTATCAAAATTCAGAATTAATTTGTATCTTTGCAATGATGGAATGGTCGTATTAACTTATAGAATTCCATTGACTTTATAAAAATGAAATTTTAATTTGCCATATTCTTGGAGAATAATCAAGTCACACCACTTAGTATATAGCAAGCAAGATAATAAATACTAATTATAATTATTCTGATCATTTAATTAAGTATACATCTTTCTCAATTATATTTCCAGTTTATTCCAAAATTACCTCACTTTCTCATTTGCATACAGAAAAAAAAAAAAAATAGGCAATAATATTTTATATATGAACCGGTGGCATTAGTGCCGCCACTGCCACCGGAAAACCGCCGTAAGGGTTTACTCCGATGACACCACAGTTACCAGACTGACCTTCTTCCGCCGTGATCCTCTCATCCCCACCGTCCATTTCCGCGCCGGAAACTGCCACATTATCCTTCTCCTCATCTCCGGCGCCGCCATCCATCGGAACCAGGTTGAGCAGAAGGCGGCCATCGGAGCGGTGGGCCTGAAAGTATTCATGGCGTCTGACTTTCTCCTCCCTGATCACCACCCTGCCATCGCCCATGCTGTACTTCTTCATCACCCACGCCGTGTGCGGCGGCAGATTCCCAGTCCGCGCCAGCGATGGGATCGCCGGCGGGTACTCTTTCTCTGCCGCCGCATTTCGCCACCGGCGTCGAGGGTGGCTCGTCCGAGAGCCGCCGTTTGACGCCATGTTGGGTCGGAGATCGAGGCAGCTTTCTGCACCGATGAAGTCTCCGTGTTCTGGACAATGCATGGAGATTAGTAGCAAAGAATATTGTAATAAATCAAGAATTTTATATATATTTTTTTTTGGGAGATTAATTGTTTTCCTAGTTTAGTGAAGTGGTGTTGTTTCAGGTTTTTATGGTGGAGGGGTTGCATGAAGAGTGGAAGGGTGGCAGTGACAGCTGTACATACTCATATAATACAATTTCGTATCTATTTCAAATCGTGTTTCATTGCTATCACAATAATATACATATATATGTAAAATGCAATGTGTAATTAATTGCTTTTATATACTAGAGTACGGTGATGAATGTTTATTCTTTATATGATTGGAAAACTGCAAATGGGACAATAATTTTGAGGTCTAGTGCAAATATATATATATATATATATATATATATATATATATACACACACACACATATTGTATTTTCGGATTTGGAAATAATTAGCACAATAATTTTCAATTTAAGAATTAAATATATCCCTATTTAAATATATAACTAACACAATCAATATATACCCAAAATCACTATATATGTACAGATTAGGGTGCCGATGACATCTGTGTGATACAATGTTGTCTCTGTTTAAAATAGTGTTTCATCTTCTATTATAATAAATTGCATATATAAGACAAGTGTATAATACTATAATTAGTTGTCTTACATACGTAGAGTATGATAGTGAATGATTATATGATATCACTACGTA
The DNA here is from genome assembly GCA_946896805.1 of Scutellaria galericulata. Taxonomy (NCBI): domain Eukaryota; kingdom Viridiplantae; phylum Streptophyta; class Magnoliopsida; order Lamiales; family Lamiaceae; genus Scutellaria; species Scutellaria galericulata. The sequence continues at coordinate 19,013,232 of OX335793.1, forward strand.
CATAAAATCACTTTGATATAATTGCAAAATTAGGTTTCAGAAATTGTATAATTCATGTGTTGTGTCGTGAAATTGGGAGCTTTTTATCCGAAAAATAATATATAAGTTTGAATTGTGTCTCATTGGGAAATTGAATCGACTAAGGTCACGTCTTGTTACAACGTGTGTTCTATATCTCTATATTAAAGGACAAAATAAGAAGGTTTTCATTTGTATATATCACAATAAAATCGAATAGATTAAGTGATACTTCATCACAGTGTCTTCTTCAATGAATGAAGTTTCAGATCTCGTCGTCTCATAATAACATCGAATCACGAAAAATTACACAGTGTGTCATCATTAATGATTCATATATCGTAATGAAATCCAATAGATTAAAGTTATAATGTGATAATTTAATAAAGTCGTGCATTGTCGTTACTCGTGATTAAATCTCATTAAATCTCATTTTATCAAGAAAACCAACGAATGAGATTTCGAGAAAACAATCAAATGAGGTATCGAATAGCATCGTGTTGGCTAACCTTGTCAAAAAAATTAGCATCAACGTTCTAAGCCATTAATATATGAATGTTAGTTGATGAATAATAATTCATTTGACAATTTAAGCGTAAAATTTGCTATATTTTATAAATACACAATTAATAAAATCACTAACTCATCCCTAATTACACAATCAATATTTATACGTATAGACTCAACAAACCAAAGAGGTGGATGAAATATAATATTAAGGTTGAGAAGTGAGATTAATGTAATATTCCGGTGACATCATTTTGTTCCAAAATCTGTAGTCATTCATAACCACCATCAGCAGCGGTGCTACGTGACACCACGTTTGTCACTCTTTTTTTCTAAACATGACTCTTTTTTGTACTCATTCATCTAACTCACATACAAACATAACCACTATAGGATAATGTCTTGTGTATATTATATATTATAATAAGACCCAATTTATAGTTTATTTCTCTATTTTAAACCTAATTTTTAATATTTTTTTTCAATTTAAGGTTTGAAATTTAGGTTGAGTTCTCAATTCAAGCCAAAATTTCATTTTCTTTTTCTTTTTTCTTTTTAATTATATTTATAAATTTATTTATATTTTAATATGTATTTATATTTTAGATAAATTAAGACAAGTTAGTGCAATTTTGGAACATTCTTCATTCGACTTATATTAATTTATATAAAAAAATAAAGAAAGAAAGAAAGAAAAATATAATTAATTCAAATCATAAAATATAATTTATCTTAAATTGATTAATATTAAAATGGGTTTTTGTACTTTTTATTCATAAAAGTAAGAAAATAAAAACAATCTTAATTTTATGAAATGTATTATTTATATATATATATATAAATTAATTAATTAATACATGTAGGATGAAAAATCGTTTCAAAATCACACTAACTTGTTTTAATTTATCTAAAATATAAATATTCATTGAAATATTAATCAATTTATAAATATAATTAAAAAATAATGAAATTATATTTTGAATAGAGAACTCAATCTAAATTTCAAACTTTAAATTAAGAAAACAAGTTAAATTGAGCCCCTTATTGGAGAAACTTTAAAAAATCAGTTTAAAATTGAAAACTAAACTATAAATTGGGTCTTGTTATGAAATTTATCATATATATATATATATATATATATATATATAAAGAGAGAGAGAGAGAGAGAGAGAGAGAGAGAGAGAGAGAGAGAGAGAGAGAGGGTGAGAGAGAGAGAGGGTGTTTTCAATTTAAGTTTGTTTCAATTTTGGATGTATGTATCTTGAGTTGAGCTGTCTATATTTGGCTTCATACAATCAGTTCTTGCTAGGTGGATTTATTTATGCATATGATTCCCTCCCAAAATTCTCCAGTTTAATTTATTTCATTCATATAAGTATCAATATATGAAATCTGGATTAGGTTATGCAAGACATCTTGTAGCAATGAGGCCCTACACATCCATTTGTGTTTACATAAAGTATTCAGCCAAAGAAGCTCTTCAAGTTAACTTCTCATTGATGTATTGTTTCATCGAGATTCAATCCCAACACGTGATAGAGATGAATAGATGATCGATACAGTTAAACGTGCCGCTTTGATCCTTTGCAACAAGTCGACCCAAGAACAGACAGCCAACTCCTTAGTACTTCAAGAATCGGATGATATTCACCTGAAATGACGAATGCTGAGCCAAAACGATGAACCAATGCTGTTGACAGTTCATATTACCAATCAAGACAAACCAGAGCTAAAGTTAAGCTTAGTTAGCACATTACTTGATAGTAATAACACGATTGTAATTGTCGAAAACACAATGCCAAGTGGATTTCACAGATAAAAGAGAGATCCCAAAGTTTAAACTTAAAGGATTCAATCACTGAGAAAAAGAAACATTTAGGCAATGTGGGCGCTCTAAGGCACCAAAACAAACAAACAAACATGCTTAAGTTAGAATACTTAAATCATTTCCATCAACAACAACTAAAAACATAAGCCAAATGGAGTTTCTTGGACTACTGTTTACGCCCGTATTTGGTGTTACTAACAACTAACAATGTCCTTGCTCGAGATAATGACATGGAAAAGATTGTTCTCCATTAGTAATTTCCTGATAAATGAGACAAAACCATATATATAAAAATCAAACTCAAAAGGCCATGCTATGAATCAAGAATCCGAGGTTAGATGCATATTACCACTGGGTAAAATCATAAAATACTCGAAGAAAACGGATTGGGAAAAAGGAAACAAAGTTTGGTTATATAGCAAGAAAGTGCCTCAATACAACATGGAATCAATGTTCAACCGATTCAAAGACTAGTATATAAATAAGCAAGAAACCTGTTTCTATCCAATTATCTCCCAAACACAGCCACACTATCGTCCCATGACATCATGTTGATGATGGTGTAATCACAGCTCTTCAAGCTTCACCGCCCCTTTGCCACTATGAGCACTCCACACTTCACCAACATCATCAAAATAAGGGGCCACAAATTTCTTATAGAACTTCAGATCAGATATCAAGTGGATTGTTCCAAGACATGGCCATTTCTTAATCAGTTTCTTCTTTTCAAGAATTCTCAAAACCTGCAACCTTGGCTTGTACCGTTTCTCAACGCTGTATAGAAACACACTCGGACTGTTTATAATAGACAACATGTCGAACTTCCCGGTCTCAAGCAAAACCTCTGCCACCTCCTTCAACTTCTTCTCTGACGTAGAAAACACAAAAGGCACATTCCTAAACACCCTCAAGATGCCATCTTCCGAAAACCCCAACTCGCGTAAAGTCTTCAACTTGAGCTCCCAAGTCTCGTCCGTCATTCTACTAACCACTCGAAGAGCATGAATAAACATCCCAGAGCTCTTATTGAACCCCATTCCATCAATCTTTTCCACAAACTTCCTCATATTCTCCGGCTTATGTGAGAAAAACCACGGGTCTTTAGTGATGAGTGTAGTAATCCGCTCAACGGGGACACCACAGTTCTTCAAGAACTCAACATTTGGTACCAAAGTCTTCTCTAAGTTGCTTATGAACAGCCCACAAGACCTCAAGAACTTGACTGCTTCCTCGTTCGATCCTAGCAAGCCCGTAAGCACAGATAAAGAGGAGACGATTCTATTCGTGCTATAATTCAAGGTGGCTGGGTGCCTAGACACAATGTCAGCAATTTCAGCAGCATTAAACCCTAAATCTTGGAAAATCCTAATCTTGGGTTTGATAATTGTCTCAACATCAGCACAGAGGACCTTAGGCACAAACTTCACAGTCTTCTCCATTTGGGCATTTGAAAAACCATTCTCTTTGAGAAATGTTAACACTGAATCGGCATTTTCTAGGGTTTTCAGCCGATTCAAAACAGAGCCAACGTCGAAAGCTACTTTGGGAGAAAAATGGTGATTGTGCATCAAAAATTCAGAAACTGTAAGCGTTTCCAATGGCTGTTTGGGACTATCAGTAGAGAAAAAATGCGAGAAAAAAACATTGGATTTGCATACAAAATAAGGATTCCTTGAATACAGGCAGGTTACACTCTTGCGCAGAATCGGAGCCGCCATGATAAGAAATCTAACCTTTAACAGAAGAAATCAATTGCTTTTATGATTATGATGGCAAAAATTTCTAGCACAGCTTGGTCGATTGTTAAGAAAACAATGCCTGCTTTTCTTTCTCATTTCATGAATTGAAGATTTAGGGTTCCTATCGAATTTGGGAAAGAGCTCTATTTATATAAAATGATTTTTCTTTTCTTTTTTTTAATTTAAACCATATTATATAATATGATATGAAAATTTATATTATATGATTATTTAAGGCATGTAAATGTTATGCAGAGAGAGGGAGAGAGGAATATGACAGTTTCTAATATGATCATACACAACAAGACAATACCAATCAAAATCTAAAGAAATTGCTTAGTTTAAATTCTTCAAAAACCATGAGGCTTTATTGAGATGAAATATTTGGATAATGAAATTCAATTTCATGTTTATAAAACAAATTCAGAGTACAATTTAGCTACAATAAAAGGGTAAAGCCACAATATGTCTCTATCAACCATTATATATTTAAAAATTTTATTTTAACTTTAAGGTTTTTTTTTCCTTTTTTTTTTTTACAGCTCTCAATTACCACTCTTTTCGTTTTGTCTTCAACACACATACATAAATTTTATGCACTATCATCGAAACACAAAATCTCATGAAAATTTATTCAAAATTATCGGATCAACCATTTAATTCTTCTTAACAATTTTTTTTTTAAGATATATCAAGACATTTCACTAAAATAATTAACATCTTAAAACAAATTTTTTTAAAAATCAATTTTCTATCTTGATCAGCACCAACAAAATCATTCTCACATTTAAGAACATAAGATTTTTTTAGAAAATTTTATTTATTTATACAATACAATTTAATCGAACATTGAAATATAGAGAAAAAAAACAATCATTGCTATAGAGATAAAAACATTTGGGAAAAAATCTAAATTCAAAATGACTTCAAATAAAATGTATGAAAACTAATGAAAAAATTATACATTCAACCTAAGCATTAAGTGGTAAATCGTCAAAATTCATAATTTATGGAAGAATGGAAAGTGGAAAGATTTTATTTTTTCCTTTTTGCTAGTAGATGGGTTGATAGTTGGGGTGATGAAGGTGGAAATTTAAGTAATATGATAGTTGTGAAAAAATACATATATTAAGAACAAAATAGAGAAACTAAATATAGCATATAGAAAGAAATATTATGGTTGTGAATAGAAAATTAAGATCCTTGTTAAGTACTGTTTGGACACATTTATTCTACAATGAATTAGAAATTCATAATCTTTCTTTTGAAATCTTAACTATCAGAAAATCAAATTCTTAAATCCAAACACAAAAAAAAAAAAGCATGCTACTGAGATTCAACAGCAATATCATCATGCAAATGTGGAGATGAAGAAGTCTGCAACAAAAAAAATCAAGAAAATGGATACATGCAAAATTGCAAGTGATGAAAAGTTAAGCTGATTGACACCAACTTTAGCAAGCATTGCATAGCACTCAATCTCAGATTTCCTCAACGGTGGACAGTTGTTCGATATCAATATCAACTTACTTACAATCAATCAATTTTCTTAAATTATTCACTAAAGCACAAATTACAATCTTATAAATAGCAAATCAACAAGTTTCTTGCAGCTTCGAGGGCTAATTCTTGGTTTGTTTGGATTAAATAAATGTTACAAAGCTCGATCGTCTATAGAGTGCGAGAAATCAAAGTGATGCCACATCATTATCTGGAATCCAGACTCATTTTCATTTCAAAGCATTCTGAGCTGGGATATTATTTTCTAAAACAATTTCTTTTTCTTACAATTATCATCTTAAAAACAATAATGGATCATTACTTTGAACACAAATTTACAGTCCACTTAATGATAATGTTGCAAATAAATCATGTATGTTATTTCAATTTCATCATCCATAGGTCCAATACACATGATGATCAGAGACGGATCTGTATTCCCTGGGGTGGGGGCACGTGCCCCCACATTTTTTTTGAATTTTTTCATTATTATATATATATATATGGATTTCATATAATTACATCAATTAAAATGAAAATAATAAGATCATTCCACCATAATTTAATAGAGAATGACACGTGGGTGTGGTCCAATACAAAAAATAAATATATAATTTATTATTAAAGCAAATCACTTCCCAATATTAATGATAGTTTGATTGTATATATTGAAAAAGAGGTTTTTGATGGTGTTGATAATGAGTTAATAATGCAAATATTTCAGAAAACTCGTAGGTTTCAATTGTAATAGACTTGGATTGTTATATATTAAAAAATTTCTTCACGTGTTTTATATTTTAGTTATTTTGTGCCCCCGTCATTAAAAAAGTCTTGATCCGTCCCTGATGATGATTATGGATTGACCTATTGAATACCTTTTTCATAGATGAATTAAATACAATAGTGGTTAATTTTTCTTTTTTGACGTGGAGATTTTTTTTTTATTGTTGTTATTTTGGGGGGCCACGGGTTAAAAAAAAAAATTTATTCAATTAAAAAAATTCCAATGTTAGCGTAATTTTGGCCACAAAAGTAGGTGAAAGTTAGGTTCAAATTATATTTATAAGATCAAATAAAAATATATAATCTTTATAAAAGTTTGTTGAGAGGTAATAAAACTATTTTCTAATAATCAATTAAATCATCCTTTCAAAAAAAAAAAAAATTCAATCAAATCATTTTTCAAATAATAAGACGGAGACAAGGGTAATACCAATTTGTTACATGAACTATTGCACTTCTTTTTAATGGGGTTCTAAACTTAAATTTTTTTTGATCATTAGTCATTTTCTTTGAAATATTTTGTTTGTTACCTAAACTCAATTTTTTACACATTTTCTGGAAAAAAAAAAAGGCCTCCAAAAAACTCGAAAACACAATCTAACTTCTAACATCAAATAAAATGCATGAGTCATACATCAAAATGATCCCTTTTTAAATCAAATTATAACCCTAAGTCATTTTAACGATTCTTATTTGATTTAAACTTGAAACAAATAAAAATCGTTCAAAACCCTAAAATATTTTTTGTTCGATTCAAGATTGGATCGAACGAGAATCATGAAATCGAATTGAGGTTATAATTTGACTTTGAATAAGGGTCTTTTTGACTTATAAATCATGAATTTTAGACTAATAGTTTGAGGTATATGCATGACCTAAACAGTATATGCATTTAATAATTTCGACTAGATCAATTTCTAGATTTAGTGATTATTAACTAACTAACATTAATATATATATATATATATATATATTTTTCTATAAATTTGAAATTCTCAATCACTAGGAAATACACATGACATGACACAACAAAATTAGCATATAGAAAATTCAAATAATAAAAAAAAAATCATGAGATGCAATCATTATCAATCACACCGCATGTGAGCACTTTTTCAAAGCTTAGTATGATATTCAAGATTAATAGACGAAAATGCAAAGCAATTTTTCAAAGCTTAGGTATGATATTCAAGGCAAAGCAATGTCTCAGTGATATTCACAATAAAGCAAGGTCTCAAGAAAAAATAAAAGTTCTAAAATAGCTATTATTGAATATATATCTAAAAACACACACCGTCAGATTTCAGATAATCAATCTCAAGAATGTCAAATCACAATTAAAACCAAAGTCTAAACTATAGATTGAATTAAAAATTAAAAAACATAGCAAATCATTCTTGATCGGAATAAGTCAAAATACGAATCTACTAAAAAAAATCAAAATACAGATCATCAATTATTTATCGAGACCACATATATAATAAAATGAAAATTTGGTTATCAATAAAAGTCACATATTCAATAAAATAAAAAAATGAAAATTTGGTTATCAATAAAAGTCACATATTCAATAAAATGAAAATTTGGTTATCAACAAAAGTCATTTCTTAAAAATCACAAAATATGAATTGGTTAACAAATATGATAAATTCTCAACCAATCCTCAATAAATCTTCAAGATTAATCCTATTGTAGTCCACGATTAAAGAAAAGAATGAAAAATATTTAATTTTAATAAATTTTCAAGATTAATCCTATTGTAGTCCGCGATTAAAGAAAAGAAGAAAAATATTTAATTTTAATAAATCCTCAAGAAAAATATTTAATTTTAATAAATTCTCAAGATTAATCCTATTGTAGTCCACGATTAAAGAAAAAAAAATATTTAATTAGTCAATTCTCAAGAAAAATCTTAGTCAACTTTCAAAAAATCCTCAAAATGAATAATAAAAATTGAATGAAATCCTCAAAATGAACCGAATAAATCAAAATGAACCGAATAAGTCAAAATACGAATCTAAAAAAAATCAAAATACAGATCATCAATTATTTATCTAGACCACATATTCAATAAAATGAAAATTTGGTTATTAACAAAAGTCAATTGTTAAAAATTACAAAATATGAACTGGTTAACAAATATGATAAATTCTCGATCAATCCTCAATAAATCCTCAAGTTAGAGAGACCTTTGATCAACCCTCAATAGACAGTCTTAGTTTTGTTCTGTCTTGCGTAGGCCACGCTTGGCCTCACCGTATCGCAAATGGAGAAAGAGAAAAGTTGGGTGTCGGAGAAAGAGAAAATAAAAGCATCGCAAATGGAGAAAGAGAAAAGTTGGGTGTCGGAGAAAGAGAAAATAAAGTTGGGAGTCGGGGAAAGAGAAAATAAAAACAGAGTGATGGAAGAGAAAAGTTGGGAGCGGAGGAAGAGAAAATAAAAACAGGCGGAGAAAAGTAAATGAATTCAGCGTATGTATGTCTATATATATATAAATCGAAGACTCTCATCGGAAATATGGACAAAAATATCCGGAAATTCAGGCATTCATTCACATAGTGTATATATATATATATATCTTATATCAGATCAAGAATTGCAATCAAAACTCAAACCACACAAAGAACTTCTACCAAGAACTTGAGACAACCAAGAAACGAAAACCAAAACGAAGAAAGAACACCAGGAATTAAGTTAAGTGGTTCGGGTTGAATATCCCTACATCCACTGAGATATATAGAAACAATTCACTACAAATCGATCAAAGAATTACAGAGTTCAACACATGAAATATAAAACTAAACCCTGATCTGCGCCAGTAACTTTGCAGGCGATAAGCTCTCTATACAACGCTCTATGAATCTAACTCTCTGAATAAGAAATGAACTAGACTTTATAGTGAATCCACAGCTTCTCTCTGAATAAGAAATGAACTAGACTTTATAGTGAATCCACAGCTTCAAGTCTCATGCCGCCCGCAAAACTGCTCGACCAACCTGCAAAAAACAAACTCAACCTGCAAAAAACAAACTCAAGAACACAGCTTAGCCAATAACTGTTTTTAACAGATTGAAATCGTGTTTTGAAAACACGATTTTTTAAGTGACTTGCGTTTTTAAGTACACTTAGCCAAAAACTCGTTTTTTCTTCCTTTCCTCTTTATTCTTACTTCCAGGATATATATATATATATATGCATGCATTATCATTACAATATATAAACACCCCAACTATAGATTGAATTAAAAATTAAATATATCTCTAAAAACACACCCCTACTATAGATTGCACCCCTCCCAAAAGTTTCAGCCTCCAGGAATCTGAAACGAATATTAAAAAAAAAAAAAAAGCAATTCAGGCATTATTCACACAGTGTATAATATATATATATATATATATATAACACCTACTATAGATTGAATTAAAAATTAAAAAACATAGCAAAACATAATTAAACGCTTACCCGCAGCATGGCTTCAAAATCGTGAAGCCTTGCGTAGGCCACCGTCGTTTCGACGGTGAAACGGCGGCTTGGCTTCACTGTGATGCTCCCGTCGAAGCCTGCCGCCACTAGGCGGCGGACGGCCTTTAAAGTGAGCATAGATTTGACGGTGAAAAATTTCTTCCGTAGGAGCTCAGATTTAGAGCGAGCATAGATCTGACTGTGAAAAATTTCTTCCGTAGGAGCTCAGATTCAGATAAGGTGAGAAATTTTATCAAAATATCGGTAAAATATCGACGAAATATCGATTTCAATATCGATCGATATTTTCATTTTTCCACAAAGAACGAGAAATTTTATCAAAATATTGGTAAAATATCGACGAAATATCGATTTTAATATCGGTGATTTCATGGTACAATTTGTAGGAAAATAGATGAAATATCGACGAAATATCGATTTTAATATCGGTGATTTCATGGTACAATTTGTAGGAAAATAGATGAAATATCGACGAAAAATCGATTTCAATATCGGTGACTTCACGTACAATTGGTAGGAAAATAGGTGAAATATCGGGGAAATATCGACGAAATATTGATAAATTTCGGTATCGATTTCGATATCGGTGGTTCCATGGTACACATTATATAAAAATTCGTGAAATATCATGGAAATATCGGTAAATATTGGTGGAATGTTGGGGAAATATAGGTAAATATCGTTAAATATCGGAAAAAATATCGATAAATTTATGTATCGATATTTCCATGATATTTCTGTAAAACTAAAATACCGATATTTCCACCGAAATCGAAATTTCCATCCTTGGAGAAAAGTAAATGAATTCAGCTGTGTGTCTATATATATTCAGCCAAAAACGTCACATTCAAATTTTATATTTTTCAAAATAAATAATAATCATAATAATAATAATCAAATGACGCGTATATCTGCCTTCTAGACATTTCTTTACTATATTTTAATTTTATTATTTTTAAACTTAGAAACTTTGAATTATTATTTGGAATCAACTTAATCAAGCATTTAGCAAGTTACATCATGATGTTATCAAATCGATTATTACCTAATCAATTTTTTATCCTTTTATTTTAGTTCTATGCAGTGGCGTATTCAGGATTTAAAATTTGGGGTGTAAACTTTGAGGGTGCAATAAATAACTATAAGTATATCTTAATAGAATATTATTTAATATTTAAATCTATACAACTTAAAGTTTAAAAAAAAGGCAAAAACTTATGTGCAACTGGTGCACAACATGCATATATGTATTACATTTATAACATAAATGTACTACATTTATAACATAAAGGTGTAGATTGCACGAATTCACTTCTGTGCAACTGGTGCACAGAAGTCTTACTCTAAAAAAAAAAAGATATGATTTTATTTGGTTTTGTTTGTTTCTTTTTGAAAATTTTATTATACATGAACTATTATTTAATCATTTTAAATAAACTCATCTTCATTTTAAAGTTATGAGAACAAAAAATTCATCATAATAAATTATAAGACTAATTAACCAACTAAATAAGAAGAAAATGATTTGGAACTCATGATATGAACCAAAAGATAAGGAATTCACTACTAAAATTTTATCAGGCAACTAAAAATAAATATTACAAAAACTAATTAAAAATGTTGCTATAATAAATTATAAAACTAATTAACCAACTAAATAAGAAGAAAATGATTTGGAACTCATATGAACCAAAAGATAAGGAATTCACTAGTAAAATTTTATCAAGACAGTTAAAAAATAAATATTACAAAATCTAATTAAAAGGAATTCACTACTAAAATTTTATCAAGACAACTAAAAATAAATATTACAAAATCTAATTAAAAATGTAGCTATAAGAACTAATTTAAATGCATTAACTACTAAAATTTTATCAACAACCATAAGAACTAATTTAAATGCAATAACTACTAAAATTAGCCAAAATAAAACAAGGATTCGAACCTGCAGAACTAATTTAAATGCAATAACTACTAAAATTAGCCAAAACAAGGATTCGAACCTGCAACCTGATGGCCAAATCTGACACCCTCCAAACCAATCTGATAACATCAAAATCATGTTAAGTATTTGTATAATATATTTATATAACATTTTTAAAGACATTTGGGGGCTGTCCCATGTAGATACGCCGCAGGTTCTATGTCTTTTTAGTTTATTGATTTTATGGAGTTTTTATTCGATTTTAATCGAAATTCAATCTCTAACAATAATTATTGAAACAAGTGCTATCGTTAAAGGTTATTTACCGACGTTCTTGACACCAAATACCATGGTAAATAATGAATTTAACTTAGAAAAATCAATTAAGATAGTACCGTCACACCCACTATTTTAATAAAATTACATTATCAAGATTCTTTTCTTCTGAACAATGAATTATTTATTAATACTTCTTTGTGGGTCCTACTTCCATCTTTCACATTTGTAATAGATTTTTTGCTCTGTATTTAATAATTAATTAAATTGATGATGATGGGGTTGTCAATTTGGACGAATTTAATATTTTGGGTGTTGGACCGTCGGTGTGGGTGTGGGGCCCACCCCTAATCACGTTCACGCCGTTCTGAATATTGTGGCTGTTGGACCGTGGTGTGGGTGTGGGGCCCACCCCCTAATCACGTTCACGCCGTTCTGAAATTCCATGCAAGCTCAACTAATTGTATTAATGATCATGCATATTTAATTGCCTTGCAAAAAGTAATGGGCACAACTTGGATTAGTTAATGATGTGGCCTAAATATATATTATTTGAGGAAATATATATATATATTTGAGAAAATTCAAAGATTAAATAAACAGAAACAAGTTGTAAAGCATGACACCAAAAATTAATGAACAAACGATGCATCATAGATTAATGGTTGTTTGTCCACTTAACTTAAGATGGGGTTTCTACTAGAGCCAACAATCATCATAAAACACACTCAAATAAATCTTGAAAAAAATTATTTGACTTTGAGAAATTAATTTTTAAATTTTATTATTGAGTTAATTCAAGAATAATGTCACGTCATGGATGAGAAAAGGAACTCGTAACGCTATATGTAAACATTAGGCACGCAAATTTTCCTTTTGTCAACAGTTACAACCTCTTCTTTTGAATAATTGATGTCACTCCTCAATTTTATTTATTTTTATTTTTTGACTTAGGGGAAAAAAAAAAGGGATGTTGTTTAAAAGTAATTAAATAATCATCAAGAAAACGAGTCTCATTTTATGCATATCCAAATGGGTGTCCAAAAATTAATTACAAATTCGGTCCAGAATTTTTTTTTTTTTACAAGCATGATGCGTTAAAATTATTTTCTAAAATTTTGGGATAAAAAACTTCAATAGACAACAGGATTTAAAAAACAATTTTCTCATACATAAATTATTTCTTAAAGAAAGATACATAAATTAATTTCTTACAGTACATTAATATCTCTTTCATGTATTTGACTCAGTTGTACCAACTTTAAGCATATCCAAAGATTTGGCCTCAACACTTTTGAATTTAACAAAAAGAAATTCACCATCTTTTTACAAATTTGCAATTGCAATTTAATTATGACCTTAAAAATAAAAAATTAAAAGTCTCGACTTTAATTCACTATTGCAATTCGAAAAACTAGTGCATTCTCCGATAATTCGAGATCTCATGTCAAGCAAAGTAGCGTTTTTTAAAATTGAATTGCAATAATGTATTAAAGTCCTAATTTCTATGTAAATGTTGAAGTTGTGATCTCCATAAAAATTAATTATGATTTGAATTGCAATAATTTGTTATAGTCGTGATTTTTTTTGCTAATTTTTAAACGTCTGGATTAACTTGCAATTTTAAGAAAAGTGGTGATTGTTAATTTCAAAAGGTCGACATTAAATTGCAATTTTGGAAAGATGGTGATATTTTTCTTTTTTGGCAATTAAGCCATTTTATTTGATTTGATAAGTTGTTCACTAATGAGTTTGTTATAATTAAATAAATTATTATGATTGAACTTCTTAGAAAAAATCATTTTAATTTTAATTAGGTGACAATGCAAGATTTGGCAGACACATATCAGCCTCCTTTCAAGAGCTGTATTCAAGAAGGGAAAGCGAGTGGAATAATGTGCGCTTACAATCGTGTCAATGGAGTTCCAATGTGTGCTGACTATAATCTCCTCACTAAAACTGCACGTGGAGAGTGGGGTTTCCATGGGTAAAATTGTCATTTCATAATCGAATTTCTCTTTTTTTTTAAACCATTTTTTTTCATAACAAAATAATAACGTAATGCTTATCTCATGGCTGGGTTTTTATCAGGTACATCACGTCTGATTGCGACGCCGTTTCTATCATGTATGATAACTATAAGTATGCGAGGTCGCCTGAGGATGCTATGGCTGATGTACTCAAAGCTGGTATGATTGTACCCTTGTCTCCGTTTTATTATTTGGAAAATGATTTAATTTAATTGATTATTAGAAAATAGTTTTATTACCTCCCAACAAACTTATATGAATATGTTTGGTTATATTTTTTAATTTTGATCATATATGTAAGTCATTTTTTTATTTTTCGATAATTAAGTATTTGTATTTCAATCTTGATCCTCTTTATTTGAACTTTTTTTAATTTCAGTCCAATTTTGGTTGAAATTTTCAAAATGGCTACCACACCCGAATTTCACGTTAGAAAATATCATACGTATAAGATCAAAATTGAAATTAATCCTTAACTTATTAAAGGGATGTTTGGTTAAGTTGTGAAAATATTGGATAAAAGAATATACCGTGACGAGGAGGCCGATTTCGACGGAGCCAAACAAGACGCCGGAGAAGGCACCAAAGCAAACAAGGAAATCGAGCTTGTCGACTTTCCATATATTATAAGCTTTGTTTATATCAATCAATCCAGTTAAAGCTGATAAAACTTTTTTTATTTGGAGGATTATCAACAATTATCAATATTAGAACAAATGGATTTTCAGTTCGGTTTTGCTTTTCCGTTTCAGGCACCAATAAAAGGTAGAAATAAAAGAAAATGGAAAATTGTCCCAAAATGATATGCTTTGATCATGAGCTATATAAACCTCAAATCAAATCAAAACTAAAAGCATGGAAGAACATAACTAGAATTCTGAAAATCAAAAGAGCCACATCATTGTCATATGATGACTACTAAATCCACAGAGTCTGAAATCATTGGTCGGAGATTGCGGTATACACGAGCCGTTGCCTGGCGTCGTGACTTGCGAGTGATGCTGCAAGGTTCGACAATCAATTTCTCGAGACCCACCACATTTGTAATGATAAAATGAGCCAATTGTGTCTCGTAATTAAATCCTAAATATCCTGAAAGTTTCAACTCTTTCAGATATGGAGACAACTTTTTCATGGGCCGGCGTGTCCAAATATGTTCTTGTTCAAACCTTAACCAAAATCTTTGATAGTACTTCCAAGGTCGCTCCCACAAGAACTACAACATTTAACATTCGAACAATAATTAATTTGTTACTATAATGCACGAAAATTAAATTAAATAAAAGGTGTGGCAGCTACCTTGATCTCAACTTTCTCCACTGTAGGACATGCTTCAATAAGATTACAGTGTGCATAGGTATAATTAGGCATATCAACTTCCAATTCCAGATGTTTTATATTAATTAGTTCAGGAATTTTGGCCTACAATTAATACCAAACATACATCAGAAATCATAAAGAAGAAAAGTTGATGAGTATATATATGCTTACCCCAAACATCGTCGTCGTCGTCACACTTGCATGAGTGTGAAGCTTGAGTAATTGTAGTTGATCACTAGGTGTATTATTGGCCAAGATTTCAGAAAGTGTGTGCTTGTAGGTCTCAGTAATATTCAACTCCGTGACCTTCGAGAAATTACTGAGTTTTAGGTTACTAAGTTTTTCCAATCGGTAACACCTCAAAGAAACGAGGCTGATTGTGTCGCAAACTTGAATTGATTCAACATTCCGAGAATGAGATATATCTAAATGTGATAGTGGTGAATGAGGAGCAGCGATCAAGACGACATTACGCAATCTGTAAGAGTGTGATAGTGATAGGCTTCCAAGAAGAGGAGAATTGGAGGCGAGAAGTCGAACCTCCTCATCGTCCACTTGAACATTGGATAACGATATTTTTTTAACGGATTTGAGGCCATGTAACAGTGGTTTCTTCGACGAGAGACCAAGTGTGAAATACTCACGTCTAACATCCAAATACATAAGATGATTTAAATACAAGATGCTTATATCAATGAATTCGACTTTTCTGGTCAATGCAAACTCGACCCACCTCTCAATATCAACTCCCTCCATAAAGGGGGTGTGGATCTTAAATTCTTTTAAGACCCTACACACCTCATGCGAATCGAAAATACTATTGATCAAGCTTATGTAATTTGCATTATTTGGAAGTGGCTCGTCTCGATTATATTGGAGAGGCTCCTCTACATATGGTTCGCATGGAGGAAAGTCGAGACGAGAGGTGTAGATGTAGAGGTGGCGCCAACGAGACGAAAGAATGCTCGTTCTTGTAGCCTCACGCAATGATAGTCGAGAGAGAATGGATATAAGAATTTCATCACACAACTCACTCATTCTATCCACCTGTAATTAATTTGTGTCATTATAGTATCAATTTTCATGCATCCCTTCCAACCAAAAAAAAAAATTAAAGAAAGAAGAAGAAGTAGAAAATTAATTACCCTGTCGTCTTGATCATCAATTCTAGCAACTTTCCTCCTCTCTCTACTGCAACTACCTTCTTCATTCGTCATCTTTGGATGTATATACATATATAACAAAAACCTAGAAGTAGAATTATAAAATATAAGCTACCAATCAAATTTACAACACATCTATTTTTCTTTGCAAATATATATAATATAACAAAAGTAGAAATCGAAAAACTAAAATTTGAGTCATACTCATCATACCTTGAAGCGTAGCAAAAAGAATTAAACAATGTCGTACAGAGTATTTAGTTATAGGGACATTAATATATATACAGGCCTAAGACACCAAGTGTATTAGGACTAGGAGTAGCAACGAGGAAAGATAAATAAATAAATATACTCCATAATATTCTATAATCTTTAATTATTATCTGTTCAACTAATTTACTCCTAAAAATCGAGAAACATCTCTCTCAAAACAAAATGTAATCTCTATGATTCTATCTAAACCATAAATAATATAGTACGAAACATCGTTGCTGCAATTTTCAAGGAAACAAGAGCAATAGCAATTGCCTCAAAGTTTAATCAGATGTGAAATGTGCAGTAATAGCAAATCAATTTTCATTGCGTAATTCCAAATCAAATCACATATAAAAAGGGGAAAAGAAAATGAGTGCTTATTTTTTAGGGGGAAAAAAACTCTATAATATTGCTAAATATATATCTTACCTTGAGTCATGACAAGGAAGATAAAAAACCAACATCTTGTTGAGAGATGTGGATCACAATTCACGGATAGTGGTAGACAATTGTGGTGTTTGAATTTGAGATTTTTCTCAATCATGTTGTATTCTCAATATATAAACCTAAAATTTGAAAAAAAAAATTAAATAAAATACGGGCAGCCAGATTTATCCGCAAGCCAGCCCAGTTTACCCACGAGCATGACAATTCGGGCCAAAAAAATCGGACTCTTAATATTTGAATCTAACTGTCTTTTTTTCGGTTTAAATGGGCTTGCTCGTTGGGCCGTGGCCCTTTTAACATCCCTAAATATATGGCAATGATATGGGTTGGTATGTCTTGTTATTTTGATTTTAGTTTTATTTTTTGATTTGTATTTATTTATTATTATTATTATTCTTATTTGAATTTCTCGTTTTTCAGCAATGTGCTTTGTATTTGCTGTTTCTGATGATGGGCAAATGGCAAGGGAAGATGAGTAACAGGTGGATATTATTAATTTGTAGTGACTTTATTGAGATGAAATATTTGCAAAATGAAACTCGATTTCATGTTAATAAAGCAAATTCAGTGTACAATTTTAGCTACAATAAAATTGAGGGTCCTTCTATAGTACACCGTTGTATTAATACACCGGTGTTTTCAGCCATCAGATCTTGAATGATTGCATCCTGACCCTTCATTTACTTTTTACCTTTTTTACCTGCTTTTGAAAAATTACTGCAGTAAAAATTAAGAATTCCCCCCAACAACCAAAAGAGTTTGGGCAATGTAGTCTAAATCTACTTTCTTCATTAATCTATATAGCATTAATCTACAACCATAAAACCGCAATCGAATATGTTTGTATTATGCATCTCGTTATTACGAATCATTTGAGATCCATATTCAATATGTTTAGGTATTTGTTATGAATCGTCGTTATTAAAATTTCAGATAACCTGCTTCTTAACTGTAATGCTGCATCCACAACCCATGATTGTATCTTTAACAAGTTTGGTTGTTTATGATTATTTGAAATACCACAAAGTAATCAACCTGTTTGATTTGTTAGTTTCTCTATGAAACTAACGAGTTTGGTTTTTTCTCTTATTTCCATTATTTATTTTTCAAACTCATCTGATTTTGTCCCCCCTTTTTTTCCTATTTAACATTAATACTAATTTTCAATTTCTTTTTTTCTCTCTTGGTTTCCATTATTTATTTTTCAAACTCATCTGCCCTTTTTTTTCTATTTAACATTAATACTAATTTTCAATTTCTTTTCTTCTCTTTTAGTTTCCATATTTTATTTTTCAAACTCATCTCATTTTATCCTTTTTTTTTTTTTACCTATTTAACATTAAAACTAATTTTCAATTTCTTTTCTTCTCTCTTAGTTTCCATTATTATCAATATTATTTGGAAAATTATTTTTAGAGTACTTGAAAAAATATTTTAAGAGTTGTGACAAGAATATTTGTAAATCATTCAAATTAATCCAAACATTCTTATCAAAATATAGAAACATAATTCACATCACTTCTTGTCACCTCAATTTCTTTTTTTCTCTCTTAGTTTCCATTATTTATTTTTCAAACTCATCTCATTTTATCCCCTTTTTTTTTTTCCTATTTTAACATTAATACTAATTTTCAATTTCTTTTATTCTCTCTTAATTTTCATATTTTATTTTTCAAACTCATCTCATTTTATCCCTTTTTTTCTATTTAACATTAAAACTAATTTTCAATTTCTTTTCTTCTCTCTTAGTTTCCATTATTATCAATATAATTTGGAAAAAATATTTTAAGAGTACTTGAAAAAATATTTTAAGAATTGTGACAAGAATATTTATAAATTATTCAAATTAATCCAAACATTCTTATCAAAATATAGAAACATAACTTGTCACCTCCTTATACATTTGAAGATAATTTGAATGGTTTATAAGATGATTGAGATTACTCCATAAAGATCAAAATAGATGGTTAAGATTACTCCATAAGATCAACAAGTATATGAAATTTTTAGACAATTCTAAACTTATGTACAATTAAAAAAAATCTTAAAATATTTTTCGTTGTACTATTGATACTTATGTAAAATTAAAAATATCTTAAAATATTTTTCCAAGTACTATTGATATTAATGGAAATTATGATAATTTCTAAACATATATATAACTAAAATATTTTTCCAAGTACTCTTAAAATATTTTTTCAAGTACTATTGATAATAATGGAATCTAATAAAGAAAGAAAAAAAGTTGAAAATTTAAACTTATGTACAATTAAAAAAAAATCTTAGAATATTTTTCCAAGTTTTTATGTACAATTAAAAAAAATCTTAAAATATTGTTGGCATGCATTCAAAATTATTGTTGCGTGATGTTAATTTGGTAATGTATTGTTGGTAATTAATTATACATAAATTCAAAATCATTACATCGGTTGCATGCCATCACCATTCACAATCGTTGTTGCATCGATTTAAAAATCATTGTTGCATCCTTCTGTGTTGCGTGATTGATATTTCATCAAATATTGGTTAGATCTATTTTAGCGGATTGCATATGATTTATGATTTACTACAATCGTTTAATTATAAAGATTAGTCATTTTCAGATTTGAATTTGATTTCAATGAATATTCGTATCTCAACAATATATGGCTTAGATTTGGATGCAACAATATATCCCAACAAACGAAATGCATGTAATATTACGTATTAATAAATTCAGAGTGAACCAAAATTTTTGTGATAATTCATTTACAATTATTTCGATTTATACATACAGCATAATTGATTTATAATGATTAAATGCAAGCAAAAAGGGTCTATTACAACTTATGACATAAAATGAGTGTAGGGAGGCCCAACAGTCAAGCCCAGCCCAAAACAGAAAAGTTACCCTACAGGGAAGTTACCGCTGTAAAAAACACTGGTGTATTAATACAACGGTGTATAGTAGAATTACCCTAAAATTGATGAACCCTGAAGAAAATTCAGATACTTATTAATTCAAATAATTCATGAACTTTTTAAGTACTGTTTGGACACATTTATTCTACAATGAATTAGCAATTCATATGAAATCTCAACTATCAGAAAATCAAATTCTTAAATCCACACACCAAAAAAAGAAAAGAAAAACCAAAGCATGATTCAACAGCAATATCATCATGCAAATGTGGAGATGAAGAAGTTTGCAACTAAAAGGTTCAATCACTGAATCAAGAAAATCGATACATCATGCTCAAAAGAATCGTCTATATTTCGTTCCTCCAATCTTAAACATGAATATATCGAGCAAAATACAAAACTAGGTTCTAGCACCACGACTTTCTAGGCATTCAAGTTAAAGTTTCAAAAATGAACGTGATCCCAGCAACAGAACAAGAACAGGGCTCATTTCACTGATCTGAGGGCAAAGATTTGATGATATCCGAGTCACCTGGGTCGACAATGCTGAGGCATGAAACTCGGAAATACTTACCACAAGCCGTCCCATGATCAAGTAAATGTTATGCAATTGCAAGGTTACTCATGCAGAGAGAAGAAGGCATGTAAATGTTATGCAATTGCAAAGTTAGTGATGCAGTAAGTTATGAATTTATCATGCACTTTGAGACCAATTGTGTCTCACATTAAACAAAATGCTGGCAACAAGGACATGAAGGACTCTGAAATGGTCATATCCTAGTATCAGGGCTCAATCCTTGCATGGAGAATTGACAAGCTCAACAAAGCAAGCAGATGAGAGCTTCTTACAGTTTCTAATATGATCATACACAACAAGGCAATATCAATCAAAATCTTGAACTTGAAATAGCAAATATAATTAAAGTAAACATGGGTTAGAGGTGTAATATTGATAACAAGATCAATAAAAACAATGGTCTAGGAAAAACAAAACAAGCAATATAGATAAGCAAGAAACCTACTTCTGTCAAGTTATCTAATGGCTTAATCGACGCTCTCAAAGCTTCACCTCCCCATTTCCATGGCTAACAGCACTCCACACATCACCGACTTCATCTAAGTAAGGGGCAACAAACTTCTCAAAGAACTTGTCATTTGGGACAAGGTGCAGAGTTCCAAGAGAAGGCCATTCCTTGATCAGATTCTTCTTTTCCAAAATCGTTAAAACTTGCAGCCTTGGCTGAAACCTTTTCTCGATGCTGTAATGGAACACGGTTGGGTTGTTAACAATGCAGGGCATATCATACTTTCCGGTCTCAAGCAGAACCTCTTTTACCTTCTTCAGCTTCTTCTCCGACACAGAAAACACCAGAGGTGAATATCTGAACACTCTCAATATGTCATCATCGGAAAACCCCAACTTCCGGAAAGCCTCTAACTTGAGTTCCCAAGACTCATCATTCATCAAACTCACTGTTTTAACAGCATAAATGAAGCTTGGAGAACTCATATCAAACCCCAAATCAGCAGCCTTTTGAACAATTTTTCTCAACGTTTCTGGCATAAACAAGATAACCCGGGGCAACTTCATGAGCATCTTAATCCGCTCCATAGGTATGCCACGGCTCTTCAAGAATTCAATATTTGGTACCAAATTATTTTCTACTGCACAAAAGAAATTACCAGAACTCTTCAAAAACTTGGCCACTTCTGCGTTGGATCCTAGCAAACGCTTCAGCACAGATAGTGAAGAGGTGAATTTATCAGCGCCAATTTGGAAAAGTTTGGGGTTTTTTGAAACAATCTCGGCAATCTCATCGCTGGTAAAGCCAAAATCACGGAAAACCCTAATTATGGGCTTGATAGTTTTCTCGAGTTTTACAGAGAGCACTCTCGGACAATTATCCACCGCCTTCTCCAATTGGATGTTGGATAGGCCAGTCTCTTTGAGGAATGATATTACTGAGTCGAATCGCTCGAGGGTTTTCGGCCGAGCTGAAACGTAGTTAACTCGCGAAGCTGTTTCAGCGGAGAAATGGTGCCTCTGCATTAGGAATTCAGAAATTGTAGGATGTGCGTCTGATCCTTGCTGTTTTCCGCCATTGGTAGAGTAAGAGAGAGAGAATGAAACGTGGAATTTGCAGAGATAAACACAATGCCTGGAAGACAAACAGGCTAGACTCTTGCGCGCCATTAACGACGCCATGATAGAAGATCGCACCTCTGAAAAGGATCAATTGCTTCTGCTAATACGCGACAGAGTTGACGGTTCTTCCAGAGTATGAATGATTGACCGGAAAAATTGATTGGTTTGCTCTCATTTCAAGAATGAATTCCAGATTTAGGGTTCTTCGAAATTGGGAGAAGGCAAAGCCGCTCGAGCTAAGAGTGAAAACTGAAGACCGGTGAAAAACAATTTTGATTTTTTTTTTTTAAAGAAAGTGTTTATATTACGAATTTAGGTTTTTTTTTTTTTTTAAGCTATATTCGAATTATTCTAAAAAAAATTAAGTTCAGTTGAATCGAGGCAAGAAGCTCAAATATCCGAAAAATCAAATTCTTCAATCCAAACACAAAAGGAAGAATAACCAAAGCATGCTACTGAGATTCAACAGCAATATCATCATGCAAATATGGAGATGAAGAAGTTTGCAACTAAAAGGTTCAATCACTGAATCAAGAAAATCAATACAACAAGCTAAAAGAATCGTCTATATTTCGTTCTTCCAATCTTAAACATGAATATATCGAGTTAAATACAAAACTAGGTTCTAGCACCACGACTTTCTAAGCAATCAAGTTAAAGTTTCAAAAATGAACGTAATCCCAGCAACCGAACAAGAACAGGGCTCTATTTGTTCCATGGCATATCACTTTATCATTTCACTGATCTGCGGGCAAAGATTTGATGATATCCGAGTCACCTGGGTCGACGATGCTGAGGCATGAAACTCGGAAATACTTACCACAAGCCGTTCCAAGATCAACATTGTCTATACATAAATGGTAACCACAATCAGATGGAAAGAGCAAATCAGCAGTAATTTGGAAGTCGGAACCAATAATAGTGCAAAATTGCAAGTGATGAAAAGCTAAGCTGATTGAGCCGACTCACAGCTAAGTTATACGATATATCAGCAATAGAAACCATACAATGACGTACAAATCCAAACTTCAACATCAAACAATACAAGAGAAAACAGACACTAGACCTGGTTTTCTAGTAATGGTATATAACATTATAGTTTATCATGGGGTTAGAAATGATCACAAGCTTTGAATGTGAATAAGGTGTGTTTCTAACTAGATGCAAAAGTAGAGAATATCAATCCAATATATATGTTAACTTGCTCAAATTGTGAGAATTTAGTAATAATTTAATACAACCATTATAGAGCTCAATCAAAACAATTGTGTAAGCCAGATGGGATCTGCTCACAAAACAGTTTAAATTTGTTCGTCGTTGCTGAAATAAAACAACACGAACCAAAGCAATGTGATATCAAATTTCAAACAACCTAACAAGATTAGCAATAAAACTAAGTCACTTAAGAATCATGTACAGAAGGTAAAAAGCAACAAATACAACTAATCTTATTCCATACAGATGTATAACTGGCAATTAATCTTATTTTATAACAGATGAATCAAATACAACGAAAATCTGGGAAAAAAATAACTTACTTCCATTATAATGATGAACACCAACTTTAGCAAGCATGGCATAGTACTCAATTTCAGATTTCCTCAATGTTGGACAGTTATTCGATATCAATATCAACTTACCTACAAACAATCAATCAATTTTCTGAAATTATTCACTAAAACACAAATTACAATTTTATAAATAGCAAATCAACAAGTTGTGAAATGAAACCTTTGGAGTTCCTGATTGTCTTGAGAACAGTCTTGTAACCAAGAGTGAACTTTCCACTCTTCATCACAAGAGCCAGCCTATTGTTAATGCTCTCATGAGTCTTCTTCTGCATTTCCCCAAATCAATCTCCATTATCTTCCAATCAAAAAAAAAAGCTAATTTTTTTTTTAATTCCATTCAATCATATCAATCATGCCGTAAAATGTAAGACTAACATAACATAAAGATATAAAGGTATGTCTAAAACAATATAAAAGTACAACACCTAGGAACGAATTTAGGTGGGTTTGGATGGAGATGTGTGGGCGCGCGTGGCAAGTAGAGTCGATCTAAATGCATGAATGTAAGGTCCACGTACCAATTGTATAAAAAAAATTGTGTATCAATAATTAGTATCGATTAGTTTTAGATTGTAAGAATTGATATGTACATGTTTATATCGATTGTTAAATGGATAAATGATATGATATATATGTTTTGTACATCGAATATTGCATAACACATTAATTTTTTTTTTTTTGGTGTTTTGAAAATCATGAATGGAAGAATAATTTTCTTTTTAAATTTATGAAAAGTAACATCTAACATATAAAAAGAATTTCAAAGAAAGAGATAGAAAAAAAAAGAAAAAAAAAAGAGGCGTGTTAGAGAGAGGGATTTCTTCCATGGCGGCTCCAGATTCAACAGCCATTTAAAAAAATAATCAAGTAATTTTTGTCGATTTACATAAATTAGTTTTGTTGTGAAATATTAAAAGGGGTCTAATATAATATGCTAGAATGGTCATTAATTTAGCTGAATTTTAAAAAAAAAAATTTCTATGAGATAAGTGCAATCATTATCAATCCCATGTGAGCTTAGGTATGATATTCAAGATTAATAGACGCAAAAGCTAGGTCTCAAGAAAAAAGAAAAGTTCTAAAATAGCTATTATAGAAACCATCTTCAATATTGAAACCCTTCAAAATCTTCTGTCGTAAACATCTTCAATATAGCACCAATTCAAAACCTTCAGTCGTCTCCAGGAATCTGAAACGAACAAAAGACAATTAAAAATAGAGTAGTAAAATTAAAAAAATCTATAAAAAAAGAAAAAGAAAACTTAAAAACATTTCAATTGAAATATCGATATCTTATTTTTACGGAAATATCGTGTAAATATTGGTATCGACGAGGGTGTTCAAGGACAGCTCCATGGGAGCGGAGAAAGAGAAAAAGTAAAAGCAGAGCGGAGAAAAGTAATAATCAGCGCAATGATGAAAATTTAGGTTTCGATTGAAATATCGATATCTTAATTTTACGGAAATATCGTGTAAATATTGGTATCGGTGGAAATATCGGTACATAAATTTATCGATATTTTTCCGATATTTACCGATATTTCCCCGACATTCCATCGATATTTATCGATATTTTTATGATATCTCACGGATTTTCATATAATTTGTACCATGAATCCAGCGATATCGAAATCAATAACGATATTTATCGATATTTTCTAGATATTTCACCGATGTTTCACCTATTTTCCTACAATTTGTACCATGAAGTCACCGAAACCTGAAGTAAATCGATATTTCCCTGATATTTCACCTATTTTCCTACCGAAATCGATATTTCGCTGATATTTCCATGATATTTCATCTATTTTCATGGTAGGATGAAGTCACTTATGTTGAAATCAATATTTTGTCGATATTTTAATTAGGTGATATGGGAGTAATAACGTTTTAATTTTACCAAAAAAAAATGGTTCATAGATCAACAACTTAGCCATTATGGGCTTGGAATTTCTTTTCCTTTACTTTTATGTTCGTTGATTAACAACTTCAAGCTTTGACATTTAGCAAGCAAGAAACAATATAAGCAGCCAAAAACGTCACATTTCAAATTTTACGCGTAGATCATCATGTCTGCCTTCTAGACATTTCTTTACTATATTTTATTTAAATTTTATTATTTTTGAACTTAGAAACTTTGAATTATAATTTGGAAACTTTGAATTATAATTTGGAATCAACTTAATCAAGCATTTAGCAAGTTACATCATGATATTATCAAATCGATTATTACCAAATCAATTTTTCATCCTTTAATTTTAGTTCTATGTTTTTATAGTTTATTGATTTTATGGAGTTTTTATTCGATTTTAATCGAAATTCAATCTCTAAGAATAATTATTGAAATAAGTGCTATCGTTCAAGGATTGATCCTCTTTTAAATTTAGAGGGTTTTTTTTAATGAGTTAGAGGGAGTGTAGAGAAATAAATAAATGTTAGAAAAACTTATGTGATATAGCTGCGAATCCTGATTAATGCAATTTGGACCGTGGGACAATACTGATCTACAAGACTCATATATGGTAAATTTATAAGTTTTCTTCATATATGGTAAATTTATAAGTTTTCTTGTTTTGAATGAAAATTGATTTATACACTTTAAATTAAAGATATTTATTTTTATTCTTTTGCTGTCATATAAACCAAATGTTTCCACATATAATTAAAATCTCGATTTTAAAATGACATATCAATATTTACCGACGTTCTTATACCAAGGATGAAAATTTCGGTTTCGATAGAAATATCGGTATCTTAGTTTTACGGAAATATCGTGAAAATATCAGTATTAGTGGAAATATCGGTACATAAATTTATCGATATTTAACGATATTTACCTATATCTCCCCAACATTCCACAAATATTTACCGATATTTCCATAATATTTCACGAATTTTCCTATAATTTGTACCATAAAACCAAGATATCGAAATCGATACCGATATTTATCGATATTTCGTCGATATTTCCCCGACATTTCACCTATTTTCCTACAAATTGTAGGATGAAATCACTAATATTGAAATCGATATTTCACCTATTTTCCTACAAATTGTAAGATGAAGTCACCGATATTGAAATCGATATTTCGTCAATATTTACAAAATTTCTCGTTTCTTTGTGGAAAAATGAAAATATCGATCGATATTGAAATTGATATTTTGTCGATATTTTACCGACAAAATTTCTGGTTTCTTTACCAGTTATGTAAAAAAATGAAAATATCGATAATATATCGATTGCACTCATTTTTGTATCGATCACGTGAAAAAATAAAAATATAGGGAAAATATCACAGATATTTGCGGATATTTTCATCCATACTTGACACCAACGTGAAAAAATAGAAATATTGGGAAAATATCGCAGATATTTGTGGATATTTTCATTCATGACACCAAATACCATGGTAAATAATGAATTTAACTTAGAAAAATCAATTAAGATTGTATAATAAAATCACATTATCAAGATTCTTTTCTTATGAACAATGAATTATTTATTAATACTTCTTTGTGGTCCTACTTCCATCTTTCACATTTCATATCTGTTAATGATTTTTTGCTCTGTATTTAATAATTAATTAAATTGATGATGATGGGGTTTGCCATTTTGGAGGAATTGAATGAATTATTTAGTGTTTGAGTTTGGTTTGTTTAGTTATCAAACGAACTCGAGTCTAATTTAACGAATACATTCAGGTTTCACGAGCTTACTCGAGCTTAATCAAGTCTTAACGAACTTAATAAATATTAGTAATAAATTATATTATTCATCAATTTATTAACAAAATAAATTATATATTCTTAAAAAATATAATATATTACCTAAAATTTATAATTTAATTATAAAAAATATATATAATTAGTTATGATAAGTTAAAGTATAAAAATTATATATAAAAAAAAGTATAAAAATTATACATCAAGAATCAAAATGCTAAATATATGTATTATATCTTACAAACTAGCTCGCGAACCTTTTTACGAATTAACGAGTCGAATAATATCAAGTTTGAGTAATAAATCACGAACAACTTAGACATATATATTTTGGGTGTTGGACCGTTGGTATGTACAAATTAACGAGTCGAATAATATCAAGTTTGAGTAATAAATCACGAACAACTTAGACATATATATTTTGGGTGTTGGACCGTTGGTGTGGGTGTGGGCCCCCATTATGCCCATTTTGCCTCAATCATGGATATTTTCCAAATATTTTCATTTTTTTACGTGATCGATACAAAAATGGGGTGCAATCGATATATCTTTGATATTTTCATTTTTTTACCTAACCGATAAAGAAATGAGAAATTTTGTCAAAATATCGGTTAAATATCGACAAAATATCAGTAAAATATCGACTAAATATCGATTTCAATATCGTGACCCCATCCTACAATTTGTAGAAAAATAGGTGAAATATCAGTGAAATATCGATTTCAATATCGGTGATTTTCATACTAAATAGGTGAAATATTTTGGAAATATCAACGAAATATCGATAAATATCAGTATCGATTTCGATATCGGTGGTTTTATGGTACAAATTATATAAAAATTCGTGAAATATCATGGAAATATCGATAAATATTGATGGAATGTTGGGGAAATATAGGTAAATATCGTTAAATATCAGAAAAATATCGATAAATTTATGTACTGATATTTCTACGATATTTCCGTAAAACTAAAATTCCGATATTTCCATCGAAACCGAAATTTTCATCGTTGGCCTCAATTTTCATTTATTCAATTGTCGCAAATCTCCAATTAATTTATTAATTTAATTAGTCCACCACGCCATCTCAATTAATACTATGCAATGAAATTAATTAAAATGACATCAAACTTTGATGAAATATGACGTGATATTTTACCTTATAGTAGTATCATATATTTTGGCTCTTTCTAATTTAAGAAAATTGGACCATATATATTTTTGTAGGCTTTGTAGTCATCTTTGAAATAAGATTGTGTATTGATTTCATTTGATGTGACATATGTTGTTTGAAAACAACATTAAAGAATCTTAATTGTTGTATTTTTCTATCGACACATACAACTCATTCAATAAAATTAATTGTGTCATTAAAAATTTAATTATCTTTTTGCATTATTTACCTGTGTTGTCTTTTAACACGAGGGGTGTATTTTTTTTTATTCACCCAAGCATGCAACATGTCAAGATGACACTTCATATTATGTGGTACTATCTTATATCAGCATTGTAATAACTCCGATCATAGATTATCTATTTTAGTGAACAATATAGAATGTACAGTTCATAAATATGAGATGTTAGCATCAAAGATCATTTAGACCCATTATTCTCGATATATTGGGAAATTAACAATAAATATTATTTCAAACAATATATATATATATATATATATATATTTTTTTTTTTTTTTTGAGAAAATTCAAAGATTAAATAAACAGAAACAAGTTGTGAAGCATGACACCAAAAATTAATGAACAAACGATGCATCATAGATTAATGGTTGTTTGTCCACTTAACTTAAGATGGGTTGTCTACTAGAGCCATCAATCATCATAAAACACACTCAAATAAATCTTGAAAAAAATTATTTGACTTTGAGAAATTAATTTTTAAATTTTATTATTGAGTTAATTCAAGAATAGTGTCACGTCATGGATGAGAAAAGGAACTCGCAACGCTATATGTATACATTAGGCACGCAAATTTTCCTTTTGTCAACAGTTGCAACCTCTTCTTTTGAATAATTGATGTCACTCCTACAATTTTATTTATTTTTATTTTTTGACTTAGGAAAAAAAAAAAAAAAAGGGATGTTGTTTTAAAGTAACTAAATAATCATCAAGAATACGAGTCTCATTTTATGCATATCCAAAGGGTGTCCAAAAATTTGTATTAATCGGTACAAATTACAAATTCGGTCCAGAATTTTTTTTGTTTTTTACAAGCATGATGCGTTAAAATTATTTTTCTAAAATTTTGGGATAAAAAACTTCAATAGACAACAGGATTTAAAAAACAATTTTCTCATACATAAATTATTTCTTAAAGAAAGATACATAAATTAATTTCTTACAGTACATTAATATCTCTTTCATGTATTTGACTCAGTTGTACCAACTTCAAGCATATCCAAAGGAATATACCGGACGAGGAGGCCAATTTCGATGGAGCCAAACAAGACGCCGGAGAAGGCACCAAAGCAGACAAGGAAATCGAGCTTGTCGACTTTCCATATATTATAAGCTTCGTTTATATCAATCAATCCAGGCAAAGCTGATAAAACTATTTTTATTTGGAGGATTATCAACAATTATCAATATTAGAACAAATGGATTTTCAGTTCGGTTTTGTTTTTCCATTTCAGGCACCAATATATGAAAAGGTAGAAATAAAAGAAAATGGAAAATTGTCCCAAAATGATATGCTTTATTCATGAGCTATATAAACCTCAAATCAAATCAAAACTAAAAGCATGGAAGAACATAACTAGAATTCTGAAAATCAAAAGAGCCACATCATTGTCATATGATGACTACGAAATCCACAGAGTCCGAAATCATTGGTCGGAGATTGCGGTATACACGAGCCGTTGCCTGGCTGCGAGTGATGCTGCAAGGTTCGACAATCAATTTCTTGAGACCCACCACATTTGTAATGATAAAATGAGCCAATTTTGTCTCGTAATTAAATCCTAAATATCCTGAAAGTTTCAACTCTTTCAGATATGGAGACAACTTTTTCATGTGTGCAAATATGTTCTTCTTCAAACTTTAACCAAAGTCTTTGATAGTAATTCCAAGCTCGCTCCCACAAGAACTACAACATTTAACATTCCAACAATAATTAATTTGTTACTATAATACATGAAAATTGAATTAAATAAAAGGTGTGGCAGCTACCTTGATCTCAACTTTCTCCACTGTAGGACATGCTTCAATAAGATTAAAGTGTGCAAAGGTATAATTAGGCATACCAACTTCCAATTCCAGATGTTTTATATTAATTAGTTCAGGAATTTTGGCCTACAATTAATACCAAACATACATCAGAAATCATGCATGTCTATTATAAAGTAAAGAAGAAAAGTTGATGAGTATATATATGCTTACCTCAAGCATCACACTTGCATGAGTCCGAAGCTTGAGTAATTGTAGTTGATCACACTTGCAATCTGTAAGAATGTGATAGTGATAGGCTTTCAAGAAGAGGAGAATTGGAGACGAGAAGTCGAACCTCCTCATCGGCCATGTAACAGTGGTTTCTTCGACAAGAGACCAAGTGTCACGTCTAACATCCAAATACATAAGATGATTTAAATACAAGATGCTTATATCAATGAATTCAACTTTTCTGGTCAATGCAAATTAACTCGAGCCACCTCTCAATATCAACTCCCTCCATAAAGGGACCTCATGGGAATCCAAAATACTATTGATCAAGCTTATGTAATTTGCATTATGTGGAAGTGGCTCGTCTCGATTATATTGGAGAGGCTTCTCTATATATGGTTCGCATGGAGGAAAGTTGAGACGAGAGGTGTACATGTAGAGGTGGTGCCAACGAGACGAAAGAATGCTCGTTCTTGTAGCCTCACGCAATGATAGTCGAGAGATAATGGATATAAGAATTTCATCACACAACTCACTCATTCTATCCACCTGTAATTAATTTGTGTCATTATAGTATCAATTTTCATGCATCCCTTCCAACCAAAAAAAAAAAAAAAATTAAAGAAAGAAGAAGAAATAGAAAATTACCTTAACTTTCCTCCTCTCTCTACTGCAACTACCTTCATTCGTCATCTTTGGATATATATATATATATATATATATATATATATATATATATATAAAACAAAAACCTAGAAGTGGAATTATAAAATATAAGCTAGCAATCAAATTTACAACAGATCTATTTTTCTTTGCAAATATATATAATATAACAAAAGTAGAAATCGAAAAACTAAAATTTGAGTTATACTCATCATACCTTGAAGCGTAGCAAAAAGAATTAAACAATGTCGTACAGAGTATTTAGTTATAGGGACATTAATATATATACAGGCCTAAGACACCATTAGGACTAGGAGTAGCAACGAGGAAAGATAATAAAAAAAATATACTCCATAATATTCTATAATCTTTAATTATTATCTATTCAACTAATTTACTCCTAAAAAGTCGAGAAACATCTCTCTCAAAACAAAATGTAATCTCTATGATTCTACCTAAACCATAAATCAATATCTATGAAATGTAGTACGAAACATCGTTGCTGCAATTTTCAAGGAAACAAGAGCAAGCAATTGCCTCAAAGTTTAATCAGATATGAAATGTGCAGTAATAGCAAATCAATTTTCATTGCGTAATTCCAAATCAAATCACATATAAAAAGGGGAAAAGAAAATGAGTGATTATTTTTTAGGGGGAAAAAAACTCTATAATATTGCTAAATATATATCTTACCTTGAGTCATGACAAGGAAGATAAAAAACCAAGACCTTGTTGAGAGATGTGGATCACAATTCACGGATGGTGGTAGACAATTGTGGTGTTTGAATTTGAGAATTTTCTCAATCTATCATGTTGAATTCTCAATATATAAACCTAAAATTTGAAAAAAAAAAAAATTAAATAAAATACGGGCAGCCAGATTTAACTGCAAGCCAGCCCGTTTACCCACGAGTATGACAATTCGGGCCAAAAAAATCGGACTCTTAATATTTGAATCTAACTCTCTTTTTTTCGGTTTAAATGGGCTTGCCCATTGGGCCGTGGCCCTTTTAACATCCCTAAATATATGGCAATGATATGGGTTGGTATGTCTTGTTATTTTGATTTTAGTTTTATTTTTTGATTTGTATTTATTTATTATTATTCTTATTTGAATTTCTCGTTTTTGAGCAATGTGCTTTGTATTTGCTGTTTCCGATGATGGGCAAATGGCAAGGGAAGATGAGGAACAAGTGGATATTATTAATTTGTAGTGACTTTATTGAGATGAAATATTTGCAAAATGAAACTCGATTTCATGTTAATAAAGCAAATTCAGTCTACAATTTTAGCTACAATAAAATTGATGAACCCTGAAGAAAATTCAGATGCTTACTAATTCAAATAATTCATGAACTTTTTAAGTACAGTTTGGACACATTTATTCTAGTATTCTACAATGAATTAGCAATTCATAATCTTTCTTTTGAAATCTCAACTATCAGAAAATCAAATTCTTAAATCCACACACCGAAAAAAAAAGAAAAGAAAAACCAAAGCATGCTGCTGAGATTCAACAGCAATATCATCATGCAAATGTGGAGATGAAGAAGTTTGCAACTAAAATGTTCAATCACTGAATCAAGAAAAATCGATACATCATGCTCAAAAGAATCGTCTATATTTCGTTCCTCCAATCTTAAACATGAATATATCGAGCTAAATACAAAACTAGGTTCTAGCACTACGACTTTCTAAGCAATCAAGTTAAAGTTTCAAAAATGAACGTGATCCCAGCAACCGAACAAGAACAGGACTCATTTCACTGATCCGAGGGCAAAGATTTGATGATATCCGAGTCACCTGGGTCGACGATGCTGAGGCATGAAACTCGGAAATACTTACCACAAGCCGTCCCATGATCAAGTAAATGTTATGCAATTGCAAGGTTACTCATGCAGAGAGAAGAAGGCATGTAAATGTTATGCAATTGCAAAGTAAGTGATGCAGTAAGTTATGAATTGATCATGCACTTTTAGACCAATTGTGTCTCACATTATTTGCATCAACTATTTAAAAACACCAGCCTTGCAGAATTCCTGTTACTAACAACTTGTCCTAGAAACTCAAATCAACAAAATGCAGGCAACAAGGACATGAAGGACTCTGAAATGGTCATATCCTAGTATCAGGGCTCAATCCTTGCATGGAGAATTGACAAGCTCAACAAAGCAAGCAGATGAGTGCTTCTTACAGTTTCTAATATGATCATACACAACAAGGCAATATCAATCAAAATCTTGAAATTGAAATAGCAAACATAATTAAAGTAAACAGGGGTTAGGGGTGTAATATTGATAACAAGATCAAAAAACACAATAGTCTAGGAAAAACAAAACAAGCAATATAGATAAGCAAGAAACCTACTTCTGCCAAGTTATCTAATGGCTTATTCGACGCTCTCAAAGCTTCACCTCCCCATTTCCATGGCTAACAGCACTCCACACGTCACCGACTTCATCTAAGTAAGGGGCAACAAACTTCTCAAAGAACTTGTCATTTGGGACAAGGTGCAGAGTTCCAAGAGAAGGCCATTCCTTGATCAGATTCTTCTTTTCCAAAATCGTTAAAACTTGCAGCCTTGGCTGAAACCTTTTCTCGATGCTGTACTGGAACACGGTTGGGTTGTTAACAATGCAGGGCATATCATACTTTCCGGTCTCAAGCAGAACCTCTTTTACCTTCTTCAGCCTCTTCTCCGACACAGCAAACACCAGAGGTGAATATCTGAACACTCTCAATATGTCATCATCGGAAAACCCCAACTTCCGGAAAGCCTCTAACTTGAGTTCCCAAGACTCATCACTCATCGAACTCACTGTTTTAACAGCATAAATGAAGTTTGGAGAGCTCATATCAAACCCCAAATCAGCAGCCTTTTGAACAATTTTTCTCAACGTTTCTGGCTTATTCAATAAAACCCGGGCCATCCTCATGAGCATCTTAATCCGCTCCATAGGTATGCCACGGCTCTTCAAGAATTCAATATTTGGTACCAAATTATTTTCTAATGCACAAAAGAAATTACCAGAATTCTTCAAAAACTTGGCCACTTCTGCGTTGGATCCTAGCAAACGCTTCAGCACAGATAATGAAGAGGTGAATTTATCAGCGCCAATTTTGAAAAGTTTGGGGGTTTTTGAAACAATCTCGGCAATCTCATCGCTGGTAAAGCCAAAATCACGGAAAACCCTAATTATGGGCTTGATAGTTTTCTCGAGTTTTACAGAGAGTACTCTCGGACAATTATCCACCGCCTTCTCCAATTGCATGTTGGATAGGCCAGTTTCTTTGAGGAATGATATTACTGAGTCGAATCGCTCGAGGGTTTTCGGCCGAGCTGAAATGTAGTTAACTCGCGCAGCCGTTTCAGCGGAGAAATGGTGCCTCTGCATTAGGAATTCAGAAATTGTAGGATGTGCGTCTGATCCTTGTTGTTTCCTGCCATTGGTAGAGTAAGAGAGAGAGAATGAAACGTGGAATTTGCAGAGATAAACACAATGCCTGGAAGACAAACAGGCTAGACTCTTGCGCGCCATTAACGCCGCCATGATAGAAGATCGCACCTCTGAAAAGGATCAATTGCTTCTGCTAATACGCGAGAGAGTTGACGGTTCTTCCAGAGTATGAATGATTGACCGGAAAAATTGATTGGTTTGCTCTCATCTCATGAATGAATCCAAGATTTAGGGTTCTTCGAAATTGGGAGAAGGCAAAGCCGCTCGAGCTAAGTGTGAAGACTGAAGACGGGTGAAAAACAATTTTGATTTTTTTTTTTTTAAGAAAGTGTTTTGACTTTTGAGTAAGTATGATTTCTGTTGAGGAGGATGAATTTATACTTTTATATGAAATAAAGATATTGTTTAGTTTAAATTTTTCAAAAATCATGAGGCTTTATTGAGATGAATTATTTGGAAAATGAAATTCAGTTTCAGGTTAATAAAGCAAATTCAGTGTACAATTTTAGCTATGAACCTGAAGAAAATTAAGATCCTTATCAATTCAAATGATTCATGAACTTCTTAAATACTGTTTGGAATCTTGGATACGTTTATTCTACAATAAATTTGAAATTCATAAATTATTCTTTTAAAATCTCAAATATCCGAAAAATCAAATTCTTCAATCCAAACACAAAAGGAAGAATAACCAAAGCATGCTACTGAGATTCAACAGCAATATCATCATGCAAATATGGAGATGAAGAAGTTTGCAACTAAAAGGTTCAATCACTGAATCAAGAAAATCAATACAACAAGCTAAAAGAATCGTCTATATTTCGTTCTTCCAATCTTAAACATGAATATATCGAGTTAAATACAAAACTAGGTTCTAGCACCACGACTTTCTAAGCAATCAAGTTAAAGTTTCAAAAATGAACGTAATCCCAGCAACCGAACAAGAACAGGGCTCTATTTGTTCCATGGCATATCACTTTATCATTTCACTGATCTGCGGGCAAAGATTTGATGATATCCGAGTCACCTGGGTCGACGATGCTGAGGCATGAAACTCGGAAATACTTACCACAAGCCGTTCCAAGATCAACATTGTCTATACATAAATGGTAAACCAGAGTCAGATGGAAAGAGCAAATCAGCAGTAATTTGGAAGTCGGAACCAATAATAGTGCAAAATTGCAAGTGATGAAAAGCTAAGCTGATTGAGCCGACTCACAGCTAAGTTATACGATATATCAGCAATAGAAACCATACAATGACGTACAAATCCAAACTTCAACATCAAACAATACAAAAGAAAACAGACACTAGACCTGGTTTTCTAGTAATGGTAAATAACATTATAGTTTAACATGGGGTTAGAAATGATTACAAGCTTTGAATGTGAATAAGGTGTGTTTCTAACTAGATGCAAAAGTAGAGAATATCAATCCAATATATATGTTAAATTGCTCAAATTGTGAGAATTTAGTAATAATTTAATACAACCATTATAGAGCTCAATAAAAACAATTGTGTAAGCCAGATGGGATCTGCTCACAAAACAGGTTAAATTTGTTTGTCGTTGCTCAAATAAAACAACACGAACCAAAGCAATGTGATATCGAATTTCAAACAACCTAACAATATTAGCAATAAAACTAAGTCACTTAATAATCATGTACAAAAGGTAAAAAGCAACAAATACAACTAATCTCATTCCATACAGATGTATAACTGGCAATTAATCTTATTTTATAACAAATGAATCAAATACAACGAAAATCTGGGAAAAAAATAACTTACTTCCATTATAATGATGAACACCAACTTTAGCAAGCATGGCATAGTACTCAATTTCAGATTTCCTCAATGGTGGACAGTTGTTCGATATCAATATCAACTTACCTACAAACAATCAATCAATCAATTTTCTTAAATTATTCACTAAAACACTAATTACAATTTTATAAATAGCAAATCAACAAGTTGTGAAATGAAACCTTTGGAGTTCCTGATTGTCTTAAGAACAGTCTTGTAACCAAGAGTAAACTTTCCACTCTTCATCACAAGAGCCAGCCTATTGTTAATGCTCTCATGAGTCTTCTTCTGCATTTCCCCAAATCAATCTCCATTATCTTCCAATCAAAATAAAAGCTAAAAATTGAACATAAAACAGTGCATCAAGAGAGAGAGTACCGTCTTCTTGCCGGCGGCGACCATGGTGGCGGACTGGGAAGAGCAGCGGCGAAGGAGACGAGGAAAGTATTTTGATGAAAGTCGGTTTAATCGTTAGGGTTTATAGAGAGAATGTTTGGGCTTCATTTTATATATTGTATGGGCTTCTCCTTTGAATTATACAATATTTAGGCCCAAATTAAAAATAATCGAGTCAGGACGACTTAAATCAGTTACGAATATAATTTGTCATTAAATATTATATTCAACATTCTATATTAGAAGTATTTGAAAATTTGCGGTTTAATTTTTCTTACATCTTTTGTTAGTTTAATAGTCAAATGGTAAAACTTTTCAATAAATATTATATTTCAACATTCTAATGTATGATTAAACTACTACAAATACGAACCGTGCATCGTACGGGTGCATAACTAGTTTAT
The DNA here is from genome assembly GCA_946896805.1 of Scutellaria galericulata. Classification (NCBI taxonomy): domain Eukaryota; kingdom Viridiplantae; phylum Streptophyta; class Magnoliopsida; order Lamiales; family Lamiaceae; genus Scutellaria; species Scutellaria galericulata. The sequence goes on from OX335793.1 coordinate 19,050,963, forward strand.
TATTAATTTACGCATAAATACACTCAACAAAATGCAACCAATACAAAATAAATTCAAAGCAACATATCTAGATTGCTTCATAGTTAAAATGTTAAATATATGCCATATTGAGTGAACCTATATCCAATATAAGTTAACCATTGATTTACATCTTATCAAAAATATGAAAAACAAAAAAATAATGAAAAGATAGATTTAGGTTGAATGTAGCAATATGTGGAATAGGAGATAAGAGTGATAAAATGATAGAAAAAGTAGAAGAATGAAAGATGTGGATTATAAATGATTAGAGGAAGAGTTGTGGTAAAAAAACACAAGTATTATTATTATTATTATTATTATTATTATTATTCTAGTAACATGCACATGCTATATTACGACACGTCATACATGGGACTTCGTCAAATCTATAACAAAATAATTTAGAATATCAAAACTTTATTTTAAAAGTTAATTACTACTTTTTAGTTTATGAGGTGCAGGTTATTTCATGAGATTATATAATAATAAGAAGAAGAAGATCACAAAAATATAAAATATAATGTTTTACCACCTAATTGTTTTATTTAAATAGACATGTTATTGAAAAAAAGCAAAAAGAGAAAATAAAAAAAATTGAAGAAAACCAACACATGGGCTTATAGGGATTTGGGGAGGGGCAAGTAGTAGCTTACAAATTTTCCTCCAAAATTTTTAAAGTTGAATAACTATTTCATTTTAAATTGATTTTTAACATGTAATGTATCAAATTGACCCTCTTTTAAAATTCTTTAATTTGATATCCATGTTGCAAATATAAAAATAAAACTTTGAAATTTATATTGTGTGAGTTTCAACGTATCAAAATGTTTTGAATTATTTATTTTACTTTAAATTAAAATGTAAAAGTTAGAAAGTACAAATGGAACAAATTATATACTTAATAGATTACATATATCAAACCATTAAAAAAAATTGCTTTTTGTAAATCTAATATATTTTATGAAAATATGAATTTTCAGTTTATCCTAAATGTTTATTTAACAATATTTATATTCTATGTAAAATTAAAGTTTAGACAAAATAAAGTGCAAATAATAAATTTTAATTTGTAATACATTATACTACGTCGAATTCAAAATAAAAAAATAAGTGTTATTTTGGATGTTAATTTTTGTTTCAATTTAAATATTATTCTACCTAGTTTGTCACTTTTTTCAAAGTTTATTCTTAATCTCAATACCTAAAAGAATTCTTAATTTTGAACTTACATCATGTAATCTTTTTAGAATTTATTTACACAAAATTTCACAATCTTTCTTTATTTCAATTTTCCCTTATTTATTTCTTTTATATTATTTCACCTCATGAAATAAAGAATCATATAATCTAAGGGCTTCTTTTACATGAAATAAGAATGAGAGAAATAAACACTCATATAATCTATAGGGCATATTTTAAGTTCATTAATTTATGAAAAATTAAACAATATAAAAATTAGAGGAATTACATCATAAAATATTATCGTACTAAGAAATATGGCATCATTTATTGAACGAGAAATGTAAAAAAAATATTGTATAGTCAACTACTTAATAATTATATTATATCATTTTATTAAAAAAGTTAGCAAATAAGTTCTTATATTTAAAAAATATTTTATCATTATTTTAAATCAAAAATCAAATAAGTTTATTTGTAATAAATAATTTTATGATACAATAATCCACTTCTTAGTACAACTCGTGCAACACACGAAGATATATTAATTATTCTAGCAACATGCACATACTATAATCATTCTCACCAAATTCGCTTTTTTTCCCTGAGTATGTATTTCCAGTTAAGTGTAGTTTATTTCTTTAAGTACCAAAATTGATATATGCATATAGATGCATAAATTGTATATAATATATTTTTAGTATAAATCATTTTCATCATACTCCTCAAACCCCAAATAAGTGTATTTTTAGAGATTTTATCAAAAACAATTAGGAATGTAAATAAAACATGACCAATGGACACTTAGATAGAAAAATAGTTTAGAATCCAGAAAATAAAAGAAAAACAGATTAGTTTAAAAGTATGTTTTAATCAAATACCTAAATTTTAGGGGAAAAAAATTACACACTTTATTGGTTGGAATTAGAAGATTTTGTGAAATATGAATGCAAGTAATTTTGAATAGAGGTATATAAAAAATCTTATTTCAAACAAGAAAAAGAAAACATAATTATATAAATAATATCCGAAAAATAAATAATCTGAAAAAAAATTAGACATCTAAAAAGACAAGAAGAAGCAAAATTACCAGTAAAGCCTTGGAAAATACCGTAATATGCTCCGCGTGACACGCCACCTCGAATGCCACGCCCTAAAATTGAATTAATTAATTAATTAAAAATGTAAGCTAATCTACGCCTATGCCACGTAGGCACAATCACGAGAATATTCACCCACCTTTGCCCATCCGGCGCACGCTATCAACACCTGTTCTATTTTGTTCTCTCCCTTTTTGATTCTTTGCTTTTGTTAGATATATAGCCTCACTCCAAAACTACTCAACACACCCCAATTCAAGTGTTACTGCTCACAAGTAGTATTATTATGAACAGTAATACTTGAATTGAGATGTGTTTAGTAATTATGGGGTGTGGATAGTCGGGCCTTATATAAAATTGTATATTTAAATTTTTCTTTATGTTAATTTTTCCAATTAATTCGAATATAAATTAGGTTTGTTATTTAATTTTTTTATTTGGATTGAGTTTCTTATAGCTACTCAATTACACTTTGAACTGTCGGTTTGTAACAATAAATAGTTTTCACTATATATGCGCGTAATATCTTGAAAAATATTTAAACACATATTTTTTTATCATCTTGTTTTTACATTTTAAAATTTAGTAAGTAATAATTAATATGTTATATTATTATTTTATATGATGAATTATTAAAAAATAATGACCGCCAATAAAATATCTGCAACAAATTAAATCACCAACCAAAGCATTAATCTTGAGTTGAGCACCAACATTCATACATTAATGTGCTCCTAATGTGATAGCTATTTTCCCAAAAAAGGCAACAAAAAAATAAAAACTTATGACTATTAATAGTTAATATAATGTACAGACACAAACTTCTATTATACAATGATTTATTTGTGATAATTTCACAAAAATCCTATTCAAAAGTGTACTCTATGACATTTTTTGATTTATTTTATATTAAAAAATAATTATCATACAAAATGTACCAAACGATATTATTGATTAATATATGATATGCACTATACATAATGAAGCACTAAATGTTATAAAAACAATTATCTTATAAATAAAGCATGTAAATATCTAGTGATCAGTATTAAATAATAAATCGAGCTTTTCAATAGCATACTAGAAAAAATCTGTCTCATTAACTTAAAAATAGTTTTTTTATTAAATAAAGTTTGAACTTCAATTTGACTAATAAAAACAATATTTAGAAAACCAATTAAAATACTCAAATTTTGACTTAAGTCGACTCTAACATGTAACTAAATTTACTTGCAACAAATGAGTGTGCTCGTCTGTTAACATAGCTCTTAGGGCACCCACATTGATTCATTTGTGGGTGTTTTTAATTAAAACATAAGATGTATTAATTAATGTAGGTGTGTTTTTAGTGTATGTTAATAGAGCACAAATACCAATTCATTTTGAGGTGTTATTAATTAAAACATGTGTGGTGTTAATTGATGTGAAAATGTTTTTAAGTGTGTGTTTTTGTGTAAGTTTGAGTGTGTTAAGATGTAAGAATAGAATTCTTGTCCCCCTTTGTAATTATTAGCTAATGATTGGATTGAGTGTGTATTTTAGTGGATAAAAATAATAGAATAAAATTTAGTTGATAATGGGACCCACATGTAATGATTGCATTTGTGTTAAATTGATGTAAATTTGTGATAAATTGATGTAAAGATGTGTTTTAAAATTAATAAAATTTAGTGGCATGTGGGCCCCACACTAAAATGGTGTGCTAAAAACACTCAAAATGAATCAATGTGGGTGCCCTGTTCATGTGAGCGGATGAACCCATCTCTAATTCTGATTGATGTACTTTGTTCGTATTGTCACAATTCTAGTGATGAATGAATTTTCTTTCATAAATAAATAAATAAATAAATAAATATATAAATATATATATATATATATATATATATATATATATTTGTAAGAAAAGAAGTGTTCACACAAAGCTGAAACTCTACCATGTAACCACATTTATGCACATCAATCCAAACTTCTTCTCTTCTGCTCTGCCCAACTACTTTACTTTACCACTCCCACCATAATACTGCATTGCTTAAACTTCTCACAATTCCTTTGAATCGTCGCTGCATTTCTCCGCGTCCATGGGAAAAACCAGCTTTTATGGTGCAATTTTGGTGCTGCTTCTCGCCGTCGATGCATACACAGCGACCCCCATTTACTCTTCGCGGCTGATTCACAGATTTTCCGAGGAAGCCCAGAGCTTTTGGGGCTCCGAAATCGAGAACCAAACGACGTCGTGGCCGGAGAAGAAGAGCTTTTGGCATATGAGGGCGCTGTTGGAAAATGATTTGAAGCGGCAAAGATTGAGGGTTGGCGCTCACAATCAGTTTTTTGTTGCAGAAACTTTTAATTATGGCAACGATATGGGTTGGTATGTCTTTGCTATTTTGCTTTTATTTTTTTATTTTGTATTTATTTATTATTATTTTTCTTATTTGAATTTTTCGCTGGGTTTTTGAGCAATGTGCTCTGTATTTGCTGTTTCTGATATTGGGCAAATGGCAAGGGATATTAGTAATTTGTAGTGGGATTTTCTTTTGTTATATTTTTCGAATTTGTAGCTGATTATTTATTTATTTATTTATGGAACAATTTTGATGTTCTTATCTGTTCTATATTCTTGTGACACTGTTTGATGGGTGGGTTTTTTTTTTTTTTTGCCCCTTTCTTCTAATGAAAAGTTGTGTTTTTTAGTCTTTCTATGCTTTCTTTGAAGATTATCTTAGATTTTTCGATTTGATTTTCGAGGGTAGTAAGTAAGAATGTCTATGTAATTTTATTGACCAAATTGCTATGGCTGTTACTCAGAAAGTTAACAAAGAGAAGTGGGAAATGATGATGATACAAAAAAGAGTGATTATAGCCATCTTCAGTTATACCCTACTGGCCTACAAGCTAAAGAGATATTGTGCCTTTTCAGTATTTTGATTCACGTGTGGTGGAGGTGCTATCATGCATTACTTTTGATAGAAAGACACAAAATCGTCCGAGATGATATAACCTTAAGGCGTAAATGTTATTGTATGAATGCACTAGCATAGATGGAAATGAGAAGATCAAATAAATATGGCTATCGTTTTGTTATGTTGCACTTGTTTCACCTCTTGCAGGTTCTTCCTACCCACCCTATAGCTTGTGCCCTGCTTTCATTCAGGGTTGTTTAGTAGGAGGAAAACAGGCTTTACATAGAGCAAAAAGAGAGTCTTTGTCGTTTATGAAGATAGTCGTATAGAAATACTTGGGAAGATATAATTTGCGCATTTTGTCGGCTATCAATAATTTGTTGTGTTTTTTTTTTTTTTCCTTCTTTTCTGGTTTCATTCTTTATTAATACACTAGACGAAATGACAGTAAAGTCATTGCCTTCATCAGCATTTTATAACTTGGAAGTAGTAGAAATTGGAAAGAGATTCGGCATTCATGACATGTTCCTGTTTGTTATTAATGGTTTATGCAAAATTTCAATGACATTGAATTTTCACCACGTGGCTTGTTTACGCATTTCCTGAGGTTGATCCAATAAGGAATGTAAACTCGGTTTCTTCCTTATTTCTATTTTGACGAAACTAGCTTAATTTTCTGGATTGCTGTTTAGTTTCTATGCTTAGTCAGCACTGGACTATTCAGTTATCTAAGAAACGCAACAGGTATTTAATATATTACATTGTGGGAAAAATGATCTATTTAATTTTACTTCAATCTCAAAATTTTATGGCTAGAAAACGAGGAAGTATGATTGGACCAAAATAAGAATGGGATAAGGCCCATTTGGGTTGAATTAAGTTGTCCTATTGAATTCTCATCTTCAATTTCACCCTAATATCCTTTAATCCGCCTCTTTTTGGAGCTGCATGAAAGCTGGAATGCATCTCGAAACTAAGTAACACTGATTAACCTCTCTGTAAATGTGTCATTGTATGAAACTAATTATTTTTGAACTTCTGTCAAATCCAATGGCTGATGATATGCTTGATATTTTGATTCAGGTTGCATTATACGTGGATTGATATTGGGACACCAAACAATTCTTTCCTTGTAGGCTTGGATACCGGAAGTGATGAGTTTTGGGTTCCCTGTGATTGTATAGAGTGTGCTCCACTTTCTTTAAGTAACTATAACATGTTGGTATGCTATCAGTTTTCCTAATCATTTTCATATTGTTTTAAAGATCATTGCTAATTTTCTATGTTGAAGACTCGAAGCATTCAATGTGATTTGGAATTATAGTTCTATAGCTAAGAAATACTAATAGTGACTGCCTTATCCATAGTTATAACTGGACGAACCCTTTGTTTCTTTTCTAGCCCAGCGGGTGATATGTCAGAGATTAATAGTTTAACAATCATTGTTTTGTGCAAATTAATTATCTATAAGAACCCTTTAGCAAAATGTTTCTTCTATCCCAGCATGTGGAACTAAATCAATAGTAGTTAAAGATCTTGAAAAAGAAATTGTAACCAATCTCTTTGGTTACAATCTTTTTTTTTTTTTTTTTCAATTCTTTAGTTTTCAACATGTCACTAACGTCCGTTGCTTAGATGCCAGTGCTTAGAGCTCTGAACTTGACCAACTGACAGCAGGTTTAGCAGTTAATACTTGAGTGATTGATTGGCAGGTGCTCCTTTGTGTTTGGGGCATCTATTATGCAGGATAAAGAACTAGGGCAGTATAGCCCTTCCCATTCAAACAGCAGCAAGCAAATCCCTTGCAGCCATGAATTGTGTAAAAGGGGTCCTAATTGTGAAAGTCCAAAGGGCCATTGCCCTTATACAGTCAACTACATGTCAGAGGATACGTCGAGCTCGGGATTTCTTTTTGAGGATCTGTTGCATTTGGCCTTGGTTGGAGAAAACAAACAGCAAAACTCCGTCCAGGCTCCCATAATTCTAGGGTATGCATGGCTGATCAGTTCTTTCACCATTCTCAAACAAAGATTTCATTCCACTATCTTCCTTTGATTGCAGATGTGGCAGCAAACAAACTGGTGCATATTTAAATGGAATCGCTCCAGATGGCCTTATGGGATTAGGGCCCGGCGACATTTCCGTTCCAAGTCTGCTTGCCAAGTCGGGACTCGTTCCTCGTTCGTTCTCGTTTTGTTATGACCAGAGTTACTCTGGTAGACTGTACTTTGGGGACCAAGGGCCTGATTCTCAAAGAACTACTTCATTTTTACAATCTGAAGAATACGGGTATTTTCTTGAGATAAGTTTTTATCAAACCTATGAACTTGTTACTTCAAGTATTTTGCATTAATGATTTGGTTTTTCGTTTTGTAGCAACTACTATATTGTTGAAGTGGAAAGTTACTGTATTGGTAGTTCCTGTCTAAAGCAAACTGGGTTCAAAGCACAAGTTGATACCGGGTCATCGTTCACATATCTTCCCAGCGAGATCTACGAACAAGTTGCTTCTGAGGTTCTCTCTCTCTCTTATATATCTCCCCCCTAGACTTCACATCACTAATCGATTAAAGGTTTTTATTTTTTTATGTTCAGTTTCACAGACAAGCTAATGCCACAAGGATTCCCAAACCAGACTTTGATAACTGTTACAGTGATCGGTAAAGCTCCATAATTGGCATTTGCTTATATGGACATCTTTGTATAGTTTTCCACTTGCTTCATTACGTAGCTTTTTCCTTATAGCTGATAATCTTCTTTCTTCCTAATACAGATCCCTCAACTTAACGAACATTCCTCACATGAAACTTGTATTCTCCATGAACCAAAGCTTTGTAATTGAAAATCCCATGGTGCAAATTATTGATGATGAGGTGTGTATTCATATTTGTCCGTTTTATACATGTCTTATGCCTCGTCATTAGATTCAACTGTAAGTGCAAAATAATGTGTCAATGCCTCCTTGTGAAGTGTTTATAGTTAAAAGAAAAAAAAGAATAATAATTGCATTTATTATACTTAAATCTTCAATATTTTGCTTCCAACACGAGATCTTGTGCATCAATAACGAGCTTTATCAAGATACGGTGCTCGAGATTGTTCTTTCAATTGGAATTATTAACTGGAAATGTTTGTGCAGGGAGGTTTTTATTGTCTAGGTATACAGATGGGTGGAGAAATGGGTCTTATTGGACGTGAGTATTCCACTCTCCTTCAACCTAAATATTCATCTACTCGTCTATTACTTAACCTTTTCCTTTTCGGTTGTTTATGCCTAATTTTCCATGCAGAAAACTTCATGGTTGGTTACCGATTGGTTTTTGATTGGGAGAAATCGAAGCTGGGTTGGTCTATCTCCAATTGTAAGTAATCAACAAATGAAATATAATTAAAAAGAAAAAACGGAAAATAATAGGAATGCCATGATTATTCTCACATTCTTGGTGCCCTTATGAACTCGTATCTTAGGTCAAGATATCGAAGCAAACAGCGATGAAGCGCCACCTTCAAGTGACATCTCACCAAACCCGTTGCCAACGAACGAGCAACAGCGGAGCCCACACAGCCACTCCGTAGCACCTGCCGTTGCTGGTAGAGCTCCTTCAAAACCCTCAGCCGCTGCTCCCCTTCTTGTGCCACATCAGCATTGTATAACAAGTTTGTCACTCTTGCTTTTGACTGTTTCTATAACCTATATAATAATCTGAGATAGATTCTACACTCACTTGTATATCCGTTTTTACTTCTGCAATCTTAATCATCGTTCCATCCTCCATACGCCGTTACAGTCTCTCAATTTTGAAAAGGTTATTCCGTTCTGTTGAGCTTTTTTTGTCAGCATTAATATTCTCTTTAGATACCGAATCCACACGAGATTAGTGGATAGACATGGGCATGGATTTCGTTTTTTTGTAGATCGAAAGGGTTGGATGATCGGATGCAAAGGTGTGGTACTTTTAGGTTGTGGTTGGCTTTGCTTCTCTTTTCATAAAAGTGAATGGAATTTGATTCAAATACCTAAGATTCTAAATCATGGTGGTGTAGTGCATGCATGTTTTCACTCAATTGTAGTCTAGATTTCATTACCTTAAATGGCAATAAGTATCCATGGAGTTTAATGTAGGATCATTCTAGTTCAAACACCTTTTTGTTGGGATTTTGCTAGTTCTTGCTTTCTTCACCTAGTCTACAATTTGGTTTTGATGAGTAGTTCTTAGATAATCACTGTCCTAAAATATATGTTTGTTTTAGGATTTTACACAGAGATTAAGAAGTTTGATAAAAAGTCTAATCTGTCAATGTTTAATTACAGTCATTGTAGGTAGATTTTCATCATCATCTTTAAATATCATTTAATTTGACAGCAGTAAATAAGGGTAATTTTGGTAGAAAATAAGCAAACGTTTCTTGAAATTTTATAATGGTGGAATAATTTTTTTTTATTGAAACAATATTTATTTTGAGACTATGGAATAAAAGGCAAGCAACTAACAACTATGTTCAGTACATATATCTGTGACTTGGAAGTCACAATATATTCTAGCATGACCTTGGTTTGTGACAGTAATTACTCCAATTTTTTCATTTAGATCATTTTTAGTTGAAATATTCTTATTTAACACACTTTGTTATCAACAAAACTCATCTTTCAATAGAATAGTTCTAATAATTTTTTTTATGTTTCTTTTTTCCATTTAATGTAACAATAATAGGAAGAACCTAGAAAAGCGTTACATTCTCACTTAGAATTATTATGTTTTCTTAAATATGTGTGAAAGATTATAGAATAGTTGAAGGACAACTTCTTGATGCATCAATTTTGCACAAGATTCATTACAATTATACCATTAAAATATCCCAAAAGATTTTGCCTCTTGAGATCTTGGAAAAATAGTCATGTTTGAGAATGACATGTTGGAAAGGGGATTCCAATTTTAAAGAGTGCATTTATCCAAACCTCTCAACTTTGAATTTGAATTCAACTGATTTATCAAATTGTTGAAACTCAACTTTTAATCACATGATATTATTTATTATATTTTCTTTCATAGGCAAACACTCCTGTGCACCAGGTGCACGGATCTCAATCCGGGTTGATTCGACCCGAATCCGCGAGTTTTTATTTTTATTTTTATTTTTTTTTCCACATTTTTGTCCTGACCTTTATGTTATAAATGTATGACCTTTACGTTATAAATGTGTGACCTTTATGTACAACTGTCTCTACCTTTATGCACTGTAACTAAGGAAAAAAATGAAGATTTTTAACACAATTTGCACTATGTACCTTTATGTGATATTAATGTGACCTTTTATGTTATATTTGTCACCTTTATGTACAGATATTTTGACCTTTATGCATCTTTATATATTATATAAAAGTCATAATATTTGTACATAAAGGTGACATAATATAACATAAAGGTCGCATTGATATCACATAAAGGTGTAAAGTTCAAATTATATTGAAAATCTTCATTTTTTTTTTCTAAGTTACAGTCTCTAAAGGTCATGATAGTTGTACATAAAGGTCATACATTTATAACATAAAGGTCACACATTTACAACATAAATGTCACAACCTGAAGCAAAAAAAAAAACGAAAATTCAAAAACACGCGGATCCGGGTCAAAAACCGGGTCGACCCGGATTGCATGTACACCAAGTGCACACAAGACCAACTCTATTTCATATTACATCTCTTATTTCAAAATAATTAACACACCAAATATAATAAATAATTTATACATTTGGGTCTTGTAGATATTATGTCTATACAGTATTGTTTGGGTTGCTCGATCTTTTGAAAACCCTTACTGTTGGATCGAACCTCCTATGTTTGTCACTTTTATCCTTCTTAATTTAAGATGTTTAATTAAAAAAATTATTTACAAGGTTTATCTTTTCTTGGAATATATATTTATATATTTTTTCTTCCTTTTTTCCCACAATCCCACCGCCCAATCACAGGTAAACATGAGCAGTTATCACGTGTGGTATCCTACTTCCAACTCCCACTTGGACTTATCCTTTTTTTTTTTTATCCTAGGTGTCACTTCAGCAACTCTCCATTTTTCTTGATCACCACGTGGCGCAATCATAAGACTGCAACGTGGCGGCAAAAAGATATTCTTGGATCAAGAACATTTTTCTTTTTCCTCCTTTTTCTGATAGTGAAATAAAACAAATTTATATTCCATTTTGAAACTTCGCGGCTAAGGGAAACTCTAAATTTAAATTTTGGTATATAACACAAAGAAAATGATGTTCTTAAATTTGATATGAAGATGGATTTAATATTTACATACATGCAAAGTTTTGATAAATTATTCACAATTGAGAACCTCATTTTTGCAAAGAGGAAAAAAAAAAAAATCTTTAAATACAATCCTCAAGCTTTACTCATCACAACTTTTACCTATCTTGTGTCCTAAGTATGAATTTCTTCATCAACACAACCTAGATATAAATAATCACGAGAGTTTCTATATTATGGTATACGTTAATCTAATGCACTTAAGCAATTTAGATAAATATTTTATTTCATATCTTATTTAAGTCCTATAGTTCATTCTAATAGCAATGATATATGATAGAGATTGATAAAATAGGAAACTAAAACAGATAGGAAGTTAGAATATTTCATGTACCACCTTGGACCTAAGTCAAAGATTCGACTTCGGAGCCTGTGAAAATGACTATTATACCCCTAAGTCTGAAATCCTATATAAGGCCATATCCAGAACTCTTGTTTAATCAACAGAGAAAAGCTCTGAGAGAACATAAGATCTGCCACAATCTTATCCATCACTGATCGAAATATTAGTCGATTTTTGCGTAAGAAAAGAAGAAGAAGAAGAAGATGGGAGTGGAAGGAACAATCGATTACATATCAGATTTGATAAGCAGCACCAGAAAGAAGAAGAGAAAGCAGCTCAAAACGGTCGATCTCAAAGTTCGGATGGACTGTGAAGGCTGTGGACAAAGAATCAAGCATGTTCTTTCTGGCCTCAAAGGTAATCATGGATATATTACTTTGTTATTATATAATACGATTTAATGCAAAAATCACGGATCATGTTACGTGAGATGGGTCAACCCACGTTTCACAATTCACATATAAATTAGTGAAAATAGGTTTGGTTTATGGGTAAAAAGGATTCGTTGTTTCACACAAGTTTTTGTGTTTTCAATTTACAACCTAAAATTTTCATTTTATCTTATTGCAACCTTAAGTTTTGGAGTTTATAAAAATGCAACCTAAATCACCTTTCCATCATCATGGTTTAATATTTTCACTCTGGAACCTCTAGTTCTGAAATTGTTACAATAGAGGTTGTAATTGGATTTTTTTTAAAAAAATTAGGTTGTAAAGTGAAATAATTAAATCATTTGTCGGATTGTTAAAATAAAGATTTTAAATTTAAGTTGTAAAATGAAATAATTAAATCATATATTGGGAAAATGGTCGGACAAGTGATTTATATTGTATTTTGATAAAAGACAAAAACTTCAAAATTACAATCATATTTAAAAAGAAAAAAATGGTTTAGGTTGTAATTAGTTAGTGGACTTATATATTAATTAATTAGGTGCATGCATGCAGGGGCAAAATCAGTGGACGTGGATTGGAAAAACCAGAAAGCAACAGTGTACGGATTCGTGGATGCAAAGAAGGTGTTGAAGAAGGCACAAGCAACGGGGAAGAAGGCGGAGCCGTGGCCGTACGTGCCGTACGAGCTGATAGCTCATCCGTACGCCACCGGAATTTACGACAAGAAGGCTCCGACGAACCACGTCAGGGGCTCCGACGAGCCCGGCGTCGCCACCCTCAACCCGGTGGAGGAGCACTACTCACTCATGTTCAGTGATGATAATCCACATGCCTGCTCAATCATGTAGATATCATGATTCATATGACTGATATATATCTATGTGTTTTGATTATAATATATATAAAAGAAACTTTGAGATTTATGTATATGCTTTTTGTCTTTTTCATGAATCTAAATTAATAATTAGCTTTTCATTGTCTATTTGAATATATTACAACTCAAGTTCTTGTAAAGTTGAGAAAATCTTCAATTAATAATTAGGAGAGGCAATGGAGTATCCTATCTTTTGAATCCCATTATATAACTTTTATCAAAATGTTATATATATTTATAATATGATTTATATTTACTTCTATTGAAAAAATTTAAATCAATAAATTAAGTACTAAGTGATAATTTAATGACTGTATATTTCATATATAAATAATATAATATAATAAATTTATATGTGCATATGGATTAATTAAAGCTGGATATATGGGGAACTCAAGTTCGTAAAAGAAGATAGGAAGTCCTTATATGTGTTTCTAGTAAGATATGGGCCTCAAAGGCCCATTTTCTGCATTTTAAATTGGGCCCAATGAGTGTGGGGTGGAAAAACAGATCATGTTAGAAAGATAGATTTAAATGGGCCCGAGAGACGTGGTTTTTTTTAAACCCAATTACAATACACTTCGTACATTTGGTATTTATACAACATATTACTTTAGATTTCTAATAAAGTAATTTGTAATTTGTACAAAGTGACTTGACCTAATATAAAAAACCCCAATTTGGGTTTTAATAAATATATACTTCATTACAACTGAAATTTCAAATACTCCTCAAGAACTAAACACCTATAAATCTTAACTACTACGAAAATACATAATGTAAATTACTTTCTTGACCCCATCTCTTGGCTTCACCTGCAAAACTCCAAGCAGTGAAAGGGAAACGAAATCATTACAAGTGAACTTCCTTTGCATTGTTTGCTTCAATCTTATATTTCATTTCCAAGATGAATTATTGTATAGTGATGACATATTCAATACACACATGACATTGACAATCAGTTATTCACTTGGAAATGAAATACGAGATGAAACAATATGTGCTAATATACTACAACAACAAACTTGTTGAATTACTAAAACCAATCTTAGTACTGTGTAATATATATCAAAACAGGATCATATTTATATCTACTTCATTTTTTCAGATAAAGAAATTTGACAAGAACCTTCTTTGAAGCCCCAATGGAACTTTCATCAACAAAGAGAATGATTTCTTGCCATTATGCAATCAAATCTCAATCCAAAACTCTACAGATCCTATATTACCATTGCATAATACATACTCCTCTGTTGTGACTTTAGACAAGCTATTTTATTTCAAGAAAACACGAAATCAATCCAAAAGCTTCTGGATTTATTCCCAACTTGATCACTGATAAACATGAGCGTTCAACATTTATACATTGACTCAACTCTAATGGGAAATAAAAGGCAGGTGGTTACTTCATTTCCTGGACACATATGCATAGTATTGTGCCATAGGAACAACAAAAGCAATGACTAATAAACCTCCAACCACGAGAGTGAATTGACCCCGTTTCTCGTCCGTCTCCTCGCGGGTTTTGAAGTTGGATTCTCTTTTGTCGTCTTTAGTTTTCGGGCCACCAGGATCAGGAAGGCCATCAATGGCAGCCACTAGACGTTTCGCGGCACCATAAACTGCTTCATTATACTTCTCTTCTGTAGCCAAGACTGGAAGGTTCTCTGATACAGTGGCATCAAGGATCGAATCACCTACAGCTTTGATGAATTCGGGCCCACCAGTGATTGCACCTTCTTTTTGACTGGTAACAAGAACAAGTATGCCTTTATTGTTGCCTTGCTCAATGGTTGGATACCAGCGTTCCAGTACTTGGTCAGCGTACTCGAACGCATCGGCTTTGCTGGTCAGCTTACGGACAGTGATCACGTTAATGTGGAACCCTTTTCTCGACTCTAAATCCGACAGCAATCTCTTCAGATCAGACTTGGTTACGCGGCTAAGAACGCCAGCATCATCAACCACGAAAGATTCTTGAGGAGGGCCATCATTGAGAACATCAAATTCAGAAGCAAAAACAGAATCGATTAAGGAAAAGTTGAGGGCCAAAGAAATGGCGAGTGCTGCCAAACCCTGATGCACATTATTGAGCCAGCTTGTGGGCTTGTAGAAAGACTGTTGTTGTTGTTGAAGAGACTTACAAGGTTGTTTTCTTAAAGAACAGCAAATGGGTTTGAGCCCAGAAATTGATCTGGGTTGAAAAGCACGAGTCTTGAAAAGAGGGCTCAAGGAGTGAGAAGAGAGAATGGTCTCCATGAGAGAGAAGGAACTTAGCTCATGTAAGAGACAACAAACAAGGAATTGGGTTATTAGGAGAATTTTGTGTGGTTCATACTTTTTTCGGATGCTTTATTTTGAATGGTTGGAAGATTTTTTGCCTGGATAATGTCTTGTGGGTCTAGCCTCGTTTTTTCTGGTTGAGACTACACTTTAGTGAGTTTACATCAATCCAAATTAATTAATTTTTTTTTAATTAAGGAAAAATTCACACATTTGAGCTTCTGTGATCGAATTAGGGTTTGGATTGGGAATTGAATTCAAATAAATCCAAATTATTTTTTTTTTTATTTTAAAAATTGAGGAAAAATTCACACATTTGAGCTTCTGTGATAGAATTTTCATAATCAAGTGAAAAAGTGTCATAACAGAGGAGAATAGCATAGGTTAACAGGCAATCACCAAGATTACACAGTTGTCCTTCAACTGGGATTCAAACATTCTGATGCATTCCTCCAATCCTATAATTTAGCTGCCTTCATGAAGGTCTAACCTTGAACCATTGTCTTCGATATCTAAACTATGGTTATTGCAAGAATGAGACTCTAAAATTGGAATAACAAAATCACCATCTCTCATAACCCCTGCATTGTTGTTCTTAACTACAAACTCTCCATCTTCCTCTTGCTTTCTCAACTCTCTAATATTACGACAACCCATAACAAAAGCTCCAACATTCTCCTTCGAACATCATAAACCGCATCCGGTTCAACCAAACAACCCCCCTTATAAGCCTCCCTTAGGAAAACCATCTGCGTATTCCCTCTCAAAGATACATAGAAGATCCCAGGATGCTTCAAAAGAAGCTCTCGCAAAACAACCTCTATTCCTAAATCCTTCCTAAAATGAGCCAATCTCTCGACCTCCACCATCTTCTCCACAGTCAAGCTCAAAAGCTCGTGGATAATGCCCACAGCCCGCTTCTCATACTTGTCTACTCCTCCACACGTACGCACCCCAACTTTTTCCATTTTCTTGTATGGCTTCACATAGGAGAGCCTCTGCCACTTCCTTAGTCTTTCCCTAAACCCAGGAACTATCTTAAACCCTGTTGGAAAGTTAATGGGAAATGCATATTTGGTCTCAAACTCACTCAACCATTTCTCTCTGTACTCTTTTTCCCTCCAAGTTTCAATCTTTGCTGAAAAACACAAACACCCTTCTTTCTCATTCCAATCAACCAATTCCACTATCTCCAAATCTATCATCCTGAATATCTCACCATGCTTTCTGATTATGGACTCCCTAAAATTCTCAGGCAATCCTAAATTCCCTTCTCATTAATCTAATCGAATGTATATGAATTCTCCCATTTCTTATCTCATGGATAAGATCTTTCTTATCTTAATCACATTCATATCTTCCACATCACTCAAAATCTCATCTTCCAGCTTAACCAATTCCACAAACTTGGAAGTAAATTTACGGCACGCATTCCTTCTAACAGGGTGAGTGAATACCTCGAAAACGTGTGGGTATTTCCGCACGAACTCTCCGGCGGTGAGGGTATTAACGCCGGCGTATGGGGCCTGAAAGTGTCCGAGTGCTCCTATGCAAGATAAAAAACAACAGAAACCAAATGTTGTGTATAATATTGTCAACACCAGAGATAACACGCAGCGGAAAAAACAAAGATAAAAATAAACAAGACAAGAAATTGATCCACAAGTATATAATGATACTCGTGGATGCCTACAAGGCAAAATATGTCTTATTTGATTTATCTTTGTAATACACAACACAACCGAGGACTTGGAAAGAACCTCTTAAAACGACACTTGATATGTCCACTATAATGAACATTACGGACGTGTAAAAGCTAATGAAAAACCTATCGACCAAGCAACAATCCTACTTTGCTAGAGAATCATTGGAGTAGACATACTCTATAGTTCTACAGAAAAGAAATAGGAAGGTTGATAATCAAAAGATTGTCGACTAAACAAAACAAGAGAAAGGAATGATATGAAAAATACAATTGTTTTCTCTTGTATGCAAATCTAGCAGTGTGCATCAATCTCTACAAATTATCTCGTATTTATAGACGCTGTTGATTCCATGGTTGAGCACTTCTTCAATCCACTAACTCCTCTTCTTCCACTATCTTGTTCCTTGCTCATCACGTTCACACTCCATGGACTTGTTCTTTTACTTGCACGCTAAGTCTCTTTCTTCATGCTTCACTATTCTCACGTTTCTCTCAATGTTTGGCACGGTCTTCTCTTCTCCCTTTGCTTTTATTCACGTACGGATTGTGATTCTTGTGAATTAAAAATCACGTTTCTCAAATAAAGATTAAACAAGAATCAGAAACAAATCCCACACAAATAGGAATTTGTTATTTGAATAAGTCAAATCTTAAATAGATCATGTGAGATAAAAGATATGATTTATAACTTAATCCTAGAGAATAGGAATTAGTTAAATAAATCTTCTCATTCCTTGTAAATCTGCAAACACGTGAGAAAAAAGATTAAATAATCAAATCCTAAGTTAATTAAATTGATTTTATTAATCAAAAAAAAGGAAAAATACTAAGTTGACAAAGTCAACATTAACAATCTCCCCGTTTTGACTTTTTCTGCTCAAAACCTAAAATGAATTATCAACTCAACTCTCCCTAAGACCTGCAATCACACATACTTCAAAACACACACAAGAGTCATGAATTCAATTAGAGTCAAAATATAACAAAAATTGAAATTCAATCCAAATCAAATGCCAAAATAACAATGTTTTGAAAACTTGAAAAACAAATCATCCATTACAAAAAAAATAGAAGCTCCCATGAGATCAATATCAATCATCATGACTTCCACCTTGGTCTTCATTGATGTGGACTTCTTCACTTCTAACACCACTTCCACCTACTCCCCATTTTTGAGCTAAAATAAGGGCCTCCAAAGAGTCTCTAACCTCTCCCCATTTTTGAGCTAAAATAAGGGCCTCCAAAGAGTCTCTAACCTTCAACATGCCTTCAATGTGGATGTTTAATAAACGAATCTGTTGCTGTAAAGCCTAGACAGAAATGTTGGCTTGGAATGTTGTCAATCAGAGGGTAGACATTCGGCTTGTAGGGTAGATCCAGTACACGTGAACCTGCAAGTAATGCTTTAGCAATAGTCAACATAGATAACTCATCCGATGAACGCTTCTTGAAGCCTTGAGCTCGGAGGATTGAGTAGATCAGCGCCGGATAAGGAAGTATTCCAAAATCACCAAATTTTCCAGCAAAACGAGCCAAATTTGTCAAAATTATCTTTCCAAGATTGAAAGACAACTTTTTACCAATCTTGTAAAGTAAACCGGCCTGCTCCTCAGTAACCGAAGTAGTGTTCGTAGTCGGCAACCAATTATGCACACAGAACTTGTGCAAAACCGCATAGCATGAAGTGAGCGAGGAAGCGAAAACTTTCTTCGGCCAAACAGAAATCACACCACCAGTTAACTCAGCCACCACAACATCCCAATCATAATCAGTAAAATCCTCAGAAATGTCAGGTAATTCCAAAACAGAATTAATTTCTAAAGGCTTGACAGAATAAATCCTCCCCCTCGAGTAAATTTCCCCGTACTTTCAATCAGTTGGATCCGCAACAGACTTATGCAAATTGACATAAAACTCACAAATCACAGTAGAAGGAAACAATTGAGCATACGAAACAGACTTAAACATGCCACACTCAGTAAAATTGTACTACTTTCTCCTGAAATGGTCCGTTTACACAAACTATTCCAAGCACCATTTGAGAGCTTAAAATAAAACTGAGGAGTACAAGCAGCGGATACCTGAAGAGGAGACCCATCAGGAGTGAATACCGAATCAGGCTCGGGTTCAGATTCTTGAGAAGTTGGCGGAGCAGGGGTTGATGTTCCCGCTGACGTTGCCCTTCTAGTGGCAACATCGCCAAAATGTACCTTCAGGGAAGCAAGGGTCTCTGAAATCGGTAAATCATCACTATCCTCTGATTCTGCTTCATCCTCCGATATTATGAAATCGGCGTCAGACTCGTCATCAAGCTCTGAAGAAGACGCGGAGGGTATATATGAGTCATCAGAGGACTCATCATCACACAAACAAACGGCCTCTTCTTGTTGAACTGGAGAGGGAATGTCGTGACTTGGCGATGACTCGAAGAAAATTGGCGGCGAGATTGGAGCATGGTATCACATCGTCAATAACTGGAGATAGAGGAGCAAACCGGTTTACTTTACAAGATTGGTAAAAAGTTGTCTTTCAATCTTGGAAAGATAATTTTGGCAAATTTGGCTCGTTTTGTTGGAATATTTGGCTCGTTTTGTTGGAAAATTTGGTGATTCTGGAATACTTCCTTATCCGTCGCTGATCTACTCGATCCTCCGAGCTCAACGCTTCAAGAAGCGTTCATCGGATGAGTTATCTACTGTTGTACCTATGTTGACTATTGCTAAAGCTTTACTTACAGGTTTACGTGTACTGGATCTACCCTACAAGCCGAATATTGCCCCTTCGGTTGGCAACGTTCCAGCCAACATTTCTGTTCAGGCTTTACAGCAACATATTCGTTTATTAAACATCCACATTGAAGGCATGTTGAAGGTCAGAGACATTCGTTTATTAAACATCCACATTGAAGGCATGTTGAAGGTCAGAGACTTTTTGGAGACCCTTATTTCAGCTCAAAAAGGGGGAGTAGGTGGAAGTGGAAGTGGTGTTGGAAGTAAAGAAGTCCACGACAGTGAAGACCAAAGTGGAAGTCATACTGATTGATATTGATCTCAGGAGAAGCTTCTATTTTTAGACCTCAGGAGCCTTCAAGATCCATGATCATAGGTGCTCCATGATCTCCACTTCTATCTTATTCTCCACTCACTCCATAACATCCACTTCATGCTTTTTCCATGATCTTCTTCTTCCCATGATCTTTATCTCTTCACGTTCTTTATCCCTTTCTCTCTTATAAGACACGTTCTCTTTTACTTCTAATAAACTCACGATCTCAACTTATAAGAGATAAGCAAGTCATTCCTATAAAATAGCATTCTCTTTTACTTCCAATAAACTCACGATCTCAACTTATAAGAGATAAGCAAGTCATTCCTATAAAATAGCATTCTCTTTTACTTCCAATAAACTCACGATCTCAACTTATAAGAGATAAGCAAGTCATTCCTCTAAAATAGGAGTGAGTATTTGATTTGGTCCAATCTCTTTAATTTGAATCTGCAAAGTACGTTAGACAAAGAAAATAAATAATCAAATCCCAAGTTAATTAAAAATTAATTTTATTAATCAAGAAAAAGGAAAAATACTACATTAACAGGGCCCAACGGGAAAGACGCTGCAAGGAGACAAAGGGGCCGCTTTTCTTGTCGGAGAGGAGGTTGTAGAGGCCGAGAACGAGGGCGAGGCGGCGGTGGTGGAAGGCGAGGAGATCGAGCTTGCGATCCAGGGTTCGGGTCTCGAGGCGGGTCTGGGCTGTGTTTGCGGGTTTCTTGAAACGGGTTTGGATTGTGGCGGTGAATGGCCCGCCGGAAAACGGAGAACGGATGAATCTGTCTAAGATTCTCATACCGCCGGCGGGGACACACTTCTTCCTCCGACACTTTGACACTTTTTCACTCGATTAGTTAAACCAAAAAATTAAATAAAAAATAATCATTGCAAAATCATTATAAGTATTTTGTTTGAGCTTCTGTGATCGATGGATCCCTTTATTACCCGGTGGCGGAGCGCGGCGGTTCTGGCTGGATGAGACGGCGTCGTTTGGTGGATATGTTGGAAGGAAGAAATGGACCACGGGAGCGAAAATAAGAAATTAATTAATTCATGCATCATTTTAGAGTTGTTTATTTTTTTCCTTTGATTAAAAATACAAATAATTCACATTCCATTTGTTAATTTTGTATATTATTCATTTTAGAATTTACATAATTAATTCTTAAATGTTTTTATCCAATTGGATATACTAGCATTCATTTAACATATATTTACACAAATATATATAGATAAGTAAAATACTTTCGAGCCTCTAAAAATTTGCATCAGCCTAGTGCAAGATCCGGCCCTGAGATTGATTTATATGAGTGATATATGTATGTGTTTTGATTATAATTATAATATATATAAAAAAGAACCTTTCAGTGTTATGTATATGGTTTTTGTCTTTTTGATGAATCTAAATTAATAATTAGGGTTTCATTGTCATATTGAATTACAAATTTGGGTTGATTAAAAAAAAGACACATTAAATCTCTGAATAATCAAATGCTTGTAAAGTTGAGAAAATTGTCAATTAATAATTAGGAGTGGCAAAGGAGTATCCTAGGTTTTGAATCGCATTATATAACTTTTATCAAAATGTTATATATATTTATAATATGATTTATATATTACTTCTATTAAAACATTTCAAAATCAATAAATTAAGTACTAAGTGATAATTTAATGATTGTATATTTCTATATAAATAATATAATAAATTTATATGTGTATATGGATTAACTGAAGCTGGATATATGGGGAACTCAGGTTCATATTAGAAGACAGGAAGTCCTTATATGTGTGTCTAGTAAGATATGGGCCTCAAAGGCCCATTTTCTGCATTTTAAATTGGGCCCAAGGAGTGGAGGGTGGAAAAACAGATCATGTTAGAAAGATAGATTTAAATGGGCCCGAGAGACTTGTGGCTTTTCTTCAACCCAATTACAATACACTTCGTACATTTGGTATTTATACACACATATTGCTATAGATTTCTATAAAGTAATTTGTAATTTGTACCAAGTGACTTGACCTAATATAAAAAACCCCAATTTGGGTTCTATATCATTATTCAATTTATAAAAACACACATATAAAAGACAGAAATTTCAAATCTTTTGATAATCTATTCTTTTATTAAATTCGACATGCCTAGTATTAGAAAGACAATATTGTTTCCAAAAGTAACTAAATTTTGGTTGCAGAGAGTTGATTTCACCTGATGTTACAAATCACTCAAAATTAAATTTGAAGCATAGCATCTCAATTAAATCAAAAGAAATTCGCAGGTTACTTTCTTTTAATAAATATATATTTCATTACAACTGAAATTTCAAATACTCCTCAAGAATTAAACCTATAAATCTTAACTATAACGAAAATACATAATGTAAATTACTTTCTTCATCCCATCTCTTGGCTTCACCTGCAAAACTCCAAGCAGTGAGAGGAAAAGGAAATCATTACAAGTTACTATAATAACATCAGACTTCAGAGTATGGATCTTCCTTTGCATTATTTGCTTCATCTTATATTTCATTTCGAGGATTGAAGTTATTGTATAGTGATGATATAGTCAAGACACACATGCCATTGATAATCTGTTGGAATGAAATACGAGATGAAACGATAATTTGCAATAGAGTTGCCAAATAGCATACTGTTAGTGGTTAATACTGTGGCAACAAACATGTTGAATTAGTAAAACCAACCTTAGTACTGTGTGTTGTCAAAAACCCACGGCTCACGCTCAAAAAGTTCACGACCGTTCATTTGAACCAGTCCTGCAGAAATATCCTCAACACGCTTCCTCGCTGATTCTTCTTTTCTGGATGAGGCATCAGCATCCTGCAAACAATATGCATAACATAAATTTTCTGAATATATAAGAAAATGAAAACCATGCACAACATACTCATTGACCTCCCGAGTCTTGATAACTAGCAGGCCAAATGGGAAAGGGGCTTCTTCATCAAACGATTACTTTACAATACTGACAGATCAATCGACAAATCTTAGTTCACGTAATGCTCTGTTCGCGAAAGATCAACAGGAAGTGCCATTTTTTATGCTATTTATGTTCTAAACAGTTTAGACTTCTTTAACCAAAATAATGACCTAAATACCAAGTTGCGACAGTTTCTCAGTTTTCGGCTCAACAAAGTAATCTCAGTTGTATTATGCTACTCACATTCTTTTGTAACTTAACAAGTAGAAGTTCGAAGAAAGGTTCTGAACAGATGGAGATGGTCCTTACTTGAGCAAGCAGAGCATGATTAAGGAGACAATGGCCCGGAAAAAGGGAATCATAGGACGTAGTTCCCAAAGTGTCATTTAGCAAGGTGAAGAACAAAACAGATGCATTCTATGGATCATTGATATCCACATTTCGCATTTCTTTATCTTCTATTTTGTTCATTTTACAAAATTAAATGATCCAGCATAACCAATATGCACATACGTAGAAGCTGGTCAGTCAAAAACTCCTGCAACTTCAGGTGGTACTTAGGCAAAATCATAGTCGATAAACAGAGCTTAGCACAAGGATAAACAACAATGATTAGACAAATTTTCCTTAACGATTCAGCTTTCAAACCAGGATTACATCTACTTCATTTTTTCAGATAACGAAATTTGACAAGAACCTCCATTGAAGCCCCAATGGAACTTTCATCAACAAAGAGAATGATTTCTTGCCATCAATGGTCTATGCAATCAAATCTCAATCCAAAACTCTATAGATCCTATATTACCATTGCATACTACATACATCTCTGTAGTGAATTTAGACAAATGCAAAAATCAAGCTTCTTTTTTTTTCAAGAAAACACGAAATCTATCAAAAAACTTCCAGCATAAACCTCCAATTTTCTGGATTTATTCCTAACTTCATCACCAATAAACATCAATCCACATTATTTTTTTAAAAAAAATTGAGGAAAAATACACACATATACACCCGCAGACATACAAAAAATAGCAAGTTTATACTAACGCTTAAAAGAGCAAGAACAATAAAAACATGGAAAAGGAGAGAAATCGACAAAGGACCTTGCGGCGTTTCCAGGCGATAAATTGAGCTTCTGTGATCGAATTAGGGTTTTTATTGGGAATTGCAGCAGGCCTTGGTGTATTTTCTTCTCGTTGATTGATCTCAGCTTCTGCACCCATTATTTTCCGGTGGCGGATCAGGAGTCGGCGCGGCGGTTCTGGCTGGATGAAACGGCGTCGTTTCGCGGATATGCTGAAGGAAGCCACGGGATTCTCGGCCACGGGTTTAGTTACCAATTAAACTCTTTTTTTTTTTTGGGCCAAAAAGAAATTATTAATCAAATTGTCTCAAAAAGGAGCGAAAATAAGAAATAACAAATATACAAATAGAAATGAAATTAATAATTCATGCATCAATTTAGAGTTTTTCCCCCTTTGATTAAGTAAAAATAAATTCACAATCCATTTGTTAATTTTGTATAACAACTCATTTTAGAATTTACATATTAATTATTGAGTGTTTTTATGCTAGACTTTTTCACTTGTTTAAGCATGAAATTCTCTTTCACATTCTAATGCCAACATCAAAATGATAATATACATATATCTAAAAGTGATGTTGGGGAAATCGGGCAGTTTCCACCACAAACTAGTGAATTATAATGATTCTATAATTCCCAGGAAAGACTGGAGGGGTCACGATTGGTCCACTTAAAATCCAATCTCCTAGACAGAACTTAAAACCAAATAAAACACTAACATATAAAACTCGACAGATAAATATTAAATACTACTACAAAAAAAAAAATGAATAAATTACGGAACAAAATAAAAGAGATAAGGAAAGAACACACCCGAAGAGTCTGCGCTTCTTTATATAGGAGAAGAATTGTACAAATTACACAAAATTTTGGGATAATTCAAAGATAAATGGGAGAACTTTATTTATAAGGTCACAAAGCTCTTTCTCTACTAAACTTCCGATGTGGGACAAGTAAATTTGCCAAAATCAACAAATCTCCACCTTGGCATAATTTCAAATCCCACCAAATACAAATCTTCTCAAACGAATACAATAAGAACGGTCATCGCGGTGCTTCCAATTTTGCGCCCTCTGACGCTAATTCAAATGTGCTAGATGTTGACTAGGTTTAAACAATGTTCAAACTTGGTCCTTGTAACCACCTTGGTCATCATATCTGCAGGATTCTCCATAGTATGAATCTTCTTGAGAATAATCTCTTTTTCTTCGAGAATTTCCCGCACAAAATGATAGCGAACATCAATATGTTTCGTTCTTGCATGAAATACTTGGTTCTTTGCTAAATGAATAGCACTCTGACTATCAGAATACACCTCAATGTGTTTTTTATCAACTCCCAATTCTTTCATCAATCCTTGAAGCCAAATCGCCTCTTTCACAGCTTCTGTAATTGTCATATACTCTGCCTCTGTTGTAGACAAAGCAACTGTTAACTGCAAAGTAGATTTCCAACTAATTGGCATCTTGGCAAAAGTGAACAAGTAACCAGTTGTAGATCGTCACTTATCCAAATCACCTGCATAATCAGAATCACAATATCCAACTATACATCGACCAAGTGATTCATCCTGCTCAAACACTAAACCAACATCTACAGTTTCTTGGATATACCGTAGAATCCATTTCACAGCTAGCTAATGAGCCTTGTCTGGGTCATGCATAAATCTGCTCACAATACTAACAGCTTGTGAAATATCTGGTCTCGCACACATCATTGCATACATCAAACTTCCAACTGCATTAGCATACAAGACTCTCGCCATATATTCTCGTTCTTCATCCGTCTTTGGAGATAATCAGCTACTAAGCTTCAAATGAGGAGCAAACGGGGTACTTACAGGTTTTGAATCTTCATTCATTTCAAAATGTTGTAATACCTTCTTCAAATACTGCTTCTATGTCAGCCAAAGTTTGTCTCTCTCTCTCTCTATCCCTGCTTATCTCCATGCCGGGAATCTTTTTGGTTCTCCCAGATCCTTCATCTCAAACTCTTTACCCAACTAAGCCTTCAACTTATCAATTTTAACTTGGCTCTTTGATGTTATCAATATATCATCAACGTACAAGAGTAGGTAGATGTAGAACCCATCTTGAAGTTTGTGCAAATACACACATTGATCGTATTTGCTTCTTGTGTACTTCTGACCCATCATGAACTTGTCAAATTGTTTGTATCATTGCCTCGGTGACTGCTTCAATCCGTACAACGATTTGTTCAGTTTACAAACCCAATTTTCCTTACTAGCAACTTTAAATCCATCTAGCTGAGTCATATAGATTTCCCCCTTCAAGTCACTATGTAAAAACACGATTTTCACATCAAGTTGAGCTAGCTCCAAATTCAACTGTGCTACCAAGGCCAACAAAATTTTAATAGATGAATGTTTGACAACTGGAGAAAATACCTCATTATAATCAGCTCCCTCTTTCTGAGCATAACCTTTAGCCACCAATCTCGCCTTGTAGCGAACATCATTCTTGTCAGGAAATCCTTTTTTCTTTGCAAATACCCATTTGCATCCAATTGTCTTCTTACCCTTCGGTAGTTGTGTTAACTTCCACGTCTGATTCTTATGAAGAGATTGCATCTCTTCTTCCATTGCAACTTTCCATCTATCAATTTTTGAACTTCGGACTACTTCAGGAAATGTGGATGGAACACCATCAACCACTGGAAGTGCATATGCCACCATATCAATAAAACAAGCAGGTTTGTAATTTTCTCGTCTTGCCCTCCTAACTGCAATTGGCTCTTGTTGCTGCGGAGATTCTTGGGATAAAACCTCTTTCTCATCGGACTCTTCTTCTACCTTAGGAGAGTCACTAACGGTGTTTTTTGCTAGAATCACTACTGTCTGCTCAAACTCCACCTGCTTCGATGTATACTCCACCTGCTGCGGAGTACCATTACACCATTCTTGTGTTACTTTATTCAACATGACAGATTCATCAAATGTAACACCCCTACTGATAATTGTCTTCTTTGCTTCCAAACACCATAAACGGTATCTTTTTACCCCGGTATTGAAACCCATAAAGAGAGTCTTCTTCGCTCGTGGATCTAACTTTGATTCATTAACATGATAATATGCAGTAGAACAAAAAAATACGCAAAGAATCATAATCTGTTGCAGGTTTACCAGACCATACCTCTAATGGAGTCTTGTCATCCAGTGCAGATGATGGTAAACGATTAACAAGATGTTAAGCGTACTTCACAGCCTTATCCTAGAACTTTCTGTCTAATCCAGCATTAGACAACATACAACGAACTTTCTCCACTAATGTCCTGTTCATTCGCTCCGACACCCCGTTCTGCTGTGGTGTTTCTCTGACTGTAAAGTGCCGAACTATG
This sequence comes from Scutellaria galericulata, assembly GCA_946896805.1. Lineage (NCBI taxonomy): Eukaryota > Viridiplantae > Streptophyta > Magnoliopsida > Lamiales > Lamiaceae > Scutellaria > Scutellaria galericulata. The sequence goes on from OX335793.1 coordinate 19,078,503, forward strand.
CCATACTCTTGACATATCTTCTGGAATGGATCATTCTTATATTCTCCACAATTGTCTGTGTGAAGAACCTTGATCTTCCTTCCCGTCTGGTTTTCAACCTCAGTTTTCCACTTAAGGAAAATTTCAAGCACCTCATCTTTATTCTTCATAGGAAACACCCATACTCTTCTGGAAAAATCATCAATAAAAGTGACAAAATAATGCCTACCTCCAATAGATGGAGTCTTGGTAGGTCCTCAAACATCTAAATGCACATAATTCAAAATACTCTTAGTATTGTGGATGGTAGTGCCAAATTTCACTTTTTGTTGTTTTCCCAGAACACAATGCTCACAAAATTCCAATTTGCAAGCTTTCGAACCTTTCAATAATCCTTGCTTGACAAGAATTTGTAAGGATTTTTCTCCAGCATGTCCCAGAACACAATGCTCACAAAATTCCAATTTGCAAGCTTTCGAACCTTTCAATAATCCTTGCTTGACAAGAATTTGTAAGGATTTTTCTCCAGCATGTCTCAAACACATATGTCACAGTTTTGTTGCCTCTGCATCTTTCTTGTCATTCGAAGTTGCAGCTGCTACTGTCCCAACCACTATACTACCTTGGTAGTAATATAAATTATTCTTTCGGATACCTTTCAACATCACAAGTGCTCTCGAAGTTGCTTTAAGAGTTCCATCTTGCATCGTCACAACTAAGCCTTTTGACTCCAACACCCCCAAAGAGATGAGATTCTTTTTCAATCTCAACACGTACCGAACATCCTTCAAGATTCTGGTGGATCCGTCATGATTCCGCAGCTTGATTGAACCTATCCCAGTTGTTTTACATGGATTATCATCTCCCATGTAAACAACTCCACAATCAAATTCTTCAAAATCGAAGAACCACTCCCGCATGAGAGACATATGATAGGTGCAACTTGAATCCAAAATCCACTAATCTAGATGACATGTTGAGGGTGAAACTACCAAAGAGAAATCCGTTTTTGCATCACTTTTACATTCTGCAACATTTGCATTTTACGGAGCTTTCTCTTTCTTTTCAACTTTGGACAGTCTTTCTTCCAGTGTCCTTTCTCGTGACAGAAAGTACACTCATCTTTGGCAACTCTACTTTTTGATCTTCTTCTTCTCCCATTTGATTTGCCCTGTTGGCGACCTCTCGTCACTAATGTTTCATCTGCTGCAACTGCTTTGTTTTTCATTTTATCCTATTTTCTCAATTCATGACTATACAACGCAGAACATACAACATCTAAAGACACATTCTCCTTCCCATGAAGTAACGTAGTTTCCAAATGTTCAAATTCATCGGGAAGAAATGATAACAACATCAAGGCTAAATCCTCATCTTCAAATTTTACATCCAAATTTAACAGGTATGCTACTAATTGATTAAACAGAGTAATATGTTCATTCATAGTAGTACCTGATTGGTAATCAAATCGGAACAACCTTTTCTTCATAAGGAGCTTATTCTGACTGCTTTTCTTCAGAAATTTATCCTCCAATGCCTTCCATAATTTGTGTGCAGAAGTCTCGTTTTTGATAGCATACTTTTGCTCCCTAGACAGGCATGATCGAATTGTTCCGCACGCCAACCGATTCATGGTATTCCGATCCTTATCATCTACGTCATCTGGTTTCTTTTCCTCAATGACAATGTCAAGACCCTGCTGGAAAAGAGAATCCATGACCTCACCTTGCCACGTACCGAAATGGTCAGTACCGTCAAATATTTCTACCGCCAACTTCATACTTGACATTGGAATCCTTGCCCATGTAGACGAGGAAGTCGATGCCCCTGATGTTACATTTGTTGTAACCTCCTTTGTTGGTGAATCTTCTGACGACATTATTATCTCAACTGACAGTATTCAATATTACAAACAGAAAACCGAGGATGAACCTTCGGCTCTGATACCACTTGTTAGGGAAATCGGGCAGTTTCCACCACAAACTAGTGAATTATAATGATTCTATAATTTCCAGGAAAGACTGGAAGGGTTACGATTGGTCCCACTTAAAATCCAATCTCCTAGACAGAACTTAGAACCAAATAAAATACTAACACATAAAACCCAACAGATAAATATTGAATATTACTACAATCGAAAAATAAACAACTATGAATAAATTGCGGAACAAAATAAAAGAGATAAGGAAAGAACACACCCTACTACTACAACCGAAAAAAAAACAACTATGAATAAATTGCTGAACAAAATAAAAGAGATAAGGAAAGAACACACCCTACTACTACAACCGAAAAAAAACAACTATGAATAAATTGCGAAACAAAATAAAAGAGATAAGGAAAGAACACACCCGAAGAATCTGCGCTTCCTTTATTTATAAGGTCACAGAGCTCCTTCTCTTTACTAAACTTCTGATACAGGACAAGTAAATTTGCCAAAATCAACAAGTGACATCAAAAATGCCATCATTTTTCCACTAGAAATGGAGTTATGACTTATTTTATTTATTACATTCATACATTATTAACAATTATATAATCCATTCATTTTGAGACGAAGAGATGCTTCCACAGCATCAGCTACGGAGAGGAAAACCCACGCGCTTCCCATTTTCTCAATAAACTTTGCTGCTTTCATTTTTGCAATCACTTGCCACCTCGGATTTGCCACGGCTAACTACAAAAATCAATTTCAAAAAATTAATTTAATAATTAAAATTCTTTTTCTGAGTAAAAAAAAAAAAAAGAATTCCGAAAGGATGATGAGCTTACTTCTATGCCTCGTGAAATCAATTTCTTATGTAATTCTTCCATGGCATGAATACCCGAAGTGTCGATATTCATCACATCTGCAACACGAAAAATAGAATTAAATAAATATTTTATTTTGTTTATATTAATATATTGAAATTGAAATTTCATAATCGTGAAACTTACTAGTCATGTCGAGGACCATCACGCGAAGCCCTCCTTTAGTACTTTCATCTGTCCCATTTTCATCGGTTACCCACCTCAGAATCCTAAATATTATATAAAAGTTTTAATAACTCAAAAAATAATTGGCAATTTTAAAAATTAAAAAACAGTGTAAAATTGCAAATGTACCTTTCTCGAATAAAATTAGCATTTGCAAAGCATAGTGTCCCAGAATTAATACGAACAACTAAGATTCCTGGGAATTTTTGGGACACAGGATATTGATCTATGTTGCAAAAAATATCAGTTCCTGGTAGTCTACCTAATACTTCTGTACTAGGTTTGATTGAGAGTAGGATTATCTTTGCAAATGAGATCCCAACCTGCAAGAGATTTGTACATTTGACGTTAAATTTATAAAAAAATACATGAGACAATTATATTATGTTCAATGGATTCATAGTTCAAATCAATTTTCATGAACTTATAAATGAATTCTAAATTGTAACATTTCTCACATAGATCAATTTAACCAGCACATTAAAGCTATACTTTTATTATTAGAGTCAAGATAACATCATTTTCTACCACATTTGGGATAGTGAATTACTTTTCTACCAAAATAGAATTTTTTTTTACCATAAATATAAAAAATGTTAATTTAAACCTTATTGATAAGATATAAATACACAAAAATTTGTGTGAGACGGTCTCACGGATAATTTTAGTGAGACAGATCATTTTAACCCATAAACCAAATCCATTTTCACGTATTTATATGTAAATTGCGAAGTGTGGGTTATGGATTGACCCGCCTCACGTAACATTATCCGTAAGACGGTTTCACATAAAACTTACTCACATAAATATTATCTCACATTACATCAGTCAACAACCTTACACTCTGCGCATGTGAGTGCATATGTTATTTTAAGATTTTTCATTCAAATTATGATAGAAAAGTAACAAAACTATATGTTACAGTAGAACAGTTAATTTTATTCGATTTTGTGATATAAAAAACTATTATATCTTTATTTATTATGGTAGGTGATTAGAGATAGGAGACAAATTAAATAAATGCTAAAAGTAAAAATGAGTGTAATAAAATATTGAAAACGCAATCTATGCGCAGCATAAGAATTTTGGTCAACTCCTTTTTATGTGAACCACCTCTTTAGTTGCAGCTGAAATGGGACTTTAACTTTTGTTACTTTTCTCTGAGGAACATTAAATAAAAGGCAGATTCTTAGTTTCATTGAACCTGGACATATTTCTTTTATTCGAGGAAACTAGTCCACGTTTTATTTCTTTTCATGCAAAATTATAGTCAATTTTCCTTATTAAAAGTGCATTGAATGATATTATCCTAAATATTTTTCTAATATGATCTTTACTGGAATGACCACCTATGGTTGGACTAAATTAAGGAAAATGGTAGAATTTTATGGTGTGGAATAAAAAAAAAAATTAAATATGGTAAGTTGAAAATTAAAAAATCATTTTACATTAAAGGTGAGATCATAATTATAAAAATAAATAACTGAAAAGAAGATTGAGTATTTATTAAGCTTAGTTGATGTATTTCAATAAATGAATGAGTAATTTTTTTTTAAGACAAGGGTACGTGGAATTGAAAAGAAAAACATATATTTTTTTTGTAATAAAAAACCATCGACAAATTATATGTAGCAAGAAATTATTGGTACACATGGGCAAGTGGAATTTTTTTTTTTGGACATAGTGGTGGTTATAAATCAAGAATCTTTTTATTCACAAGTCTCCATAAATAGGTCATGCATAATTGCATATGCGACGACGACATGACAACTTTGACACGACTAAACTTTGGTCTAACATTCATAACTATTTTAGTGCACTCATATTCTATGTCACATCTAATTCTCATCCTCAAAATTATAGCATTTGATGGATCCCATAAATAAATTGTCCACGTCTAATTTAACTAATTATTCGTTAAAACAAAAAAACAAAAACACCTAATTATAGCTCCAATGATTTAGCCTGCAACTTGATTGGTGTCTTCATTAATATATTAATATAACCTAATTATTTTAAGGACATCACGCGAGCTCCACTAGTAGTTCATATATATCATGAAATCAATTCAAAGAGAGAGAGAATTCAAGAATAATTGATTACAAATAATTTCAATTTTGATTATGTATCTAAGATATTTTAGATTTTTTAACAATGAAACATCATTTTCTTCAATTTAGATCTTCTATATTTTAAATTTTTACAATTTTAGTTTAGTTTTGGTCGAAATTTTCAAAATCGCTGGTCATCAGAAATTCTGATGTGCAGTCAAATTCCAACGACCACGTTAGTGATTTCGAAAATTTAGACCAAAATTGAATTGAAATTTGAAAAAATTAAAATATAGAAAATCAAAATTGGAAAACGGATGCTTGATTGTCAAAGAAGGAAAAATGTCCTACATACATAACCAAAATTGATATTAACCCTAAACTAATTAAAGGGATGTTTGGTTAGTGAAATAATTGGATAAGGAAATATACCGCGATGAGGAGGCCGATTTCGACGGAGCCAAACAAGACGCCGGAGAAGGCACCAAAGCAGACAAGGAAATCGAGCTTGTCGACTTTCCATATATTATAAGCTTCGTTTATATCTATCAATCCAGGCAAAGCTGATAATATTATGGATGCCAAAATAGCCAAAGGAGTGTAGTACAAAAACCTTGTGAGTAACAACAATGAAATCAACACTGTAATCGCCATTACAATGTTCGAAATCGAGCTTTCACACCCTGCACTGAAGTTCACTGCTGTTCTAGAAAACGAACCTGCATATAGATAATCAAATTAAGTCATCATTTTAATAATTTTTAAATATTTTACATATATAACCATGTTTTTTTAATTAATTAAAGTGTTCAAGCTTTATTAATCCAGAAAATTATATCAATTTTCGTGTAAAAATTTGTGTTTGGTTAACTTTTTTACTACAAAAATTTACGTATTTTAGTTTTGGTTCAATTTTTGCCTACGTGGACGTTGAATTGAAAAGTATATATTAACGATTCTTGTGTCACATAGGTAAAAATTGAAATTTTAAGTAAAATCAGACAAAAATTAAGAAATAATAATAATGAAAAGATGAAAATTGAACTACCTAAAATTAAAAATAAAAATTTATATGAGACCTGAATTAAAGGACAAAATTGCAATTTTCACTTATTAGGCTGTCATATGGTATAATCATTGATTTTGGGGCCCGACCACTAGTTTTGTAACTATCTTGTCATGAACGAAAGTTCTATTTCTTTAATTCTATGATAAGATCTTGTCTTCTAAAATAAATCCTATTTTTAGAGTTGAAAAATCAAGATATATTATAACCCACCATACATGATCATAATAATGGCTACTCTATATATAATGATTGAATGAAATAATTAAGAATTAAATAATCTCACCAGTGGCTGCATAGCAAGAAGTGCAAGATCCAACAATGTTCATAAACCCCATTGCCACCATTTCTTTGTTCCCATCCAATTGGTACCCTTTTATGGTAGCAAAGGATCTTCCAACTGCAATGGCTTCCTAAAATATTCATAAAATTAATCCCAATTTCTTAAGTAATATATTTTCAAAATTAAAAAAAAATAAATCAAGAACTGACAGTGAGAGCTATGAGAGCACAAATCAAGCCAATTTTTGCAGCCTCTCCAACATGTGAAGATCCAAAATCCAACTGATGAACTGAGGATGGATTCAAACCGCCATCGAAGTGCTTAACGATCTTTACGCCCCGTTTATCGGCTTTTGTTAAGTATACTATTAGGGTTGATAATATAACTGAGAAGAGAGGGGCCATTGCAGGTAGCCAGAAAAGCTTCTTGTTTCTTCTGCCCTGTTGATTAAATTTTAATTCACACAAAAAATTATAAGTAAATTAAAGTGAACTTTTTGATCGATAAGATGAAATGAATTGAGTGAGATAACGTACAAGGAATCGGGTGATCAGGATGAAGATCAAGAATGAAGAGCCAAGAACAAAGTTCAATGGATACCACTGTTGGAAAAACATTGAAAAAATAATTATCAAGAATTCATGAAAATATATAAATGCAAGAAAAATTAGTTTGCTTAATTAATTAAGTAGTACAATACTTCTTTTTGAAGTGCTTTAACAACAGCTCCAACCACAGATATAACATCGGTTTTTGTGGTGAAATGATTAATTCCGAATAAGCCCTTCAATTGTTGGAGGCCAATCACAATGGCTGCACCTCCCATGAATCCAACTATGGCAGCATGTGAGAGAAAATCTATCAAAAATCCCAACCTGTTCCATATATACAATATATATCAAGGAAAAAAAATTAAGAAAAAGAAAAATCAAGCAAGAAAAAGGAAAATTACAAATTTTGAACACCACTAACTTTTCAATTTAGGCAATTATTGGACAAAATACCCAAAATCATGAATTTCGGGTCTAATTAGATGAAATTTGAGTTTTTTTACTGATTTGATTTGACCCGAAATTCGTGTGATTTTATCCAAAAATCAAGGGTTTTTAATTCTAAAATTGACCAAATTAACCTTTTAAAGATATTGTTTTAAATTTTCAATTTTCCAACAAGAGAATTATAGAACCTGAATAAACCGAGGATGGCCTGGAAGGCGCCAGCGAAGAAGGTGACGGTGAATACGAGGCGTCGATAGGCGGCGGAATCGAGGGTCGGATCAACGAGCTTCGATATCATTGCAGAAAGAAGAAGTGAAACAACAGCAACAGGTCCAATGGCCAGATCTCTCGAGCTTCCCATCACTGAATATATCAATGGCGGCACAACACTTGTGTCTGCACAAACATTACATATATATGATTTTACTTCAAGAAAAAAAAAAAAAAAAACATGATCGATTATGGAGTAAGAATTGAGCATGAAATTAGTTAACTTACAAAGCCCATATTGAGGATCAAGCTTTGCCAGATTAGCATATCCTATACTCTGCCAAGAAAATATCAATGTTTAATTTTAGTATCAAACGACGTCGTCATTAATAAACACGTGATTAATTAATGAACCTGAGGAATGCAGAGACTGGCAAGAGTTAAGCCAGCCATGAGATCATTCTTGAACTTGGTAGCTTTGTAATTTCTTCCCCATTTAAGGATTGGGAAGAGGGCTTGTAAGAAGAGAAGAGGCTTCTTCTGATGAATCCGAGGTTGTTGTCGTGTTTTCGTTTCAGGCGAAATGGTCTCCTTTATGGAGGTGTACAGTTGCTTCCATGGCGATGGAGGGTTTGGAGAATTGAGCAGCCATTTTGCTCTCTCCGAGCTTCCGCCGCCGGCGGTGGCGGCGGCAGCGTCAGCCTCCATCTGCTGTAACTCCATTGCGAAGGTGTCAGCAGGCATGGTGAGTTTGTTTTTTGAAGTGTTTGGGTGAACTCAACTAGAGAGATGAGAGAGAATCTGCAGTGATGAGAGAGAGAATCTGCAGTGCACTTTAAATTATAGCCCCATGATCGTGACAGACCGGATCTTCAGTACCAAAATCGGTATCCTACTTGTGTGTCATATTAAAATTATGTAGTATTGATATTAAAAAAATTATAATTTATAACCGCTTTTATTTTTAAAATCAATATAACATGTTTTGAGATGTGAGTTGTAAATAATCTATTGGTCCAGGGGATTTATTTGATTACGTGAAGGGCTTTTAAATGACCACATTTATGGAGATTGAATAATCTATTCAATTTTTCATTTGTCTAGTTATGTGTAAATAATTCTTTGACTAGTTTTGATGGTAATTTTGATTAATGCTTAGAATTTTATAGTTTTGTTTGGAGAATATTAAGTAAAATTTCATTTGGTGTTGATTGGTTATGCCAAATATATTCAAAGTGATCACAAGTGTTATTATGATGATATATTAGTGATGTATATCTATATTATTATATATAGCAGTGAAGAATACAATTTTGATATATACATGATCGGTGGAAATGTTAACATAAACACACGATGAGGTCAGGCGAGCAATTCATTGATAATGTTGTTCTAATTGATTCAAATACGAGAAAATTAATTACACCTTAATTATGTGAGTATTACCTTAAATGATGTGTGATGTGATGAAGATATTTAAAGTTTTTTTTATTTTATATATATATATATATGGAGAGAGAGATGCCATTAATTTGACATTGTTTAGACTCAAAATGCCATTAATTAAATGAAGAAAATGATACATGTGTTGCCGATTATATTAAAATGGTATATATGAGTATTTATTAATTCTTGAATTATTGCTATGTGTTATGTATATTAAATGTAAGCCACTAATATAGTATAATTTTAAATAGAAAAACGATAAAAACATAATTACAACTAAAGAACAAAGTCAATGGCATATATAACTCCACTAATAAATAGAATACCCCCATGCTCCACTAGGGCTTTTCTTTCACAATTATTTAATTAAGACATATATAATTGTTTTCTCTAAGATTCTCATGAAATGATACATGTTAAATAATTGGTTGGATTTGGATCAAATAACCTACATTTCGAACAAGTAGAAGTGAAAAAACTACTTTATATATCTATCTATTTGGAATGTTTACTTTATAGAGCTTAGTTAGCTTACATATATGTTCTATATATCTTATATTACAAGTTATTCAATCATATGATGTGGCCTAGGACTCTAGATAGAGTTTCGTAAGTTATTCTTTTTATATGATATTTTCTTTAGATTTATTAAAATATACCGTAAATGTATATAACAAAGAACAATCTTGGATTATTGCTTCTAGTGACTAATGGATATATATATATATATATATATATATATATATATATATATATATTACCTATATAAAAGTGTGGATATTTTTTACAAAATATGGATTGTCGAATATATCCCTATCAAAGATTGTTATTTAAGATTATAATAGTAATTTGAAATTTTATATTTAAATAATTTTATATTAGAATCCTAGCTAATTCGAAATCTTATAGAATCCTATTATGATTAGAACTCTAATATAAAAGTGTTATATATAAGGTATTTGTATTATTATTTTTTTCATTAATTTGAATTGATCTCCACGTACAACGCACATGATCTAAAACTCGTATATATATATATATATGTATATATATATATATATACATGGGTACTATTTTTGACCCTATATTGTTAGTGATGACACATTAAGAGAAACAAAAATGCATAAGATAAAAGGTTATCTTAAACCGTCTAGCTAGAACAATATGAATATATATATATATCATAAAATATTATGATATGAGATCATCTTATGAATATAACATCAAAAAGAATTTTACTATCATCACAAAAATTCATATGAAACGTCGGACTTTTTATATATTAATCATGTGAGACCGACATTAACCCTTTTGAATAGGTTAACCCGGTTTTACCAATTCACTTGAACATTTTCTTACATAAGGTCTCATGTTACATAAGAGATCGTTTCAGTAAGACCTACTCTATTATCAATGACTCAAGTTAATTTTCATGTGTGAATTGTGAATTGAATTGTATCATAAAAATCTTTATATATATGTGGTCTTATCTTAGTTGATGGTCCAAATGTGTATATATATATATATATATATATATATGTGGTCTTATCTTAGTTGATGGTCCAAATGTTGTTAAATCAAGGCAACATTTTCACGGGGGTTACATTTCAAATATTAGTGGCTTTTGATTCTTGCTTTTTATAGTGCTCTATTTACATGCTGAGAACTCCACTACCTTAGATTTCTGTGGAAAATTTGGAAAGGATATGTTCAATTAATTTTTTTTGTTGTTGGTAAAACTATCTCAACTTTAGGAAATCAATATTTTGCATCTAAATTTGTGATAAATAGAGTAAAATATAAAACCACTCCTATTCATTTTCATCGAAATAAATTATACACATCAAAGATGTGAACCTCTTACTTAATTAATTTCATTAATTATTTGATCAACCACTATTTATTTATAATTTACATTACCATGTCTGCATAAAAGCTCCACACACATGCACATATATATTAGTTTAAAAAAAAAAAAAGAAGCTTTTAAGCATGTGCACCACTCACTAGTCACTAGTCACTAGAAAGTGAAACTTCATCATTTTTTAATTGACTATACTCAGGATAGTTGCAATTGCAATTTCAATTTCTGTCTGAAAATTTCCAAACTTTTGCAACTTTAGAGTTGAAAAGAAGAGAGAATGAAGGCGACATAACAATAAAAAGATATTCTTTTTTTTTAATTCTTAAAAAATGAAGGGTTCCAATGCATTTGGAAAGATATTGCGACTATAATAAATTTATAGTATTTATTCCGTGCTAATTAAAGTCTTTGAATTAATCATCTTATCTTCACTTCATTTCTAATTCCCCAACTTTGACCTAATCTCACCCTACTATATATCCTCTCAACGTGGATCACATTCTACCTTATACAAGATATGAGTAGTAATTAATTAATGTTGAATTAAATTGGGGGTGGGGGGTTTGAGATTTGATTGGAGAATATGTATAATTAATAAGTTTTTTGTTTCTTCGTTTCTCATTTTAAGAGAAGAAATATCTTTTTTTTTATATATATTTATTTTACATTTTATAATTCAGTTAAACTCTTTTGGGAAAGGCAAAAACTTCTGTGCACCAGTTGCACCGTGCAATCCGCACCTTTATGTTACAAATGTAATACCTTTATATTATAAATGTAACACCTTTATGCATGTTCATTTTAAAAGGTAAAAATATTTGTACATAAAGGTACTACATTTATAACATAAAGGTCTTCCGTGCAAATCTATGCACCAGTTGCACGGAAGTGTTACTCTTTGGGAAATATGGTAGTGGAGAAAGATTTGGTATTTATTTTATGTTTTTATTATTTTATATTTTAAATATAAAAGGTTATAAAACAAACTAATATATAAATGAAATAGTCGCTATGAAAATTGAGGTGGACTAATTAATTATTGAATTAAAAGTAAAAGATTTTTAAATTATTCATGTATTATATATATATATATATATATATATATATATATATTGGGACACGTGTCATACACAATATTAATTCTCAAAATTAATTATATTTTCAAAATTATCATAGTTTTTTTTTTTAAATGAAAATTTACACACACACACACACAAGAAGGAATCTCTAAAATGAAGGCGTGGGCTAGTTGAAACGTGTTAGTTTTACTTCAGTAATGAAAATAGAATGATTTTATCGCACATGTTTAAAATACGCTATTAATTTGTTTGCTGAAATTTGACGTGCTCTTTTTGCACATAAATAAATGAAATGAAAATTACAATATTATACTAATTAACACATAAACAATATATATTATGCCACATATGCAACATATGTTTCAACAAACAAATAATATATTAATCAATTTATGCTGCAGGTAAATGTTATATTGGATGATAAGACATACCAAAAAAGTGAATATATTTCTTCCAATATATATAATATTTTAAATTATTTATTTTATTAAGTTATTTTTATAAGTTCAATCCATAATTCACAATTTATTTATAGGTTTATAGAATGAGTTTTATTTATGATAGTGGAGTTCTATTTTACGAAATTATTTTTAAGATCGTTTTTACAAGCTTTGAATTTTTGTGAATCCATGGAATTTCGTATCAATTTCCGTCCACGTACATTTAAATAAATAGAGAAACAGAAGAAGACCATTTCAAATTATTAATGTCTAACGTTTTCCGTCCAGATTCGAAATACAATCATGCAAATATATTTAAAATAACTATATTATTATACGAGGTGTTCCTTTAATCTCGGATGGATCAAATACCAGAATACATTTAACCTTATTACAGTTCACATCTGCATGAATTACATTTTTCACAAGCAACTTAACAGATCTTTTTTTTCTAAATTGGGATTTAATTTCTTGACCTTTTTCTGTAAAAATATTAGAGTGATGAACACAAGATTTAAAAGGTAAGATAGCTACAAATTTTGTGCATTTCTTGAAAATTTACATACATATTGCATTATGGTCCAATGAAATGGAGTATTTATTTTACAGTCCTTTGCCTTTCTTGCTGTTTAAGTGCCATCAACTTTGTATGGCGTTTCCAGAGTTTCTAGATGCAATAAAAATGTATAATTTCTATGGTTTTGATCATCAATGCTTCGATCGATGTAATTTATGGGAGATTTTAATTTGGAGTTTTACATAAGTAGACAAGATTATATGAAGTTTAATCATAGTTGTTTCTGCTGCTTTTGTTATAGTCTTGAATGATTATGGGAGATCATAGTGAAGAGTGGAAGAAAAACAACGTAATGGATAGTCGAAATCCGTCTTCATCTTCTTCGTGTCATCACAGTTTACCATACAAAGTGGGAGTTCCTCCAAAGCAGAAGCTATGGGAGGAATTCTCTGCAACGTTGAAAGAAACATTCTTTTCAGATGACCCTCTTCGCTCGTTCAAGGATCAGACAAGGTCTCGTAAGTGCATCCTAGGAATCCAGGCCGTTTTCCCGATTCTTGAATGGGGTAGAGCCTACAACGTGTCTAAATTCAAAGGTGATTTAGTTGCTGGGCTCACCATTGCTAGTCTCTGCATTCCTCAGGTTAATTTAGTGTCGTTAACCTCGTTTAATTAGTCAATCAGACGTTAATCACGTCTCGTTTCTTACATGATCCTCTGTTACATTTGGTGCGAACAGGACATTGGGTACGCAAAGCTGGCTAATTTGTCCCCCGAGTATGGTCTATGTGAGTTGGTTTTGTTATGTTAGTTATGTTAGTTAATGGTGAATATCACTAGTTTTGATGAGGTGCATTGGACTAATGGTGGGTTGTGTTGCACCAGATTCTAGCCTCGTCCCGCCTTTGATCTACTCGTTGATGGGTAGCTCGAGGGATATAGCCATTGGGCCGGTGGCGGTCGTGTCCCTTTTGTTAGGGACTCTTCTTCAGAACGAGGTTGATCCGGTTAAAAATGCGCTTGAGTATCGTAGGCTGGCTTTTACGGCCACTTTCTTTGCTGGCATTACTCAAGCTACTCTTGGCATTCTTAGGTGATTGTCTTGTCTGTGTTTTGAACTCAAAACGCGGTTTTTTTGTCTCTTACGCTTGTTTTCGACTCTGTTGCAGATTAGGGTTCTTGATAGACTTCTTGTCTCATGCTGCCATTGTTGGATTCATGGGTGGTGCTGCTATAACTATTGCTCTTCAACAGCTTAAGGGCTTCTTAGGCATCAAAAGGTTTACCAAAAATGCTGATATTATTTCGGTTTTGCATTCCATCTTGAGCTCAGCACATCATGGAGTGAGCCCTCTCTCTCTCTAGATCTCTATGTTTAACCCCCTCTCTCTCTCATTGGAGAAATTCTCATGTTGATTCTGTTTGCAGTGGAATTTGCCTACTATTCTAATTGGAGCAAGTTTTTTGGTGTTTCTTTTAGTAGCCAAGTACATTGTAAGTTTCATTATTACCAAAAATTAGATGTATATGTATGAAGTTATGAACTAAGTTATGAAATCTTGAAATGGTTAAATTTAGGGAAAGAAGAATAAGAAGTTGTTTTGGATAGCTGCAATCGCGCCATTGATCTCTGTCATCCTATCAACCTTCATCGTCTTCATCAGCCACGCAGAAAAAAAAGGAGTTGAAATTGTAAGGCCTTAGTATTTTTCACTTGTTTTCTTGTCTACTTTTTAGTTAGGTTTGTGTGTTGATCAATTGTCGCTTCCAGGTGAAACATATAGATAGGGGCATTAATCGGCCTTCTGTGGACGAAATATACTTCACTGGAGAAAATATGATGAAGGGTGTTCGGATCGGAATAGTGGCCGGGATGGTTGCTTTAACGGTACATATTCTTCCGACATTGGTTAATAGTCTTAGTACTTATCGAAGAGTGATTGTGTCGTTTCAATCGTATTTAGGAAGCCGTTGCAATCGGAAGAACATTTGCCGCCATGAAAGACTATCAAATAGATGGAAACAAAGAAATGGTTGCTCTTGGAGCTATGAACATTGCCGGTTCCATGACATCTTGCTATATTTCTACTGGTAAAATATAAGATGAAACATCATTTGAAAAACATAGAAAAAATTATGCAGTTAATTTATGATGATGTCTCATTTATCTTGTAGGATCATTTTCCCGGTCTGCAGTTAATTTCATGGCCGGATGCCAAACGGCCGTCTCCAACATCGTTATGTCCATCGTTGTACTTGTAACGTTACTATTGCTCACTCCTCTTTTTGAGTACACACCGAATGCAATCCTCTCTTCCATCATCATCTCTGCAGTCATCGGCCTGATTGACTATGATGCCGCGATTCTCATCTGGAAGATCGACAAATTTGATTTTGTTGCTTGTATGGGGGCCTTCTTTGGTGTCGTTTTCTTCTCCGTTGAAGTTGGCCTCTTGGTCGCGGTAGCATGTCATTCTGATCAAACTGTCTCGAGTTGATTCTGAGTAGCTTGTTGAACCCTGTCTCGTCCTGTTGTAGGTGTCTATATCTTTCGCTAAGTTACTCTTGCAAGTAACGAGGCCGAGGACGGCTCTTCTTGGTAGAATTCCGAATACAAATGTTTACCGGAATATCCAACAGTATCCGGAGGCGACCAAGATCCCTGGAGTTGTAATAATACGAGTTGATTCGGCTATTTACTTCTCAAACTCTAACTATATTCGAGAAAGGTAACAATACAACTTCGTTGAACTCAGCTCATAGAGTGGAATAGAAGATCTCATCTACCAGTTCTGCAGGTTACTGAGATGGCTAGCAGACGAGGATGAGCAGAACAGCGTTGTCGGCCTTCCGATGACTCAATTTCTTGTCGTGGAAATGTCTCGTAAGCAAACTATTGCATGATCATCACCACAGTTTAGTCTAATAGTACATTTATAACTTGTCACCGTTTCTTCGTATTCTTGCAGCTGTAACAGACATTGACACGAGTGGCATACACGCGTTGCAAGACCTATATCGAAGTCTACAGAAGAGATCTGTTCAGGTAAAGAACAGAACACTACTACTTGTATACTACATTCACAACAAACACATAAGCATGTTTTCTTTATCATAATCATATGATGACTCAAAAACTTACCTTGTTAAGACAATGCCTTGTATTTCGACAGCTTGTTCTTGCGAATCCCGGGCCTGTGGTGATGGACAAGTTGCACGAATCTGGGGTGACGAGGTTAATAGGCGAAGACAGGATCTTTCTGACCGTAGCCGATGCCATCCAAACTTGCTCACCCAAATTTAGTGATGCAGTTTGAGCTTAAGTTGCATGAAGAGATGAGGATATTGCAAGAATTGTAGCTTAGAGCTTTCAATATGTATGTAATGGCAACACCAATTCTCTAAGTGATGGAGTTATCAGAAATTGATCAACCAAATCTTAAAGAAAGCAATAAAGATGCACAAGCAAGTTTGAAAATTTATTATTTCTTTGTAACTTCTATAATATCCTTATTTATTAAGTATACATTCGTCAAAATTGATCAGATAAATTAACAATGATTAAAATCTTGAAGTGATTTTAAACTTTATATTTTGCTAAATCTGATAATTTGTGTTGAAATTTCTTAAAAGTAGACTTTTATTTACAATTAGGCCTTTTTTTTTTTAATGACACTCTTGTGCACAAGGTGTAACAATACTGTTATATTATATGAATGATACTGTTATATTAATATAACAGTATCATTCATATAATATTAATAATATAACAATACTGTTATATTATATGAATGATACTGTTATATTAATACTGTTATATTATATGAATGATACTGTTATATTAATATAACAGTATCATTCATATAATATAACAGTATCACTCATATAATATAACAGTATTACTTCATATAAAACAGTATCACTCATATAATAGAACAGTATTACTTCATATAATATAACAATATTGTTGTGCATAGATTTGGATTTGTGCACCTTGTGCACAAAAGTTTTTGCCTTTTTTTTTTCTCTTTTTTTTTACGAGCGCGATTATGCCTTTTTTAAAACAACAAACTCCTTAAAAAAATATAACCACATTTTATTTTATTAAATAATATATATTGAAATTAAAAAATCACAAGACAAAAAATTAGTTAGCCAGAAAACCTGGAAAAGCTAACAGCATTGCAGCCATGGCGGCATTTCGCAATCTTCTCTCTCACTTCCAACGTATCGCTTCTCCACCTCTTCTTCACCGTTCATTTTTCCCCAAACTCTCAATCCCACTTCGTAAAAACTTACCTCTCCTTTTCTCTACCTCTCTCAAACACACCACTTCTCCGCCATTCGCCGCCGCTAAAGGTGAGTTTCAGCATCTTTCCTCAGTTATTCTGCAAATAATTCTCACACTTTGATGAACTGTAGAGAGAGAAAATATTGATGCTTTTATTGCTATCTGGGAATTGACTAGATAAAGGTTGATGTGTGAATCATGTCTGCTTATTTTTCTCTAATTTCTGGCTAAATTTTTCTAGAATTGTCTATTTTGTGTCTATGGGTTTCGAGGGTTTCTGTTCTCTTGCTGAAAAGAATTGAAAATTTGTCTCTTCATTGTTAAAAAAGGGTTACTTTATGCCAGAAAAAAACTATAGAGCTGTTTTTATGGATTCTGAAGATTTGATATTTTCATATAGAGAATACATTGGTGTTGAAGAAAGATGAGAGGTTGGGTGATGGAGATGAGAGCTGGGCAGAGCCAGTTCTAGGTTCAAGCACGATTGCGGCTATTGTGACTCCATTGGGTGGGCCACCTGGTGCGGTGGGGATTGTTCGATTATCTGGTCCTTCTGCAGTGTCTGTTTCTGGGAGAGTTTTTCGACCCATGTCAAGGAAGCGGAGAAAAGGCACTCATTGGTGGCCTAACAGCCATGTTGTCGAGTATGGCGAAGCATTGGATTCGCATGGAAATGTCATTGATGAGGTATTGCTTATTCATTTGTTCGTGTCATTAGACTTTCTGCTGATCAATAACTGTTTGTGTATTGGTGCTTTCTGTCTATTTTGATGGTGTGTTAAACGACTAGTTATATGGTGATGTAGACTTATCTAATTTCATTGAAATGTTTGGCTTGTTTTCAAGTTTCAAAGGCTCGTACTTGGTCATGAAATGTGGGGGTTTTATTTTTCTTCTAGGTTTTGGTGGTTCCAATGTTGGCTCCAAAATCTTATACTCGTGAGGATGTGATTGAGCTTCAGTGTCATGGCAGTGAAGTGTGTCTCCGCCGTGTCTTAAGGGCTTGCCTAGATGCTGGGGCAAGGCTTGCAGAACCAGGTCATTTATTTCGTTTTTAAGTAATGTATGAATATGGCACTATCAGCCTAGTAGGTTGACTTTGTATTCAGAGTGGAGTCCAATGGACACATGTACATGTAAAATGGATTTCTAAGCAAATATATTTAGATTCTTAATTCGATAGCTCAAGAAACTGAATTTGATTTTAAGCTTAATGGTGGTCCCCTTCAATCTCTCAGGTGAATTCACTCTCCGTGCTTTTCTAAATGGCCGTCTAGATCTTTCCCAAGCTGAGAATGTGGGCAAACTTATATCAGCAAAATCAACGGCTGCTGCTGATGCTGCATTGGCAGGAATACAGGTGATCTTAAGATAATCTTACATTTTTTGGATCCGCAGAGTATGTTTTGGTTTAACTAATAATACACGATCTTCTCGTGTGGGCTTCCATGAATTTTCTTTTCCTTGTGACAGGGAGGCTTTTCTTCTATGGTGAAATCATTAAGAGCTCAGTGCGTTGAGTTACTTACAGAGATCGAAGCTCGTCTAGATTTTGATGATGAAATGCCGCCCCTTGACTTCAACTCAGTCATAGATAAGATACGTACTATGTTGCAAGAAGTGGATAATGCCTTAGAAACTGCCAACTATGACAAGCTTTTGCAGTCTGGGGTGCAGGTACTTTACGAAAATAGTATTTTAGACAAATTTTACTTCATAAGTTTGGAAATTATTTGAGACCTTTTAGTAATGTTAATGAGTCCTTTATTTTATTCGTGTTGTAACCTTGCAAATTTCTTTTCAGATTGCTATTGTTGGACGACCAAATGTTGGAAAATCAAGCCTTCTCAATGCATGGAGCAAAGTACGTTTCAAAGCTTATTTCCTAGCTTTGAAGCTTTGCCATTTTTGTCGTTCTTGGTTTTTAATTCTCTACTGCTAATCGTGTACTTGTATCTACATTTTAGCATACAGAGTGAGAGAGCAATCGTTACCAATATCGCTGGCACAACACGTGATATAGTAGAAGCCAGTATTACCATTGGAGGAATTCCTGTCACACTTCTTGATACAGCTGGCATCAGGAACACCGATGATCTTGTCGAAAAAATAGGTAAGGCCCTCCTCTTGGATCATCAGATTATTTTTATACAATTCGAAATATTTCCCACTTCATGAGCCTATCTCTCAATAACCCAACTGGTGTCTTTATTCTTGAAAGGCGTTGAGAGGTCAGAGGCAGTTGCTTCGATTGCTGATGTCATTGTCATGACGATAAGTGCAGCTGAGGGGTGGACGTCAGAGGACGACAGACTTCTCGACAGAATTCAAAGCAATAAGGTTTATATTCCATTTCATTGTGATAGAAAGACCAACAAAGCTATCGTCCTTAGTATTCTATATGTGAATCCAGGCTGCTACTTCATCGACTTCTCCAATTGTTCTTGTGGCCAACAAAATAGACTGTGCTTCATCGTCTTCTCAATGGGTCGATAAACTTCCTAACTCTTTCAACAAGCATGTTTTCACCTGCGCTGTGACTGGTCAAGGGATCTCGGATTTAGAGTCTGCAATAGTCGAGCTTGTGGGTCTGAATACAATCCCTTCTGGGGGTCGTAAATGGACCGTGAACCAGGTTAGTATCTTACATGTATCCGCTATTTGGATAAAAGACTGATTTAGTTCTTGTCTTGATTTTGTGGTGCTTGTGATCACAGAGGCAATGTGAGCAGCTCGTTCGAGCAAGAGAGGCTTTCGTAAGGTTGCAGTCATCAATCAAGGAAGAGATACCTCTCGATTTTTGGACAATAGACCTAAGAGAAGCTGCTTTGGCTCTCGGCCAAATAAGCGGACAAGACATTTCCGAAGAAGTTCTATCCAACATATTTGGCAAGTTCTGCATTGGCAAATAGTAGATCAAAACTTCATTACAAATATACTTTTTAGTCGCATCAGTCATGCCCCGTCTCAGTATTTTGTACCAGCTATTTGATCAAATCAACAAAACAAACAAAAACCTCTTATTACATTCTGTTTCTTCTCGTCTCCAATGTGATCGTCTCTTGAGTTAAGAAATCTGGTTTCCACATATATATCATGTTGCTTTCGTTTCTGAACTAACCCGTTTTTGTTTCTGAGATTCTTGATCCAACAGACTTATCTGCATCTCGATGAAGATGAGTGTGGAATAATTCCCTCATATAACGAAGAACCATTTTCCGGTATGCTTTCTTCATCTCATCTACACTTGCTTGCAGTCTTTAAAGTAAGACCAGATACCTCTTTTTCTGCTAAACATAGATGTTATAGTATCATGTCATATCAACATTGATCGATGTATGCATACACACTGCATACGAGCAACGTTGCACGTGGTTTATGATTGCTAACCTTATCTATTTTGAGAAATTAGCTTTTTTTCCTTCACCATTTTATAAGTTTCTGGTCTAAAGGACTCAAAAGACTCATAATCTGAGAATTTTTTTTCTTAGTTAATAACAAATACCCAAAATTACCAAAATAACCTTCAAGAACCCTGATGAATTAATGATTCCAAAATCCGCCCCAATGATCTCATGAATTCAATAAAGTAATAGATTGGACCAAGGGTATATTTGTCATTTCGGATTAACATTACAATTCTCCTGTGAATAGATCAAACCTCAAAGTATGGATCAAAATATGAAGTTCAACAACTAAAAGAAAGATCAAAGAATACAAGATAAATCTTTTATAAATATGAAACAAATTAAAACCCTAACCCAAAACTTCTCAAATATTTAAATAACGTCATAACAATAACTTATACTTAAAACAAGCTTGATCAAAATTCCAACACAGCAAAACTTCATCATTAACCTGCAAATCTCTCTTGCACATCAAAGACATGCATGTAAGATGAAACTCATCTTCTTCACCAATCTGTAAATAAGCATCATATTTTTTAGGCAAATCTTCCTTTGTAACATCCAATAAAGCTACATCCACTCTTAACCCTTCACAAACGTCGTTCGCCATCTCAAGCGACCAATAACGTAGCACGTGTTCAAACGTGTCGTCCCATGATACAATGAGCTTTCCGGATCTGATTTCATCGAGATTTAGGGTTTTCTTGATCTGCCAGGGGTTGTCGGGGTCCACCGCCGGAGGAGGGTAGATGTCTTGTATCTCCACCAATGTGCGGTCAATGCAACCTCGTTTTCGGCCCTTAGAGGCTTCTTCTTCCTTGGTTGGAAAGAAGTTGTAATAGAATGTTTTCTTGGTCGGAAAATCTGGCTTGGTAAACATGGTTTTGTTATGGTTGAAGTAATGGAGAGGATACATGTTATGTCTAGAATTTAGGGTTTTTTATAAGGGTCGTTAACACTAATTTTATTTAGACTATAACTCTATCCAGAATTAATTTCGATTAGTTTATTCTATGTCGTGTGTTGATCTTTGTTAGAGTATGGACATTTATGGTAGTGAGAAGATCATCTTAATTTTAAGAATATAATGTCGTATCTAGATATGTGTATATATTTTTAGATATCCAAGAAAATCTATCTAAATTAAGAGTCCTATTGCAATACATCTTGGACATTGTGTATCTTGTTCAATTTACGTCATTAGATTAGATAAATTTTCCTCCATTAAATTAAGAAAAAAAAATTAAAAACTTACATAGCAAAAATGTTTACTCTCTCTTTACAAAAAATAAAGGATTAAAATCTTAGATTCATTTGGGGCAGGAAAAAAAAAAGAAAAAAAAAAGGAGATTTAGTAGAAAAACGGCAAAACTGAACAAGATCAAATCGTATTATATTGATTGAAAAATCAATTAATTAGAACACGAAACCATCATTTTTTTACTATCTATTGCAATGTTCTAAATTTCGTTGGGCCCAAGTGGCTAGCACCTAGGATGTCTTTCTAGTGGGGACCTAGGTGTTGTATCTATATTAAATAATATTTTTGTTATTTTAACTATTTTCTTAATTTTTAATCATTAAAATTTATTTTTGGAACTTTCATATTTTTCTATTTTTTTGATTATGTTGGAAGACAAATAAAAACTTAATATTTCTTTTGAATTATATTTATCTATATAACTTATTCAATGATTATAAAATTAATTTGTATTTCTCATTTTGTAATTTTCTATTTATATCTAATCAAATATTAATAATTTAACAAATCCTATAATACATTAAAAACAATATTTATTTTGCTAAAAGTAAAAAGAAAAAAAAATATTTGACACCTAGGTAGACTAGTCCCGCCTACCACTTAAGATGGCCACCTAGTTCCCCTTGCCCCACCTACCACTTAAGATGGCCAAGTAGGGAAAAATCAATAGAAATAGGAACTGTCGGGCATTTAGAACACTGATCTATTGCAAAATAATATTATGAACAGACCCTCATTTTATTTCAATCCAATATTTCATCTCATAGATACATTCCAAATCACTCTAAACCCAATAATTGGAGGAAAAAAGGGAGGGGGTGGGGGTAGGAAATTAGCAAAAGAATACATAGTTCCTTTTCACAAAGACAGTTCTTCAGTTTCAGAAAATGAAAAAAAAAAAAAAAAAAAAACCTATGAGCTTGTTAAGCATGACTTGTTGTATCAATCAAACCAGGGCATGGATTACAAAAGCCTGGGGATCATAACATCTATGCACAAACATATATCATTAATCCACTTCTCATTATCTCCCCACCAGAAAATGGAATTTGTTAATTCCTCAACCCTAATGACAAGAAAAGTAAAAGACCCTAGCAGTTTCATTTCACCTTGGACCTGATAACTCGACGGCATGTAAATTCTCGGTCGAGTCAACAATCCAATCCGACGTAGCATGTGGGGCCAGCTCGACCTCCTGTCTGAGAACTTCGACCTTTTGCCACTCGTCCCATTTCTCGGCCAAGCCATCGCCTTCTAGCATTCTCACAACCTCCGACATTTTCGGCCGGTCCATCGGAGAACTCTGAGTGCAGAGAAGAGCCACCTGGATTAGCTGCTCCACTTCTGCCTCTACATAATTGTTCTGTAAATCTGGATCCACCAGCATTTCCAGTTTCTTTTCTTTAAGAAGCCCTTTTACCTGAATGTATTTGAAATATTACGTTTTTTTCCGAAAACCCTAGATTGAAACAAGCGTTAGAAAACCGAAGAGATGGCGTACCCAATCGAGGAGCATGACATCGTCATCATTTGCAAGGCGGGCCAAATCGAATGCCCTCTGCCCAGTTATCAGCTCGAGAAGCATAATCCCGTATCCGAAAACGTCGGTTTTCTCGGATGATTTTCCAGTAGATAGGTACTCTGGAGCTATGTGTCCGATGGTGCCACGAACGGCGGTAGTCACATGGGTGTCCTTGTAATCCATTAGTTTCGCCAAACCAAAATCTCCAACCACAGCTTCAAACTCTTCGTCTAGCAATATATTCGCAGCTTTCACATCTCGATGGATGATCTTAGGGTCACAATGGTCATGCAAATACGATAAACCCCTTGCAGACCCCAGAGCTATACGTTTCCTGGTCGGCCAATCCAGTGGTGGTTCATTAGGAGGGCGTTCTGCAAATGCGATATACTGTTTAGCTACTATATAATAATTGTGAAAGAAAAAGTTCAAACTAATTGCACTACTATTATAGGATCACCTCTTAAACAAGATGCAACACTCCCATTAGCCATGTATGGATAAACGAGAAGCCGTTCGGTGGGAGTCATACAAAAGCCCCGCAGTCTTAGAAGATTACGGTGGACAGCCATACTGATCATTTCAACCTCTGTTTGAAATTGAAGCTCTCCGCCAGGTGTCCTCTCCTCTTTAAGTCTTTTAACGGCAACCAGTGAGCCATCTGCAAGTCGGCCTTTATATACCTTGCCAAAGCCGCCTCTCCCCAATATGTTTTTATTGCTGAAACTATCGGTTGCAACTTGCAACTCTCGGAGAGAGAACCTTTTAAGCTGTCCGAGATGTACTTCAGGGTCTTCCTCGGCTGCAAGATTATAACTTATTTGAGAAGCAATACAAGATTATGATGTAAAACAGTATAACTGTGTTGTATAATCAAATTACCAACCTGGGACGTCAAAGAAATATTCCTGTGGTTTTCTCCGACGCCACCATGCAAATGCAATTGCAGGAGCGGCGAATAGCAACGCTGCACCGGCAGCAACTCCACCGGCAATAGCTCCCGTTACACTATTTCCACCTGCATTTACATTATTATGTAAGAAGAATTACAAAGCAATTTGATTTCCCCAGGTTAAAAAAGCTTTAATGCAAAAACCAAAACAGCCCAGGCAATATTATTCATTGATTATACACTTGACTAGTTCTCAATATTATTCAATTTGATGACACGCGAGATGCATCAATCCAAGAGCAGAAAATAGTGGGAAAATATTATTTTCGATAATTTATCAAACTTGCCTTGTCCTGCTATAAAACTTGGTTGTTGATAAAATTGAAATAGGGTGCACCAAATATGCAACTTTGAAATATTGAACCAAAACAAGCTCCACTAGTTCAGAAACTTTGTTTACAAACAGAACAAAACCACAATATTGAAAATGATATCAAAGAGTAGGCAGAATTGGATCTTTAAAATTATCAGACAAGATGTCATAAATATTATATCAATCAGTATCGGCCATCAAAGTGGAAGCAGTGCCCATTACTTTTGAGCCACAAGAGTATTCTACATTCTAATACATGCCAAACAAAGTTGAATAAATCTACGTCGTCAAACTACACAAACCTGGTAAGGAAATTGGGGGTGGTGGAACAAATGGAGGGGGTGGAGAGAATGGGGGAGATCCAGGGCATGGTCGTCCAGTGACTGGGCCGCATAGGTTCAGATTATTTGCAAAACTGTGAAGGCAAATATTTACATCAGATACAGATTTTAACCCTTCAAGTGTCACTTCAGATCAATGATAATGGATGTACAATAAGGTACCTAATAGGTGTGAACAAAGAAAAGGAACCATTATCTGGAACTGCACCTGAGAGAAGGTTGTTCGATAAATCCCTGCATAAATTTGTGGTATGAGACAATCACTATGTCGTTCCTAAAATGAATGTCAGACCACACAGAAGTACATGAAACCAATTTAGGCACTCACAGAACTTGTAGGGATGAGATATTGGTCAGTGACAAAGGGATAGGACCCGTCAAGCTGTTGTTGTTTAGCCGGCTATCCTTACAAAGACATAACAACCAACAATAAGATTACTGATGCCAGAAGAGACTATCCAATCAACATATCTAGATAATTACAGCACTGAAACTCATAACAGTTATATAGATCTAAGATTCAACATCTAACTTGCAGAAACATAACATGTTCCCAACTTTGTTTAATTATCATTGGTAGTAACTAAAACACATTTCCATGAATCTTGTAATAATTGCTTCAAGGGTGGAACCAGAGCATGGAAAATGAAATTCAGAGAGACGCAAGTAGACACAATAACCAGAAAAATAAAAAAGCATATCCTATTTCCAGACCAAAGTAACCTTACTCACAGGAATCGCAATTTCGACAGCTTCCCCAAAGTGCTTGGAATGGGACCGGAAAAACTGTTCAGGTACAGGTCCAGGCTCACCAAATTGGTCAGATTTCCAAGATCAATGGGAATTGGCCCGCTGATGTTATTACTGTATAACTCCCTATATCATGTTATAAAAATCAACAGATGTGTAAGTGCAAATAGAATAGAATTATTTCAACAATTATTCAGCAAATAAGCGAATAGGCATGTCAATTCCAAAGGAAGCTGCTATGAAGAATGTCTTACTGAAAGTAGAATAAGATTATCCTCTTATAATTTCTAATCAAAAATCTTCTTTACACTGGAAAGAATTATTCCATAAGACTGGATACTGAGCAGCACTGAAGTCCCTTTACAATAATCAAGTGGAGTTAAATGTCATACTTATTCTTTGATGTGCAATTCTCAGAAATTTACTATCAAGAAACATTGTATGATTGGTCACAAATATGTTGATGGGTTAAGCCAACATGCTTATAGATATCCAATAAGTTGTTGCCATGCCATGATATGAAAACTCCTTCAAGATACTTTTACATTTTTCTAACTTATTCAACACAACCCTGCTTTGCACAAAACTAATCCAAGACAAAAAGAAAGTAGAAACATAAAAAATAAAAAAATGTGGATGCAATAGCAGAAAGTAATCAAAATAACACAAACATGACGTACAGGTACTGCAAATTCTTCAAAAGACCAAGTTGCGGAACCAATTGACCTGACAAAGCAGCATTTCCTAGATCTCTGAAAACAAAAGTTGGTGTAATCAGTTTAGATGAAGACTTCAATCAGCAAACTAAAGTGTGAATGATAACTAAAGGAGAACTGAAACTGAACATGAGAAAGGGATAGCATTGGCAGATTCTTACACTCGTATAACACTATTATCATTGTTGCAGGTGACATGGAACCATGTGCAAGGATTGACAAGTGTAGGGTCCCAACTCTGTAGCACATTGTTAGGATCCAGCAAGTTCGTCCTAAGGCTATGCAAAGCATCACCTATTTCAAACATGCCACACTAAAAGTTAATAACCACAAGTAAAATCTATAAAATTTAAAAATCAAGTATTTCTATCTCAATTCCAAGGCACCCAACAACCCATTATAACAAAGCGACACCATTATTGTTCCAACAAATTCACAAAATAGCTGTTTCCAGATATCCACTAACTAAATTTTGACAAAGAAGACAAGTTGCTTATCTGCAACATTTTTCCAATCACTTGCTTAACATACTGATTGAGAGGACCAAACTCAAGAAATCATGTCCAAATTTTTATTTTTTTTATCAATGCTCTGATCAACAAACCCACAATGCCATTCAAGATTAAGCTCTCAAACATTCCTACACATTTCACCTTCCAAATACATATTAGAACTATGCGTAGCTATCCAATATGAAACCAAGAACGCACTTTTCAGAGCTTTTTAAACTAAAATTTCAGAGCTTTTTAAACCAGAAACAGAAAACAAAATTAGAGGAACAAATCAAAAATCCCCCAAAACTACAGAAAAACAATAATGACGATAAAAAAAAAAACCAGCCAGGTTAAAAATCCCCATCAAAGGATACAAACCTTCCATATTAGCATAAATACACCTGAGAGAATGCACCACCAAGATCAACCACACCACCAGCGACGCCACGCCCTCTCTCTCCATCATCTTCATCATCCGCACATAAACATATAAAAACTGTATCTATATATGTAATAGGTGCTCAAATTTACAAGCTCATAACATAAACCCTCAGATCTAACTGAAGAAAGGCACAGCATTTACAGAAAAAGCGCACAAAACCCTCATTTAGCCCCAAAAAACTTCAAAATTGTTTGTCATCAAACCGATCCCATCAGACTGGAAACCTCCAAAATCCGAAATGGGGATCCTTCAATCGTCTTGAATGTTTAAAAAAACGTGAAGTTGGGAGGCTTCTGTTGGTAGAATACTTTCCCCAACACTTTTAATTGCTCTCTGCAAACTTTATACCTAGTGTACTTTGCTTTTTCCTTTCTCTCTCTAAATCATCTCTCTTTGCAGTGAGAAGTGTGGAGGTGAGAGAGTGTGAGTGTGTGGGATAATTATCGTTTTTCTTTTTGGGCGTGTGTGTGTGCGCTGTGTGCAGTGTCTTCGAGAGCTACCCGAACGGTGGGAACCTGCCCGGACTGCCCGGATCCATAGCCTTGAACGCCTTCGCGCTCACAACTGTGACTGTCAGCCTACACTTTTTGTGTTTTTTTTTTCTCCTTTTTCTTTTTGTCTTTCTTTTTTTTCCCCAAAAATAAATTTTTTGGATTTTTAGATTTAAGAAATGAAAATGTTTCTTTTAAAACTGTTCTATATTAAATTAAAAATGTTATTATCTCTTGATTGCATTTTTAGATAAAATCGCGAGGTTTAATTTGATGTTGGATCAGTATCTTTTATGTTGTTTGAATTTCTCATTTTTATAGTAATTAAAAGAAACCCTGAATATATCATTATATGGTCTCATTTTTATTTTTCAGCATATTGGATCTTCTCTACCAAAATATTTGTCTCATTTATGTAACACATCAAAATTACGTAATTATGAATAAGCAATTTTTTTTCAACTAAACAATTAATTGTAACCGTTACTATTTTCATAGCAATATAACGTGAGTTTGAGGTGTGGCACACCAGTAAAATAGAGATGTTGGGTACAAAAGATCTGAATTGATTTTTCAATTCAAATTTTTAGATTTAAGAAATGAAACGTTTCCTTTAAAAAGTAGTATATTTAATTAAAAATGTTATTATCTCTTGATTGCATTTTGTGACAAAATTCTTTGGTTTGATTTGACGTTTGGATCAGTGTCTTATGTTTGAATTTCTCATCCCAATCATAATTAAAGAAACCTTAATTATACTTCATCTCATTTATATATTTTTTTCTATTCGATAAATAATAAACAGAAAATATATCCTAAACGGTTGAATTCCTAAAACATAAGCTTATTAGCTTTTAGGAAAGATTCCATCCCCATCACAAATATACTTTAAGAATTTATTAAAAGGTACAATAGATTCTTTGATAGAATTATCTTGTTTATAGCATATATTAAATGTGGGGATAAATATTGGACAAAAAAAATATTTTCCTCAATTCTCCACTCTAATGGAAAGTGCCTTTTTAACATTGTTGAAATTAACAATTTGATATCCAAATTTGATCTATGGAAAGTGACAGGCCACTATAACCATAACCCCGTTCTAGGACCAGCCCTTTTCAATATTCTTATTCTGGAAATTTTTTGTTGCAAATTTTATTTATTTATTTTAATTTCAAAATTGATGAGTTTCGTGAACCTGTCTCTCGCATTTAATGTCGTGCAACGTGTTTAACCCATAATCTGTAGAGTAGATATTTGATGAGTACATATATATGTGAATAAGATTTTGTAGTTCGGTTGATACTAATTAAATTCTTTGAAAAAATAAGAATAGTTATTAATTTACCTAATATTTGGTATAAATTCTACCTAGAGAAAATATATCTAGTGAGATTATAATTACTTATGAATAAAATTAACACAAATATTCCAAACGAGATCTTTTGCCCCACAATCACCTATATAACTGTCAAATTTATGTCATTTTGACAGTAATTTTCATTAGTAGTTTATATATATTAACTAACAAAATTACATAATTTTAAAAAAATGATACACGATTCTAACACGAGATCATGTGACGATGCTCTAGATTACATATATTTTCAAAACAAGATTGTTTGAAATGATAGAAATAACTATTAGTGCATTCGTTTTTCTAATAATAAGTAACTATAAATGTGAGGTTTCTCTCGAAAGAATGAAATATAATTATTATTCAACTTGATGCATAATACTTCAAGAAAATATCAAAATGGAGACGAAAATATTCATCGTTGCTCACACAATACTATAATTTTTGTCTCTAATCCATGAATTTTAATCATTAATATATGGATTAAAAGTTAAACATGATAAATATATGGGCTGAAACCCTAGAGAAACCAAGCTACGTTATTGGGCTTTTCTCAAAGCCCAATTGCACAGTACTTATGAAAGTAGTTTGGTGGTTTTAGCTGTAATAATGAGAGAAAAAATGTTGACTGCTTTTGAATGTTTTTTCAAACTTAATGATAAGTGAAAATGACAATGCGTTGATGATAACGTCTTTATATCTTGCTCAAAATGATTAAGAATCTATCAGAAATGACGTGGCATGTTGACAATTATGACAAAGAGATAGTTGACCTCATTCATCTTTTATTTATAAAAAAAAAAACTTAAATTTTTAGTTTATTATTTTTATTTAAATCACGTAATTAATGATTTGATAAAACAATAAAAAAAAAAGTACAAGCAGAATCATTGTTCGATGGTATTATGTCTCTACTATTTGTTTCATTAAATCACTTCTTAAGAAGTGTTATTATTTTTTATATTTCTATTTTCTAAAGAAATGGTATATTATATATATAGCATTTTTATTACTTACATTTTCATGATTTGACTTTATTGGCATTGGGCACATATATTTCTATTGAATGGGCTTAATAGTGGCTTAACTTAGAAAGCCCATCAACTTGAGGCCCACTGACAAATCAGCTAACAATAATAAGCCACTAATCAGTATTCCGAATCTGGTTATTGAGAAAAATAAATAAATCCTAGGGTTCATCTGCAAAAGATAAAATATTTTTTTAGGATATATATACCTGTCTCGAGATTTGCAAGTTGGGATCAATCTTGAAAAGAAAATTTCACAAATAAAATTGACAATAAATTGAAAATAATTAGATTTGTATTAACAGATAAAAAAAATTATAGAAACATTCAAAAAAATAAAAAACTGTGTGGCAATGTATATACTCCCTCCGTCCCACAAAAATAGGTCTAGTTCTATTTTCACACAGATTAAGAAATTTTTTGAAATTCCAATTATACCCTTATCATACATTAATTGTTTAAAGAATTAATTCTACTCCAATTTTGAAGTTTCATTAATTGAAACAAAAATTATTTTCACACTCATAATATTGCACTAATGATATTGTTTGTCTCAAGATACATTTTTCTACTTTCAAGGAAGAGAGGCAACTATGAACATGAATTAAAATGAGCATTTATTGATTAGTGTAGTGGTAATTCAATTTAATCATTAATAAAAATTTAGAAATATGAAATGATTATGGAAATTTGTCAAAAATGAACAAATAAAGACCACACATTCAATGCAACTTTTTTTTTCCTAAACAATAAATAAGGGCATATATGAAATTACAAGTTAAAAACCACACTAATATAGTAACAGACCTATCTTTGTGGGACGAACGGATATAATATACAAACCTATCTTTGTGGGACGGAGGAATTATTATTTATTTATTAAAAGAGGTAGCTCAGTCAGAGAGAATCTTAGTTGGAGCTAATTAATTAATAATTTAAGATATCCATATTCTTTCAGTTGGTATTTACTATTTTGTAATGTTCTTTTAAAAACGAAAAGGAAAAAGAGATTAGGTATAATGAGGACAAAAAAGTCAGAACAAGGAGTTAAACCACTATCTGACATCACTTACTTGGGCAGGATAGGTAGGGCCTATGGGGTACCCCAGCATTATCTATACGTGTCTTTTCCATTTATTATTATTATTATTTTGAATTTTTTCTATTTTATTATTCAGCAATATTATTATTTTTAATGCATTTTAGTAGTATTTCTTAGTAATTATAATAAGGAGGTTTAATTTACTATAAAATGTTAATTAGTGTCTCCAATTATTATTATTATTATTATTATTATTATTATTATTATAAGTAATATAAGAAAGTATTTATTACATGGCAGTTAGCTAGCTAGCATGCATGATGTTGACAATTTACATAAAATGATCAAATGTGTTCATACGTTTGATGCATTGTTGGATTTATTGTTTTGTTTTTTTATGGATGATATTTTGTTTGCAATGTACATTTGGAATATAATTCTGTTTTGCTGCAACAGTATTATATATATATGTATGTATATATATATATATATATGGGAAAAATTGCAATGATGCAATTAATGATGTATATGCATCACTAATAAAACCATGAAATTATCTATGTACTCACACACACTATGTTTTCTTTCAAATTGATAAAAGAAGGGATGGGTATTTTGGTCATTTGACTATGAAGACCACAAAGCTAGCATGTGGCACCCTTCAACTCCTCGAATATTGATTAGCTGATCGTAAATTTCAACTATTAATAGTTTACAGATATTTCATTAAATTTTGAATATATATATATATATAATATGTTAATTAATAAAATAATTTTATACAATATTCACATTTTCTGGTTATTTTAATATATATTTAAAGAAACATCAAATAAAATGGAAGATCTCATTTGTAACTTGCAATAGAGATATATAAAACTTGGAGCATTACTAATGTCTAATAGGATCACGTGTATTTTTACCCATTTTTACAAGGTAATGTATTTTTCTACCTATAGTAATAAAAATAACTTTTCTTGTATAAAATAGTAAAATCATATTCACTTTTTCAAAAAAACATTTATAAAAAATTACTTTTTTATCCATTTTAGGACAAAATCCTATTCACCTATAAATTAGATATTTAATGCTATCAAATTGATTAAAAAAAATTGTTAATTATAACAATGGGCAAAAAAGTAAATTCACATATAAAAATGGGTAATTGGAGCCATTTTCACTTACTAATATATATACGTGTGTGCGCTCTCTCTTTTTATATAAACTCATCTCTATCAGCAAACACAATATTGAAACCAACACCATTTCATTAAATCTCCTTTCACCTACCAAACATTAAATTTCAAGAAATTAAGCCCAAAAAAAAAAATGAAGGAGGCCTCAAAATATGTTGTTGAGCAACACTTTATTCTTGAAAATCCATGCAATTATTTTCAAGAATTTATAAGGTCTATACTCAAGTGTCTAGGTTTCACTGATTCTTCTTCATCAAACGACGCCGCTGAAGCCCCAGCTCCGCCCAGTTCCGCCGCAGCAGCAGATCCTCCGCCGGTGGCCACGGCGATGGCAAGGTTCCGGCGTAGGCCACCAACGCCGCCACCGACGCCGCCAATAAGTGGTGGAAGTGGCCCTGGGACTAATTGATGACAATTACAACCACTCTTGATTATTTTTTTTCTTTTAGTTTGTTTTGATGTTATGATGGTCTAGGGTTTCATCTCTCCCTCTCTCTCTCTAGATCTCTCCCTCTCCCTCTCTCTCTCTCTCACATACTTTGCACACACAGTCCTAGACTGGGGTTTGGAACTTCGTATTTGTTTTCTCTGTTTGGTTTTTAATTTATGTCCTCACATCACACACGCAGTCATATGTAGATATAATTAATTTAATTTATGTGTATGCATATCAGTGTTCTTTGTAATCTCCATGTTTTTGATAAATATTGAATTGTGTTCTTTATTATCTTGTGTAAATTAATTTTATAATTATCACGAAAATGTATGAATGAATTAATATGAAGGAATTAAACCCATATGAGACTAGGTCGAAAATTAATAAATAATAACTACGTTTCATAAGAGTTCTACTCATTAATATGAGATATAAATTTAAATTATTCGATCGATTCAACAGAGATTTGAGATCTTTTTAATTATGGTTATTTATGAAGATGAATTGGACCAACTATTTTGCAATTGTGCACTTATTACCTGAAAACTTCTTTTAATTAATGTCTGACATGAAATAGTTGTCATGTTTTCAATGAATGTAGACTATATATATGCCAGCTGCAATATTATCATATTCAATAGTAATTCAACTCATATTTGATCAGTTTCATATATGGTCAACTCCAGATCTTTTAAGTTTAGATGCATAATTTGAATTAAGAAAATTATTATTTTTCTAGCTATCTCATCTTTTGATTTTATTAATGCATCTAAATATGAAATACAAAATAAATTTTTATTTCACAATACTAGATCTAAATGATTAGTTTTTTCCCCATAACTAGCTATCAATTGTCTGAAAATGATCACAAAAAAAAAAAAAAAAAAAAAACCCTTCAATTAAAATCTAATTCTATAATTTTAAAAAGTGTCAACATTGTTCCCAAACTCAGCTGGAAATTGAGAAATTTAAGGGAAAATTGGAGATTAATTTCCAATCAATTTTGATAATATGGTATGGTACTGTACCTAATCCCCATGTGGCAACAAAGATTTGTAGTGTACTTTTGTCACTTTTTTTATAACAAATAATAATAATAATAATAATAATAATAATAATAATAATAATAATAACACTTCATAGATACATTCATAAATATACACTTGTATGCCAGATCAATATCATACAAAACTATTACTACTTGAAAAAAAAAAAAAGTAATTTCAGATCATGAATATATACATGATATATATCTCATGCTATCATTTCAAGGATCGAAGTCGACATATCTCTACACAAATAAACAAAAACCTAAGCAATATAATAGTTCTCCGCCCACTTATCTTTTAATTATTAATACAAATATTTATGTATATATGGCCTGGATTATTAATTTATAGAGGTAATTATATATATATATATATATATATATATATATATATATGTGTGTGTGTGTGTGTGTGTGTTGAATTATGAAGAAATGAAACCATATAAAAGTAAGTCTAGAGAATTGGTATTTCAATAATTCTTCTATCATTCGATATCATTAAGTATGATCGTAGTAATGAAAATTAAATATCATAATCAAATGTTAATTGATTGCTAATATTGGCTTCAAATTAAAGTTTACGAATAAAGTCCAAAAATAATCAGTGGTGGATATCTTTTGATGCTTATAGCAAATTAATGGGCCAATTAATTTCTAAATAATTCATGTAATCATTAATTTACAATACATAAACTTTCAAGTTTTCATGTTGGCAACTTTTATTTTCTTTCTTTGCAATTTGATGGTTAAAATGTCATTTTACATATACAATTTTTTATAGAGCTAATTTGAAAATTTAATATTCTAAATTGAATCTATCTATAATTTTTTGTACATATATATTTAGAAAGAAAAAAAAAACGAATTGATATCTTGGAAGATACAAATATACTGAAATTATATACCTTAAAAGAAACAATGTGTAGGGTGAAGAAGAGAAACTCAAATAGGCAATAACTTTCATTTCAAAATATTTCTCTATAAGCAATTCTGTTTTAATTTCCTATATTCATATCATTTGAATTTTTTTATTTTCAATAAGACAGCTTTCGTAATACATTTTTATATTAATGGAGTAACTTTCAATTTGTTATAAATATAAAAACCAACAATTTCATTACGTAGTGCCATATTGTTGATAAAAATATGCATTCCAAAATGTAGACATTAATTTTCCTTTCAAACTATTCCTAATCTAGAAGCAATTCCTTTTTCCTAAATTCATGTCATCTTATGTTTCCATTTGTTGATAAAAATGCAATAAATGAAATTAGAAAATTTTACTTGGAATTTAGATCAATTATGGGAGAGGTTGTTGCTAAATTCTTTGGCGTAATTAAAGACGATTCTTTGCCAGCTGAATCCTATAGAATTTATTTTATATATCATCGTTTTTAATTAATATACATCACATATTAATTAATAGAATTATATATATAAATATATACCATATCATATTTAATTATTATAAAATTTAAGATAAAACATACTTTCCAATGAAAGAGTTTGATGTGGATTACTTGAGAGAAAATGAGAATTGATAAACTATAATATCAAAATATGTAATATGTTGACATTTAAATTTCTTTATTGAGACCAAGTAGAAATGAATACATGATTTATAAAGAAAAAAAAAGAAGAGAAAAGGCAAGAAAAGAAAACACCAACTATTAACAGCTGAACACGTGATAATGGAAAATAAAATACCTAAAATTTTGATAAATACCATAATCACTATATCGAAAAATATCGAATTTACTTTGATATACCAAATTTTTCGATATATATAGTATGACACAAAAAGATTTGTGTTTTACTGAAATTTCGATATCCAAAATATTCAATATCACGATAATGTTATATAATTTTTGTATACCAAAAATTTTCATATGAGAATATCAATACGAGATCAAACTTATTTTTCTGCATTTCATATTGTAATGGGCATTACACAAATCTCTTCTAAGTTCTAACAAATTCACATACTTCCTTCGTTAAAATGATCGCTTGCAAAAATAAAATTTATTAATCTCTTTATTATTACTAAGAAGATTAGTAAATAATATATTTCCAACTTCTCCTATCTTATATTTTACTAGATTTTAATTTAATATTATACATTTTAATTATGCTATTAATTGCACCACACTTTCTAAACTATCCAATTTTCTCCATTTTATCTACCAAACTTTTCTTATTGCACATAATCCACCAAAATATGTAAATTCTTACACTACCTTAACAGCTCTAAAATTTCCAAAAATACCTTATAAGGTATATTTTATTCAAAAAATTAAAATTACAAATTAATATTTAAAAAAATCTATTTTAAGTTATTCAAATATGAAAATCAAATTTATTGTTATATATACATTAAAAATCAAGTAATTACTAAATGAGAAGACATGTCATAGTAACTATAAATATATATTTTTGTCCAATCACTCATCTTTATGAGTATTTTTTATTTTTTTTTGACAAAACATTTACTTCACTCAACCACCAAACCTCAAATACCCAAATAACATTTATTGTTACTATACCTACCTTTTATTTCTATGCCATTCTTCTAAACTGAGATCCACTTACTAGTTAATAACACAAAGTAATAATGGCAAGTAGAAAAGGACAAGTATATAGGAGGTGGGATTTCTTTAAAAAAGAATAAAAGAAAAAGATAAGATTTCCAACAAATCGTACATAACTGAAAATTTTAACTTAATATATACGTATATTAAGTATAATTTTTTTTTAAACTTTGGTAATCTTGAACTAGTGATATTAAATTTGATCAATCATAGAGAAACGAAAACCTAATAATTGTTTTATTTTTTAATCTTTCTATAATATATATTTTTTTATTAAGGGTCCATATATTCCACACCTTTATCTTTAAATATTTATTCGAGTCCAGTAACATATAGACATATATGAAATTAAACTTCATTTTTTTTGAAACCCACGTCAAGAAGGGCATTTTCGTCATTTGACAAATAGACTGTAAGTCATGCATGTGCACCGTCAGCTCCTCAGATTGCACTAACATGGAGATAAATTTCGAGGATCAATACAAATTAAATACATAAATTATTTTTCTAAATTATATTAAATAATTATGATACATTTATCCGGATCTTAAAAAGATTAGCTAATATGATTAATTTATTTAAATTTTCATATGTCACTGTATAAGTTTAAAAATTTAATTATAAATTGAAAATATTGATATTTTATAATTTAGTATATGCTTGATTCATCAGTCATTTACGATTTTCTTTTTAAGTTTGTAATTTTATTGATAAAGAAGTTTTCAACATGTTTTCTCGTCCATATATTATTAATTTAATATACTTAACATTAATGTTTTTAGAAAGTTGAGAATAAAAATTTTGTTTTTAAATATTCAACGCTACAACAAACTTATTTCAAACGCCACTTTGAAAAATATCTTGGAAAATTTGCTGATTATATATAGGTTACAGATAACACTCGTGATTTATCATATTTATCTAAATATAAATTTGATTAAAAATTGAAGCAATGATCAACTCTTTGTCACAAAATTATAGCTCTTGAGTTTTCTTTTGAATAAAATGATAAAAAATTAAAAAAATAAATGTCATAGTATATTTTAAAACATACACATATTCACAAAAAATATTCAATTTCATTAGTCATAAGTTTGAACAATCTTTTCTTTAATTATTCCACCTTTATTTTAGTTTTTCATATATATTTTTTTGTTCTAACTTTTTTAATTAATTTATATATTTAAAGTTAAAATTTCTTATCAAAATTAAATTAAAAGACATTAATTAGCAACATTAATAGCTATTGTATTTAAATTTTATCTACTAAAGAATTTATTTAAAAAAAAAAGAGAAAATTGTAGATTTGATATATATATATATATATATATATATATATATATATATATATATATGTCAAATATAATACTCTCTATCTTCTTTGTGTGCCATTTTAGTGGCTTATCTTCTTAACTTCCAATTATTAATTAATTTTTATCCTCGTTTTCTTCTAAATTTACATTCATGAAATCACTCTTTCAAAAAAAAAAAAAAATCTTAATTTTCAACTTATGTAAACTCTTTTTCACACACACACACACACACAATATATTTAAATGGGTATGTGAGAGAGATTTGTTCTCCTTTATATAGATAGTCGATTGTACACTAAAACCATGATATATAGTTTCATTAACTCTCGAAACACCTACCACACATTGAATTTCAGAGTAGAATTGATCAAACAAAAATGGAGGGCACATCGGATAATCTTCCAAAAAATCCATGTAATTACTTTTGTGTATTCATTAAGTCTATACTCAACTGTTTATGTTGCATTTCTTCTTCCAACGTCCAACATGATCCACCCGCCACCGTCAACAAAAGCTCTCGACTTTCCTGCCCCGACCCGCCACCCACCCCTCCCATAGATGGCGGGCGTGGCGGTAAAACTAATTAGACCAACCCCAGTTTAATTTTTTTTTCGTATAAATTGTTCTACTTTGTTTTTATGTATGTATGCTTTTATGTACGCGATGGTTTTGAGTTCTTTTAATTCGTCCTCTAGGGTTGTGGAAGTTTATCTTTATTTTTTCTCTTTATTTAAAAAAAAATTGTGGATGTATATGTGTGTATATGAATGTTGTTC
This sequence comes from Scutellaria galericulata, assembly GCA_946896805.1. Taxonomy (NCBI): domain Eukaryota; kingdom Viridiplantae; phylum Streptophyta; class Magnoliopsida; order Lamiales; family Lamiaceae; genus Scutellaria; species Scutellaria galericulata. The sequence goes on from OX335793.1 coordinate 19,117,176, forward strand.
AATGTAAAATATGAATATATATATATATATATATATATATATATATATATATGAAAGCTACTTATGAATAGAAAAGGCTTATGCTTCTAGAAAAGAGAGTGATATTTGGAAGTTAATAAAAGAAACTTCTCTCAGGAAATTATACCTTTTCAATCATGTACTTAAATTGTATTCCAATTTTTGTTCGATAACCAATCATGAATATAATTATTAATTTATTCAATACTCGATTTAATTAGCCTGATCTATATATCTTCTTAATTACGGATCTTAGTTTTTGACGAACAATTGTATTAACTATTCTCTAACTAATTATGAAATATGATCTTTTATGTATATGACATGAATAATCTTCAATAAATGTAGAATGATTGTGGAATATACCAGCTACAATATACACAGTCCATTTTCTTTATTTTTTAGCAATTATAAAATGAATGGGTTTTTACATTAAAAACAAAAGAAAAGAAAAACGTAAAAAGAAGAGAAGAATGGAAATTTGGGCACACGTCCCAAATTAATCAAATAATTTGACACTTTGTTTTTTTGTTTTAATCATAGCCCTAGATAAGATGATATACTAAAATATTCGAAGGTAGATGAAAAATAATGTTTCGAAACGTGGTGTTGTAAAAATATTTTTTCGAAACCTTAAAACCAAAAAATTCAATATGGAGAACTGAAGAGAAAACTTCTCAGAAAACAATGTAGGATGTAAAACAATATAAGCCCAATAGAAACCTTTTGGGCCCAATTGGTTGCTTATGGCCCAAAACAAATACATTAACATGGAGAAAGACAGGCCCAATAGAGACAAATAAGGAAATTAAAAAACCCGCTCCTCAATGTAAACGTTAAGAAAATCTGAAGTTTTTCGATTTTGCTTCAAAATTCTATTTTATTGCTCATTTTCAAAAAAAAAAAAAAATTTACAAGAGAAATTTGAAATTAAGCTTATTCAAAATAAATAGCCGTGTAACAATTAAAAAAAATCATAATATTACTTTTGAATTAGACAAAATTTAACGTAATATTTAATAACCTTTTTTTTACGAGTAGGTCCTCTAAATTTACCTTTATTTAGAATTTTTACACACTGTATTCAATTGATAAAATAATGGTCCCTCAAATTTTAATTTTTCATTAAAGTTCATCATTTCATACAAAATTTGGCCAAGTGATGAAAATCGACCAACATATTTGCCCTTAGTTTTGATCACTTTGGATGAAATTTTAATAAAAGACAACCTTTGATGAAAAAAATAAAATCTAAAGATTATTACGGATGAACTGAATACAAGTGGATATTAATTTTGAAAGGATAAAATAATATATTTTTTCTTTTACAAAAACTTATACGAGACCTCTCACAAATAGTAACTATGAGACGAATCTTTATTATGTACCAACAAAACTCATTTTTATAAATTCATATGTGAATTATGAATAATGAACAATCTTATACAATACACACCCTCTTTATTTTGACATAAATTTTGAAAGTATTGTCTTAAATATATGAAAACAACGGTAAGGTCCGTACGTCATAGATGGTGATGGGATGGGACCCACAAAAGCGTATAATAATAATAATAAAACGAAATTGCAGTGGCAATAATACTGCAAATAATAATGGCAATGTCTCAATTATCACATTTCTTTTCACCATCACTGTAAATTGCCTTGTTTGAATTCTTGCAAAGATATTAAATCAAATTAAATTTAAAAGGGAATAAATTTCTTCATTACAACACCTTCATTGCTGTCTGGCACAACAAGATCATTTCCTAAAAAGGAAAAAAATAAGGTACCATTTTTCGTCCACTATCTCTCATAAAAAAAGGAAAAAAGAAGTAAAAAAAGGAAGCAAAGCCCACATTTTTGGTTCAGTTCATAAATCAAATTGCTTTTCAACAGAATAAGAGAAAATTGGGGTCATTGTTTTCTGGTGTGAAGACTCTCAATCTTGCTTCTCCTTCGGGTACCCTTTTCTTTCTCTACTATATTTTTTTTTCTTGAATTATGTTCTAATTATGCTTGGTGATGTGAGAATCGAAGTGGGATTTCTTTGTTCTTTTCTTGGATTGATTATTTTAAGTGATTTAATTTTTTTTTTGGAAGTGTTTTGAGGTTTTAAGGGGGTTGAATTTTTGCTTAAAGATTGTAGCTTTACTGTTTATCAATCAGTAGATCCATCTGGAAAATGAGGTGTAATTACTGTTGCATTTTGAATTTATTGCTGGAGTTTTGATCCTCAATCCAGTTTGTGATAATTGATTCAAATTAGTTGAATAATTATATTTGATTTCATTGTATGAATTATGTTTTATCGTTTTCCTTTGTCATTTAGACGATTCATTACTTTAATTCAAATCAAGCTTGAACAGAAATTATTATTGATTTTTTGTAAACAAAATTCTGCCCTCAAATTAGTTGATTGTCAAGAATCTTAAAAAAAAAAAAAAGGAATAATAAGAAATCATTTAGCATTGAGATTTTTATCACTTGAACAGAAAAGGGCTTTCTGGTTCATTTGAATTTGACCACTCTGTCTTTAGTATTCTAGTGAAACAATTGACTACTTAGGATGAGTAGTTTGAGTTATGCAAGATAGAAAAACGATTGGATTACTTTCTTGATATTTTCTTTTGAATCTTTTAATCACATTTTAGTAATATTGTTTATTGTAACAACTTGATGATAAAGATTCAAGTCGATGAATGAACACATGTGGCTAGACTTTTTCCTCAAAAACCGATTAAACTTCATGTGGATATATCTTCGACGAATTTTTGTATCTCATATAGCCATTGAATGCTTCATTATCATGGAGAATTATACAACAATGAAGTGTCTTACAAAGTGTTTTACATGTACATGACAGAAACTGCTTTATGAGAAGGCCTCGTTCATCAATTTAGTGTACATGGATAAAGGATCCCCCGATTGCCCATACCCCGGATGCTTCTTCTGCGTTATGAAAGAGGGGAATCCGAGCAAACGAAGATCAAGCTTAGTGAAGTTCTTTAGAGAACTTCCTACACAAGACGATGATGGCCAAGTTCTTCCTATTAGCGGCCTTTGGAACACCGCCATGTCCCACCCTAACGATCCCGAGTTCATCGAAATGGGCATTTTTGAATGCATGGCTGCACTCATATGGAAGGGCTTAAAGAACCGACGATGGCTATCTCACGACCAGAACATATACATCCCTTACTATGCCGCACATATAATCGGATCCTACACTATGAACATGGAAGAGTTTGCTGACGTGGCAGTGCATTCCGGTGTTATCCCACCTTTGGTCGAGCTTTTGCGAGGGCGGCTAACTTGGGTCGAACAAAGAGTGGCCGTACGAGCTCTAGGTCACTTGGCTACCTACGCCACCTCATTTCCCTCCATAGCAAGCCACGGCGAGATCTTGGAGCTCTCGATGCAGCTGGCTATGAGTTCTTTAGAGATCGTGTACACTCACTTCTACCAGTTTGTCGATAGGAGACTTAGCTATCACTGTGATCTTCTGACACGTGGCATGGGTGGGGTTGAGATGGAGTCGAGAAAGGCCGAGGAATGGGCTAGCCAGTTGCAGTGCTGGTCTCTTCAGCTCATCAATTGCTTTGCTTTTAAGCCCGAGTTTCTTTCGACTATTTGCAAACCGGAGTTTATAGTGAAGCTTCCGAGCATGTGGGGAGGGCTCGTTAATGAAAATTCACCGGCTGGTATTGGATTATTACGGACTATTTGTCATCATAAGCTTGGTAGAGGCCCGGTTGCAAGCTGTCCTGGGGTTATAGATTCGTTGTGTAACATTGCTCGATCATCAGACGACTGGCAATATATGGCGATCGATTGTCTTCTTTGGTTGCTCCAAGACCCGAGTACTTGTCATAAGGTAATTGCTTATGCTCGATTATTTCTACCAAATAGTCTAAATATCGTTGATATTTTATTTCTTTGTTGAAGAAGTGGCTATTTAAGTGAAAATTGAGAGCATAGGCTATAATTTTTTGTATGGCCTAACTGCCGAAAAATTCAGATTGCAAGATTTTATTTTTTGTCCAGTTTTTAAAATTGTCAGTTTAGCCATAATTTTATCAAGTGATTGCAAGTTTGGCCAATTGGTAAAATGAACTCAGAATTAGGTGAAATTTTGAATAGCATAGAAAACACAAATTGAAATTTATCTAATTTATGGTTCTGTCTTGGTAATGTGTTAATATGACCTTAAAATAAAAAATATATGGGAATAAATTGCATCCATTTGGATATTAACCTACCCCTATCTTTTTCTGTTTTTTATTTTCGTAAGCATCTTACAAATTGGTCAAAATTGCATAGATGAAATAGTTTTATAAGAATTGATCAAAATAGCAAAATCTCGTAAATATTTGAAGTTTTGTTTAGGCAAATAGGCCTTTTTGTACCATCTAAAACCTCACGTTTACTTATTTCTTTCGTAATTGCTCGTATTATGCAGGTTAGTGACAAAGTGGTACCTACACTAATTGACCTCGCAGAAATAACCACATTAGGGGATGAGAAGAAACTCGGTGAATCTATTGTTAGCATTCTTGAAGAATACATGCAATCACCTGGAACCGGTCGAAACTCCACTAGCAGCCATGCTAAAGAAGAGATCGAAGATCTCCTCGCTTCTCGGCAAAGGTTAAAATGGGAAAAAAACATGCCAAAAGAGGATCTCCACATCAAACATGCAGCTGCTTTAGTGGTCAAACTTGAAGGAAATTCTCTGTTCTCGTCCGGAGATATTTCCGCAGCTGCTTCAAAATACTCTGAAGCATTGGCTTTGTGCCCAATGAGGTCGAAGAAAGAACGGGTCGTATTATATAGCAATCGAGCTCAATGCCATCTTCTATTGCAGCAACCATTGGCTGCTATAAGTGATGCAACTCGTGCACTTTGTCTTCATAATCCTATTAACCGTCACGCTAGAAGCCTATGGAGACGAGCGCAAGCCTACAACATGCTTGGACTAGCCAAGGAGAGTTTATTGGATGCTATTTTGTTCATAAACGAGTTCTCGCAATCGACCGATCCTGATCTGTCGTTGAGGCAGAACAAGGTTCCCGATTATGCGGAACGTTTGGTTAGGAAACAGATGCGGTCTGCTTGGTTGTTTAGAGAGGCTGCTATTAAACATGGTGGGGTCCAGTGTGATGGTGATGCTGGCGATGTTTGTGGACGAGAGAGTGATGATTCTGAATGGGAAACGGCTAGTGAAAGTGATATGGGAAATGATGGAAATGATGGATCGGAAGATGATGATTTTGAACGAAACGATGGGCAATGATAAAGCTTTGATTTAAGGTACGTCCCACAGCATCATTTTCTAAAATTACCTTTCGATTGAAGATGTTCATGATTTATTCATCTAATTTCGAACAAATTTAGGCTCAACTTTTTTCGTAATCCATAAGCTAATGCGAAAAAATCCCACGAACAATGTGATAACTTCTTGTATTTTTAGCCTTAACTATTTTAGTTGTTAGAAGGGTTTATAAATATTATCCTTGTCTGAATTTGTAAACGCTGTTAAATTCAAGAACATGATCTCATGTATATGCATGATGCGTCTCTTTTATGCTTCTTGATATATATGATTACAACTCATGTTTAACAAACTTTGAAACAATACAGACATTGATCATGTTGGATCCTCTGGGTATGTTAAGATAATTTTGCGGAAACACTGGAGACGCAATCTTGAACGTAAGATTCTTCTGCATAAAGATCGTGACATCTCTTTATGGAGACGGTTGAAGACGATCGTCTCTATGCTCCTTTCTGAGTACATTTTTCATTTTCTTTTTTGATAATTAATTTTCTGGTTTGTTGCATGATTCTTGTGTTACAGATTTAGTGAAGGAAGTGGTCTGTGGTTCATAGATTGTTGTCATCTGTTTAGTGTGTACATTTGTACTTGTCTGTTTATTCTTTTTCCATCATTTCATAAAATTTGTGTACTGTATATAGGTTTGAAACCTTGGAATTTTGAGGATTATTTGCCCATGCTTGATTGATTGAATTTGGTTTCTCCTTCACTACCAATACTTCTTAACATCACTTAGTACATATGACCATCATTGATCTGAGACATGCATAAAGACAATACTAAGTCTTCATTAACATGCTTCATTGTTCTACTATCTTAGTCAAAATTGAATCTTCATTGATCTAAGATTGAAGCTAATAAAGAAAAGGTCAGGGGCCTCTTACTCGGAGAGTAGGAAGAATGTAGGTGAAACCGGCATCGGGTATTGGATTCGTATTGCAGGTGTTGCCTCCACCGGCCGCGTAAATTCAAATCCAAGAAATATAATTTGTACTCATCAACAACTCCTGCGGAATGGGAAAGCATACACACATGACTTGATGATGAAAATCGCTGCCTTTTCAGAGTTTCAGCCATAATCACCACTTTAATTATCTACAAACAATCAAAGGGATTAAGAAACAGTATTATCGATCACTAGTATTATCCAATAGGAGCCAAGAATTTCAGATATACTACATACATCATAACTACAATCGACATACATATATACACCCAGGCCAGATTATTGAAACAAAAAATATCATCAATAAAACTCATTTCTTACAATTTTAGGCATTTCGGATATACTAAATCTCAACTACAATTGGATTACTGCAACACAAAAGTAGATAAAACGGTGTCGTATGTAGAGCTAGGGTTACCTTGAAAAAGACGAGCAGTGAATCGCCTCTGATGCGTATCTTGATTGCAGACTGTGGTAACGATGGTAATTTGAATTTTGTTAGGAGGTTTAAAAGGATTTTGTTAGGTTTAAAAAGGTGGCATGGATTGTGCATATTAACTGTCTATTTCAATAACAATCTATAATTTTATTAAATTTATAATACATAGTTAATTGACATTCTTTCCAAAGAATGACTAATATCACCTAATATCTTATTACATTTAATACACATCACATATTAAATATTCATCTTAATATATTCCTGAATTAATCAAGAAATACAAAATATCCAGATTATCACAAATAATAGCCAACTCACAAAACGAATTACATTGAAATCCCATATTTGTTGCGAATCAAATCAATAGATACACTCATATACAAAACAGGGACAGAACAACGAGGTAAAATTGTAGCCGTTGATGACAATGAAGAATCCAACGGATCTGAACTAGGTGAGTTTTCGCCATAACCGGCCTTTCGAAGTGGACAGTGCCTTCACTTTATGGAAGACGAAACCTGCCTTCTGAGGATTGCCGTCAACGAGAGAGTTTTCATAGATTTCTTTGCACTCGTTCACAACCTGTTTTCGAAAAATAACCAACATCAAGAACAATTCTTTTGGCTCGAGTAAAGCTTTCGATAAATCTGTAACATTCATAACAATTTACCTCTTTAGCATCTTTCCTCGGTATGCCTTCTCGTAAGCTCACCAACTTTTCAACCACTTCTGGCTGCATCCCGATTTTGCAATCAATTTCACGAGAAGAAAATACTCGTAAAATGTATATAATGCAAGTGTATATAGCCAAATAGCACTTACGGGACAATCTGGTTGATGGTCAAGAATATTGGTATACACAAGTGTGAAAGAATCTGGGCTCTCCGCTGAAGCAAGTTCTCTCAAGTCACCGACTACCCTTACTCGGTTTTCGACTTTCTGGAACACATAATTATACATTACAAGTTAAAAAGTGGAATCAATTGAAGATAGGTAATTGACAGATTTAACAATCATATATATATATATATTCTATTATATAAAAATAGAGTAGATAATGAATGAAATCATGATACACGGCATTAGATATCTTTCATATAAAATCAAATCATGAAGTGGAGCTTACAGAAATGTTTATATACTCCCGGAAAAAGTCTATGAGAACCTCTTCATCTAGTTTCATCCTTTCGATTGTCTCTTCTTTGATATAATTTTTCTGCAGAGCAGACACAGCAGAGTCAAGGTCAACTACATAACATGATAAAATCAAATTATGAACAGAATATGATCTAATGAAGTACTCCATGATAGTAACCTGGACAAGCAGATGGTCGACATAGACAACAATAGTTTCTTCAAGGCATGCCTCAACAAATCGCCTAAACGATCTTTCTTCAATGTACCTTCATACGTAACATTACACATTGAGAAAGAAAATATGAATTGCATTACTCAGAAAATATGAGATTAAAATGCAAACCAATGGATTATGAGTAACTTACATTTTGATATCTGTAAAGTAATCACCAAATGTTGCAACGAGATATTCAGTTACCTGTCCTTCCAACCAATCTGTAATACAAATGAAAATCAAGTCAACAAAAGATCATATTTGAGGGCAATTTAATTGGATTCATGATCATTCATCTATCATTTATTTTTCCCTTTTTTTTTTTTTTTTTTCATTCTTTCAATCTTAAATTCCTTCATGCACCCAAAACATATATCAGAAATATTCTCAAGAAAGGCTATCAAAGTCACTTTCTCCAGTGATTAGTGAATCCATATGTATAGGATAAAATAGTGCCAATATGGATATGATCATCAAAACAGAAATTTATGTCGAGGCAAAAGGGGAGTAAGATGCTATTAATACAACTCTAATTCCCTGTGAACAACTCTAACTCAATCATTCATGCATTGTTTTGCTAGCAGAACTGATCAAGTAATGACTTATTGATACAAGTTTATGGAATAAACCTCAACAACAAGGTTGGCATCAGTAAACTTGAATACCTTTCTGATACAACTTCATAAGCAACTCCTGAACTCCTGGATCTTCAAAAATGACACTGACGGTTTGATGGACAGCTTCCTAGGGGAAATTAAGAATTATCATATAATGATTTGAAGAACTTTATTACAATATCCACGAAGTAAATATGAAAAACGTATACAGAGAGTTGGCACAAGTAACAATAGGAGAAGATGGCATAACCTTTGAACACAGGTTTAGACAATGAAATATAATTAATTATGGTACACAAGCAGAGTGATTACCAAAAAAACATAACAAGATAAAGAACAAATAGCACCATGGAGAACACTAGTGTTCAAATTTAGCTTTCATAATCCAATGAAGGATCAAAATAAAATTATTATGGTTGCACTAAAAGCTCAAAGAAAGTGACCTAACAAGCACTGTACATAAAGTTATCATTATGTTGATCAAATACTATAATACTAAGAAAGGAATAATCTTGAAGCAGAAAAGGACTCACTAATATACCTTGGCAACCTCCAGAAAGCCTTTGCAAGTGTCCTCAAAATTGACCTGTACATATGATGACATTATGCTTCAGAATATAGTAAGTCTAAGCATCAGACAACCATTAATGCTTATTCTCCTAATCATATTAAACGTCAGGGGCACATAATAGAATGTTCCCTAATAGACTGAAAAGGAAGTTCTTAAGAATGATGTATCGATAATTTGTGGTCTTTTGACAGATGAATGTAGCAGTGACCAATAATTTGTCAAATTAATAATTATGAGGTTTATCCCCTTTCTCCATTGGTCTTCTAACTGCTTCCTCTTCTGCTTCATGTTCTACATGTAGACCATACCTTATTCCTTAATGTAATTAATTTATATCTCCAAGTAGGTTTTGCCAATGTCAATATAGACCAAGAGCATTTTGTTATTCTGCCTGATGTCGACTGAGAGTTTGAGATATTCATCTCACATTCAAGTTCAAAATGACTATGGCATGTATATGTGAAGAAAGCACCAGTAAATGCTTAACTGCAACATTCACTGACTCAATACATGTACAAGCACAATGTAGGACGGTGATTTAAAAAAAAAAAAAAAAAAATCTGCAACTATGAGTTACATGGGAACAGGAAATATTATGTGGTAAAGATGCGTTTTCCCCCTTAACTAAACATGTATGCCTACAGGCGGTTTTCTCTTTTCTCTTTCATTCACATATTAGACTATTTTCCTGAACTCATAGTTTCAACTTATAAGTTAAGCAAGATGATTTAATTAAGTAAATTTGCCTATTTATTTAGAGAAGTCATTTATTAGTGACCATAAGGAAAAATTATCTAGAACTATAATAGTGAAACACTTTAACTAGATTATGCAGATACTATGGAAAACTCTGATATCACAAGGACAAAGGAAATAATTTATAGACCTTGCAAGTGTACTTTGCTTTAGAATGCTTGAAATAGACATCCAAAGCAAAGAAGAGATGACTATCAGCTCAAAATGCACCCTGAAATAGGAGGGTGGTAGGTAAAAAGTTCTAAACATGCACCTGCTCTGCATAATTCTGTGGGAGAGCTTCAAGGGTGCTCGAACTCAGTTCCATGGCAAGATCATAGCAGCAAAGATTGTTATTGATCTGAAATATTTGATTTATTATCAGGGTATAAATACAACTCAGATAATCATTTGGTGTATGCATCATGTATCAGAATGATTACTTACAACTGCACATAAAGCTTCTAGACCAATTTCAGAAGCTGGTTCTTCCAATCTCTGCCTTTCAGCTCCTTGAAAATCAATCATGACCTGATATGAGAAGAAAAAACAAAGGTCTCAGCATCTTTTCATTCATTTTAATCAGTCTTTTTTTTTTCTTCTTCTTTATTACGATTGATATTGTTGTTGTTATAGTTTCTTTTTTCTTTTTAGAGAAAATAGAAACATTAAATTCATAAGCAAATGAACATCTCACACTTTCATAAGAGAGACCGTTTTAAAGAACATCAGCATGAGCTTAGAGGGAAACATCAAAGGGAACACTGGTATCAATATAAACAAGACACAAAGGTAAAACCAAGGGCACGACGACAAGAAAGATTATAAGAAGCATAACTTTTCCATTTATTGAGTTATAGGTGGAGATGAGATCCAACGGCTTGACTATACAAACTTTGTAGTCAACCGAAATGATCAAGCAAGCAGGTAAGCCAGATTAGGAAAAAAGTAGTACGAAACAAATTCAATAGCCACTTCGAAATCAATAGGAGAGGCTGCAATATAGTCTAGGTTTACAAACTAAATTTGAGTCAACCTGAATGATGGCCAAAGCAATTCTGTATAACATGACATCCGTGCTGTTTTCTCGTACAATTTGCACTTGCTCTCCAATAATGCGAAACAAATCAACAGCAGCGGGCGTGTAAAGCTTTCCATCATCTTTTTTCTTGGGTGGCTGGACTTTATCAGCCTCAAGTATATTCAAGTACCATTTCTACAGAACATGAGGCATTCAACTGATTATTTGACCAAGATGATTCAATTTGAATAGATAGAAATTGAATGTTCCCTAGTCTAGTTACCCTTGTTGTGGCTTGCATGCGTTCAACATATGCATTCATAAGAGGATCCATTGCACCACTCTCGGAACAAACTTGAGCAAGAGAGTCGTCAACACCAAGTCCGATTAGATTATCTTGGTAGTCAACCACCCATCCAGTTACCTAATGTTAGAAACAGATGTTCACAAATCATCACAATGCAAACTAGTCTTTCCCAGAAAAGTTGAATATTCAAAAACTAAATTCATCACATTCGTTTCGAAAAACAAGCATGTATTTCAGAAGCATCTTGTTCATAGTGGATATCATGAAAATGAAATGAAATAGATGTATTAACCAATGTTTCTCAATATTATAACAATACATGCAGTTCTCTTAAAAACAAATAAAGGGAAAGGTATTACCAAGTTTTCTCTTTACCAAATTACAAGGTCAAGTTCTCTGAATTGAAAAGGTCAAAGCCATGATGTACAGTAGAGTACAAGTTCAGGAATTATTTAATTAAAAGTAATTATATTGGATTCATTTTGATATCAAGAACTAAAGATTCATATGACATACCTTTAATATCTCTATATTTGTCAGGTCATTAGCTCTATCGCTGAGTAGTCTCAACCATTGAATAAACCTCTCAGTGTAAAGATTTACCATGAGCTGGAATATTTCATATCTAAAGGAGGGGAAATTTGAATGAAGAAGCAGCATTATCAGAGAAGTTATAGCAAATCAAAATCCCTTGTCATATTGACATACATAAATGGCAAACCTTGGAGGAAAACAAGGAGCAACATAGTCATATATATCCCCAAGTTCTTCACCAATCTGACATTAATTAGAAAAAATCAAGTAATCAACAGAATATCAGATTATAAAAATGACAAAAACTTGCAAATTGATAAGAACTACAAAGTCACAAAGATAGCAAGTAACCAATTTCATTATTCATACACTCAAATATTGATTGATTTCATCAGTTAACTTTCACCTTGTGCGTAACTACCCTTTACATATGTACTAATGAACTGACAGCTATGATACTAATTAGAAGCTCAACCAATTGATCCTTTGATATAGCTCACATTGAGCTAGACATAGTCCGAAATTATTGAAGAGTGATGCACTTATCTAGAAGTCTCTAAGTAGTGTAGGAGAAGTTAGGAGTATTCTAGAGAAATCAAGATTAGATAGTTTCTACCTAAATGATTTTCAGACGATACATACATCACTTTAGTTTTGAACAATGTACTACAAACATGAGATTCTTAAAAATACAATCAAATTATAAAGCTGAACATGTAAATGAAGTACTTGGACTAACAAACCTAAAATTGCTCTCCATATTTCTACGCACACTATACACACCAAAAACACTAAGTCCTCTTCTACGTCACTTTCACTAAAATCACTCACTACAACTATAATCACTTCTATTTTTTCTAACAGAACTATACTAGAAAAAAAAGCTTGATACTCACTTTCACTACAATAACTCACTGCAACTTAAAACACCTATAATCACTTTTATTTTTTTTATCAGAACTATACTAGAAAAAAAAAGTTTGATACAATTATTTCTAGCTAAATCATTTTTAGACGATACATACACCACTTGAGTTTCGAACAATGTACTACAAACATGAGATTCCTAAATATTCAATCAAATTATAAAGGTGAACATGTAAATGAAGTACTTGGACTAATAAACCTAAAATTGAGTTTTGAACAATGTACTACAAACATGAGATTCCTAAATATTCAATCAAATTATAAAGGTGAACATGTAAATGAACTACTTCGACTAATAAACCTAAAAATTGCTCTTTATAATTCTACACATACTATACACACCAAAAACACTAAGTCCTCTTCTACGTCACTTCACTAAAATCACCCACTAAAACTCAAAACACTTATAATTGCTTCTTTTTTCTAGTATATATCACTTTCACTAAAATCACTCACTACAACTCAAAACACCTATAATCTTTTTATTTATTCTAACAGAACTATACCGGTATCACTTTCGCTAATATCACTCACTACAACTCAAAATTTCTATAATCACTTCTATTTTTTCTATCAGAACTATACTAGAAAAAAGAAGTTTGATACAATTATTTCTATCTAAATGATTTTTAGACGATACATACACTACTTAGAGTTTTGAATGATGTACTGCAATCAACTTATAAAGGTTAATATATAAATGAAGTACTTGCACTAACAAACCTAGAATTGCTCTCCATATTTCTACACACAATATATACACCAAAAACACGATGTTCTCTTCTACATCCATTTCACTAAAATCACTCACTACAACTAAAAACACTTATAATCACTTCTATTTTTTTCTAACAGAACTATACTAATCACTTCTATTTTTTCTAACAGAACTATACTAGAACACTAAAATCACTCACTATAACTCAAAACACCTATAATCACTTCTATTTTTTTCTAACAAAACTATACTAATCACTTCTATTTTTTCTAACAGAACCATACTAGAAAAAAAAAAGCTTGATACAATTATTTCTAGTTAAATTAGTTTTAAATGATGCATACACCACTTGAGTTCCAACAATGTACTACAAACATGAGATTCCTAAAGATCCAATCAAATTATAAGGGTGAAGATAATTGACTAACAAACCTAAAATTGCTCTTCATATTTCTACACACTATTCACACCAAAAACACTAAGTCTTATTCTACATCATTTTCACCAAAATCACTTCCTACAACTCAAAGCATCTATAATCACTTCTATTTTTTTCTATCAGAACTATAATAGAAAATAGAAGTTTGATACAATTATTTCTAGCTAAATGATTTTTAGACGATACATACACCACTCTAGTTTTGAACAATGTACTACAAACATGAGATTCTTAAAGATACAATTAAATTATAAAGGTGAACATGTAAAGGAAGTACTTGGACTGACAAATCAATATAATTCAGTAGTCAGGATATATACAAATAATATAGATATTCATTTTCTGTCAAGTTAATACACTCAAATAACCTTATATAGAAATTAGTCTCAATCCATAATTAGCAGGAGATATAAGTGGGATAGAGTATATCACATAAATGTCTCTGCATGCTTCAAACACATGTTGTATAAATTTAAAAAGCAAATTGAAGGTACTTGCTAAAAGGCAGACAATGAAAGCTTTTGAAAAGAATAGCTCACCAAAAAGCTTAAGTTATTTAGTCTAGTAACTCAACAAAAAGTATTGCATAAAGTTTGAAAATATTCCCACCATCTCCCAAAAAAAATCCTACTTAATTGTCCTAAAAAAGAGTTTTGTTTCAAAAGTCAAAGTTAGTTTTCAAGTGAAATTTTTATGTGCGCATCATGATAAAAATTCTTAAGAGTTAAATGGGATTACAACTTAGACTATCGAAGAGAATTTATGTTTTATAAATGTTGTACCTTCATTTAGTTGAGTAAAATAAAAGGTTGTGCTTAAGACGAAAATGACTCTTTTTTTGGATGAAGGGAGTAATAAACATGATATTGAGAATCTCAACTACTGAATTTCTCCATTTGTGCCTGTCACTTAAAGAATGCAATAACTATTGAAATTTCCATTAAATACCATGCATCATGAGAAAAAGTGAACAAATACCTTTTTAGCCTCCTCAAGAGCTCCTTTTAGGTCCTCAAATACAAGCTGAAAGATATACCATATTCAGTAAATGAGAACTAATTTAGAGTTTCATAAATTATAGACCAGTGCAATATACCATAAGCATAATAAAGCAAAAACCTCGGAGAGCAATCTGCTGAAACGTGATTCAACGGCCTTCCTTATCTCCTCGTAACATTTGTCCTTGTAGCCTTTACCTTTAATCTTCAACCTCTGCTGTGTAACATTTCTATAAGATGACATTGTAGTTGTAGATTTTGTCAATTACATAATACAGTAAAACACAAAAACCAACAAAACCATGCAAAATTGTTTTGCAACAGTAATCTGCAAGCTTAGAGTTGGAAACTAAATAATGGGCCAAGAGCAGATGCATCAGGTGACCGGGGTACATATTACATACTTGGCATTTCTATGAGGATTTTCTATAGACTCCATTGTACCATCTCCTTCAGCGTCAACTGCTTCTGTAGCTAGTTGTTGATCCAGGATTTCTTGCATTTCAACAACTCTTTTCATATTATGGGTAGTGATCAAAAAAAAAAAACTCATTAATACCTAAAGACTCCCAACCAAAAAAATTCTTATATAAATGTTTTCATTCAGGTGTAGACATACCTCAATGCACGAACTAGGGTTTGTGGGCTGCAAAAGAAAATAACTGAGATAAATGAGCGGCACAAAGACATATACAGAACAGCTATCAAAATCTAATAATAGAAATGAGAGACTTCATACTGAATGCAATATGTAATGGAAAGTTGGTCAAAATTTTGCCATTCAAGACATGACAGGACCAATGGGTTCCATTGCTAAGCCATCACATCTAAGTCACATATCTGATACTCATCTCTATTGACACAGGCTCAATATTTATTTATGATTTTTTTTTGGTTTTCGTATATTAAATAGCATCCTCAATAAGAACTTAATCAAGATTATGCTTATGTAGTTTAATGTCTTCAACAGTAATTTCAGGTGCAAACTGAAGTCTTTCTGAGGCAGTTCTTTGTAAAATGTTTGTGAGAAAGAGAGAGTGAGCGACAATTAAATCTTTCAATAATGACAAAAACTATGAACACGAAGCAGAAGAACAAGTAAAGGGCATTATAACAAACGCAAACCCGGAAAACTATCATACCTGTCTTTAGCAAGTCTAAAGAAGTTGGAAATATGACCCCATAATGTCTTCTCGAATGTCTCCCATGTGCGACCTATATCTTCAAAGTATTCCCTGTGAAATGTAACTAGTCCATCATAAAGAAGTAACAATGGTCATTTTAAAAGTAATAGGAAAATCATCAATGCATAAAAAGTAATGAATGTGAGAACTGATTCTTATATTTCAACATTTTTTTGGTTAAGGTCTTATATTATCAAATTCTCCAGTTTCTCGAGCATATGACTCAAATCCATAAAATTCCCATCCAAGAAAGACAAGACACAATCAAAATGTCTTAAAAGAAAAGCACACATGATCAAAAACACATCTAAACACATCTAAATGTCTAAAATAGCAAAATCCTTTTTGAGTTGCAGCTTGAGTCACTGACATGATATTACATGGATGTGCCAATTTGTCCTCTAAAGCTAAGCTGCCATATACATTGTTGATTGAAATACTACTCAATATTGTGAGGATTGTCAGAACATAATTGACCACGCAAAATCATTGTGATAAATGCAGGTAAACTTCCTTACCTCAGCCGACCAACCTCTTCTTCATGAGATGATGCAGCAGCTAGAGCAAACCTTCGTTTCCCATCCAGTGCAGTTAGCCTCTATAGTTTATTTGACATAACAAGTTCAGTAGTATATTTAACATTTGATCAATTATATAATACAATATCATAATCATAATCAAGGTTATGAATATCCAAACCTCATAGGTGTTAATAAGTTCTTTATCATCACTCAAAGAATCACGTGCCTCAGCAGCCTCAACAGAGATTGACATCATACCCTCCACATCCTGCAAAAGAGCAATGAGGTTGTATGACATTAATATCAAACAGATGAATCTGTAACGAGAACAGTAATCATTAACTTAGAAAGCACAAAGGAAAACACAGGCTCCTTAAGACCAGCTTGCTGCGGAGCAATTACGAGATTGCACAGAGATAAGGCTAATGCTCATATACCGTGTTAAGTGACATAAAGCACATAAGTCAAACACTCACCTTCAGAGTTGTGTTGAGGTTATTCCTTGCATTACTGAGGAGCTTTACTTGATCGTGATTTTCTATCAATGTTTGGCATTCTTGACATAACCTTTTAGCAGGGGAAATTTTACATCATTTTAAAGCATTAACAAGCCAACACATGACACGTAATCTATTATCAACTATAAAGGAATAGAGAGCATATATAAAGTATGATACGTCATATTCATACTTTTCAATCTCAACAAAATTTTCTCTGAGATGACTTATTGTCTTCTGAGACAAGGACAGTGATTCAAGACCTTCTTGTGCCTCCTCAACCTGAATTCAAAATTCAGTGAGAAAAGTTAGAAAGATTGGAAACAGACTAAGGGAAATTAGTTAGTACAGGCTGTCAGGCTCTACAACCATTTGTTTAAGAAGGCTAAAAAAGGAATATATAACACTTCCATAATAGTTATTTAATTTGCAAAGAAGAAGGTTTACAAGCTCAGGATCCACCTATACCTGTTCAGCAACCATTGTACTGAGTTGTGCATCATTTGCCTGACACCAAACCATAAAGAGATGTTCATTAC
This sequence comes from Scutellaria galericulata, assembly GCA_946896805.1. Classification (NCBI taxonomy): domain Eukaryota; kingdom Viridiplantae; phylum Streptophyta; class Magnoliopsida; order Lamiales; family Lamiaceae; genus Scutellaria; species Scutellaria galericulata. Next base: position 19,134,879 of record OX335793.1, read on the forward strand.
CATATACAGGAGTAATCTTTATCATAATGCAAGGTAAAAACAGTCAAAATTAAAAAGTAAGACAAAGGAAAACAAAGTTAAGAACTAACTGAACAAAACATAGGCACAATATATAAAACATTATCAAACAATGCCACCTCAGACACTGTTATTGAACAAAGCTGTGACCATGGCATATAGAAGTAATGCTCCATGGATCTACAATGCTTTATTTCCAATAGCATCATTCGAGGAGAAAGTGAGTAAAAGGTACAAATTGCTTGAGATGATCAATACCCCTGAAAAAGATTTCTTACTTATTGGAGCTATCAAGAGGATCAGAATCACACTGAAAAGAGTGATGTAGGTGCTCAGAGATAGAAATTCACACAGTTGTATGGGTAATGCACTTCATATAGGGAGCACCTATGATGATATAACAGACCAACAATATCTTAGATCAAGATTAATTTATAATTCTTTTAGTAACTAGCATACTAAAGAGGAAGATAAAATATCAATACACAATTTGATTATGCCTAACCAGTAAGCATTGGAGGAGAGATACATGCTCTCAAAAGTTGGTTTTTTACAAAATTATTCTTTAAAGGGATCCCAATTTTTTTCTATTTCCACATTAAATTTACTACTTAAAGAGTCATCATCCTAAAATTTATCGCATTGATAATGCTGTGATACATCAATGACCTTCAATTAACATTTTTTACCTCTGATTGATCTTTTGATCTCGATACGAAAATCAAGTCACGAACATAGTGATTGTTAAATATCAATTGAAACCTAAAGCTATATCCATGTATACCTGAGCTACAAATGCCCTAGTTCGAGATTTAGTTTCTACTTCATCTAGGATATCATATGTGCTAAAAGACAAAGCAAAACTTTAATTTCATTATCCCACAAATGCATCCGCATCAATATATCTAACATTAAAAAACTAAGCACCCACTGAACTCCCAAAATCTTTTAAAGTTGTTTTCTCAAAGAAATTATTACTATAATTCAATAGTGTCAAGAGAAATCTAGTAAGCCATACCAAATGAAACATTCAACTATATTCTGTCATAAACAAGAACTCCATATCTCACTATATATTCCCTCCATTCAAATACTGAACACATATGCTAAGGAAACAAGCTACTGATATAGTCTAGGGACCCAAAAGGCAAGATCATTCATCAGATAGAACCCCGGCAATGTAAAGGAATGTTTCAGTTCATCGAAATCTAAACCCTTCAAATTTTCACAATCTGAACTTACATAAACCAACACAGATTTATAAACACTCAACATAAATCTCAATTCCATGAGCTTATACGCAGTAAGCACAAACACACAAAGTTACAGATAACTTAAAACGAGAATTCATTCAGTAATTACAAAACTCATAAGCTAAAATCTCGAAGAACTAACCTGTTGGCGTGTAATGTAATCAGCTTTGATCGAAGCGATGGATTGTAAAAGCTCCGGCAGCGGCAGAAGCTTCGCCACCTCCCTCACCGCCGCCTCCTTCGCCTCCACACCTAGATCCTCCGCCATCATCATCTTCTACTTCCCTCCACTAAGCTCAGATCCTTCAGATTAATCGGAATTTTTGACATTTATCAGAACAGTCAATAGTGGTCTCAACTGGATCGTGTGCGGGAAAGAAGAAAGAACAGTCAAGACTTTGTTTGGACTCAAATCGGGTTGCACCGACTAAATTCGGGTCTGAGAATTTTATTTGGGCTTTTAGTTAGCCCAATAAGGTCTAGCTTTATTCTTCACATTATTTGGGTTTCTCACTTGTGTGCGGTATAGGTAAATAGGACAACTAACTTAAAATTACCACAATCACAATGACACAATCAGTAGGATTACGTTACATAAGATTTCCAAATTTTCTTAATCATAAATTACGATAATTTAAATATGGTTACATGAGATTTTATATTTTTATTTTATTAAAATTTTGTTGATTTTCATGATGAATATATAGGCTATATATACCGGAAAATGCAATATTTGATTGGAACATAGTAAGGAACAATAAACATGATATGATTGTAGCATAATATGATTTTTTTTTTTTTTTTGAGTTACTACCATTTTTAAGTTAAGGATGATAATTCAAACTTCTCAATTTGAAAAAAAAAAAACTCAATCTAGAGGTGGCAAATTAGGTGGTTGGACCAAATCGGTGGCCAAAGCGGTGTAGTTGGATTGTGTCGTTAATTTTACAGTTCCAATTCAATTTATTTTTTTAATTTTAGTTATTTTTATGATGAGTTGGTTCGAAAAACCTCTTTTGGTCAATTGAATTAGGTCAAATATTGAAATGTGGAATTTATGCATTTTCAAATATTGAAATCCAACTCATATTTTGTTTCGAGTACTCTAATTTGTTGGTGAAGTTAATCATGCAGATACAAGTTAGTTTTATTTGAACTATTATCATATAGTATTAATTTGCCATAAATAATTAAAATTGGTTAGATTTTCTTTAAATGTTATAGGAAACAAATTTTTAAAAAAAATACCTAATTAATAAATGCTTCTTGCATTGTTAGTTTCAAATCATTAACTACCTATAGTAGAGGTAAATCTATAAGTAAAATCACTTAAACCCAAAACAGAAATCTCCCTTTATTTAAAACAAAGCTACTAATCTATCATCAAGACAAAATTGGGAAAACATTATGATTGCAAGAAAGTTGAAAACTTTGTTTAGTTGTACAAGAAAACAAGACACCGAAAGTGATTACAAGGTAACAACTCATTTTATCTTTGATTACCATGAATTTACTATCAACTCTGAAATATAAAAGTGAAATTAATAAAAAAAGAAAAAAAAACTCAAAACAGATTTTTCTATTACAAAAAGTAGTAAAAAAAAAAAAAAAGGCAAACTTACTCTCCAAAGAAGTCTTCGATAACACTAAATGTAACATCCATTCTTTTCTAGAGTAAAGAAAAAAGAACCTTTTTACTCTTCACAAATCTATATATACTAAGAGATATACATATACCAAATAAAGTTTTGTCTCCAATTACATCATGTTTCTGAAAAACTTCTACATTTTATTTGTCTTAATCTTAGCTAACTCCCTTTGTTTAGAAGCCTATGATATTCAACGATATCGCTTTGTTGTAAGTTCTGATAATCTTCTTTTCTGAATTTCACGATTTTTTAGTCGATTTCGCATTGTTTTTTATGTGTAATTTTGTCTCAAACCAGGTTAAGGAAGCATCATATGAAAGATTGTGTGAGAGAAAGAGTATTTTGACAGTGAATGGACAATTTCCAGGGCCAACTATAAAAGTACATGCTGAAGAGACTATAATTGTGGATGTTTTCAACAAAGGAAAATACAATATTACTATTCATTGGTATTGCAATTTTGTTTATCCTTAAATTGCCCTCATTTATGAATTATTTGTCTTGAAATTTGATCTTGAAAGTGATTTTCAGGCATGGAGTGAAACAACCTAGGAATCCCTGGTCAGATGGTCCTGAATATGTCACCCAATGTCCAATTCAACCAGGTAATAAGTTTAGCCAAAAGGTCATCTTCTCAAAGGAGGAAGGGACATTGTGGTGGCATGCTCATAGTGATTGGTCTCGAGCCACGGTCCATGGAGCCATCATCATCTACCCGAGACCTGGAAATTCGTATCCGTTCGCTAAGCCGAGTGGAGAAATCCCGATCATATTAGGTGATCGAGTCACTAACTTTCAAGTTTTTCCGTTAAGTATGTTCTCATGTTTTTGAACTTGATTGTTTGTTTCGTTTTTCGTGTATAAGGTGAGTGGTGGAAAGAAGACATCATGAAAGTATTAGAGGATTTTGTTGAGTCTGGAGGAGCGCCGATAGATTCCGATGCTTATACCATCAATGGTCAACCTGGAGACCTTTATCCCTGTTCAAAACGCGGTATGTTAATATAAAAAATATATATATATGTGTAAGACCTAACAAAAAGAAAATCAATAATGGAATAGCCTCTGACAAGAAACTTTCTTCCTAATAACGCACTCCAATTTCAAATTGTGAACTAATATTCTCTTCATCGTACAGATCATTTCCGTACGAAAGTATCATACGGAAAAACATATCTTCTGCGCATAATCAACGCAGACATGAACGAGATCCTCTATTTCGGAGTAACAAAGCACAACCTAACCATAGTAGGGACCGACGGATGCTACACCAAGCCACAATCAACGAGCTTCATCGTGATCAGCCCCGGACAGACGATGGATTGCCTCCTCCACGCGAACCAGACCCTCGACCGCTACTACATGGCCGCTAGGCCATACATAAACGCGGTCGGAGTTAGCTTCGACAACTCAACCACCACCGGAATACTCCAATACCGAGGCCTCTACACCCCCTCACGCTCCCCTAAATTACCCAATTTACCCTCCTACAACGACACCTCCACCGCCCTAAACTTCACCTTTAGCCTCAGAAGCCTCACCTCCAAACTCCACCCTGTAACCGTCCCCATCAAAATCGACAAACGTATCATATCCACCGTGTCCATAAACCTCTTCCCATGTCGTCCCTACGAGACGTGTGAGGGCCCAAACGGGACACGGTTATTAGCAAGCATGAACAACATCAGTTGGGTCAACCCACCAATCGACGTTCTCGAGGCCTACTTCTACCAAATATCGGGCCAGTTCGGGAAACGCTTTCCCGACTCTCCACCCCTCGTCTTCAACTACACGGCCGATTTCCTTCCATTCGAGCTTGCAATCCCCAAACGGGGGACGCAAGCGCGAGTGCTAAGGTACAACTCGAACGTGGAGGTCGTTTTCCAAGGTACAAACCTCGTAGCAGCCCTCGATCATCCTATGCATTTGCATGGATACACTTTCTACGTGGTTGGATGGGGATTTGGAAACTTTGATGAGAACAAAGATCCTTTGAACTATAATCTTTTCAACCCTCAAAAACGTAACACTGTCATTGTTCCAAGAAATGGATGGACTGCTATAAGGTTCACTGCAGATAACCCTGGTAATAAATTAAATTGATTTTTACTAATATTATTACATCATTAATTCTATGAATTATATATTAATTTGGTTTAATTTGTTGCAAATTAAACAGGGGTGTGGTTTATGCACTGCCATTTTGAGCGTCACCTAACATGGGGAATGGAAACAGTGTTTATAGTGAGAAGTGGAAGAGGCCAAAATGAACGTGTACTTCCACCGCCACCTGATATGCCACCATGTTAATATATTAATATTAATCAAATTAAATTTTATACATATATATATATATGTTGAAATTATTTCTTATTTGTTTGCATTTATTGAGTTAATTGGAATATATGTTGGTTTAAATATTGGGGTAATATTGTGTTATGCGTGTCATCTGAATAGATTAACTAAAAAAAACTGAATTATGTAATTTATAATGTGCATATATGTCTCCATTTTGGGTTATTCAAATTGACCGATTTTGACACTTGTTTACTGATTGGGTTGGTGTTTATACTAAATTATGATCTAATTTAGATATTTATTACTTTTGGTGATATTGGTGACAAGATTAAATTAAAATTGAAGTCTCATTCAAATAATTGTTTTGGGACAAGATTGTACATTATATAAATAATTATTACACAATACCACTACAAGAAAATTCACCAACTTTGACGGATTTTAGTGACGGAAATAATCCGTCAAAAAATACTTACGGATTAGTGGGAGAACACTGACAAAAATGAATATAAAATATGGATAATGGAATAGTGACAGAGTTGCGACAGAAATTTTTCTGTCAATAGTTCCGTCAATATTATGTTTCTGACGGAAAATTTGATCACTAATTAGAGACTAATGTAAATCCTTCGCTAATTGATGATAGAAACTTCGGTCACCAATTAGCTACAATATTTTTCATTATTATTGGACAATAATTTTTTTCAAAAATAATATATTAACAAATTTTTTATGCTGACAGATAATTCTGTCACTAATCAGTGACGGAATTTTCCGTCATTATTGAGAAACATATTTAAGAAAATGATTTATTAGTAGGATTTTGTTTCTAACGGAATTTTCCATCACTACAATAATTCAAAACAATGCATGATTTTGCTTTTTCTTTTTTCTGACAACTTTTTCATTTTGTTGACGGAATTTAATTATGTCACTAAATTTTAGTGACAAAGTTCTTTTTGACGGTTTCTATCACAAATCCATCAATAACATATGTTAATGACATAAATTTTAATTTTAGTAACAGATTTTTCCGCCATTGTCGGTAAGTTTTCTTGTAGTATACTATTCATACACACAAATTATATAATTAATTATTAAGGTAGACAATACATTTTCAGGTCTTTTTTATATTAAGTTACTAGTATTGAGCCCGTATAATACACGAGATTTAATAAAAAATGCATTAAATTTGGTAAATTTTGAAAATTTTAAATATACATTAAAATTAAGTTTAAGATTTGTGCAATATGTATTGTCTAATTTAACATTAAAGATAACATAATATAGTCAAATATTTATTTAATTGTCGAAATATGAGTTGCATTTGTAGAGGATCGAAAAAAATGTCTACTATTAACCTATTATATTATTTAACACACCCAACATTTTTTTTTTACTTCTTTTTTAATGTCTCTAACATGCAAACCTCAATTTCTATTTTCAATTAGATGATAAAAAATGAAAGTCAAAATTTTAAAAATAAATTTCATATTTTATTTTAAAACACATATTCAAAAAAAATTATTCAGTTTCATGAATTAATAAATTTGAACTATCATTTTCCATCAACTCACCTTTGTTTTAGTTTTTTTTTTCCTTTTTATTTATTTATATTTTTTCTCTAAACTTGTAAAATTAACAAATTTCAAATATATAAATAATTTATAGTATTTTAGTTAATTAGCATATATTATTTAGATAAATTTAATTAACATTTCTATTTTGTTTAATTTGTTTCTTAGTAACATAAAATTTGAAGTAATTTAATTTTGCTATATGTAATGTGAGAGTGTTCTATGATTGCCATTTGTCCTTTTGGTCATTCTTTTATATATATACTAGTATAGGGTCCGTGTAATACACGGGATTTAATAAAAAAAATTAAATTTAGTGAAATTCAAAAAATTGAAATATCATTTACACAACAAAATTAAATTTATGATTTGTGCAATATATATCATCTAATTTAACATTAAATATAAAAAATATGAAAAATAATTATTTAATTGTCAAAAATATGTGTTGCATTTGTAGATGATCATTTAAAAAAAATATTATTATTTTGAAAAATAATATACATTGTTATACCTATTATATTATTCAACACACCCACCATTTTTTTAGTTTGATCTTTGTTTACATTTGTAACAACCCTCAACTTTTATTTTCAAATAAACGATAAAAAAATGAAAGTCAAAATTTCACAAATAAATTTCATAGTTTATTTTAAAGCATATATTCAAAAAATTATTTGATTTCAAAAATTAATAAGTTTGAATAATAATTATCAAACTGCCCAACTTTATTTTAGTTTTTTTTTCTTTTGTAATTATTTATATTTTTTCTTTAAATTTTTAAATTTAACAAATTTCAAATATATAATAATATCTATCATTAAACTCTAGCATATATTATTTAGATAAATCTAATTAATATTTCTATATTATTTATTATTTAGTAATAATAATATTTCTTATGAACATTAAATCTGTAGCAATTAATTAGCATATTTAATATGAAAATATCATAGGCTTGCCATGTGGCACTTTGGTCTTACTTTTATATATATAAAAATAATTATTTAATTGTCAAAATATGAGTTGCATTTGTAGATGATCATTTAAAAAAAATATTATTATTTTAAAAAATATACATTGTTATACCTATTATAGTATTCAACTCACCCTACCATATCTTTTAGTTTGCTTTTTATTGTTTACATTTGTAACAACCCTAAACTTTTATTTTCAATTAAATGAGACAAAATGAAAGTCAAAATTTCACAAATAAATTTCATAGTTTATTTTAAAGCATATATTCAAAAAATTATTTGATTTCAATAATTATTAAGTTTGAATAATAATTTTCAAGCTGCCCACTTTTATTTTAGTTTTTTTTCTTTTGTATCTATTTATATTTTTATTTGTATTTTTAAATTTAACAAATTTCAAATATATAATAATTCCTATCATTAGCATATGTTAATTAGATAAATCTAATCAATATTTTTATATTATTTATTATTTAGTAATAATAATATTTCTTATCAACATTAAATTTGTAGCAATTAATTAGCATATTTAATATGAAATAATTGTAGGCTTGACATGTAGCACTTTGGTCCTTATATATATATAAAGATATATGTAATTTTTTTCTTAAGAAAAAGTGTTATATATATATATATATATATATATATATTACATTTAAAAAAGAAAAAAAAACATGTGCATTTATATACATTACGTAGTTTGTCCTTTCATCAGCCAAAATTGGTAAAAACGTTTTTTTTGTTTTCAAAAGGCTGGTGTAAAACTTTTTTTTTTTTTTTTTGTATAAACCCACATTAGAATATGAGTTTTTCCTTTTTCTATGAGAAAAAAAAGTCAATTCTAAAAGGTGAGTAGGAACATTTCTAAAAATACCAAAATTAGTAAGAGCAATATATAAAAAAATAAAATAATATTCCTCTTTTGACAGCTTGGATAATTTGGGAAGAATTAAGTATGCTGGTTCTTAACCAGAGTAAATTAACTCCATAAAATGAAAACACTCCAAAATAAAAAGTTACAATAATAGTTAGGCTTGAAGAAGACGGCACACCAATATTGGAAATTAAATGGTATAATATTGGAAATTGTACATAAAAGAATAAAATAATATTCCTCTTTTGACAGCTTGGATAATTTGGGAAGAATTAAGTATGCTGGTTCTTAACTAGAGTAAATTAACTCTAGAAAATGAAAACACTCCAAAATAAAAAGTGATAATAATAGTTAGGCTTGAAGAAGACGGCACACCAATATTGGAAATCAAATGGTATAATATTGGAAATAGTACAACTCTGGTGAGACTGTCTTATGGATATTTTTCTGTGAAATGGGTCAACCTCACATATTTCACAACCCACATAATTCACATGAGTTTGTTAAAAATTGATTTGGTTGATGAGTTTTAGGACTTCGTATCACAAAATATATCTATAAAATCATCTCATAATAAGTTAATGTGTATTGAAATTTTTTGAATCGGATCTGTTTAGTTCATTTTGGCCGGCTTGATTTATAGTTTTCTGGTCTATTGACTTTTTTTTTAACCTTGAATTCAGAAAAATATTTTTACATCCAATATATATATATATATATATATATATATATTGGATATATATATATATATATATATATATATATATATAAAATTATTCAGCCTTTTTAACCTGATATAATCGACATTTGAGGTAATTTGAGCTAAAATCAATGTTAGTACGAAAAATAATTATATGTAACAAGTTGCAAAAACAGTTTTGCAAAAGCAATGGTGTGTAAGAATTTTTCCAAACCTAAAGGGATATAAAAAAAAACCCAATAAATCAACATAGATGACTAAAATAAAAACAAATCTCTATTTAAAAAAATATATATGTCAAAATAAAAATAAAAATCTAATGGTGTTGCGCCCACCGTGGGGCTCGAACCCACGACCACAAGGTTAAGAGCCTTGCGCTCTACCAACTGAGCTAGACGGGCTGATGGACTCCACTCTTACATAATATATATTGATTTATTTAAAATATATGTATGTAGCTAGTAACCATAATAATTATTTCAGTAAAAATTATTTTATCAAAAAATAATAATAATAAGGAGGCCATTTTATAGATTTATAATATTACTGAACATATAAAATGTAGGGTTAATTTCAATTTTGATCATGTATGTAAGACTCTTTCCATATTTGGATAATCAAGTATACGTTTTCTAATTTTGGTTCTATATGTTTTAATTTTTCCAATTTTGGTCCTATATGTTTCAATTTTTTACAATTTCAATCTAATTTTGGTCATATGACAACAGGGAAATCGGGTTAAATGCGTCAAACACACATGTGTTTTGAAAATTCTGCGTCGCTCCCCCTCATATTTTCAAAATTGCAAGGATAATACGTGTGATATGGAAAAGTCTGCACACTCTTTTTTTTTTTTAAATTGTAGCTAATGGCGTTAAATTTTATCCTTAATGCCCCGTTATATCCTTAATGTAATTCAGAAAATAAAATGACCATTTTTTTTTCTTTCCTTATCCTCTCTCCCTCTTCCCCACCTTTTTTTTTTCTTCTCCCTTCTGCAACTTTCATTCTGTCTCTTCTCTCAACTCCAGCAACCAATCCCTCTCTCTCTCTCTCCCTCTATAACTCCATTCTTCCTTCTTCTCTTTTTCAATACCTCTCTCCCAAAAAAATGGCAGTGTCACCGCCACCATTCACCAGCAGCCACCTCGCCCTCTCGGGTCGATCTTTACCTCATGATCAGTTCCTTTACCAACCACCACCACACCGGCATGAAGAAGAGCTTCAGCACTTTCTCGTACTCCATCAGATCCGCCGCCGATCCGCCAATCTATTTCTGAATTTGTTAATTATTTTTTTGAAATGGAGCAATTTGGGGAAAAGAGTTTAAGGATTTTGAATTTGAGATCAGATTTTAGTTGTGAATGGTCAAGCGAGGGCGGCGCTGCTGTGTGAAGGAGATGACCGGTGGTGCTAAAAATGGCGGTGGGGCCGGGCTTGGGCGGAGGCGGCGTCAGGGCAGCAGTTGTTGCAGGGGAGAAGAAGGTAGTCGAGAGAGGCGGTGGAGGATGAAGATGGATCTGTGGGGTGAACAGTGTGTGGGGAAAAAGAAGACGATGAACAGTGTGTGGGGAGGATTTTTTTTGTTTGTGGGAAGATGATGAACAGAATGAATTGTTTAATTTTTTATTTAATTAATTGTTAATTTCAATTATGGGAGTTTTTTTTTTTGTTTAATTAATTGTTTGTTTGCAAATTTCAATTAATTGATTTCAACTTCTTTATATTATATATTTTTGAACAGCGTGGGGAGAAATTGTTAGTTTTTTTTGTTTAATTAATTAATTGATTTCAATTAATTTTGAACAGTGTTTAATTAAATGTTTTAAAAAAATTGAGAGATTTTTATTTATTTTTTGTGTCAAAGGAACCCACAATTTGAAGTTATTCTGTTTTTTTTATATCATTTTTTCAAATATTTATTTTATTGGTTTTAAAATAAATTAAAAAATAAATCATATGTATACAAAGTTTAAAAGAAAATTTTAATCAAATGAAAAATAGTTTGAGCATAAATTCATTTTAAAATTAAGGTTGTAAAATATTCAAAAAATATATAAATAAATAGTAATAATAGAAATAATTAAATTAAATAGAGTATAAATTTTGGAGTAAAAGAGGGATTCTATTAAATAAAGTAAATTTCCAAACATTTCTCCTACAAAAATTGTAATAAATGGAGTATATACATGATATATATTTGGTATAAAATTACATTATAAAAATGAGTAATTAAATAAGTAGTAATCAATAATTAAATTAAATAATATTAAAATAAATTAAATTGAAATAAAAAGTGAGGCTATTAAATTAAATTGAAATAAAAAATTGAAATTCCATAAGGAATGAAGTAAAAAGACTATAAAACCAAAAGGTAAGGCTATTATAGTCTTTTTACACTTAAAAAGTGAATAAAAACCAACAAATTTCGCACATGTGGCGCGTGCACCACACTCCTGTCATGTTTAATGATTTAGGGGAAAAAGTGCAGACTTTTCCATATCACACGTATTATCCTTTCAATTTTGAAAATACGAGGGTGAGCGACGCTGAATTTCCAAAACATAGGTGTGTTTGGCGCATTTAACCCCAGGGAAATCTCACGTGACTTTGTAAATTTCGACCAAAATTAAATTGAAATTAAAAAAAAAATTGAAACATATCGAACCAAAATTGAAAAACGTATTATTAATTGTCAAAAAATGAAAATAATCTTGCGAACCAAAATTGAAATTAACCTATAATGTAATTAAAAGTCGATTAATAAAAGTCAACAAATGTATGTCAAATACTTATGAAGGTGAATCTTTGAATGGAAATTATAAAGATATCTATTGGCGACCAAACGTAATATTATAAAAAAACATGACAACCCCAACTGAAAATAACAATGCATGTTTACACATTCACATTTAATTAATATATAAAATCAATTTTCATTTTTCTATATTTGTTTGTCAATTAAAGATCTATTATAGATCAAACAGTCAATAGGATGACAACGGGGTATCCTCTTGTTAGGGATATTCATACTCTAACCCTATAAATATTATATTATTTCTGTCGATTTCATTCTCACTCAAAATTTATTTATATTATTTGTATATCTTCTGAATTCGATTACCACTATCCATACCCACCAATACCTCATTACTAAACATAATTCTTTTTATGTGAATTTAATTAGTATGTTCTTTAAACAGAAATATCCTTCTAATTTTAAAAATATATGAAACCAAACAACAACAATGTATGCAAAAAAAATTATGCAATCAAGAATTTATTAAAAATACATAACAAATACCAAAGAATTTACAAATATTATTTATGAAAAATAGTGATAGGATATGTACCCGTATTTATACATGAAACTGTCAATGTCTAGTAATGTACACAGAAAGGTAAATATTATAGGTAAAAAACAATAATTAGTTGTACACGATGGGGACTAAAGCAAAATATGATTGGAATTTAGAGATATATAATGCCATAAATTATAGTCGTGTTTACTTCTCATACGTGCAAATTGTGATAATGGGAATCCATCATATCACTCGAATTGACTCGGATGTTAACAATATTTGAAAATTATTCAGTGAAGATAATTTAAAAAAAAATAAAAAAAATATATATATATATATATATATATTTCTTTTGTGTTGTAAATTTATGACACGTGTTTTATAAACTACATCCACGTTCACCTTCTCGTTTTATTGTCAATCATTTTCAATCTCTATTTATGGAAACTAGCAAAGTTCATTAATCATTCTTCCAGTTCCACTTAAAATGTTCAAGATATATTCCAAAACTTTATAAAAATGAAAACTCAAAGTAAATTTATCAACATTTTTAATTTAGGATATCATGTAGGACCAAACAAGGCCTCTTAAAGATTAGTCTAACTCCTAATTATATCCATTTTTGATGTGTTCATGAATCTTGTATCATACTATCTAAACATTTTTAGAATAAGTTTGTTTAGATAATGATACATGGATGAAATATAAAAAATTGGACTTATGATCTCATTGAATTTACATGAATAAAACAAGACTTTCTTGCATATGTAAGTTCGATCAAATTAAAATACTTGATATAATAATTTTATTAAAGTAATGTGATAAAACTTAATAGAACGTATGTATAATGAATATTCCAAATTAAGAATAACAATTGAGTAATTATAAGCCAAAACTAAGTGCTAACAGTATTGATTTAACGAGTTTTTTGTGAAACCGTCTCACTGATCTTATGAGATGGGTTAATGCACATTCTACACCCTACAATTTACATAATATTTGTAGATTTCGTCTCATTATAACTATCCGTAAAATCTTCTCATATATATAAGTTTTTTGTAATATTAATTTCATGTTACAAACATGTATGTAAGAAAGTAGTTTTCTCTTCGATTCTAACGTATGCAATTAATATACTCAATAGTCAATTTACATATATAAAGCACACGATAAATGTTTTATTTAGAAGGAAAACAAATTCCACTAAAACACATTATACCATTGAAGAAAAACATGTGGCCGAAAATTGAATCAAGAAACAGACATTGAAAGAAGAACAAATAACAATGAATTATACCTTCTTCAAGTTCGTTTGAGATGCGATTCTTGCCCTAATTTAGTTAGGAAAAATTTCCCCTAATTTTTGTGTTTTTATTGGACGGAGCAGATGGGCTTTACAATATTAAAAAAAAAAAAGAGAGAGAGATAATATTAGCTGATTTGGGCTAAAATGCAAATTGTATTTATTTCTTGAATGTTTTTCAAAATAGAAAATAAATAAATAAATAAATAAAATTTCAGTCAAGAATATAATCTAAATGTAATATACATGATCATTTTCTTCAATTATTTTAATTGGTAATTATCTTTTATAGGTGGGTTCCAATTATAGATTTCCAATTACGAATGTATACATCATTGAAAAAAGATTAAAATATCTATAGAGAAAAAATGAAAAATATAGAAAACGTAAGAAATTTATTTAAATGTAAACGATGAATGAAGAATAAAAGTTGTAGTAGTGTTTTATGTTATTGTTGTGTCTGTGTGTGAACGTACAAAGATATCATATTTTTGATTATATATATATTCGGGACACAATCGTGTGCGTCCGAGGAAAATAAACATATATATATACTTATAGATAAAAAACATATGTTTATATTTGGTTATTCAAATTGACCGATTTTGACACTTGCTTACTAATTGGGTTTATGTTTATACTAAATTATGATTAAAATTGAAGTCTCATTCAAATAATTGTTTTGGGACAAGGATCTATGCATTATTACTTGATATTACACAACCATATTCATGCATATAAATTATTTAATTAGTATTAAGCTAGACAATACATTTTCGAGACTTTCTTATTCATTAAATTTTTTCATAAGAAAAAATGCTTTATACATTGCGTTTAAAAAAGAAAAAAGAACATGTGCATTTTATTTACATTACGTAATTTGTCTTTTCATCAGCTAAGATTGGTAAAAACGTGTTTTTTGTTTTCAAAAGGCTGGTGTAAAACATTGAATATGAGTTTTTCCTTTTTCTATGAGAAAAAAAAAGTCAATTCTAAAAGGTGAGTTTTATTGTAGGACATTTCAAAAAATACCCAAAATTAGTAAGAGCAATATATATAAAATAAAATAATATTCCTCTTTTGGCAGCTTGGATAATTTAGGAAGAATTAAGTATGCTGGTTTATAATTAGGGTAAGTTTACTCCATAAAATGAAAACACTCCAAAATAAAAAGTTCTAACCATAGTTAGGCTTTAAGAAGTGGGCACACCAATATTGGAAATAGCACGACTCTTATAAGATTGTCTTATGGATATTTTTTTATGAAACGAGTCGATCCATACATTCCACAACCCACAATTCATGAGTTTGTAAAATTGATTTGGTTGATGAGTTTTTGGACTCCGTCTCACAAAATATATCTGTAAAATCATTTCATTTGAAGTTAATGTGTATTGGAAAATATTGAATCGGACTTGCTTAGTTAGTTTTGGCCCGGTATGATTTTTAGTTTTCTGATCTATTGAGTTTTTTTTTTTTTACCTTAATTTTAGAAAAATATTTTTATAATCAGCTGTAACAAGTTGGGTATCCAAAAATAGTTTCTGAAAAGGAATGGGTGTATAAAAAAATTTCAAACTCTAAAGGAATAAAAAAATATATCAATAGATCAACACAGATGTAAAGAAAAAAACTATTTTCTCTATTTAAAAAAATATATATATATGTCAAAATAAAATATAAAATTAATGGATATTGCCGCCCACCGTGGGGCTCGAACCCACGACCACAAGGTTAAGAGCCTTGCGCTCTACCAACTGAGCTAGACGGGCTAATGGGTTCCATGCTTTAATAGCATATATTTAATAATTTAAATTAAATTTATGGCGTAACTTATAACTAGTAACCATAATTATTTCAGTGAAAATTATTTTATCAAAAAAAAAAAAAAAGTAATTAAAAGTTTATTAATAAAAATCAAACGTAATATATTATAAAAAATAATGACAACCCCAACTGAAAATAACACTGAATGTCAATACACATTCACATTTGATTAATATTTAATCAATTCTTTTATATATATATATATTTGTCAATTCAAGATCTATTATAAATCAAGCAGTCTACACGAAAAGATAAACATTATAGGTGAAAGACAATAATTGGTTGTGCACGATGGAACTAAAGCA
Organism: Scutellaria galericulata; assembly: GCA_946896805.1. Classification (NCBI taxonomy): domain Eukaryota; kingdom Viridiplantae; phylum Streptophyta; class Magnoliopsida; order Lamiales; family Lamiaceae; genus Scutellaria; species Scutellaria galericulata. The sequence continues at coordinate 19,150,962 of OX335793.1, forward strand.
GAATGAGAATTTAGACAATAAATTAATTATGCCATGAACTATAGTCGTGTTTATTTCTCATACATGAAAGTGGGAATTCATCAATTACTCGAATTGACTTGGATCCAAGTGAAGAAGAAACGTTAAAATTTGAATATTATCAGTGAAATTAATTTCATAATAGTTTTAATATATTTTATTTTAAATAGGTCTCACGTGAGATGGGTGAGTGAGATCATATGTAAAATATAATTCATATGAATCAATAAAAATTGGTCAACTCATTCAACATGAGCGATTAATATCGGCCTTACATAATATTATATAAGGTTCCCTATCTCCTAATATTTTTTATGAGACGGTATTATATAAGTGTTTGCATTTTATTTTTATGTTCTAAATTTATGGCACGTGATTTATAAACAGTAATATTCGTTTTATTGACAATCATTTTCAATCTCTCTAGAAAAGTTCACTAATCAATCTTCCAGTTCCACTTATAATGTTCAAGATTCCAAAGCTTTTTAAAATGAAAACTCAAGTAAATTAATAAGATCCTCTCGACATATACATATAATCGTTTTTTTATGTAGTTTTGATAATTAACTAAAATTGTTAATTAAACGTTCTGGAAATAACGTTGCTTTGATAATGATGTATGAGTAAGATATATATGGAAATACTAGTGGACATATGATCTCATTTGATTTACTTGAAGAAAACAATTTTTTTTTTCATATGTAAATTTGATTAAATTAAAATACTCGATATAATAATTTTATGAAGTAATATGATAAAATTTAATACAATGTATATTATTATTAATTGAGTAAGAAGCCAACACTAATTAAGTTCTAACAATATTAATTGAGTAATTGAATTTTTTTTTAATAATAAGAGAAAAATTTAATAATTATGATCCTATAATTTGGGCACGGTGTTAATTAATTTTAATTTTGGTCTTGTATGTATGATCTTTTTCATTTTTGACAACCAAATATACGTTTTTCAATTTTGGTCCTATATGTTTCAACTTTTTCCAATTTCAGTTCAATTTTCCAATTTTGGTCATGTATGTTTCAATTTTTTTCAATTTCAATCCAATTTTGGTCGGAATTTTCAAAATCGTTGATGTCACGTGAGATTTTCCGGTGGTCATCCGATCAAATTGGATTAAAATTGAACAAATTTGAAACATATAGGACCAAAATTGAAACATATAGGACCAAAATTGGAAAACGAATAAATGGTTGTTCAAAAATAGAAATGGTCTTACATACATGACCAAAATTGAAATTAACTCATCTGGACACTATCCAAATTTTCGACGCATATCCTCAATTTAGTGTATGAATTTTCCCTTAATATATATAGTCAATACAACCAAAATCCCTATTTAGAGCATCACATTTGTATTTGTAGTGTTAATGTCAGCAATTATTGTTGGAAATTGAATTTACGACTAAAAATCAGACTAAAAATGAAAAACAATTAAGATCTAAAGAACCATTATGGAAACTCATAAAATTACTGGACTAGCTGAAACTAGATAGAGTTTAAATTATATGACCAAAATTAAAATTAATTTCTCATATGATAATCTTCTTCAATATTTTATATTAGTACATGCAATTACATTTCATTTAATGAATTTATTTGATTTACAGGAGTTTGGCTTATGCATTGTCATTTTGAGTGACATCTAAGCTGGGGAATGGAGATGGTATTTATTACTAAAAATGGGAAGAGCCCAGATGCTAAAATGGATCCTCCACCTCCAGATTTTCCAAAATGCTGAATAATTAAGAAAAATATTGAAATCGTGTGTTCATTATTTAATTATTTATTATATATAAATTAAATAAAAGCATGTTTGAAGATTATATATATGTTTTAGGAATTATATTAATCTTTCGAGTCAACCGTTTCTAACTTAAAGAATATATTAATATAGGTTGAAAACTTATTATCGCATTTGGTGTAATATTTGTAAGATTGAATTCTTTACGTATAAGTAAATAAAGATTTTTAAAATAAAAAATTATTGTCCTGATATCGATAGAAGGGTTGTAGTGGCCAAAGACATTTTCAGCCACTACATATATGGGTAATAAAATATATATTCATTTTTATGCAAAATGGAATATTCATTTATATTAGGAAAAAAAGCTTTTTTTGGTTATCTAAATCTATTTCATTGGATTTATATCTTTTATATTTCTTCTTTGTTTTTCACTCCTCTACAATAAAAAAAAAAAAAAAAAAAAATATCTATTTTTGGTCCACTTGATTACCTACTATAAAACAAGAATTATAGTCACAAAGTCCGTTTCTTTTTTCTGTCTTTTTAACAATTAATTAATGAAATAAATGGTTGCATCTTGCATGAAATTGCTAGGAAACAAATGGCATAATCAAATCACAATAGTTAGTAGCTTACATACAATTACATTTGCTGCAATAGAATTTTATTCAACATTTTAGTAGCTTATATGTACATTCAAACTTCATGTCAAATAGAGGTAACAAAACAAGTTTTTTTATTAAAACACAACCTCAACGGGCTCACAGTCCTTCTCGACAGATGCCATAACAAAACAAGTTTTTTTTTATTAAAACACAACCTCAACGCTCATAGCCCTTCTCGATGGATACCATAACAAAACAAGTTTTTTTAATAACACACAACCTCAAAGGACTCAAAGTCCTTCTCGACAAATTAATGCCATAACAAAACAAGTTTCATTTATTAAAACACAACCTCAATGCTCATAGCCCTTCTGGACGGATGTCGTAACAAAACAAGTTTTTTTACTAAAACGAAACCTCAACGGGCTCATAACCCTTCTCGACAGACGCCTTGACGGCATCCACCACAAGCTGAGTCTTTCTACTAATAGTTGGCCACTTCTTCTCAACTTCCAAGCCATGCTCTTTTATCTTTGTCACCAAAGATGAAAACTCCTTCACCATTAGGGCTTCTTGAGGAAGATCCGTCATAACCACTTGCTCGATTGTTGCGGGCTCGATCCCAATCGACAAGTCAGCAAATTTGGTATTAGCATTCACGTAGAATGGTCCAATGCTCTCTTGGAAAGGAATGACAAAGTCATGGACGCGCAAGGACCCGTTGGAGCCAAGGACACTAATATCCATAGTTAGATTAGTGAGGAATGAACAAAAGAAAGTCGCGATCACACCATCGTGGAAAAGCAAAGATGCACCAGAGGTTAGGTTCACGCCCGCCTCGTTGAACTCAGCATCCCTCAAAGCAGTTACGCTTTTTGGGAGCTGATAGTCGAGAGCCCATAGAATTGCTCGGATGCAATACCAACCGGTGTCACCCAATGCGCCTAGTGCATCGAGATCCGGCTTCACACGGATATCGTTTTTGAGAAAATCCTCACCAGTGTTGTATGAGAAAATGCTATGCACCTATGATTGCAAAATTTAAAGTAACTTCATATATATACATATGAATTAGAAAGGAAAATCACTCTGGCTTTAGAATCTGGTTTATGAATTTTGCACTTTTTTTTCTTTTAATGTACAAGTATTTTCATTAAATATAGCCAAGGAACTTCGGCGTGTCCGGACCTTCTACTATACCTGGTATTTCATCTCATATTCCATAACATTTAATACACGCTACATGTTAATTAGTGATATCATTTGATACACATGTCGTGTGGTGATTAATTTGGATTAGAAAATATAACATTCGGTGTAATATAAAATCTCACCCCATTTTCAGCGAAAATGAAATTTCTTATCTATACGATCGTTTTAGTATATCTAATATTTATATTGCCAAAAATATTTTTGTTTGTAATCTAATGTTGAAATTGGTTACATCCTTGCGTTTCTTTCTTCACTTCCAATTAACTTTTCAACAAATTTATCCTTAGTTCGTTTCCACATAGTATTTTGGCATACCTATTTATAATTACATAAACTTAATAGTCCATCCCTTCCACACAAAAAATTAAATAATAATAATAATAAATGACTAAATAAATACTGTTTTTTATTTGAAAAATATGACTCTTTAAAGACGGTATCATGATTTTTTTAGACGGAGGATTGAGGAAATATATTTTATTCAATTTTACAGAAATGAACATAATTACTTGAAAAATCTAGGATATGTACCTAACTCAATAATTACATCAATCATGGAGTCTCCACTTTACTAAATTAACAAAAATATTACTAACATAGTGTCTTAAATAAATAAATAAAAACCAAAATAAGAAAATTGTCATTTTCAATTAAAAGCTTTTAGAAAACATACCGCTTTGAGACGGCCAAAGCGGCGATGATCGGATAGAAACGCCTTCATCTCCGCCGTGCGTGGGTGGTGCATCCACATGGTAGCATCCATGAACTGCACCCCACTGGATTCACACGCCGCCAGAATTTCATCCAGCTCGGCTACGCTCAGCGCCACCGGCTTCTCGAGCAGCACGTGCTTCTTCTTCCGAGCCGCCAAAACGGCCCAGTGTAGGTGCAGGCTTGTCGGAAGCGGAATATAGATGGCTTCCACTTCGGCGTCGTCCAGAACGGCGTCGTATGAGCCGTAGGCCTTGGCGGCGGCTGGGAAGCCGTTGCTCTTGGCAAAGGTGGCTGCTTTCTCCGGAGAGCGGCTTCCGATGGCGACTATGGTGGAGTTGGGAGAGAGAAGGATGGCGCGTGACACCTTGCGTGCGATATTCGCGCACCCTAAGATGCCGAAGCGCACGGGCGACAGCGTCGACGGAGGCTCCGCTGCCATGGTGGGACTTGTGGTGGTGGAGTGGCGGCTTTAGTTTGCCGGCGAAGATGAGCTTTGATTGGGAATTGGGGAGCAGAGTAGAAGATAGAATTGAAACACTCTATCTAGGCTCCATTGATTTTTATTTTTATTTTTCCAGTAGATATGATATTTTAATTAAAATTAATAATTTTTTAATTAGGGAGAGATAACGACTCCAACCTTTCATTTGGGTGAAAGATATGCCTTGAGTAGTAGCCACCTATAGAAGAGAACCAACATGATAACAACGGATATGATCGAGTGACAAATATAACAGGATACAAATCCTCAATAGATATTGTGGAAGAAAACCAACAAAATGACAGACATCTGTAAGAGAGGACCAACAAAATAAATTTGAACCTGCATTTACTTTCATTTATCTATAATCTACTGAAAATACTTTCATTTACTTCTATCAAATTAAACATGTTAATTAAAGAGAGCTGTTACGAGGAAAGTGATAAAAACTCACAATAATTATACTTAAATAAGAAAAGATCAAATGTTTCATCACCTTCCTTAATATGTGTGAAAAAACTTTAAACGATGTTTATTTTGAAACGGAGGAAGCCTGAATTAAAACTAGTCTTATTGCAAAACAAGCCAAATGAGAATAATTTAATCTTTTACACTTATTTTAAGATGTTTTCATTTGTTAGACTAGTCAAATGCGAATAATTTAATCTCTTACACGTATTTTAAGATGTTTTCATTTGTCAGACTAAAATATCAAATTCTACTAGAAGTGAAAGTTTATACTTGAATTTGTTTGATATCTTTATATGATACATATGACCCTAAATTTTGTAATGAATTACTTCGAATTAAGTAATTGAGTGTGTGTATTTTCAAACACAATGATCTCATATGAAATGACTATGGTTAGTCATTATGTTACAAACAACAAGGGCATATATAAATAAAACTAACTTTTTTATGTAGAATAACTTGTAAGCATATTTAAAATGCATTAATAAAAAATAATATTATTTTTCTTTATTTATTTATTTATTAATAAAAAAACCCACAATCCTTACATGTAAAACATGGATTAGCACAAATCACACACGTTAGAGGCGAACTGTATCATATCAAGGGACAGTTAACGGTTTCGATCAAATTATTATACGAAAATTAACTAACATATAATATATATATACACACACTAGTGTAAGACCCGTGTAATACACGGGTATTTTTTATGATAAATAAATTTTATTATTTATGTATATTATTTTAAATTTTAAGTTTGAATGGTATTTATCTTAATTTATGATTTACTATTTATTTATTTCACATGTATATGTTGATAAATGCATAATTTTTTTTGTCATTTCAGATTGATCATATTTTTTCCTCAATTTCATAATTTTTTTTTATTTAAGTACATTTTTATAATTTTGGATAAAAAAATCTCGAATGCATAAAATAAAAAAAAACCTTTCAATAATGAGAAATGATGTAATAATTGTAGTAAATTAACCAAAAAAATATCTCTATGGACTAAAACCATTATCCTTATCAACTCAAGTTTTGGAAAACTTCCTTATACACTACATTTGTTGTAGTATTACATATATTCCCATCATTGTCTAAACACATAATTTTCAGACCACTCCTTGTTTTAACTCTAGATATTGCAACATATAGTTGACCGTGTGTGAAAACTGGTTTTGGCAAAAATAAATCAACATTAGCTAGTGACTGACCTTGACTTTTGTTTATGGTTATTGCAAAACACACGAGTAATGGAACCTGTCTTCTTTGAAACTTTATCGGTAATCTACTATCAGATGGGCTAAGGTTCATTCGTGGTATATACACCTTATTTCCGGTGTTTTTTCTGATAGAATCTTGGCCTCGATAATATGATTTCCAATCTGTGTAATCACCAATCTCGTACCATTGCATAATCCTGAAGATTGATCTATATTTCGAAGTAACATAACTGGCACACCAATCTTCAAACACAACTTGTGATTTAGGATTCCAGAACAACGGATGCTATTTAGAAAATCCGTAGAGAAAATTTTCTCATTAGCATTATTGTTTTCATATGTTTTGCAAATGCTATCAGAACTCAAGAACTCTTTTTCCTCTCCAGGAAGCAAGGATAACATGTAATCATTCACCGCTTCCACAACACTATGAGTAGGTGCAACAATAGCTCTTTCCTTTAAGAAATTTAGAGTCAAATAGTTGTCAATTAATGAAGGATATGTACTATCAACAATAGCTGAAATTGGATCATCACCATGTTGTATTAGTATATCTTCAGGAATTTGTACAACCATTTCTCCATCAATCTTAGTACCAACATCACCATCTCCAACTTTTAGTATCCATTCAGAGAACTCTTGAATTTCTGATTGACAAAAATAAGAAGACGAATAGCCATTACTCAACCTCATATTCTTCGTCAACCTGAACACCTTACAAAATTCCCATAGGTAGGAAGAGTTAATAGTTGCGAAAACTATATCTTCTCTGCTTCCATTGGGTATAACAGGCAATATTTATCTGAAATCACCACCAAGAACTACTACTTTCCCACCAAATGGTTGCTCTAAAATTTTTGGGTTTTGAAACCGTAGTATGTCCTTCAAACTTCGATCTAATGCCTCAAAACAATAACGATTTACCATGGGGGCTTCATCCCAAATAATCAATTTCGCTTTTATCAAAAGTTTTGGCAACTCTGTTCCTGCCCTTATATGACACGTGGAATCCTCATCAACATTCAATGGTATGGAGAATCTAGAATGTGCAGTTCTCCCTCCAGGAAGAAGTAATGATGCTATCCCGTTAGAGGCCACATTTATTACAATATCTTCTTTTGAGCGAATAGCAGTAGATAGTGTGTTCCAAATAAATGTCTTACCCGTTCCGCCATATCCATAAACAAAATAAACACCCCCTTCATTTTTTGAAATTGCATTCAATATCCTATCATATACATCTTTTTGCTCATCAGTTAAGCTAGAAAACAACATGCAATGCTCCTCTTCCAATTTTGCTCTGTCATAACGAAGCTCTTCAAATATGAGCTTATTATATCCTTCATTCTCACGTACTTCATTTGGAAAAGGCATTGAAGAGAAGTTTTTTAAAGTACTATCATTTCTTTGAAGTACTCTTTCCAATTCCACCAACGTGTACCTTTTCAGCTCTTGCTCATCCAACTGTAAATCTGAAAAAAAAAATGATGAATAAATATTACAAAAAAAATTAATTTTGAAAAATATTTAGCTTTTTTGTATTTGAAAAACTAATTTTTTAATCATACATATAAATTATATAAACAATTGTGAGCGTTTATACCGTCTATGCCATGAAGATTCCTTTGTTTGGGAAGAATATCTTCAGCAAGTATATGCCATATTTTCTCCCAAACATACTCTGGTCTTGACAAAGTATTTGATATCAATAGCATTGCAAAGAGGTTTCTCAAATAATAGGCTGAACCCCAGAAACTTGCCTCTGTTATTCCATCAACGTACTCTCTATCATCATCTAATAGACCTAAGGCATAGCAAGCTTCCTTGAATGTTGGATATTCAACATTTTGTATAGTTCGAATATCTCTGTGGCATGTTGCTCCTTTATTGTGATGTAACAAGAGACTTAAGTAATACAACTCTCCACTTCCAGGAGCTACATGGAAGGGTCGTCCAACTGAAAAACCTTGTTTTCTTGGTGACCATTTGCGCTCCTTCTGCTTCCACACAAACTTTGTTGGGAATTCTGAATATGTCAAGCTTCTTGTTTCTTCGTATTCCTTATTGCATTCCATCCATGCATTAAACATTGATTCACCAACAAAAGGTTTATTCAACACAAGATCAATTGTATCGTCATCATCAAAAACAACATTTTGTTCACCAGGTAGATGAAATGTCAATCTCTGAACACCAGGATATCTATAATGGATATCAAAAGCAAATATTCTCCAAACAGCTTCACATGGAGAAATATAACGGCGATTATAATGTGTCTCAATTTCATCCACGTCTTCTGTTTCCCCATTAGAATCACTGATTTGATAAAATTGTGCTTTAAAATTATTATTCAAATTTAATAATTATTGAAATCAAATAATTTTTTGAATATATGCTTTAAAATAAACTATGAAATTTATTTGTGAAATTTTGACTTTCATTTTGTATCATTTAATTGAAAATAAAAGTTTAGGGTTGTTACAAATGTAAACAATAAAAAGCAAACTAAAAAATATGGTAGGGTGGGTTGAATACTATAATAGGTATTAATAAATTTTATTTATTAAACTATGAAATAATAAAAAATTATTTTTTTTCTTTATTTATTTATTTATTAATAAAAAACCCCACAATCCTTACATGTAAAACATGGATTAGCACAAATCACACTCGTTAGAGGCGAACTGTATCATATCAAGGGACAGTTAACGGTTTCGATCAAATTATTATACGAAAATTAACTAACATATAATATATATATATATATATATATATATATATATATATATATATATATATATATTAGTAGGTCTCATAATACCCTTGTAATCTTGCAACATCATTGATAAGAGAAATCCTTGTAATGAAATTGGCCTTCTTTCACTTATGTATACATAACAATTTGCTTATACACATAAAGTTATTGCAATATATGAATATACAAAGAAAAGAAAACCGTTCTATGTTGAAGACGATGTAGTTACTTCATAGCCGTTTACTGCCCTACCATCATCAAGAAAAAATCTATTAAGTTCTCAGACAGACTGAATCGCATAAATCATGTTTATAAAATGCTCAACAATGAGTTTCATTGATCAAAAATGGTACGTATGGACATTTGAAAAGTGATGTTAGTTTAAGTTTAGGGATAACAGACCGATTCAGATTTCTAAACGAGCATTATAGACTTGCCTGCTGCTGCTGCTGAAAAGAACGAGGAAGACTGGATCTTCGTACGAGAGATGGAAAAGCTGTAGGACAATGTAGGCACACGTACTTATGCTGGGAAAAGAAAACGGTGATTATGTTACAATCAGAGGTGTCCGATGCATCAAACTGGAAAAAACAGAAACGCGATGAAAAGATTTGAAATTCACCTTCCAAAGCAGATGAACAAAACGATCCACAACACTGCAGTTTTCCAGGTTGATTCCTTGTACGACACCCAAACCTGATAGTAAATGCAGAAAAATGTGACTGGATTGAATGGATAAAATAAACAGAATACCAAATCCAAGGTTCTGAATATGTAGTTGCATTTCGTGTTATGCTAACTGGTATTTAGGAAATGAAACTGCATTTTGAAGTATTTTACAATGAGACTTACCGACAAAGCAACGACATTTACGTAGAAATCAACCAGTGTTGCTGAGACCCACCTGCAAACATTGTAAAAGCGCGATAGAGTATAAAAGTGATCGATGAAACAGCCTACAAAGTAGCTTATAAGAGTGAACCAATATAGAAACAAGACCAATTATATTAGGTATCAAATATAGATCGAGTAAAGGACTTCAAACTATACGACACCCAGTTGATACACTACATGTCAAACTCTGATATCTTCACCATACAGCATCAAGGAAATTATGGAAAGGGCAAAAGGGGCAATAAAAGATCATGTCTCTCGACAAATTTGACATTCTATATGGACAGAAGAAAAGACTTACGGGGTTAAATTCTCTTGTCGAAATGGAGAGCCATCAGTTGCAATAGTGTAAACCAATGTACCCAGCATCAGACAACCCAATACACTGAAAAGAACCCTTGCACCTATGACTGACAGTATACTCTTTGATTCCCTATAAGTTAATCGATAATCAGTAAAAAATAATAAGAGAAAACCATAAAACTTAGCACATGAGAAGAAGAAGAAGAAACAGATTAGCTACTATTTAGAACAATGATTTTGGCGCACTCAATGTTGTTCTAGATGTGGAAGAACAAACGAGAAAGAATAAAGGTGTAAGAAGAAAATCGGCTCTATGTCATTCAAATATCGATAGAAACAAATGTGGCAACAAATGATGGTAACAACAATGTATTTCATATAATTTAATTGATTAGCTCCCATTAGAACTTTAAAGGAGGGACATTTGCCTGCAATAATCGCGCTAGTTTGATCACAGAGAAGATATGTTAGCCATAAGAGCAAATAGAGAAACAGAGGTATATAGCCTTGTCCAATATTGCAGCTAATAAATCATACAAATGGAAACAATTAGCCCGTTACGAGCTCAATTGATAAGGAGCAAAAGCAGGACTGACCTTTTCTTATTTCTCAGCAGAACAAAGTATATAGGATCTTGTATTGATTCTTGAGGAGACAATTTTAGAAATTGAATAACAATGTACGCGCATGTAGTGATGCTGCAAACGAGAAAAGAAAAAAGTTAACACATACACAAATTTCAGACAACAACAAACGCTAAGGAAACAATTAGATTTCTCTCCAAGTGCAACTTGCATTTATAGGGTTCCAAGGAATATAATTCATCAATAAAACTGTTTAGGGAAATTCAGGAAATTGAATGAACAATTTCAACTATACCTTCCAAAACATATAAGCAAAATCAACCAAATTATTGACTGGATCCAGTTAGATTCCTTGTATGCAATCCATGCCTGATAAAGTAAGATGGTACACAGTGTCAAAGATTTCATGTTTAGGTGAAGAAAAAGAGCCGTTTATATCGATCATAAAAAATATAAATCCACTCCAACATATTTTATCTCGGGTGACAAAACTTTAAGGGACATTATAGCATACCCAAATAGCCAGAATATTGATATAGAAATCAACCAATGTTGCTGCCATCCACCTGTATCAACAAATTACCAATTCTAGATTAGTTGCATTTCAAATTCAAGATAGTAAAGCAAGTCATAAGAGGTTGAAAACAACATAGGACAACACTAGTTGTGAAACAGACAAGCCCTACTAGATCATCTTCGTTAGTCTATCCAAACCAACAATTCACAGACAGATTCATGCTTAGCTCATGAGTCATGACTATAAAGGAATCATAGATAAGCCATCACAAAAAAAATTGTCATAGAAAGTACTAATTCAAGAACATAAGACAATTAAGCAACAACCAGAAATGCATATTTCTCTGTGTTTTGTTTGACACCATTGCCATTAATGATGTAAACCCTCATCCAAGAAAGAGAGCAAATTCCTCTCTCTAAAACCCTTCCATGAAGCCAGCACCATAATTAAACCGCAAGATAACTGATCAAACACCAAATTATAAAAACCCTATCCCTAAAATTTAAAATTGACAAGAATTAAGAGAAGACATACGGAGTGAGGAGCTCTTTGCGGAAAGGGAGGCCATCAGTGGCAATTGTGTAAATAACAGTGGCAGCGACTCCACATCCCAACACTATGAACACTGTTCTCAGCCCAATTGCAAGTGATGCTGCCATTGATGAGACCTCCAATCACGATTATGAAAAAATTGCAACGAAGAAAAGTCTCTTTATTTTCAGCATTTTAGAGAGCTGAAGAAAAAATATGGGACTGCCATGAATCCACGTATTCACAGTGGACCATCTTTTGGCAAGAAATTTAATTTGGTGGGAAATTGGAATTTATAATTAATTGCAATCAAACTATACAACTAATCTAATACTATACGATATTTACTCTTTTAAAAATTGATTTTTATTAGTTCCAACTCACTGTTTTTGGTTACTTACATTCTACATAACTGACTTGTAATAAATTTGGAACAAATTAGATATTTGTATCAAATTCAATACTAATTATAAGTGATAATTTTTTTGGTTAATCGTGGAAAAATGAGAACCTTTAGTTTATCTAATCATTTTAACCAAACTTTTCAATTTTTGTTAAAATAATGTAACTTTATATATGTTTTTTTTTAAATGTTTTTTGGACTTAGGTTGTTTTTTAACCACACTAGGATAACTAGACATATCAATATTTTTTTTATTTTAAAACTGATCGAGGTAAAAAATATATATTACATACATAAGACTATGTTATTTTGATCAATATTGAAAATTTTAATTTAAATGATAATTTGAATAAAAAATATTATTTTTCTGACAATAAACTCTAATTTTTTTTTTTATCACGATATAATCATACAACACATTCATTCAAATATCACACATTATTTAACAAAATTCTTCCAATTATATGATGTTTTTGGTAGCATAATACATAAATCTTCATTCACATGTATTGTTGGATGCATAACAAAGACATAATTCAATTTTTATTTAAAAAAAAAGGGTATATTTTCTCGAAACTTAATTAGAGAGTGTTTTTCAAACAGATTTTGCAAATATAAATCTCTAAACAACTATTCCACATTTCTAAGCAAAAACATTGTGATCAGTATCTTGCATCGAGATATATGCTTGATCGATCCGCGAAGCCTCTTCGATTCACCCAAATCAATTAGGGCTCTTGTAGATTCTGCAATTTACTTGTTCAGGAGCTTGCCGGAAACCATTGATGACAATCGCGAAGTTCTGGCGGTGGAAATCGAACAACATAGTTGAGAGAATTGTGAATCTGAGGTAAAATTCGAGAGCAGAACCCCTAGAGAGAGAGAGAGACAGAGTGGGGTATAGTGTGGTTGAGAAAGTGTATATATAGATGGGGTGGGGTAGGGCGGTTTACGAGGGGGTGGTGGCGGTGGGTTCGCTGCTACTGCTTGGATGGGGCGGTCTGTGGTTCCTGAACCGGCGACTGTACAAGGAATACGAAGAGAAGCGGGTGCTGGTTCAGATCATATTCAGCGTTGTCTTTGCTTTCTCTTGCAATTTATTTCAGCTTGTTCTCTTTGAGATCATTCCCATTCTATCGAAAGAGTAAGCATAGTGTAGTTTCAATGTTTAATTCCTCGATGTATGATTCTTCATTTTCCTGCATATGTCATCTGCACTTTCATGTTTTTTACTCTAGTCATGCTGGAGTAGTTTGAATTTCTCCATTTCGTTAAATTTAGGTAGTAGTTGAGTTTGAAGGGGTAATGTTAAACTTTTGCCTTCATTTGGATGCTTGAGATGTTCATAGAGGCTAGAGCAGTTGCAATGGAAATGCTTTTAGTGGGCATTTAAATACTGCATATTCTTCTTGACTGTGAGTCTTGGATCATGTCGATTGTTGAAGTTGTTTCAGGGGTTTTACTTAGGTTGTGATAAAGTACTGAAGAAGTTTGGTTTAGTTTGTTTCTTGTAAGAGATTTTGGTGTCTCATGTTATGGAGGTTTTTTGAGGAGTTCGATCTGATCTGGGATAGTCTCACTTGCTACTGTGTGCAGGGCAAGATGGATGAATTGGAAGGTGGATTTGTTTTGTCTAATAATGTTGCTAGTCTTTATGTTGCCATACTACCATTGCTATCTTATGCTTTCTAACAGTGGTAAGTTTTGCACCTTCAGCTTTACATTTGAGAATTTGTTGAATCTCAATTTTAATGATTGTCTTTTGGTGGTGAGTGTGGATATAATTACGTGTGCTTGATTTTTTGGCCTGGGTTCCATAGTATTATATACTTCCGACAGTTTAAGATATTTCACTCCTTTAGCTATTAATGATTGTGTGGGAAAAAAACATTTAATATCTGGACTCAGTATTCATTAATCATTTTCACTTAAGTCCAAAATCTTATGTTTCCATCCCCAGCTTTTTTATATAATATATGGATACTTCCCATCAATTACCAATTTTGTGTCTCAGGTGTTAGAAAGGAACGTGCTTCACTTGGTGCTATTTTATTCTTGTTGGCTTTTCTATACGGCTTCTGGCGAATGGGCATACATTTTCCAATGCCTTCTCCAGATAAAGGTTAGGAATTTTGTCAATGTTGCTGCGTAAAAAAATTATTATTCAGAGCACTTTACCATCACTTCCTCTTTGTGCATGCTTCATTGCTGCATAGTCTGTACTTTTCTGTTCAGCCACCTCTTGATTTAGTTGACTCTATCTAAATGGTTTTTTTTTCTATTCATGTAAACTACTCCACTTCTGTCACCCTGTTCTTTCACTGCCCATCCTGTGGCCTCAATACTTAAGCTATTGTGCAAACTATTTCTTTTAGTAGATACAGATTCTCTTAAACTATTATTTTGCTGTTTATATCTCTTTGTTCTTATGATCTTTTGTTAGGCTTCTTCACCATGACTCAGTTGGTCAGCAGAATTGGGGTCATTGGTGTAACTCTCATGGCTGTACTGTCTGGTTTTGGAGCAGTGAATTTGCCATACAGTTACCTATCTCTTTTTATTCGGTAAGAGCATTGTTACCGATTGGTTTGAATGACAGTGGAATATTGAAAAAGCTTAAATTTGTTTTGTATTTTCTTTTGTTCAATTGAAGAGAAATTGAGGAAGCAGAAATTAAGGCAATTGAGAGGCAGCTGATGCAGTCAATAGAGACTTGCATTTCCAAGAAAAAGAGGATAATTCTGTGTAAAATGGAGATGGAGCGAAAACACGGGTCGGAAGAGGTTCACTCACCTTTCTACATATTGAATACTTTATTTTATTTATGAAAACTCATTGACAGAGTACAGTTTAAATTTTATAGAGAAATTATATTTAGTGAGTAAAAATTTCTAACTTTCCTACTGAAATATTATTGTTGATATAATAAGCTAGAACTAGGTCATGAACTGACAATAACTTGAATATAATTAAGAAAATGCTAAACCTTGAACTTCCGTTGAATGGTTGGCTGGTTGGTCGACTCTGCTCTCTTGAACTTTAAAGTATATTTCTTAATCCTCTTATATATATGCCTGATACCTAAAATATCTTCTGGTTAACATTTGTGGTTAGATGTTTATGCATCTCTTCCACTGTCACAATTTTCAAACAACACTTGCTCTCTTTGCGCAGTGAAAGTGTTCTTGAATTCAAATCAACCAGAACTGATTCACATTTTAGTCCGTATGAAGGAAATAATGTTTTCAATAATGGAACATGAGCAAAGATTCACCAAAAAGAACCAACATGGCAAAAAATGATTTTATGTAGCTGTGTTATCCAGCAGAACAGTTGTATTGTAATCATCACCAAGTTTGGGTGTATACTGCAATCTTCAATTGGTGCCTATGGAAATTTTTATTGCTAAGTAACAAAATTTATTTATTGAAAAAAGGGTAGAACAGATCTCTGCATACATTGCCTAACCACTTGTGCCATTGCAAGGAAATTCTTGTGTTTTTGTATTGTTGATTGATGTTAATGTGAGAATGTGTCATGTAAAGTTGTTGTAGCTGTATGATATAAGTTTACAACTTAGGAGTGTGTAGCTGGAACAGTTAAGCAAAATGCTTTTAAATAAATGTTATCTGTTTATTATTTGTGAAAAACCCTTTTGGATTTTGTGGGGAATGCTATTGATTTGTACTTTGTCTTTGGTTTCTTATTTCCTTATAGTACACTATAACTGCTTGGTAGTTTGATGGCAGGATGTTACTGATCTTCTTTCTGCATTGTAGAAAAATTTGAAATATGCTTTTTAAGATGTGACCTCCAAATATAATTGCTGCTAAATTTCATGTGACAGAAATCCAACAATAGGTCATTCTTCAAGCGAATTGTTGGCACTGTTGTACGATCGGTACATGATGACCAAAACGAGCAAGGTAGTTCATGCTGTGCATTTATTAGGGTATTGATTCTTCTTTTGTGCTCTTTTCTAGTTATCTATTGTTGCCGACTCTTCTTTTTTTTTTTTTTTTTTGCAAAGATATCAAAACCATGGAATCAGAGGTAGAATCTTTGGAGGAGCTCTCAAAGCAACTGTTTCTGGAAATCTATGAGCTTCGTCAGGCTAAGGTAAGCCACTTCTTTTCCTGTATGTTGCAAGTTTAACATTTTTCAAGAGTAAAATTGCAACAGTTGTGGAATCACTTTTTTATTGCTTATGGATTCTTTTATCTTTTGGCCCTCTGATTCAGGAAGCTGCTGCGTATTCTCGAACCTGGAAGGGTCACTTGCAGAATCTTTTGGGCTATGCATGTTCGGTTTATTGTGTATATAAAATGTTAAAGGTATTTTTCACTCAAGATATGATTGACATTCTTTTTGTTCAATTTTTGTTTAATTTCAGATTATACAGTGGTGAAGGATTTGTGACGCGCTTACATTAGTTCTACATAAACTCACAATGTTTAAGTATACCAAAACATTAGTATTCTGTATATACTTGGGCACTAATTATTGAAGTATATTTGTTTATTTATTCTGCAGTCTTTGCAAAGCGTCGTATTCAAGGAGGTAATGTTATGTTCTCCTTTCTTTTCATATCTTCCTTATTTTATGCTGTTTCAAAATTCCGAATGTTTTGATGTTGCAAGCTTTTGTCTCAGGCTGGTTCTGTTGATCCTGTCACGAGAACAGTCAGCATCTTCTTGCAGTTTTTTGACATAGGCATCAATGTAACTTTATTATCACAGGTTAGTGCTTGGCATCCTTTGGACAACTTCCTGCAGTGTCATCTATTTCCTTTTGTAGCATTGCAATGCTTAGTGTCGGGTACTTGTTTGTTTTACTCTTAACACTAGGAAATCCTAAATTATAAAAAATGTTTAACTTTGTGTTGATCTGCAATAATCTATCAGGCCATCCTAGGATAATGTTTCAAATACAAGCAAAGTATATGAGTCCTTATCTATCTTACTACATTAACACTCTCCGTTTGTTTTGTTTCCTTCTATGCAGTACATTTCTCTTTTATTCATTGGGATCCTGATAGTCATATCTGTACGGGGATTCTTATCCAATTTGATGAAGGTAATTGTTACTCCTTTTCTCGCCTTTAATTGACTGATTATATTTATTTCTAGTGTCTGGGACCTAACTTTCTAGCATTTGTGCAGTTCTTTTTTGCTGTTTCCAGAGTTGGGAGTGGATCTTCAAGTAATGTTGTCCTTTTCCTCTCTGAAATAATGGGAATGTATTTTGTTTCCTCCATATTATTAATTAGGAAAAGCTTGGCAACAGAATACAGGTACTCTTCCTTTTGTCTTTTAGGTATTTGTGAGCGTGTAAACATCTTGGTTATAAGTTTTGCATTACAAAATCTGAGCCGTTTTTCCTTTCGATATGTTTCTGAGATTAATGTCGTCTGTTTTTTCAATAAAGAAATTGTTAATCTGATCAACATATTTGCTATATATTTTCCTTTTGCTCTGTTTCATTGTTATTTATTTATTTGAGCTTATTTTGTTGTCAGACTGAGTTGTTAAGCAACTTAAAAACTCCAGGTCATAGAAATCCATAATCTGAGTTAGCATTCTGATTTCTGTGCTAGCTCCTAGAATCTCACATTAAGTTTTGCAGTTATTGTTGGCATGCAATTGGTGGTTTTAAGTGGGAAAGCACACCATCCCTTTTGTGACATTATTTTCTAGCCCAGAAAACACAAGATAATCTCAAACAAGAAATGTCATTCTATGAAGTTTTCATTCACTGCATTCAAGCATCAAAGCATAAGCTTTTAGTTTCACCAAACAATCTTCGGATTATATGCCATAGGGTGACTGAAATAAAAGAAAGCTTCTTGAGGAAACTAGACATTGTTATTGGGACTTTAAATTGATTGATACTACATCAGCATTTATCTAGTAGTTCATTTGTCTAAAGAAATGCTTTCACGGTTTCTAGTCAGAATAATTGAACTTCATTTCGTTGCTGTAAGGATATCTGAATGGTTGTGTGGTGTTGTGCTGCAGGATGATTATAACAGATGTATTGGGTGGTGATATTCAGTTCGATTTCTACCATCGTTGGTTTGATGCTATCTTCGTAGCGAGTGCGTTCCTGTCTCTAGTTTTGCTCTCGGCTCATTACACATCTCGACAGGCTGACAAACATCCCATAGATTAGCATCTTTCCCTCAAATTTGTATTTCCTTTTTCATTTTTTTTTCTTTTTTTCGGGGGGTTGGTTCATGTTATTCTATTGTTTGGAAATTTTTGGTGGCATATATATAGTTTTTAAAAGTAGCACTGTTGTTCATTCTCTCTTCAAATTGTTGTTTTATATTCAATTTAAAGGTGTGGAGTGTGAACAATTTTAGTTGTACGTGTAATGCACATGTTAATGTATGTTTATATCATAACAATCAAGAAATTTTAAGTATGAGAATACATTTTTTTTTATGATAATGTAGCTTTGTGGATTTAGAACACTTCATGCGGTATCAACCTCCAGTTGACAGTTTTGTTGCTTTTTTTTTTTTTTTATATGATTCACATGACCATCTGTTTACACCAAAACTTGATTTTGCTAAAATATTTTACCTTATTAAAACTCAGCATTTGCATCTTATATTTCTTAATGAAATTAATCTTCTCTTTAAGAAGAGAAAGAAATGCATGGTGTATAAATAGTATCAATAGAGTATTAATCGATTTATTATTAGTTATATTTATGTCATTTATCTCGGTTTTTTTTTCTTTTAAAAAGTTAATAATAATTTATGAAAACTATCTTTGGATTTAATACCGAATTTTCTAGCAAGAATTTCATCTTAGCAAATACACAACCAAGAGAGAGAATTCAGTAAGTTAAAACAAAATGAAACCAAAACCATGTTTGGTTTAAACAAACATGGTCTACATTGTTCCACTATAAGGGCCAGTTTAGTGAAACAGTTTTTCATCAACCTCTGAAAGTTTGAACAAAAAAATACATGTATACAACTCTTCCAAAATCAACGAAACATTATCAATCGCTATATCAGATGACATCAGAATCCACATCGTGTTTTACCTTGCAGCAGCTCTTGCACTCATCGATGTGTGGTAATTGGTGCTTCTCTGTTTCCTGTAAGAAGAGTAGACATCATCATATTGACTTGGCTCGTTTGGATCTGCTGTTGCCCCAAGTCCCAACCTTCCTGAGCTGCTCGATCCGGGCTTTCTTTCTACACTTCCATCGGAAAGAGCACCAGTCTCTGGGTCGACGTTTAGGCTAGAAGGTGGAGGAATGCAAGCTCCCCCCTTTCGAGGAAGATCTCTCTCGTATTCATAATCATCATCATCATCTTCCCTTGATTCTGATGGCTTCATTGGTCCTTCAGATGGGTTCACCTCTCCGATCTCTTTAAAGAACTTTGAAACTCTCTCAAGAATTTCTGATGGTGATACGTTTGAAGGTGGGATTACAGTTGGAATATCAAGAGGGCTCATTGGAGAGTAAGGTACCCCACTACCTATCTGCATCTTTCTAACCATACCGGGAATAAGACCCGGTGGAAACAAAGGATAAGGGGGCGGTTTTTCACCGACTTTACCAGGAGGGGTTGCTGCTAGTAGATTCGTCTGTTGGACGGGAGGTGGTACAGGCATTGATCCAGGAAACCCACCAGGGATTGGAGGGGGATGGAATTGCTGGTTTGATAAAGACAGCATAGGAGGAACTAGTTTATCTGCATATTCTTGATCGGGTATATTTGAAACGGAGCCGTGCATATCAGGCTGCCACTGTAATGAATTATGGTTTGGCAGTTGGTGCAATCCTATTACAAAGAGGAAAGGAAAGTAAGTTAATAAAAGTGTAGTAAGTCCGATCATTAACTAAAACTGGTTGAGGCAACCATAACATGTAAGTTATATACCCAAAACATATATCAGATTCTTATAGCTGATTTTTCATAGAGGGTAGGCACAGGGAAGCATACCAAGGGCAGTAGAACGATCTCCTGCAGCAGCGTCGGTGTGAGTAAAATTTGGTGGCAACCCACTCATCATCTCATTTTCAATCCCGAAGATTGTGTCCTGATCATACACTTCCTTGGAGGCCCAGAATTGCAAGATTTTCTGAAGACGCGACTGGTTTTCTTCCTTGTTATGTGGGTTATGGTAGATTCTTCCAAGCATAGAGCCCATAACCGGCCTGAATGCAAGTGCCTCGTTATCAAGTTCCTGAGGATTAACACGTCTCTGCAAGCTGTACATTCAAATTCAAGACATGAATATATGATAATATAATATTGGGACCTGAGGAATATGTGGGACCTTTATGCTACATTCGATTCAGGAGAGTAGAACCATAAAAGGAGGAAAGAGTTTTTAAGTCTTGAATATTGTTGAGGAAATACATTTAAAAAACAGCTTTAAGTACCATAGTACCATCAGTTGAAGCAAGAAAATCCCTAAAAAGAGTGTTTTGGGCACTTGAAACCATGGACAATAAATTTTGCAAGTAGCAATAGGTTCATCAACCATTTGCTGTATTATGGAAGACCCAATAATAAATCTACCATTAATAGAAATCACTGCCCAGAAACTACTAACTGGTACACAGATTACCTAACCTGCTTGCACGAGATTGATATGACCAGCAAAAAGATTGTGACTAACACAATGGTCACCTCATAGTTGTTAGAGGCGCGTCTGAAGAAAACATAATAATGGCCAGAACCTCTAGACACAAATATTTGTTCCTTGGACCTTGGGTGCGCCTCTAACAACTATGAGGAGACCATTTTGTTAGCCACAGTTTTTTTAAAGACATTTCTTTCTATAGAAAAACATAAGAATGGTCATAACTTCATTTTGGAGGAGCAACTATTTGCTTTTCATTATTTTCTTGTCTTTTAATATGGTTCCAACATATTAAAGTATCAATATTTGTGCTCTTTTGGAATTTTGAGCTCCATGTCTCTTGCCTCAGGTACCAGGATCACCTCTGCACCTCGGCCAAAAATTAACTTACAAAATTTAATAAACTCTGCTTGCGCTCATGATTTTTCACACCTGCATCTTAATAATCAAATCTACCATGGAACTACTCATTATTTCCCTTGCATTTTCACAATATAATGGCCTCCTATGTTGTTGTAATGTTGAACTAGGTTCATATTATAAAATTAAACTCTCACTCCAGCCAAGTATCCTAGTAATCCACCATACCTTGCTATGAATTTTTTTGCAATTAAAGACCCAATGATCATGAATAAATTTTTTCCTGCAAGAACTTCTATAGGTAACATATTTCACAAAACTCTGTCTTTTAGTTGTAAGCCACCATGACACAAATTCTTAGAGCATTTAGGTGCTCCATGTACATATTAATTAGCAACGTTGGTTGTGAAATTCAAAGTGATAAACTGAGTTGGGTTGTATACCACTTTGAGTTCCACAACTACCACCCCAATCAAGACATACATGGAGCGGCTAATTGCCCCAACGAACTGATATGTGGTGGCATGGTGATAAGAGTTTTGTGCACTATGTAAAACTATAAAAATATCCACAGCACCAAACTTTTTCTTCATGAACACTGGGCTTGTAGTTGCAAAAAACTATATCATGGCAAAGATATGTTTGCATACAAATTTTCTGATACTTGGATGGAGAGAGGGTTCAACATTTTAAGACAAACCTATTTTAGCTTTACAACTATATAGAAAACACAGAATAATCCGAGAATTTGCTTTGAAGGAAATAATTGATAATTCTATGGAGGTTTAGCAATTGAAATGTGGATGTGAAAGATCATGAGCCCCACTGAAATTTATTGAATATTGTTAGTTATATTTTGCAATCCTCACAAAGTGAGACTTCTAAAGAGTGGTCAAACTCAAGAAAAGTTCAAAAAACACACCAAAAATAGATTTCTTGCACAGAAACATATCATTTTATTGGACCTTCACATTTTCGATTGTACTCCTCATTTTTGGATTAAAAAAAAAAACAAATTGAATAGCAGCAAGCTACAGTTATTCATATAGAGTACATGCGATGATATTAAGTAACGAAAAATGCGACAAAGAGATAGCTTTTCAACAAGAGAAATCAATGACTTGAAGCAATCAAAAAGGTACCTGTCGAATAGAATATCATTGGCAAGGTAAACTATATGCAACTGTCTCTCAGAATCATCAAGGGAAAACACCCTATCTCGGAGTGCCTCAGCCAAGGCAGGTATAAAAGGAGCCCTCTGCATAAACCAGGTCTTTGCACCTTTTATGGACTCCTTGGTCCCAGTGAGACTGTTGAGAACACCATGCAGCTCCATATCAACATCTGGAGGAAGTGGTCTAGATAGACCTTTGAAAGGTCGGTATGGCTGATCAAATTCAGGACGAGCAACCAATGATTGCGAGTGATGAGGGTGCTGCTGCTCATAGAATGGTGGAAATGGAGGTTGCTGCAAGTGAACCCCAGCAGCAGCATTTGGAGCATTAATAGGCGCAGGACTCATCATGGGGTTGGGAGGATGCATCACAGGCATAGAAGATGGAAATTGAGGGTTGAAAGCACCCATGGGTGGTCTTGTTGCCACCCAAAGCTTGTAGCGGTAGTAATTATGTCCTTCGCCACCAAAAAGGAAACTATAAGAAGGATTATCTTGCTCTCTTTCACGGACCACAGCTTCAAACTCCGGCCCATTCTTGACAGCATATTCTACCAATTTGTCAATTCGCTTTTGAAGCTCAGGATCAGATGGTGGAGGAGCAGGGGGTGGAGGGGAATCATACAGTCCATGGAAAGGTGATGGAACAAGATGTGGAGGTGCGTGTGGTGGAAAAGACGGTGGTGACTGTTGATGAAGGTGCGGGTGAGGAGGTAAATGTGGATAGAGCTGAGATTGTTGCATTGGACGAGGATACGGAAACTGTTGTAGAGAAGGATGAGGGGGCATAAAAGGAGGACCATGAACCGACGGAGGAAATTGCTGATGCTGTGGATGAAAACCATACTGCTGTTGCTGTTGCATATTGGCCGATTGCTGCTGCTGCTGTCCATACGGCATGGGAGCACCATAATCATGAGGCTGCCGATCCATCAGCAATCAACGTGAAAGTATCTTGCCTATCTGTTCAGAGACATGGGAAAAGGCAGTCAAATCAACATTCTCAAGCACTATATGAACAAATCATCACTTCCTAAAATGAAGGACAACATACATATAGATTAGGAGGAAAAAAGGCACCATAAAACTAATTGATTCTGAAGCCAAAATGTTCAAATCCATTAGTTCATACTATGTGAGGTTGATGATACTTCCTCAGAAATTCCACATTGCAAACTATCACCATAAACACCATTCAATATATTTCACTGAAATTGAACTCTACAAATAATCAAATTCGCATCAAATTACAGACTTCCCAGCTCATTATAGCTAAGTAACCTTTGAAAATCGACTATTTTACTGATGAATCAAAGATTTCAGAACCATTATACCATTGAAGAAATAAATGTAGTCGGCTTTCCGGCGTACTCCGCCGGACAACTAACTTCTGGAAACCGGAAATTGAAACAAAAAACGCAGACATTGAAAGAAGAACAAACACAATGAATCATACCTTCTTCAAGTTCGTTCGAGCACTGTTAGCTATCGATTCTTGCCCTAATTTAGTTTAGGAGATTTTCCCCCTAATTTTTGTGTTTTAATTGGATGGAGTAGATGGGCTTTACATTATTAGCAGAGATTTTGCAATAAAGACTGGCCCAAGCCCATCTTAAAAAAAGGCCCATTACATAATATTAGCTAATTTAGCTAAAATGCAAATTGTATTTATCCCTTGAATTTTTCAAAATAGCAAAATAATAAATAAACTAATAAAAGCTCGGTTAAGAATATAATTTAAATGCAATACACATGATCTTTTTCTTCAATTATTTTAATTGATAAATATTTTATATAGGTAGGTCTAATTGATTTCAAATACGTATGTATACATTATTGCAAAAAGATTGAATTATCTATAAAGTTACAAAAAGAAAAATGAATTAAACTAATTGATGCAAAAAGATTGAAATATCTATAAAGTTACAAAAAGAAAAGTGAAAAATATAGAAAACATAAGAAATTAATTTATACTCCATTAAGCTAATAAATGATAAAAGTACAAGATATACACAATTTACAATGAGAATTTATATTTAAATATATGATTTTCATAAAAGAAGATATAAAGATCATATTTATTTGTCATAGTTCAAGTACATTATATGTAATATATTTGTTTTATTTAAATAAATAATTTTTATAATTGCATCTTATTCATAAAATGAGATAATTCACATATTCTTTTTAACAATTAGTATCTCTGAAGAGATTTTTTATTTATCAAACTTGAGTTCAAGTAAAACTTCAAACTTTACAGACATTGAAAATAAATTCAAGTTCATTTGCAATATTTACAATTCAAGCCCAAAAATTTAAAGAAAATCCGTAATTCAATAGGTTCATTTGATTTCTTATCTCTTGAAACAAAATTTAAATGAAGAAAATGGATTTAATTGGTAGATAATGTGACTCCATATACAAAATTATATCCACAAAACCATCTTTAATTAATGAGTTTTTGTCAACACATTCCTTTTGTAGCTTTTCACATTTATCCTAAACATTTTCATAGCATATTTAAACTACTCTTGCAGGCCTAGAAAAAAGGCAAAATACACAATTATGTTCAAACAATACTTTAATCACATTTCTAACAAATCAAAGAGGCAAAATACATATTATGTGTGTACTTAAAATCTTTCACAGAAATCACTAACATATCAGGAACAACAAATCACAGATAAAACTTCATGTGATAGAAACAAGTCAAAAAATTACTCTACAACATCATGTATTCAGCTGTCTGGAAGTCTCGTTTGAACGATTTCAGTAGGTGGTCGTAACGTACAAACCATCTCTTTCGTCTTCCCAAAATAGACCTGGAAACGAATTCCTATTTAACTTAATTTCCAATCATCATAGAAATAAACACAAGAACATCACAAAGTGCGATAATAATTACCTGATCCAATGAGTTTCTCAGCTTGCTCTCCATTTCTTCTATCATCTTCCCCATGTTACATAAATGACCATCTGCAACTTGAAGCTCCATATTCATCTGTACAGAAAAATGAATAAAATAAGATCAGTGAAGTGGGATATTTGCACATCTGTAAATATATATTATGGAAGGTGAAATACCTGTCTTCTAATTGATCCCGACAAATTGAAGGTGCCTGAGGACCCATCGTTCGTGGTCAAAGAAAGCATAACAGAGCTGGTCAAACAGTAACGAGCAGTTTCTTCCACATCAGGTCCAACCTATAAGTACGAAAAGAAATGATCATCACTATAGAGGATGATAAGAGGAAAGGTCCATTTGGCAAGTCGGATGATGTACCTCAATAACATGTATTGCTTCCCAAGACCCTTCTTGTAGATAGCCTCTTTTACCATCAGCAGTCCTTGAGCCATCTTCAATTGGGAATCCCATCGCACGATTAGATGAAGAAAAACAATATTAACCATAAACTTGGGGAAAAGTTACCACCTTTCTTAATTAAGAAACAGCCGATAAATCCTTCATCTTCAGTATCCCACATATAAACAGACGAAATGCCACCTTCATAGTACCTACCAATTGATTGGTTAACTTGAGCTGGAAGAAGATCTTAGGAATCAAGATAGAAGAATTATAAATGACTGCTCTAAATACCATGTATACAAATGCAGTAAATGCATTCACAAGCTCAAATATGGTTACAGAAAGTAAGAGGTAAGTAAAGGACCTCACTGGTCACGATAGATAGCAAAGACATCGTTTGCTTCAATCTCAAGTTTCCTCAACTCCATAGATGGATAAAGTCCATCGTCTAATGGGGGATGGTATTTATTTGACCACGGAGACCTTCAGGTGGAAAACAAGAAACAGACATCTCAGCTATGCCAATAAAGAAAAAAAGAAAGAAAATAAAACTTTGATTTTAAATTCTTGCAAGAATAGAGCAAGTGCACACATAAACCCTCCAAGAAATCTTTTTCCATTCATGATGTCATTTGACAAGGATTTAAGAAGATGTACATTGTAATGCATACCTATAAGAATCTGCATCTCTATTATACTCACATAATAAGAACTCCTTTCCACTATCAACATCACATAAAACCTGAGGAACAACATTATATTCAGCACAACCGTATTGATCAGCTAAAGATGGAAAAAATAAGTGCCATGGGACAATGCCAGCTAGAAATCATATGGTGAAGTCCCATGTTATGCTGATATTATTAAATTGTGAGCGACACGTACACATAAATACAGCAATCATAAATTTCTGCACTTTCTTCATTAACTAATCATCAACTCCCCTAATCTGAAGACTCGAAACGTTGACATATTAAAACAAAAGACAAGAGGAAATCACATAGTAAGTCAAGAAAGGCCAAACATTGTGATCCTAAACGCCTACAAGAGCTACCAGTTAAGTATCAAGAGTGTTAACATCCTTCTCAAATCAAACAACTAAAAACCATCTCTACATTAGATGTCAGCTAAATACCTCAAAGTTTGACAATGTTATGTAAATTCAATCGCTTCATGTTAATTTAATAATCTCGAATTGAAGCTATATATGACAGATACCAACACAAGCACCACAAAAATCCTACCAGAAAAATGGAAAGCAAAGATTTCCCATTGATGATCAAACATAAATCATTAACACAAACAGAAAGCAAAAACTCAGATCAGAACTTAAACATATCTAAACCAAAAATCAAGTAATTAACAATTCAAAATTTAAATCCTCCCACCTAACAAAACACTCATTTCTTACAACACCGTCATCATTTATATAAACATTCACGGCAAAAAGTAAAAATTAAAAATCTCAATTCCTACAAAAAACCCTAAATACTATAATTCCCAAACCCAATCAAATCCCACTATTACTATCCCCAACATGTACATACACACAAAAAAATGAATCAGACAATAATGCAATAATTTCACCTGAAGAGGCTGATCAACTTGAGAGAGAAGATCAGAGGAATGGTGGGGTAAAAGGCTTAAGAGTGCAGATAAAGCCGCTTCGGAATGCTTCGGTGGAATTCTTCGCATCAATCCCATTGCCGCCTCCATTTTTTCGCCGGTGAAAATCTGAACCAAACGCAGATAGATACAACAACATTCCCTTAATTGCGCGACAGTCCTCTCAATCTTCAAATATTGCAGTTACACCCCTTAATAAAATGTTTGACGAACTTTATATACATGGTTATTTTTACTTTTAATTATTTTTAACTTTTACACATGTATTTTTGTTTTCTAGCTTTTTGCCTGTGGCATTATTATGTTTTTCAAAATTGCCTTATATATATAAAATGGTTGTTTAATGATTGTTTGAGATCCACATGTCCTTCATAGAGGAAGCTGATATTGAGAGGTGGCTCGAGTTTGCATTGATTAGAAGAGTCGAATTCATTGATATAAATATGTTTAAATCATCTTGAGTATTGGGATGTTAAACATTAGTATTTCTATCAAGAACTTTGGTTGAAGTTGGAAGACGAACATATTTGGACACGTCGCTCCAAGAAAAAATTAATGCCATAGTTAAAATAGTTGAAACTTTCAGAATATTTATGGGTTTATTACGAGACACGATTGGCTCATTTCATGGGTAGCTTTTCTATCACGAAATTGACCTACTTGGGTAGCTTTTCTATCACGAAGTGGGTCTCGAGAAATTGATTATTTATGGGTAGCTTTTCTATCACGAAATTGGCCTACTTGGTCAAGTCATGCTCAAATCTATATTTTTCTAGAAAATCTCTAGAAAGGAATAAGATACACAAGTCTAGAATGACATGTGATACATCTTCTAGTTAGTCATTAGATCGATAGATCATCACCGTCAATTTAGGTGTGGATAGTATAAATATGTTGTATGAATTCAATCTAATCATCACAATAATCACCGTTTTTTATGATATTTCTAAATTGGAATAATAGAACAATGATCATTGAGTAGGGACGATCATTAGAGAAAAAAATGATTAATTATTAAAGATAAATATATGATTTAACAGAGATAATCATTAGAGAGAATAAAGGATTGATTATTAAGAAGAGATATTAAGTAGAGACGATCATTAGAGAGAAAAAATGATTGATTATTAAAAAAGATATATGATTTAATAGAGATAATCATTAGAGAGAATAAATGATTGATTATTAAGGAGAGATATATGAGTAGCAGTTGAAGAAGATCACAACTGAAAAACAAATAAAAGAAGGAAAAAAAAAAAAAAAGGAAATCTAAAAATGAAAAAAAAAAGGAAATCTAAAAATGAAAGAAAAAAAGCTCACAACTGAAAAACAAAAAAAACAAAAAGGAAATCTAAAAACTTAAAAATGAAGAACACAAACATTAGCATGACATCACCTACCAAAGACGATTTTCAACAATTAAATGACCTACAAACCCGCATTCAAACAACTTTAATTTTTCCCGTAAAATTTATTGTTATCTCAATTTTTTTTGTTATACCATCTATATATAAAACTAAACAAAAAGAAAATAAACAGTGTACAGATTTGATGCCCTTTAATTAGAAGGATATATATATTTCTATAAAGTATAGAGCCGATTCTCCCGGCTTAGAAATTCAGAAAGGGCCGGCTATTCGCACTCCAAGTGTTACTAAACTCACCCCAATTTTATTTATTTTTATTTAAAAAATTCAAAAATAGATAAAATGACAATTTTACCCTTCTTAATTAAAAAAATTGAAATTGCTGATTTCTCCCTCCTCCCTCCCCCTCCCCCGTTGCGTCTCTTCTCTTTTTCTTTTTTTCATTCCTCAAATCTTGAATCTCATTAGAAAAATCATTTTATGAGTTAACAAAGTATATAATAATCGTGTGAAATCGTGTAAAAAGAACAGAAAAAAACAACAAATTTGAGGACCGTTCGATCCTGGTTCATCGAGGTTCGTCGGACATAAAGAGGTGTGTTCGACCACCAGGAATCGAATACTCTATAGCATGTTAACAAATTATTATATATTTTGTTAACTCATAAAATGATTTTGTTAACAAATTCAAAGTTTGAGGAATGAAAGAATGAAAAAAAAAAGTGAGAAGGCTGAAGACGAGAGGACGAGATTCAGTTTTATTTTTATTTTTATTAAGAAGGGTAAAATTGTCATTTTGCCATTTTTTGAATTTTTTAAATAAAAAAAATAAAAATGGGGTATATTTAGTAGAACTTGGGGTGGGATAGCCGTATCATTCAGAAAATATATAAAAAGTTAGTATCCCATTGAATATATACCTCCATAGGAGCAAATGGGATCTTCTACCATTACTTGTGTACCAGTCCTGTGCCACTTAACCGTTTTGATTAAGATTAATCTTTTTTTTCTTTTCTCCCCTCTTTTCTCCCTTTTTTATTATTATTTTTATTCTTTTATTCACTTCTCTTCTGCTGGATTTGTCTCTGAAACTAATACTCTTTCTCACACTATACCAATACACCATCGATCATCGGTGCTTCTAAAAACTCCAAGGCTTTTTGATTTTCCACTGACCTACATTCTCTTTCATACGTTAGGTAGCTTGTAAAAACTCCAATGTTTTTTTATATGTATTTCTTCCAATTAAAAGTAAATAATTGAATCAAAAAATGAAAACATCAAATTATAATTCTTCCAAGAATATTAATGATAACAATGGTATAAAAGCAAGATTTCTTACAATTAATTGAAGAAATGGCTGCAGAATTGCAAGAATATAAATTTTAACATCATTAGTAAAAAACAAGAATTCCTGTTATTAATTGAAGAAATGGATGTAGAAACCAACTCTAATAGAGTCGCGATGCTGATGCTTCCCAGAGAATGGGGTAGGTATGCCGTACCGGGTTCGCGGGGTGGAGGATGTGTAGGGGGCTGATACACTACGTCGGGGATGATTGATTCACCTCTTCTGAGTCATTCCCCAGCAGCCCCTCATCCATGACTTCCTTCTGTTCAAGTATACAGATTATTAAATCTCATCAGGCGTCTCCAATCACCGGAGATCGCTCTTAAGAAAATCAGGGAATGAGAAGATGAGAGTTGGAGAGTGAAACTCCGATCTATTTTTCCGACAGAGGGGATCAAAGTGAAGCACATCAAAATAGGGGAAGATATACTGGTTTCAAGGAGGCTTGTGGCTACTTTCCTTCTCATGATAATGGCAAATTTCGGTGACCAACTATTTGTTGGGTGAAATCTGGAAAATGTTGGCAACAACTAAAACTAGCAGATTCTGGAACAAGTGAAATGTTGTCGGAAATGTTGGGCAACACCTGGTACTGGAATCTGGAACAACGTATGACCGAGGCCCGTGCAAGCACGGTTTCCTTAAAACAGATTCGTCCGACTCTCTTGGTGCTAGAGTACTCTATGGACGTCCGTTTCCCAGGATACAACGGTTAAAAACCCACAGCCAAGTTAAGCACCAAACTTGCTGTCTTGGCGAACTGGAAGAGTGCCCGATTGGTATCGAAAACAGGGAGCAAAATGCTGGAGTTTCAGAGCAGGGAAAAGCAGAAAATGAGAGGAAAGTTGTGTTGTCCTTTTCTCATGTGGAGCAGGGCTATTTATAGACCCTTCCCAAGCCCATGCCAAAAGTTGCAATTAGTGCACACCATCATGACTCGGAGGTTACAAGAATGTGGAAAGCCTTGGAGGTTACGAGAATCTGGAAGGTCAAATAGACCCTTCCCAAGCCCATGCCAAAAGTTGCAATTAGTGCACACCATCATGACTCGGAGGTTACAGGAATGTGGAAAGCCTTGGAGGTTACGAGAATCTGGAAGGTCTCGGTGGTTACTCGTGGCAAAAAGAGGTTACAAGAATGTGGAAAGCCTTGGAGGTTACGAGAATCTGGAAGGTCTCGGTGGTTACTCGTGGCAAAAAGAGGTTACAAGAATGTGGAAAGCCTTGGAGGTTACGAGAATCTGGAAGGTCTCGGTAGGTTACAGGAATGTGGAAAGCCTTGGAGGTTACGAGAATCTGGAAGGTCTCAGTGGTTACTCGTGGCAAAAAGAGGTTACAAGAATGTGGAAAGCCTTGGAGGTTACGAGAATCTGGAAGGTCTCGGTGGTTACTCGTGGCAAAAAGAGGTTACAAGAATGTGGAAAGCCTTGGAGGTTACGAGAATCTGGAAGGTCTCGGTGGTTACTCGTGGCAAAAAGGACGAAGCCGGGTCCGCAGCCCCTCGGTCCGACATTCGTGTACGCAGGTCGTGCGTGCACACGAGTCGCATGGTTCGAGTTGATACGGAATTTGATTTGCAACCCCTCCCCCCGCGCGCGTAGAGAGAGCCTCCTAGCCAATACTTCTTATCCCTTACAAAAGGGAAATTCATTATATATTGGAAAAATTATGCTTGGTTTTCCTATGTGGGACAACTAATTTTTCCTCATAAACTAGGATTCAACCATGCGAATTTGAGACTCAATTTCTCATTCACCCAATGTCCGATTTGGGCCTACCACATATCGCCACGAACCTTTCACGGAGGTGAACACATTCCAACTTTACTTTTCCACAATCGGGTACGGGACCCACTAGTAATTAATGCCCAAAGTCGGGCCAAACATGCTGGAAATTCAAGTAATTTCCAACACTATTTAGTTTCAAGATTGTTCGATAGAGGTGGACGGCGACTGAAGGTCAATTGTATCGGCGGTGTATTGATATGGCGTGAGAAAGATGATTAGTTTCAGAGACAAACCTAGAAGAGAATTGAATAAAAAAGTAAAAACTAAAAAAAAAAAAAATTGAGGGAAAAAAAAAAGAAAAAAGATTAATCTTAATCAAAACGGCGTCATTTTATTAAGTGGCACAGGACTGGTACACAAATAATGGTATAGAGGATCCCATCTGCCATAGGAGGAGTTAGGATTCTATTATCTCTAAAATATCGGGATCGGTTAGATTTTATAAAATAAATATATTCAATACAATCCTAACTTGTCCCAATATTTCGGATCACTTATACATTTATCCCAATATTTTAGAGGTATATATTCAATAGAAATGCTTACGTAATGCAATTAGGGTTTGTTTTCTTTTTACTGATCTCCCTACAAAACGCTAACCACCGCTTGAAGGTATGAGTATGGTTCAAATTTTTTAATATTTCTGAAGTTTTCAGAGAAAAACAGTTGTATATTTGATTGGTAGCTTATGTTTTTCTAATATTATCTATGCTGTTGTTTTTAGGTCTTGGTAACAATGAAGAAAACGAAAGTTGCAATTAAAAGTGGAATTGATGAAGACATGGTAATTTTCTATTTCTTCTTTATTCTGTATTTTTTTTGGTTGGATGAGATGCATGAAAATTGATACTATAATGACTCAAATTAATTACAGGTGGATAGAATCAGTGAGTTGTGTGATGAAATTCTTATATCCATTATCTCTCGACTATCATTGCGTGAGGCTACAACGACGAGCATTCTTTCGTCTCGTTGGCGCCACCTCTACATCTACACCTCTCGTCTCGACTTTCCCCCGTGTGAACCACATATAGAACCATATATAGAAAAGCCTCATCTATTTCGTGTAGGCGAGCCACTTCCAAAAAATGCAAATTACATGAGCTTGATCAATAGTATTTTTGATTCCCATGAGGTGTGTAGGGTCTTAAAACAATTTAAGATCCATATGCCCTTCATGGAGGGAGCTAATATTGAGAGGTGGCTGGAGTTTGCATTGACCAGAAAAGTCGAAATCATTGATATAAGCATCTTGGGCTTACATTTGCTTTATAGCAATAGGGATGTTAGACATGATTATTTCACACTTGGTCTCTCAAATTTGATCAAGAAGAAGGGTTTGCAACCACTATTACATGACCTAAAATTCGTTAAAAAAATATCGTTAGATAACATTCAGGTGGATGATGAGGAGGTTGGATTTCTGGTCTCCAATTCTCCTGGTCTTGAAAGCTTATCACTATCACATTCTTTAAGATTGAGAAATGTCTTGATTGCTGCTCCTCATTCACCACTATCACATTTATATATATCTCATTCTTACTATATCGAATACATTCAAGTTCGCGACATGATTAACCTCGTTACTTTGAGGTGTCACAAACTACCACGTCTCCGTATCCTAAAACTCAATAATCTCCCAAAGCTCGCCAAGTTCAGTGCCACTGGGAGCAACATGAACTACCGGATTACCACCTGATCAACTACAGGTGCTCAAGCTTTGGACTTTTTCAGGTTCTATGTATACATGACTTTTCTTTCTTTGGAATTTACTTTATAGTAGACATGATCAAGTATGTATGTATTATGTATATATGTTTGGTATAAATTGTAGGACCACTTAGCCACATCTGTTGTTCCTGAACTAATAAATATGAAGCATCTGGAATTGGACATTGCTACGCCGGATCTAGAATTTTGTATCAAGGCGGTAAAAAAATTTCAAATCAAAACATAAAATAGACCGGAGACTAAAACTTGTTTAGCGGACAATTTTTTATCGATATAAGGGGGAGAATCCTTATAAATTAATGATAAAAATGTAAAATATCAGAAAAAATTACATATAAAAATGACGATTTTGAAAGTCCAAGGGAACTCCATAAATTCGTCCCTGCATATAATTATAACAAGGAACTCTTTCATCTCATTGAAGCATGTCCTTCATTGGAGAAAGTTGAGATCAAGGTGTATCTTTTATTTATTTTAATTCTCATATATCATAGTGTAAAGTTTTAATTATTATTTGAATACTAAATGTTGCAGGTCATGTGGGAGGGAATTTGTACCCAGGTACATCAAGATTTTTGATTCATGTTGGAAGCTGAAAAAATTGTCTCCCTATCTGAAAGAGTTGAAACTTTCATGATATTTAGGAAATTACGATGATTTCATCATAAAAAATGTTGTTGGTTGCAAGAAATTGATTTGTTGAACCTTGTGGCATTTGTTCTTCCTTATTAATTTGATGACTTTTTTTTTTATTTTTTCTGGGTGAATTAGACTAAATTAGCTATGATGTTTACAATTTTTATTCTAAGATCCTTGTACTCCATATTTATGCAAATTAGTAAATAAATTTATTCTACCAACTATATATATATATATAAACGTGATCATACTAATCAAGTGTGTGCTTGCATCGAGTAGAGTGAGCAGTGATAGAATTTTGCTGCATAAAACTATTTGAATTGTAGGATTCTCTAAGCTATTCCACAAAACGACCATTTTCTATGAATAAATAAAAAATAAAAAAAATAAAAAGATTAATGTTAGGAAAAACAACACAAACAAAAAAAGAAAATAAACAGAGAGCTGATTTGATGTATATATATCAAAATGATAAATATAATAAAAATAAAATTGACTATTTTGAACGTACAACTAAAAGATGTACAATTTACCTCTACATCTACATTTCTCGTCTCGACTTTCCTCCGTGCGAACCATATATAGAGGAGCCTTTCCAATATAATCTAGATGAGCCACTTCCAAATAAGGCAAATTACATAAGGATGATCAATACTAATTTTGATTCCCTTTATGGAGGAAGTTGATATTGAGAGGTGGCTCGAGTTTGCATTGACCAGAAAAGTCGAATTCTTGGGTTAGACATGAGTATTTCACACTTGGTCTCGATCTCAAATTTGATCGAGAAGAAGGGTTCACAACCACTATTACAATCCGTTAGAAAAATATCGTTATCCAACGTTGGTTCAAGTGGATGATCAAGCGGATGATGAGGATGTTCTAACTTCTGGTCTCCAATTCTCCTCGTCTTGAAAAATGTCTTGATCACAGCTCCTCAATCACCACTACTATCACATTTAGATATATCTAATTCTCCGAATGTTGAATCCATTCAAGTTTACGACATGATCAACCTCGTTTCTTTGAGCTGTCACCAACTACCACATATCCTTATCCTAAGCTTTCGACTCGTTCAATAATCCTAGACTCTGTTGATTTAGTAGTCATCATTTGACAAGCCAACTCCGATCAATAATCCCAGACTCTGTTGATTTAGTACACAATGATTTGTGCTCTTAATTAATGTTTTAGTTTTAGTTAAAAAAGCTTTTTTTTTTTTTTTTTTTTTTCAACTTTTTCACTGGTGTCTGAGGTGAGACTTGAGAGTCATTCAATTAAAATCGAAAACAAAACCTAAAATCCATTTGTTCTTTTATTTTTTTTTTTTTTGATGATTATTTTCCTTTTATGTGGTGAATTTGACTAAATTGGCTATGTTGTTTACAATTTTATTCTAAGATGCTTGTACTCCATATTTATGCAAATTAGTAAATTAATTCATTCTACCTCTAATATTTTTCTTAGTAACTTGTGTTTTTCCTTTTCAAATATTCGATTGATGAATATTACTAAACATGATTAATTACTAAATATTTGATCGATGAATAATCACAAAACATGATTAATTAATAAATGCTCGATTGATGAATAATTACTAAGCATGATTAACTACTAAATATTCGATGGATGAATAATCACTAGTAAACATGAGTAACAGTTACTGCAATATTTGAACTTCTCAATATTTGAAATGCTGAGAAGTGCAATTAATATTGCTCATCATATCATAATCTCCATGTAAAAATAATTGTCAGTGCAAATAGAAAGGACACAAATAAATATGTTTAAATAATCTTTTGACTGATCGATTTAAAAATATGAGACAAGTCAATTCATAATTTACTTAATAGATATTGACTTTTGAATATGAGTTTAAGTTATAGATACATAATAAAATTTCATTTCACTAAGTACTATATTCATGTCACTGTCTCACTTTAATATTTTAAAGCTTCAAAAAGTCCTATGCATGTCTGTGTTATATAGTACGATGTCCAATTTTCTTCTCATTTTAAATTAATTTAGACCGGTTACTTAGTAATTTATTAATTAAACGTGTAATCAAATTAGAGATACACTAAATATAGTATAGACTGTAGTCATAATCAAACAACATAATGAACAAGGAAAATAGAAAAGACAAGATTAATTTTCCCATCCAAAACACATTTCTAAAATTAAACTATTTTATTTTATTTCTCGGCAATATGTTCTAATTAGTTTGAGACAACAACTTTTGTGTACCTGGTGCACGTACCCTAAATCCATGTATTCGGGTTGATCCGATACACCATGCGCAGTCACGCGCCACCAGTTTGAGCACAAAATTCGTCAAACTACTCTCAAATGTCATACATTTATGTTATGTTAGTTATACATTTTAGTTAGGTTAGTCACACCTTTAGTAATTTTAGTTGTACCTTAACATTTTTTTTAGACAAACATATTAACCTTTCATACCTTTTAATTATGTTAGATATATCTTTTAGTTATATTAGTTGTACCCTTATATATTATATAAAGGTTCATATGTTGATATAAAAGGTATAAGTAATATCATATAAAGATAAACATGTACAAATTATGGCGAAATTAGAGTTTTTTTAGAGTTAAAAATATTTAATAAATGTATGATATTTAGACATAGATGTATGACTAATATATGTCTAACATAACATAAAGATAATGACAAAAAAAAAAAAAAAATTGAATGA
Organism: Scutellaria galericulata; assembly: GCA_946896805.1. Classification (NCBI taxonomy): domain Eukaryota; kingdom Viridiplantae; phylum Streptophyta; class Magnoliopsida; order Lamiales; family Lamiaceae; genus Scutellaria; species Scutellaria galericulata. The sequence continues at coordinate 19,188,114 of OX335793.1, forward strand.
AAAATTTATGGATCCGGATCGACCCAAACCCCAACCCAACTTGCGTGCATATATGTATCAGGTGCATAAGAATGCAACTGACAACCTTATTTTCAACTAATCATGGGTAACTTACAATATTATGAGTATTTTATTCCAGTTTTCATGTTTTAAAAACTATAAGTAACTTACCGTATAGCAAATTAATATATATCAGAAATATAATTATGAAGCTTATCATATAGTTTATCTCAACACAAGAAAAATGCAACAATTGGATTGAAAATTTCGACATAATAAGATTAAATTGAAAAAAGTTAAAATATAAAAAATCAAATTGAAAAATAGATATTTGATTGTAAAAAAATATATATATATATATCTTTCATACATGATCAAAATTGAAATTAATCTCATATATATATATATATATATATATATATATATATATATATATATATATATATATATATATGGAGAGAGAGAGAGAGAATTCCAATTCCCATTGGAGAACATCTAATATTGTATATTTAATATGCAATGTCTTGTGATTCAAGGAACATGAATTTTATATATAAGAAAAAACCCTAGACAGTGATAATTTTCAGACTTGAGAAAGAGGTAAAAAATGGTTGTGTTGGCGCTGTGCGCGCCGAATCGTGAGATCGAGAAAGTCAATAGCAAACGCATAAACCCGAAGCCAACTATTCATTGGCAGCGGTGGCCATTAGGCGGCGGCGGCGCTACGGTGGTGTTGGTTTGCAGGATTTCCGACGATATCTACAGTTGTCATTTCGATCTACTCAAGACGAAACTGAAGGGATGCGCGGTGATTTCGAAGGGGATCGTGGTGATCGAGGGCAAAATCAGTCATATAAGAAGGTATTTGAAATCTAGGGTTGGAAATTCTGATTCATTGAAGATAATTTGGGAGGGGAAAGTGAAGAAACCTAGTTTCGGTAAATTCTCTATCTTGCATTCTAGTAGTGATGTTGCTATCTTCAAATTCTTTGCTGATCATAGGGCTACTCTTTATTGGGATATTGCTGTTGCCTCTCTTGTAGATTCATGACGATTATTTTGTGCCTGTATATGAATTAAATTAGTAGATTATCTATTGATCTTCATTGGCTTCTTGTTAGATTTTACTGTTCTTAAAGTATACGCAGGTTTATTGAACAATTAGGGAATGTTTTGTGTGTTTCTTTTTTGTTGGAGAAATTAATATGTGACTGATAAATTCTAATCCTTGAATTAGGTTTCTACAATAACTGGTTTTTATTTTTATTTTTTCAATGGTGACTTAATAAGTATTTAATCATGGTTGCATCTAGAAATGCTCATAGGATATTCAGTGTAGTTATAAGCATAATGCACAAGTACATTATTGAGTTTTTGGATGATTTTGTCTATTTATTCTTAATCTTGAATTGTGAACAGAAATCTTTTAAATTGTTGTTCATTGTTAGAACTACAATTGCAGGAGATGGGGCTTTAATGAATCATGTATTAATGTATGTTGTTGATTGTCAGGAAACAGAAAGGTGTTTGAGTTGGTCCAACTTACTGGTAAATGAGATCATGAGTTAAAAACTTATATATTTTCGTTATTGGATTTTGCAATGCAATTATTGTGGAAACTTTTGAAACTTTTTAGTTATAAATTTATAATGCTTGTATTTATCATAATCTTATGAGAGATTCTTTTGAACTAGCGGATTCTACACGAAGCATACAATTGATTCTTGAATAAAAATACTTTGTTGGCAAATGATTTTGATATTAATAGGTGGTCTCTTTGAGCTGTCACAATGAAGTAAATCTTGTAAAATATGCTTCATTTAGCAGAATAAATGTTATTAATCATACTAGAGTCCTAGACAAAACCAAGCAGATCGAATGAATATACTGTGGAGATTATAATTCAACAAAAGTATTCTTTTTTATGACAACAACAAATAACCTCAAAATGAATCAAGCAAGATCTTCCACATGGATACATTCTAGAGTTCCAGATTGAAGAGTCATCAGCTTATAAAGGTGTTAAACATACATAAATAGAAGCATGCTCGAGACATCCATTTACGGAACATAATAATCCATTCGCTAAAATAAACTAGCACGGAATGAACTAAGCTCTTGTTGCTAGTCAGATAGGCTGTCTGATCCCCTATGTTTGCACCACTACAATTATCCATCGAAAACAAATCCAAAATCAAACAAATCATCAAATTTAGGGTTCTAAGAAATATGTGATTACCTCCGAAACACTTTCACCTACCTGTCGCCGCTAGGAAAGGAAAGAAAATAACTGAAGCTTGTTTACAATTTTAGTATTGTGTGTATTTGTAAAAATTTCCAAACGTGATTTGAAATATTTATACGATCAAAGATTTAAAACCTTGTATTAGTTTGAAAGAGATCCACATCCCATATATTATTTAAGTTTGAAACATTACAATCATTGGTTTAAAATAAGATTTTCAGATTCAATTTTTTTGAAAGAGATTCACGCTTCATTTTTATAATAAAAAATCGGAAGTTTAAAAAAAAAAAATCAAAAATCGAATTTATTTAGTATGTTAGATTTTAAGTGTAAACTATATAAAAATTATGATTTGCTCGGAATTTGAATGTAATTTAGAAATATATTTTTCTAAATATGAATTATTTCTACAAAGAAAATTTCGGTTTTATGAAGATATGCTTAAAATATAGATAATTATGCAAAAAAAAAAAAATCAAAATCAAATCTTCTGGATATAGTTAATATTGAATAAATAGATTACTATGTCATATCAAATCAGAATATCCTGGATGTAAATCTTGTTTATAGAATTTATTCGAGTAAATCATCTTAATTTCCACAGCATATGACATTTCTTAATTGGAGGGGGGAAGAAAGTTATTTTATTTCATCCCGTGAATCAATCTAAATCTTCTTAAATATGCTAAATTTGTTTATATTTAGTATTTTAAAAAACAGAATTTGTCTCATAATTAAAGAATAGAAAATTTTCGGATTTTCAAATTGAAATATTCGATTAGATTAAATATTAAATATATATAATATTAAATATTAGACATATATATCACATATATAATGCATTTCTTACTAAAAAGTCTTATATTAATACCAAAAATTAACAAAAAACTGGCTATAAATTATAAATTTCTACTCTCATTATATTTGTGTTTAATTTGGCTATCAGAACCCTAAGTTTTTTTCCTTGTTGTTTTTGGGCATCAATTGTAGATTTGTATTGCTGAATCGTTCTCTTTTGAAAGGTATGTAACTATAGATTGCGTTTTTGTGTTTAATTTGGCTATCAAACCCTAAGTTTTTTTCCTTGTTGTTTCTTTGTGTATCTGACCAGTTTTTGGGATCTGTCTAAGTATGGCTTCATCATCATCCCCTCTTGCTTCATCGTTCTCCCCTTTTGGAACATCGAAAGTGTGTTATTTGCAATTGCAGTCCCGCTCATAACTCAGCTCAAGTGCACCACTACCTATATGTTATAGATTTTGATGAGGATATTGATGATTTTTGCCATAGGCCACCTACCATCGATCCGTCTTCACAGTTATTTCCTTTCCAAAGCAATGTGTATTGTAGGATCCACCCTCTATATGTTTGAATGTTCAACTCCTAATAAGAATTCTTACAAAGCAAAAGTAGTGCTCACCTATCAGTTGCCATTGCCATCATCTAATGTTTTTGATCTATTTTTAGATGAGAGTTCTGTAGAACTAGGATCTTTTTTACAGTATGGCAAGTCATGTCCTATGCCCATTCCCACACCTGATGGAACTAAGATTTTAGTCATTTCTTCATTTATTGATCGTAATAAGCTATATGATTCGGCGGTTGGATCATGGCGTGTACTCAAGGGCTTTGACGATCTGATGACGTACCCGAAGAGTATTTCTATAACTGGTCACACGTTCATCACTGCTAATGACCTGCTGCTCTATACGAATATCGGGACATTTCATCTGGATATGCGATATTCTAATGTGCCATTCGAGAGATTATCTCATTATGGCCACATGCCTAAGGAAATTTCCTCGCCTTTTGATCATCCATTTGTATCGTTGAGAGCTCAAGGTCTATATCTCATGTCTCACCATGCACAAGATATTATAACAAATGAATTCTTTGACTACCCGAAATTGGACATTCTCGGACCTGAATACTATTTCAAAGGGCGTTGGATCACTCCTCTTTATGATGATGAAGAGGGATGTAAGTTTTGTGTTATTCAGACGCAAGTTCACAGCACAACCTTACTGGCTTATCTTGTTGCAAATTTGTACCTTATCTATGCAAAGAAAAGGAGTAAGCGAAAAGAGAAAATTGTTGGTGAGGACCTCCCGGCCACGAAGATCATCAAGTCATTTAAATTTCAGTTGAATGTCGAAACTGACGGTGAAGATTTTTTCCCTAGCGGCCTCTTCCCTATCTATGCATAATTGCAATTGTAATGGTAATATGTTATCTAAGTATGAAGATTCTGACTTTAGTTGTTCTAATATCTAAGTATGAATATTTTGACTCTAATTGTTCTAGTTTATGTAATGGAATTGCAATCATAATAGTAGTATGAATATTCTGACTTTAGTTGTTCTAGTTTTTGTAATGGATACAGATGGTGATGAATTTGGTGGGATGAGATTAGTTCTATAAGTAAATGTGAAGGTAGGAAGAAGAGGCCGAAAGTTGCAATTGAAAGTAGAATTGATCAAGACAGGGTATTTTTCTATTTTTTTCATTTTCTTCTTTATTTTTTAAGGTAAAATTTGTATGAAAACTCATTATATAATGAGTCAAATTAATTGCAGTGAGTTGTGTGATGAAATTCTTATATCCATTATCTCTCGACTATCATTGTGTGAGGCTACAACGACAAGCATTCTTTCGTCTCATTGGCGCCACCTCTACATCTACACCTCTCGTCTCGATTTTCCTCCATTTGAACCATTTACAAACAATCCTCAAGATCATGCAAATTACATAAACATGATGAATAGCATTTTGGATTCCCAAAAGAATTTAAAATCCATATGCCGTTAATGTAGGTAACCAATGTTGATAGGTGCATCAAGTTCGCATTGATTAGAAAGGTAGAAATGTTGTGTTTAAATTTTCTTCATTACAAGGATTATTTCAGACTTGGTCTCTCAGATTTGATCAAGAAACATGGCTATCCATTAAGAAAATCTTGTTGTCCAAAAGTTGAAGTGGACGATGAGAATTTTTTTACTCCTGGTCTCCAATTCTCCTCGTCTTGAATGCTTATCGATTCACACTACTATCATATTTAGATATATCTCAATCTTTCTCCGTTGAATCCATTCAAGTTTGCGACATGATCAACCTCGTTTCTTTGAAGTATCGCAACATACCACATATGCATATCCTAAAACTCAATAATGTCCCAAAACTCACCGAGTTGGATACTAGTGACACCTACAAGCAGTGGCGGACCTATTCAAAGGCAAGGGGTGGCACGTGCCACCCCTTTAATTTTCCTACGAATTTACTAAAATACCCTTAAGGTATTTTAATTAAATTTTAAAAAATATCTTAACTACATACAAAGTGCATTACCTTTATCATTTGTAAATTAACTATTGTCAATTCCGCATTCTCAAAACTCTTTTCAACTCTCATTCATTCTTTCCACCAAATTGAGTCTTCTCTTTCATACTTCTTGTTGTTACAAAGAAAGCCCAATGGAATTAAAGTGTATCAACGACCTTGGTGGACGGTGTTCTCACTACTAGGTAAAAATATAAAAATAGTTTGATTTATAATGCTTGTAGTGTTGTTTAATTGTTTGTTGTTAAGAAATACCAAATATTTTTAATTTGTATATTAAAAGATCATTGCTAACTCATAGTTAGAAGATCCAAATTTGATTCTTAAGGCCGTGGGATCACAATACAGAGAAAATCTAGATGATGATTTATAAAGCAAAGATGATTAAAATTAAGAATTTTTTTTTATTTTTTTTTGCAAATTATCTTATCTGCAAAGGATTTATTAAGAATTTATCAAGCTAATTTTCAATTGTTTGATTGATTTGGGCATTATCAATTTGGCATTGGAATTTCAATTAGTTGCTAGATAATTTAGATATATTTCTTTTGTGATGGATGAATTTCAAAACTTTGATTTGAGTGTTGAGTTACACAAGTGAGCAAATGCTTGTGAAGTTTGTAGTATGATGAATATCTATTTTCTTCTGAAACTCGATGGAGTTCACATTATGGTACTATTTTGAGACTGATTCATTTATTTGATTCTATAATTGGTGTGCTTCGCATAGTTAAAATATGTATGGTACTTTTTGTACTCGATGGAATTATGGTACTTCGCATAGTTAAATTATGGTACTTCGCATAATTTGATTCTATTTTCTTCTGAAACTTGATGGAGTTCACATTATGGTACTTTTTTTTTTCAAACGGAGTGTATTAAGTGAATCTTCGAGATCACTTGTAAATTATATTTTGTATGTAAATTAAATGTTTGTATATTACTTTTAATTGTGCCACCTCTATGAAAATTTTCTGCGTCCGCCACTACCTACAAGCAGTGGCGGACGCAGTAAGAGGCATGTGCCACCCCTTTTTTTTCCATATAAATTATCTAAAATAATTTTAAAATGTTTTAAAATTAAAAAAAAATTCCTTCACTATATACATAATGTAGTTTCTTTCCCATTTTCAAATTAATTCTTTTCAACTCTCATTCATTACTCTTTCCTTCAAATCAAGTCTTCCCTATCATACTTGTTGCTATGGCGAAAGCCCAACAAATTTAACATGTATCAACGGCTATCAATGGACGGTGATTCTCACTACTAGCACTAGGTAAAAAGTAAAAATAAATGTATAATAAATCCTAAGTTAAAATTTTCATTTGTTCTATTGATTTGGACATTATCAAATTGACATTGAGATTTTGATTAGTTGTTAGATAACTTAGATGAATTTCTCATTTGTGGTGAATGAATTTTAAAGCTTTGATTTGCGTATTGAGTTACAGAAGTTAACAAATGCTCGTGAAAACACAGCTTCGCAATCGAATGAGTGACTAATAGATGAATGATAATTTGATGGTTTATCTTGAAAATGATATATTCGAGCATAATGAAGCTATCATTTACAACGTTTTAAAATATGGTGAATTGTCGAGATAAATTGTAAACGAAATATTTTCGTTCATTTTTTTGATTCAAATGAAATGTATAAACTGAATCTTTTTTTTTTTTTGATTCAAATGAAATATATAAACTGAATCTTCGAAATCACTTGTAAATTACATTTTTTTATGGAAATTTAATTTTTTGTATATTATTTTTAATTGTGCCACCTCTTTGGAAATTTTCTGTGTCCGCCACTGCCTACAAGTACACATTTTTCGAAATCTTGCCCAAAATACCATGTGATCAACTACATGTACTCAAGCTTTGGGTATTTCCAGGTTGGATAGAGGTAAGCCTACATATTCTTTGGATTTTCTTTCCATCTTTGGAATTTACTATGGCCATGATTATGATCAAGTATGTATGTATATATGTTTGTATTAATTGTAGGAAAAATTAGCCACATATGTGTTTCCAAAACTAATAAATATAAAACATCTGGAATTGGACGTTGATATGCCTAGTCATGCCAATGAAGTCTTTCATCTCATTGAAGAATCTCCTAGAGTGGAGAAAGTTGAGATAAAGGTGGCTACATCTTGTATTTAATTTAATTCTCATATATCATAGTGTAAAAATTAAATTATTGTTTGAATACTAAATGTTGCAGTTCTTGTGGTGTGGAATTTGGAAAAAGTGGGATGATCAAAATAGGCATTCTAGGCCTCGAGAAAAAGTTGTCTCCATATCTGAAAGAGTTGAAACTTTCAGAATATCAAGGATTTTATTTCGAGACACGATTGATTCATTTAATCTTACAAAATTCGATAGGTCTCGAGAAATTGATTGTCGAACCTTGTGACCTCAACGCAACGGTTTGTATAAACCGCCAACTCCGACCAGTCATTTCAGACTCTGTTGATCTACAAGTCATCATTTAACAATGATTTGTGCTTTTGATTGTCAAAATTTTAGTACTGCTTTAGTTTTTATAAACTATGATATAACTTTTCAGAATTCTAGTAATGTTCTTCAATGCTATTAGTTTTTACTGCAACGATTCGATATTATATAGCTTTTCAAAATTTTATTCATATATATTCTCCATGCTTTTAGCTTTTACTACAATGATTTGATGGTTATAGCATGTTAGTGCAGTCATCGTTATCCTATTGGATACCAAGGAAAAGAAGTTGCAAGAAAATGTGAACAAATTTGAGACTCTTAACATGTGATATTCATCAGAAACATATGAAATTCGGTTGATTACATGTTTTTATGCAATTATTATTATTGTAGTTTATAGTCTAATTATTTCTATTTGTTGGGTTGTATTTGTTAGAAATAAATCATCAAATAACATGCTTTAATCACACATAAACATGCTTCAACACCAAATCCTAAATTCTACGATGATTTACCTAAATAGGAGAAGAAACAATAATTGTAAGCGTACTTGAATCCATATCGCTAGTTCGTGCTTCAAACTGATATGATTTATCACTACAATTTTATTCATTTTGATCCAATGTACTTTACAATAATGAAGATACTTTATGTGTATGCTTCTTTATTTCATGATAGAAAATTAATATGGCTCTGAAGATCTGTTGTTTATATTTATCTTATTATTTTTAATTTGCTAATCTATATGTTACATCCTTAATCTATTCAAAATTATTTAAATAAGCTATTAATTAATTTATAAACACACGCTAGAACTTAAGTAGACAATATGGGTCACTGAACGTACTAAACCTAAAGTTAAGACTAACTGAAACGAACTTTCTTTCTCTTTAAACTTAACCACGTGTCTGCTTTTTTTTTTTTTTTTTTTATCTTTCTTTTTTTTGATCTTTCGTTTAATATACAAATATTTTAGTTCTAGAAATGAAAAAAAAAAAAAAAAAAGGTTTTTACATATAAATGTCAGATACCCTGATATCTTTAAGAAAATAAGGACCAACCAATTCTCTATACATTACTATGGGTCGTATAAACAAAAAAAAAAAAAAAAAATCTTTTCTAGACAAATGCTTTAGTACTTTATATATATATAATTTTAGTTTTCCTCTTATATATTACTAAAAATTAAAGATCTTACAATTGTATAATGGAGAATAGTGTTTTGAAAAGATTTTATTCATTTAGTTATAAGTATGAATGACTAGTGTTAGGACAAGTTTCATGAACGCTAAAAAAAAGTGGGGTAATTAGATTTTTAATCAAACTTTCAGCTTTCGAAGTATACATGAAAAAAAAAAGTAATAATATATTAATCAACATATTAAATTATATTTCCTTATAAATATAACATATATTTAACAAGAAAAATAGAAAATATTTATCAAACTATATTGTATTTAATCATTAAATTAGATCGTAGGACAAAATTAAATTACAAATATAATCTTTTCAATATAAATAATATTTAAGAAATTCTTAATTTATTAAGTTCATTAATAATTTGTTTGATCATATGTTAGATTTTCATATTTGGATTCAACGTTAAATTGTTTTTGTATTAGCGCTTACTAAATTGAAAAAAACAAAAAAGATATGCACGTGAGTCTCAATTAAAAAAAAAAAAAACGGAATGCCACGTCACCATTCCCTCCAACCACACGTGCCGCTTAAAAAACGTCGCTTTCCATCTTTGAACCGGTTCGCAACATTCCTCGTACCGAACAGTCACGATCCTGTACAACTCACCGGCTCCTACACCACTAAAAATAGTAGTACCTTCTGAACCTCCACGTCATCAATACAAAAATTCCACACAACGTACAAACATCTATAGCACGCAACAGCAAACAGACTCCAACACCGGATTTCCCTCCTTCACCTGTATAAATTTCCAACAGGCACTACTTCCAATTGCTGCATAACTCATCAAATCATAGATACAGAAAATAGGAACACAATAACTATACGTATAATTGTTTAGATGCAAGGATTATACGTAGACAATTGTACGTGTTAATTTTTCCCGATCTGAATACAGAGCCGTTTGAGACATGGCGGCGACGGCTGTTCCGCCACCGGTGATGCAACCTCAGCCGGCGGTGATGGCGGCGACGGGGCCATTGTTTCCGAACTCGTCGCTGTACGTCGGCGATCTGGATGCGGCGGTGGATGAGAGCAAATTGTACGATCTGTTCAGTCAGGTAGCGCCGGTCGCCTCCGTTAGGATTTGCAGAGATCTGAATCGCCGATCCTCTCTTGGTTACGCTTACGTCAATTTCAATTCTCCTATTGATGGTGAGTGATTATCACACAATCTCTGTTTTGATATTCTTTTTTGTTGATTTGTGGATATATATATATATTTTTTGTTATGTTATACAGCATGCATGTGAAAATGAAATTACATTGTATTTTTTTTTGGATTTTTATTTTTTATTTTTTTGATTTAGATTTATTACTGCAATAATGACTAGAAGTGTAGTTTGAAGTATATATTTTGATATGATTGATCTCATTACTTCATTTTTTTTTTTTTTAATATTATGATTCCTTATTTGAATGGAACTTTTTTTTCATTGATAAATGGTGGTGTGTTCATTACATAACTGAAAATGAAGAACCTGGTAAGGTTTTAATAGTGATTTTTTCGATTTTAGTTTTTGATGTTGATGTTTAACAAATGTTTATTATTAACAGTATAACAATTGTTTCAACAGCTTCTAATGCAAGGGATATGTTGAATTTCACATATGTGGATGGAAAGCCAATTCGCATTATGTTTTCTCATAGAGATCCTAGTCTTCGTAAGAGTGGATATGCTAATTTGTTCATTAAGAACTTGGATCCTGCAATTGATACGAAAGCATTGCACGAGACATTTACAGCGTTTGGAACTGTGCTTTCGTGTAAGGTAGCCGTTGATCACAATGAGAAATCAAAAGGCTATGGGTTCGTGCAGTTTGATAAAGAGGAATATGCTCAAAATGCAATCAAGAGGCTGAACGGAATGTTGATAAATGATAGGCAAGTGTATGTGGGCTCTTTCATCCGTCGTCAGGAGAGGAATCGAGCGAAAGGGTCACCGAAATTTACCAATGTTTATGTAAAAAACCTATCTGAAAGCATCAATGATGAGGGCCTCAAGACAATGTTCGAAAAATTTGGAACAATTACTAGTGCAGTTGTTATGAAAGATCCAAATGGGAATTCCAAATGTTTTGGATTTGTGAATTTTGAGAACCCTGATGCTGCGGCGGCTGCTGTTGAGAATTTGAATGGTTCGTCGTCGGATGACAAGGTATTGTATGTTGGAAGGGCGGAAAAGAAAGCTGAAAGAGAGGCGGAATTGAGAGCTCAGTTTGAACAGGAAAGAAATAACAGATTTGAGAAATTGAAAGGAGCGAATTTGTACTTGAAGAATCTTGATGATAGCATAAATGATGAAAAGCTCAAGGAATTATTCTCAGATTATGGTACCATCACATCATGCAAGGTATTTATATATGGCATAAATTTGATATTATTGTCATCATATTGGTAATATGTTCTAATTCTTATAATAATTGTTATTTTCTTTAGCTCGTGCGTGATTCAAATGGAATGAGCAAGGGTTCAGGTTTTGTGGCATTTTCGAGTCCTGAAGAAGCTACAAAAGCTGTAAGATATTATACTTGCTGTGGTGAATTTTCCCATGAAGTTTGTTTTGTCACTCTGGTTTTATTTTGTTTGTAATTTGTTCATTTTAATCATTCCTCAGTTGAATGAAATGAATGGGAAGATGATAGGAAGAAAGCCTTTATACGTTGCTGTTGCTCAAAGAAGAGAAGAAAGAAAGGCTTGGCTGCAGGTAATGCATGCAGTATTTTATATGTTCAAAGGGTCTAGGCTTGAAATTCTGGCCATTTGATTGTCTTAGTTTCATGTCGAAATTTCCTTATTTTCAGGCACATTTTGCTCAGACGCGATCCCCTGGTACTTCTCCACTTTCAGGTTATCCCAATGGCGGCGCGCCTAGGCTTGGTCATCAGCAGCTGTACTTGGGCCAAGTTGGCCCCGGGCTCATTCCTCAGACACCTGCATATTCCTCATTCCCCGGATTACAGCCCGCTGTCCCCTCCAATTTTGTCATGCCTTTCCAGCTTCCACATCAAGGTCAGCCTGGGCAGCGAGTGGGTCCCAGAAGAGGAGGAGCAAATTCTCAGCAACAACAACAACAGGTTTGTCCTGTTCATGTTATTGACTTGATGATGTTTTCTTCCTTAACTTTGTACTAATAGAATATGTATTCTGATGCAACAGGTCTACTCAAATCAAGGTTATAGCAGATACATGAGCAATTCACGCAGCAACGGATTGAATCCTTCAATGGTTCCTCAAGGTCTAATGGGGCCCATTATGCCTTTGCCCCCTCTTGATGCATCTGCAGTGCCGGGGGGGGCTTCTTTGGAAATGCCTCTTTCTGCCCCATTGTCTCGAGCCACACTTGCTTCAGCTTTGGCTTCTGCTTCGCCAGAAAATCAGCGCATGGTTAGTACTATATATATACGACTTTTGGTAATGACTACTAATACACATTTACTAAACTTTGTGCTCTGATTTCTTGATTGTGCAGATGTTAGGTGAACAGCTATACCCACTAGTGGAACGCCTTGAGCACAATCATGCAGGAAAAGTAACGGGTATGTTGTTGGAAATGGACCAAACCGAGGTGCTTCATCTGATTGAGTCTCCAGATGCTCTTAAGAAGAAAGTGATCGAGGCGATGAATGTGCTTCGTTTAGCATCATCAGCAGGCTCTGACATTGGTGATCATCAAGTTGGCTAAAGGCTCAGATTCTTTATTTTTAAGACTTTCAGAGATCAGATTCTTATTCTATTCACAATATTTTTTGTAGAGAACTGAAATATTCAAAATAAATAAGCAATGACATAATTCTTGTTTTTTGTCTACTCTTCTTTATTTGCTTTTTATGCATGCTTGCAACTGTGTTGAATAGAAGTCTAAATCATCAAAGATGTTGAATAATAGGTCCAATGACCATAAAATGTAACAGAGAATTGAAGATCTATTCTATTCTCAAAGGAAATCAGGATGAATGTCGTCCTCTACTCTTTCATCGTTCATCAACGAGTCTAACTGATAATCGCTCTGTTTGCTAGCACGATGATCCCACGAGCCTCTCCTCTCTCTACTCTCCAAGTCACCATCATCATCATCTTCATTTATGAAGCTACTCCACTTAGAAATACGATGTAGAGGCACCATCGGCTCCTTCCTAGTGGCTTTATCCTCATGCTTGATCACTTTTGCTGGTTCATGTAGGAATTGTTTCTCTCTATTAACAGCTAAATTGCTGTAGTCATCTTGAATTTGTGCCCGCAATCGACTCCACTTTGAATCCCGTTCTGATGGATGTGAAGCCATCAGTACTGTATCAGAACAATTCTCTTCAACAGTTTGCTGCCTTTTTGCATTCCTTGATTTCGGAATCAATGGCTTAAAGAGGTTTTTGACTCCATTGGAAGAAGAAGAATAGTCCTTCACTTTGGGCTTCTTGAACACTGCCTTGGGAATCTCTGTCACCACCTGTCCATCCTCTCCTGCTCATCCAAAATCAACATTCAAAACCATCAAACAATTAATAATGAGAACAAAATTTCTTTTATCAATTTAATCAAACACCTTGTGCGCAATCTCCATCTGCGTCGAATTTTCGGCTGTATTCCTCCTGAGCATCAACATACTCGGTCCAATCATTCCTTTTTCTCTTCTGTTCATCTTTCGGAGAATCGAAGGCTTCGAGTTCTTCAGATAGTGACTGTTTCTGATTGGATAATTGGCGAGACATGTTGAAATTCTGGACGAATTTGCGCACATCCTTGGCCATGAAAGCTTGGGCAAACACCTTGCATACAGATTGCTTCTGATTGCACACCACGCAGTTCCATTTGTTGCTGCTCTTCTTCTGCTGCTTCACCTGCATCCAAATTCTATTATTCATTATACAACTTTCACACACACAATGAGAGAGAGAGAGAGAGAGAGAGAGAGAGAGAGAGAGTACTACCTGCATAGTGGAGCACTGAAAACACTGAAGAGCGATGAAGGAGGTGGGCATTTTTCCTCCAGTTATCGAGCGAGAGAGAGAGAGAGAGAGAGAGAGAGAGAGAGGATCTGCAATTTGGCGGGGAAAAGAGTTTTCGAAACTGAATTTATGGAAATTCGTGTATGGGTTTTGGGCTTTAGGATTATGGTTTTGGTTTGGGGTCGTATTTTGTTGGGCTAGTTTGATATTTGGGTCGATATTAATAGATTTTGAAGTTTCTATAATGGGGTGATTCCATTCATACCAACCAATATTTTTTTCCACAACCAAAATTCATTTAATTTCTCTATTTTATCCTTAAAATTTTTATTCTTTCATAACTACCAATTAATTTAATTTCTTTATTTTATCCTTAAATTTTTATTTTTTTCACAACTACCATATCTCCACAATCTTCTCATCATCTCAACAGTCTACCTTCTTTTTCTCCGAACCAAAACACTATTCATTTCAGTCTCTATTTTCCCATAAACAACATAATATTTAGATTTAAATGTATAATTTATTTTATCAATATCCATACATTTTTATTTGAAGTAATTATTTTTAAATTTAAATTTTTCCAAAATATTATATACCTCTACAACGACAACAATCTCTTTTTCTACATTTGGTACTTTGATTAATTTATATTTTATTAATATGAAAAATTTTAAGTATTGTCCTATGTTCCTCAATGTGGAAACAATTTTCTTGATTTTTTTAACGAGGTATCTTATAATGTTAATATTTTAGTAAAATATTTCGAGATATTAAAAAAATGTTGAGGAATGAAATGAGTGAAGAGATAATTTTTAATAATTAAAAAAAATTATATTTGGGTGGTTGTTAAAAAGAAAAAAAAGAGTTCAATATGGAAACAATTTTATTGATTTTTTTAAGCAGATATCTTATAATGTTAATTATTTAAGTGAAATATTTCGAGATATTAATAAAATGTTGAGGAATTAAATGAGAGAAGATATAATTTAAAAAAATTAGATTTGGGTGGATATAAAAAAGAAAAAAAAAAGTTCAATGTAGAAACAATTTTCCAAATTTTTTAAGGAGATATCTTATAATATTATTTATTTAAGTTAAATATTTGAGATATTAAAAAAATGTTGAGGAATAAAATGAGTGAAGAGATGATTTTTAATATTTTTTAAAGATTAGATTTGGATGACTTTAAAAAAAAAAAATTTAATAATAGTTGTGGAGAGAAATAATATGACTGTAAACAAAATTAACCCCTCTATAATATTAAGAATAGGCCCATAAACAAAGCCTTACTTATGGGCTCTAATTAGCCGATTATGGGCCTCTATTAATACCCCACCAATTGACAATTTGAATTGGGCTTTCATATTGATGAATAATTAATTTCTTTTAGTCGGACTATTTATGGTATAATATTTCTTTTATACACAAAATTAAATTTTTAATTATAATATATAATTTTGTTATTTTGACCATGATTTGGGTGAAAATTTTAAAATCATTCATGCATATGATGCAAGATTGTTTGTTATTTTGATGTAAAATGCTATTTATATCTTATTATTAAAGGCAAATTGGTCATTTCCTTATTTATGATTAAAATGAAAATATTATCTGTTGTAATAGAAAAAGGTGATGTTCCAACTATTTATCAACCATATCAGTTATGATATCTCGCTTAAATTGTCATCTCTAACAATCAAGATGTGTAGTAAATTTTGTTGCAAATATTAAAATCAAGGATAATTTTTTCAATTTACTATAATAACTTGAGATTAAATTTTTTGTACTATAATAACTATGTTTTATAATAAAATTTGAAACTTATTATGACTGGAATAATATATATAATATGATAAAGAATAAACAAGAAAAATAGTCTGATGATACTACTATATACAAAATCCAGCCAATCGTTATCTGCCACGTCATCAGCACTTCATCAAAAGTAAAAAAAGTACAGATACAGTAACGCCGTTATGTTTCACATCCCTTTTCTTTTACTTTATTTTTTTCACTAAAAGGAAAAGGAAAAAAATTAAAGAAAAAGAAAAGCAATTTTAGCAAACGCTACAATCAATCAAAGAAAAGACCAGATTAGATCTGGCCTTTGCTTTTCCTTTCCCTTTCAGACACACAAAACACACACACATTCTTCACTCTTTCTTCATTTGCTGATTATCACTCAGCTTCTTCAGATCTCGCCATGGAAATGTAGCTCAAATTTTGACTTCAGGTACTGTAATTTTTTATTTTTTAAAAAAAGTTCTTTCTGGGTTTTTCTTTTCTAGTAATTTTAGTTTGATGGGCCTCTTTGTTATTGCGATTTGTTTGATGGAGTTTTCATCTTTTTCAGTTTTGGTTGAAGCAGAAGTTTAATTGCATAACCCCACTGAATGTGTCTGTGAGTGCGTGTTTATATCTTCTTGTTAATGACTTTGGATAATGATGTGATGTGAGAAAGAAATTGTTGGAGTTAGGTGAGCATTTTTCTTGAAAAATTTTCTATCTTGATGTAGTGTCAGCAACAAGATTTTTTTTTTCTTTTTCTTTTAGTGGGGTCGCTTTCATGTTTATTAGTAACAAAAATTATACTTATCTTTGGGTCCAAAAATGGATAGAGAATTATTTGTTGTTAGAACTGACAAATACACAAAGCCAAATTCCAATATCTTGATGGGCTTGAATTGGAAGTATCTGAGCTTATGGGATGGGAATTGTTTGTTGTAAAATATAAAAAATTGATATTTTTAGAACTTATAGTTTTTGTGATCCATTTCCAGATTGTGTCAATGATGTCGGGAAAGAAAACATAAAAGAACTTTTATTGGTTAATATTTCGAAGATCTGTTCATGGATTAGCAACCAGAATATCAAGAAAGTTTGAGGCCCTTTTCCGTTAAATAGACGTGTTGTCTTTCTATCAATGACTATGCAAAATATTATGCTTGTTAATGGTTGTATGTATATGTGCTTAGTACTTACGGTTGAAATATTCGAATGGACAGGGAGGAGATAAAGAATCGCAAAGCGTCCTTTGACAGGATATATAAGTAGGTGGATACTATCGCCATTGGAAGTGATAAAAATTGTTGTTTTGTTACCTCAAAACCAACTTCTCTATGGCATCGGAGCAGATTAGATTTCTGCAGCCTCAAGCACCAGCACCCCGGGTATATTGCTTTATGAGTATAAGCATTTCTTCACTTCCCACGTAATCAATTGCATGACTGGGCAGAAAGATATGTCTTATATGGTCCCCTCTTCTTGGTGTAAAGATTATGTGGTCATGAGTCTCTATTTCCCATCTAATAATGTTCTTGTTACTCAACTCAATAACTTTCCCAAGTGTAATAACTGGATTGACTCATGCAAGGATTTAATTACAAAGTTCATATTCCTTGATAGTTTATGACTTTATCTTATTACTTTTTTAAGGTAATTACATAATTGGGCAAGCGATGAAGATTTAGATGATGGGATGTTTTAAATTTGGCTTACGACATCTAGTTTGAAGGATTTATTTAATTAATAAAAGGCAAAAAACAAACGTTGTTCCCTCTGCTTAAATGATTTGATATGCTTATTTGGTTTTATTGGGTGAGTGGTGGATATTAATCTCAAGTGGAGTTTGAGAAATAGCTTGTTTGAGTGATCATGCTAATAATTAGATCTATCATCAACCTTCTTTTTAATTCGTACGATAGACAAACATTTATTTATGAGTACATCTATTACTTTCTTTTTCTCTGGTGGGTATGGTAAATAGTCATTAACATTTGTTAGTATCCCAAGTTTTGTTTCCAGAGTCTTATGGTTGTAATGACTATGTTACCATATTATAATGCCTCGACAACGAAAACATTTAATACATAGAAGATTTTGAATCATTGGAACTTGATCGCATAAATATTGTATTTACAAATCGTTGATTTAGTCTTTGTTCCAATTGAAAGCATTTTCTTGAGCTAACAGGGTCTAATGGCTTACTATATTTGTAGCGGAAGAGGTGGGGAGGTTGTTGGGGCGGACTTTCTTGCTTTCGTAAACAAAAAGGTGGAAAACGAATAGTGCCGGCCTCTCGTAT
Source organism: Scutellaria galericulata (assembly GCA_946896805.1). Lineage (NCBI taxonomy): Eukaryota > Viridiplantae > Streptophyta > Magnoliopsida > Lamiales > Lamiaceae > Scutellaria > Scutellaria galericulata. The sequence goes on from OX335793.1 coordinate 19,206,386, forward strand.
TCCCGAAGGCAATGCTGCGTCAAATCAGCCAAATGGAGCTCAACCCGTCGGATTGCCAAATCAGACCACCGGAATCGTCCCGTCTCTTTACGCTCCTCCATCTTCGCCCGCTTCTTTCTCGAACTCCGCACTCCCATCCACAGCTCAATCCCCCAACTGTTTCTTATCCGCCAATTCTCCTGGTGGCCCTTCGTCTACTATGTTCGTCACAGGTCCATACGCCCATGAGACACAGCTGGTATCTCCCCCCGTTTTTTCAACTTTCACAACTGAGCCATCAACGGCTCCTTTAACACCTCCACCCGAGCTGGCTCACTTAACGACCCCATCTTCCCCCGACGTGCCTTACGCCCATTTCCTCTCGTCCTCTAAAGGTGCCAACAAGACGAGTTATATTCACGGAAACGATCTTCAAGCAGCGTATTCGCTCTATCCTGGAAGCCCGGCAAGCACTCTTCGATCGCCTCCTCAATGGAGTCCTAAAGTTCCTCCGCAAGAACCCCCGTACACGAAGTCTGAGTCGCGCCAAGATTCGAATTTCTTCTGCCCCGAGACGTTCGCGCAGTTTTACCTCGATCAATCATCGGTTTCTCATACTGGTGGTAGGTTGAGCATTTCCAGAGAATCGGATGCTTACTCAAACGGGCATCAGAACAGGCAGGCCAAGGTTTGTAAACCGGATCCCGAGGAACTAGAAGCTTACAGGGCATCTTTCGGGTTCAGTGCTGATGAGGTCATCACCACGACTCATTATGTTGAGATATCAAACGTGTTAGAGGATGACTCGTTTAGAATGGCGCCACGTCCTTTGGATAAAGAAAGACGAGAAGATTTTCCCACTCCACAGCTCAGTGAAGCAGGTTCAAATCTTGGAGGTAAAACTATCATTATCCCACTTAGATAATATTTCAAGTTCATATCTTTCTAACATTAACCATTTCTCATCTCACAGATCAAGTCCCACATAAGCGGTACGGTGAAATATCTGGACGAAGCATGCAAAGCACGCACAATCTAAGTGATGACGAGGATATATACTCTAAGATGGGAGCTCCAAGAAATGGCCGAAAATATCAGTTTGGTTCATCCAATTCTGATGCAGAAATCGAATACAGGAGAGGCCGAAGCCTAAGAGAAGGACGCGGCTGGAGAGAAAGCTAAGCCCACAAGCCCTGATATGAATGATCAGTTCGCGAAAAACCAATCTTGTATGTATTTGCAGTTCTTTCATTTTCTGTCGAGGCGTTGGGGGCTTTCTTGCAAAATTTAAAGCCAACCCTCATTTGACCTTCCTTTTGTGTGCTCTTCTCCTATAATATATTTCCTAAAGAGTGTCAGTTATATATTATTGCTTGAAGAAGTGTGGTGACATACTTCACTTTGGAGGAAGAATACAATGTGGAACCTTTTTTTGTATGTAAATGCTAGTATATGCATGAGTTCAAAATTGCTCTCTTTTTTGAAGTGAATTGTGTGGTGGATAGTGTGCTTATATACGAACATGGTGTTTCATCTTCTATTCCAATTGTTGGATTGCAGCCATACGTGTTTGATAAAACCTCGTCTCTATTATTGAGGTGGTAAGTGAAGTTTTTCAAATACAATGGCGGCAATCCAATAATCTAATGAGAGATGAAATAAAGTTTTGAAATAGACTATTTCGTCCACCATTTTTTTGTTCCCAAAAAATATTATGAAAGCAACGTATCAATATTTAACTTTTAATATTTAATTTAAGTGAGATCAACAATTCATATAAATCCAGTACAAGATGTTACATGCATACAACATTAATATTATAGTAAATAATTTCTAATACTGTTAACATAATCTATTATTATTAATAGGATACAAAATTAGAGATGGTACCCTTCTCACCACAATTAGAATATTGAATTATTTTTCTATCATAATAATTAATAAATTACATTTTTTTTTATCATAAATATAAAAATTACAATTTTATTCTTATTGATAAGATATAAAAAGCACTTTCATCATATTAGTTAGCAACCTTGCACTATACACATGTAAATGCAAGGGTTATTTTAGATTTTCCACTTAAATTATAGTAGAAAAGTAATAACTATATATTATGGTAGAAAAGTTGATTTTATTTGATTTTATGGTATAAATAACTATTATAGAAATTATATTAGATCGTTCATATGATAGAGTCCCATTTTCACAAAGTAATCTTTTATTTCGTGGGTTATAAACTGTGGATTGAAATATAAGTTGAAATTGTTTACAATGTCATTTATTTTTTAAGATTATTTAAATATCAATGTCATATTTTTTGTGGCAATATTAAATCTGAAGGCCCTTCGTATAAAAAATTCTAGGCCCAATTGTAAGTTGAGATCGTAACATAAAGACCAGCCCATTTTATTAATAAAGTCCAAGTCCAAAAGCCCATTCAACAGTTACCTAATAAATACGCTGAAAAAGGTTTTCTCCATTTTCCAGATTCTCTTCTCAGCTATCTCAGCTTCAATTCTACGAAAATGTTTCATCGTTCATCTCTTAGTCTTCCAAAATCGATTCTCAGACGCTCTTTCGGAAGATCTGCGCAGTCCAAATCACCATTTTCGACAAGAACTCTCTCAAATCAATGCTCTTCACACTACAAATTCGAGCAACCCTATCATTTTCACCGCCCAAATTCAGCGACGAATTTCAGGATTTTCCGCGATGTGAGACGATTCAGTGTTGAGATCGACAAAGTGGTGGATAAAATCAACCAGAAATTCGCGGAAGCGAGAGAGGAGATAGAGTCGGCGATGGAGTCGAAGGAAACTGTTTACTTTAACGAGGAAGCAGAGTGCGCGCGTGCAGCTGTTGGTGAGGTTCTGGAAATGTACGATGGGCTGCTGGGGAAGCTTCCAGAGAACGAGAAGGCGGCGATTCGGAGGGCGATGGGGTTGAAGATCGAGCAATTGAAGGCTGAGCTTCAGCAATTGGATGAGTAGTGAGTGAATTTGGAAATTGGAATTGTTTATTATTAACCTCTTTATGATTATGAATCCATAATGTCGTTTGATGATTAGTGTTGTTAATTGTTCTGATAATTTGGCGAACTTCTTTGATATATTTTATACTTTTTGCAATTGTGAAATAGTTGGTTGTAATTTGTGATTAAATATGGAAGATATAATCTAAGGTTTTGGACGTTTGTGATTAAATATGGAAGAAATGATCAAAGGTTGTGTTTGGATCATAGATTTTAGGAAATTTTTGAAATTCATAGCATCGAATCCATTGATAATTTTTTGGATTGATATGGAGTGGATTTCATTATTGTTGATTTGTAACCTATTCATTTCAATTATTGTATTTCAAAGTATCCAAACACAACTTAACGTCACCTAATTGACCTGGGCTTTAATTTGGGCTTTTATTATCAATCTTTGTTTCATAAGTTCACCAACCTAAGTTGTGTATGTAATTTCATTTGGGCTTTCATTATCAATCTTGGTTTCGAGCATTAGGCCAATGATGGACTTGGTTGTATGTTTGTTAGACTTTTAGCTGCCATAAATCATTGTACTTGTCCATATTACTTGGGCCTAAAATTATTCTCAAACACAATTATTGGGCCTCAAAAAGGAATTGTACCTATTCATGTTAGTTGGCCCTAAAATTATTCTCAAACATAAATCTTGGGCCTTTAAAAAGGCCCAAAAAAACCAAATTACAATGTAAAACCTAAGCCCACTATGCATGCCAAGGATATAGTTCCTCCATATTCTTGGTCATTCATATTTTTATTTTTTTTATCCATGGAATCATCATCTTCACGATCAATTTCAAAGAAGTGTGAGTCATACAGACATAAATAATAAATAAAATAAATAAGTATACATCAAAGTGCAATGAATGTAAATGAAAAAATTGCATGAAAATCCAAGATTTGGAAAATATCTCATTGACGGTTGCCAAAGCCATGTGGGGATGTAAGATGAATCATGGTCTGCTCCTTGTGTCCCCTTTGCATAATGTGCATTTGGGCCCTCATATCCAATCTTCACAATTTCTTTTTAAAAACATTGTATCAATATTTTGTATTATGATATTCAGATATTTCATCTCTTATTTCATAATTTTCTTTCTTCTTATTTTCTTAAGAGATTCATTTCTACATGATCAATGAATAGTGGATTTTGTTAGTTGTCACCTCATGAGGAAGTCAAGTCAAAGTGTGCATGAACCAACTAGAATGTTTTGGGTGCATGTGATCATCAAATGGGTCTTCTATGTCATATAATGGAACATAATCTCTAAGCCATCATACAAAAACACAAAAATCTTGAAAAAGTACAAAATATGTGTCTCAATTTAGCATGGCATGAACACAAGTAGAATTGAAGTCAAAAGAATGGTCCCTTTCATGAATATCAGAACTGCATCCATTGATAGAGTTGATGAGTTGGTCCAAAGGACATTTATTTATCCAAAAATGTTTTTATTCATTATAGAAATCAGAAAATGCAGAATTCAGTTTTTTTATTCTTTTTCAATTTGTATAGAAACATGAAAGGCATTCAATGAACAAATTCCTCTTCCAAGATGATTTCTGCATCCTAGGCATTCATTAAACCTAAAGAACAGCAAATTCTTACCAACTTTTCCAAATTAAACAGAAGAATCTAATGTCACTACAACTCTGTACAAGGATATCAGTTTGCATTGTCCCACAATAAACTTGCTCTCTCCTAGAAAGAAAATCAATCACTAACATCCTAATATTGCCAAAAAAAAAAAGACCCAAAAAAGGATCAATCAGCTGTGATTTGATGACTGTTTAATTAAAGGCTGAGAAGAAGTTTTCCCAGATGATTCCTCTGGTGAACTCTTGACTTCCATTAGAAGTGCCACTACTTCCTTCATTGTTGGCCTTTCTGATGGTGATGAGTTCACACAAAACATAGCAATTCCCAGTGTTTGCAGCATTTCTTGCACCATTTGATCTGGCAATCCTTGGAGCTTCGAATCCAGTATCGTCACTGCTGGTTCGTAGCTTCCCATCTTCTTCTTCACCCACTCCACTATGTGCAGCCCATCCCCTATCTGAGGCTCAACCGCGCTTCGCCCGCTTAGTATCTCCAGCAATACGACCCCGTAGCTATAGACGTCGCTCTTTTCTGTTATATTCACTGTGTATCCATACTCTGCAACAACATAATCACTCATGTTTAGTGACAAAGAAACATAAACTCATCACTAGAAAGATAGTATGATTAAGTAAGAAATGCTTGCCTGGTGCGATGTATCCGTAAGACCCCGCGACTCTAGACATTGCTTGTTGATAATTCGGAGAGTTCATTAGCTTGGCGAGTCCGAAATCCGCTAAATAAGCCTCGTACTTGGAATCGAGGAGTATGTTGTTGCATTTCACGTCTCTGTGAAGAATAGCTGGTAAGCAATCATGGTGGAGATAAGCAAGGCCCTGAGCTGATCCAACCGCAATCTTGTACCTCGTCTCCCAATCCAAGTTACGGTTATTCTGCAAAAGCTGTTGGAGATTTCCATTCGGTATGTAGTTGTAGAGAAGAAGCTTGACACTCTTGTTCGAGCAGTATCCGAGTAGCTTCACTATATTCCGGTGCCTAATGTGTCCGAGTATTTGAATCTCAGCAGCAAAAGAGTCGATGGGATCTTCGTCTTTCTTCGTCTTCCAAAGCTTTTTCACCGCAATCACATCTCCGTTTGGCATTTCCGCCTTGTAAACGACCCCCGAACAACCTTTCCCTAGAATATTTTCGTCTCTTAAACAGTTCAAGATGTACTCAATAGTGAAGTTCAGCTTCTGAAACGGAATGAATGTCCATGGATACGAGAAATCCTCGTCCCTAGAGGAGCCCATCATGCTCGACTTCTCGATCACATACTTATTGTTTCTTGCCAATATAATCCAAACAGCCACAACCGCCATCACAACAGAGATCAAAATCACAGCCACCAAAGCTATAGTCTTCACAGATTTCAAAGCGTTTCTAGTCATGAAACGGGACGAGCAAGTGATCCCATCGACAGACTCACAAAGGTGGGGATTCTCAAGGAAAGAACTCACTGTCAAAGTTCTGAAGAATGGTGTAACAGGTATAGGACCAGAGAAGTTATTGTGTGAAACATTCAAGCTAGTGAGACTAGTTAGAGTACTTAAAACCGCGATCTTTCCCGACAAGTTGTTGCTCGAAACATCAAGGGACTGCAACTGTCTTAAACCAGACATTGTCTCAGGGAATTCACCGATGAATCTATTAGAGCTCAAATCCAAACTAATCGTCAAGCTAGTCAAATACCCGATTTCAGATGGAATCAGACCACCAAGACTATTGAAGCTCAAATCAAGCAGAGTTATTTTCTGCAAGTTCTTAAAAGTTCTAGGTATTTCCCCTGTAAGCAGATTGTTATTCAAGATAAGCTTATTCAAGTAACTAAAATTCCCAAAACTCTCAGGAATCCCACCACTGAAACTATTCCTACTAAGATCAAGCTGCTCTAGATTGATCAAAGCTCCCAACTTAGGCGGTATGTCGCCCGTTATATAGTTATTATGCACATCCAACAGCTCCAAAACCGATATATTCGCAATCTCAGAAGGCAAATTACCAGAAAAATGATTCATATACAAATCAAGAAACACAAGATTTTGCAACTCTCCAATCTCCTTAGGAATCTTACCTGAGAGCTGATTCTCCCCAAGCCTCAGTCTCACCAGAGATTGACATCTGGCAATGCTGCTCGTTAAGCCACCGGATAACGAGTTCCCTAACAGCAACAGCTTGTTCAGCTTCTTCAACCCAAATATCTCCTCCGGGATTGTTCCGGTGAGCTTGTTATGCGAAAGATCAAGTGCGTACAGTTCTGTACAGTTCCCAAAGGCTGCAGGGATTGTGCCAGAGACTAAGTTTCCCCACAGGAAAAGGCTCTGCAAATACTTGAGCTCACCAATCTGCCATGGAATTGAGCCGGATAACTGGTTCTTATCAAGCTGGAGAGCTATCAAGCTCGAGCAATTGCCCAGCTGAACCGGAATCGAACCGGTGAGAGCGTTGTCGGATAAATGCAGCTGTTCAAGGGCATCCAGTTTCTCCAAATCGCCGGGGATTTCGCCGGAGAGATCGTTTGCAGAGACGTCGAGAACGACGAGGGATGAGCAGTTCGAAATCTCCGGTGGGATTGAACCGGAGAGGGAATTTCCCCATAAGAGCAAGCTGGTTAGCTTCTGTAGATTCCCAATTTGAGACGGGATTGAACCGGTGAGCTTGTTCATGTGCAGATACAGATTTCTCAGCTCCGAGCAAAACCCTAATTCCGGCGGAATCGCGCCGAAAACCTCGGTGTCATAGAGCGCCAATGTCTGGAGATTTATCAAATTGCCGAACGTCGGAGGAATCACGCCGGATAATCCCGTCGCGGCGGCGCCGAAGGTCGTGAGATTGGTGAGAAGTCCTAACTGGGGAGGAATTTCTCCGGTGAGGAAGGGGTTGCCGCCGATGCGAAGCTGCTGGAGCGCGGTGAGAGAGCCTAATTGAGAAGGAATCGAACCGTTCAAGAGATTGTCCTGAAGACAGAGCACTTGCAGAGAGGAGAGATTGGCGAGCTGCGGTGGGATTGAACCGGTTAATTTGTTGGTGTTGAGGAAGAGGAATTGGAGCGATGTGAGGTTTCCGAGGTGAGATGGAATGGGGGAGGAGAGAGAATTGGAAGAGAGATCGAGGAGGCGGAGGTGAGAGAAGGAGCCGAAGGAGGCTGGGATTTCGCCGGAGATGTTGGTGGAGGAGAGGTTGAGGAGCTGGAGGGAGGAGAGAGAGGAGAGAGAAGAGGGGAGAGAGGAGAGGTTGAGGAACGTGTTGGGGATAGAGAGAGAAATGACTCTCTCCTGAGGAGAGCACGTGACTCCCTGCCATGAACATGGCGTCGAGCTTGAAGGGCTCCATGAGGAGAGAATGGGGGACGAGTTTTTGTAGTATGGGTCTGCAGAGGAGAGGAGAGAGAGAAGGGCTTCTCCATCAGGAGAGAGAGACTGGACTGCAACTGGTGTTGTGAAGCAGAAGAAAACCATGAAGAAGAAGAAGAAAGAAGTCTTCATTGAAATGAGTTCTCAACAATGGCGGCGGTGGTCGAGACTAAGGAGACGACATGCATGTGCGTGGAAAAACCATGCATGTGGAGAAAAGTTGTCACCGGAAACTGCAAAAGCTTGCGAGCTCAGTGAAGTCCATTAATGGCGGCCATTTTGTTGCATTGGAGATTTGAGTTGTGAGTTCCTTTGCATTTGTGCAAACATTTTCTCTTTTAAAGATTCATAGTAAAATAGTGGTGATGGTTTATGTTTTATTTAATACAGGGATTAGGGTTCAAGTGATTACTATTTAATGCCTCTAATTGCTTCGTAGACACGGTTAAATATAGGTCATTTTTTAAATGTTGGATATTACGAAATTGCCCCTGCATGATATGTATATACCGTTTAATTAAATAAGTGGATGCATGATTTGAGGCTATGTTGATATAATTAAATGTAATTAAGAATACACTATTTTCAAGTAAGAATTGTCCTACTAGAATAGAAATGCAACATTTGTTAATATTATTTTCTTCAATATGCCATTTTAGTTTTATGTGACGAATTTTGATACATATATGTATAAATATAAAATTGCCTTCGAGAAGAGATTTTGGACACTAAGGAGATTGAATGATTCTACATTGCATTAAGTTCATTAATTAAAAGTAGAGTTTCATACTCATTCATTTCAAAATAATTATCATTATATGAATATAATTTATTTTAATTCATCTATCATTTTTTGACTATAAATAAAAAAAATAAAAAAAATTCTTTCATTCCAATCTGGTGTTTATCTTTTCTCTACCTTTTTGTGTGTGTAAATATTTATAATTATTGTTGGAAACTCTATCTTTGATAAGAAATATCATAGTTATTAAATGTTTTTTTAATCTATATAAAATGACATGAAACAAATGAATATATTAGACGATTTTAGAGATAGTTTCATAAGACTGACCTCATTAATTAGCAGTAAATTAAATTTGTTGTCATAAAACTCAAATGTAGATTGTGAATTAATAAATGTAACTAAATTAGATTTATAAGTTGGTTTTATTAAAATATGAATCTCATTAAAATTAAATGATTACAATTTCCAATTTAGCATAGGGTAGGGTTAAAAGTGCCTAGGGAAAAGGAGAATTAGATGATAATAATAGAAGAGAGGCAGCTTAGGGGATTGTGAAAGGCAAAAGAGGGGTTGGATTAAGCAACCAATTCCCATGTCTTTTTCTTTCTCATGTCTATATATATTATAACATTGCCTGTCACAAAAATTTAAATGACTAAAGTCTAAGTGTGGGCGTGAATAAAGAGGAAAATTTAATTGCCTTGTCTTCTTTTTTATTTTATTAAAGTTTAAATTATGGATTTTCTTTTTCCTTGTTTTTTTTAACTGTGGTTATTAGTTATTAGATTAATTAACTCTGCGTGCGGTGAAAATGAGTGATTTGATTATCGAGGAAAGAGTAGTGGGTCTGTTTTGGGAGTAGGGCTCAGTAAAAAAAAATAGCAGGTCACATGACTCACTCAATATAAAATATATAATACATTTATATATTATCTAAACTTATGATTAATATATAGGAGTATTATATACACACACAAATAAATGTGTATATATTGCACATTTTATGTATTTATAAATGATCGTTAAATTTATTTCAAGATTTTTTACATGAAAGTGTTGTAAATTTAAAAATGCCAATATTATGACATGATCTCATATATATAATTCTGTGAAATTTTAGGTCGACGTATCTTATGAAATTAAATTTGTAAGAAGGTCTAATAAGAGTTGGTCATTTAAAATTTGATAGACTTATACATACGATCATTTCAAAAAAAAAAAATTATTTCTATTTGTAAGATATTGAAATTTGATCCCAAAAAAATGTATTCTTATTAAAAAATAAAAAATAAAAGAAGCAAATACTAGGGTTGGCTAACTATTATTTATATACAGATAAAAGCATATGATTTATTCATGTAATTATATTAAGTTAATAACATATATATACTATACCAAAATTAGCTAGGAGACAACATAGTTATTTTACTGAGGAAATTGTTAGGGAGAAATATATATTTTTGTTATATAGTTCAACTTTATGATGCTCTAAAAGGGAAATTATATATTAACTTATTAATTATATGAGAAACAAATATATAATACGTACACACATTTATAGGGGCCAATATTTAAGATTAGGGTTTCACAAATAGGGTTTTGGCCCTTTTGGGTTTTTAAGTTTTTTAATAATTTTTTAATGCTTCTCAAAGAATTTTTATAATCTTTTAAGTGTACTAAAAACTATAAGTAGAAAAATGGCCTCGATCAAGAGAAACTAAATTATTGTTTCAAGTACTAAGGATTCTCTTCTCCTTTTTCCTCCCTTAAATCGAGATGCTTTGAGTTGTATTTTCTCTCATCAATAATCTTTAACAAAAGGTTATATTATATATATACATTTTAAGATTTTCAATTTGAATTTTAAGATTGAATTATCATATATATGTTATGACTCACTATAACGATATTCTTATAGATGCAAAGTTGATCTAATGTGGAAAAATAATTGTGGTTCATTGACTTGTAGTTTTGTATGAATACTAACTAATAATCTTCAAAGTTGGATTTCTTTCGAAAACAATTGATAGATTGAATCTATTTGTAATAAATGGCATTAAATTCAGTAATAGACATGAGTGTCGATCTCACTCAATCTACAACTAAGAGAAATTGCATAATTAATTTATATCTAACTTTTCAAGATACAAATCTATTGTAAAGATCACTAGTATATCTTAATGTTGAAGTAAATAATATCTATTTCTTGAATTATTTGGAGATATTTACCCATATAGTGTGTGGATCAGTATATATATATATATATATATACTCACATTTATTTCTAATTAATGTTATAAGGAAGCTCGCTTGTCTTTATCGCAGTATATATATTGGAATTATAAGACAAGTGTAACTCAAACAACATACATGACATCATTTATATATAAGGTTATAACTTTTATTAGATTGTTAGTTATGTGAAACTCATGAAACAAGAGTTTGATTTAATTATTTAAATTGTGGTCTTGTGAGTTATATTTATTAGAATTTCGTCTTATGAAATTATATTAATAAAATGGTTTCATTTAAGTGTTTGTGTGTACATATAAGTTTTTAAGAATTTACATAAATTATGTTTTTTAAAATAATATGTAATAAGCCAGAAATTTAAAGTAATAAAAGATTTATCCCTGGACTAATTACTACTCCCATTAATATTTTTAGAGGTGCTAATTAAAGTATATAAAAGTACCATTTGTTTTATGAAAAAAATCGTTTCTACACTTTTGATTAAAAAATTCTTCAATAATTAATCACAACATAAAATCCATTTATTTATCATTTAAAAAATACTTTTTGACCACTCAAACAAGATGATAATTGACATAAATAGAAAGATAACAATAATGCTTGTGACTTAAACATATTTTGTTTTGTTGGAGGTTTCACAATTTAACTATGATTTGATCTACTTTCTCGTGAGACTTGTTCGTAAACTATAATTTCATAGAAGATTTAATTATAAATAACTCCATTTGACTTAATAATATTAAGATCGAACAGATTTGATGGAAATTTCGTTTCATAAATTGTGATCCGTAAATTTGTCTTATCCAATTTTTTCCCATAAATGAATTACTAAAATCCAAATATACCCACTTTTTATAATATAAAGAATTCATATTCCTTTGAATCAAAAAATGGTCAATTATATATGTTAAATTAGTTAGATCAAAATTAATTAACTAATATAGATTTGAGCTTTATTAATATTATTAACTTTTTACACTAGACAACACTCATAATAAATTAAGTAATTTGTGATATAAAAAATATAGTTTTTGTTTAGGATGTAATTACATATTTAGAAAAATAATATAAGATATTCTAATTTTATATGTGAATATATATATATATATGGGTGGCCCAGCAAACTCATTCTGAAGGAACACATCTCCCACATATTCCAGGATTTTTCCAGACATATGTTAGTGTTTGGTTATAAGTTTGACCATATTCCTATTATCTTTACAATTCAAGTGCTATTCTTAAACTCCGCTAATATTAATATTAAAAATTTAAAAGTGCTATCCTTAAACCGTACATATATATATTATTCACAAAAATAGATTTTATTGAAAAAAAATTAACTCATATACTCACTCCCATATATTCGTATATTTATTTCCATAATTGTCACACAAAAAAAAAATTATATTGAAAATCGTCCGAGGATTTTCTATGGACATTCAGCCAAGAATATTTACATGGAGAAGGCAAAAAGGGTTCCAACCTTATAAGAAAAAAGATCCAATATTCATGTCAAATGTGAATAAGTATGTTGTTTTTCAGTATAAATTAAGTGAAGAATTGAATATTAATTTTGGATTATTAAAAGTTAAAACAAAAAAAAAAGGCAAAAACTTTTGTGCACAAGGTGCACGGATCCAAATCTGTGCACAACAATACTGTTATATTATATGAGTGATACTGTTTTATATAAAGTAATATTGTTATATTATATGAGTGATACTGTTATATTATATGAGTGATACTGTTATATTAATATAACAGTATCACTCATATAATATAACAGTATTGTTGCACCTTGTGCACAGTGTCACTAAAAAAAATAGTCGAATAATGTCATGAATTCAAGCATGAAGACAAGAAGTTTCAATTAGTGGTCATAATTAAAATAGATTTATAATCATACCTTTAGCAGAAAGTCATATTAGTAGGTGTGTATGTTAGCCTAAATGCAGGGATTAATAAAACAGCTAGAAAACAAAAAATTATTGAGGCATATACTGTTTGGCCTATTTTGAACTTTTATTTTCTTTCCTATTTTTATTTGGTTTTTGATTCATGGAGCCCCCAACCTACTCATTATACTAGGGAATGAGTATTACTCAATTACTTTCCAAATTTTTTTAAACCCTAAATAAATTTAATTAAAATGTCTATATAGTAGAAGTAGATATACATGATAACATGAATAAAGTAAAATGTTGATATTTGATGTAGGAAATGGATAATGTGAAACTCCAAAGTTGTCAATTGTATCAATATAATGATTGTCTTTCACTCTATTTTTTTTTTTTTCGAATCTAAGAGATATTATATTCAACGGTATATACATGATATATAATGAATCAAAATATCTTATTAAGGATGTAAACAAATTAAGTTGTTCATTTGAATTTTTGTCTAATTTTAGAAAAATGTCTTTGCGTTATTATTTTTCACCCTTATTGAACATAAATGAACGTTTAAATGATTCAAACTCGAGCAATTCAACCTTACTCGTCAAGATTGAGCCAAACTTGAGTTTCAAATTCTACGATATAAAAAAATATGCTCACACTTTATTATTGTATTTATCGAACCAAACTCAAACGAGCTTCTCTAACGATGTGTCCTGAATCAAGTATCGTATAGTTTGATTCGAGTTTTAATGTCAACTCATCGAAAGATCGGATCAAATTGGAGTAAGAAATAACTGCAGATTCAACTCAGAATCTTTTCCCCTTTTATTGGGTTTTTCTTTAAACATGGGATACTGCTTTGAGCCAAGAGATTCAGTTGTCATATTCATATGAAGTGAGATCTAAGGTTCAATAAAAAGATAAGTAAACAATAAGTCATTGTAAATTCCACAATCCATGCCAGCATAAGCGTAGAGACCAAACAAATGAACATGAAAACAAAGAAAAAATCACCACCACCATATAAATCAAGATTACATATAATATATATATGTATGTATCTCAAAAAAAATTATCAACAAAACAATGGAGTACCATATACATAATCTAACATGCAAAAAACCTATCACTTTTAGGTGATTTGGGATTGAAAGACATTTGTTGTTACATTGTCAATTGGAAGAATTTATGAAGGGATTTGATATACAAAGAGATTCAAGAATAACCTTTTCCTTCGATTTGTCGAATCCGAGATGGTCTTGATAAACCACGATGACCGTCCTGATGAACACGTTGCATGTTGGAGTGGTCTTTTTTTCAGCGTTGTCGAACGAGAATGAGAGGTCTGATTGAAATATTGTTCGTCCTCTTTCAAAGATAAATGATAGTTCTCGTTGTATCAAGATTTCCGTATTCATGGACTGATCTCACTATCTTTCTCGAACTTAAACCATTTCCAGTTGGAATAGAGCTTCTCTTCATCTTCGAAAGGCAATCCATCCGTGGGAAGGGCTTCTAGTTTACGTGTTGTGGAAATAGCTGAAATCTTGTGCCTGTATTTCTTCGCCATCTCTTGAGCTTCGGAAAATACTTTCTGAATAAAATGGCAAAGTATCGTTTAATAATAATAATATGAAATAGTAGAAAAAAACAACGAAAATGCATTACTAATATCGTTTACCTCCTTGTTCGACGCAAATAAACCGGGCTCGCTTTCGAGTTCCGCTATGCTGCATGACAAAGTAAGATTCAAACACGAAACATGTAAGAAAATTTGACCAAGAAAACATGTAGAATATAGAAGTTTTCAATCTGCGTACCTTAGAGAAATTTTGTCAGGAAACATTGACTTTACGACGAGAACTTTGACCTCTTCATCTACTGCTAGTAGGTCACTAACAGAAGTGATTCTCCCTTGAGTTATGTTCGAAATATGCAGCAATCCACTGCCAAAGATCAACAAATACCGGGGTTATTTACTCCAGTAACTCGTGATACACTTATATTAAGAAAAAGTCGAGACTACATTTGAGAAAAATCTAATTCGGTATTTCAGTATTCACCTCCTATTAGTGTCACCTATCCTTATCTGAGCACCGTACGGGAAAATTTTCTTGACTGTTCCTTGAATAAGCGTTCCTTCTTGAAGATGCCTCATCTCCTACGAGATTGAATAGCCAAGAACGATAGCATCAAGGCATATACAAAAAAACCAGCAACAAATCAAGAGACAAAGTTGAAATGAAATTACAAACCCAAGCCTCCTTCTCACTGAGAATCAAGTCATTGGTGTCTTCATTTATTCTAGTAATTTGTACATATATCCTTCGACCCACCTGCAACATCAAGATATAAAATTTCGTTGCACGTATTACTTTTCCTGGAACGGGCAATTAGCTAGTAATAACATTGTTATGAAGTGTTAAGTGGTCGTACATTCTCTTTCAGTTCGGAAAAATTGTTAACTCTATTCATCAATTCAGCTTTTGGAAGAAAAGCTCTCAGCCCCTGCAAAATAGAAATCCCATATAACGATAGATTTAGACAGGTGCTATACAGCTACATATGCATCTGATCTGAGTAATGCACAGAATTCACCTCTATTCTTGTAAGGAGACCTCCAGTATTCCACTCTGTTATTTTAACTTCGATTGGCTCATTGAGTTGTTTAATCTGCCAAGGTAAACAAATATAATATTTTAAATTTATCACCCGAGAAAAGCGGAAGATAAGCTTTGAGAACTGCGAAAAGTACAGATTTACAGACTCCGAAAGGTTAAGAATGAAAGGTAGCTCGATGGATTTGAGACTGTAAGAACAGCCATTTCTACGGTTAGGGTTGAGTATTTAGCTACTAACTATGACAAATAACCCCAAAAATAACCATGATCGTCAAGGTAAAGTGAAAAGAAAGCAAATATGTCGTATTGACTGCTTGTCTAATCAGTTTCTATTAGCTATATTTTGTATGTTCCAAGGGAATTTGAATTTGAGTTAGATGGACAGTGAAAAGATCTTCTCCTGTGCATTGTTATTGTGAGGTGAAACCATGGATGATGATGATCATTAATAGAGGAGTACTGAATACATAAGTATGGTTCTTTATATCTCTCTGTCATTCAATTATAGTTAGGAGACAAAATTTTCACCTATTACCTGCATGTACGTTCCTGACATGCAACCGAGAGAATCATGATTTACTTTAGATTGTAGCTAATTTGAGCTAGTTTTCAGCAAACATTGAATATTTCCTTCTCAGCCATAAGAATTACGTTATTAAGGCATTAACAATGAGAGCAACAGAACCTCTTTGACTTAAATCT
This sequence comes from Scutellaria galericulata, assembly GCA_946896805.1. Classification (NCBI taxonomy): domain Eukaryota; kingdom Viridiplantae; phylum Streptophyta; class Magnoliopsida; order Lamiales; family Lamiaceae; genus Scutellaria; species Scutellaria galericulata. Next base: position 19,222,571 of record OX335793.1, read on the forward strand.
TGTCCATTCCAGTAGAATGATCATAATAACCTGCTATCTAACTAATCGAATCAAATAAGGAATATTCCCTTACAAGTGATCCAGCAAAGAACCGACATCAATATTGAAACACTTAAACGCTCATTCAGTAACCTGACTTATATTTTAAAAGTTAAAGTGCTTTTTAAGTTCAGATAATGAAGACAATGATTCTTTCTATGGTTTAGCTAGCACAGAGAAAATGAACGCAAAGTTCACTGCATTTCAGATGACATGAGAGAGTGTAAGGTAACATGACATGAAAATCACAAAACAAATGAATAACCTAAGTTGCTCACTTCAAAGCTCACAAGAACAAAATCAGAGAAAACTCGTATGAATCTACTGTATACCTTAAGGACTAACAATAGATAAACTTGTGCAAAAACACATGTCCTTAAGTTAACTACAACTATCAACTCTTCTTCCAGTCTTAACTATACAATCATACGTCAAATAGATAACACAAATCCAATACAAGCACATTAAGAAGCACAATCAAGTCTCCACAATAATGCTCAGAAACGAAAGAGAAAGAGACCTGCCTCACTCGGTGCCACGCGATTCGCCTAAAGAGCCTTCTAGAAGACAGCAATGGCCTTCCACCAAGAGTCCTTCCAAGAACCTCAGCAAAAAGAACAGTGCCAGGCTCCACAACCGGCCTGCCCGGCATCGGTTCACCACTCAACGCGTCATCATTCCTCAAAATTCCCATTTTACCCCTCACAAAGAACTCTTCAGCATCCTTCTCCACATCACACAACAAAATCTCCAACTCCTTATCATACAATGGCAACACTTCCTTAGTCAGCATTGTCCCCAACATATCAGCTCCCACATTCACATCGAGCTTATTCTCGTTCCCCGAAACCACCACTCCCACCACATAATCACCCTGTTTTGGCTCATAATACTCCACATTAACCTTCTCGTCTCTCTTCTCAATCGCACCCTCATTTTGGTCCATTTCTTCCTCTAATGGCCTAAAAAACTTGTAAAATGGCTCCAATATTTCATCTTTATCTAGTTTCTTGGGTTCATCTCTCTCTATTTCCTCAACAGACTCATTGTTCACTTGCTTTGGAGAAGGCTTGTTTAGTAACTCAAGCTCTTCAGTTTCTTCTCCGTTTTCAAGCCTTTTGGATAAAAGTGTATCCTTAAATTCCTCAAAAACTCCATTTTTAGCGCATAATCGAACATGGGTCGAACTAAATTTTGGTAATTTGACAGAAAAACATAAACTTTGGGAAGAATTTGAAAGGGGTTTGGGATTTTGAGCACGCGGGAAAGTGGTTGGAGAGAGGATAAAATTGGTGAAAGGTAGAGATGGGTTGAAGAAAGAGAACTTACTACTAATGGGACGGAGGCTAAGGATTGGCATACCTGCTTATCCTGCGCACCTATGCCGTCGACGGTGGGCTTTTCCTGCTTTGCCGCTTCTTTTTATCCGTTCGTTTGGGCTCTATCGTGCGCCGTGATTGCATTGCGCACAAAATCTTCATGGAGGAGCTGGGCCCTACTAAAAAATATCTATCCTTAAATTTCTAAAATACATTTTATAAAGATAATTTCATTTCATTTTCTGTTTCTGTTTTGATTAAAAAGAACTAAATGCACGACTAATATTTACATTTAGGTATACGAATACAATAAATTCTCAAATATTTCCAAGTATAAATTAGTGTTGGAGAATATGATTAAATATTATCTAATGTTTATATAAAGGTAAACACAAGTCATTATAAATTAATTTTTCGTATAAAATCTTAGTTTTGAAAATATGAAAAATGTTAGTCAATATCTATATTCATGTTATTTCTCTATATATTCTTAACTAATTCGTAAATGTTTTTACTTTTAACATTTTCATTTTCTTGTCAAATGTTTATAATAAATACATCTTGGAGTTATAAATTTACCACGTTTTTTAGGGAGATTTTGAGAGAAATTATTTTCCCTTCTTTTTGGGCAACTCGAAAAGATTAATGAGATTTATTAAAAACATGGTCATAAATGTCAAATTAGAGAAACGTAATACTATATGTACACATTAATTCAGGTGTCTTAATATTATTCAAAATCTCAAATTAAAAATTATAAGTAATTAATTAGGAACTAGCTCAGTAGCCTATGGCATAATCAAAAACTTATAGACCATCATCGTTATAATTAAATCGATGCAATAAATGAACTAATATTTTCTCTCAAACGAATCATATATATATATATGGACAACGACAGAACAAAACAAATACATAAAAAAATGCAAATCGAATAATAAGTTGAACGTACAACACAATTCCATTAGGAAGAAAAATGAAGAAAACAATGAAATCCAACTCGATTGTTCACCAAATCTTCAAAGGATAATTATGAATGCAATCCATCCATGGATTATCAAAATCTTGATTTGAATCTTGAAGCCACACCCAAACCAAACTACCAACTTTGAAACCCGTCCCAAATGCCAACATCCACATTTTGTCACCTTTTCTTGTTCTCCTCTTGGCTTCAAAATAAGCCAATTCATAGAAAACAAGGCTACTCGAAGTGTTTCCAAATCGATTCAAGGTCATACGAGCTGGCTCGGTGATCTCGTCACCGAGTCTCAAAACCCGTGCCACATTCTCAATCACGGCCTTGCCACCCGTGTGTATGCACAGGTGGTCAAAGGACTTCGTGAAGTCGGGCACGACGGGCTTCGTGGGCCCATCGTGGGAGACAGCGGCGGCCACCAATGAGTACACATAGTGGCCGAGTTGACTCAGTGACAACACCCTAGGCGCGAGAATCTTGATATGCTGTCTCAAGTTAACACCAGCTACTCTTATCAGGTCCTTGGTGAGTGAAATTCCCGTTATACCCTTGTCATCTTCTTCCTGAAAGGCGGATTTATAGGCGCTGTCGTCAGCGCCGTGGTGAGTCCGGAGCGAGTCGACGAGTTCCATTTTCGAAACTCGGCGGAGACTCGGGTCGGTGGTGATCATCGCGGCTGCGCAGCCGACGCGGAAGATGCAGTTGGTTACCAGCATTGATCGGCTTTCGCCATTGTACCAGTTCAAGGTGATGCTCTCGGTGATGACGACGAGGGCATTTTGGACTTTTCGGCTGCCTCGTAAAACCCTAGCTGCGAAGTCGACGGAGATGACGCCGGAGCTGCAGCCCATTCCGCTCAGATTGTACGTTTTCACGTCGGATTTGAGTTTATACCGATTGACGATGAGAGAGGAGAGAGAAGGAGTTGGGGAGAAGCTGCCACACGTGACGATGACAATGTCGATGCTGAGAGGGTCGATTAGGGTTTTGGATAGAAGGGAATCAATGGCGGCGAATATTCCTTCCTCGGCCTCTTGGACGGCGCATTTTAGCATGGGTGCGCCGGCGTCGGCGGCGTCGAAGATGAAGGGGGGTGCGTAGGTTTCGTCACCGAGGCCTGATTTTCTGTGAATGCTGCGCATGAAATCGAGGGATTGGGGGGTGAGAGAGGGCACGTGGCGGCTGAGGAAGGACTCCGCCGCCGCGAAGGAGCACTTCCGGTGCGGTGGTGGCTTGTAGCATGAGTAGTTGAGGAGGAGGACGGGGCGGGGGCGGGTGAGGAGGTGGTGGAAGACGGGGAGGATGGCGAGGGCGGTGAAGGAGAGGAAGAGGCGGAGGTGGGCGGAGACGAGGCGGAGGTGGGCGGAGACGAGGCGGAGGAAGGCGGCGGAGGTGGCGGCGGAGAGGAGGAATGTGAAGAGTAGAAGAGTGAGAAATGAGATTTGAAGAGCTTTGATGTTCATGACCAACGGTCTCATGTTTTGTTATGGAAAATGGCTGAATTTTTTTCTAGTTAGAGATTTGGGGTTGGGTTTATGTGAAAGTGAAGTCACACTTAACATATTTATAGAGTGGGTGGAGGGTTGAATGAGAACATGTTACATGTGCCCTATAATCTCATACATGTGTTCCATTTTTTTGTATTATTGCAAGTCATTTTGATTTTTGACAAGTATTAAGCAAATATATATGAGTTAGATAGTAATGAATATTTTAGAGAAAAATAATGGCTGGAATTTTTTTTTTTTTTTTCAGAAGAAATGTAGTAGTTTATTACATGATATAATTAGGCTTTCAACATTTTCTAGACTAATTAAAACTAACTAAACTATATATATAATTAGAAAGTTTTTATATATATTTCAAGGGTGTGGCCGTATGGGACACCAATCACAGCTCTAAGTGATCCACAGTATTAATCAAATGGATCTCTCGGGTACAATCATGTTGATAAGGTCTGTAGTGATGTGGGAGAATTAAAATCTTTCGACAACGCGAGTTCAAATATCGTATGAGGTAAATTATCACTAAAGTATTATGGAGGTTCATGCCTCTGTTGTGTTGGTTTTCTCCTATTAATTCGACTCTTCAAACATATATCTCCATTTACATCTCACCCAATCTAAGAGCCTTAATTAAAAAAAACAAAAAAAAAAAAAACAAGTGGGGGGTTGGGGGCATTGAAGTATTGGCATTGAATTATAGGAGATTGGTGTATAGAATCGGTGTGCTAGTACACCATAAATATTGTGGGCTGATTGAAGGGTAATTAATGTAAATATCTTCTTCTTTTAAGGGTGGGTGGGGGTGGCTATTGACAAATTACTGATTAGAGTGTGGAGCATTTTAAAATATCTGACTATTCAATCAACTTGACTGACACATAGATTCTGAGTTTTAACTAGTTTGTTGGATTGGATGTTTAATATTCTTTGCATCTTTTTTTATTTATTTCATTTTTTGGGATATGAAGGATCATTGGGTTCGGGTTTTATTTTTAATTTTATCATTTTTAGTAAATAAATATCTATTTAAAATACAGAATCTCACTGTGTAAAGTAATTGTATTACAATCTATTTATTTTGGGAAATATCCTAAAACAAATGATTTACATTGAAATGATCAAAAAAATATGTAATATGTAATATCTTACTAATATATGCCAATGGTGTAGAGAAATAAATCTACGAGATATATATATATATATATATATACATAATTAATAATATATTTGGATTATGGAAAATTGCTACATATATATAGCCAAGTTATTGAAAGATTATAAATAACCAAGTGCTAGTAACAACCATCGATGTTTATTAATTAATTTAGTTATAAATTGTTTACCAATTAGTTATAACTTAAAATGGCTCATGAACCCTATAAAAATATGATGATTACGAGATTATTTCATAAATTTAATTTTGAGAATATGCAACCTATAAATTACATACATGAAAACCAAAAATAAACAGAAAACATAAATCATAATAAAAACCTAATGTAGAGAGAAGTGGAAAGCTCTCTTATTTGAAGACGGAAAGTATCATTTGCTAAAAAAAATAAAAAATAAAAAAGTGGAAGCCATTGTATTATTTTTTGTCTTTCATATTTGGGCCATAATCCAAACCCAGCTAGGCCCTTATGCCCAATGAGTTTTCTAAAATATATATATATATATATATATATATATATATATATATATATATATATATATATTTAACACCTGGCTTCTTAGACCATTTTACAAATTTATTATGTGGATTGGATTAACCCATACATTTATAACTCATAAAATATAAATTTACTTATAAAAATTTATTTGGATTGTAGGCACTGAAGCATTGGTCTCACACAATTATATATATTTGAGTTTTATACAAGTTTTTATATTGATGAAGTAGTATTACACAACTCATTTATTTCTTGAATCATATTTAGAAATTTTACAACAAGAATTAAAGTAAGTGACAAACATATGTGTGTGCATAAATTTAAATTTATACCAATTATGGTATGTCCTTAGCTAAGCAGACCTAGCGTGGACTTTAATTTTGGTTAAACTCGTAAAGTAGCTTTCTAATTATAATTAATATAATTAGGCCAGTCAAAAAAATATATACATCACACACACTCTTTCTACTATTATATAAATGAAACAAAATAAGAATATTATAAGTATGAAAGAACTATAGTCATCAAACTATAATAAGTTAAAAAACAAAAAAACAAAATCCCTGGTAAAAAAAGTGCATAATTTTCGTTTTAAGACTCTTCAAAACTCATCATAACTAATAATGCCATACTTAATATATTAATTTAAAGTATTATTAATTATTTTTAGAGTGCATCTAGTCAAATTTGGCTGGTGATCATCTTGTCTCGTACGATTGGCCTTTTGCCCTATAATTTAAAGCTAGTGAAAAGTAATAATTTAACCCCAAACAAATTAATATGATATATATAGTCCCAGAAAGGTTGAAATTGAACATATTGATACGAATAAAAATATAAATATTGTTGATTTCTAAATCTGTAGATGGGCAATTATCACCTAAATAATAGAGATATTGTTTACTAAAAATATGTAAAAAAGATTAAGTGATAAGAAGACAATAAAGATACAGATTAAACTCTTTAAGGACAAACTGATTTCCTTTCATTCAATTAATCAGAGTTAATTAGCATCATCTATCAAATAAGAGGTAAAACCCAACGTAATTTCTATTTTTGTATTTAAAAATAAAATTGTGTATTTTCTTAAAATTAAAAAGAAAGATAAATATTATTAAAATGAAAGATCCACTCTGTCATTAAATAGTGTTCAATATTATTAAATCGCTTTTTAACGAAAGTTAATTATCTCGATCTTGATAAAAAAAAAAAATTATTGGTTTAAAATTATTTGATGCATACATAATGGCATATAATTTTATAAAATGATTAAAACATATTAATTAGGTAACAGATGGCAGATGTTGAATGGATTATTTCACGGTTATTAGTGTGCTGTTAGTGACAAGATCTTGAGTAAAAGGGTTTGGTTTTTTGTTATATTTCTTAATCACATTTCCCTAAGGAATAAGGATATCAAATAATAAACACTTCCTTAAATAATATATATAGCATATATTTTAATTTATGTATAAATAAAAGATCGTCTTACAAAAAAAAAAGGGAAAATATATATTAAATATAGATTTTGGATAAATTTATATTGTTGTAAAATATATTTTTTTCCAGTCATAATAACCATTTCAATTTTTATTTAATTACGTGTTTTATTAACTAAAAATGTAATTCATAGTCATATACTATTTGGTTCTCAAAATGCTATAGTTTAATTGAAACCAAATATTATATGACTGAATAAAAAGAATCTAATTGCAAATTAAGTTCTTTATAGAAATTAGGCAGTGTAATTTATTTATGCTTAATTGCAAATAATAATAATAATAATAATAATAATAACCACATTTTTTCAAAACTACAATTTAATATCAACATTTTGAATGTAGCCAAAAAAATCACAGTTTTTTTTCCCAAAATTACAATTTAGTCCTAACTTTATAAAAATTAGTGATTTGAACCACATTATTATTATTATTATTATTATTATTATTATTATTATTATTATTATTATTGTTGTTGTTGTTGTTGTTATTTTTTGGAGATAACAACATCAACATTTACTTAAGAATTAGGATTTTAAGACATTGTTGCAATTCGACTTTAACTAGATATTTTGTGTGATGCATAAACTCCGATCGTGGAGAATACAATTGTGTTTCAAATTGCAATTGTGAGTTAAAATCGTGATTTTTTGCTAAATTTTAATAGTCAATTATGATTAACTTGCAAGTTTGTACTTCCTCCGTCCCAAATTATTTGTCGTTTTAACACTTTTCACGCAGATTAAGGAAACTAACAAAAAGACTGATCTATCTCTATTTAATACATATTTCCAATGCCTACTTTGAAATAAAAGAGCATTTAGTAAGAAATAATAAATAGGGGTAAATTTGGAAGAATTTGGGAAATTATGCCTTGAATTCCTATAACGTCAAATGATTTGGGACAAATCTCAAAAGCTAAAACGACAAATAATTTGGGACGGAGGGAGTAAAAATTAAGATAGTGATTTTTTTATTCAAAATTCAAAAAGTCGGTATTAAATTCCAATTTTGAAAACAGTGGTGATATATTTTTTAAACCTTTAATTTATTAGACATTAGGTAGTTTAATTTAATTACTCTAATTTTTTTAGATAAATTAATTACTCTAATAGTTAGTTAGACTACTAATTAAGTACGGAAAACTATATACTCTTTGAAAACTGAACTATTGTTGACCAATTTATAAAATACAACACAGTAAATATAGAATTGATCAATTTATATCATTATTAAGTGGGCATTTGAAAAAAAAAAAAAAAGAATAAGATAATATTGAATGACAATACTAATAAAAAAATAAGAGTAATTTATAGGAGAAAATTTACGTGTCCTGTGAATTATTACTTTACAACCTAATTATTACCGAAGATTCCACATGATTTCTTCTTCATTGAACAGTGGTGCCACGTGTCAGTATATTGTCGGATAATATTGTCTATAAATTGACACGCACTCATACGTATATATTCACACACACTAGCAGAAACAGAACCAACTTTCTCTAAGCTGACAAAGAAATCTAGAAGCCCAGTTCCAGAAAATTAAGGTATGTGTTCTTATCCATACTTTTTCTTTTTAATAATTATTATTATTGTTTTATTTTTGTTTTTTTCTATAGCTTGATTTTAGCTGATTGAATATAGCTTCTTAAGATAGTGTGATTTAAAGCAGCTTTTTTCTGTGAATTGGATCTTGACTTAAAAGTTGTTCCTGGGCTAGCTTTTCTTGATGTTTGTTTGGATGAGAATAAATTAATTTAAGTACTTTAACTTTAAGCTATCTATTAAAATATAACTAATTTCCTAAAATTAGCTTTTTTCTTTAATTTTCTTGATAACTAATCTCTCTCTCATATAAATTCTGGGGAATTGGTATCATGTATGGGTGGACATTTATAAACATGCCACAATGTAATATTTGTATCCTGTTGTCATTTGATTGATGTGATCAATATTGGCAAGAAATTAATTCAAAAAAGTGTGTAAGAATTCCCACGTTTTATATGTGACAATGAAATAGAAATAAAAGATATACATCTCTAATATATTTTCTTTTGTGTGTTTATTATGATAAATATATTAAATTATAATTAATTGTATTTTGGGAGATACAATGAAAAGAAAGACCAAATAAACATAGAGTCCGTTTGGATAGAAATATTTGAAATATAGTATTTGAAATGAGTAGATTCGTCCATCCAAATGCACTAGAGTATTTCAAATTAATCTCACATGTTGAAGAAATTGAGCATCAACCTAGCTAGTATACATATTGTTCTTCTCTTCTCCTTTCTTTAATTTGGATATATTTATTTTCTATAATAAAAGTAAGATTACTAGACAAAATATGACAAAATATGAGCATTCCTTAAATTAATTATTGTAATTGTAATTAAAACATACATAAAAAAAAAAACACTGAAAAAAAAATGGTGGGTGGAAAAATTCAAAATCAGAATAAAAGGTACAAATATAATTTCCTTTTAATTATGAATACAAAGAAATATACTAGTTTAAAAGATAAAATGAAAAAAATAAGTAGTACACATACTCAATACAAAAGCCAAATTATATTGTTTTAGAATAATGATATGATATAAGCACAACTTTATGCCACATCAAATGTGTCATTTTTTTCTAAATTCATTATTTACCATAATAAAAATTAATTAAGTAATTCCCTTCTTCTAATTCCAAAATCGATCTTTTTTTTTTCTGTTTCAAGTCATTTGTTGAAAAATATTCATTCCAATTTTTTTTTCAATAACATGTTATGTATATGAGAATAATATTTTAATGCTTAGTTAACCAAAATAATATAAAAATGTACACTAGATAAAGGGATATTTTACAAACCGATAATATTGTGTGCCCATTATTATTTATTAAAACAGTTATATATATATATATATATATATATATATATATATAGCTATGTCTCAATTGTACTAATCTAACATTTTATTTTATCTAATAAAGTGAAGACAAGACATATGAACTGTGTAACAATGTGACATAGATACATATGAATTATGATCCCAAAATTATATGTATGTGCCAAGGAATATTTGTTGATGAAAATGGGCCCAATTTTAAAAAGACAGAATTTTTTTCAAATAATTTGGAAATTATTGTTGTGCATGTGCATGTGTTGCTTGTTGTCATATGTTGGGACATATTAATTTGGCTGTGTTATGATCTAGTGATCGAAGAAAATTATATTTCAACAAAGTATTGAATTATGAATATGACAAATATATTATAGGATTGGACTATCCCACCTTCTGAAATACTCAAACACAGTTTGTGAAAAAGAAAAAAAAAACATAAACATAATAAAAACATGAATATGATTTGATGTAAGATATATTTTTTTTTTTGCCCCATTGTTGGACTATTCTTAAACTAAACTATTAAATCAAATTGTGTAACAATAAAACTTTATAAAATAACATGGAAACCTATTTATGTGTATATACATATTCAAAATTTCACCCACCTAAAAAGTTGTGTTATAATCATACAGTTAATAGTTAAAACCCCTAGGTTGTTAAGGAAAATTATGTGTGTGTATATATATATTAATTTTTAGAGATAATAAAGGTATAAGTATATAGTTTATTAAACTTGATTTAAAAACAGCATATATATATTTATACTTTTAGCATCAACACTTTTATATCTTTTAACTTTTTACTCGATCCTTTTATCAATCATCATCTCATAATATTAGTCTATTAAATCAATTAGACAATTTCATAAGAATCATACACAAATTAAAATATGTATTTTCCAATTTTATTAATTTGGATGGAAGTTTCTGACGGTGGTTGATTTGTCTTTAGCCAAACATGGACTCCACGTACCTTTCTGACTATTGAATTTTGATCATTGGCCAATTTTAACCACCATTAAAACTTGATAATTATTGGTTGGAAGAAGTCAAAATAATAAAAAAAAAAAACAAAAAAACAAAAAATTCTTTGGAAATCAATTATTATTACCTTTTTTTTATTCATTTATTATAACACCAACCAACCACATGCAATGGTTCGTCATATATATGAGCTAGCTCAATGAATGGTATATTCCCAAATTATAATTTATCCCAACTACATTTTTAGATTGAAAAACACATTAATTATGGCTGGAACTATAATATTTTTCCTATTTTATTTATACACCAAATGCCACAATAATTAATTATTTAAGTTAGTCATTAGATCCAGTCAATTAAACTATCAGTTTTGTTAATAATAAATGTATCAGTTTTGTTAATAATAAACGGGCTAGATAAGGTATTTTTATTGAGTAGGACTCCAATAAAATAATCTCACTGATTTAATTTCGTGAAATCGATACATTCTCACAATTTATATATAAATTTGTAAGAAATGTGTTTAATTTGTGATATTAAACTCAAGTCTAATTTAATATATAAAAATTGATAAAAGAAAATGAAAAATAAATCTGATTTAATTAGGGGAGTCGACATACTACATTAATATATTGCATTACGACAAGAGGAAATCTAGACAAGTTCAATTAGGTCCACATAATCGACTCAACCAAGTATTGTACGATTAATATTTTTAATATATATTTTTCATTCATTATTTAATCTATATAAAATATAATTCATTGAATATTGTTACTCGAAGCTAAGGTCTCGATCTTGAAAAAGAACAGTACTATGGTGGGGGCCAATTTCATTCTATCATTTCAATTTGAGCCACTAATTAAAATATATATTTTTTCTAAACAATTTATCTTTTCATTTTACTTTTCCTAATTCCCTAGCCACCCATTTTCCCTAATTCATTTTCCCATGATAATGATGCTAAATTATTACGAGCTTTGCTTAATTTATTGTCACATTAGACTATGTGAAACCGACATACATACATACATCAAACGTGCATTTAGTTCTTAGTTTATAATTGTTAATAATTACATATAGTTAGTGGAATTCATCAACTATGAAGTGGTTGTTTGTAAAATGATTTAGAAATAAATTTCTACATATAAAAGTTGATTTGGTAAAGCTGAAAAATCGATTTGGGTTTAAGTTATTAATTCAAAATATGTTTGATAAAATTTAATTGGTCGAGCTAAACAAACATAATGTTTTTGTGTACAATATGTGTAATTAATTTAGATCTTTGTATTAAATTATTGGGTTGATTTCAAGTTGTCACATCTATAATATCTTAATTTATTAAACGATTTGATTCTGACTCATCCCAAACAAAACTTACTTTAGGCTAATGACCACAATACTTCAAAATCAAGTTTTATATTCTTTTATTTAGCTCCTAGTTTAATCACAAATTATTACCTCACTAAAAAGGTTGTGCCCATTTATTTAGTAATTTTAATATATGTTTACAAAATTTAACTTTTTAAACGTGAGGTCAAGAAGGCTTCGTGGTGGGATAAATACATAGTTAATGACATCTACACTTGATATTTACTCGATTAAAAGGTACATAGCTTTAATAGGGTTTATCCAAAAATAATAATAATTAAAAGTTATAAAATGGTTTATTCCATTTAAAATTGTTAGTGGTAATTAATTAATCAATTAACATTGTTAGTGGTGCTCATTAACTGCTATATAAGCTAATTCGTCACTAACCAACCACTTGTTTATGCAATAGTTGATGGGCCTCACAAGGCTTGAATACCTCAGCTAACAAAACCTAGGTCAACCTTAAATTACCCCTAATTATAATTAAATCATTCTAAAAAAATCATAACGGATATTTCGATATAAAATCATTTAAATTTAATCGTTTGTTAAAATATCGTTTGAACTTGATTTGATTTGATAGGTATATCAACCAAGCATAAATATGCATTTATATTTGATAAAATTTAAATCTCAGAATTCAAGCTTGACTCGTATTCGATTTGATCAAAATATCCATTGAATCTCAACTCAATCAATTATCTGATAAACTTATAATCCATGCTATTTTACTTAATAGTGTGTTTGACTCGACTCAGTCCTGAGTAGAGATGCTTTAATTACACAACCGAACCCCCAAAGGCCAAAATCGTAATTTCAATCATTCTTCAAATCAGCTTTGAACAGTTAGAGCTTAAAACGAACTTTGACGGTAGTTGCTCGTCGTCGACACCCACCCCACCCCCACCCCCATCTGAAGAACTGGCAGCTCATTCTGTTCCAATTTTCTCTCACTTCTTTTTTGTGCCGGAATTTCTCTCTCCATTCCGTTTAGAATCATTGTTTCTCAATATGAAGAAGCTAAGCTCCAGAAATCACCAGCAGCAGCAGCATGAGGTACTGCTATCCTTTCTCCCCTCTCTCTCTTCTCTGTATCGTTTTAGAGATGACGTGTGGAGATTTGCAGAGAAATTGGGCTGAAATATTGTGTTTCGCTTGCACGTGCCTACAGCTCTCATGGAAGCGCGTGGTGGTGCGGAAGTGGCTCAACATCGCGACCAGCGACTCGGATTACTCTGCGGACACCGAATCCGAATACGATTCCGATTCCGAACCAGGTTGCTCGCATACGTCGTGGTTTTGCTTGATCACGCGCTGATTGCGCCTTTTTTTTTAACTCGTTTTGTGTTTGAGGTTTTGCAGAGATTTGCGATAGGCTTGGAGATTCGCGGTTCAAAAATGAAAAACCGAATGAAGTTCAGGTTCATTCTAATGGTAACGTGCTTTTGATTGCTGTTAATTTTCTTTTCTTTATTGCAATTTAGAGCTTTCAAATTGTTGATCTCTTTAGTCAATTTTGCTAGGTCGATGTTGTAATGTTTTCTCTTGATGAAATTTTGGGTCATTAGTTGGAGACAAAATTTATGGAGTTACTTTCGTTAGCTTTTCGTTTTATCATAGTTTGGCGATCGTTGCATTACATGTATTTACATTTAGAATGTTTCTGTTAAGAATATGTTGAATCATAATGCTTTAGTTCCAAATTAAATGGATCTCAACGCGTTTTCTATCAAGTATTACTGGTCTTGATTTGTAGTTTTAGGACTTGCTATCATGGTTGGATATTTCAATATTTGACTGTTCATAGCAATTAGTTTTAGTCGTTTGATTTTTCGTGTGATGAACAGTTAAAGGAAATAAATACTTTACTGTTGAAATAAATATTGATGCTAGGTATGTATGTCTCGTTAAATGCACTTTTTGTTGTTATCTAGTTGGTTAGTCATTTGTTATATGCTGCCTGTTATCCCTGCATGTGAAAAATCTACATAGATCACATACAAAGGTGTCAAAATTGAGTTTTTGGAATTTATAGTTGGCTTTTTGTCTCTTGGAAAGATTGCATCATGAACAAAAGGTATCGCATTGTCATACTGTATAATGCATGTTCATCCTAACTTTGATCTAGCACTGATGAACTATTTATAGCTTTTAATCTTACAATAAACAATAGTGCTGATAAAAATGAAATTTACTCAAGATAATTTGTGAATTTGATATGTAAATAATCATAGACAAATATAATAGGAAATGTGTGCTTCATTAGCTGAGTGCTACACATGCACTTAAAATATTTTTACTAACTTGATGAGTTTGAAACTTTTATAGACTGTTTCTACATCTTCATTATTTACATCATTTCTAACTTTGATCATCGGAATCAAAATCTCATATACGATTTTGTATTTGGACATTTTCAAACTCAGATGCTCTTCCTAGGTTGAGAAGACGAACATCAGAAACGTTTAGAGCCCAGTATATAAACACAAAGGAAATCAGGTTTGTCTTACATTGCATTTTCATAGTGAAAACAGCTTAGAGATTTTGGTTTCCCTTATCTTTTCCAATGGCTTTAATTTTATTCAGAATATGTGCTGCCACATGGAATGTTGGGGGAAGGGTTCCTCCTGATGACCTAGATCTTGATGGATGGTTGGATATTGATGATCCTGCTGATATTTATGTGATTGGGTAAGTTCATGATGTTTTCCCATAAATCCTGTTTGTTTGTTTGTTATCGACTGCACAGATGTACACTGGATTTATGTCATATATTTACAAGATTTTGATAAATTCTCTGTATGGTTGATTTGAATGATTCCATAATGAGTTATCGATTTAAATTTTTAGGTCTTCTGTCATTGTGCATCCAACTTAAGAAGTTTTAACGGAATAATTTGTATAAAGTTTCATGCTTACCATGTTATGCATCTGCAGCCTTCAGGAGATCATACCATTAAGTGCTGGGAATATATTTGGACCTGAAGATAGTCGTCCAGTTTCAACATGGGAGAATCTTATACGTGAAACTCTGAATCAAGTTCCTCCAGTGACTAAGTTTAAAAGCTACACTAATCCTGCTTCGCCATCAAAGTTTAAGCCATCTGAAGATGCCCCAGACATTGAAGATGTAGTTGTTCTTGAATCTGACAGTGACATTGAGGAGGAAATCTACCCATTGAATGAAGAATCTGATGTTTTTGAGGAAATCAAGGATGGAATGGTCAAAAGAGAAGTTAGTTGTGCTGATCCATCTGTCTTCAATGACAAAGGCAACTTCGTAAATTCTGTGGGACAAGATTTGCAGCGACAATTTTCTTCTTCAAAAAAGCTGGACAGATTGACATGCTTTAGGGCAGGAGATTCTGAAGAAAATTCGGAAGTCTCAAATGCCCAGCATATCAACAAATTAACTAGAAGAAATTCGGAAGTCTCAAATGCCAACAAATTAACTAGAAAAAATTCGGAAGTCTCAAATGCCCAGCATATCAACAAATTAACTAGAACGCTTAGTGGGACAGATAAGATAGGCTTAAGCTGGCCTGAGCCACCACTTCATCTCTTAGCTCAGCATGTTTTTGAGAGACCTAATTCCTTCAAACCTTCTAAATCATTCAAGGCTTCCAAAATTTTCAGGACATTTAGTTCTTTCAAATCATACATGGTTGATGAAAAAAGAATGCCATCCGACTTAGCTTCACTTGCAGAACTTGACCTCGAGTCTCTTATTAACCGGAAGAGAAGGTCAGCATATGTTAGGATTGTAAGCAAGCAAATGGTTGGCATATTTATTACCATATGGGTACGTAGGAGTTTGCGGAAGCATATCCAAAACTTGAACGTGTCTTCTGTTGGTGTTGGTGTAATGGGGTATATCGGCAATAAGGTTGCTTCTTCTGAACTTTAGCTAAATACAAACAGCAAATACCTTCTGTTCTTGCAGTTGATTATTATATTTCATACTTTCACATTTATTTTGTTCTTTTCTTTTCTTCTTCTATTCGCTTTCTGTATGGCATGACAATCATGTATTCAATCTATGTATCTTCTCCTGTTTATTCTTCATCTCTCTGTATTAGATTTTGCTATAATTTAATATTCATTGCTGTTATGAATGTTTGGCAGCCAACTACTGAAATACATTATTCTTTGGGCTGCGCTTAAAACTTTTAATTCATTTATTTATTTATCTTTCTCTCTCTCTCTCAGGGATCAATATCAGTCAGCATGTCTATTCACCAGACACTTCTCTGTTTTGTTTGTACCCATCTAACATCAGGCGAGAAAGAGGGGGACGCAGTCAAAAGAAATGCTGATGTGCATGAAATTCATCGAAGGACACACTTCAATTCACTTGCTGGTATGGGGCTCCCTAAAAGCATCTATGATCATGAGTAAGTATAGCTGTCCATCGTCTCGTTCTTATCATAGTATATATTATTGGATAATTTGGATGGCCTACTTTAACTTAGTGGTTATTATTGAGGATGCTCAAGAAACCGTGCTGCATCCTACCATAAGTTATCCATTATAGGTTAAACTTTTCTGGATTTTTTTTTCATAAATGTTTGTATAAGTCTACTATATAGTGTTAAATTTTCATAGGAATCTGAAAATGCAGTACACAATCTCAATAATCAATGAAAAAAATAATGTTATCAATCTTTCCATTAATTGGCCCACTCCCTAATGTGTGTTGAATATCTTATTTCTTATATGGTTCTCTCTTTTCTAAACTTCACTTGCCACCATTGAATATGTTTTATCCTTATATCTGATCGTGCTGTGATCTCATTAGTATCAATTTCATGTTTTACTTTTCTAGTGTTTGAACTCATAACTCGACAAGCTTGGGGGAATGGATTCTCTCCCAGCTGCACACTCATGTAGTTGTGGCCGATCACAAAACACATGGACATGTCTCATCTTTAGTGTGTATTGCAGTGGTCCCAGTAGATTGTTACTTGGACCTCACTGTCTGCTTACCTAAATTTCCAAATTTAAAACCTGATTTAAGGTGCTTGCGTGCAAGATTTCAAATATGGGAGCAACGGAGATATGACTACGCATTACAAAGCATTAATGAATATCTTAATTTCATAAATTTAAAGGATCTCAAACTGTATAGCCTGATTCTTAAGATTTGTTTCCAAAGATCACATTTATGGGAAATTAGAAAATTAAATATGTAGAGTTAGTATCTCTGAAAGTAATTTTGTATAATTAGAAATGCAAGTATGATAATTACAAGTCTCACTGATTGCAGGAGAATAATCTGGCTGGGTGATCTAAATTATCGAATCAATTTGCCTTACGAGCAGACAAGAGAACTTATTTCCAAAAAGGACTGGTGCGGCTTAGTGGAGCGAGATCAGGTGATTTCAATTTCCTACACTTCTTT
Organism: Scutellaria galericulata; assembly: GCA_946896805.1. Lineage (NCBI taxonomy): Eukaryota > Viridiplantae > Streptophyta > Magnoliopsida > Lamiales > Lamiaceae > Scutellaria > Scutellaria galericulata. The sequence goes on from OX335793.1 coordinate 19,240,233, forward strand.
CTCCTAAATTTGGTTGAAATATACTAAAAGCTGATTCATATAATGTATTATTTGGTTTGGATCTGTTCCAGCCGTCCATAATCTATTGCTACAACACTCTTTAGGAACTTCCCGCAATAACTTTTTAGAATGGAAACCTTTTTCCCTAAATTTCCTCACTCAAACTAGTTATTTCACACCACAGACTCTGCCCAGTGACTTTTGGGGGAGATATTGTAATGATGCTTAAATCTTTAGTTTTTCAACTCTCATCTGAAACCCCTTTCGAGTCAATTGTAAACGCAGTATCTGGCATAGATTGTGTATCCTTAGTGAGAGTGTGGATGCTAACTTATTTGTTTAGCAAGTGATCAACCATCAATATCTGGGAACTCGCTGTTATCTGTTACTTTTTGGCTTTGGTGTTAATTTTTTGTTGCAGCCAGTGAAGTTGATGATGTCTTATATCCTGACACATTGGCAACTGCCTTTTTGCAGCTTACAAGGGAGCTTAGAAAAGGCCGTGCATTTGATGGATGGTCTGAAGGTACTTTGAGCTTTGCTCCAACTTACAAATATGAATTGCACTCAGACTCTTACTACGGGGAGGACCCAAAGGCTGGGAGGCGAACACCAGCATGGTATGTATTATTTCTCATCGGAAGTACTTTCTACTCATAGTATGTATCTTAATCTTTCCCAATTACTTGGTCTTGTAACATATGCATGGTCTAATTGTGTTAAAGTTTACTCAGTTATATGGTTTTGTGGTATGCAATATTAATTTCTGTACCATTTAGATTTTCTTATTGTCAAATGAGTAATTCTAGAACTGTGTTTACTTGAGGGCCATCATCACCATCATGAAAGCCCATTCCTGCTACTTGCGGGGTCGGCTACATGGATCAATATCCATGTAAAGAGTTGTGCAATAATTGGTTGTCTATCACAGACCTAACACCAATGGTGACTTTCTTTTATGGTGCTAGGACTTTCACTCACATAGCACCAACAATCCTCCTTTATCCAGGCTTGTGAGATGCCTGTGCTACAGACAGAGTTGATCCATCTAACGTGATGGTATTCAAACTGATTCTACTCAGCCACAATCACACAGCATAAACATGGTTTTATTACGGTTTTCTATTATACCTTGTTGGTGTGATCTTTTCATTTCATGATCAACCCCCTTTAGCATCCATCTTTACATAATTATGAAGAAGCTTGGTATAATTATGGGCGTCCTTAGTTTAAGGTTCTTGTTGATCCATCTGATGTCTGTGTGTGTTTGGTCTACATGTATGTATACACATGCATTTTAATTTTTGTACATTTTGCATTGCCTGAATTTTTTTATATTTTCTGCAGGTGTGATCGGATCCTGTCATTTGGGCAAGGAATGAAGTTGCTAAGCTACAGGAGATCTGAACTTAAGCTATCTGACCACCGCCCTGTGACTGCCTCTTACATGGTTGAAGTTGAAGTATTTTCACCTCGAAAGTTGCAGCGAGCACTCACTTTTACTGATGCTGAAATTGACATTGTGATGGAGCTCGGTCTTGGAACGGGCCAGTTACAATTCGGAGAAGTGGTGAGTAGCTTACAATTTTGAAGCTAGAGTTTTGGATGTATATAATGGTTTTCAATTGATACTTAAATATTTTTCATAAAACTATTGTCAAGATTGTGCCATAAAACTGGCGCTGATCTTATTACTGACCTTAATTAATTAACTTTAAGATATAAGAAGAGGGAAAGTGGATTGTTTATTCTCCCTTCTCGATGATTACACTAGATTTTCTTTATGTTATGAATTTCCTATCCTAGATAGCAGCTGATAGATACTCCGACGTTTTGTTTTTAGGAGGAAACACATTGGGAGTGTTAATGGATCTCAACTCGTGGAGAAAGTGTTGTATAGGTCCATCAGCTCACGAATATGTGTCGAAGCCCCATCAATGACCATTTGAAGTCTCTAGGTTGGCTCTAACACATCCATTCTTTTGATTCTTTTTTTCAAATGTTGGAAGTTCTGTGTTGTGGTTTGTCTGTAAAAAAATGGCTTTGCTGTGTAAATATTTTTTGGCTTAGAGAAATTATACTGTTGAAGGCATATATTCTTGTTTGAGTTGACAAGCTGTGTATTTATTCACTTTGATGATAAGGCTTCATTATTTCTTCAATATATACAGGTTTGGAATTTGGATTTGATCACATTATAATGGATTCTTGTTTAATCCAAGATCTGAAATTTTGGCAGTACAATTTGTTACTAGCTTGTTCAATGGTTGATTTAACCTATCCTAAGGTATATTTAGTCTCTTCTATTAGTATAAATAGATTCTGTTTTGTACTTTGTATTCAGCCATTTTAGACGCTAGGCGGCGTAATTTGACCCTATGCGGGTCTAGATGGTCCTTGACCTTGAATAATTTTTTTTTTCCCTACCATTTTTTAACTTGTTCAAGGTAGCTTTCTTACCGTATTATAAACTTCTATCAAATTATTATTATTTAGATATAGATAGAAAATTAACAATTTGAGAAATACAAATAAAAATTGATTTTATAATCATTAAATAAGTCAATAATAAATTTAATTTAAATGAGATATTAAGTTTTTACTTGTCCTCCAAAGCAAAATAAAAATCAAAACAATATAAGAGTTCCAAAAATAAATTGCAGAGATAAAAAATTAGGAAAAATAATAAAAAGTCTATTTAATTTAGATACAACGTCTAGGTGCTAGGTTCCAATCAAACACCTGACTAGCATTTAGTGAATCTTAGAACATCGAACGTAGTGATGCCTTGACGACTAGACCCAATTAAACGTCAGACTAGCCCATAACAAATTTTAGAACATTGAATGCAGGCCTAAGTTAAATATTTTTATTTTCTTTCTCATTTTTTTATAATAATAAAAAAAATTTGGGTTATTTTATTTTTTAATGTAAAAAAGTTGTGCAGATCATTAAAGATGAGTGAAAGTTAATATATTAAGGGCATATTTGGATTGGGGGTTTAGGTTAGTTTAAAATTACAAACCAACCTAAACCCCCGTTTGGTTTGGGGATTTACAAGTGGGACTACAATTTTGGCACGGTTTTATCCATGTGATTATGTTGGATTAGGGAGTGTTTTATAAACCCACCAATTTTGGTGGGTTTAAATAAGCCAAATAGTAACTTTGGATTTTGGACCAAAATGTCCTTACTTTTTGCATATATATATATACTTTTTAATATATATATATATATATATATATAATTAAATTTCTGGATATTATATATAGATAGATAATTAAATTATTTTTTAATCTATTAATATACATACAATTAAATTTTTGAATATTAAATTATATATATATATATATATTAAATTATTTTTTAATCTTTCAATATATATATATATAAAATTAAATTTTGGGATATTAAATTATATATATATATAATTAAGCTATTTTTTAATCTTTTAATATATATATATATATTTAAATTTTTGGATATTATATATATATATTAAATTATTAAAAAATAATTTAATATGTATATATAATTAAATTTTTGGATATTATATATATAATTAAATTAATTTTTAATCTTTTAATATATATACAATTAAATTTTAGAATATTAAATTATATATATAATTATTTTTTAATCTTTTAATATATATATATATATATATTTAAATTTTCGGATATTATATATATAATTATTAAAAAATAATTTAATATATATATATATAATTAAATTTTCGAATATTATATATATATAATTAAAATATTTTTTAATCTTTTAATATATATATATAATTAAATTTTTGGATATTATATATATATATATAATTATTTTTTAATCATCTAATATATGTATAATTAAATTTTTGGATATTATATATATAATTAACTTATTTTTTAATCTTTTAATATATATACAATTAAATTTTTGGATATTAAATTATATATATATATTAAATTATTTTTTAATCTTTTAATATATATATATAATTAAATTTTGGGATATTAAATTATATATATATATATATATAATTAAGTTATTTTTTAATCTTTTAATATATATATATATTTAAATTTTCGGATATTATATATATATATATATTAAATTATTAAAAAATATTTTAATATGTATATATAATTAAATTTTCGGATATTATATATATAATTAAAATATTTTTTAATCTTTTAATATATATATAATTAAATTTTTGGATATTATATATATATATATATGAAATTATTTTTTAATCTTCTAATATATATATAATTAAATTTTTGGATATTATATATATAATTAAATTACTTTTTAATCTTTTAATATATATATATATATTCAATTAAATTTTTGGATATTAAATTATATATATATATATATATTAAATTATTTTTTAATCTTTTAATATATATATATATATTTAAATTTTCGGATATTATATATATATAATTATTAAAAAATAATTATATATATATAATTAAATTTTCGGATAATATATATAATTAAAATATTTTTTAATCTTTTAATATATATATATATATATAATTAAAATTTTGGATATTATATATATATATTAAATTATTTTTTAATCTTCTAATATATATATAATTAAAATTTTGGATATTATATATAATTAAATTATTTTTTAATCTTTTAATATATATATATATATATAATTAAATGTTGGGATATTAAATTATATGTATATATTAAATTATTTTTTAATCTTTTAATATATATATATATAATTAAATGTTGGGATATTAAATTATATGTATATATTAAATTATTTTTTAATCTTTTAATATATATATATATATATAATTAAATATTGGGATATTAAATTATATATATAATTAAATTATTTTTTTAATCTTCTAATATATATATATATATATAATTAAATTTTGCGATATGAAATTATATATATTAAATTTGAATTGAGAAAAGAAAGGAAACTCTAATTAGGGGCATTTTGGGAATTTCACATGTTATATATTATCTAACTTACAAACCAAATATATAACTATAAGCTAACCCAATCTAACCATTCAAACCAAACACAAAATTTGACCCAAACCCAACACAAAACCAACATACCAAACACCAAAAAAAGTTCTATTTTATCTTCAATGAACAGTGCAATCCCACATTTTTGTCCAATGTATAACAAACTCATCCTACAAACCAAACGAGCCCTTAAGGGTGAGACTAAAGGCACCCAACCCTTGTCTAAGCACACCTCAATTAAAAATATTTTAATTAAAAAAATAATTTTTTTGAAAATACCAATTTTGCCCTTTAAGAAAAAAATGAAACCCTAGTCTCCTTTTTCCTTTTTTTCTATTTTTAATCTTTCTTGCTTTTTTACTATTTTATCTTTTAATTTCTTGAGGAATGTAATGTCAACATAATGACCAACATTCCACGGATTTGTTAAATGTATGAAAATCGTGTGAAAATTATATGAAAAAATGTGAAAAATCGATCAAACTCGAGCAATTTCGCTCGGTCGTGAGTCTCATGATTGAACATGTAGAAGCACATTCGGCCATCATAACCGAACACGTAAAAATACGTTCGGTCATAATGGCCGAACGAAGCTAATAGAATTTGCTCTAAAGATAAAATTGGTATTATTTATTTTTTTAATTAAAAAATATATGAATTTGGGTTTGTTTAGAAAATGAAGGTGCCTTTAATCCCACCCTATATTGTAAAAATTGTGATATTTTGTTGTGCAAGTAAAATTTTGACTTGCGGGCTTAAATTGGGTGCAGCTGTAGCATGGTCTACGTGGAAGCATAGGAGCCGTGGACCATGCACCATCCTACTTTGTCAACTCCAAAATTTATAACACTTTCCAATTAATTGGGATGGCAAAATCCCAACTTTTATTTCAATTTCAAATTCGTATTTCAATTTCATCAATAGCCATGTTTCTTGTAAAGGTAAGAGAATCAAAACTCTCAATAACCCTTTTTGTTACTATGTATGTAGTTATACAAACGTGACTTTTTTTTTTCTTTTAAATTTTCGACTTGTTTAATGTTATCCCGTTTCATTTCCTTAGTTTCACTGTTATCTTATATTCTTATTGCTGTGATTGCAGACATGGAGATCAGTGGCATTTGGGGTTTATGGGTACAAGAATTTCACCAAATCTGGATTTATGTGAGCCCCATTTCGTTCATTTCTGCAATTAATCTTTTTTCTGTAAATTTTATTTGTTGATTTCATTTTATAAGTTTTTATGCTGCTAAATTTATGTTCTTTCATGCCCCAATTATCACTTTCATGAATTCAATTTGGTTAATTTCTGCATTTTATCATATTCTGTCCTTTGCTTTTGATGTTGCTATGGATTTTCAAGAATCTGCAGCTGATTTCTGTTTGTTAGTTGAATTTCGATTTAATTAATGGAAAAATGGGTTAGTTCTTCATTTTTATGAGTTTTGATGCTACTAATTAAGTTGCGTTGTTTTATGCCCCAATTATCATCTTAATGAATTCAGTTTGGTTAGTTTCTGCTATCAATCTTTTTCTGCAATTTGGTTTTGATTTTACACTGAATTTTCAAGAATTTGCACTTGCCTTTTGTTTATTAGTTTAATGTTCATTTAATTAATGAAAACTTGGGTTATTTCTTCATTATCACATCAAAGAATTCATGATCAAACTTGCAATTGCTTATAAATTGTCATTGTATCATACTATATTCGGTTTTGCTCTGCCGAAAATGGCAGTATTGTTTAGACATCTATACTGAGGGTCGTTGATTCAATGTCAGGGAGCATTCAAAAAGTTTTAAATCGGAAGAAATGGAAGTACGAATTGAAGGAAAGAACTGCATTGTCACCGGAGCAAACTCCGGCATCGGTTATGCAACTGTCGAGGGCCTTGCTTCACGGTGCATACTTCTTTCCTTCTATTACCAAATCCATACGATTATTACAAGTTCACATAGTTGCATTCGTGTTTCTTACAGTGGAGCCACGGTGTATATGGTGTGTCGGAATAAGGAGAGGGGCGAGGCTGCCCTTTCCAAGATTCAATCAGCAACCGGAAATAAAAACGTTTTCTTGGAAGTCTGCGATATTTCTTCCGTAAACGATGTCAACTCTTTTGCATCTCGGTTTTCTGCCAAGGATAAGCCTATTCACATTCTGGTAGATTCATTTTGCTTACTTTCTTGGTATGCATTCCAAATATATGACCCGATTTTGATGTGTTGAAGGTAAACAATGCCGGTGTGCTTGAGCATGACCGTGTCATAACCTCAGAAGGGTATAATCGTCATATTCGCTTTCATGATCGTCCCCTTCTCGTTTGGAAGATGATTTGATACCTTTTCGTTTGTGCCACCAGATATGAGATGAATTTCGCTGTTAACGTTCTAGGAACCTACACCCTAACCGAGCTTATGCGGCCGTTGCTTGAAAAGGCTGCACCCGATGCTCGCGTTATAACAGTTTCGTCTGGTGGAATGTATACTTCTCCATTGATGGAAGATCTACAGGTTACATCCCTTGTTCTTTTTTAATTATTTATATATTTATTACAAATATGATTATTCATTTGTTTCAACTGAATTCATCTCCACAGTTCAGCAGTAAAAACTTTGATGGGGTTCAACAGTATGCCAGGAACAAGCGAGTGCAGGTAAAGTGCAAAAACGCGCAGATAAAATGAGGGTATTTATAACCTAGGCATGAGTACACGGATCATATCATGCACTCTACTTTCTCGCAGGTGGCAATGACAGAAAAATGGGCAGACATGTACAAGGATAAAGGTGTCGGGTTCTACTCAATGCACCCCGGGTGGGCAGAGACACCGGGAGTTGCCAAGAGTCTACCCGGCCTCTCAAAATCGTAGGGCTATTTTTGTCATTTCACTTTAATTAACTATCATACTAGCAACTATAATCGAACTACGTTTGCAGGTTATCAGGAAACCTCAGAACAAGCGAGCAAGGTGCTGATACAGTCGTCTGGTTGGCGTTACAACCGAAAGAGAAGCTCGTTTCTGGAAGCTTCTATTTCGATCGAGCAGAAGCAACAAAGCACTTGCCCTTTGCAGCTACAGAGAGCTCACATTCTGCTATATACTCTATTCTTAGTAAACTTCGTACTATGTCCAAGCTATAGTCTAATACATGTATATTATCAGTGTTTGTATGATAATGAAACCCTGTTTTTTCTTTTGTATTTTGAGAATGGATGATAATATCATCATAGTTTCAAACTCAATAAGAAATTAAAATAAAACTTGATTAGTATTTGAATCTTTATATAACTAAAACAAAATCGTTGGATGTGATTCAATCTCTACAAAGAAACATAGCTTTACCATAACAGATCATTATATAGAAATCAGTGAAGAAATCTATCTTCTTTTCAATTCATAAAAAATCAGTGTCGAAGCCCCATCAATGACCATTTGAAGTCTCTTGGTTGGCTCTAACACATCCATTCTTTTGATTCTTTTTTTTATCAAATGTTGGAAGTTCTGTGTTGTGGTTTGTCTGTAAAAAATGGCTTTGCTATGTATATACTTTTTGGTGTAGAGAAATTATACTGTTGAAGGAATATATTCTATTCTTGTTTGAGTTGACAAGCTGTGTATTTATTCACTTTGATGATAAGGCTTCATTATTTCTTCAATATATACAGGTTTGGAATTTGGATTTGATCACATTATAATGAATTCTTTGTAATTTGTTATTAGGTTTGTTCAATGTTTGGTTTAACATAACTCATCATATACTCATTCCAAAGTGAACGAGATATTTAGCCTCTTCCATTCGGCCATCCCTAGACAGCACAATTTGGTTCTATATATATATATATATATTCCATTTTTTAACTTGTTTATGATAGCTTTCTTATTGTATTCTAGATTTCTATCAAATTATTATTATTTAGATATATAAAAAATAAAAAATTTAAGAAATACAAATATAAATTAATTTGATAAGTTGGTTTTATACCATTTTATCTATGGCTTTTTTACTTGGATTTTTACTTGTTTTCTGTTGTTGGATGGTCATTTACATTTACTTTTGTGTGTTTTAGTAGGTTTTTAGAGTTCAAAAGGCTTGGAGGTGATTTGAGCTAGAGAAGACAAAGAATGAGTTCAAATATGATATCTTTGTACAGGTTGCTGATCTTGGAGGCATAATTCGGATGAGATTCAATCAGATTTTAGTGTCATGATAAACTTAAAAGTTGTAGAGCTCTGAGTTATGGATCTAATGGTGAAAGAATCAAGTGATTTGGAGTCCGTTTGCTCAAGTTACGCTCAAAATACTGAAGAAGCAACTAGCAGCTATCAAGAGAAGCGCGAGACGTGACCTGAAATTCTGAAGACGCATCCTCCATGGCGCGGAAATTATTCTAATTTAGGGATTCTTTTAATTCAAACTCCTTATATTAGGAAAGACTTTGATATATATATTTTCATTATCTTAGACCTAGGGGGCGCACAACACAGAACGAAGGAAGGCAAAAAGAGGAGAACTCACATCATCTTGAGTTTTTCTTCTCCTTTTTACTTGATTACTTTTGGATATGGAATTTATTGTCTTTTTGTTCTCTTTTATTTTAGTCATGAACTAATTTCCATATCTAGAGTTTATGATGTAGCCTAGCCATGAATATGCATATTTGATTTCTTGATAATTGATTCTTGATTATTTTACGATTGTCGAGTGTTCTAAGTTTTTATTAATGCTTGCAATTATCTGGCCAATTCTTGCATGATTTAGGGATCTGGCTTGAGATCAATAGATGATAACTATTTCTGCCATTAAATTAGAATGCCATAAAACGCTGTAAGATAGAGATATTTACAGGTTTTGTGCAATTATCATAGAGTTCTTGAGAGTTTAATGAATTCTAGTCTGATAGATTTGAGATCGATAGATAAGAATGATCTTATTAGGGTATATTTGTTGGTGCTTGAGAAAGACTAGCAATTACATTAGGGAGCTTGATTATCAACAACGTAAATTAATTAGAATCAATTGATTGAATCGATTTGCATAAGAATGGTTATGGTGAAGTCAGAAGCCCTAGGTTTTCTTCATATTTGATCAAACCTACTTTCTTAATTCTTGCGTGTTTTGTTTGAAGTGCATTAATTAGTTTATTAGTGAAAATTCTCATTAATTGATTGTCTAAATAGATTAATTCTTACCCTATTTTGGTACTTGTCTAGTTTAATTAGTCCATGTGGGAACGATACTTGATTTATCATTTTACTACTTGTCACGATATCGTACACTTGCGATTTCATACAACAATTCCATTTTTTAATTTGTTTATGATAGCTTTCTTATTGTATTCTATATTTCTATCAAATTATTATTATTTAGATATATAAAAAATAAAAAATTTAAGAAATACAAATATAAATTAATTTTATAATCATCGAATACGTAAAATAAATATAACTTAAATGAGATGTTCAGTTTTTACTTGCACAATTATTCATATGAAACTAGTGCATGGATCCTTAAACTAGTGCATGGATCCTTAGGTTGATTTCAACTCAGGGGCCCAAGTTAATTATTAAAAATACTATAATTCTAAACTAAAAATATAAATATATTATAATTTCAATAAAGTCAATATATTACAACATTTTTCTTCTATTTTTCATATTTTGAAATCAGTGCATAATAGTTTCATTGCTAATATCAAACTTATTATATTATATTGACTCGATGATAGTTGAGGTTGAACAATATGTGAATTGACTAAAAAAAGAAGATGATGTCTATACAGTATGTCGTATTTTTCCCTAGTATCTTTCCATTATTTATAAAAGAAAGTTGAACTAATATTTGAAAATAAATTAAAAGTTCAAGAACTTTATAAAGCAAAATGAGATTTGGTAAAATAAAATTGAAATTTCAAGAGTTAAGTAAAACACAATAAAAATATACTTGAAAATCTCGTCATTTACTCAATACTTAATATGTTATTTCTATGTCTTCATCAAAATTTAAATATTGCTTATCATCATTATAATACAAAATTAATAATTTTATAAGAATATTTTGATTTTTTTTCATTCTCAACAGAAACTAAATAACTTAACCATTCAACAAAATAACTTCTAGATAAAGAATTTGTAAATAAAATACAAAATTATTTACTAATCTTTTCCAACTAATCAGTAAACCACATATAATTTTGGGTACAATAAATCAACAATAATAACAAGAAAAAAAAAAGAAAAAAAAATAAAGATAGCACTGTACCTTTAAATAAGATGGGAAAACAACTAAGGATATGTTTGGACTGGAATGGAGGTGGATTTTGCCCATCCGGATAGGGGATTTGAGTGGATTTTGCAAAAATGTGGATTTTGAAAATTTTGTGTTTGTTTTGGGATTATATAGGGTAGGATTATAGTTAAGATGTCCTCATCACATTGGAAATTGTAGAAAAAGTAGATGTTTTTTTTGGGAATTGTAGAAAAAGTAGATATTTTTATTGAAAGTTGTAAAAAAAATAGGGTATAGGTAAAGATTTACAAATCCTTACCCATCCCAAAACAAACAAAGATTGGGACTTGGCCCATCCCAAATTCGGATGGGCTAGTCCCAGTCCAAACATACCTAAGAGCAAGTGAAATTTAAGATTTATGTTGTTAAATTAAAAATGAGAGAAATTTGATTGAGGAATGAAGAAAAGAAACTGTGCAGCTCACGCACGTGGCATGCAGAAGCTAAGCTAATAGCCTGGTACTATTTATTTATTTTTAAATTAAAACAGTGAATTTACAATATTAAATTAAAAATGGTGCTAGTAGCCTGGTACTATTTATTTAGGGTATGTTTGGACTGGGACTAGTCCATCCGGATTTGGGATGGGCCAAGTCCCAATCTTTGTTTGTTTTGGGATGGGTAAGGATTTGCAAATCCTTACCTATATCCTATTTTTTTTACAACTTCCAATAAAAATATCTACTTTTTCTACAATTTCCCAAAAAAAAATATACTTTTTCTACAATTCCCAATGTGATGAGGACATCTTAACTATAATCCTACTCTATATAATCCCAAAACAAACACAAAATTTTCAAAATCCACCTTTTTGCAAAATCCACTCAAATCCCCCATCCGGATGGGCAAAATTCACCTCCATCCCAATCCAAACATACCCTTATTTATTTTTAAAACAGTGAATTTACAATATTAAATTAAAAAATGGTGGTATTTTCTTGTGCAATTAAAATTTTGACTGCGGGCTTTAATTGGGTGCAGCTGCAGCCGTCGTCTACGTGGACAATGCAACATCCTACTTTGCCAACTCCAAAATTTAATACACTTCCATTAATTGGAGTGGGAAAGTCTAGATTTTATAAGAAAATAAATTAAGTTTAATAAAATTAGAAAATTTTAAATATTTTCTAAATAGTAAAATTAAAATTTGATTTGTATAATATATAGCTTAATTTAACATTAAATATAATTAAAAATTTATTTAATTGTAAAAATACATGTTGCATTTGTTGCATTTGTAGAGGATCATAAATAAATATTTTATTAATTTAAATTTAATATAATTAACTAATTATTTAATTATTGAAATACATGTTGCATTTGTAAAGGATTATAAATAATTTTTTATTTATCATTTTGAAAAGAATACATATTCCTATGTCCAATATATTTTTTCAATTTTACCCATTATATTTATTTATATTTTTCCTTAAAATTTTAAATTTAACAAATCTCAAATATGTAAATAATTTCGATTATTGAAGTCTAGCATGTGTTATTTAGATAAGTTTAGTTAATATTTCTATATTATTTAGTAATATTTCTTAGCCACGTAAATTTTGAAATCATTAATTGGCCATTAAAATTATATCAACTTGTCAAATATGACAATGGTCTTACTTTTTCACGTACATAATGATCTTCCTTTTTATATATATATATAGATTCAAATTCGTATTTTAATTTCATCAATAGCCATGTTTCTTGTAAAGGTGAGAGAATCAAAACTCTCAACAACCCTTTTTGTTACTATAAATGTAGTTATAGTTACAGAAACGTGACCTTTTTTTCTTTTTAAAAAATTTCGACTTGTTTGATGTTGTCCCGTTTCATTTCCTTAGTTTCACTGTTGTCTTATTGCTGTGATTGCAGATATGGAGATCAGTGTTATTTGGGATTTATGGGTTCAAGAATATCACCAAATCTGGGTTTATGTGAGTCCCCATTTGGTTAATTTCTGCAATTGATCTTTTTTTTCTTTAATTTTTTTTTATTCATTTTGCTCTGAATTTGCAGTTTTCTTTTGTTTATTAGTTGAAATGTTGATTTCATTTTATGAGTTGTTCTTTCATGCTCCAGTTATGACTTTAATGAATTCAATTTGGTTAATTTCTGCAATTTATCATTTCCTGTCCTTTGGTTTTGATTTTGCTCTGAATTTTCAAGAATTTTCAGCTGATTTCTGCTTGTTAGTTGTGTTTTGATTTAGTTAATGGAAAAATAGGTTTTGTTCTTCATTTTTATGAGTTTGATGATTACTAAAGTTGTGTTGTTTTATGCCCCAACTAGTATAAATGTTTTATGTATGCAAGAATGTCATGTGATCTAAAAAAATGATATTTTAGTTCCCACAACATTTTTGAATGCATTGATAACGTTGACATCATTAGAAACATGAGTCATAATTGTCAAAATAATGGTTAATTTAAAAAAAAAAATTAAAATGATTCTTTATCTTGAAAAGGCGAGCGAAAAATCAATGACTTACAAACTTGTAGTTGACATGTATTTGTAGTGTATTTGTACATGAATAATAAATCAAGACCACATAACAATAACCAAAAAAAAATTCATATATATATAGAGTACAAAATCATGAATTTAATAAATCTATTTATAATTATATGTATAATAAAAATCATAAAATGATTTGGATTACATTTTTGCATATGGATAAAATTATAGTAAGTCAACTTAAATTCAGATTTTTCCCCCGTTTTTGTTACAAATCTCTCTCTACACACACACAACATTATATATATGTTTGTGGGGTACAACATTAGAGATAATTTTTCATAATTTTTTAATTTGATAATTTAGAATTCTCCAAATTCGATAGTTATATTATTTTAATCTATTCAACAAATATTTTTTAATCTTGATTATAATTATAATTAAACATTTATTAAATGAGATCATATTAATATTCATATACCATTATAGATTATAATCTCCAAAATTTTCTCAATATCATAGGTGATATTATTACCATATATATAATTAATATAATAAAATTTTAATTTATAAACTATGAAAAATAAATATTGTCTTTCTACTTTTGGGAGGTGGAAATGGGCGGGAAAATTTTACCATTTCTATTTTGAGGGGTATTTGTTATTATATATATGTATAGATTATCACCTTAATGAACTCAATTTGGTTAGTTTCTGCTATTAATCTTTTTCTGTAATTTGGTTTTGATTTTGCTCTGATTTTTCAAGAATTTGCACTTTCCTTTTGTTTATCAGTTGAATGTTGATTTATTTAATGGAAAAAAGGGCCATTTCTTCATTTTTATGAGTTTCTAAGCTCCATTATCACATCAATGAATTCATGATCAAACTTGCTATTGCTTATAAGTTAGAAGTATTGCCTTTTGGCTTCATCTAAATTGTCATTGTATCATATATATTCGGTTTGTTTAGACATCCATATTGAGAGGGTCGTTGATTCAATGCTAGGGAGAATTCAAAAAGTTTTAAATCGGAAGAAATGGAAGTAGGACTTGAAGGAAAAAACTGCATTGTCACCGGAGCAAACTCCGGCATCGGTTATGCAACCGTCGAGGGCCTTGCTTCACGGTGCATACTTGTTTCCTTGTATTACCAAATCCATATATACGATTATTACAAGTTCACATGGTTGCATTCGTGTTTCTTACAGTGGAGCCACGGTGTATATGGTGTGTCGGAATAAGGAGAGGGGCGAGGCTGCCCTTTCCAAGATTCAATCAGCAACCGGAAATAAAAACGTTTTCTTGGAAGTCTGCGATATTTCTTCCGTAAACGATGTCAACTCTTTTGCATCTCGGTTTTCTGCCAAGGATAAGCCTATTCACATTCTGGTAGATTCATTTTGCTTACTTTCTTGGTATGCATTCCAAATATATATATGACCCGATTTTGATGTGTTGAAGGTGAACAATGCCGGTGTGCTTGAGCATGATCGTGTCGTAAGCTC
The DNA here is from genome assembly GCA_946896805.1 of Scutellaria galericulata. NCBI lineage: Eukaryota > Viridiplantae > Streptophyta > Magnoliopsida > Lamiales > Lamiaceae > Scutellaria > Scutellaria galericulata. The sequence goes on from OX335793.1 coordinate 19,255,483, forward strand.
AGAAGGGTATAATCGTCTTTATTAGCTTTCATGATCGTCCCCTTCTGGTTTGGGAGATGATCTGATACCTTTTCGTTTGTGCCACCAGATACGAGATGAATTTCGCTGTCAACGTTCTAGGAACTTACACCCTAACCGAGCTTATGCTGCCGTTGCTTGAAAAGGCTGCACCCGATGCTCGTGTTATATCAGTTGCGTCTGGTGGAATGTATATTTCTCCATTGTTGGAAGATCTACAGGTTACATTTCTTGTTATTTATATATCTATTACAAATATGATTATTCATTTGTTTCAACTGAATTCATCTTCACAGTTCAGCAGTAAAAACTTTGATGGGGTTCAACAGTATGCCAGGAACAAGCGAGTGCAGGTAAAGTGCAAAAATGAGGGTATTTATAACCTAGGCACGAGTACACTGATCATATCATGCCCTCTACTTTCTCGCAGGTGGCAATGACAGAAAAATGGGCAGACATGTACAAGGAGAAAGGTGTCGGGTTCTACTCAATGTGCCCCGGGTGGGCAGAGACACCGGGAGTTGCCAAGAATATGACCGGCCTCTCAAAATGGTAGGGCTATTTTTGTCATTTCACTTTAGTTCAGTATCATACTAAAATCGAACTACAGGTTTTCAGGAAAACTCAGAACAAGCGAGCAAGGCGCTGATACAGTCGTTTGGTTGGCGTTACAACCGAAAGAGAAGCTCGTTTCTGGAAGCTTCTATTTCGATCGAGCAGAAGCAACAAAGCACTTGCCCTTTGCAGCTACAGAGAGCTCACATTCTGCTATAGACTCTATTCTTAGTAAACTTCATACTATGTCCACACAAGCTATAGTCTAATACATGTATATTAGTGTTTGTATGATGATAACTAGAATAAGTCCCGTGCGATGCACGCACATAAAAATTTTACAATTTATATATTTAGATAAGAAAATGTAGAACACAGAAAATAATAAATTTCTTGGAAGAATTCTCGTTTAATTTATTACTTGTGTGATGTACGACCATTAAATTGAAATATTTCGATTTGATGTGAAAACTTTAATTTATGAAAAAAAAATCAAGTTCTTGATCATATTTCAATCTTATTTTGTATCTGTGTGACGTATGGACAAATATATTTAAAGGGTCAATTAATTTTTGATATAAAAATGTTAATTATGAAAAACAATATACTTCTTCAAAGTTATTTTAATTTAATCTACTACTCATATAAATTATGAATTTTAAATATTTCTTATTTATCATACATTATCTGACTACTTTATTACTAATTGTTTTTGTCACAATTAGTTTGGAAAAAGCTTATACAAATATATGCTAATAGCTTATTCATTATAATGAGTGTAAAATGATGATATTATTAAATATTATAATCAATTCTCAATAATATTTCGACCTCATTTGGTATCTGTATGATGTAGCGAATAAGTTTAAAGTGTTAGTAATTTTTTGATATAAAAATGGTGATCACAAAAAATAATATAGTTCTTTTAAGTTATTTCTATTTAATCTACTACTCATATAATTTACCAATTTAGAATATTTCTTATTTTCATCATACGTTGTTTGGCTACTTTACTATTTATTTTTGTCACAATTGACCTGGAAAAAAAAACTTATGCAAATATATGTTCAATAACTTATTCATAATGAGTGTAAAAACAATGATATTATTGTATATAGTTTTTTTTTTTTTCCAAATGCTCTAAAATTAAAATTTATCTCTTAGAAAAATCATATTTGATGATAAACATTTCAAAATCTAATAAATCTAAAACAATGAAACTATATAACAACAGAAAGTAAAATATTTTATCATTGTTCATATAATTAGAAACTTCATGGTACCATTATAATGAAATTTCAGATTTACAATTGTTTTTTTAATCATAGATGAAACATTATTTATTCTTACATTAAAAGAGATATTTTTTGCTAACTTTTTCGTGGATATATATAATGATTTAAATTTAGGTACATATTGTTATTCACAATTTTTATGAACGTTTAGCATGAACATTATTTACACAAATCATGATAAATTTACAACATATCAAATATGATCTTTTTTTTTTCTCTCTGAATTTTCATGTATATACAAAATTATTTTCATACCACAAAATGATTTATGGATATACATAAATTGTGTAAAATCAAATACTTATAAATTATAAAATAATAAATATTTGTATTTCTAGTTTAGAAAGCGGAAATAAGATTAGTTGGTTTTATATAGATGACAATGAAATTTCATAATTAAAAATTCAAAGTATTTAAAAGATATATGAAAAAAAAAAATCATTGACATATTACCACTCTTATAAATAGCATTGACTTTCTATTCTTCAAGATTAATATTGAAAATTTATTTATATAATCCGGCAAATGGACATACAAAGTGAGTTTCATTAATTTTTTATATGTATAAATGATATAATTTTATATAATTTTTTTATAAATGATATTTTCATATACTTAATTTATAGATTTTAATAGAAAATATATTAGTTTTATACTTCCTATTTATAATATTAATGTATGCAATAATGTATCATATTATATATATATATATATATATATATTCTTTTATTATATTCAAGATACATACATTAAAAATCTTTATATAATAAATAATCTTTATGATTTTTAAAAAAGAATTAATATAGCATAGATAAGGTGAATGCTTCAAAGTTATCATCATTTTTATTATTATATTATTTTTATAAGATTATATAATAATATTCTACTTAATATATTTAAATTACGTAAACATTGTGTCATATTATTAGTATTGTTACATGGAAGATATATTAAACTGGATATATTAAATTGGAGTATTATAAATGACATATTTGTCAAATAAAAATTATGTGATTTTTATTATTGTTTTTCAATATATTTGGAATACAGTTATAGAAGTAGATAATTTATGTTCTGTTATTTATGCTAAGTAACTTGATTATTATATATTTATTGAGGTGATATAAATAAATAAATAAATATATATATATATATATATATATATATATATATATTGAACAAAACAATATCGCATAATTACCTCTTGGTCTTTGAAGACTTTCTCATAACTATAAACATCTTTTTTTTTATTTATGTATGGAATAATGCCATGTGATCTAACGAAACAAAATTTTACTGCCCAAAAAATTACGGAAGATATTGATACCATTGACAACATTAAAAACATAAGTCATATTCGTCAAAATAATGGTTATTGTAACAAAAAAATAAATTAAATAATCATTTATCTTGAAAAGGCGAAGTGAAGTCAATGATGTTCAAACTTGTAGTTGACATGTATTTATAGATGAATAATAATTAAGGCCAAATAAAAAAAAATCATATATACATATATATAGATCAAAATTATGAATTTTATAAATCTATTTATAATTACATATATAATAAAAATTATAAAATTATTTGCATCACTTTTTTACATATTGGTGAAATTATATTAAGTCAACTTACATTTGAATATATATATATATATATATATATATTTTTTTTATAAATCTCCTTCTATATATAGACAAAATTGGGGGAGGGGTTTTAACAACATTAGCAATAATTTTTTATAGTTTTTTTTTTACTTTGATGGTTTAAAATTCTCTTGAAATGAAGGTATTATTTTAATTTATTCAACATATATATCTTTAATCTTTATTATAAGGGTTAAATGCAAAAAACAACCCAAACTATCGACTTTTTTAAATTTGCAACCTAATCTTTTTTTTTTTTTTTCCGATTGCAACCTAGTCTTCTGTAATTTATCCAGTTGCAACCTCCGTCCACTTTTTGAGCACTTTTCCGGCAAAAGACCCTAATTTTTTATTTAGGGAAAAATCATTTTTATTTTTTATTTGTGAGATACATAATGTAAAAGACGATTTTACTCTTGAAATGATAAATGTGCTAGTCACCTGATGATATTTTCGTCGGAAAAGTGCTCAAAAAATGGACGGAGGTTGCAACTGGATAAATTACAGAAGACTAGGTTGCAATCGGAAAAAAAAAAAGATTAGGTTGCAAATTGAAAAAAATCGATAGTTTGAGTTGTCTTTTGCATTTAACCCTTATTATAACAATAATTAAGCATTTATTAGATGAGATTATATTAACATTCATATACCATATATAGATTACAACTTCTAAAATTTTGTCAATATCATAGATGATATTATTACTATATATATAATCATGTTTAATACAATAATTTTTTAGTTATAAATTATGAAATACTAACAAATATTGCATTTCTACTTTTGGGAGGTGGAAATGGGTGGGAAAATATTATCATTTCTATTTTGAGGGGGTAATTGTTATTTTATATATATATATATATATATATTATCATAGTTTCAAACTCGATAAGAAATTAAAATAAAACTTGATCTACTTGGATCATTGACTATCTATTTAGCTGCCTTTTTTTTTTTCTCCCCTTTTTTCAAATATGATTAATTAACTACGATTTTTCCATTTTAAATACAAGGATATTTGTCGATCATTCATGTATATATATACCAAATCATTAGTTTTTTCCCAAAAAAAAAACTAAATCAAAAAAATCGATACCAAATAACTAAAATTTAGTATTTGAATCTTTATAAAACTAAACAAAATCGTTTGGATGTGATTCAATCTCTACAAAGAAACATAGCCTTTGCACAACAGATCTATATATAGAAATCAGTGAAGAAATCTATCTTCTTTTCAATTCATCAAAAACATATTATGCATATAATGTGGACTACAAACAGATTATTACTGAGAAAATATGCTATATTGCTATACGATGATCATAACAAGCTAAACACATGATGGGATTTCAAGGATCATCTCACATTAACCAATGCATATCCCATCACACTATATACACAGCTTCGCAAACTAGGTTCAAATATCATCGGTTTCTTCACTCTGTAGTACCATTAGTTGAATTGTGTAGCTGAACCTTCAAGATTTCGGGCTTTCTCAACCAGTATTGCTCAAACCTCTGCCTTGCATACTCCATGTAATCGAACTCAATATGGTTCACATATGCCTGTGGATTACGAATTGTATACCACATTGTTAAAATGTTACATATACGAGTCATGTTTGTCGTTACATTGAAATCAATAGAAGAAGAAAAATGGTTACCGAAATTAGCCCCCATAGTCCCCAGAAGATGTGACTTGCAAGACTGTACTTCTCTACATCATCTACAAGCTGCTCTACTGTTTTCTCACTAACTTCAATCCCTGTATACATTCATCAAATTCATTGCTGGTCTTTTAAACAATGAAGTATAATAATAGTGGGGTCACTTTCATTTGGAAAAAATGACCTTTAGATGCACCAACAGGCAATACAAATGTTAAAGAAATGAATATGGATAAACTTCTTTGAAAATTTCAAGAGATTAATAGTCTTGGTGTTGAGGTCAGCTTTGAGAATTGGCTGTCCCTACATTATAAAAGACTTTTGAATGGGAAAAGTGCAGACAATGAATTGCTTGTTGAACTGATCTTTTCCAATATAAAAGGCCACAAAATAGTCAAAGTGGTTGAAATTTTTGCTGTTTTTTTTCAAAGAAATAACATCAGATCAACTTTGTGTTTCACATTCAAGAAAATGAAATGGATAACACCAACCTGCAGAGCTGAGGTATTGCTGTATAAATCTTTGCCTCTCCTCTAAACCTGTTACCACATTGAACAACAAAGCTAAATCATCGATATTTCAGAAGATTGATCATATTAATTTACACTAATGAATATGGATTGTTAACGAAAACTAACCAGGATATTTGCTGTAGTTCAAGATGTGGGGTGTATCAGTGTGATAATCTGCAGCCATTTCGCAGAAATGATTCGCTATATCATAGGCAACTGGATTATAACTCGCATATTCATAATCCTGTAATTCAGAGAAAAGGGCTATCCATCAAAATACTAAACTTGTTTAGAAAATCCTTGTGAGGGAAGAAAAACATACGATTATAGTGATGATTTTGTCCTTGTCATCGATCATTATGTTGCCATACTGCATATCATTGTGACAAAAACCGATCTCTTGATGGGCCCCTGATATTGCTTTCTCCAATGAGTTGATCTCCGTTTCTAAGCTATCAAGGTGATGTGTCTTTGCATGATCAGGAGAGCACAAAATCTGGGCCTCACTGAGCCAGTTTCTGCAGAAATTAAGCAAATGAGATATCAAAACAAATTCATTCTTCATACAATGAGATATTATCAGATGGATATGATTTAGTACCTCATTCTGTTCCATAGAATGACATCTCTCGAACCAGGCATATCAAGATCATGAAACTCCCTCATTTTAGCTGCTATGATGGCAGAAGTTTCCGGATCACGAAGATCAGCAGCTGACAGAGTCTGCACGTTGAAGTACAGTTAAAAGATAATAAAGAAAAGTTCAAAGTTCTCAAGATGATGTTATAGCATCAGAAAAGTATGAAGATAGAGAAAACAAGCAAGATAAACTAAAATATTCACAACTATTTTTTAGCCCCAATATGCCAAAATCTTAGACCTTAATCTGATCATCTTCTTGAAGAATACGAAAACAATAGATTGAAATATGAACTCCATCTGATCATCTTCTTGAAAGGATATGAAAAGCTTCAAATTACATAAACAACTTTTCGACAAACCAGAAACATATAGAACCTCAGATCAACAATTTCTTCAACTCATAAAAGATCAAAGATCACTACTATCTCAAATATTCAAGCAATTCAAAAGAATCGAATCATAAACACAGAATTCCTTCTCATTTCTTACATACCCTTGCATGAATGAACTCCTCCACTCTGCCCTCTCGAAACTGGCCTAGAAGCTTCGGCCCGTAACCATGGCCCGACAAGCTCTTGAACGTCCTAATCTCCTCATCCCTGTTGAAGAAAAGCTCAACCCCTTCGCCATAAACCCGAACCAAAACCGTCCTCACAATATTCTCCATATTTGTTGGCCAACTAACTCTATAAACCTCATTAGTCATGGCGCCACTCAGATGAACCACCTTCAAAGCTGCAAAATCAATCACATCCCCCCAATTTGAGGCAACAGATACTAGCACCTTCTTTAATTCCTCTGGCAGAGAACCTTCTAGAAACCGCTTCGTCTTCACCGCCATTATCGATTAATAAGAAAAGTCTTTTGATTTCCAAAAATCTAACCATAAAAAAAGAAAAAAAAATTCAATTCTAGTTAGTACTTGATTTCACTTCCACCATTTCACTCCAGAAATGAACAATAACAGATTCATAATTCAAAACAAAAATCCACGAAAATACATCACGAAATAAAAATCGATAGAAACAATATAGCAATAAAAACTCACCAATGAAATTAGTATCGCACAAAATCAAAGAGCAAGTATCAGTCAAAATCGTTGCTGCTTTTACTCAAATGGAGCCCAAATCTGGCGAGAAAACTCTGTATATATAGACTTAGAAAAAGTTGAAAAAATGGGGAAATATTATTTTATAAAAAAAAAAGAAAACTAGGACAAGAATCTGCTTTTTGATTTAGCAACGAACTATATAATAGTGATTTCCTTTTTCAGTACAGAGAGAATTTGAAAATTGTGATCAAAATAATAATATCTCAAGAACTTAAAGTTTGAACGATGGAATATATTGGGAGGGATACGCTAATCACACGCATAGAAACGCGTTCTGTCACGCACAGAGCCAATGGGAAGCAGACACGTGTGCAGTGGCGCAGTTGCCGGGAAAACTGGAGCATCACAGTTTAACTAACGTCGGTACGGAAATGAATCTTTTTCCTTCAAGTCAATGGGCCGTTGGGTTTACGCGTTCGTTCATTTCTGGGGTATATTTGTAAATTGAATTTTTATGTGTTAATACGAGTTGCAAAATTATGTAAATTTTTTTTTCTTTTGCTCAATTTGAAAAATTATGTTAAAATCGTAATTATATGTAAGTTTGTGATTTTATTTTTATCTTTTTACATTTAAGCCTAAATAAATTTATACCTTTTCATTTGGTAGTTTTGTCAGTTCGAATCAGATTTGAATGAGACATCGTCATAAATGATCAAGTATGTAAATATTCAGGTAATTAAATAAATACAAGTGAGGCATCATAATAGCTTCGAGGATCCACCATTTCGACTGACACATGTGTATTATTTTGTCTTTTTTTTTTTTTTTTAATGAATACTTAGGTTGATAAAATAATAATTTGACCAATTGGTTAAGTTACTTAAATTAATTCGATGGACTAAAGCTCAGTCAAGCTAAATATAATTACCTTAAATATAATGTTGAAAACTGACCATATCTGTGAGAAATTTGGACAATAGAATATTTGACTCGACTCAGTTATTACATTCATATTCCTAATTAAAAGCTATACACATTATAATTAAAATGAAATGTGTATTTATGTTTAGCCCGAAATTTACTAATACAGTTATAGATATCAGATTTAATCACGATCCCATATATAAATTTATATATTTAATTATTTATACAAGGTTAGATTACAAAGTAAACTGATGGAGCATTAGACTGGTGATTATTCAATCAAAGAATTCAATCACTATTAATTGACAATGAAAGTTTGCATTAACTTGCAATTATTTTGATATTTGTGGGTTACGTCCTCTATAGTCTATCCCATCACATAAAATATTACATTTTATAGATATTTCATTGACTTTTGATCATTAACTATATGGATTGATATTTTGATAGGTATTTTTTGGAAATTTCTAAAAGTATAATTATAAATGGTAATATTTAGTTCTGCTAGATTAATTTTAAACTTTAAAGAGCTATATAAAAATATTTTATTCTTTATTATTTTATTTTATGAAAATGAATTTAAGTTGTATATGATGAAGATTCGTCCCATTGAGTTATATTAATGAGATGGTACCATATATTAATAGAAATATATATGATATTAATAAGAAAAATTATTGTAAAATATGGAATATGTTTGATCATGATTTGGGAGAAAATTGGGGCAATAATATTAGAAAAAAAAAATGACAGTAAGTTTGCTTGACTTTAGAGAGTGAGACTGCTAAAACAAAAATTATGGATAACGTTCTAGAGAATACTCTAAAGAAGTCAAATGTCAAAATTTATGGGTAATATATATATAATTTTCATTAGAAATATTTATTTTGGGTATATTTAAAAAAAAATATAAAATCACTTTATATACCAAAATTAACTAATTAGTTCGCTATCTTTATTGAAGATTCTTTGATACTTTCTTATAGAAAATGTAACTTTATATGTCCACATCAAATACCAAAAAAGTTGTGTACAAACCATCTGAAATAAAGAAACTTGTATCACTGCAAGATGCAATTCTTTGCTTTTAGTATAGTAGAGAATCTTGTTGTGGAAAATCCTTTTTTTTTAAAACATATTATTTTTTGACCAAAAGAGTAGATACTCTTGGAAACCATCATTATTTCATTATCACTATCAATGGACTATGAAAAAATTGGCTTTAATTTTGTAATTAGTGTGGTTTAGGGCCCCACACACAAGGCATCAACAATTGCATATTAATAGTTCTTTGATGGTTGGAGTCAAATATTAAATCATAGTATTTAATACTTGATTAAATGGATCAAAGTTTGTATAAGTTCGATGAAGAAACAAAATATTTATTTTAATGTATTTATTTGTTTGATTTATAGATGAGCTTGATAATAAAAAAAATCAATATAATCAAACTATTAAAACTCAACGTGTGCTTAGGTCCATTATCTTTCATTTGAGCCTGATTAATAACTAAATAAATAAACTCAATTGCAATTTTTTAAAAATTTTATTTTTAATACAATCCAGATAAGTTCAACAACAAGAACCAATATTATACATAATCTAAAAACTAATTATTTTTAAATATGATATTGTAATGTTATACTTGGTAAAATATATTGAGTGTAATATCTAACGTCAATCTATAGTTACATATGAGTCTTCTCTACATGTATATTATCATGTGTATGGGAAAATGTATGCTCAATTGTAATCAAACTTAATCAGCCAAAGTTCATATTGATTATATTTATTGATTCATGTTATATTTTATTGTTTATAATATATGTATTTATCAACTACAAATTTCATTTAATGTATGTGTATTGTGTGACTATTATCACAAAATACAAAATTTCATTTATTCAAACAATAAATGATGTCGTGTATACGTAGTTGGACTTGGGTTGGGTATTGGCAGAATAGGAGACACAACTCTAGGCTTTGTTGGGCTTTGTAATTGGGCCTATACCATTTTAGGCTTTTCCAAAAGGCCCAGTAACTCTAGGAATATCGAGTTGATTTCACAAGGCCAATTATTTAAAATATAGTTCTGATAAAAAATGATAAAATGTCCATTGTAGGCAATTTTTAATATGTTCATCGATGATGTGTAATGATCTCATCCCCTTATTATATGAAAAATAAAATTAATAGATATATTAGATTTCGACACATTAATTATGGACACATCTTAATGTGCACGATGGGTAGAGTAACATGGTTGTAGTTCTAATATAATTATCTTAAGAAAATGATAAAATATCCATCGTGTACAATTTTTAATATGTCCATCAATGACGTGTAATGATCTCATCCCTTCATTATATGGAAAATGAAATTAAGAAGCATACTAGATTTTTGACACATAAGCTATGAACACATATTAAAATGTTTACCCACCGGGTAGAGTAACATGGCTGAATCATCATATCTTACTAAATTACAATCAATCGTTTATTCTACTAATCAAGATGAATATAATCAATAATTGAGGACTGTACAAAAAAAAATATTTTGAACTATTTTAATATAACAACTATCATTTATTTCCAACCGTCTACATTATATTTTGTATTAAAATGAAAAATTCCATAATATTCTATATTATTATGAGAAAATGAAAAAAAAAACATTAAAAGAAAAGGATTTAAAATGCTCTAAAGTAAAGAATACATGTCTTAAAAAAAAGAATATGCTAATAAATGGCTTTAAGATGCAAATGCCAAGCAGCATAAACCAAATTCAATTGAAATTTTGAAAGAAAAAAAGGAAAAGAAATCAAATGTAATTTTTCAAAAAAAATGAGATATGTCATTTATCAATAGACTCAACCTGTTGACAGATAATTTTTTCATTTGAAACGAAATTTCGAGTTTGAGTCTACTTACCTTCAATTTTAGCTTTAAAAAATCATGAAACAATAGCAACCGTATATGATATAACCATTATTGTTAATACTAAAATACAAAAAAAAAAAAAAAAAAAAATTAGAATGTCAACCAAAGTTTTTATTGAAGTTCCTGATAAATTGATATTCAATATATTCCAATTTAGTTGTCATCTAAGTAGTTTGAAGTTATTAAACATAAATAAATGAATACACATAAATATATAAGTATAAAATAACTACATTATTATATGTTTGAAATCGTTTAATTAATGAACTTTAATAAATGAATGCCTGTATACAAAACTAGACTAGGAAGAAAAATATAAGAAAACATTGCAATATAAAGACACTTAATTGAAATAAATTAAATTATATTCTGCATTAAGTTAATAAAATAAACAAATCGAATTCGTTGTTCGACCGTTGCAACCGTTAGAAACCTGGACTCCGATCACACACACCCCCTCTCTCTCTGATTTTCTTATGATACTCTCCAATTGAAAATCAAAACCCTAAATTTGTGGGGCTACAACCTGATCATAGTCCAAAAGGCACTGCATTTCTTTCTGTTTCTCTCAGTCGAGATCCGAATTGTATGTTACATACATAACAAGATGATGGCAGAGGATCTCGGGGTGGAGGCGAAGGAGGCGTCTGTGAGAGAGGTGGCGAAGCTTCTGCCGGTTCCGGAGCTTTTACAGTCCATCACTTCGATTAAAGCTGATTACATTGCTCGTCAACAGGTTACTCTTTGCTTTTAGCTCATGGATTCTGCATTTTCTGGATGAATTCGTGTTCCTTCTTTCTAGTAACTTTGTGTGTGTAGAAATTGATAATGGAGCTGTGGAATTGAGAAAACACGTACTGATTCATGTAATTTATGTAGCAAAACTTTGAGGTGAAGGTCATCGGTGGATGGTTCCATTTAGAACTTGTATGGTATTAATGAATTGGAGAAGGAATTTTCTTTGTTATAGAAGGAATATAGATAATGAGATATTTGAATTATTATTTGTTGCTAAATAATGAATGTATTTTTCATTTGTTACATCCTACGAAATTTCGAGCAAAGTTTTTTGTTGTAGAAACAAGTTTCTGCAAAAGCTACTTTGAAAGCTTCTGATAGTTAATGTGCATGCATTACTGTTTTGTTATCGTTGACCAGGAAATCGAGGAATTAAAAAAAAAAAACTCCTGTTTTTGGCACATACATCGTCATAGATGAAGAATTAGAAGTTAATATCTGTTAGGTGTTTAGTTTCAGTTTATATGAATATAACTTTTAGTTAATCGTTGATTGATACCAAGCACTATGTTATTCAACTTAATATTCTTAATTTCAGATTAAAAGATCAATAACACATGAACATATGAATTGAAGGTTGTTAAGTGAATCAGTATATATGCAAGCCTATATTTCTTGGATTATTAGATGTCTGACATTTTGATAGTTTTGAATTTTTTGTTGCTTTGTTCTCCCCCTAATTACTTTTTCTTGTGGTGCGGTATCAGGCAAATGATGCACAACTCAGCACTATGGTTGCTGAACAGGTATAAAATTTAACATCTTGCATTTTAGCTTTCTGTATATGGTTATCAATCTCCAATCTCCTAACTTTATTGTGAGTTTGATTGGTCCAGGTTGAGCAGGCACAAACAGGTCTTAAATCATTGTCCTGGTCTGAGAAGACAATAAATCTGCTCAGAGAGAATTTTGGAGAGATTGAAAAGTATCGAGATGATATAACAAACTTTATAAATGCTCTCAGTAAACGAGTTCATGTCATGCCAGCTTATTGATGTTTTAGGCTGATGTATAATCATCTGCCATAACAGGTTATGTCAAGAATGCCAAACATTGATCGAAAATCATGATCAAATAAAGCTCCTCAGCAACGTGAGGAATAACATAAACACAACTTTGAAGGTGAATGAATACTTAATTGTTTATGTCACATAATTCGTATAAATGTGAACATCAGAACTAAAATCTTTGCTCTTGCAATTTCACTATAGGAAGCTGCTCTACAAGAACTTTATTTGTTGGATTTTTCAAACCTCAACTGATTAAAGCTTCAACTGTTTCTCATTATGTCTATAATTTTATTGTTCTTTCACAGGATGTGGGGGGTATGCTGTCAATTTCTGTTGAGGCTACTGCGGCACATAATTCTTTAAGTGATGACAGGGAACTTATTAACACCTATGAGGTTGGGATTTTTGTGGGCTTGGGTAATTATTCTTTAACTGGTCGAATATCAAAATCCATGCCACTGAACTTGTTTTGTAAATCAACTGTAGGGATTGACTGCGCTGGATGGCAAACGAAGGTTTGCATTAGCAGCTGTATCATCTCATGTAGAAGAGGTTGACAGGCTAAGGTCAGAAAGTATACTTGCATTTATCATAATGTTTTGATAATCATTCCGAGAGTAATTGAACATATTCCTTTTAATAATGAATATGACTAATGAAGCATGAAGAAGACAATTTGCAAATTCACTTGCCATTATGTCAGAAACTGTCTTTAAACTAGGTCTTGTAAAACATCTTATCATTTATACTTCAATAGAATGATCTGGATGCTGCATTGGTTTTGTGTCTTGGAATTTATGGTCCTCATGTTGAGAATTACTTCTGTCTTGGAATTTACTGATAAAACCTCCGGTCAAATTATTATGCTAATGTGTTGGAACGAAACCAGATGAAGTTTATGTAATGCCTTATCCAGGAAAGCTGTTATGAAATAAGAAACAGTTCGCTCAGATATGTTGCTTCTTATGCACTACTGATTTTCATCACACTTTAGAAATGAGTACTTTTACTTCTTTATGATGGACTAGTTTAACCAATTCCACAGCAAGTACTTTGAAGATGTGGATCGCACATGGGAGACATTCGAAAAGACATTGTGGGGTCATATTGCCAACTTCCTTAAACTCGCCAAAGAAAGGTAAGCTTGTTTTTTGCTTTCTTGTAATGCCCTCTTCTTGTTCTTTTACCTTGGGGTCTATTTTTGGCTGAAAATCTCCACAAGAAATGCTACTGATTCGCTCTCACATATTTGCTATGAATTGCCCATAAAGACTTAGTTTGTACATGACAGGGCTGTTGAAGACATTAAACAAGTAAAAAATAAAGTTGCGCTCTTGTCTAAACTTTTATATAATGGCGGCCATTAAGTATGCCATAAAACATATTTTCCCAGAGAAATTATCATCAAGCCTGTTCAGAAATCCAGAGACAGGTGCAGATGTCTGACAAAAAAGTTTAATGAAACACATAAATTATAGAATGACAGAGATGATATCAAAAGGTATCTTGGTTCCCAAAGGAGAGGTTTTTATTAATTTAACATTCCTATTGTTGGACAACTTGGAAGAGTAATTATATTGTTTTTAAAGTTTGGCATTTATTGTAAGATGGCACTAGAAACTCGTTGGCTTATGGCATTGCGTGGACTTCTTATCAGTTTTGGAACTAGATCTACATACATATTAGCATACCACTTGGTCTTCATTTGCATATGCTCCTTCGTATATTTATTTTCTGTGGAGAAGATTCTAATTATCTGTCCTATAAATAAATAAATAAATAAAATTTAGAAGGGTGATTCTAGTCCAAACATGAGGAAGGAGATTTACTGAATGAAGAGGGGAAAAATGTCATTTATAGAATAGCCTGGAGATGTAAGCCGTGTAGTACTATAGTTATTACATATTGTCTCAATCTGAAACTGTTCTTGAATAGCTCGTGATGTCTTCAAAGTTATTTCCTGGAAGGGGGTGTTAAGTTATTGAAAGAAAATGATTATATACTTAAGGCAACAGTTAGTACTATTGCCATAACCTGTTTCATTTTATTTTTTTCGAATTATAATAAATGACCTGAGGTTGCTAACATAGAGCAGTACTAATCCCAGGCACCACATAAGTTTAGTCAAATATGGGCTGGGGACCTTAGTCAAATTAAGGAAAAAAAATAAAAAACTTGTTGGATGCACAGTCTGATCCATCTGAAGTATAGAGCGGCAGTACTTGACATGGGAACTGCACAGTCTTCCCTTTTGTACACACAGTCACACATATTGCAATATCCATAGAATGAATCTGAAAGAGATGATTTAGAAATGTCTTTGTAAAGTTTTTCAATTTGATTGATTTTCCTATATTCTAAAACTTTACCCAACTGTTCCATTATGGTTTGTATTCCATTCAACTGAACTATTCCATGCCTGAACCCATAAATTTTGAAAAAAAGTCATCCTTTTAGTTTACCATAATCATCTTTCACCTCTGAATGAAAGTTTTGATTACTGTCTTGTGCATGTCTTTCTGCTTCTCATATATTACAGTTATTTTGGTTTGCAGCCCGCAAACACTAGTTCGTGCATTGAGGTATGTCTAATCTGAATGTGGCAATTTCCATAAGAGCTTTCTGGCTAGGATTATCGATGTAATAATGCATCTATTTTAACTACACTTTGAATGAAAGGGTAGTGGAAATGCAAGAAATCTTGGATCAAGAAATACTTGCTGAAGCAGCTGAGACTGAAGGAGAAGGTGCAATGGAGTCCATAGCAAACTCCAATAGAAATGCAAAGTATTTATCTGGTCAACTAATGCATCTCTATTTTACGTTCTGCCAATACTTTTGTCTTGCATAATATGCTTTCTCTTTTGCTATCTCTAAGCTGGTCATCGGAGATATCCCTGATGAGTTTTCAGTTGTCACACATTTTTTCGGAGGAAGATGCCTCTAAAAATAAAAAAAGGAATTCTTTGTATTTGACATGTTAATGTTTTGAAAGAACACAATTTTGTTAATCTAGTTTTTTTTTTTTTGGAGTTAAATATAGGTAATGTACATTTTCTTTTATTTAGGAAATCTACCACCACAAAGGGCTATAAGGATAGATGTTATGAGGAAATAAGGAAGTCTATTGAATCACGTTTCACCCGATTACTCTCTGAGGTTCATGTTTTCTCTGCTTCCATAATATTCCACTAGTCTAGAATTCTGTATTGGTTCTAATGTACTGATAATGATTTGCCTTTCAGCTTGTATTTGAGGATGTAAAAGGAGCTACAGAGGAAGCTAAAAAGGTTCTCATTTACTTCTTGTCACTAGGCAATACAAAGATTCAAATTTCTGTCGCTGTCTTTAATTGACATTACAAAAAAAGAGGATCCATAAGTTGAAATTCACTTTTGGTGTAGGAATCCATAAATTCTCTATCATATTCTTTCTTTCTCCATCAATACAGTATCTTATTGAGCACTCGAAGACACAAATGAGATACAATATTTAGTCATACCAATTATATTAAGTTGTTTAAGTGAAATTGAACAACTAATTCATTTGTAAATCAGGTTGGTAAATGTTGTTATTTCCTTAATCTTAGTACTCGGTTGAGTCCTTGTAATTTTAATCTCATTGTCATGTTTAGGGACCTCATTTGCGTAATATATTATCAGACCAAGCTCTTCTAATAAGGGACCTCATCTGTGTAATACATTACAATCAGACCAAGCTTCTGTTTTATTTAGTATGGTTCAGACCATACCTACATAGCCCACTCTAGATCAGATTATCAACAGTCTGAGCTTCACAACATTTGGCTCTCAATTCATAATCTATATAGTCGATATTACCAGTGAATGTTAACTGGTATATTAGACTGTACATGGTTGATGGTGCATTCAAGTTATATGCACAATTGTTATTTTAACGTGAATTTGCTTCATCAAGTTCTACAAGCTTAAGTTAATATAAGTTGTCTGACATTGTTTTGATAAATGTCAGATTGGTGAAGAACTTGGAGATATCTATGACTATGTTGCCCCTTGCTTTCCTCCTAGGTTTGTAATTTTTATTTTGTTGACATTATTTTGTTTATTGGATTGTTAACTCAGCCACTGAAGGGATTTTGTTTTGTTAATTATTCTGTTTATTTTCACGATGATTCTGCTTCATAATTCAAATTCCCATTACTTCAGATTTGAAATATTCCAGCTTGCCGTAAATCTTTATACTGAGAGGTTTGTTCAGTGGCTGAGACTACTCAGTGACAGAGCTAATGATCTGACAAATATAGAAATATTAAAGGTACTTCAACTGAATATGCTGTTAGTAATATCCAAATGAATACAACATTTTGAATTATTTTATTTTACTAAATTCATAGTTTGTACTCCACATTTGAATGTGCGTTCATCATGGGCTGGTTTGCATATCGCGGACCAACCTGTACATCATAAATCTCAATCTTTTCATGTCAATCAATTGAACTTTTATTTACTTTTATGATTCATACATGGTCCTTTCTTTCTTTTAGAGTCAACACTAATCATTTGGTAGTTGTAAACTGTAATTCAGTAAAGAAAACAGTTTTGGAATACCTTCCCTTTATTTATTCTAAGAAACACGAATGCATCTTTTTCCTGATATCCAACCATGTTTCAGATGTTTTTGAAATAAATATTTTTTTTTCTTGAGAATATGATGATTTCAGTTTTTGATTATTTGACCTTCCTCTCTGTTTACTCTGGCACATCCTTGATCCGAATTGAAAATTATCGATATTTCTAGATTGATTTAATGCTTGGCTAGATTATAGTTTTATGCAACAAAAAATTATTCTTGAATGTATGGTTATATGAATATCTTTATTTCTCTAATCCTTCTCATTGGTTCTAGTTTCGAAGTGCTGCTTCTGCGTTCATTAATTCTTTGCTTTTTGTCTTGATTGGGCTAATATCAGGTAACTGGCTGGATAGTTAACTACCAAGAAAATCTAATTGGACTTGGTGTTGACGAGACTCTTGCTCAAGTTTGTTCTGAGTGCGGGGCAATGGACCCCCTTATGAATGCTTATGTTGAACGAATGGAAGCCACAACAAAGGTAACTGGACAGGAGAGCGTTCCCATTGCTTTCAATTCAAATATGAATCACCATTTCTAGTCAAGTAACAAATTGAAGGTCTCATGTTCTGTAGAAATGGTACTTGAATATACTTGAGGCTGATAAGGTACAACCACCAAAGAAAACAGAGGCCGGAAAGTTGTACACCCCAGCTGCTGTTGATTTGTTTCGCATCCTTGGAGAACAAGTACAAATAGTACGGGAAAATAGCACGACTGTCATGTTATACAGAATTGCTTTATCCATCATTCAGGTAGGTTGTTTTAAAATTTATGTGATCATACATAAAGCTGAGTTACTTTGACACTTTTCTTTGCAAAATATGTTCCTTCACAAGCTTTTGCATTTGAACATTCAATTAGAGAAAATTCCAAGTCAAGTATATTGTCTGTAGATTGATAAACAGAAAATCTGGTAGGTAAACTGCCAAATGTATTGGTTGTTCTCATCTGAAAGGAAAAAAACACATTTTAATAGAAACAACATATGAATCATATAATTACGAAAAAAAATGAAGGAACTGAAAAAGAACTTCCGAACACCATCAATTGAATGAGAAAAGTTGAGCATTGTCTTTTTTCTTCTCATTTCAGGTAATGATTGATTTTCAAGAAGCTGAAAAGAAGAACTTAGAAGAACCT
Source organism: Scutellaria galericulata (assembly GCA_946896805.1). NCBI lineage: Eukaryota > Viridiplantae > Streptophyta > Magnoliopsida > Lamiales > Lamiaceae > Scutellaria > Scutellaria galericulata. The sequence goes on from OX335793.1 coordinate 19,274,290, forward strand.
CCTTCTGAAATCGGTCTAGAAGTTTTGTGTGCATTGGTATGTAAATCATGCTAATAAATAATATGTGATAGATACTACAGATGATAATTCTGAGCATTTTGTACCTTATCACTTTATGACAGATTAATAACAATCTTCGCTGCTATGACCTTTCCCTGGAGCTAAGTTCTAGCACACTTGAAGCTCTTCCAGAGAATTATGCTGAGCAGGTTCCTATGTGATACAAAACATTTTTCTATCCTTCTCCTATTTCAGACCAATTATAAATTGCGGTGAAATTCGAAGTTTACATCTTTGCCTTAAAATATATATATATATATATATATATATATATATATATATATCATAGTTTTGGAGGTGCATTTCAAGCGTCCTAAAGTCATGACCCTTATTAGATGGATGAATTATATCCTCTATATTCATGCCATACAAAAATCTTCCTTAATATCTGCTCACTAACACTGGCAATTTTAGGAGAATAAAACATTAATATGGTTATCTATGATGCCTGGATTTACTATGCCTGACGAAGAGTGTTGATATTTCTTGAATCTGCTTCTCTACTAATTGCACAGGTTAATTTTGATGAAACTTGCAAAGGCTTTCTTGAGATTGTGAAGGTATATGGTCATTCTTTTTTCACATTGAGATTGCCTTTTGATCTTTCTATTATTTTTAGTAGATCAATCTTATAGTAGCATGATTATGTACTGTAACTTTTCGAGTCACCAATTCAGCTTTTAGTGCATTCAATATCTTTTTCTTTAATGCCTTCCATTCGATAATGATGACAAATTGAGAATTCTATATGTTATTTATTTTTGTATCATATATTTCAGCAATCACTCTGCTGGTATACTCAATTGAATACTATGCTTGTTTACTAAGTGATGTTATCTTCATTAATATTCATTTGCTCCACCTGCAGTTATAAAGTTTTCATATTGACTGCATAAATTTTATTAAGATTTTCTTGATCATCACAAGTGATAATTATTTATTTCTAGGAAGCTGTTCGGCAAACTGTTGTTGTCATTTTTGAAGATCCAGGAGTTCAGGAATTACTCGTAAAGATATACCAGAAAGGTATGATTTACTGCCGCCCACCTTATAGTTGAAGTTTCTATGAACTGTTGTCAATAACTCATTTTTAAGTACTAAGAAAACCAGCTTCAAGAATATAAACACAATTATTTGTTTATGCATTTCCTATATGTCTCTAGAACTGATGTTTTCTAGCCTTTTTACCCAAACCATTTGAATTAAGAGCTGAGGAAGGGAACTCTTCATTCTGAACTGTATCATGCATGTGATTCTAGAAACTCGAAATTTTTGACTGAACACTGGATGGAAGATGATTTTTATAGCTTTCTGCTACAAATCTAATCAAGTGAATTAAATTAAATTCTCTCCTATGTAATGTGTTTTTTGGTGCATGCACATTTTTCAGCTTGAATAAAAGGAAAAGAAAACACAGAACATTAAATAAATCAAATTAGTTTACCTTAAGCTATGATCATTTTTTATGAATTTGTTCGCATTACAGATTGGATGGAAGGACAGGTTACAGAATACTTAGTTGCCACATTTCGCGATTACTTTACAGATGTCAAGATGTAAGTTATTAGCACCCAAGCTGGGAAACAGTCAACTTACTTTTTTATTGGATGATACAACTCAACTCATTCATTCATTCATTCTTCCCATGTATCATCACATATGAAGGTACATTGAAGAAAGGTCGTTTAGGCGATTTGTTGAGGCCTGCCTGGAAGAAACTGTTGTTGTCTATGTTGATCATCTGCTTGCCCAGGTTCTAATCATTCAGAAGATAGACATTCAATAATATAATCTTATATAATCATGTCATACATTGATTCCATTGTTTTCTCTCTCTAGAAACATTATATCAAAGAAGAGACAATTGAAAGGATGAAGCTAGACGAAGAGGTTCTCGTGGAGTTTTTCGTGGAGTATATGACTAATTCTGTAAGCTCCGTTACACTTTCGTATGTGCTTGAATTGGTCCTACACTCTTCATTGGTATAGCATTGATCAACAGACGAAAAGGGGTCCGTAAAAAAATTATGTATACTCAGCCAAAATGAACTTATGCAATTCAATGGTCTTAGCATCATCTACATGGCATTCAGTTCAGTGTCTACTCAATTTTTGTGCTATAAGAAAGTTGAGAAGAATAGATCTCTCAAACGCTCGTTGATTATACGTTTCTTGAGTTGATTCCTTTATAAATTAGTGATGACATATAAGATGTACGTGTGTTGCAGAAAGTCGAAAGTAGAATAAAGGTACTTGCTGAATTGAGAGAACTTGCTTCATCAGAGAGCCCAGATTCTTTCACACTTGTATACACAAATATTCTTGAACACCAACCAGATTGCCCCGTAAGTGCTATTTAGCCAGAACATGCTCGTTTCAAATTCATCTTCTTCTAGAGAAACCGTTGGTAATCTCTTTCGTTGCATCAATGCTTTCTCAACGCAGCCTGATGTGGTTGAGAAATTGGTTAGCTTACGAGAAGGCATTCCGAGGAAAGATGCTAAAGAGGTAAAAAAAAAATTCAATGTTACAATCAGCTTCTTAAACTACACTACAACTAACAAAGTTGATTTCTTGAATTGCTTTTCTTGGCTCTGCATCAACATAACATGAGATGTATATTCAGGCTTATTTGTTATGTTCACTGAATCAATCTCATATTGATTCGTATCGAGTGATTTGATTCAATCTTTTTATCCATTTCGTGGACCAGGTGGTTCAAGAATGCAAAGAAATTTATGAAAATTCACTTGTTGATGGTAAACCTCCCAAGGCAGGTTTCGTTTTCTCAAGAGTGAAGCACTTGTCTAGTTCCAAAGGAAGCATATGGAGAAAACTCACTTAATCTCCAACTTCTTCATATCAATTCTTTCATTCATTCATCAATTTTGTCTATATTGATAATATCACTTGTTATATGAATAGTTGAGTATGAACCCTTTTTTTTCCACTAAATTTTTTTGTGTGTTTGACATTTTTCTTTTATTAGTCGAGTATGATTGTCAATTATTTCGACAACAGCTTTTCTATTTCCCTACAAAATAAGCCAATCAAGTTGTAATAAAGAATAGGTAATTAAGAAGATAGAAAAGTATAATTAAGAAAGTAGAAATTATCGACTGAAATGCCATTTCATACTTTGAACATCAAAATTCCATAAAATTTTGAAATTTTAACATCAAATTTTAGGAAATAATTTAAAGAATTCTAATTCATGATTAAATTTAATTTTAAACTTCAACGAAACATAATGTTTAAAAAAAAAGTTTATAAAATATATAAAAGTTATCAGATATTATAATATGAGTTTACAATTACTGAGCCAAAGACATAATAAGAGTACGTTCAGTTTTTTGAAAGTGTTCAATTGATCAATATTTATTTTTCAATTTTTTTTAATATAATAAGTATTCGGCTCAAGTTATACTTTCACTAAGATAAAATTATAAGAATATATTTGTATTTTACTTCAAGGCTTTTTTTTGTCATATTCGAATTCGTTTTTGTTTGAGTTACAATTGGGGTGGTGGGTATTCGAATTTGAAACCTTGCTTAAGTTGAGTAATGTATCTTCCACTAGGCTAAATCCATGGGTGACTATATTCGAATTCTTTTGAGGTCAAGAAATTGGAGGTTGTATTTGAAATTCCGATAAATAATTGTATAATTGTGTTCGTTTACTAGCTTAAAAAAAAAAAAACAGTGATCCTTTACTAGTACTGAATAAAAAATAAAAAACTATATTATTTAACTTAATTAATTAATCCTTTCTTATTACTGTTATTTGCCATCGTCAACAGCGCTCTTTGAGCAGTTTGCAGACCAGTGACGATATCTACTGGTAACTATTTTACTTTTTATGTCAATCGATCGATATTTTCTAGTCTAATTATCAAAATTTCTTTTTTGAATCTTGATTGAGAAGTATTTGAATGCAGCTAAAGAAATGTCGGGGAATGCGAAGACTGAATCAGCTGGTAATGCTATTTGATTGAATTTTTTTTTTTTTAAATTTTCCCCTAATTCTCTGTTTAATTGAGAATTTTTTATTTTTTTTTGGAAACTATTAATTTTGTGATGTTAATTATGTAAAATACCCGTCACTGATTGTGAGTGTAATTGCTTGTGATTGTTAATTTTGATTCTTCTCAGCGTTTCTGTAATTATTGGCTATTAAACGGCATTATGTTAGATTTCTGGACAACATTTGGCTAATTGCATTTATGGGCGCTCTAATTAGTCAACAGAAACAATTTTGAAGATGTTTATGGTGTGTGAGTGTAGGTAGTTTTGTTGGGATATATTGTGAATGGTCATTGGATATGAATAATTTGAATACAATTGATTTAAGGTTGATTTTTGAATCTATGGTGAAGGATGCTAATTTTTGTTTGAATGAAGTGAACTCTGCAGAAAATGCTTTGAGGTTCACGACGACCAGTCATCAAGATAAGAAATTTACGAGTCTAGCAGCTGGCAGCAGACAAAACAAATCATTTGATTTTCTAGGCGTGCTATATGGTATGTGATCGTTTTAATTTCATGGTTGAATTTGTCCATAAATCGATCCTGTTCTTGTTCGCATCTACATCAATGTTGTCACTTTACTTTTTAATGGCTTGTCAAATTGTTAGAAAAATAGAAGTCGTCAAATTGTTTGAAAAATAGAAGTGATTATAGATGTTTTGAATGTGGTGAGTGGTTTTAGTGAAAGTGATGCAGAAGATGGTTTTGTGTTTTAGTGAGTATAGTGTATGTAGAATATGGAGTGCAATTTTAGAGTGGAGAACTTCTCCAAAAACTGCAGATTATATAGGGTAAGTGTTTTTGGCTTGACAAAAAATGATTCTTAAGTGCCCGTGTAGAATTCTCTATGTTATTTCTTAATTAGAAATCCTCTATATTTTAGATAAAATAGATAATTGCATCACTCTTAATACAAATACGGCATTTATAAATAAGTCAAAAAACTAAAAGAGATGAAATTGAGTTCTTGGATGAGAAAAATAAATAGGGTCCAAGGAGTGCTTGTTTGATTGCTTTAAGGAAACAGTTGATAGAAGAACTCAAATTAATGCTTGGCTTGTTCTCCAGACGAAAAATTGCTTATGTATCATTTATTACAGAGCAACACTCTAATCATTATTATGTGTGTGGTGTGTGTAGTTTATGAGGAAGTTAGTATTAGTATCATTTTCATTGTCTAGGGTGCCTTTTGACCTTGTTTCGCCATTTTTATGTGATCTATGTTTTGACCAGTAATGAACTTAACCATCTTTCAAATATGGGTTAGTTTATTCGATCTTTTGTCATGTTTGGAATCGTCAATATGCCTCAATAGATAAATCGATATCTTTTTTCTTTGTGCGAGGTTAATTCATCAGATGCATCTAATGGTGAGGTAGAAACACTGCCTCTATGATACTCTCTAAAGTTCAAAATATTCCCATTGGGTTTGTGCAGAGAGTGCTGTGGCCGGAGCTGCTGCCGGTTTAGTGGTGGAAACTGTTCTATATCCAATCGATACAATAAAAACTCGATTGCAAGCAGGTTATATAAAAACTCTAAAAATGTTTGTTTATATACATTTGTTCTTACAGATGGATTACATGTTTCTGTCTATGTTGTAAAACTTCATCCAGATTTTCAATCATAGACTTTTTTTGAAATGTTCCCATCATTTGAGGGCCAATAGCTACAAAATCTTAATATTTTCAGTCTGTAAGAAATATTATTAGAAGATAATTGATGGCAAGCTTGTAAAGTCCATTCTGCTATCCGCTCATATAAGTTGTTTAGATCTCTCTTTCCCGATTCCTTTTAGGCAGTTCGTGGTGGAGGTGAAATTATTTTGAAGGGCCTCTACTCTGGATTGGCTGGAAATCTTGCTGGTGTTATACCGTAAGTTGATAATATCAAATATTCTTTTCGAACTTGAGTGCTCAAGATTTTGATCTGTGGTTAATAAGTACTAAGGCCTTTATTATTAACTTATTTTCTTCATACTCAGCCATGAAACGGCCCAAATTCACCAACACTCGATAGTTTTTCTGCTATCACGTGATGTTGAATTTGAGGGTGATGACACATGTGACTATGTTTTCAAATCTCTGAAATAGATATCTTCAGAAGTTTTTTAATATAATTAAACAGCTTGACTTACTCTATATGAACCACTATATTTTACAGGGCATCAGCCCTATTCATTGGAGTATACGAACCTACAAAGCAGAAGTTGCTCGATATTTTTCCTGAAAATTTATCTGCCATAGCACACCTGGTAACAATAGCTAAAGGGATCGTAATTGCTTCATAACTTGTTGAATAATTCTCGTTGCTATGATTTGGGTGACTATATTTTATTCGAGGAGTCATCGAGCTTTTCAGTTAGGTGTAGGCATCTCTTTTGATTATGTTGAAATATTATTCCATGTAGGCTGCAGGTGCTATTGGAGGAGCTGCTTCTTCCATTGTTCGAGTCCCTACTGAGGCACGTTTGTCTAATTTTGTCGTTCACCGACACACACTTAGACATATATGTATACTTATGCATGTATATATAACATGATTATTTACACGTCCCTGGCTTATAACATTAATCTTCACCAGGTTATAAAGCAAAGGATTCAAATGGGCCAATTTGTTTCAGCACCCGAGGCTGTTCGTCTTATAGTTGCTAAGGAGGGCTTTAAAGGCCTTTATGCGGTACAAAGATTTTGCTTTCTTTTAAAATGTCATCACATGCTTTATAATAATTACTGCTAATTTTCGGAATAAGATTTGCTTTTCGTACACTTTAGATGACTTGCTTCCTCACTATGTTCATAGGGATATGGGTCGTTTTTACTTCGAGACTTGCCCTTTGATGCAATGCAATTCTGCATTTATGAGCAGCTTCAAATTGGGTACAAGTTAGCTGTAAGTTTGAAATAGTAAAATCCTTATCTTTTTTATTTCATACCTTTTATGACGTATGTATGTATATGTATTCTTTCTAATACTTATTGGGGTCTAAAGCTTCTATAAATTTCCTATACTGCAGGCAAAGAGAGATCTAAACGATCCTGAAAACGCAATTATCGGTGCCTTTGCTGGTAAATGGCTGATGATTTAACTTCTGATACACATATTATTCGTTTTGAATAAAAAAAACACAATTATTCGATTGATAAGCAATTTTCTGATCGAATTTTCTGTTCACCCGATACAAAATACAGCAACCAACACTTTGTCTATCTATTATTGCTGAGTTGGTTGGATAATCGGTGCCTTGCTCTGTTTTGTACACTTCTCTTAACAATGCTAATTTTTTCTTGAATTTTATACGAGTAATATTCAATCAACAGGTGCGATAACTGGTGCTATGACGACTCCACTCGATGTCATTAAAACGAGATTAATGGTGCAGGTGTGGTTTATTAACAACGATATATAATTTCTTAACTTGTAAATTGATAAAGATTTCATAAGTCTTTATTTTCTTCATGTAACTTGCAGGGATCAACAAAGCAGTACAACGGTATCCTTCATTGTGTTAACACGATTATCCGAGAAGAAGGAAGCTCTGCGTTTTTCCGGGTAGATCTTCTACTCGAGACACTAAATCCTCAATATATACATCTAGTTCAATTAGGTCGTGTTTGGATTGATAGAGATTTAAAATGCGTTACTCATTTTAGGGTTTTTAATTGTCGTGATGTAGGGGATGGGACCCAGGGTGCTGTGGATAGGTATCGGTGGTTCCATATTTTTCGGAGTTCTTGAAAAGACGAAACAAATACTCGCCCAAACACGTCGACGCCCTCTTGAAGAGAAACGAGATTCTTCGAAGTTAGCATGATCAAAACAAGCTCGACTCTATTATCTTCAAACACAATAGCTAGTTTCATTTGTTATTACTATTTTTTTTTCTTGAAATGTTTCATCAACTAAACTATTTATGGCACTTCACAATCTGGATTTTGGGTTTTTGATTCCTTATAATCCAAGTTGTGACGGTTTATTGTACTTTTGAAACACTATCATTTTCATTGTCATTTAGTTTGAGTTATACATAGAAAACCCGACTTTAAAATGTTTTGTCCCCTATTTATAAATGGTACAATCCTACTTACTCGAATGAGATTCTCTTTTTTCAATTGTATTTCATTTAGTATTTCAAAATAATTGGATATAAAAGTCAGATATACATCATCTACTTAATACGATAGGGTATCTCATGTTGTCTTAAAACTATTGATCAAATATATAAATAATTATTTATATTTAATTTCAGCAAAACCAATTTATAATATCTAATTTATTGAATTCTACAACCTTTGTTACACGTTATTCCAAATATTAAGCAATTTACTTGACCACTTTACTTCTATAAATATAGATTACACGTTATTTCTCTATAAAGAGAGAACAAAAATATTATATATGATATTATACACGTTCAAACTTTGCTACAACCCGTTAAAATAATTATATCGAAATGTAAACCTATTTTTAAGTAGTATTTTTTTATTTATTTACACCAATCCATGGAATTATAGGTTAACAATCTCATAAAAGTCATATTCAAAATAAATAATGTGATCGTGATTTGGGGTATGTGTAACTAATCCTTTATTTTTTATCTTGAACGAAACACGCACGCATAGGGGGACTATAACTTGTAACTTTTATATTTATTCTCAAGATAAAAATTTATATAAAATCGTTTAAAATTTATATAAAATTATTTTCACGAATATAATTTTATGAGACAGTGTTACACTATTCAATCAATTTTCACAAACAATGTAATATCTATGTATCTCATGAAATTAGGTTCATTAAACAATTTTAGAAAAGTTATAATTAAAGGCCTTAATTATCGACTTTTATAAGTTTGATTTTATCAATAATGGAATATTCGACAGTAGACTAATTTGTATATGTTTATTTATAGTCTTTATGAAATACCAATTGATATCTTTAGAGATTCTTTGTCTTTTTTCTTTGGTGGAGTTATCTATTGATCTGCACCACAGTTTGATCAAAAGTCACAATCATGTAATTAGAATAACAACAAACGTGGTTGCATATTATTGACAAGAAACATGAAATTAATTAGAATACCATAAAAAGATAGACTATCTGTGGTTAGTTATTTAGAACGTTGAAATTGTGCAAGAGGTCATCATCACTATTCTCTTCTAAATAGTTCTCTTTTTTCTTTCATGAATGGTCAATTTTTGATTTGGTTTGAAGTTTATAAATAATTATTAGTAACAATTTCTTTTTCCTTTATAGTTTGTATTTTGGGTATATCAGAAATTTTTTTTTTTTTTACATGATTTTACTTTTATAGATAGAATTATAGATTTTTAAATGTAATAATTAAAATATATATGATGTGTTTCTTTTCTTTCTTTCCCTTTTTTTTTTTTAAACGAAATTAAAATTTTATTAACAACTCCAAAAAGAAATATATTTTTTTATTCTTTATTTTGTTTAGCAAAGATATGTTTGAAAAGGGTTTAAGTGAAGAAATAGACTTATTTACGGATATACTACCTCCATCCCGGCTTAATTTGCCTACTTTGACCGGGCACGGAAGTTAAAAAATGCAGTTGACTCAAGTGAATATGCACTTTTGGATGACATTTTTGTAATAATATGCACATCAAATCAAATTTCATGCACTTTTGGATGACATTTTTATAATAATATGCACATCAAATCAAATTTTATGCACTTTTGGATGACATTTTTGTAATAATGTTGAAATATAGAGATACTAATGTAAATTTTTTTTGCCATTTATGAGCTGACAAGTTAAGGTGAGACAAACAGAAATGACAAGTAGACAAGTTAAGCTAAGACGGAGGGAGTATAATATTTATGAATTTAATTTTACAAGTTGGAAAAAACCATGAATCACATAATTTCAGATTTTCAAACAAACACAAGACTATTTAATATGAACCAATAGTAGCTTAGCCAAATTATTAGTTAGAGAGAGAGAGAGAGAGAGAGAGAGAGAGAGAGAGAGATGGGCAATAAGAAGAGCATATATTCCTCATGTTGGAGCTTCTGCTTATTGGCTTCAATTGCTCTTAATCTATACTTAGTTACAAGTCCATATTTTGATAGTCATGTTTTGAAAAAGCAAATAAAGCTGAGTTGGAGTGAAGAAGCAGCAGCAGAAGCAGAAGCAATTGCATCAATTAATTGCTCTGGCCATGGAAGAGCTTATTTTGATGGATTGGTTAATCAAGATTATAAGCCTGTTTGTGAGTGCAATTCTTGCTATGGAGGATTTGATTGCTCTATATTTTCACCTCACTGTGCTGCTAATGCTGACAGGTCATCTCTCTCTCTCTCTCTCTCTCTCTCTCTCTCTCTCTCTCTCTCTCTCTCCATCCAAACATTTTAGGGTTTCTAAAATTCCATGGTCTCGAGATCTTAATTAATTTATTTGAGTTTCTTCCTAATTTCATATTCATGTAATTAGTGATTAATTAATTTGAGAAATATTGAATATCAGAGGAAGAAAACATGGTTGATCATCGATAAAAACAAGAAAAAGTGTACATCATCTCTTTTTTTTTAGTTGGAATAATGTCCCACCACTATAGTCACCAACAAACAAGGGTATTCACACGTGGATTTAATTTCAAGACTATTGATACACGCCGAGGAATATATATATATATATATATATATATATATATATATATATATATATATATATATATATAGGGTAATATGTATGCTTCAACTACCTAATACCTTTTAAGATCCAATTTTCATGATTAATTTGATATTCTATTATTTTAAATACATACCGCATTTTAATAGTAATATAATGTCACAGTATACACGTGATAAGTCATGGTTAAGCTGGAATATAAAATAGAAAAGGTAATCTAATACTTATGTGATCTAATAGTATATTACCCAACAATATATATAGCCTTGATGATCTTTGTGGACTAAATTCCACAATAGGGCCCACCCATTGTGAGCCCAATATCTAAACATTCTTATGGGCTCATAGAAAATCGTGGGCTTGGCTCAATTAAAGCCCACATCAATGAAATAAAAAAATCTTGAAATCCCCTAAAATCAATTGTACATTTGTGATCATGTCCATCAAATAATATTGTTGCAGTGGAGACCCTCTATTCTTGGAGCCCTTTTGGATGCAACATGCATCAAGCAGTGCAATATTAATACCAGGATGGCACAGAATGAGCTACTCATTTTATGACAAGACCTTCATCTCACAACAACTCGAAAACCACATTCGATTAGTCCACAAAGTTGCAAGAAATGCAATCACACAAGACAAGTACATTGTCTTTGGATGTGGGTCCACACAACTCCTCAATGCAGCTGTCTATGCTCTCTCCATCAACCTATCTGCCCCCGCCGTTGTCCTTGCATCCGCCCCGTTCTACCAGGTCCGTTTTTCTAGTTTTATAGTTACATGCAAAATTAAAATCATTTTTCGTCTCATAACTATGATGTATTTCGATTTTGATCTCATAAGTATCATTATTTTCAATTTAGTTCCACAATTTAAGAATCTGCCTAATTTCAATCCAATTTTGGTCGGAAACTTCGAATTTCGCCGAAAAATGGCTTTTCAGTGACCTAGGGCAACACGTGTCAATCACGTCATTTTTAGTTCACCGAAAAGTCCTTATTCGGAGAAATTGGACTAAAGTTGGACAAATTCTTAAATTGTGGGACTAAATTGAAAATTTTGACAATTATGAAATAAAAATTGGAAGACACCATAGTTATGAGACGAAAATTGATTTTAACGCAACGTACGACCAACTTCGTATTAATTTATTATCGTTTTAAGACAACATTGTTTATCTTGTTGCATGTCGTGTAGCCTTATGAAACACAGACAGAATACTTCAAGAACAACAAGTATGAATTTGGAGGGGATGCTAATTTGTGGGAGAATGCAAATTCAAATATCATTGAATTTGTAACATCTCCAAATAATCCAGATGGGAAACTAAGGGAAGTAGTTTCACAAGGTTCATCAGTTAAAGGTATTTATGATCATGCTTATTATTGGCCACATTATACTGCAATTCCTTCTCCAGTTGATGAAGACATCATGCTTTTTACCATTTCCAAGCTTACTGGTCATGCTGGAAGCAGATTCGGGTAATTTTACCAACTTTTTTTTTAATCAAATTTATGTATTTCATTTTTAGTCTAATTTTGTTCGAAATTTTAATTTCTGTCGCCGTAGATGTCTAAATTGAAAATTCCAAGCCAGTTTCCTGCGTCATGTAAGTAAAAATCAAATTTCGAATAACATCAGATTAAAATTGGAAGAAAAAAAAATAGTTAAAGCATCATATTTGAAATACAAAAAATTGATGGAAAAAAAAATGAACAAATCTAAGTTAGAGGACTTTTTATCACTTTATCCCCCATGTTATTAATTTTTTTAACTTTTACTCCTAAGGTCCATGTACTTTTATTCTTTGAAATTTTGTGCATTCAACTTTCACCTTTTATTTTTATCTTAAGGGTCCAAAACCAAAACAGTTTGGAAGTATTGAAGCAAAAGTTAAGATATATAAAATATACGGGGTAAAAGTAGAAAAACTTGAAAGTATGGGGGGTGACATGCAATTTCCTAGATTAATTTAAATTGCAAAATAACTTTCCATAAGTCATGTTATGGCTGCAATCTCCCTGTTTCATCACATCACTTCATTACATTCTAAGAAATAATGTAATTAATTTGCACAGATGGGCTTTTGTGAAGGACAAGGAGGTGTATGAGAAGATGATGTATCATATTAGTATTTCAGAAATGGGAATCTCAAGAGAGACTCAACTGAGGGCTCTCAAGCTCATGAAAGCCATTCTTCGTGGCAATGGTCACGATATTTTCGACTACGCATACGAGAAAATGAGCGATCGATGGGAAAAACTACGCACCATCTTCTCGTTGTCGAAGCGTTTTAGCATCCAAGAAATCCCACCACTTTTCTGCAACTTCTTTGGCAAAGTTAGAGGACCATCTCCAGGTGATCTTTCTAATTCAATCATCAAGTTTTTAGCTCATAAATTAGATTCGATCTTTTTATTCGTTTGTAGATCATGGTTCACGTAGCTATATATACAATGATGAGCTCAGCCAGTGACAGACCCAGGAATTCGACCAGGATTCACTATTTAATAATAGTAAAAAAAATAAAAAATAAACATAAAAAGAAACAACTTAACAAGATTACATCATAACAATATGTTACAAAACAATCATGTAACCTATTCATTTAAATATGAAATTACTAATATATCACTATAAATTTACCAAGGCTCGGTAATAGCTACTAGCATCAAAATATGACCCAAGTCCAAAGTTGAAAATTCAGTTCTAAACAATTAAAATTGTTGTACTTTGGAGTTAATTTGAAAGGAAATGAGATGTTTATATACTACAAATACTATAAGCAGGTTATGCATGGGTGAAATGTGAAAGAGAAGAAGATGAACATTGCAGTGAAGTCCTCCTTGCAGCAAACATCATAGGAAGGCCAGGTAAAGTTTTCAGTGTTGAAGATCGTTATGTTCGTCTCTCTCTTCTCAAGGGCGACGACGAGTTTAACTTACTATCGCACCACCTTAAAATACTAATCGACAAGGAAAACGGGCCAAAAATTGTGTGAGATTTTAGCGATTGAACCCGAAATTACCATGAATAATGAAGAGGTCATGGCTATTGACCCTTTAATGTACCATATATATATTGATGTTGTAAAAAATATAGTTGCAATGTTGTATAGAACTATTCAATCTCAATTTGTAAATGCACATTAAATATGTGCTTATTATCGTCTTCTGTGAGTATTTACTATATTAACCGGTTCAGAATGAACAGTCCGGATCCTCTATACCAAAATTCATGTCCACTTATGTGCATGCCATATTGAACTACGTAGATTTCAATTTTGATCTTATATGTAAGATACGCATTTTTCATTTTTTGACAATCAAGTTTCAGTTTTTCAATTTCGTTTGTAGATCATGGTTCACGTAGCTATATATACAATGATGAGCTCAGCCAGTGACAGACCCAGGAATTCGACCAGGATTCACTATTTAATAATAGTAAAAAAAATAAAAAATAAACATAAAAAGAAACAACTTAACAAGATTACATCATAACAATATGTTACAAAACAATCATGTAACCTATTCATTTAAATATGAAATTACTAATATATCACTATAAATTTACCAAGGCTCGGTAATAGCTACTAGCATCAAAATATGACCCAAGTCCAAAGTTGAAAATTCAGTTCTAAACAATTAAAATTGTTGTACTTTGGAGTTAATTTGAAAGGAAATGAGATGTTTATATACTACAAATACTATAAGCAGGTTATGCATGGGTGAAATGTGAAAGAGAAGAAGATGAACATTGCAGTGAAGTCCTCCTTGCAGCAAACATCATAGGAAGGCCAGGTAAAGTTTTCAGTGTTGAAGATCGTTATGTTCGTCTCTCTCTTCTCAAGGGCGACGACGAGTTTAACTTACTATCGCACCACCTTAAAATACTAATCGACAAGGAAAACGGGCCAAAAATTGTGTGAGATTTTAGCGATTGAACCCGAAATTACCATGAATAATGAAGAGGTCATGGCTATTGACCCTTTAATGTACCATATATATATTGATGTTGTAAAAAATATAGTTGCAATGTTGTATAGAACTATTCAATCTCAATTTGTAAATGCACATTAAATATGTGCTTATTATCGTCTTCTGTGAGTATTTACTATATTAACCGGTTCAGAATGAACAGTCCGGATCCTCTATACCAAAATTCATGTCCACTTATGTGCATGCCATATTGAACTACGTAGATTTCAATTTTGATCTTATATGTAAGATACGCATTTTTCATTTTTTGACAATCAAGTTTCAGTTTTTCAATTTCGGTCCTCTATATTTTAATATTTTTCCAATTTCAATCAAATTTTGGTTAGACTAATCAAAATCGTTGACGTGGCAGTCGGAAATTACGGTGGACACGTCGAATGTCAAAATTCCGATCAAAACTGGACCAAAATTGGAAAAATTAAAATGTAAATAACCAAATTAAATAATAAAACGAACACTTATTAAAAAATGGAAAGTGTCTTTACATATAAGACCAAAATTAAAATTATCCCATACATTAACTTGTTCAAGAATGAAATACGACACATGCATGTTGGTCATGTGTCTTGTACAAATACACACATTTATTTGAAACCATTACGTGGTTGACATATTAATATAAGTCTATTACTTAATTACTACAAGTTATAATTAGTTGTACGAAACTTATGATTTGCATGGAGATGCGAAAGATTAGTACTATGCAAGATTTTAAAATGTGTTTAAATTATAACTTTTTTATTATATATGTATGTTGCATGATGAAGTAGAAAGTAGACTATGATTCTCTACAATAAAACCAAAGTTGATCAGCATTGTCATAAATCCCAAGTAGATTGGTGCAATGGTTCTCACTGATATATCTTTGAACCATCATATCGTAGCAAGGATCTTCAACATTATTTGCAAGGCTCTTACAGCAATTATAAGACACATTTGGAGAATAAGTTTGAACTTGACAAAATAGAACTATATTTATTACACGTTATTTCTCTATTAAGAGAGAACAAAAATATTATATATGATAGTATACACGTTCAAACTTTGCTACAACCCGATAAAATAATTATATCGAAATGTAAACCTATTTTTAAGTAGTATTTATTTATTTATTTACACCAATCCATGGAATTATAGGTTAACAATCTCATAAAAGTCATATTTAAAATATATAATGTGATCGTGATTTGGGATATGTGTAACTAATCCTTTATTTTTTTATCTTGAACGAAACACGCACGCATGGGGGACTATAACTTGTAACTTTTATATTTATTTCCAAGATAAAAATTTATATAAAATCGTTTAAAATTTATATAAAATTATTTTCACAAATATAATTTTATGAGACAATGTTACACTATTCAATCAATTTTCACAAACAATGTAATATCTATGTATCTCATCAAATTAGGTTCATTAAAAAATTTTAGAAAAGTTATAATTAAAGGCCTTAATTATCGACTTTTATGAGTTTGATTTTATCAATAATGAAATATTCGACAGTAGACTAATTTGTATATGTTTATTTATAGTCTTTATGAAATACCAATTGATAATTTTAGAGATTCTCTGTCTTTTTTCTTTGGTGGGGTTATCTATTGATCTGCACCACAGTTTGATCAAAAATCACAATCATGTAATTAGAATAACAATATACGTATTTGCATATTATTGACAAGAAACATGAAATTAATTAGAATACCATAAAAAAGATAGACTATCTGTGGTTAGTTATTTAAAATGTTGACATTGTGCAAGAGTCCATCTATCAATTTAGTCTCTTTT
This sequence comes from Scutellaria galericulata, assembly GCA_946896805.1. Taxonomy (NCBI): domain Eukaryota; kingdom Viridiplantae; phylum Streptophyta; class Magnoliopsida; order Lamiales; family Lamiaceae; genus Scutellaria; species Scutellaria galericulata. The sequence goes on from OX335793.1 coordinate 19,290,820, forward strand.
AAATAGTTCTCTTTTTTCTTTTCATGAATGGTCAATTTTTGATTTTGTTTGAAGTTTATAAATAATTATTAGTAACAATTTCTTTTTTCCTTTATAGCATGTATTTTGGGCATATCAGAAAAAACAATTATTTTTTACATGATTTTACTTTTATAGATAGAAATATAGATTTTTAAATGTAATAATTAAAATATATATGTTGTGTTTCTTTCCTTTCCTTTTTTTTTTTGAAACGAAATTAAAATTTTATTAACAACTCCAAAAAGAAATATATTTTTTATTCTTTATTTTGTTTAGCAAAGATATGCTTGAAAAGGGTTTAAGTGAAGAAATAGACTTATTTACGGATATATAATATTTAAGAATTGAATTTTAAAATCCAATTTAATTTTACAAGTTGGAAAAAAACATGAATCACATGATTTCAGATTTTCAAACAAACCCAAGACTATTTAATATGAACCAATTAAGAGAGAGAGAGAGAGAGAGAGAGAGAGAGAGAGAGAGAGAGAGATGGGCAATAAGAAGAGCATATATTCCTCATGTTGGAGCTTCTGCCTATTGGCTTCAATTGCTCTTAATCTATACTTAGTTACAACTCCATATTTTGATAGTCATGTTTTGAAAAAGCAAATAAAGCTGAGTTGGAGTGAAGAAGCAGCAGCAGAAGCAGAAGCAATTGCATCAATTAATTGCTCTGGCCATGGAAGAGCTTATTTTGATGGATTGCTTAATCAAGATTATAAGCCTGTTTGTGAGTGCAATTCTTGCTATGGAGGATTTGATTGCTCTATATTTTCACCTCACTGTGCTGCTAACGCTGACAGGTCATCTCTCTCTCTCTCTCTCTCCATCCAAACATTTTAGGGTTTCAAAAATTCCATGGTCTCGAGATCTTAATTAATTTATTTGAGTTTGTTCCTAATTTCATATTCATGTAATTAGTGATTAATTAATTTGAGAAATATTGAATATCAGAGGAAGAAAACATGGTTGATCATCGATAAAAACAAGAAGAGTGTACATCATCTCTTTTTTTTTTTAGTTGGAATAATGTCCCACCACTCTAGTCACCAACAAACAAGGGTATTCACACGTGGATTTAATTTCAAGACTATATACCGCATTTTAATAGTAATATAATGTCACAGTATACACGTGATAAGTCATGGTCAAGCTGGAATATAAAATAGAAAAGGTAATCTAATACTTATGTGATCTAATAGTATATTACCCAATAATATATATAGCCTTGATGATCTTTGTGGACTAAATTCCACAATAGGGCCCACCCATTGTGAGCCCAATATCTAAACATTCATATGGGCTCATAGAAAATCATGGGCTTGGCTCAATTAAAGCCCACATCAATGAAATAAAAAAATCTTGAAATCCCCTAAAATCAATTATACACTTGTGATCATGTCCATCAAATAATATTGTTGCAGTGGAGACCCTCTATTCTTGGAGCCCTTTTGGATGCAACATGCATCAAGCAGTGCAATATTAATACCAGGATGGCACAGAATGAGCTACTCATTTTATGACAAGACCACCATCTCACAACAACTCGAAAACCACATTCGATTAGTCCACAAAGTTGCAAGAAATGCAATCACACAAGACAAGTACATTGTCTTTGGATGTGGGTCCACACAACTCCTCAATGCAGCTGTCTATGCTCTCTCCATCAACCTATCTGCCCCTGCTGTTGTCCTTGCATCTGCCCCGTTCTACCAGGTCCGTTTTTCTAGTTTTATCACATGCAGAATTAAAATCATTTTTCGTCTCATAACTATGATATATTTCGATTTTGATCCCACAAGTATCACTATTTTCAGTTTAGTTCCACAATTTAAGAATCTGTCCAATTTCAATCCAATTATGATCGAAAACTTCGAATTTCGCCGAAAAATGGCTTTTCAGTGACCTAGAAGTGACGTGGCTACACGTGTCAATCAATATGAATTTGACATGTGTTGCCACGCCATTTTTAGTTCACCGAAAAGCCCTTATTCGGAGAAATTGGACTAAAGTTGGACAAAAAATCTTAAATTGTAGGACTAAATTGAAAATTTTGACAATTATGAGACAAAAATTGAAAGACAGTACCATAGTTATGAGACGAAAATTGATTTTAACACGTTGCATGCACGACCAACTTCGTATTAATTTATTATCATTTTAAGACAACATTGTTTATCTTGTTGCATGTCGTGTAGCCTTATGAAACACAGACAGAATACTTCAAGAACAACAAGTATGAATTTGGAGGGGATGCTAATTTGTGGGAGAATGCAAATTCAAATATCATTGAATTTGTAACATCTCCAAATAATCCAGATGGGAAACTAAGGGAAGTAGTTTCACAAGGTTCATCAGTTAAAGGTATTTATGATCATGCTTATTATTGGCCACATTATACTGCAATTCCTTCTCCAGTTGATGAAGACATCATGCTTTTTACCATTTCCAAGCTTACTGGTCATGCTGGAAGCAGATTCGGGTAATTTTACCAACTTTTTTTTTAATCAAATTTATATATTTCATTTTTTGTCTAATTTTTCTCGAAATGTCAACTTCTGTTTCCGTAGATGTCTAAATTGAAAATTCCAAGCCAGTTTCCTGCGTCAAGTAAGTAAAAATCAAATTTCGAATAACTTCAAATCAAAATTGGAAGAAAAAAAAAGATAGTTAAAGCATCATATTTGAAATACGTAAAATTGATTGGAAAAAAAATGGACAAGTCTAAGTTGGAGGACTTTTTATCACTTTATCCCCATGTTATTAATTTTTTTAACTTTTACTCCTAACGTCCTTGTACTTTTATTCTATGAAATTTTGTGCATTCAACTTTCACCTTTTATTTTTATCTTAAGGGTCCAAAACCAAAAAAGTTTGGAAGTATTGGAGCAAAAGTTGAGATATATAAAATAGACGGGGTAAAAGTAGAAAAACTTGAAAGTATAGGGGGTGACATGCAATTTCCTAGATTAATTTCAATTGCATAATAATTTTCCATAAGTCATGTCATGGCTGCAATCTCCCTGTTTCATCACATCACTTCATTACATTCTAAGAAATAATGTAATTAATTTGCACAGATGGGCTTTTGTGAAGGACAAGGAGGTGTATGAGAAGATGATGTATCATATTACTATTTCAGAAATGGGAATCTCAAGAGAGACTCAACTGAGGGCTCTCAAGCTCATGAAAGCCATTCTTCGTGGCAATGGTCACGATATTTTCGACTACGCATACGAGAAAATGAGCGATCGATGGGAAAAACTACGCAACATCTTCTCGTTGTCGAAGCGTTTTAGCATCCAAGAAATCCCACCACTTTTCTGCAACTTCTTTGGCAAAGTTAGAGGACCATCTCCAGGTGATCTTTCTAATTCAATCATCAAGTTTTTAGCTTATAAATTAGATTCGATCTATTTATTCGTTTGTAGATCATGGTTCATGTAGCTATATATACAATGATGAGCTCAGCCAGTGACAGACCCAGGAATTCGACCAGGATTCACTATTTAATAATAGTAAAAAAAATAAAAAATAAACATAAAAAGAAACAACTTAACAAGATTACATCATAACAATATGTTACAAAACAATCATGTAACCTATTCATTTAAATATGAAATTACTAATATATCACTATAAATTTACCAAGGCTCGGTAATAGCTACTAGCATCAAAATATGACCCAAGTCCAAAGTTGAAAATTCAGTTCTAAACAATTAAAATTGTTGTACTTTGGAGTTAATTTGAAAGGAAATGAGATGTTTATATACTACAAATACTATAAGCAGGTTATGCATGGGTGAAATGTGAAAGAGAAGAAGATGAACATTGCAGTGAAGTCCTCCTTGCAGCAAACATCATAGGAAGGCCAGGTAAAGTGTTCAGTGTTGAAGATCGTTATGTTCGTCTCTCTCTTCTCAAGGGCGACGACGACTTTAACTTACTATCGCACCACCTTAAAATACTAATCGACGAGGAAAACGGGCCAAAAATTGTGTGAGATTTTAGCGATCGAACCCGAAATTACCATGAATAATGAAGGGGTCATGGCTATTGACCCTTTAATGTACCATATATATTGATGTTGTAAAAATATAGTTGCAATGTTGTATAGACTATTCAATCTCAATTTGTAATGGACATTAAATTTGTGCTTATTATCGTCTTCTGTGAGTATTTACTATATTAACCATTTCAGAGTGAATAGTCCGGATCCTCTATACCAAAATTCATGTCCACTTATGTGCCACATTGAACTACGTAGTTTTCAATTTTGATCATATATGTAAGATATGCATTTTTCATTTTTTGACAACCAAGTTTCAGTTTTCCAATTTTGGTCCTCTATATTTTAATGTTTGTTTTCCAATTTCAGTCCAATTTTGGTTAGACTAATCAAAATCGTTGATGTGGCCATCGGAAATTACGGTGGACACATCGATTGTCAAAATTTCAACCAAAACTGGACTGAAATTGGAAAAATTAAAATGTAAATAACCAAATTAAATAATAAAACGAATACTTGCCAAAAAATGGAAAGTGTCTTTACATATAAGACCAAAATTAAAATTATCTCATACATTAACTAGTTCAAGTATGAAAGACAGATGCATGTTGGTCATGTGTCTTGTGCAAAAATACACATTTATTTGAAACCATTACGTGGTAGACATATTAATATAAGTCCAGTACTGGTTACTACAAGTTATAATTAGTTGTACGAAACTTATGATTTGCATGGAGATGCGAAAGATTAGTACTATGCGAGATTTGAAAATGTGTTTAAATTATACTCCCTCCGTTCCGCTCAGATTTGCACGTAGGGACAGACACAGAGGTTAAGAAAAAGCTGCTTTTGGGCACGGAGCTCAAGAAAAAGCTGTTTTTGTAGTGTTAAAGTTGAATAGTAAAGGGCTATTTTGTAAATCTTATTTGCCATTTTTGGAGTGTGCAAATCTGAATGGGACGGACGAAAACGGATAGTGTGCAAATTTGAGCGGGACGGAGGGAGTAGCTTTTTTATTATATATGTATGATGCATGATGAAGTAGAAAGTACACTATACTTCTCTACACCAAAACCAAAGTTGATCAGCATTGTCATAAATCCCAAGTAGATTGGTACAATGGTTCTCACTGATATATCTTTGAACCATCATATAGTAGCAAGGATCTTCAACATTAATTGCAAGGCTCTTACAGCAATTATAAGACACATTTGGAGAATAAGTTTGAACTTGACAAAAGTAATCTGTAACCTCAGTCCAACATTGTGTTGTTATACTCTTTTCGCATTCCTCCGTGTAATTACCAGCTTTGTCTGATGACCAGTTTTCCCGACTCGATTTCGTTATTGTTTGTGATTCGTATCGGGCAACAACCAAACTTATGACTATGATTCTGCACAGATTGGAAATCATTCTTGAATATTTCTTTAATGTTTTCAGAAATTTGCTAAAATATATTAGTTTATATTATAAATATGATCAAGTTGGAAGGACGGACCTAATTGTTACAAAATTTAATGATCTTAATTGAAACCCACGTATGCATTTAAGTTTTTTCAATTTGATAAATAACTATATATATATTAAACCAATTAGCATTGAGTATGTTTGTCAGTTATATTTAAAACCTGGCCTATATTTATTAATTACATTATTTGGATATTGGAGTTTTGCAAGCATTTAATTAGGTGAATGCGTTATAACTAAGGATGAAAATATTCCGATATTGGGGCGATATCGTGATATATCCGTATTTGAAAGTTGCAATATGGATAAGGGGTAAAAAAAATTCCGAAATTAGGCTGTTAGAAATTCTGTTACCATCTCTCCTCTATGTATTGATGTTATATAAACACATGTAATCTCTCTTTCTTGATCAATCAATTGAAGAAACAATGCATTTTATATATCTATTATTTGCTCTTGCTTTTATTTCTCTTCTCTCTTTATATTGATCATAAGTTCAAACAGAAACCACATCCAGATTCTGGATAGTCAATGCTTAAAAAAATAGAGCTGATAATAGAAAGTGTATGTAATAATTTACATAGTTTGGTATTTTACGTAAAGAAAAAAAAAATATAAAGTTTGGAGGACCAAAAAAATGATAAGAAAGAATACAATAGAATGAAGTAAGAAAGAATATCATTAGAATTATTATACAAAAAACTTATATAAGATCATTTTATGGATATAAGTTCATGAGATAAAATCTCACTCATAATTTCAACACATATGTTTTTCTCAAATTAATCTTTGTTTTGTGAGTTATGCATTATAATTTAAATATGTGTGACGGTTCATAAGAGTTCTAATTCAAATTATATTTGGGGATGAGATCAACTTATTTTTCGCTTTTTTCCCCTATATTAAATGGGGATGGGATCATCATTCATTTCATTTTCCCACATTTTTTGGAAATGTTGCATTCAAAATAATGAAGTTGACAATTGGGAGGACTAAAAGAAGATGTTGGGTAAATTAATATAATTTTACTACTACACCAATTTATGGGAAGAAATTAATGGGTGGAATGGGTTTTATTACTTCAACTAGGCACACTACTCATCGTGGCCTCAATTACGAAATTTCTTTTTCTGTTAATATTGATTGTTCACGTGATTGGTTCTCAAAAATGATTGTTTACATTAATTATATTATAAAAAATTCGTTACAATTAAGATTATTCATTTCTTTGTTTAGTCAAAAAATAATTACATAACTATGATGCAACAATAGAGATGGAGCAGTACTAATAACCATAAAATGAAATTTATAGGTTATAAACTCATATATAATAAACAAGAATCTATACAGAAGTGTCTTGGCATGTGAATTGAATCTTCAATTATATTTGGTGTTACATGTCACGTTTTATAACATTTACAAACGACATATGTTAAATAGTAATGACATCGAATACACGTGGAGTGTGATGATTATTTTGAAATAGAAGATATAACAATAACACCAAGTGTAATAAAAGATCTCAAAACGTTCAAATTTTAATAGAGTATTGAGAAATAAGGTTAACCTTCTAAAATAAATCGTAAAAAATATAATGTTCATGAAATACGAACACTCGATAAAGTTTCAACTCTTCGTTACTCAATAAAGAAATAAAAAAAAAAAGGAGTGTAAGAAACTATATAAGACATCAAAGAAGCTATATATTTACACCCATGATAGAAAATATATGCCACTCTTTTATTTAGGTATGGGCTATCGGTATGGAGCACAAATTTCATCAAAGTAGATATTTAGATTAGAAATCAGTTGCCACGTAAGCATGGAGCCAAACGTCATGTATGCATGGAGGAGTTTGGCCAAGTATATAAATGGAATATTGATAAATGTTTAAATCTATACAACTCAAAGCTTACAAACAAAAAATAATAGATATGCTTTTTTTTTTTTTTTGTTTACTTCTTTTTGAACATTTTATTATGCAAGAACTATTATCTAATCATTTTAAAAGAATTTTTTTTTATGAATTCATCTTTATTTTAAATATATGGGAAAAAAATAATTCATCATAATAGATTATAAGATTAAGAGTTTATTATTATTACCGCCCATTATGTTTACCGTGTGGCAATTTTGCCCTTTTTAAATTCGGGTTTGCAATTTAGGACTTTTTGTTTTACGGGCTGACAATTTAGGACTTTATTTTTTATCAATGGCAATGTAGGATTTTATGTTTTAAAAATTAGCAATTATTGCCCAATTTCAGCCCGAATTGTTTATTTGAGCTGAATTTGCACGTTTTTCGGGCTTAATTTGATGAGGTGGCGAGTGATTATCTGACGTGGAATTTTGCAATTAATTGGCAGGCGCCATGTGTATTTTAAGTGGGCCCCACTACCTAATTCAAAATTAATTTAAAAAAAGAAAGAAAAAAAACCCTTTCTTCTACTGTTCATTGTCTTCCCCTTTTTTCGCAGATACCCACCGCCGCTGTCTTCTTCTCCTCTTCAATCTCATCACCACCATCTTCTTCCACCTCTCCGATCGCCATAGTTTTTTCTTCTTCTCCAACAGCTCTCCACCGTCTTCATCATCATCGACCCCATCTTCTCCGTCCATCAGATCGTCGCCGCCGCTGCTCTGTTCCAACCAACAGATCCTCCTTTTCGCAGGTCGCCGCTGCTACTGTTCATCTGCCACCACCGTCGACCACCATCTTCACGGCGCAGCTCCTCTTCTCCTTTCTGCTCGACCACCATCGTCTCTTCTCCTTTCCCGTCTCCATCACCATCTTCGCAGCTTTCCTGTTTCACATTGATTCCCCATCACCATCAGCTTTTCCCCCAACCGCCTTCTTCTCCGATCGCCACTGCAACAACCACCATCTCTCTCCATCTCCGAGGCGCGCTGGATTTGGGAATCAATCTGTAGATTTGGGATTTTTTGATTTTTCTTGATTTTTTTTTTATTTTTCTTGATTTTTAATTCTAGAAGATTTTTTTTATTAATTAATTTTGAATTTAATAATTTTTAATAAGTGGGCTCCACCAAAAATACACGTGGCTTCCCGTAATTAATTGAAAAATGCCACACGCTAAATCACCGCCACCTCAGCAATTTCAGCCCGAATTCAGGGGTCACGTGCAAAAAACGTGCGATTTCAACCCAATTAAGCAATTCGGGCCGAAATTGGGCAGAAATTGCTAAATTTTGAAAAATAAAGTCCTAAATTGCAAGCCCGAATTCAAAAGGGGCAAAATTGCCACACGGCAAACATAATGGACGGTAATAATAATAAACTCTAAGATTAATTAACCAATTAGATAAAGAATAATGGTTTGGAACTCAAGATATAGACCAAAAGATAAAGAATTGCTGCAAAGAGGAGTACTTCATTGTAATGTTTCTCTTCTTCTCTTTCACATTTCACTCATGCATGACCCAATATTTTATGGAATTTTCTCATCAAAACTATATATATAAATGATTTTATGTATGTTTATGGTTAAATTTGATTTGTATCATTTTTTTCATACAAATTATAATTTTAATGCATTTTACTGTATCATAAAAAAATTATAACCGTTGATTTCAAATTATACATGCATGTAACTTCAAGGAAATAGATTACTTACTACAAGTCTAAAAGAAAGTAAATCTTTCAATAAACTACAATTTCTCATGTTTCAATTCTTTTATGTAAATAGTTAACATATTATATTACATTGTACATACCTTTCTTGTTTGGATCATGCACATCATGTGTCATATATATCGTCATGCATGTATGTAACATATCTCCGCCAAACCATGCATGCACCTATAAATAATAGACCCTCCAGAATTTTAGGATCATCACAACATATATCTGCAATACTAAAATCTAAGTGAATACACCTGCTGCAAACGTGACTGCTTGTAAGTAGTATTGCTTAATTATTCTTATATATTAACTCCTATATTTCATCTTGCAATTTTTTTATACAAGTGAATTCTTGTATTAATATTACTTAATTTTTGTTTTTTTGTAAATGTGAAGAATGGGAAACCAGAGTCTGGAATTTTTCATATTTGTTTTCCTGCTGATCAATCAAGCCTATAGCCAATACGACAACATCACATACATTGAGGATGCTGTGTTAAAAGGAGCAGGTAAATTTATTATAAAAATAAAACAATTCTAAAAATTAAAATAATTTTATTTATACCTCTATCATTTTTCTTTAATAGTGTGCCTAGATGGAAGTCCCGGAACTTACTGTTTGGAAACGGGATACGGAGAACAAGTGAACAGCTGGATAGTCTATCTGCAGGTGAACACTTTTTTTACTATAAGTATGTTTCTCATCTTATTAAATAGAAATATATATAATATTGCAAATACTATTATTTTGTATCATCTTTTATAAATATATATTGATTAGAATTTGAAATTTATATATATAATATGTTAGGGTGGTGGATGGTGTTCATACAAAGATGACTGCCTCAATAGATCAAGAACCCAACTTGGAAGTTCAAAAAATGTACAACCTCCTAAATTTGTTGATGGTATGCTTAGTCTGGACCAAGGAACTAATCCAGGTAATTAATTAATTAATTAATTCACTGATTAATTATTAAGTTTATTTTAATATTGCTTACCTTGATTAGTTCTATTTAATATTTGGATTACAGTTTTTTGCTGGATATTTATAATTGCTAACTGATTATATATTTTCTAGTGTATCATTTAACTTCTAGTCAGTTATATATATTAATTTAAACGTAACATATAAAAATATGTTTTCATTACAAAGCTTGAATCAAAGATAATATGATATAATCATTGAGATCTTGGATTTTAGAAATGGAAGATATATATTTTGATCCCAAGTTGTTAATTCACTTGAAAATTAACAGATATTTTTTCCCAGGTTCCCTGCCATATTATATAATATTTACATTTAATTACTATCTAAATTTCTATCAATATTTCTAGATTTCTACAACTGGAATAAAGTTTACATCAATTATTGTGATGGGGCCTCATTCATGGCTGACGTTGAAGCTGTAGATCCTGTAAGTCAGAAAAAATTAATTTTATATATATATATATAATTCTTGATTTATCAAGTGTTAGTGCCTTTTATAATTTTGTTGTAATATATATATAATTAATTATGTTCAGGCAACCAACCTCCATCTTCGGGGGGCAAGAATATTTAATTCTTTTTCCCCCCAAGTAGACTGATTGGTACCTCAAATTTTTTGTTGCATATCAATTTTAATTTTGATTGACCCAAATGAAGTTACTTTATTTCCAAACAAAAAAAAGGTTTAACCCAAGTTGGTTACACAGAAGCCCAATGTTCATTAGTGGACCTTTTTTTTGTTGAGCTTTTTCTTTGACATCCCATAATGATCATAGCTCAACTAATTATTTCAAAATTGTTTGTTAAAAATTTATCGAGTTTGTACATAAATTTTCATTTTGCCATTCTAATTCTTTCTAGCATATTCATCGAGTCATCGACCAAAACATAATACCGTAATTATAAATTTTTAATACCTCCAATATCTTGATATAAATAGTATTTGGGGAATTAATATTTGTCACAACAATTTATTGTAACAACATGAATATTTGAAGTTATGAAAAACTCGAGATTATTAAATATTTTTAAATATACATATATGATATATATAACATATATAATATATATTCCTATTTAATCTAAAAATAAAAAAAAATGCCTTCGTATATGTCGAGTATTAGCAAGGTACCATTTCAAGATATAAATCCTGTATTGATTATAATAATATATATTACACATGAAACACAACTTTATGATTGAAAAAGAAAATAGTTAAATTTTAATGGTCATAAGCTCAGAAGAAAAATGTATTATTCCACTTAGGCAAGTAACTATTAAAATAAAATTTTCTATAAGGTTGTTAATTATTATTTAATTTGCATTAGCTTTTTATGTTGTATTGTCTGTTTGCATAAATTGATAATAAATTTTGAAGAATAGGCCAAATATAAAGTACTACGTATATGCATAACTTAGGTGCTAATAAACTAAAACTCTATCACTGTATGAAGAAAATTCATTAAGATATGATCAGTATTAATATAAGTCCAGTACTGCTTACTACAAGTTATAATTAGTTGTAGGAAACTTATGATTTGCATGGAGATGCGAAAGATTAGTACTTTTAAATTATAACTTTTTTATTATATATGTATGGTGCATGATGAAGTAGAAAGTAGACTATGATTCTCTACAATAAAACCAAAGTTGATCAGCATTGTCATAAATCCCAAGTAGATTGGTGCAATGGTTCTCACTGATATATCTTTGAACCATCATATCGTAGCAAGGATCTTCAACATTATTTGCAAGGCTCTTACAGCAATTATAGGACACATTTGGAGAATAAGTTTGAACTTGACAAAAGTAATCTGTAACCTCAGTCCAACATTGTGTCGTTATACTCTTTTCGCATTTCTCCGTGTAATTACCAGCTTTGTCCGATGACCAGTTTTCCCGACTCGATTTCGTTATTGTTTGTGATTCGTATCGGGCAACTCCACACATTACAACCAAACTTATGACTATGATTCTGCAGAGATTGGAAACCATTCTTGAATATTTCTTTAATGTTTTCAGAAATTTGCTAAAATATATTAGTTTATATAATAAATATGATCAAGTTGGAAGGACTAACTTAATTGTTACAAAATTTAATGATCTTAATTGAAACCTATGTATGCATTTAAGTTTTTTCAATTTGATAAATAACTATATACTCCAACTAGCATTGAGTATGTTTGCCAGTTATATTTAAAACCTGGCCTGTATTTATTGGATATTGGAGTTTTGCAAGCATTTAATTAGGTGAATGCGTTATATCTAAGGATGAAAATATTTCGATATTGGGGCGATATCGTGATATATCCGTATTTGAAAGTTGCGTTATGAATATGGGGTAAAAAAAAAATTCCAGAATTAGGCTGTTAGAAATTCTGTTACCATCTCTCCTCTATGTATTGATCTTAAACACATGTAATCTCTCTTTCTTGATCAATCGATTGAAGAAACACATTTTATTTCTCTATTATTTTGCTCTTACTTTTATTTCTCCTCTCTCTCTATGTTGAACACAAGTTCAAACAGAAACCACATGAAGAGTCGATGCTTGAAGGTTTTCATATTAGTCCTCCTTCTTAATCAAGCGTATAGCCAATATGACAACATCACATACATCGTCGATACTAGAGCAGGTAAATTTATTTTTAAAAATAAAACAATCCTAAAAATTAAATATTTTATTTATACTTTTATCATTTATTTTTTTAATAGTCAGTCTAGATGGAAGTCCCGGAACTTATTATTTTGAAAAGGAATACAGAGATCAAGTCAATAGTTGGATTGTCTATCTATAGGTCAACTCTTGATCCTCTTAATTACATTCACTTATAAGCCAATAAAATCATTTTTTACAAGTACGGGTCGTGTAAGTCGTGTGCGTGGATCGTGCGGATTGCGTACATAGATTGTGCAGGTGGCGTGCGGGTCGTGCAAATGTTTTTTTTTACGTTTGATGGCGTCGTGGGCTCTTATTTTCATTAAGGATATATAGAAGAGTCAATTTTTCTCCAATCTTTTTTGTACAGTAACTGATCGTCTTCTCCTTATTTCTTCCGCACATACACCATCTTCACCACGAGTTTAGGTTGTGTGCGGCCACTGACATGGAAAGGTTTGGGAGCTTGATACTTTTTTTTCCTGATTGTGCTCTTCCTGCCAAATATATATGACAACATCACATACATCGAGGATGCTTTGATGAAAGGAGCAGGTAAATTTATTTAAAAAAATAAAACAATTCTAAAAATTAAATAATTTTATTTTTACCCTCTATCATTTATTTTTTTAATAGTTAGTCTAGATGGAAGTCCCGAAACTTATTATTCTGAAAAAGGATACGGAGAGCAAAATCAATAATTGTATGGTCTATCTACATGTCAACTCTTGATCCTCTTAATTATATTAATTTATAGCCAATAAAATCTTTTTTTACTTGTGCAGGTTGTGTGTGTGGATCGTGCGGATTGCGTGCATGGATTGTGCAGGTTGCATGCGTGAATCATGCGGGTCGTGCAAATTTTTTTTTTCCGTTTAATAGCACCTTGGATCCTTATTTTCATTAATGATAGAAGAGTTAATTTTGACTAAAAACCTTATTTCTAGTTTTAATATTCTTGTTCTGTTATTTGATTTTGTTATAATATATATATATATATATATATATATATATATATATATAATGAGTACTTGTACACTTTTTTTTTTCTTCACTAATCAAAACATCCCTGACGGTGCTCCATACTCTGAATAATTCTTGTTTAAAGAGGTGAATTAAATAAAACCCAATTTACCATAACAAGAAACAACATTTCACATGCAAGAATTGAAATTAAATAGGTATTTGGTCCCTTTAATTGACATGAGAAGAACTTAATTAGAAGTTGTGTTAAATATTATCTATATAATCGTGAGACTCATTTATAACTAAGAGATTGGTATGATGAACTTAATTTCCAATTCATCGGTTCAGAGCTTCTCTCATTTTTTTTTTCAACTTATATCATATTACTAATATAATCGTGTACTAAATCAGGATGTCAAAATTGTAATTAACCCTTTTAGTTTCAATATCCTATCAACCAACTTGTGATTCTTGTTTTTTCTCTTAAAATAGACTGATTTTAGAGGCCCTATTGCTAGCTCCAGTTATTTTGTTGCATATCAATTTTAATTTTGATTGACCCAAGTTTAAAAAAAAATGGCCTAACCCAAGTTTGCTACACAGAAGCCCAATATTCATTAATGGACCTTTTTTTATTGGGCTTTTCTTTGACAGCCCATAATGATCATAGCTCAAGTACTTTTATTTGAAAAATCTTTGTTCAAAATTCTTCGAGTTTGTAAATAAATTTTTATCTTGCCAGTCTAATTCTTTCTATAGTATACATCGACCAAATCATAATACCATAATTTTAAATTTTTAACACCTCCAATATCTTGATATACATAGTATTTGGGGAATTGATATTTAGCACAACAATTTATTGTAACAACATGTGATGTTGCTCTGATTCAAAGCTCCGGTTCTTCAACCCAAATCTCGAAACCTTGAACCTTGATGTTGCTCCGATTCAATTCTCCAACTTCCCGATCCAAAAACCGATGATCTTGAATACGAAGACCTGCAAAATAAACACCGGGAGGTGTTCCTGGCGAAAGTACTCCGACGCTCAAGTCAGAAAAAGGAAGATGATATTTTTGTAAGTGTACGTGTGTGTACTTTGAATTTAAGTGTGCATAAAAAATAAAGAATGAACACGAGATATATATATACTCCCTGAAACGTGAGTTAGTTGAGATTTTATTCCACAAAATATGGGATATGGGCTAACAGGTCCGCAGAAATAGCGGTTAGTTAGACTCCAAGCTTGTTCGTTCATCTTCCTTACTAATCAGTTCGTCATCATGAATCAGTTCGTCATCATCCTATATCAGTTCGTCATAATCCTATATCAGTTCACCATAATCCTATATTAGTTCGTCATAATGTATCAATTCGTTATCATCCTATATCAGTTCGTCATCGTGTTCCATGACTAATTCAGTTCGTCATGGTACTTCCCAACTACACTGGCTCGCGCTTCCTTAGTTCGATCAGAAGGCGGCCGAACAGCTTTCCATACTTCAGACGCCTTGGTTCGACTAAGTTCGGTTTCTAAGAGAAGAACTCGGTTCGACTTAGTTCGACCATATCAATTACTCCCCCCCCTTCAAAGTGTGTGTTTACACACACTAGTGAAGTTCACTAATGTGCTTGCCGAACACTTGACGCTCCTTTACTGATACTTCGACTCCCCCAACTCCCTCCGAGGAACCGCCTACTCGTACTTAGTAAAATTTCGTTGTATTTTTCTGTTTGAACACACTATGTATATCTTCTTTTTTGCAACTGTTCTTCTAGTAATCACAAATAATTCGTAATCGTAAATGATCCACATGACTTAAAAAAGATGTAAGTAATCAATCGCATAAGTATATCCGAAATGATATCTTTTCAAAGAAAATGAATAAACTATATCCGATCAAGTTTTCTCAAGAAAGCGAGTTCAATTGTAATTCACTTAATCGAACATTCCGAGGGAATGCTTCAGTTCGCTTAATCGGGACATTCCGAGGGAATGCTTCAGTTCGCTTAATCAGGACATTCCGAGGGAATGTTTTGGTTCGCTTAATCAGGACATTCCGAGGGAATGTTTTGGTTTGCTTAATCCGGACATTCCGAGGGAATGCTTCAGTTCGCTTAATCAGGACATTCCGAGGGAATGTTTTGGTTCGCTTAATCAGGACACTCCGAGGGAGTGTATCAGTTCGCTTAATCAAGACATTCCGAGGGAACGTTTCAGTTCGCTTAATCAGGACACTCCGAGGGAGTGTATCAGTTCACTTAATCAGGACATTCCGAGGGAATGTTTCAGTTCGCTTAATCAGGACACTCCGAGGGAGTGTATCAGTTCGCTTAATCAAGACATTCCGAGGGAATGTTTCAGTTCGCTTAATCAGGATATTCCGAGGGAATGTTTCGGTTCGCTTAATCAGGACATTCCGAGGGAATGTTTCAGTTCGCTTAATTGTCAAGTATAACAGCAATCATATGAAATCAAATAGAAAAGAAAAACACAGAAATTTAACGTGGTTCGGCTAAATTAGCCTATATCCATGGAGAGTGAATATTTCTCATTTTATTCAGGTAAGGGAGATTGAAAAAAGTAGCAAGCAACACACAGAAGTGCGGCACTTCAACTGTTGAATTCAAACCTGTTCGTCTCGCTTCATCATTAATCAATTCGTACATGTTCGATGACATACCGAGCGAGTTGGTTCTCCTTAATCAATCTCTCCAGTTTGTCCCGCTTCATCATTAATTATATAAAATATCAAAGATTCTATGCAGGTAATTAATTCTCCAATTCCAGAACCCCAAGTCTTATTATCACACAGTAAGTAACACCTATATGCAAATGTGAAAATCTTAGGACAACACTAAGAGCAGCACACAATGTATAGGAAGACAAGTGCTGAAATGCAACAAATATAACTGCTTTTAAAATGCAATAAGCAACCACGATCTCCAAAAATGGGACAAACTAAAATATCCCTGATGGACTTTCAAATTCAGTCGACTAGACTGACTATAGATAAAACAACAATGCTAGATATTTACGAAGTCAATTTTGGTGGAGTTAGCTTGATCACATTTGAGAGTGGTATTCCATAGGGTTCAAGTGATTATAGTGTCTAAATAAGTAGCACGCAATAGTTAAGTTGATCCAAAGCTTTGAATAGTTCAAGTAATCAAGCTAAAAAACTGCTCAGGGCATCAACGTCAATTCTCCATTCACAAACTCTGCAAAATCATTCGCTTGAATATATATACAAGTAGATCTCTGTAAACAAAGTATGTCAGTATCTGCAACTTGAGACAAGAAACATGCAGATGAGGATCTTTCATCGCACCTCATAAATTCTAAGTGTTTTCTTCACAAATTGATTTCTATTCTTCAAAATTGATTTAATTACTGATTAACCATGAGTGAAAACTACAAGCTTTATTTATGGGTGAACTAAGACAAAATGCAATCTTATGGACATAT
This sequence comes from Scutellaria galericulata, assembly GCA_946896805.1. Lineage (NCBI taxonomy): Eukaryota > Viridiplantae > Streptophyta > Magnoliopsida > Lamiales > Lamiaceae > Scutellaria > Scutellaria galericulata. Next base: position 19,308,048 of record OX335793.1, read on the forward strand.
AACCACATGTATGACCACAAATACTTAGCTTTGTTAAAACAATGCAGAATTCGCTTTATGAATAGGCTCCCAAACCATTCAAAATTAACATACTTCATTAATAACAATAAGCTATGATTTATTGCAGCATAAATAACAAACTTCCCCTTTCTATCAAAACTTTGTTTGATGGCCAATCAATCACACTCTCGCCATGCATAAGGATGTAAGTAACTTGGAGAGAAGTCTGTCTCATTGTATCCCAAAAAAAGTAAAATGAGATATGCAACTACCTAGTACTAATTCAAGAATAACATAGAATCGTTGGGTCGAATTGTAGGATCTTAACTTCTCAGAATTCCCTTTCATTTGCCCAGGGTTTATGCCATTACAACGGGGAAAATTCTCTAATGGCCCAAATAGATATTACACACTCTCCCAGCCAATTCAATAGTTATCAAACAACCATCCAAGGCTTTACTGTACCAGGGTAATGTCTAAAATCCACAACAAGTACATCATTGACAAACAAGTGGAAAAGAGTTTCAAGCTCAACAAATAAAATCATATATTCACTCCAAGTGGTGATTCTCTCTGTTGACAAATTAAGGTTCTCAGGACTTAAATTTGGACTTCCAAAGGATTCAAATACAATTCATCTAAGTTCATCTGGAATGAGTAAAATCAACTAGTCCTCACTGTGATACATTACTTAATAGTTTAGGAACTCTTGCCTTGAGCAACTCTTTGACTAACATGCCAGAATTGACACTTTCGAGCACTGGTTTTATCTACTTCAGATAATTGATAAGTTCATAATCATAAATGGCCGATCACTTTCATCCATAAATTTCCTGAATTCATAAGTTCAGCTTCGTCATTCAATGAGAGGAAATCAACATCTCTGACACATAATAACTTCATAACTTCAACATTATAATCATATATTCTATAATCTTAATCTCTATAGTTGATTTAAGCATCAAACTAAGGGTAATCCATGAAAGTAATGACAACAAAAACAAATAAGAAAATCCCACCGCCATTCTTCGAAACACAAAGAAATACACACACTCATATTTAGGTACAGAATTAAGTAGAAAACCTGGTATCTTGGGATGGAAAACCTCCGAGAAAAAAATGAAGCGAAAATCAAACAAGAGTAGTTTATTATTGGCGGTGAATTTGGAAAACGACAAAAAGTTTAGGAAAAGTGAATATATTGGAGAATCAAAGGAAGAGGTCCACAAACTCCGATGCGAATATGGTTTTCAAAGATTTGCATAATATTTGGGGAGAGTTTTAGAATTATGGTAAGGGTGGAAATAGTAAATGGATGGCCACTCTAGTCCAAACAGCCGTTTTTCCCATCCTTTTCACCCATATTTATTCCTTCGTTTCCCACAGACGGCGCCAATTGATGTTGCTCCGATTGATGTTGCTCCGATCCAACGTTCCGATTCTCGGTCCCTGACCTCGAATTCTCGAACCCGAAGACCTGCAAAACAAACACCGAGAGGGGTTCCCGGCGATGGGACTCCAACGCTCAAGTCAGTCAAGAGAATAATTGATTCTATATAGAAAACGTATGTGTGTGTTTTTAATTTAAGTGTGCATAAAAATTAAAGAATGAACACGAGATATATATATACTCCCTGAAACGTGAGTTAGTTGAGATTTTATTCCACAAAATATGGGATATGGGCTAACAGGTCCGCAGAAATAGCGGTTAGTTAGACTCCAAGCTTGTTCGTTCATCTTCCTTACTAATCAGTTCGTCATCATGAATCAGTTCGTCGTCATCTTATATTAGTTCGCCATAATCCTATATCAGTTCACCATAATCCTATATTAGTTCGTCATAATGTATCAATTCGTCATCATCCTATATCAGTTCGTCATCGTGTTCCATGACTAATTCAGTTCGTCATGGTACTTCCCAACTACACTGGCTCGCGCTTCCTTAGTTCGATCCGAAGGCGGCCGAACAGCTTTCCATACTTCAGACGCCTTGGTTCGACTAAGTTCGGTTTCTAAGAGAAGGACTCGGTTCGACTTAGTTCGACCATATCAACATGAATATTGAGGTTATGAAAACTAGAGATATTAAATATTTTTACATATATATATGACATATAGTATAATATGATATCCAATTTAACCAAAAAAGTGACTTCGTACATGTGGAGTATAAGGTACCATTTCCAGATATAAATCTTATATCGATTATAATAATATTAAACATGAAATGCAATTTTATGATTGAAATAGAAAATAGTAAAATTTGAATGGTCATAAGCTCGGTGTACTATCCCACTTAGGCACGTAAATATTAAAATAAAATTTTTTATGAGGTTGTTAATTATATATTTAATTGCATTAGGTTTTTTATGTTGTACTGAATATTTGCATAAATTGACAATAAATTTCGAAGAATAGGCCAAATAAAATATATTATTTATTGCATAACTTGGGTGCAAATAAACTAAACCTCCATTAGTGTACGAAGAAAATTCAATTGAAATATCAGAATGATATTCAAGTAGAGCTCATGATGTACTACTGATATAAATGTTTAATTTATCATTTTTATATATTTTTATATTTTTTAAACAATAATAATCTTATCACTAATTTAATAGTCATTGTTTCTATCATATACCTTTTTTAATTATTTAGTGTAATGAAATTCTTTATTTCGAAGCAATTTTACTGAATAAAATTATTTATGATCGTAAATATCTTTCTAATTGCATATAGAATAATTAGATGGGGAAATTGCAAATTTAGGACAGTAACTTTACCCCATTCACCATATAGGGACAATATCTTTTTGAGCTTTGAAATTGAGACTGTATGTTTCAATTTTGGGCGAATTTAGGACAATCAGCCCGAATCGATGAATTTCGGGCTGAATTGCACGTGAAAGTCACGTGAATTTTGGGCTTTTAAGCCCGCTTCCTTCGGTTCACGTGACTTTCACGTGCAATTCAGCCCGAAATTCATCGATTCGGGCTGAATTGTCCTAAATTCGCCCAAAATTGAAACATACAGTCTCAATTTCAAAGTCTGAAAAGATATTGTCCCTACTATATGGTGAATAGGGTAAAATTACTGTCCTAAATTTGCTATTTCCCCTAATTAGACTTAATACATTTAATTAATTCTAAATTACATCATATATAGACAATATAATTAGTTTTCAAACCGTCCAAATTTTGTCCATTGCCTAACCACCAAGGCAATGAAATTAAAGGCCCCCAATGCAATTTTGGTCCTAAAAATGACGTGAAAGGCTGAGATTAAGCTACGTCGGTTATCTAACGGTCAATGTTTTTTTGTATTAAATTATGTTTTGAGTTGCTGAGTTATTATCAAACATAATTGACTTCTTTTAGCAATTATTACATTAATTTATTCAACTATAGGTCAATTTATGCCGACCACTTACGATAATAATTACCCTTGATTTTAAATAATTGTTTTTTGTTTTTCCTTTCTACCTAGTTGATAATTTTTTAACATAAAAAAGTGTTTAGAAACTTTATTCCATGTTCCATTATGTATATTATATTGTTCTTAAAAGTTTTATGTGGCTCCAATGAATAAAGGTGATTCTTTTTAATGTTTTGAGATGCTTTATTTGATGATTGTATATCAATTGTGCATTCATTATATATATATATATATATATATATATATATATATATATATATATGCGTGTGTGTGTTAAATCATCAGTTTTTTTTAATTTTTTCTCTTTTGAAAACCGATCATCAATTTATTAGATAATATCAGACGATATGTGCTATAATCTTTTTTTTTTTTTTTTTTAAGAAAGGTTAATGCTTCCTTACCCCAATTTCTCAAAATATATAAGGGGTTCGGGTTTTTTTATTTAAAAAAATAAGTTAACTAAAAATAGTATCAATATATTTACACGTGCATTATGATATTGTACCATATGCATAAGTCATAGACAGGCAAGATAAAAGATGAGAAACTTGTGTAGGGTTTTTTTTTTTTTTTTTTTATCACTGACACAACTTAATGTATATGCAAAAATGTGAGTAATATTCACATATATTTCTTTTTTATTTTAAATAAAAATAAATACAAAATAAATAAATAAAAGGATGTATATTAATAGCTATCTATAAAAGTAGTTGCGATTTGAATTCCAATTTGATTCATATAAAACAAATATATTCATTGACATTTAATTTATGCGCGGTCTTATGTGAGACGATCTCATGTGAGAAACTTTATATAAGACAGAGTTCATATGCATTAACAAAATGAGTTAAGGTTTTACATGAGACGGTCTCACGTGAATTTTTGCGTAAATTATATATAATGAAATATAAAAAAAACAAACAATTATGTAATATAATAACTAATAATTTTAAACTTCATAGGATTAGATACTGTTTCACAATTTATTTCATTTTTTAAAAACCATTTCATATATATTACACGTGTTTTAATGAATATATGTATCACCATGAGATCGATCCTTGTTTTTTTTTTTTTTTTTTCTTATAAATGTTAGAGTGCTTAATATAGATACAAGGATTTAATTCTCATCTTTTATTTATAGACTGGAGAATTATGAAATTTCAACCACAAATCCAGTTTTATAGGAAATTATGTCATTTTCAATTCATATTTGGTACGGTATAAAAAAGTGATCTAAGAAGAAAAATTTATTGACAAATTAAGGCTCTCATATAAACTTGATAACTCTCTAAAAATGAGAAATTATCACTTTATCCCCATGTTATTAATTTTTTTAACTTTTACTCCTAACGTCCTTGTACTTTTATTCTTTGAAATTTTGTGCATTCAACTTTCACCTTTTATTTTTATCTTAAGGGTCCAAAACCAAAAATGTTTGGAAGTATTGAAGCAAAAGTTAAGATATATAAAATATAGGGGGTAAAAGTAGAAAAACTTGAAAGTATGGGGGGTGACATGCAATTTCCTAGATTAATTTAAATTGCAAAATAACTTTCCACAAGTCATGTTATGGCTGCAATCTCCCTGTTTCATCACATCACTTCATTACATTCTAAGAAATAATGTAATTAATTTGCACAGATGGGCTTTTGTGAAGGACAAGGAGGTGTATGAGAAGATGATGTATCATATTAGTATTTCAGAAATGGGAATCTCAAGAGAGACTCAACTGAGGGCTCTCAAGCTCATGAAAGTCATTCTTCGTGGCAATGGTCACGATATTTTCGACTACGCATACGAGAAAATGAGCGATCGATGGGAAAAACTACGCACCATCTTCTCGTTGTCGAAGCGTTTTAGCATCCAAGAAATCCCACCACTTTTCTGCAACTTCTTTGGCAAAGTTAGAGGACCATCTCCAGGTGATCTTTCTAATTCAATCATCAAGTTTTTAGCTTATAAATTAGATTCGATCTTTTTATTCGTTTGTAGATCATGGTTCACGTAGTTATATATACAATGATGAGCTCAGCCAGTGACAGACCCAGAAATTCGACTAGGATTCACTATTTAATAATAGTAAAAAAAATAATAATAATAAACATAAATTGTTTTAAATACTGAAACATTATATGTTCACAAAAATCTTTCGCGTCTTGCTAGGCTTTGCTACACCTTACATTTAAAAAGAAACAACTTAACAAGATTACATCATAACAATATGTTACTAAACAATCATGTAACCTATTCATTTAATTATGAAATTACTAATATATCACTATAAAATTACTAAGGCTCGGTATAGCTACTAGCATCAAAATAGGACCAAGTCCAAAGTTGAAAATCCAGTTTAAAACAATTAAAATTGTTGTACTTTGGAGTTAATTTGAAAGGAAATGAGATGTTTATATACTTCAAATACTATAAGCAGGTTATGCATGGGTGAAATGTGAAAGAGAAGAAGATGAACATTGCAGTGAAGTCCTCCTTGCAGCAAACATCATAGGAAGGCCAGGTAAAGTGTTCAGTGTTGAAGATCGTTATGTTCGTCTCTCTCTTCTCAAGGGCGGCGATGACTTTAACTTACTATCGCACCACCTAAAAATACTAATCGACGAGGAAAACGGGCCAAAAATTGTGTGAGATTTTAGAGATCGAACCAGAAATTACCATGAATAATGAAGGGGTCATGGCTATTGACCCTTTAATGTACCATATATATATTGATGTTGTAAAAAATATAGTTGCAATGTTGTATAGAACTATTCAATCTCAATTTGTAAAGCACATTAAATTTGTGCTTATTATCATATTCGGTGAGTATTTACTATATTAACCAGTTCAGAATGACCAGTCCGGATCCTCTATACCAAAATTCATGTCCACTTATGTGCCACATTGAACTACGTAGTTTTGAATGAATAACTTTTTCTCAATTCAACTGTACATAATTGTAACCGCTGTTGTTTTCAAAATCAATATAACATGTTTTGAAATATGGTACACAAGTGGTATAGGAATTTGAGGCACAGAAGATCTGATATGCAGAATGAAAGACTCATGATTATACATACATTTATTAATTCGAAATCATTACGGGTTGACATAGTAATGTTGCCAAAGAATACCATGTAAGATTCTAAAATTTGTTGAAATTGTAACATATTATTATGTATGATGCATAATGAAGTAGATATAACGCATTCACCTAATTAAATGCTTGCAAAACTCCAATATCCAAATAATGTAATTAATAAATATAGGCCAGGTTTTAAATATAACTGACAAACATACTCGATGCTATTTGGTTTAATATATAGTTATTTATCAAATTGAAAAACTTAAATGCATACGTAGGTTTCAATTAAGAGAATTAAATTTTGTAACAATTAAGTCCGTCCTTCCAACTTGATCATATTTATTATATAAACTAATGTATTTTAGCAAATTTCTGAAAACATTAAAGAAATATTCAAGAATGACTTCCAATTTCTTCAGAATCATAGTCATAAGTTTGCTTGTAATGTGTGGAGTTGACCGATATGAATTACAAACAATAACGAAATCAAGTCGGGAAAAGTGGTCATCAGACAAAGCTGGTAATGCGAAAACAGTATGACAAGACAGTGTTGGACTGAGGTTACAGATTACTTTTGTCAAGTTCAAACTTATTCTCCAAATGTGTCTTATAATTGCTGTAAGAGCCTTGCAATTAATGTTGAAGATCCTTGCTACGATATGATGGTTCAAAGATATATCAGTGAGAACCATTGTACCAATCTACTTGGGATTTATGACAATGCTGATCAACTTTGGTTTTATTGTAGAGAAGTATAGTGTACTTTCTACTTCATCATGCATCACACATATATAATAAACAAGTTATAATTTAAACACATCTTAAAATCATAAGTTTCGTACAACTAATTATAACTTGTAGTAAGCAGTACTGGACTTATATTAATATGTCTACCACGTAATGGTTTCAAATAAATGTGTATATTTGAACAAGACACATGACCAACATGCATCTGTCTTTCATTCTTGAACTAGTTAATGTATGAGATAATTTTGATCTTACATGTAAGACATTTTCCATTTTTTGACAAGTATTTGTTTTATTATTTAATTTGGTTTTTTACATTTTATTTTTTCCAATTTCAGTCAAGTTTTGGTCGGAATTTTGACAATCGGCGTGTCCACCGTAATTTCCAACGGTCACGTCAATGATTTTGATTAGTCTAACCAAAATTGAAGTGAAATTGGAAAACTATTAAAATATAAAGGACCAAAATTGGAAAACTGAAACTTGGTTGTCAAAAAATAAAAAATGCATATCTTACATATAGGATAAAAATTGAAATTAACCATTAATATATACAATTATAGCTTCTCAAAGTTCCTACTTAATTATCTTTTAAGCCTGTTTGAGCTCGATTAAACTATTACATATTTCCACATGAACCATGATCTACAAAACGAAGAAAAAGATGGAATCTAATTAAGCTAAAAACTTGATGATTGAATTAGAAAGATCACCTGGAGATGGTCCTCTAACTTTCCCAAAGAAGTTGCAGAAAAGTGGTGGGATTTCTTGGATGCTAAAATGCTTTGACAACGAGAAGATGTTACGTGTTTTTTCCCATCGATCGCTCATTTTCTCATGATATGTAATTCGATTTTTATTATACCTGAAATCTGTCTGTTAGTTAAAGTTGCAAAAAAGTATGTTAGTTAATATTATATTTGCTAATATTCAAAAAATTGGTTAAAATTGCAAATTAAATAAAGTTGGTGATTTTTTCGATAATTAACCCTATAATATATCATGATAAATTAAACATTTATATCAGTAGTGCATACATGAGCTCTACTTGAACATCATACTGATATCTCATTGAATTTTCTTCATACAGTGATAATCTATATCCTTCATAAATCGATCATTTGATCCACTGTACAATTTACTGGAAAATCATTATTAAAATCTATCAACCGAATATATTTATCGTTGAAGTACCAATCAGCAACAACCTTTGAAATTGTCTGCAACGCAGTATCCACCTTGTTCCAATGCAAAATCTCGACACCTTGTTCCAACGCAGTATCCACCTGTGTCAATAAAATTGGATGTTAAAGCATATCCGATGGATAGAATAGCTTCCAAGCAGCGTACTATAGGACTGAAACAAATGTTATAAACAGCAGATGAAAGAAAGTTCAAAGAGGTTCTGACTGTTTGTATTGTAGTGCATAAGCCTATTCAAGATTAATGGTGGAGAAAATGTAAACGTACTGATCGAGCCAAATTAGGGTCACCATCAAGCAACGTACCTGTTTTTGTTCTGAACGACTGAATTTTTGAAGAAGATAAGCCTTCATATCCATCGTACCAGGTGGATTCCCGATACCTGTGATGATATCAGCGGACTTGGTCATGTACCAACATGAATGTTTGAATAGAATAAGCAGTAATTCAGTTTACAAAACCAACCTATGCAAAACCGTGGAAATTCACGAAGACCATCCAAATGCTCCATGACACTCTTTACTCTGTGGCAAAAGTACAAAAATTCATTGTGTTAATATCATTCAGAAAAGTGCGTGTGAATCTGAGATATGAACAGAGATAATTGAAAGAACTTTAAACACACAAACAATACGGAACTAATTTCAAGTCATAAGGAGCTGTAATTGAGCACAAAAAAAGATATGGCCGAAACTTAAGTAAAATTCAATATAACACAGATACATAAGCACATACAACATGTACAATAGTTTCTACAAGAAAACTTGAAGAAACACACTTATTTTGTTCATTGAGATACAAATGGTACACATCACTGGAAAATTTAGGTGTATCTTTCGGACAGAGAGCACCGGGAGAAAAATTGCAATATAATTATAGAGACAAGTAATAAGCAGCTAGAGTGATTTTACCTCATAGTATCAAGCACATAAGCAAGGGTTATCTTAAAAATGGTGACAAAAAAAATCAAATCCTTGGCTAATCCATGGCAAGGGGACTCATTGTTATTTTACATCATGAAGCATGTCTTTTACATAAATTCTTTTAGATAAGAGAAGACCATATCACCAAAAGACCACTTTCACTTTCTTATAAAACCAGTCATGTTGAGAATATCATGTCGAGAAGAACTTTTATCGTATTGGAATTATAAATATTATAAATACAAGCCGAGTAGAAAGGAAGAAATCCAAAAAGACAGGAATCCTTAGAATCTTAATAACTCTTACAGAGAGAACAAGAAAGAGAAGAAAAAAGGAGTCAAGATAAAAAGGAAACTTAACCTCACACTTTCTAAATGATAAGAAACAAGACTTGCCTAGCTGTTCATATAAATCACAAATTAAGCTTTGATGGCTACAAGACATGTGACTTCCAAGTTCTAAGTAGCCCAGACAAGTCAAGATTTCATGAAACAATAATTGATCTTCAGAAAAATTAAAGGAAAACCACTGGACAACTTTTTAAATAAATATTCAGAGTAAATTCATTGAAGGTCAATGTGAGTGCAAGTGTAAAGAGGGAGTTCAAGCTAAAACATTTAACTCAATCTCTGAATTTCATATGAGTGATTATTTCAAAAAAATTCTTCACAAGTTTTACCCATTATGATGACCATGTCCTCCTTTTGGTTGAAGCCTTAAAACTCCATTGGGTAAGCTCATTTCATCGTAAACCTACAAGGATCATTCAAGAAGTTGTCAAAAGTATGAAGTAACGTTTGAAATCTGAAGTCGTTAGTTTATTCTACTGAAAAGGACCAAATGAAAAAATTGCATGCTATAAAATAATTCATAGTAAAAGCTTACCAGCAGGATGTGGCGCAAGGGTACTTGATAATATGCAGCAAGTGGACCAACCTGGAAACATAGGAGAGTGGAAAAAGATACTTATGAAGCTAATTTCTGGTCAAGTTCAATTTGTGGAAGGGGAGAAATACACTTGTACCAAAAGAGACATATTAGCAGTCACGTGACAAAAAGTCAAAAGTAATATGCATGTGAGATTGTTTTCTATTCGTATAAATGGGTTATATTAATGTTACACAAGAATATGAGACAATAACTCTGGTTATTGTCTAAACACACTCCTTTCTCAATAACTCTGGTTTTGTACATTATTTGTCTAAACACACTCCTTTCTCAATCATATAAATGTTCTTAGAGAATAGATACTTTGGTTGGCTATAAGAAACAAATCCTTGCTAGGTGGCAAATAAATTTAGTTGCTTGACAATCTAACATCCTATTTAAAGCAAAAACTATGTTCTTGGAGATTGAGGCATCCATCATGAAAGTTCTAAATAGAAACCAATGTCAACATAAATGAATGTTACATAAAGCGGTCAAGAGATGAAGGCCTATGGTTCAAACACAAGTTTACTAAAAAATACAAAAATGAATTTAGCACTGATAGCTTTAGCGAACACTAAGAAATAAATAAAAGTACCAAACAATTACAGCAAACAAACATAGTAGAGAGACGTACCGCTTCTCCACTGAAGTTCATGTATGTCTGAGGTTTGGCTAATAAAACCGGTACATTTCCAATGGAACCTGCACTGATTATGTTTAAGCATTGGTACTTAATCAAAAACCATCATAACTATAGAACAAAGCCGTTACTGCATCAGAAAACATTTTTTCCATCATTCACACATTTCGTACAATTCTTAAAATGGAGGGCAAAAAGATTATTAAAAAGAAAAACCACCAAATAAGCACCTATGCCAACCAATGCTTTTGATTGTATAGTGTTCATCAAAATGCCTTCTACATGTATTATATACTAGCATTCCGCCACCTAAATCTCCGGAGTCTTATCTTTAGCAACTGGACGAACAATGGATTCATAAGTGTGACTGTCCGGGATCACTCCCCGGAGTACAAGATAATCGTGCATTTCGATGACTTCCTCGAAATTGCTCTTCTTGCTAAGGTTTGTCAATAATGTGGTATAAGTAACAGAATCTGGAGCAAGGCCCTGAGAGAGCATAACACTCAAAAGTTGCTTTGCATGCTCAAATAATCCTAGTTTGCAAAGGAACTTGATCATGATGTTATAAGTGACCTTATTTACCAAGAAGCCCGCTTTTCTCATTTTCGTAAATAAATCAAACGCTTCTTCGATCTTCTCCATACAACAATAGCGATTCAACAAGGTGTTCATACTTATGGCATCAAACATATTCAACCTTTTCATCTCTTCTATCAAACATACTGAAAATTCTAAAGATTCTTCTTCACAAAAACCATCAAGTATCGAATTGAAGATTACCAAGTTTGGATGTTTGTCCGCCTTAACCATGTCAGTGTAAACCTCAATGGCACATTCTATTCTGCTTGATTTGCAGTATCCATCAATCATAGTACCATACGTGACCACATCTGGAATTAGACCTCGAATAAACATGCTGCAGAGAAGTTGTTTCGCTCCGGAAATGTCCTTGCTTCTGAAGAGATAATCGATAAGAACATTGTGAGAGAAGGCATCTTCCACTAGGTTCTTTTCGACAATCCAGTTGTGAAGTTTCAGAGCTTCATTAACATGACCATTCCTGCATAATCCTTTCACAATAATAGAATGGGTGAATTGATCAGGGTGTTCATGATTCTCGATCATGTTGGACAATAAAAACGAAGCTCCACTAATGTCTCCTTCCATGTATAGCCAGTATATGAACGAATTGTAAACAACTGAGTTCAGACTCAAACTGTTTTCAACCATCTTACTACAAAGCCTAAATCCCTCCTCCAAGCACCCGTTTCTCGAATACCCATCAACCACTGTAGCATATGTCCTTATATTAGGCTTCACACCCATCTTGATCATTCTTTCCAAAATCTCTTCAGCAAGTTCTGGATTACCTTTCTTGCAATAACCATTGATGAGACAATTGTAAGTAATTACATTGGGGGACACATTGCCCCTAAACATTGTCTCCATCTTCATAACAAGTTTACTTGCTAAATCGAGGTCATCTGCCCTACAAGCCCCATCAATAAGCATATTGAACCCAACAATATTAGGCAATATCCCACCCTTTAACATCCTATAAAACACCGACAAAGCTTCAGATGATCTACATTCATTACAGAGAGCATAAATTAGCAGATTAAAAGTATTCACATTCTCATAATACTCGTAAGAAAGCATTTCTCTATACATCACCCAGAACCTACCAACATCACCTATCTTCAGCAGATGGTTCAGAAAATTGTTCCATGCATGAATTGAAACCCGATAGCCTTTCATTTTCGACTTCTTAATCACCTCATATGCATCCTCAATTGCCCCAATTTGTGTACATGTCCTAACTAATGTATCAAAAACCAGGCTACTGGAAAAACATGCATCAGAGCTACTGATTAATGCATCCAATACCTCAAGAGGCAAATAGCCTTGTGATATCATCAACTCCTTCATTAAGCGCAATGCATCATCAAACTGCTTTCGTTCTACCATAACATGAATCAAAATACAACAAGACTCTAGCGAACACAGAATGGCTTTGCCTCCTCCTCCTCCCCCTCTTTTGTAGAACTCTAGAAGTAGGTGTGGAGAACTCCGTAACTCTCGAAAAACACGAGGAATCAAAGAAATAGTGAGACATGGGGACAACTGGTCCAAGAACTCCCATTTCTTCTGCCTTAAATTCACACAAACAGCCTTAAAGATTATATCTTCAGCACCAGGGGATGTGAATTTTTTTCCAATATGCAGGCCTCTTACAAAAATTCTTCTAACTGTAGATGAAAAGAAGCTCATCAACATAGAAAGTGAATTCCCCAGATCATAACATAGCCTCTTCTATCCTAAAAAGAAAATGTAATCAACGTCACATAAAGGCAAATATTGGCGACACAATGAATGAAAGAATATATGAAGACATCAACAAACATATGAGAAATACATTGGAAACTTGTCTAAAATCCAACATTTCTTTTTTGAATTCAATTTGATTGCATCAGTTAACTTTCATTTACCATTGTTTTCACTCATGCAAACAGAGATAGAAAAACTTTCAAAATTACATCTACTAAATCTTTTCATTCTCTCTACATTATTTATCAAAACATAGAATACATAGCCTATCTTCTTATTCAATTAATCAGAGCTTATCAAGTAGTACCTCATCAATCTTCCACAATGCAGAACTAAGTAATGATTTCAAGACCTTAACCAAGATAATAATTACAGAATACCAGCTTGAGTTTTAATTTAACTAATGTTTACCTTTTTGTAAGTAATATCAGCAGATTGCAGGTAAGGCGGAGACAAGCGGCGGAATAGCTCCATCCATCGGCGAACAGGGTTGTTACTAATGGTGGTGAACGAGGAAGGGAGGATATCTTTGCCCTAGGTTTATATTTGCATTTACTGCAGTCTCTAGCTTTTTCAAATGAGTCCGGCTATCCGCACCCCCATCAATTACTAAACACATCCCACAAAATTAAATAGAAAAGAAATGATTTACTTAAAGACATTTATACCCTTACTATTAATTTTATAAACAATTATCAGTAAACCAAAACTATACTACACACACCCCACTAATTAAAATACACCCCATTTGCAACACACATTTTTCTTCTTCCTCAAAACTTTTTTCTTACAAAACCTCTACACAAAACCCTAATCTTCCAAACCCTCACCTCATACCTAATCATTACTCAAATATCATCATGTCTCAAGAAAGAGCTACAATGAATGCATGCAAATATAAACCTAGGGCAAAGATATCCTCCCCGCCTCATTCACCACCACCAGTAACAACCTTGTTCGCCGATGGATGGAGCTATTCCGCCGCTTGTCTCCGCCTTACCTGCAATCTGCTGATATTACTTACAAAAAGGTACACATTAGTTAAATTAAAAACTCAAGCTGGTATTCTGTAATTATTATCTTTGTTAAGGTCTTGAAATCATTACTTAGTTCTGCATTGTGGAAGATTGATGAGGTACTACTTGATAAGCTCTGAGCAGAAGCTAATACATTGTGACGTGTTCTGTGATATTTGTTTCCGGGGTTTCCCAAGCCGACAATCAGCCATGGAGTGTACTCAATCTTGACACCGGTCGGCTCAGCCGAAGCAGCTAAGGCCCGAACCCGAAGCCTTGATGCTGCTAAATGGTTTTGATGAAAACATGGGCATTTTGCTCTAGGATAAGAGATGCTGCTACTGTAATTAGGTAAAGAAACCGCAAACAACATTGACCTAAATGGAGAAATGCTACAATTGAATTAGGGTAAGATATAAAGTCTCCAAAAAAAAAATACAAAATGGAAATTCACAAAGAAAATAGGAAAAACATAAAAATGGGCAAGATTTGTCAGACATTCAAAAAATACTTGGAAATTTAAAATACAAGGAAAAGGCAAAAGATAAAATTCCTACACGAGGAGAAACACTATAAACGCAGGAGTGGAGGGAAGATGAGAGAGAAACCTTTATCTTTATTCAAAGGTTCAGACAAGAATAGTGTGGTTGTGTTGTATATGAGCAGCGGCACTGCTTATGGCGTCGCTTGGCTATGCAGATTGATACAAGTGGTGGTCGTGGAAAGCGGTGGCGGTGGCGGCGATGGTGCGGTGGCGGCGGCGGCGGCGGTTTTGTGAGAGGGAGAGTTCGGGAATTTAAGATTAGGTAGAGGAGGGAGTGCCTCTTTAGTTTTAACTAGGGTGGAAATAGGATGGATCCGATCGAAAATAGAGTGTTTCGAAAAAATTCCGAAAATTTTCGAAATTGAAAAATCAATTCCAATTTCGATTCTGAAATTTTTGGAATTGTAAAATCCATTTCAATTCCAATTTTTCGAAAATTTTGGAAATTTCGGATTTCCGAAATTTTTTAATTTTTGGAAATAGTGTATAATATATAGTATATAGTATAGAGCAAAACTATATTATAAACTATTTATCATTTTGTAAGTACTCATGCTTATTAATTCATACTTATTGAGTTTTTTTTTCTTTCAGGAAGCTCAAATCAAATGAATATTTGAATCTGTCATATTGTAATTATTGATAGTTATTTTTTGATATGTATTATGATTTATGATAATGCTTTGTTCGAAATCCTTCGATACTTAAAGTACTTGTTTTATAATTTGTATAATTTTCTTTGTCATTATTAAATTTTCGGATTGGAAATCGGATCGGAATTTTCGAAAATTAAATTTTGTAAATGTTTCGGATCGGATTTCGGAATTTCCGAAATTTTTAAAACTAATTTTAATTCCGATCCGAAGTTTTTCGGAAAAATCGGAAATCAGAATTTCGGATTAAAAATATTCGTTCCAAAATCGGAAATTTTCGGATTGGATTCGGCGAATATCAGAAATTCCGTTTCGATTTCCACCCCTAGTTTAACTCTTTTACTTCTTACAATTTTTAAATTTAACTTCATAAATTTTTAACTTCTTTTTTTTATAACTATAAATAATAAATTAAAATTAGTCTAAATGCCTTAATTGTTTTTCTTTTTTGATTTTGGAGAAAAACAAAATGATTTTAATTTCTGTAATAATTTTTTGTATGATAACTTTTTTATGATCCAAAATTTTCAACTAATAGAATAAATCAATAATATTAATAAAATGTATAATAATTTTTTTTCATATATAATATATTTATAATAATAAGATATTTTATTTATGAGTCATGACGAGTGAGAACAAAGAGATTGATAATAAACCCGAGTTAAAATTATTTAACTTGGAAATGTGTCAATAAACTATTTAGTTAGCTGATATTTTCTAAACTCTAAATTATCATTATATGTTTTCTTGTTATAGCTCATATTAAAACATAAACATAATTATTATCTAATGTATGACTACATTTTTAAGTTATAGCTTATATTACTAATTTATGGTCTACTTTAAAAACTTGCTCTTGTTTTAATTTTGATGCTTAATGCTCGCTATTTATTTACAAAACGTAACATACCTGATGTATTAATTACCACAAAGTAACAAGTACAAGAATGTGAAGAACTGTACTGTCTTTTGTAACTCAAGATGACAAAAGTTAATAGATATAACTAACAAGTGTAAGAGAATCATCATTTTCTGAAATAGATAAATAATATGTGGTAAACTTTAGTTCATATCCATAAACGACAAATTTTTTATTAAGGCTTTCTTCACAGTGATCAAGGGGAACTCTAAATCCCAGGCAATAAAGGAATCAAGAGCACCATATATTTCCTCTTTGACATTTGATAATCCCTTAATCTAAAATGGTCAACAGAAACAGAATGATTTTCTAGTTTGAGGTGCAACAAGGACTAAAAATAAAAAATTCTACAATATCTAGTGGAATTTAAACAAAACTGCTTTTACCAAGAACTAGAAGACATCTTGGTGGTTTTAAAAACTTACACATTCTACAAGCTTTATGGACTTTGAAATAGTCCCTATCCTCGTTTTGGTTTTCAATACATGAGGATACCTTGGCCTTGGACCTTTAGCAGCACACTCCTGAGAAATTATTACGACAGTTAGTGCGCTGACTGTAACCATATTCAAGGATGGCTAGACTTAACATCAGAAACCAATAGAGATTCAGCAGCCTCACCTGTCTCAGATATTCTATCCTCCCAGTTACTTCATATCACCCCTAATGATTGATGGACATTTCCAACCTCTTAAAGCTAAAAAATGGAACTATGGTTTCAATTTCATTTTAGGCAATTTTTTAAGATATCCACCTTTAGACCTATGCTAGACGACTACAAACAACCTTCTTTAATTTTATATCCAGCAAAATTGCTAATCCAAATATTTCTTCGGCATTTTCAACTGCCATAAGATCAAATCATCAGCATCATCTAGCTCCTACGCTGATTATTAGGGCTTTCACCCTGTCATTGAGTCCACAGAGAATTGTTTGTCTTATGTGAGCCTAGACTTGGCAAATTTACTCTTGATTTCCTGTAATGTTATAGTCCATACAATCTCCTTAAGTACCAAACTGCCTATCATAACCCTTTAAATTAATTTGGCATTGGAACAGTCTATATCAGAAATTTAAACATAAACAGAATTGCTATATCCTATTAAGGAAGAAAAAAAAAGATCATGGGTATAGCAAGAGCACATATAATTATCAAGTCGTACTTCTCCCCGCAGCAAAAGTAGGGAAGAGACACGTAGATTAATGAGTATTATTCTATACAACACCCCATAGTCGATACATTACTTATAAAAATAATAATACTAGTAAGAAGGTTGAAAAAGAAAGTTAAAAACTTATCCATAACAAAAAACTTACCACCAGAAATCGGTACCAGTTCTTCCCAAGTTCAACCAATTCCAATCCTATTGAGCTAGTTGCCAGAGAATGCCCCAAACTGAGCATCCTAAAACTAACTAAAATAATACGGACAACATTAATAGGCTATTTATATACTAGATTGTTATCAACTAAAGGCTCTTAGGAAGACAGAATAAGTGCTTTTGCAATTACCAAACAGCCAAAAATTTAGAAGCCATTGAAGAAAGAATCAAGGTTTCTATGCTATCCCAAGAAATTCGCTTAAAAGAACAGGAATTCAAACAGTATAACAGCAGCTACTAAGACAAGCATCCAGAAAAAAATTCAAATTTCGAACCCAAAAAAAACTCAGCAAATCAACTTGGCTTGATATAATGACCATGAAAGGGATAGGGACCACTCATATGGTGATACATGAATGAGCAAACTAAGTGAACCCAAAAACTTTATCCAAAGGCAGAAAAAAACGTAAAATTATCCAGTATACTCCATTAAAATTGACAAAATATTAATAGTCAAAATTACATCAAGTTACGTACTTGCAGCCCCCATACTTAATGTATTAAATTGTTGGTATAATTAAGCAACTTTTCTCGAAAATATATGTTCCATGAAAATGAAGTAGTGGATTTTCCGGCGAACTCCGCCGGAAATCTAGCTTGTGGCAGTCAGAAATTGGACAAAAGAAACACAAGCAAGGAATGAAGAGAAAAAAGACAGAAAAAAAACATTAGAATTACCTTCTTCAACTTCCTTCACGCACAGTCCGCTGTCGATTTTTGCCCCAATTTAATTACGCTATCGACATGCCCTAATTTTTGTATGTTAATTGGACGGGGAAGATGGATTTTACATATACTATCGACGTGGACTTTGCCAAGAAAACTTTGGACCAAGCCCATAATTAAAAGGACAGAGGCCCATAAGACGTAAAAAAATGCAATTTTCTTTTCTATTTTACAGGAGTAAAAGTGCAAGTTTACGTCTCTGTTTTTTTTTTAATACAAAATCGAAAATAAAAAAACCTCGACTAAAGAATATAGAATAAAATTGGGAATGTGAGTAGGGCTAGGTATCGATGGAGCAGCACTTTATTAATATTCGTTTGAATTCATTTAATAATCTTAACCAATCTTTATCCTTTTATACATAAAAGCCAAATATCCAAAAAAATCTAAACATTTTCGAATTTTTGCTATTTTAATTAATTATTTTATTTTTTTCAATTCATCCATAATTTTAAAAATTAGTTGTTATATTGATCAAATCAAGTTTTGACTTAAAATTAAATTACATGGCTAATATGGGCTGACAGCCACATAAGCTTCCTTCTATTACACATCTTCAAAATATTAACTCTTTCTAGTTAACTATGATTAATGCCCTTTCACTATGTTTCTTAAACAATATGGTAACTTAAAAGTCAAAACGAAAAAACTCGTTTCCTTTGTTTCTTCTTTACCAGAGAACAAATATGAAGACATCTCATTCTTTTTTTACGCCAACAAGAATTAATGTCAAAATTTAAGCAGTGGCAAACAATCTGCCAACACTATGACAAGCAAATCCACGCACACACCCACCCCACCCTACCTTCCTGCTTTGTCCCCTTCTCCGATGTTGCCTTACGCCACCGTCAAGAGGCGGAGAGGCGGAAGTCGCCATTGGGAGATCTCTCACGGCGGCGGAGACACTATGGTTCAATTACTCCACCACCAAGTCCGACTACGTTCTATACTGCCACAACATCATCTTGTTTTTCCTTATTTTCTCTCTTTTCCCCTTTTACCAATGTAACAACAATTTTTGAGTATTTAAATAAATAAAATACAAAATAATTGCACAAATTAAATTTATTGAATCAAAACAATTTCGGGTTCAATCTCTTGAATCCCTTGATTATTCTCTTTGGTGTCTGGAATGATGAAAATCAAACCTCTATTTATAGATGTAGAATAGAGAATCTGATAGACTTCAAAGTATGAGTGAAATGATTTGATTGGTCGATCCCGATTTGATCATATCTGATATCTTTGTGATAATCATCAAATTTAATTTGATTTAATTTGATAATATCTGTGACATTATGACATGTGGCGACTTTTGATTGGCTAACAAATTTTGACTATCTACAAATGCCCCCTCGAAACTTGTTCACGAGGGCGTGTTTTGGAGTGGACGAGTTTCGAAATCCTTTCTTGAAACTTTTCATATCATACAGCTCCTTCAACTTGAACTTGAATTTGATAGATAGTTTATAGTTTATACTCATATAAATGAGTTCTTCAATTTGAATTTGGATTTGATAGATAGTTTATACTCATATCAAGGAGTTCTTCAATTTGAATTTGAATTTGATAGATAGTTCATACTCGTATCAAGGAGTTCTTCAATTTGAATTTGATAGATAGTTTAGACTCATATCAAGGAGTTCTTCAATTTGAATTTTTAGCTCGTGCATCATAAAGCTTCACTTGACTTGATTTGTAGACTTTTTATACTCGTGTCATGGAGTTTCACTTAACTTGATTTGTAGACCTTTTATACTTGTGTCATGGAGTTTCACTTAACTTGATTTGTAGACTTTTTTACTTGTGTCAATGAGTTTCACTTAACTTGATTTGTAGACCTTTTATACTCGTGTCAATGAGTTATGATTTGCATTTCATTTGGGAGACTTAGATAGTTTTTTTACTCGTATCTAGGAGTATTGTAGATAGTTTATGCTCTTGTCAAGGAGTTTCACTTATTTCTTCATCAATATTTGCCCCCATCTTCAACTTCATCATGGTTCTTGATTTGTTTGTCCATCATGTAATTTGAATCAACGTTGTCCATCAACTTTGCAAGTAACACGTCTCGTGCTTGAACACGATTCGTGAGCTCTTCAACAATTTTTGCTAGATTTGTGATTTGCTCTTCAATATGAAGAACTCAGATTATGTGTGGGATCTGTGCATTAGATTAATTGTACAGATGGTACCACATCGCATTAATGTACAGACATCAAATGATGTATATCTTATCTCCTCATATACTCTTAATTTTATATGGGAGTAGGAGTGGGGGTGGGTGGGTGTTGTAGAAGAAAGACTGAGTTAGCATTTTGAAGAAAGATCTTAGTCAGAAGAATTTTGTGTTATTTTTGCTAAGAGCCCAACATGGCTTTATGAAGCAAATTATATGTAATTCACTAATTCTTGTATCCTGGCTGAAATTGGTGATGAAATATGGCCTAATTTTGCTTCTCAGATTTTCTTCTTTTTCTTTTTTATTTTTCAAAATAACCCTAATTTCTTGTTTCATTAAAACGGCCAAATAAATATTTTGGGTTTTTATTGTTTGTCGTTTAATGTTTCGATTGTTGTACTAACTAGAAAATTATTTTGGTATTAATTCTTTGTCATGGTTGGCTTGGTGGAATATCCATTCCTCCAGAGAAGAGAAGATCATAGAGAAAGAAGAGAAGAAGGGGTCACACATTTTTATGGAGAAATGCTACAATTGAATTAGGGTAAGATATAAAGTCTCCAAAAAAAAAAAAATACAAAATGGAAATTCACAAAGAAAATAGGAAAAACATAAAAATGGGCAAGATTTGTCGACATTCAAAAAATACTTGGAAATTTAAAATACAAGGAAAAGGCAAAAGATAAAATTCCTACACGAGGAGAAACACTATAAACGCAGGAGTGGAGGGAAGATGAGAGAGAAACCTTTATCTTTATTCAAAGGTTCAGACAAGAATAGTGTGGTTGTGTTGTATATGAGCAGCGGCACTGCTTATGGCGTCGCTTGGCTATGCAGATTGATACAAGTGGTGGTCGTGGAAAGCGGTGGCGGTGGCGGAGGCGGCGGCGATGGTGCGGTGGCGGCGGCGGTTTTGTGAGAGAGAAGAGAGTTAGGGAATTTAAGATTAGACTATGTTTATCCATGAACATGGTCATCCACAACCAACTAATAAACAATTCATTTCTCTCTCCTCCACATACACATTCTACTCTACAACCAAATCTCATCTTTTTCATAGTTTATCCATAACCATCCACAACCACAATCAACCTTTAATAAATTATTTCTTTTATAATTTAACAATTATATCTATAATTAATTTTTATTATATTTTAAATATTTAAGAAATATATACAATTATTTAATATTAAAAAAATCGTAATTATAATAAAAAAAAATTGGGAATACAAGTTAAAATAAATTACAACATTCAATAAAAAAATTAAAATTACAAGAATTGAAATACAAAAAAAAAAAAAAAAATCGAGCTACAAATACATGCATAAATTACAACAAAGCAAAAGATGCAAATTACATATTTAATTAATAGTGCCAAATTTTTGTCATATATGCTCAATCAATAGTGAGAATAATTGGGCTGATTTGGATCCATGTAGAAAATGAGAAAAATTTAGAGATTTGACACAAGTTAGAAGATAAAAGAGATTTGACACAAATTAAAAGAGAAAAGAGAGTGTATGAGATTGTGATCCAAAATATATCAATATTGGTATCTATTTATAGAGAATTTTATTTAATGAATTTTGGTGTATAATTTTTTTTTTAAGTGGATAAATCAAAATCTGAAATTATCTAAATAAAATACACTCGACGAATTATACGATGACACATGTCATCACAATTGATTAAAAAATTCCTCATGCCCATGGTCATCCCAAGCCCTTGGTCATGGAATTTAGCCCAATTTTTCTTTTTCTTGTCATCTAGTTATGCCCTGGGTGGTGCCCAGAACCGATAAACATGGTCTTAGGTAGAGGAGGGAGTGCCTCTTTAGTTTTAACTAGGGTGGAAATAGGACGGATCCGATCGAAAATAGGGTGTTTTGAAAAAATTCCGAAAATTTTCGAAATTGAAAAATCAATTCCAATTTCGATTCTGAAATTTTTGGAATTGTAAAATCCATTTCAATTCCACTTTTTCGAAAATTTTGGAAATTTCGGATTTCTGAAATTTTTGAATTTTCGGAAATTTTTTGGAAATAGTGTATGATATATAGTATATAGTATAGAACAAAACTATATTATAAACTATTTATCATTTTGTATGTAATCATGCTTATTAATTCATACTTATTGAGTTTTTTTTTCCTTTCAGGAAGCTCAAATCAAATGAATATTTGAATCTGTCATATTGTAATTAAACCCAACAATATTAGGCAATATCCCACCCTTTAACATCCTATAAAACACCGACAAAGCTTCAGATGATCTACATTCATTACAGAGAGCATAAATTAGCAGATTAAAAGTATTCACATTCTCATAATACTCGTAAGAAAGCATTTCTCTATACATCACCCAGAACCTACCAACATCACCTATCTTCAGCAGATGGTTCAGAAAATTGTTCCATGCATGAATTGAAACCCGATAGCCTTTCATTTTCGACTTCTTAATCACCTCATATGCATCCTCAATTGCCCCAATTTGTGTACATGTCCTAACTAATGTATCAAAAACCAGGCTACTCGAAAAACATGCATCAAAGCTACTGATTAATGCATCCAATACCTCAAGAGGCAAATAGCCTTGATGCATCATCAAACTGCTTTCGTTCTACCATAACATGAATCAAAATACAACAAGACTCTAGTGAACATAGAATGGCTTTGCCTCCTCCTCCCCCCCTCTTTTGTAGAACTCTAGAAGTAGGTGTGGAGAACTCCGTAACTCTCGAAAAACATGAGGAATCAAAGAAATAGTGAGACATGGGGACAACTGGTCCAAGAACTCCCATTTCTTCTGCCTTAAATTCACACAAACAGCCTTAAAGATTATATCTTCAGCACCAGGGGATGTGAATTTTTTTCCAATATGCAGGCCTCTTACAAAAATTCTTCTAACTGTAGATTGCTAGCTCCAGTTATTTTGTTGCATATCAATTTTAATTTTGATTGACTCAAGTTTAAAAAAAAATGGCCTAACCCAAGTTTGCTACACAGAAGCCCAATATTCATTAATGGACCTTTTTTTATTGGGCTTTTCTTTGACAGCCCATAATGATCATAGCTCAAGTACTTTTATTTGAAAATTCTTTGTTCAAAATTCTTCGAGTTTGTAAATAAATTTTTATCTTGCCAGTCTAATTCTTTCTATAGTATACATCGACCAAAACATAATACCATAATTTTAAATTTTTAACACCTCCAATATCTTGATATACATAGTATTTGGGGAATTGATATTTAGCACAACAATTTATTGTAACAACATGAATATTGAGGTTATGAAAACTAGAGATATTAAATATTTTTACATATATATATGACATATAGTATAATATGATATCCAATTTAACCAAAAAAGTGACTTCGTACATGTGGAGTATAAGGTACCATTTCCAGATATAAATCTTATATCGATTATAATAATATTAAACATGAAATGCAATTTTATGATTGAAATAGAAAATAGTAAAATTTGAATGGTCATAAGCTCGGTGTACTATCCCACTTAGGCACGTAAATATTAAAATAAAATTTTTTATGAGGTTGTTAATTATATATTTAATTGCATTAGGTTTTTTATGTTGTACTGAATATTTGCATAAATTAACAATAAATTTCGAATAATAGGCCAAATAAAATATATTATTTATTGCATAACTTGGGTGCAAATAAACTAAACCTCCATTAGTGTACGAAGAAAATTCAATTGAAATATCAGAATGATATTCAAGTAGAGCTCATGATGTACTACTGATATAAATGTTTAATTTATCATTTTTATATATTTTTTTATTTTTTAAACAATAATAATCTTATCACTAATTTAATAGTCATTGTTTCTATCATATACCTTTTCTAATTATTTAGTGTAATGAAATTCTTTATTTCGAAGCAATTTTACTGAATAAAATTATTTATGATCGTAAATATCTTTCTAATTGCATATAGAATAATTAGACGGGGAAATTGCAAATTTAGGACAGTAACTTTACCCCATTCACCATATAGGGACAATATCTTTTCGAGCTTTGAAATTGAGACTGTATGTTTCAATTTTGGGCGAATTTAGGACAATCAGCCCGAATCGATGAATTTCGGGCTGAATTGCACATGAAAGTCACGTGAATTTCGGGCTTTTAAGCCCGCTTTCTCCGGTTCACGTGACTTTCACGTGCAATTCAGCCCGAAATTCATCGATTCGGGCTGAATTGTCCTAAATTCGCCCAAAATTGAAACATACAGTCTCAATTTCAAAGCCTGAAAAGATATTGTCCCTACTATATAGTGAATGGGGTAAAGTTATTGTCCTAAATTTGCTATTTCCCCTAATTAGACTTAATACATTTAATTAATTCTAAATTACATCATATATAGACAATATAATTAGTTTTCAAACCGTCCAAATTTTGTCCATTGCCTAACCACCAAGGCAATGAAATTAAAGGCCCCCAATGCAATTTTGGTCCTAAAAATGACGTTAAAGGCTGAGATTAAGCTACGTCGGTTATCTAACGGTCCATGTTTTTTTGTATTAAATTATGTTTTGAGTTGCTGAGTTATTATCAAACATAATTGACTTCTTTTAGCAATTATTACATTAATTTATTCAACTATAGGTCAATTTATGCCGACCACTTACGATAATAATTACCCTTGATTTTAAATAATTGTTTTTTGTTTTTCCTTTCTACCTAGTTGATAATTTTTTAACATAAAAAAGTGTTTAGAAACTTTATTCCATGTTCCATTATGTATATTATATTGTTCTTAAAGTTTTATGTGGCTCCAATGAATAAAGGTGATTCTTTTTAATGTTTTGAGATGCTTTATTTGATGATTGTATATCAATTGTGCATTCATTATATATATATATATATATATATATATATATATATATATATATATATATGCGTGTGTGTGTTAAATCATCAGTTTTTTTTAATTTTTTTTCTCTTTTGAAAACCGATCATCAATTTATTAGATAATATCAGACGATATGTGCTATAATCTCTTTTTTTTTTTTTTTTTTTTAAAGAAAGGCTAATGCTTCCTTACCCTAATTTCTCAAAATATATAAGGGGTTCGGGTTTTTTTATTTAAAAAAATTAGTTAACTAAAAATAGTATCAATATATTTACACGTGCATTATGATATTGTACCATATGCATAAGTCATAGACAGGCAAGATAAAAGATGAGAAACTTGTGTAGGGTTTTTTTTTTTTTTTTTATCACTGACACAACTTAATGTATATGCAAAAATGTGAGTAATATTCACATATATTTCTTTTTTATTTTAAATAAAAATAAATACAAAATAAATAAATAAAAGGATGTATATTATTAGCTATCTATAAAAGTAGTTGCGATTTGAATTCCAATTTGATTCATATAAAACAAATATATTCATTGACATTTAATTTATGCGCGGTCTTATGTGAGACGATCTCATGTGAGACCTTATATAAGACGGAGTTCATATGGATTAACAAGACGAGTCAATGTCTTACATGAGACGGTCTCACGTGAATTTTTGCGTAAATTATATATAATGAAATATAAAAAAAACAAACAATTATGTAATATAATAACTAATAATTTTAAACTTCATAGGATTAGATACTGTTTCACAATTTATTTCATTTTTTAAAAACCATTTCATATATATTACACGTGTTTTAATGAATATATGTATCACCATGAGATCGATCCTTGTTTTTTTTTTTTTTTTTTTTTTATATAAATGTTAGAGTGCTTAATATAGATTCAAGGATTTAATTCTCATCTTTTATTTATAAACTGGAGAGTTATGAAATTTCAACCACAAATCCAATTTTATAGGAAATTATGTCATTTTCTATTCATATTTGGTACGGTATAAAAAGTGATCTAACAAGAAAAATTTATCGACAAATTAAGGCTCTCATATAAACTTGATAACTCTCTAAAAACAAGAAATTAATCTTGTTATCTTAACAACGTGAAAATTAGATAAAACTGTTTTACAAAACACATTATGTGAGAGACAGAGTTTCATCCAATTCATTACATTTCATTATTGAGTCACAATGAGTTAGTTACGCATCTTAGCATTCTAGTGCTTTTTTTTTTTTAATTAAATTATAACCTTTTATTTTGCAATACATTTACAATGTTTTTCAATTCAGATCACATCAATCTCAAAATTCACTGTTTTACTTATACCCATCATAAAATTACATCTAAATTCGATATGAATACACAAGTGAAACGAGATTTTGAAACAGGGGATCGAAACAATATATATTTTATTACTACTCCATGTCTTAAGAAGACAGATGTCCACTAAAAAATTGCTAATTCAAGAAAATCAGTATTAAGCGTGAAGCAAGATGGTAACATCCGATGGCATCTTCTAACTGCTTTATGGAAACTTCCAGAAACTCTAGAGTTGATTTGACCAAATGGAAAACAATTGTAATATTATATAATAGTGACAAGTATGTAATATTGTATTACTTGTCATGAATAACGAGTCATGGGTTATTCACAGAAGCATATTATATATATATATATATATATATATATATATATATATTACATAAATTATTCACACAATAGAGGTTTTATGAGATTATTAATTATTTCCCGAGTATTTATGAGAAATTACCATTCAACAATTTAAATCTTTTAAAAGAAAGTCTTGGAAGGGTTTGTGTGAATTTCAATTGATCATTAATTTTTGTATGATTGAAAAACATTCCAAGTTTAACAATAATAATAATAATATTGGTGTATATATGGACTTTAACATCTATCTCATGGGAAACTATACCAGGAAAACAAAAAATTGAGGCATAGAAAATGAGATGAATAACTTAAAGTATTATTTCAATACATGTTTTAATATTTTCATAAAAAGTATAGCTTTTTCTTCAAAAAATAAAAAAAGTATAGCTTTAAAACCAAAAAATGGACCTGTTTACCTTTTTCAGATGTCTGAAATGCATGCTCCACCTTTTAAACGAAATAGTATATGTTTAGCTGATTTACTAATATACGGATATTCAATATGTATTATTAAAAAATATAATGTATATTAAATATGAGTATGGTAGAATATTTACTTGTTTGATTATATTTTTTCAATGATTGTTTAATCCTTGTGAAAAATCAAATTAAGTATATAACCATCATAAACAAAGTATATTTATGAGATGAATATATGAGGTGAATTAATTATATTTTTTCACATATAACCATCATCACATAGATGTATGATGCATGTAATTACATATTAACATGTCACCCCCCACCACCCACCCCTCAACCGCCCACCATGCCATTTGAAAAAAGAGGCCCACAATAATGGGCAAGTGGGGAAAAAATCAGATAACAATGAAACAGGATATAAAACTGGAATTTCGTTGAGCCACGTTACCTTATTTGCCTCTAATTTTCCATTAAATATTTAAAATACAGAAAAAAAATCCATATATCAAATGCCTCGTTCCTATTGGATGGAAATACCAAAAATATCTGCATTAGTGGCACGCCATCGCACCAGATATTTATCTGCCCGCTAGCCTGCCCGTTACTTCTGGGCAATCCAATGTGTACGCCTATTCTATTCGGATCAGGTGTCCCGGGCACCCCCCCCCCCCCCTTACTGTTTTTTTTTTTTTTTGGAAGGAAAAAAAAAAAGAACTGTAGTGTTTGGTCCCAGATGAGTTTTTTTTAATGGAGTTTTTATTTTTAATTATTAATTATTTTGGTAGATAATTAATTATTCTACTACAGAAAATTGTCGTTCTGAAATTTTTGTCGTAGATTAAGGGCATAAAATGTTGACAAATATACCCTTAATTAATTAAGGAATTTGAAATTTAAAATTGGGAAGATAATCAAATTAATTTCATACAAAATATCTTATAAAATCCTAAATTATAGTTAAAAAATATTAATAGGAAAACGACACTTAATTTGAAACAAAATTAATTTAGACTCTAGAACGATACTTGCTTTGAATGGAATGAGTAATTATTAGTTATTTTGATAGGATCTTGACATAATTGGTGGATTAGAACAAGTACATGTTACATTGTGAATTTGCATAAGTATAAATAAAAATAAGTTCATATTTAATAAGTTTTGAATTGACAGGTTTGTAAAAGATGATTCGTACATCATTAAAAAGTTGAATGAAGATGGTTAAATGAACTTCAAATATTCGATTAAATTAACTTTAGTAAGTGGGAAGATAATGTAGCTATGAATTATTATTACAAATAATAGTTGAAAATAAGTGGTGTTATATGCATATCATAATTGAATGATAAAGTTTTGTAAAGAAAAATCATAAAAAAACTCAATTATTAATTTTAATTAACGATGAAGAACGAGATTGGTAAGTTTTAGTTGCATGATATTTCATGTTAGTACTAATAATATAAGAAAAATAATCATCACATTAAGTGTTTTTTTTTTCTCCTCAGCGACATAACACACAATATATACAATATATATATATATATATATATATATATATATATATATATATATATATATATAGTGATACTATATTCCATCTGACAAATTCACAACAATCTTACTGGACACAGAGTTTCGTTTTATCATTTTATTAAATAAATTATAGATTATGAATGAATTCTGAATAAATTAATTATATTGCATGCTCATGGATTTAAAAATAAAATATGTCGATTTTATACTTTTTTTTTGGATGAAAATGTATGAAATATTAAAAGAAATATATTGGGTATTCTCCGGATTTCGTTTTATAAAGAAAGACCCATAATTATTATACCTAACTATATGATTTTCATCCCAAAACAAGAATTGTTTTTTTCTAATATATAACAACATGAAAATATTGGATGCAATAATTATCATAATTTGCTCCTCCCCCCCCCCCCCCCCAACAATTTATCAAGTAAGGGTTTTCTATTTGATATTATCGACTTTTTATTATACAGAATATATTTGTATTATATTAGATTATTGATATATATATATATATGTATGTATATATCTGAAATATTGATTTAATTAAATACTTGGAAATATATGATTGTAATAGCACCAACCGAAAGTCATCCACTCACCATTGTCAGCTCCCTTGAGTGCTTTGACTAGACAAATATTGACTAATTCAGTGTTCCATTTTGGATATTAAAATAATTAATTATCTATTCTCTTCTTCTTTTTTAATTTTTAACATTTTATTACCGTAGTGGGTTTTTAAGTCAACCCAAGAACACTACTTTATTTATTTATTTTTTCAAATGGAAGAACACTACTTGAGGAGATTATTAGACATAAATTGATCAATACAGTTTTTAAAATTCCTGAATTAATCTTATTGTCCTATATACATTAATACGCGAGTAAGTCTCTTATAAGATCGTCGCACGAAATTTTAATGCATTGCGTGAGACGGATCAACTCACTATCCAATTACCCACCACCCAAACCCTACAATTCACATGTTGTTTGTGGGTTATGGGGCTTCGTCTCACGAAAACTATTAGTGAGACCGTCTCACGTGAATTTTTGTGTTAATGAGTAAATCTTATGTGAGACCGTCTCACGAATCAAGTTACGTGGGACGAGTCAACTCACAATTCATATTGCATAATTCACATGTAAATTAATGAAAATGGGTTAGAGTTGTGGGTAAAAATGATTCATCCCACGAAAACTATCAATGAGACCGTCTCACGTAAGTTTTTATAATCCTATAAAGGGACAAGTGATGATTATGTTTAAAAGTATGAACACAAAAATTCTTAAATCATAAAAATTTATGTAAGACGGTTTCACGGATAATTTTGTAAGACGGAGCCCATCAACCACAAACAACATGTGATTGTAGGGTTTGAGTGGTGGGTAACTGAGTTGTGGATTGACTCATGTGACGCAATGCATTAAAATTTTATGAGACAATTTCACAAGAAACTTACTCTTCTTGTATATGAGATCATGATCTCATGATGGATAAAATTCCAAGAGAATGATATTCACTATCCTCAAACCAAACCAAATTTTAAAAAAGGGAAAATAAGATTTTTAATCCTCTAAGTTTACCTCATTAGATTTTCCAT
The DNA here is from genome assembly GCA_946896805.1 of Scutellaria galericulata. NCBI lineage: Eukaryota > Viridiplantae > Streptophyta > Magnoliopsida > Lamiales > Lamiaceae > Scutellaria > Scutellaria galericulata. Next base: position 19,338,876 of record OX335793.1, read on the forward strand.
CCTCTATCTTTCAACTTTTAATTTTTAGTTCTCTATGTTTAAAAAATATCATTTTTAGTCCTCTTACCTACTATAGCAGGTAACTATTATTTTTATTTAAATTTAATTTTAACACCATTTTTTTAATTGAGAAAACACTTTTATTTTAATCACAAATTTGTATTCTTCATCTAACATGCCTAAATTAAAATTAATAAAAAAAATTATATTTTATCACTATACATGTGTTAGAATTTTATTATAAATTATTAGTATTAATATTTGGGTCATCCTGAACATATATTTTTTTAATTGAGAAAACACTATTTTTTTTTTTTAAATCACAAACTTGTATTCTTTGCCTAACATGCCTAAATTATATTAATAACTAAAAAAAAATTATTTTTCATCTCAATATGTGAGTTAGAATTTTGTGATTATTTATTAATATTAATAATTTCGCCATCCCACATATTAATAAAGAATAATTTATTTTTTTACTATTAATATCAATTTAGTGTTCTCTCAATAAAAACAATGATGTTAAAGATGAATTTTAATTAAAAAAATAAAAGTTACCTGTTGTAGCAAGTAAGAGGACCAAAAAATTTGTTTTCCCTTAAAAAAATCACATGTGAATAATAGATTGATCTGTTTCAAGAAATTAGATCTCACATAAATTCTACTCAATTATATAAAGGCTTGTGATTTTGCGGCTTTCAAACAGATTTTTAAGAGATTTTGTCTGATTTTTAAAATTTTATGATTTTTTATTTATTGCTATAGGTGTATTTCATATGATAGTATTCTTTAAGAAATAGTAGCGCTCCATCCACACACACAAAAGAAAAAAAAAAGTGTTCTGTTTAAACGACATGTATCTTTAATCTTTAGTAAAATCATAAAATCATTTTAATACATAAATTGTTATATTTTTAGAATTATAAGATATCCAATGAATTAAAAATGAATTTGGGTCGTACTTTAGTGGGCTCAAGACTCGAGTACTAAATTTCACCATATTTGTCTCAAACACGAAGCAACGTGTAATTTGGTTAAAGGGCCTCGATGTAAATAAAAGGGGTAACAACTTGTCTAATTTCACCAAATAAATAGCCCAACTTTTAAAGATTACTTTTATCACCACAAAAATTGGTAGGAAATTGTTTTACGAATATAATTCATACGATTTAAAATCATTTTCACCAATCAATATGTATTGTCTGATTTATAAACTGTGAGTTGAGTCGATTCAAAATCTCATAATTATCATACCATTTATTAACTATTTGATTTATAAACTGTGAGTTGAGTCGATTCAAAATTCCATATTATCATACCATTTATTGATAAAGTATGAATAATTTAAATATAGTCTAAAAAGAGAAAAAAAGAAGACATAATTAAACTTAATTAGGTATTTTGGTTTCATCAACGAACTAATTAACCCAAAATATCTAGATATTAATTAATTTTTAATAGCCCAACTCTCCATAGACAAATATTTAAACCTCTGTGGACCCCAACGCCCATCTCGAGGTTGCTCCTCGTGTTAATGTTTTTTTCTTAATCTTCAGCATTAATAATTTATTAATTATCTTAAAATAAAGACCTTGTAGAAAATAATATTAGATCGATAATAATATAAGTATATATTCCAAAATTTCTATGAAAAATATAAAATATAATTTAATAGGAGTTGGGTCCAAATTAATTGAATGGGTTGAGTTTTCTTGATTGGTGGATTGAAGCAAGTCCTCAATTAAGACATATCAAGTTGGATCTGAAATTTAAATTTAATTTAACAACGAGTTGTATAATTAATCAAATTCATTCTAAAAGTCATTTGATTGTCTTATATATATAGATATAGATAGTTATACTTTGTTGAATAAGACAATAATTCTTAAAATGCTATATTCGATTCTATTATATTATATAAAATATTTATTTACATTTATATGTAAGGTATTTAAAGAAGATGTATATCATGTATATTCATTTTCTTGATTTTTATCTCCGATAAATTTGTTCAATATTTTTTTTCACGGCCGAAACTGATAAAAATAAAAGTATATGGAACAAAAATCATGAAACATAATACAATTTATAAAATTTAATTAAAAAAAACGAGTAAAAGATAGAAAGTAAAATTCATGTCATTAAAAATTAAAAATGAAAGAAAATGGGATAAAAACAACTGATTATAAAAAATTGGTAACACAATAATGATGTATGATACATGAGAGTCATGAAATGTCGATGATCACATGCATGTATGCATTGACATCATCATCATGATGGGGTCCACATGGCTCAGCTAGGCATGAGGAAAATATCATCGCCACGTATGCACATTGGAGATTCCAGCTAAAGATCTCCTCCTCTCCTCATTTCTATTCTTTTCACTTCCTTTCTCTCTCCAACCTCTCTGTTTTCTCTCTCTAATCTCTCCCCACCCAAAATCTCATCCCCAGACTTTTTTCTCACTCTGGAGCTGGAATCAGGAATAGAACAATCCTTTTCCTTATCTCGTTGGAATCCTCCGTAAAAATTGAATTCAGGTTTGATTAATTTAGTTATTTTGTCTGTAATTTGGATTATTTGTTAATTGACTGGTTTGTGATTTGTTAGATTTGTTTTTTGCGTAATTAGATGTAGAAAATGCAGCAACTTATATTGTGCCGAGACCTGAGAGTATTAGTTTTTGGATGATTAAAATTATGAGACTCTGCTTAAACAGAGCATTATTTGATTTGATAGACTAAGATTTACTGTTAATAAGAATTGATTCTTGCACTAGAGGAAAATAGTTGAAAAAACGAGGTACAATCGTGTGGGCGATCATGTGTGTAGGTTGTGTGCATAATATTTGTCTCATGATTATAGATTTTTTGGGGGGGTTTGATTCAGTGTAACAACTTGGATAGTACCAGTAATTTTCCTTGATATTATAATTTTATGGATATTTAGGTATGATTAGTTTTTGTGTCTTATAGTTGTACCCCATGTAGTATCTAATTGGTGCCATGTTTTTTTGTTAATTCTTCATAATAAAGGAATAAATCCTAGAACATCTCCAAAGTCTTGTTTTTGTAATATTAGAAATCTTATGGCTATGTGTATTGTTGTATGTCAATATTTTTGCTTTTCTTCACCAAAATCTAGGATTCGAATGTAAGAAAAAACTGTGATAGTATACTAGACTTATTTTTTTCCCCATTTTCTTGGGGCATGGAAGTTTGATTCTTTTTTCACTCATAATGTGTCTTCTTCGTTGGCTGTCGAAGTTTGAAGTTTTTATTTTTCATTATGTTGTATTAAGTATTTTTTTTTTTTTAATTATTATCAAATTTTGTTAATTCTGATATCTAGATGTTCATTCTAATTTGACCCTGCATAAAAGTGTGTTATTTGAGACTTTGGTGATTTTATGGTTTTGCAGGGCCAAGCAAAATCCATACCTGATTATTTCGCGCGCAAGCCTACATAAAGTAAATTTCTTCTGATATTTGATTGGAAATTTGGAGCTCTGTTGCAAGTGATCAAAATATCTGCACGAGTTATTTTTTATTTGGATTTAAAAAATATGCTGAACTATAATCTTTGGATCCTGGACTGGTAGAAGTTTATATGGAAATTGTTGCTTTACTCACTGCTCCCACCTTGCTTAAATAAAAAGGTTTATGGCGACTTCAAATGAAAAGTGGATCGACAGTTTGCAGTTCTCCTCATTGTTTTGGCCTCCTCCACAAGATGCAGTACAACGGAAGGTGTGGCTTGAGATTAACAAGTTTTCCATAAGTTTTGACCCAACATTTGTCTATGAATATCAAGTGTCAGCGTTTTTCTTACCATGTATCACTATTTGAAATCTTTTATGCGTAGATTCTGTTCTCAAATTCTTTACCATGTTTCATTGGTTGATATATTTATGAATGTAGGTTTTGTTGTTGAATTTTTTGAGCTATCTCCATTCCAGATTCTAACATTCTAATCAAAATCTGTACTTTATCATAGGCTCAAATTACTGCCTATGTTGAATACTTTGGTCAATTCACCTCAGAACAATTTCCTGATGATATAGCAGAGGTATTTTCTGTTTCCTATGACATTTCAGCCAACCTTATCTAAATAGAAATAATTAAATAACTTTTCATTTCCTGCACTTTGATTAGAAATGTTCCTAAATTGTATTACATTCTGTCTTCGCAGCTAATCAGAAGCCGGTATCCGTCCAAGGAGAACAGGCTTTTTGATGATGTTCTAGGTACTTCATTGTATTGTTTACAAAGTTCTCAAGCTACTTTTACTGTACTACTTAGACTGTACTGTGACTTATGTTTTTGCTTTACTGTCCAGCAACTTTCGTTCTTCACCATCCAGAGCATGGCCATGCTGTTATTCTCCCGATTATTTCATGCATTATTGATAGCACACTTGAATATGATAGGAGTGGTCCCCCGTTTGCTTCTTTCATTTCCTTGTTTTGTCCCAACAGCGAGGTAGGCATTTTTTTCCTCTCTTAATTTTATTTCTTCATATCATTCTTTGTACTAATGTATTTGCAGTATATTGTATCCATTGGTAACTAATTAATTCACCACTTGTATCCTAAAAGCAATTCATGTCTTTGGGATTCTTGAACTCTTTTATAGTTACTAAGAGACTTGACGGTGGCAATTTCATCTTTAACTACAGAACGAGTACTCTGAGCAGTGGGCCCTTGCATGTGGGGAGATATTAAGAATTTTGACTCACTATAACAGACCGATTTACAAGTTGGAACGCCAGGAAAATGAATCTGATAGAAGTAGCAGTGGAGACCATGCTTCAACTAGTAAGTCAACAGCTGGAGAACCTTATTTGCCCCCCACTCAGCCAGAGAGGAGACCTCTGAGGCCACTGTCTCCCTGGATAACTGATATATTGCTTGCAGCACCTCTTGGCATTAGAAGTGATTATTTTAGATGGTAAGTGAGTGAAACATATCCAGTATTGCATGCCAAAAGTTGATTACATACCTAATTATTCATACATGATAATTACTGTGAGAATGTAAGAAAGATATTAGTACTTACCTTGAAGAAGATTTGTGACATTCTCTCTTGTTTGAGGACCAAACAATGCTTTCCTGATAGTATCGTTTTCATATGCTGATTTCTTTGATGATTGTTCACACTTGTATCTGATAAAATTTTCCCTATATGGGAGACACCTTGGTGACCATAAAATGAAATGAATGCATAACCTGTCAAGGAAGAAAAAAATGTAGTGGATAAAGGAGAGCATATTGTCTGCTAGATGGAATATGTTATCTCACTCTCTGTAATTCATAGTGTTGGAGGATATGTTAGGGTCTCGGAGGCACTTCTTTGGCTTATTTCTCTTTCGTCTTAGAGCAAATAAACAAGGACAGAAATTGCAAAATGCTGGATTTCATGGGTCGAGCAAGTGTATTTATGCTAAACCACATTTACAATCATTAGTTGAATTGAGCTACCAAATATTCAAACTTGTCCACTCATGTTGTCTATGGTTAGCTAATACCTTTGATAATTAGAGTTTTTGAGTACAAGCACCATGATTAGCTAACCTTTTAATTCAGAGTTGGAGGCCTTCCCAATATGTGACATTTTCCATGTGCAATTTTGTAGCTAGTTCTTTAGGGTGATTGTGTATCTTTCATTGAATTATTCCAATTTTTCATCCGAGGTAACCACATGCTTGACCCTTGTTAACATATGTTGTAGGTGTGGAGGTGTCATGGGAAAATATGCAGCTGGAGAACTGAAGCCACCTTTAACAGGTTTGTTGAGTTTCTAATGTATTTTCAGTTTACATAATTTGCATTACCTGTCTTACACAAAAGAGAATTATAATAAATTATTTTGTAGTTCAAATTCTATTATTGTGCATTGCAGTATCTTCGATCAAATTTACAACTGCTTTTCTAGTACTTCTTGTTTATATATTAGAAATTATTCCTTCGTTTTGCAAAATCTCATGAGCCACATCCTCAAATTATGTCCTTACACGAAATAAGGACCTGGTATGATTTTCTGAATTCTGGTTAGAGTTTATGCTCATAAGAGAGAATAAGAAATGCTTATCTCTTTTGGCCTTGAAGAACTATTGTTGGTGAAACGTTATCTGCTAAACAATGATCGGTTGTTATCATATTTAGGTTACCTGAAAACAAGAATTGATACTTACATTATATTTTATTTCAGCTACATCTCGTGGATCTGGAAAGCATCCCCAGCTTATGCCTTCAACTCCGAGATGGGCTGTTGCTAATGGCGCTGGAGTCATACTTAGTGTATGTGATGAGGAAGTAGCTCGTTATGAAACTGCTACCTTGACTGCTGCTGCTGTTCCTGCACTTCTACTTCCACCCCCAACAACACCTATGGATGAGCATCTAGTGGCTGGCTTGCCTGCGCTTGAACCTTATGCGCGACTATTTCATAGGTTTTTTTTTTTTTTTTTTTTGTATTTATCTTTCAGAGGATAAAGATTTTATCATTTTGTTAATTTTTATTTTCTGGCTTAGATATTATGCGATTGCTAGTCCGAGTGCCACCCAAAGGCTGCTTCTTGGACTGCTTGAAGCTCCACCCTCGTGGGCTCCAGACGCACTTGATGCTGCTGTGCAACTAGTGGAACTCCTTCGAGCAGCAGAAGACTATGCCTCAGGAATGAGGGTATATGCTATTTTCCTTCTTCAGCCAGCCAACCCCCTGCCCCCATCCCTCATCCCTCCTTGAGGGATAAATAAAAAAAGTTTTAGTGTTAACAATTTCTGGAACAAAAATCAAGGCTTTCTTAGTCATTCATATCAAATATGGATATATCTTCCCTTTGAAAAAAAATTTTATTTTACGATTATGATTAATCATATGGAAGTCCTGATTGTTCTCTACTATTGGTGAAGCTTCCAAGGAATTGGATGCACTTGCATTTCCTGCGTGCAATTGGGATTGCAATGTCTATGCGAGCTGGAATTGCTGCAGATGCTGCAGCTGCTTTACTTTTTCGAATACTTTCTCAGCCAGCTTTACTTTTTCCCCCATTGAGACAAGTAGATGGTGTTGAAGTTCAACATGAACCTCTGGGTGGTTATATTTCATCGGAAACGAAGCAGGTACTTATCAGTGTACATATCTGTCTCAGGTTCTGAATGCCTTAGTTTTTATGCAATTTAACTAGTTTCTGCCGGTTGATTTCAGCAAAGAGAATTGCCTGCAGCAGAAGCTACTGTAGAAGCTACTGCCCAAGGGATTGCATCTATGCTTTGTGCGCATGGCCCAGAGGTTGAATGGAGAATATGTACGATATGGGAAGCAGCTTATGGTTTGATTCCTTTAAGTTCTTCAGCCGTTGATCTTCCTGAAATCATAGTTGCAACACCTTTACAGCCTCCTATACTGTCGTGGAACTTATACATTCCTCTTCTTAAAGTACTTGAGTATCTTCCTCGTGGTAGCCCATCTGAGACCTGTCTTATGAAGATATTTGTTGCTACTGTTGAAGCAATTCTACAGAGGACATTTCCACCTGACTCCTCTAGAGAACAAACGAGAAAAACTAGATACATGTTTGGGTCTGCGTCCAAGAATCTTGCTGTGGCTGAGCTCCGCACGATGGTCCACTCTCTATTCTTAGAATCATGTGCCTCTGTAGAGCTTGCCTCTCGCCTTCTTTTTGTTGTGTTAACTGTTTGTGTTAGCCATGAAGCACAGCCCAATAGCAGCAAGCGCCCCAAAGGTGAAAATTCTTATTCTGGAGAAGTAGGTGAAGATGCACATGGAACCAATGGGATACAAAGAGAACGGGAAAGCAAGCAGGGCAAGAGACAGGGGCCTGTAGCTGCATTTGATTCTTATGTTATTGCAGCTGTCTGTGCTTTGTCATGTGAACTTCAGCTCTTTCCCTTGATTGCAAAAGGAAGTAACCGGTTAGATGCCAGAAATATCTGTGACATTGCAAAGCCTGCAAAAATAAACGATCTGTCCGATGAGTTGCAGAGTGGTATTGATTCAGCTGTTTATCACACACGACGAATATTAGCAATTCTAGAGGCACTGTTTTCTTTGAAGCCATCTTCCATTGGCACATCCTGGAGTTACAGTTCAAATGAAATAGTGGCTGCTGCGATGGTTGCAGCTCATGTTTCTGATTTGTTTCGACGGTCAAAGGCTTGCATGCGTGCTCTTACCATCCTGATAAGATGCAAGTGGGACAATGAAATTCACTCTAGGGCATCTTCCCTTTTCAATCTAATTGACATACACCGAAAAGTTGTTGCATCCATAGTGAACAAAGCAGAACCATTGGAGGCACACCTACTGCATGCACCAATATTCAAGCAAATTCCTTCATGTTTTCATGGGAAAAAACCTAAAAGTTGTGCTAGTTGTCGCCACTTGGAATCAGGTCAGCCATCTTCATTATCGTGTGATAACTTGCCTGGCTCTGAAGATTTGATCGGTTATAGGAAATCTGATTCAAGTGAAGTTGAAAGATGTGCAATGGGCAAAGGAATCACAAGTTTCCCTATAGATGCCTCAGATTTAGCCAACTTCTTGACAATGGATAGGCATATAGGTTTTAATTGCAACGGTCAGCTTCTTCTGAGGTCTGTCCTTGCAGAAAAACAAGAATTATGTTTTTCTGTTGTTTCATTGCTCTGGCACAAATTGATTGTATCACCTGAAACACAACCGATTGCTGAGAGCACGTCTGCCCAGCAAGGATGGAGGCAGGTATGTTATTATATCTTCTGATGAAATTTAATTCTCTGTGACAAGTGAATTGTTTGAAGAATCGGCTTCTTGCTTTTGATTGATGAGAAATTCCATGAAATCCAATATGTTCAATCATAAGGAAATTATAATGGGGGAGTACAAGTTCCACTGACGATGTGACAATTTATCTAAATTACCTGTAACACCTCTTACTTTGTTGAAAGCTGGTGTTTTCTATCTGTAAGTGGCTGCATGATCCTTTTCTATTTCTCTAAACATTTAGCGTGATATGGTATACCTGGTGATATGATTTATATGGTTGCCGTTTTTATCAGTTATTTGTGATATCGTCAAACTCACTGATGAAAATCTTTCTTGAATACTTATGAGTGTAATAAGGTGGTTATGTATTTCCCTTTAATAATACAGGTGGTGGCTGCACTCTGCAATGTAGTATCAGCATCTCCGGCAAAAGCTGCAACAGCTGTTGTCCTTCAGGTTCGGCTTTTGCTTTGCTTCAATTTCATCGCTGAATTAGTTTTTTGAATTCTGCTTTCCAATAGAGAATTTATTTGCCATGTATGCATTGGGAAGCTGTAATGCATGACTAAATTGAGTAATACACCAGTCAAACCATGATTACAATTTTGATAATTGTTGTCTGAATTTATATCCATTTGTTTAGTCACTTTCCTGGTTGTCTTTGTCTCTCTCAGGCGGAGAGGGAACTGAAACCTTGGATTACTAAAGACGACGATCTTGGGCAAAAGATGTGGAGAGTCAACCAAAGGATCGTGAAAGTAATTGTCGAGTTAATGAGAAATCATGAATTGCCGGAGTCGCTTGTAATTCTGGCCAGTGCATCAGACGTCCTCCTCCGTGCCACAGATGGAATGCTTGTCGATGGAGAAGCATGCACTTTACCGCAGCTAGAGGTACCTATTCTATTTTCTGTCTTGTAAATTTTTCGTTATTTCACCATGAAATCTGTTTTTCCAAATCAATCTTGATCTCACACATTCTGCTTTAGGATTCAATTAGAGATACTTTCTCTTGGATAGGCTTTTAGTCCACTTCTTGTTCTATTCGACTCTTCAGTCTTTACAATGCGTATTCACTTCCTTGTTTCTCCAAATGTTGGACAGCTGCTGGAAGTAACGGCAAGAGCAGTTCAACCGGTGCTTGAATGGGGAGAATCGGGATTGGCTGTTGCAGATGGCCTTTCAAACCTGTTAAAGGTACAAACACGCTTCAAACATGTCTCATGTTCTTGACCCAAAAAATTTCTGGAAAACGAAAATAAAAATATGAGACGTCTAGGTGTTCCAGCGAGTGGGAAGTAGAGAATCATTTACTCAGATTGAAAGGAGAAAGAGTGAACAAAAGATTTGGGAAGAAATCTATTAAAAATGACATTTATACTTGAATATAAATGAGAATCTGTGTCCGGAACAAATACAATGACTGAGATATGATCCATATAGCTAGCTCATCCCACATACTAGGATGAACTGATGTTGGTTGTTATTCACGAAATATGATCTATATTTGGTATCTATCTATCTATACATCGATATCACACAGACAAAAATTCATAGGTTTGTAATGATTTTTTCATGTGCAGTGTCGCCTCCCAGCCACAGTTCGCTGTGTTTCTCATCCAAGTGCTCATGTTCGCGCACTAAGCACATCCGTTCTTCGTGCAATTCTACACGCTGGTTCACTACAACCACAGGGCAAACAACCAGACATCAGCGGGGCCCAACACAGTCCACGTCATCAGTACTTAAATACAGGCAACACCGATTGGCAAGCTGACATCGGCAAGTGCTTGACATGGGAAGCGCATAGTCGACTAGCAACTGGCCTACCGATTCAGTTTGTTGATACCGCTGCTAAGGAATTAGGCTGTACTATATCTGTTTGAGACGAGCTTTAACATTCGTTAACTTCCATCAGATTGGTCGTTCGTATGAGAGTATCTAGCTACCTATTCGTTTGAAGGACGTGGGGATGGACATTCATTAGGTGATGATGAGATACCTGCATGTACATAGTACATGCAGGTATTTAAGCTTAAACCTTCGACTCAGTTTGAAAATAGATACTGCTACATTCAGTTTTCATGTAATAATAACTAGACCACCTCGACATATTTACAAGGATACCTCTTATTGTTTGTATGACTCCTTAATCATGTTCTTGTTTAATCAATGAAGATGTTTTATTGTCTTAAAGAAATGAAAATTTTCATGTCATATCCATATATTTATACACTAGTACACAGGTTTTTGTTTAGAAAAATATTAATTTGGTAAAAGAATTGCAAAAAAATAGTTATTAATAAGTAGAAGTAGTTATCAGATCTCATTTAATTTTTGTGTATAATATATATTAATTGATATATATTATCTTTGTCTGTACCGTGTATGACACATGATTTTCAACATTAATATGAATAGAAGAATGTATACAATAACAAAAAGTGTAGTCTCATGATTAATTTCAAGTAATAAAAAATAATAAGTAAACATGATTTAATTTCAAGAAGAATAAATTGTTATGTACGGTTAATAGAGTTGATTAACGAATTTCATGAATAGATATATCTTATGATATTGATGCTTAATCTGGAGATTTTAATTTTCAATTATTATATATATATATATATAAGAAAATGAAGGGTTTTGAAATAGAAATTTATCTTAATTAAGAACTAATTCAATGAGTATGATTAAATATAATTGACATATGTATGGTTAGATTATTTTTAAGGAGGTAAATGATTAAACGAGGTATTTTTGGAATATTTAAATGACACATTTCCAACAATATTCTCAAATCTCAAAACAAAACAATCAACCAATAAAACACGTTATCTTCAATAATATTTCTTACCATAAATTACCATTTATATTTTATTATTCTAAATTTATAAACTACACCCCCCCACATCAATCGTAGCTTTTATATTCTTCCAAAAAAAAAAAAAAGAAAAAAAAAATCGTGGCTTCTGAATTGCTGATTTGCGTTCCATGTGTAACCATATGCACTAAAACCTATCATGATATATACAACTTATTGTGTATTTTTCCAAAACGATTAAATTTATTTTCTTCTTCAAATGAATTGAAAAATGGATCTTGTATATAATCAATTAATCCACTCAATTAAGTATCGAACATTTTTCAGTGTCAACCTATATTATTTATTTGGGTAATATCTGAGAGTTATTGCTTCACTTTCTCAGTAAAAAATAAGATGAAATTATGGGTTTTTTTAGTGATTACCCAAAGTGATAGTTCTGATTATTCGATTTTGATCGAATAATGCTCACCTCAGACACCATGTGCCATATAACATCAAATCATTGTAGTAAAAGCTAAAAGCATGGAGAATATATATTACTAAAATTTTGAAAAGCTATATAATAACAAATCGTAGTAGTAATAAAAGCTAATGGCATAGAAGAATATAACTAGAATTATGAAAACTTAATATAACATTAGTTTTTAAAAACCAAAAGCACGACTAAAATTTTGAAAATCAAAGCACACATCATTGTCATTTGATAAATACTAAATCAACAGAGTCCGAGATTATTGGTTCGAGTTGGCGGTATACACGAGTTGTTGCCTTCTTCCGTGTTTGCGATTGAGGACACAAGGTTCGACAATTAATTTCTCAAGACCCACAACATTTTTTACGATGAAATGAGTCAATCGTGTCTCGTGATAGAACCCTAAATATCCTGAAAGTTTCAACTTGGGACCACATATTTGAATATCTTCCTCTTCCAACCTCGAATACCTTTTTTCATCCAACTTGTTCCAATCTCTCCCCCACAAGAACTGCAACATTTAGTATTCAAACAATAATTAAATTTTGATATACGAAAATTAAATTAAATAAAAGATGTAGCCACCTTATCTCAACTTTCTTCACTCTAGGACATGCTTCAATAAGATGAAAGAGTTCCTGGGTTTTATTAGGCAATTTCAACGTCCAATTCCAGATGTTTTATATTTATTAGTTCAGGAACCTTAGCTGAGTGGTCCTACAATTAATACCAAGCATACATACATGTTTGATCATAATCATGTCTATACGTAAATCACAACTAATTTAATAAAATATGGTTAAATTAACAACTTTTAAAGAAATGATTAAAATAACTAAAACCCATAAGCTTACCTAAAGAAAGAAAAGTTGATGTAAATATATATATGCTTACCTCCATAAAACGAGTGGGAGTCCGAGTCCGAAGCTTGAGTACCTGTAACTGATCATATGGTATATTGGGCAAGATTTCGGAATAAAGTGTGTTCATGTGAGCTTTGGGACATTATTGAGTTTCAGGATAGAGATACAATGGATTCAATATTGAGTTTTAAATTCTTTTAATTCCCTGCACATGACCTTATGGGAATCCAAAATGCTATCGATCATGCTTGTGTAAGTTGCATCATCTTGTTCATGATTGTTTGTATATGGTTTCAAGTCACGCAATGATAGTCGAGAGATAAGGAAATCAGGGAAAAGAAAACAAACCATATGAATTAAAGTCTAAAACATTGAGACGAGTTAGAATTCTATTAAAAATATAAATATCTCTAAAACACTGGGACGAGTTTGGATTCTATGAAATATATAGATACCTAAAAACAAATCCTAATTGAATCATCCCAATTAAGTTAGAATTCTAAAGAATATATATATAGATCCCTAAAAAAATCCTGATTGAATCACAATTAACTTAGGATTCCATTGAATATATACCTCTAAAATTTGTTAACACTTGTGTGCAATGACGTATGCTATTCAATATGGATTTGCACACTTGATTCATAGAATGTTTTTTAAATAGATTTATATTAGTCATAGATTTTGGGGTCAAAGATTTTTTTAAATCTCTCTCTCTCTCTCTCTCATTTTGCTTTTGTCTTTTTCCCCTTTTACATTCTATTACCTTTCTCGTCTTTTATTGCCCTCTCTCACTCCTCTTTTTTTTTACCAAAATTATTACAAAATCAATCCCATTAATTATTATCCTCTCTCACTCCTCTTTTACACACTTTTACCAAAATTGTTATAAAATTCATCCCATTTATTAATTTCGATACTCAAATCTCTTCCATATGCAAAATTATTAATGCCCTGCTTTAATCAATGCTACAGGTAAGGAATATTAATGCACCTGCTTTTATACTTAAGAATTTCGTAAATGAGAAAACAAATTCACTCCATAGTCGCGAAAACTCTAACTACATATTGAGATTATTAATATTAAATTAGGTAAATTATAAAATTCATTTTATTTTGTGGTACTACATAACAAATATTTGTATAGAAATGTCAATTTTATTTATATTAAAAAAATACAAATTTGTGATTGAAAAAACCCACCAAATAAAACAAATGACATTCTCTAAATAAGGAGGGGTAGAAATGTCAATTTTATTTATATTAAAAAAATACGAATTTGTGATTGAAAAAACCCACCAAATAAAACAAATGACATTCTCTAAATAAGGAGGGGTGAAAAACAAATGGTGAAAGAAATGATGAAAATTTTAATGAAACAAACTAAAAGACCAAATTTTTTTTTTCCTATTTAAAATTCAAAGTACTTTTGATAAGTTGTAACTGAGAATCATATCAATTTTCTTGATTTCCCCTACGAGTTGGTCCTCTTACTCTAACAGACTGGCCCTTACAAGTTCATCATTCTTATGCTAAAGCTCACATACCATACATGTACTCCGATGGCACTGGATATTTGTGTGATAGATTCGCTGCTATATCAGTAGACCCTGTTCAAAATGATGCAGGTAATGAGTTTCGGAAGATGTATCATCATCCCAACTATTTGAATCTCCATTTTATTAACAATAGACCTAGTCATAGAATCCATATGTATTATGTTGTTTCATTATTTAGTCACCATGTCATCTCTGGTGAACCACGCATTACGTCTCATACTTTTTATGGTCATCATTTCATAACAGAAGAAATTAGAGAAATTATTAGGTGCATGGTATGTTTTAGTTGTTATCTGCATGAGAAGGGGTTATCACTTAATGAGAGAAGCCTAGATTTGTTGACTAATTTTGTTATGTAAAACGGAGTTGTAAAATTCTGTTAAATAGCATTTCGTCTGGTTGGAGAAGGCACAAAACTCAACGATATTAGGTTAATCCATGACTTAATTCGAAGACAACTATTGCCTGTTTAAGATGCTCAACTCCCTCCTCATATGCATAGATTTCTTTTTAAGATGTATATGTATAACGATGGAGAGAAGATTCTCCTAAAAAATCATTTATCAATATTATCGCATGCAAAGCGAATTAAAGTCGTCGTTGAATTTTTTGAAAGACGAAGATATTTAACATCGGGCAAATATCAATTGTATAAGGATGATGTGAAATGAATGGGAGATAATGACAAGTGGACCGACACTTTTTTTAGCCAGTAACACACATTTTTGTGTGTTTAAATGTTGCCTGCGAGTCTGAGAATCCTCATGATATTCACTTTACTAATCCTCATGATATCCTCATTTTTATAAGCATTAGTAACGTGAATATCATGAGGATTAGTAACGTGAATATCCTCATTTGTATAAGTATTAGTAATGCTTAATGCTTATAAAAATGAGGATATCATGAGGTTTAGTAACGTGAATATCATGAGGATTAATAACGTGAATATCCTCATTGTATAAGCATTACTAATGCTTACACAAATGAGAATATTCTCATGCTTATACAAATGAGGATATCATGAGGATTAGTAACGTGAATAATGCTTATACAAATGAGGATATCATGAGGATTAGTAACGTGAATAATGCTTATATAAATGAGGATATTATGAGGATTAGTAACGTGAATATCATGAGGATTAGTAATGTCAATATCCTCATTTGTATAAACATTATTAAGCTTATACAAATGCGGATATCATGAGTAACTATAGATTTTGTTTTTGTGTTTAGTTTGGCTATCAGAACCCTAAGTTTTTTTTCCTTATTGTTTTTGGACATCAATTGTAGATCAGTATTGCTGAATCGTTCTCTTTTGAAAGGTATGTAACTGCGTTTTAGTATTTAATTTGGCTATCAAAACCCTAAGTTTTTTTCCTTATTGTTTCTTTGTGTAATCTGACCAGTTTTTTGGATATACCTAAGTATGGCTTCATGATCATCCCCTCTTGCTTCATCGTTCTCTCCTTCTAGAACATCAAAAGTGTGTGTTATTTGCAATTGCACTCACGCTAATAACTCAGCTCATGTGCACCACCACCTATATGTTATAGATTTTGACGAGGATAATGATGTTGATTTCAGCCGTAGACCGCCTGCCATCTGTCTTCACACTTATTTCCTTTCCAAAGCAATGTGTATTGTAGGATCCACCCTCTATATGTTTGAATATTCATCTTCTTATAACAACAATTCTTACAAAGCAAAAGCAGTGCTCACCTATCAGTTGTCGTTGCCATCATCTAATGTTTTTGATCTATTTTTAGATGAGAGTGTTGTAGAACTAGGATTTTTTTAAATTACGGCAAGTCCCGTCCTATGCCCATTCCCAAACCTGATGGAACTAAGATTTTAGTCATTTCTTCATTTATTGATCGTAATAATCCTTATCACTGTGAGCTATATGATTCGGCGGTTGGATCATGACGTGTACTCAAGGGCTTTGACGATGGGATGACGAGTACGAAGAGCATTTCTATAACTGGTCACACGTTCATCAATGCTAATTACCTGCTGTTTTATACGGATATCGGGACATTTCATCTGGATATGCGATATTCTAATGTGTCATTCGAGAGATTATCTCATCCTGGAAATTTCCTCATCTTTTTATCTATTTGTATCGTCGACAACTCAAGGTTTATATCTAATGTCTCAGCATGCACAAGACATTGTAACAAATGAATTATTTGTGTACCCGAAATTGGACATTCTCGGAGCTAAATATGATTCAAAAATCCATTGGGTTACTCCTCTTTATGATGATGAATGTAAGTTTTGTGTCATTCAGATGCAAATTCACAGCACAACCTTACGGGCTTATCTCGTTGCAAATTTGTACCTTCTTGATAAGGTGGCCTATGCAAAGAAAAAGGTGTAAACGAAAAGAAAAAATTGTTGGTGGGGACCTCCCGACCATGAAGATCATCAAGTCATTCAAATTTCATTTGAACTTCGAAACTCTTGATGTTGATTTTTTCCCTACCGGAGTCTTCCCTATCTATACATAATTACAATTGTAATAGTAATATGTTATCTATATATGAAGATTTTGTGGGATGATGATAAATCATCCGAACTATTTGAATCTCCATTTTATTAACAATAGACCTAGTCATAGAATCCATGAATATCATGATATTTCATTATATAGCCACCTTGCCATTTCTGGTGAACCATGCATTATGTCTAATACTTTATATGGTCATCAAGTCACTTTTGCATTCGTAACAGATGAAATTATTATGTGCATGATATGTTTTATAAGTTATCTCCATGAAAAGGGGTTGTCACTTAATGAGGGAAGCCTAGATTTGTTGACTCATTTTGTTATGCAGAACGGAGTTGTAAAATTCTGGAAAATAGCATTTCGTCCGGTTGAAGAAGACACAAACTCGATGTTAGGTTAATCCATGACTTAATTCGAAGACAACTATTGCCTGTTCAAGATGCTCAATTCCCTCCTCATATGCATAGATTTCTTTTTAAGATGTATATGTATAACGATGGAGAGAAGATTCTCCTAAAAAATCATTTATCAATTTTATCGCATGTAAAACGAATTAAAGTCGTCGTTGAATTTTTGGAAAGACGAAGATATTTAACATCGGGCAAATATCAATTGTATAAGGATGATGTGAAATGAATGGGAGATAATGACAAGTGGACCGACACTTTTTTAGCCAGTAACACACATTTTAGTGTGTTTAAATGTGCTTGAGAGTCTAAGAATCCTCATGATATTTACATTACTAATACTCTACGTGTTAAGTATCATGGTGATAACACCGATCCATACCCAAAGAATTTTGGTATACTAAGGTTGTGCAGAAACTTGATGGTTCACCTGCCCGATGGATTGACGAAGGTATTTCTTAAACTACATCGCTATGAATATATTCTTCTACAGTTGTACTAATTAATCCTATATATGCAGGATGGACATTTTAGTTTCGAGCCCAAATATATTGATTTGATGGTAATGGAGTATTTTTGGACAAACTTGGTATCATTCCAAGAATGCCTACATGAGAGAGATTTGTTGAGGTGTTTTCCAATTGATTAGATGTCTAACATCATATTAAGAATTGGTGAATCTTTATCTTTGTTTGGTGAAGTAGCTATTTTTGACTTGTTAGTAAGTTACTGTTTTATGCATTATGTTTCCATTTTTCAGTTGGTGCAATTGCCTATTTAAGGGCCCTCAAATTTAGAATCAAACACAATTTCATGGTGTATATATGTGTTGCTTAATTTATTTGTGATGAAGTTCATTACACGAGCAGATTTTAGTTGTCAAAGGTATCTCCATCAATTTCATTTCCACCATCAGGTTGCATTACAAAATTTTATTTTAAGGTGGCTATGCTGATTATGAGAAACTAAAGTTGAAAGAACATTAGTTAATTCTAAACTTATGCTTCTTAATTAGATAAGATGAAACATTCAGTATATCTGTTGTATATGAAGACTTAGACTGTTAGTATGATAACATCATCAACTCTTATTTCTTATGTTGCACAAGAGAAAGACCGAGAGTTTAATCTATATCCTAATAAGATCTTCACAGTTTGGCACACAAGTCAAAAGTAGCTACTTCAACAAATAAAGATAAAGATTCACCAATTTTTAACATGATGTTAGACATCTAATCAACAGAAAAGTACCTCAACAAATCTCACTCATGTAGGCATTCTTGGAATGATTCCAAGTTTGTCCCAAAATACTCCTTTTACCATCAAATCAATATCTTTGAGCTCGAAACTAAAATGTCCATCCTGCATATATAGGATTAATTAGTACAACTGTAGAACAATATATTCATAGTGATGTAGTTTAAGAAATACTTTCGTCAATCCATCAGACAGGTGAACCATCATGTTTCTGCACAACCTTATTATACCAAAATTCCTGGGGTATGGATCGATATTATCATCATGATACTTAGCACGTAGAGCATTAGTAACGTGAATATCATGAGGATTCTCAGACTCGCATGCATATTTAAACACACTAAAATGTGTGTTACTAGCTAAAAAATGGTAGGTCCACTTGTCATTATCTCTCATCCATTTTATTGATATTCGCCCGATGTTAAATATCTTCGTCTTTCAAAAAATTCAACAATGTCTCTAATTCGCTTTGCATGCGATAGTATTGATTTTTTAGGAGAATCTCCTCTCCATTGTTTTACATATACATCTTAAAAAGAAATCTATATATATCAGGAGGGAGTTGAACATCTTAAACGGGCAATAGTTGTCTTCGTATTAAGTCATGGATTAATCTAAAATCGTTGAGTTTTGTGCCTTCTCCAACCGGACGAAATGCTATTGTCCATAATTTTACAACTCCGTTTTGCATAACAAAATGAGTCAACAAATCTAGGCTTCCCTTATTAAGTGACAACCCCTCCTCATGGAGATAACATATAAAACATACCATGCACCTAATAATTTCTTTATTTCTTGTGTTACGAATGCAAAAGTGACTTAATGACCATAAAAAATATGAGACGTAATGCGTGATTCACCAGAAATGGCAAGATGACTAAATAATGAAATATCATGATACTCATGGATTCTATGACTAGGTCTATTGTTAACAAAATGGAGATTCAAATAGTTGGGACGATTTATCATCATCCCACAGAATCTTCATACTTAGATACCATATTACTATTACAATTGCAATTATGGATAGATAGGGAAGACGCCGATAGAGAAAAAATCATCATCAAGAGTTTCGACGTTCAACTGAAATTTGAATGACTTGATGATATTCGTGGCCGGGAGGTTCCCACCAATAATTTTCTCTTTTCGTTTACACCTTTTCTTTGCATATGCCACCTTATCAAGAAGGTACAAATTTGCAACGAGATAAGCTCGTAAGGTTGTGCTCCGAGAATATCCAATTTCGGGTACATAAAGAATTCATTTGTTACAATGTCTTGTGCATGTTGAGACATGAGATATAGATCTTGAGCTGTCAACGATACAAATGGATAAAAAGGTGAGGAAATTTCCTCAGGCATGTAGCGATAATGAGATAATCTCTCGAATGGCACATTAGAATATCGCATATCCAAATGAAATGTCCCGATATTTGTATAGAGCAGCAGGTCATTAACACTGATGAACGTATGACCAGTTATAGAAATGCTCTTCGTACTCGTCATCACATCGTCAAAGCCCTTGAGTACACATCATGATCCAACCGTAAAATCATATAGCTCACAGTGATAAGGATTATTACGATCAATAAATGAAGAAATGACTAAAATCTTAGTTCCATCAAGTGTGGGAATGGGCATAGGATGGGACTTGCCGTAATTTAAAAAAGATCCTAGTTCTACAACACTCATCTAAAAATAGATCAAAAACATTAGATGATGGCAACGACAACTGATAGGTGATCACTGCTTTTGCTTTATAAGAATTATTGTGATAAAGAGATGAACATTCAAACATATAGAGGGTGGATTTTACAATACATATTGCTTTGGAAAGGAAATAACTGTGAAGACGGATGGTAGGCGGCCTATGGCAGAAATCAATATCATTATCCTCGTCAAAATCTATAAAGGTGGTGGTGCACATGAACTGAGTTATTAATGGGAGTGCAATTGCAAATAACACACTTTCGATGTTGTTTCAAAAGGGGAGAACGATGAAGCAAGTGGGGGTGATGATGAAGCCATACTTACGCAGATCCCAAAAACTGGTCAGATTACACAAAGAAACAACAAGGGAAAAAACATTTCTGATAGCCAAATTAAACACAAAAACGCAATCTATAGTTACATACCTTTCAAAAGAGAACGATTCAGCAATATAGATCTACAATTGATGCCCAAAAACAACAAAGGAAAAAACTTAGGGTTCTGAGAGCCAAATTAAACATAAAAACGAAATCTATAGTTACATATCTTTCAAATTTAGCACTATCTCCGGCAGCTTCTGTAAATCTTCTAAGACACGGGGATTAAAACTTAGGGTTCTAAGAGCCAAATTAAATGTAAAAACGAAATCTATAGTTACATACCTTTCAAATTTAGCATTATCTCCGACAGCTCCTGTAAATCTTCTAAGACGCAGGGATTAAGAGAATTCACCGCAGTCTAGGAGTTAAGGGGGAGAGGCAGCCGGAATGAGTAAGGGGGAGAGGGGATGAATGATGCCACATGAGAAAGAAGGGGATGGGTGATTTCAATATTTTATTTTATTTTTTATTATAAAGGATATAATAGAAAAGTATTGGGGGTGTATAATTTAAGGATTTTGGTATGAATTTAAAATCATGAATTTTTTTACTTCTTATGTTGCTAAATTTAAAAAGTTAGGAATAAATTCTTCTCTTCCAGTGTGTTAGGAATAAAAATTATGACATTTATTTTTATTTTTTTGATTAGAACTTTAAAATGAATTTTACGATGAACAAAACTTTAAAAATTCCTCCAAATTCACATGCATACCTTTTTGTTTTAATATCTTTCCATAGTTTTAATATGAAATTGAACAAAACAGATTTACTGCATCAATATAATAGCTTGGCATCACCAATTCACCACTAATTTTACACAAGATTTAGATAATAGGCTGAACAATAAATTTGACATAAAAATAATAATACATATTAATCACCTCCAAATCTTACACATTAGTTGAACAATCCCTTACGATACTTGTGAAAAAGGAAAATTATAACTATAAATCATGAGCATGAGGCAACTCAATATTAATGTCACTATAAATTATGATCAAAGGGCCAAAACCCCATCAATCGACAAATAAAATATATATATATGAGAAATACAAAAATTATCCGATTTTTTCGCCTCTGAGGTGCTCACTCGGACTCTACTAACAATTGATTTGAGAACCGCATTGTGTCTAGTGTCAAACCATCAAAGAATCCCAGTATCAGCTATCCTTTGTATGCTAAACTTCAACTGTAGAAAGTTTTTATACCTTTTCATCAACCTCAGAAGATTCGTCGTGCTTTTGAATCGAATGACTACGCCGTTCTTTGCCACCCGGTTTTGATGAGGCATTACCATACCAGACCATTCCAATAACAGCAATTATCATGCCGACAACTACTTGTGAATTAAGACCCTCTTTCCCAAAGAATAGGAATCCGAGGATCAATACGAGGATGGTCTTCATGTGGCCGAGGACTTGGAAGGATACAGCCGTAAATCTGCCTATGCAGATGAACTGACTCAGATTTGTTCCCACCGCTATAGTACATGAGAGGATCAGGAACACCTGCAGGGTCAACATTAAGGTTATTACATCTGACCAAGTTGGCAACATATCAGGAAGAACAAGTATACAAGACAATGGATGCCCCATTTTGCGTGTGTGATTATATTTCAGTGTAATATACGGTGATCAATGAGCAAAAATGAATTTAAAACTTCATGACAAATAGAAACATCAGGAGAATATATAAAGGAAACTGCTGAAAATTAAATGCAGCATCAGAAAATAAATGAAAAAAGAACATTTTGCTAACAGTCACACTAATGGGTCAATGTGACACATGTCAGATCCAATTAGATTTTGTAATATAGCAAATGCTACTGATGCATATTCACTAAATTCCTATTTCTGTAACTAAAAATAGTTATGGAAACATGACTCTTATATCGGGATATGGCAGGAGTATTTCAGTCAAGGGAATGGTTCATAAGCATTGGATGACTTTTTCTTTTAACAGATTTTGCCATACTGCATCAACATGATTTTAGTCAACCTTTTGTCATTTCTATAGTATAAACTTACTCCCAACACTTCTATGTCATAGAATAGCATACAAATTGATAAGTTACTTGTAAACGTTCATGCGGATTCCAATCGAAAGGAGACGTGAAAGGCTCAATCAAGGTAAGCATTCTCATAAGTAAATGGACAATGTAGTATGAAGAACATACGTTTACAAATTGAGTGAAATAGCGATGGAATATTACCATTACTGAAAGCTAAGAACAAAGTTAAGGAAACATTGAGGTTAGAAATACAGAAATATCAGCATGAACAAGGGTAAAAGGTCCACCTAACCAGCACACCAGTTACTTTACCATAAGAATCAAGTTTACCACCTTTCACTTGAGCACACCAAACTTTCTCCACATATATGCATTATATGCATAACTCTAAACTAAGATATTCATGTCCCATCAATTCTCTGTCAAATACTAATGCATGTCCAGCTACAGAACATATCTTAGTATAGTTTATTGACCATATAATTTTATCAATTTAAGGTAAAATCTAATCACCACCGTACAAAATGGCTTAGGAGTTGGGTACTCAATACCTTAATCTTCTTCAACTCAAAAGAACAAGTAGATAATACGATATGTAAACCAAACAAAAAAAGCTGTTGACAGATGCACAAGTGATGCTAATATATTATCACAAGTCACAACATTATCAGAGACAATTGACAACAATAATACAACATGCATGAGCATAGCTGTGGGAGCACTTACCAGAGATGGTAAATGAAACTGAAAGGCGTCAATTCTCTTGCCTGTCAACCAATAATCCAGAAATGGGCCTAATAATAATAACGTTGCAGCCTGAGCTGGTGCAGTGTGTCCCAGTAGATTGAAGGAAGTAAGAGAGTACTTTCTCTGAAGATAGTGAACATACTGCAAATGCAACCTCCAATTATTTAATTGTCTTCAATTTTTTACAGACAAAAAGAGCACAAAATTTTTCAAGCAACACAGTCCATTCCAGTAAAAGAGACAGGAAGCAAGTTACGGAACTCAAACTCTCCATTCCATACAGAAGTCATTATAGTTTTTGAGGCTGCAGAAATTGATATCTACAACAGGAGATACTGACAAACTATACAGATCAAGTATTTATAGTTAACCACCTTCTTGCATGAATCCAAATACCCATTTATATATCTTAAGACAGAGAAAAGTATCATATTAAAACTACGAAAACATCAAGTAGAACTTACATACTGCTGCAGTGATGTACTCCAGACTGCAATAAATGCAGCAACAAATCCCTTGGTATTAACACTCACATCAGTAACTGTGCAGACAGCAACACCAAGGAGAACAATTAAGATGCTAAGCTTCGTGTCTCTCGAATATCGAATCTTGTCAAACACAATTTCCAACAAGCAGGAGACGGGAATCATAGTCAATTTTGCAATCTGCCAATATCAAGGCATAATATGACCATTAGCAATTCAGTGTTACAAATTTTTAGTGGATGGATGAATTTCTATGAATTGCATAAGTAATTACCTGGTAGAATCCCACTGAATTCCACATCAAGCTGACATTCATCCCCACAATAGAGAAATTTGCAAATAACATAAATTTTAGAAGCTCTGAAAAGGGTAGATGAGAAGGTTGGATGTAACCCATCCACCTTAGAACAACCGTCATCAAGGTTGTGGTGGCAAAATGCAAACCAGTTAAGGTTGTAGCTGCACCGATTGTAATAGTCAAAACCTTGCATTATAATGTAAACCAAAATAAGAAATTGAAAAAAAAAAAAAAAACACGGAGTCCCATTAAGGCCATTGTTACAGTTAGAGAAGGATTTAATCGATGATTTATTCCAGTTACCTTAATTGCTAATGATAAAGATCATTACCATTTACAATCAGGTTTTTCTTGAAGAATATATGAAGATTTTCTTAAAATTTTAAATTGTAAAGACAGTATCTATAACTTTTAAATTGGAGACAAAGCTTCAGAAGCAGTGGTTCAATGTTCAAAATCAGCATCTTGACACAGAACATTCTTCTTTTTCACACTCAAAGAGTGGTCAGTAGTCTGTAATTTGATACTTTTTAATGCATACCTATTATTAAATATTAAAGTCCTGCACAATTCTTTTCAAAGAAAAAAATTTTACATTATAGATATCAAAAACCAAACAATATTTCAACTTTGACTGTGAATGTGCATGTCAGTGTCGAAATTATGCAAACTCTGTATAGATGGTCTGTCCAAAGCAGGAAATGAATTTACCAAAGCTGAATCCATAAGTAGCCATCAATGCCTTGTTGACAATAATGATCCCAACCGATGTGACTACATTGAACATCCATGCAGCCGCATCCACTGCAGCCTTCTTATCAGCTTTGCTTGATGGTGGCATTTTGTGATTTTCGTATTCTTGTTATAACTGTCCAAGGGGTGAATATTTACCCTGATAAGACCATATATCTACCGCAGAGCCACCACATCAAATCCAAGGGTTTTCGACTAAATTTCCTGCACAAGCATCATTACAGCCAAAAGGTTTAAGTCAACCAGTAATGTTCTATCATTGAATTAACAGAAAATGAAAATTTAAGTTCATTAAAGCAAATAAAATCGATATTGCTCAAAATCAGTCACACTTGAATACAGTACATAATCCCACAGTACTATTTGATCACATTTTGGAGAACAAATTGGGAAATGAATTTCGAATCCCAATTTCAATCTTCAGATAAGAGATATACTTAAAGAACAAATCAGATTACCAAATTCAACACCATCTAAATTTTCCAAATTAATAGCACAGAGCTGCATCAATCACAAAATCACGAAAACTTTCTAAATTTAACCTCAACACAGATCCCAAGATTCATATTTAAAGCCGAAAAACAACATCGTTTTCCGCAATTCAAAATCATTTAACTCCACCATCAGATCTAATATCCCCAAATTTCCCAGATCGCATTCAACTCAACAAATCGCAGATCTAACCACACAGTATCATCAAATTCAAGTGAAAATCGATGCAAAAAATTTAAGCTCACACCATATAGACAAAATTCATCATCAAGAACGTACCGCAAATGAAGATTAAAACGAAATGAAAGGGACTTTTTGCGTGAATTTCAGTTTTCCTCCTCCAGATCCTCACGACTCTTTGAGTAAATAATGGTTGAACGTGTTTGCATGTGATGTATATATCTACGTGTATATATATACGTATCTGGAGTAGAATGGAGTGAAAGTACAGTATAAAAATGAAATTGATTTGCGAAATTAGGGTTTGACCCCAAAATTGTATGAAAATGGATTTCCAGATTCAGTTAAGGAAGTTGCTTTTTCTTGTTTCTCTCCACATGACAGTATATATAATTAAAAATAATTACATTTTGTCACATTTAATTTCTTCTCATCCCCATCCTCAATTAAACAATCTCATGTCACATTTATACATTACATTGGATTTGATCATAAATTGTTTAAATTAAATGGTATAATTAAATTATTTTAACATCAATACATAGATTAAAATACTATTTTTGAAATAATATCGTATTTCATCTCTTATATGTGAAGTTATACTTGTTTGTTCCCTTATATTTTAGAGGGCCAAATTTATATAAAATCTTCTTATATTTTTCATTTATATCTGTAATTTATAAAAAATTATCCAATTTATTGTAAAAAATTGTTTGTTACTCCATAAAATTTAGCTCTCACTGATTTATGTTATAACATGAAAAAATTTTGTTTTTCTTGATACAAAATTTTAGATTTGTCCTGTTTAAATGCATACATTAATTGAAATATATTATATAGCATATTTGACCATGTATAGCATATACTATATCTACCTTAACTTATAATTTCTAAAAATAAATAAATATGGCATGGATGAAGGTATTTTATTTGTAAAATAAAAGAAATATTGGTCAAAGATATCTTAAAATAAAATTAAAATGAAAACATTTTAGGTTTTAATTGGGGAAAAAAACTTACAAATCTCTGTTCCTTAAAGGCCACATAACAAATTTTACTATTATTTATTTAAATATATCCAAGACTTTATATTTGAGTTTTAGTATCCAACAATGTTTTTACGTCTCAAAATGGGCTTCATTTTTTTAATTCCCTAATTTGACTTTTGTGCATATAAACTAATTTTAGAAAATGTGGAAAGTAATGCTACAATTTTAATTTTACTTGTAACATAAAAAACTAGATGGTTCACATTTTAGTTTCCAACTGGACCAATCAGAAAAAAAGGGCAGAGTTGACTAGTTGGTGATGAAAAAGTAGAAGCAATTGAACAATTACGTAAAGTTGCTACTGGAGACAAATCCGGCAGAACTGTACTTTGTATATAGCCTGTACACACTACACAGAAAATTACAAAAATATATAGATTGTAACGAATTTGTTTGGTTTAACTTTATTTAATTTGTCATTTTTTCCTCTATATCACAGTCAAATTCCTCAAATAAAAATAAAGTTTCTTTTAGTTTGATAGTATCAATACACAATTATAAATACATAAATATCTTGTATAATAAATACACAATTATACATATATAAATATCTTGTATTGATATTATGGTGATAGAAAATGACTCCTTTATATTGGATGTTATGTGTGGTTTCTTAGACAATTTATTAGTTTAATTGTACTTAATTTATTCGTAATTTTTTTGGATTCTTAAAAAAAGACAATAAATGTTGTCATTAGTTGAAATAACTATATTTAATTAAATTATTGACAAATCAAATCTACAATTTTTCTATATAAAGTTAGGCACGTTTTGAGCTCAATTAGAAAGTTTTGAGTAATAATGGAACTAGAGTTTCAACCCTAGTTATTTTAAAACTCAAGAGGCTTTTGTCGGTATTTTTACTATGAGTAATTGCCAAAAGAAAATAATAAAATAATAAAATAATAATAATAATAATAATAATAATAATAATAATAATAATAATAATAATAATAATAATAAACAATGAGAAAATAATAAAAAAACATGTTTTGCATATGTATAATAAGGGAGTGCCTCACTACACTCTAGCATCTATATACAATGCTAGGAATTTCAATTTGAACAAAATTATTAAAACAAAATTATGATCAATATAGGATGTTACAAAAGAATATTAATAGGAAATTTAATCACTCAACACAAGTTTTGGAGGATTTAAAATTTAATTTCCACTATTCTTTTCTTTAAAACACTTGAATTCAAACAAACTTTCAACAAACATTCAGAATCAAACATCGAACAAATATATCTGGATCTTCTCAATATGAGCAACACATACAATGACACAACCTTAAACACACTCATTTGAACCCCAAGAACTAAATCAAGCCTTGATATATCCTAAGAATCAAAACTTTGATAAATTTGCATAATCTTGAGGTTGATAAGGAGAAAACAACTCAGGAAAAAGCCATTTCTTTCTTCTAGGGTTGCATCCCATATCCTTACATAGTTGGTCATTGCAGTGTATTTGAAG
This sequence comes from Scutellaria galericulata, assembly GCA_946896805.1. Lineage (NCBI taxonomy): Eukaryota > Viridiplantae > Streptophyta > Magnoliopsida > Lamiales > Lamiaceae > Scutellaria > Scutellaria galericulata. Next base: position 19,367,128 of record OX335793.1, read on the forward strand.
CAACACACCAACACAAGCTCTCTTGTACTTTTCGTAGCTATAACGACGTGCGTTTTGCTCCCATTTCTTCGTATTTTCCTCCATTTCTTTCGCACATGGAAGCCGGAACTTTCCTGCAAGAAAATGTGATATCCATTTGCTTCTCAATTCGAATGTAAACAACGTTGCAGGGCTCTCCGAGTATCCTAGTATTGCTAGTTGTGGGATCTTTGGATGTATGCATTCCCTGTATTGTTTGCACAAAAATTGTGAATAAGTTGTTTTAATCGAAAGAATTTTATCCTAACATCGTGTAAGTTTGAAAATGCTCGATAAATCCATCGGAAAACTGCGAAATCAACCACGTAACTATTAGTTTATACCAATTTTAGTCATGTACGTAATTAAATTTACAATTTCAGTACGCATTTTCTATGTATTATTTAAAATTTGTGATGCACATAAATTTTTTCCTAACAAAGATTCAATAACAGGCTAAATTAAGACCAGATTCGAGACTACCGAAAACACACAAGACTTGATTGCTAATTCTAATACATGTATGACTAAAATTTGGATCGTCTATTTTTACATGACCAATTATGTCGTTTTTAGTACTTTACGTAGTAATTTGAAGTTTTAGACCTCTGAATGTATTAAAATTTGCAATGCACATAATTTTTCCAAACAAAAATTTACTACCGGGTAAAATTAGGACCGAATTCATTTCAATAAAAACGTACAAGACTTAATTACGAATTCTAGTACATATAGAGTTAAAATTGAATTTCAAAAAGAACAACAAAATAATTATAAATGGATTTAAGCTACAACTAAAGTTTGTATAGTACCTGTAGAAGGGAGCTGAGGATCCAGTACTGATGCATTTCTTGAAATCAATTGAAGAGAAAATGTTAGAAATCTTTTCATCACTCTTATATCCTGTTGCGAATATGGTTATGTCTGTTTCCAAACAAGGCGTTACGACGTCGTCTAGAATTAGGCCATTTTGACAAAAGCCTTTAACGCGAGATTTCTTCAAGATAAGACTTCCTTCTCTCACTCTATCGTAGAAATTTTCGGGCAAGATCATGAACATACACGAGTATATCTGTCGGAGAAACGAGTGATCGGGGATCATGTCGTGTTTCTTCAACGGATATATCCATTTCAAGTAGCATTCCACGATTTTAGAGAAGATCCAACGCTACATTCACGATTTTTGTGTGGATTAGTTCGACAATATATCCGATCTTGTATTGAAGCGAATTGTAAAATTAATCTCATAACTAAATATCGGTATTTTTTTGACAACTATAAGTCCCAAATCAGCATTTTTTATCATGTTTTTGAAGAAACAAAAAACTTGAGGATTTAAAAAAAATGAAAAAATCATGTATCGTGCATGTGACTAATAAAATAGTCTTCAAACTAGACATTTCTTAAACACAGAATAATGAAAATGGTTATTTCAAAATTATGGTCCTCAAATTACATGGATAATATTACAAATGATCATTTACTGTTTTTTTTTTTTACTTATTCTCATCTTGATCACTTACTTCTAACTTTACTTTCATTCTGGTCGTTTATTTTCGTTTTGATCATTTTAATGTAAAGATAAATAATCAACACAAAAATAAATGTAAAGGTATGAAACCAAAATGAAAATAAATCCAAATGCAAATGATCAAAATGTATAAAATATAAAGGTTAAAGACAAAGATAGAAATAAATGCATACCATTAAAAGCCCTCAAATTGCACATGCAGTACTTTTCAAACATTGATTTAAGACCAAAAATACCAACTCGATTTTTTTACGTGACCAATTTTGCAATTTACCAGAAATTGTTGAAAATATAGAGAAATATTACCAAAGGTGAAAGTAAAACTGCAAGAAACCAGGAAATTAATCCTTCACCAGGTTTGTGAATCATGAATTCTGAAAATCTGTTTAAATTCCTAAATGTGAATTTAACCAGATTTTCAGAACCACACCACTGTACTTTCCTGAACACCAATGTGCATGGATACTTAGAACCTGAAAAATAAAAATAAAAATAAAAGCCTTAAATTTTGGTGTATTATAAATTAAGTAAAATTAGAGGAATACTTATTACCATTGTTTTTGGCAATTTGGGCAGCAATATCTAAAGCTGATTTCTGAAAACCAACAACAGTAACTCTCTTGTTTTGAGTAAATTTTACTGCTTCAATTTTATCCATTGCACCATAATCCATAGAGTGTATCACTTTTCCATTGAAATTATCAATCCCATTGCTTATTGGAAAATCTGGCATGTTTGGATAATCACTGAATTTCCCTATGCACAGAATCACAAAATCCACTTCATATACCTATAATGCAATCATCATAAAAAGGTTGTTAATTTCGAAAATATTAATAAAGTACTTCTATGTTATAAGACGGGTTAAATCATTTTAATCCTATAATTGTCACGATTTTAAGTTTAGTCACACAATCTAAGAATATGTCCAATTTTGACAAATTTCACCAGAAAATGTTATGTGTCAAATTCTTATCGGTGGAATGCCAAAATTAAAATCCTAATAAGAATTTGACATGTGATATTTTTCGACAAAATTAAAATTTTCCGAACAAAATTGGATTGAAATCAGATAGACTTTTAAATTGTTGGACTAAATTGAAAATCGTGATAATTATAAGATAATTAAAAATCGAAAGATACCCTAGTTATAGGGATAAAAATGTTTTTAACCCTTATAAAACGACAGATAAATTGAAACAAACATGATGAGTACCTTAGGCGTCGTCGTTGGGTTCAAAACATCCTCAACGACCACATTCCACTTTCCTTTCGACGAAAAAGCCTCACCATTGCAATCATCCCAACAAGGCATTACATTCTCATGATCAGATGATGAGAAGAAGTCAATGGCAATGACTTTGGAGTTGAATTTGATTCTTTGGAGAACATTAAAATGGAGAGCATAGGATGTAATGTAATCCAAGACTTGGTTATGGCGTGGGAAGGTTTGGGAGACGGAATCGGGCCATGGGAAATCGGAGAATTGGAAGTAGGGTTTTGGGGTTTGGAGCTTGGTTGAGTCTATGGTGGAGGACCAGACTCCTCCAATGGTGTTTCGGGCCTCGAAGACGAGGGGTTTGAGGCCCGTTTCGAGGGCGTGCTTGCATGCAAGAAGGCCACTGATTCCAGCTCCGATGATGGCTACTTGCTTCTCCTTGTTTGGTTGAGGACATGATGGGATTGAAGAGTCCATTGCAAAAGAGTACATGAAGTGGTGATATGAGAAATGGTTATAACTAGCTAGGGTTTGGTGTTTTGTTACTATAGTGTTTTGTCTTGAGTGTTCAACCAATAGCTTTGCCTAGCTAGTTTTATAAGTGCATGTGATTGTGTTTCAATAATCCAAATTCATTGAATAGAGAGTTGGCAGAGAGAGAATTGATGACATATGAAAAGTTGTGATCTGGATTAGTTGACCAAAAATAAAAGTCATACTTCATAATAACTACAGAAATGACGAGTATTATAGTTCCAGTGGTATTCATTTTTATAAAAGTGCAAATTGTAATGATTAGAGTTCGAACTTGCATCATGCAAGTTTTCTATTCTTTATTCTTCCCTCCATTCCTTCTAGCTCATAAAAAAAAAAAGGATAATTCCAAAATTTTCTTATGTGTAAGACATTTTTTATTTTTTATAATTAAGTATCCGTTTTTCAATATTAGTCCTTTATATTTTAATTTTTCCATTTTCAGTTATTTTTTGTCGGAACTTTCAAAATTACCGACATAGCAGCCGGAAATTCTGATGTGGCTATCGGAAATTTTGACGTGACATCCAAATTCCGACAGCCACGTCAATAATTTTGAAAATTTTGAAAAAAAAAAAAAGAACTGAAATTGGAAAAATTTAAAACATAGAAGACCAAAATTGAAAAATAGATACTTGTTGTCAAAAAATAAAAAATGTCTTACATACATGATCAAAATTGAAATTAATCAAATTTTTTTCTTTACTGAAATCGGAGTTGAACAAGTTTGATATTGGGTTTTATAGACAATGTGTTTAACCAAATAGCTAATTGAAACTCTTTGATGCTAACATAAATTGAGTTGGAGGTCTTCGGAGTTTGAGAATAGCGATAGTCGATTAGGATTCTTTGTCGTTCACGACATGTATATGTATTGTGGTTTTTTTTATAAGGGTAGTGCTAAATGGATCAATTTGATCGGATCAATTGCATTAATTATAGTTTTATCAAATTAAAATTACTATTGTACCCTTTAAATATTTTTAATTCTAAAATGATTAAAGTATTAATATCAGTCAATTTTCCAACTCATGTTTCAAAAAAGAATTAAATCCATTGACTCCATTATGAGATGATATCCGTACCTACAAAATCTAGTGGGATTCACTCACCAAATTAATTTTCATTATAATTAATACTAATATTTTGACTATACATTTATCTAGTCTAAATGTATAATTATCTAACCATTTCAGTTATCTAAATCATGTTTTTAAGTAATTTAGTTACATGACTGTACATCAATTGACCATTTCACCTACCCACTTCAGGTTTCCAAGCAATTTCGATAGAAAATATCCATGATAGTAATGACTACTAAAATAAAAACATTAATTTCATAATTTTCTAAAAACCTAAATTATATATATATATATATATATATATATATATATATATATATATACCTTCATTTATAAATCTTATTTACCTCTCAATATTTGTCAATGTAAACAATATTTAAAATTTTCTAATTTACTCTTTTTTTTTTTAAAAATACTTTGTATTAAGGATGTGATCGAATCAAATCAAGCTAAATATTGAGAGGCTCAGCCTATATGATTTTCTATTGGCTCCAACTCGATTTGATCTTTTATAATCAAGCTCGCGCTTGATTCAATTTAAACATACAAAAACATATATAAATACAAATACATAATTCACACACACACATATATATATATATATAACACATATATATATATATATAAGTATATTTACATACAAATTAATTGTTTGATATGTTAAACAAAGTTAATTCGAGTTCAAGCTCGTTAAGTGTATAATTGAGTGTGGAACTATACTCGTGAACCTATAAACTATCAAGCTTGAACTGGAACAATCTTTTCTTGAGTTGAGATTCGAATGACTCATGATGACCGTCAACCGGCTCAATTTGTTTACATCTTTATATGGAAGACTTATGGACTATACTACTATGAATATAAATGAACCTAGTTGCTCATGAGTTATTCAATGTTCGTTTCGATAATATATTATATATTTTTAGAATATATAGTTTATTTTGTTAACGACTTAATGAATATTATAAGACAAAAGCTCCTGTGCACCAGGTGCACGGATTTTAGATCCGTGCAATCCGGGTCAATCCGACCCGGCACGGTCATCCACTCACCGGAACAGTCATTCACGCGACGCGCCGGGAAGGAGGTGCAACACACTTAGTTTATTTTCTACATTTTTCTGGAAAATATGTATACCTTTTAGTTATAACTTTCATACCTTTATGTTATGACTTTCATACCTTTATGTACAAACATCCATACCTTTATGTCTGTAACTTAGAAAAAGAAATGAAGATTTTTAACACAATTTGTATTGTATACCTTTATGTGATATCAATGTGACTTTTATGTTATATTATGTCACATTTATGTACAAATATTCTGACATTTATGTAATATATAAAAGTGCATAAAGGTCAGAATATTTGTACATAAAGGTGTCATGATATAATATAAAGGTCGCATTGATATCACATAAATGTATACAGTTCAAATTATGTTGAAAATCTTCATTTTTTTTTAAGTTACAGTACATAAAGATCATGATAGTTGTACATAAAAGTCACATATTTATAACATAAAGGTCACACATTTACAACATAAAGGTCACAACCTAAAAAAAAAAAAAAGCAAAATTCAAAACACACGGATCCGGGTCAAAAACTGGGTCGACCCGGATTGCATATACACCAAGTGCACACAAGACCAACTCAGATTATAATTTGAGGGAGCCTTCATTGTTGAACTTGTACGAGCTATTTTTTAAGGTGGTTCAAAAAGTGAAGGATGATGAAGCTAGTAAGGTGCTAGTGATTGAGATTCAAGACGACTATTCTTCTTGTTCTAGCATATAAGTATTTTCAGTAACATATATTATTATTGCTATCTCTAATGAAAAATTAACTGTAGTTAAAGTTGTTTGAGGATGTGATGATTATTATTAAATCAATATCATTTTAAAGTATTAGTTTCCAATAATGGCCGGAAAAATATTGTTCATATAATTACTCATTGGACAATTATCATTTGACAGCACAATTACTCATTCACAAATAAATTTTAACATAATGAAAGTGACGAAATTAGAAAATAATAAGAACCATATTTAAGTATATTAAACAAAAGGAAAGTGACGAAATTAAAAAGAAAAAAAGAAAAAAGAACCATATTTAAGTGGAAATGTACTGTCAATTTTCACAACTGTTACTTTATAATTATTGTTGGATGAGATTGTGTATCAATTACTATTACAAAGTCTGATTGGGAGATATTTGGGAAAGTGTTGTGTATAAATAAAACAGAAAGAAAACTGACGAAATGGGCAAAAATAGGAACCATTGTATATCAAATTATGCTTTTGCTTTGTTAATTTATGATCAACGTTGTTTAATTTATGGCAATCAACATTGTTTTGAAATAAATTATAATTAATAGCTTTAAAGAGTATCATTAAATGTAGAGAGATAGATTAATCCTAAATTAAAAAGAAAAGGGTATATTAGACATATCACATGTTAAATTTTATTAATATTATAAATTTACCCCAATTGATCCGGAGAGATTTATCCTTTTTATAATATAATTGTGTGTCATAGAATATCACAACTAATTAATGTGGTTAATTGGAGTCAACCTCAAGACAAAATATTAAATCAAGGACACTAATTAAGGCCATGTTTGGCAAATTAGTTTGAATATGATAGGTGGTCAAACTTGATTCATTTTGCAAGGTCAAAATCGTCATTTTTCGATATGATCATTATTGCATCCTATGTAGTCTTCTTGATTTATTATTTTTCATCTCGTCAATCATATTTTATTTCACAAATACACATTATTAATGAAACTAAAATGAAGTGGAACAATATCTCGTAATAAATGACCAAACATGCAGGTCAAAGTAAACCAATTGGAAAGGCAACTTGTTATTAGAAATCAATATATTGCATGCAAGTGTATAGCATTCTTTCATCGCTTTGATTGTTTATATTGACAATCTGGAAAAACAGTTGGGAAAACAAATTAAATTATGAATTGAAATGTGGAATTGAATGTGCAAAACTTGTCAAATGCATGAAACCTATATAGAGCAGTAAATTAATTGGTTGGTGAGAGTTGGATATTAAGTTTTTTTTTTTTTTTCTTTTTTTAAACTTAATTGGTTTCCTTTTGGCCTAAAAAAGAGTCTTATATCTTGTGTCTATTTAATTCACACATATCACATTTGTTCATATATAACATAACCCTACACAATCACATAAAATTATGTTATGACACGAAATAATGTTGTCTCAATGACATATCAATGGAGATTTTAATTGAGACAAAATGTCATGAGTCCATATGTGCAATTGAGACGAAGATCTCCATTGTTGCTACAATAAAAGCTTAGAACAACGATGTCTCGATAAAAAAATGAACTTATATAATATTTTTAAACATGATAAAAATTCGATATAGAGAGAGAAATGAAGAAGCAAGATTGACAACACATGATGATTATTTGTTTGGATGTGAACTTCAAATCTCCATAAAAAGTTTTGAAACAATTGATGATCTTTCCAAGATGCTTTATTGGAGTTAGTGGAACATTAATTTGAGGAGCATTTTGAGGTATCTTTATTCAATTTTGGACAAGTCTATATTGTTTGTATTCACTACTCATTGTTTGATGATGTAATAAAAGTGTTGTATTAGTCGAGAATTCTAATTTTTTTTTTTCATTTAATGACAGCATAAAAGAATTATATAACTATTGTACGTTCAACTTGATAAGTATTGTCATCTTCTTCTTCTTTTTTCAACTAAAGTTCAAAGTATTTTGAGCATCTTCAACCCTTGCTTACTTTAGAGTAAAATGCAGAGCAAATTAAAATTCGATTCTAATGATTTTCTCTATATATTGATGCAATTTTGTGGCGTAAATTCTCTCGTACGACATACTTTGATTTAAATTGCAATTAAAACCATAAATAAGTTTTTTGTGGGGTTAAGGGTTTATTTGACAAAAATTCTTCTTAATAAAGAATCAAAGATTTGCTCGTAAAAACCTAACACAATTGTAGAGAGAAACTCGAATGCATAATTGAAGCAAAAAAACTGTCGCACCGTATTAGACAAAAAAATTGGATAAGGTTTTGTCTTATAGATCGCATTATGTGTGACAGTCTATATCTAATTCATTCAATCTTATTATTTAAATATTTTAAAAGAAATTTCGTTTACAAATCGTGATTCATGAGACAAATTTTTAAGAAAATGTTGTTTCATATTTATCGGTTTGGTATTCATGAATTTTGAGTACTTTTTGATGGGCTGAATCTTTATATCATTATTTATTTTGAATGTTTATTGCATAGAACCTACTTTATCGTTTGTACTAATGGACCAATTTTGACTTCAAAGTCTAACTAAAACCTCATCATATTAAACTTAATTATATATCTCTAAACAAGAAATAGGTAAAATATAATTTTACTAGATTACAAATAAAGTCACAAGGCAATATTGTATCAATAGAAAAAAAAAATCCATTTAAAAAAAAAAAAGAGGAATAACTTTTATCATTCACTAAAACGGTCGTATAATTATTATTTTTAGGAAACTTCGACTGATTTGAGTAATAAATAGTGAAATCTTCCTTTATTTAATAATTAATAAATATCAAATCTGCATTGCAAAATCTTAATTGGAAAGTTTGACCAATATAATTTCAACCCATCCATCATTTTTATAGCCATATCTTTTTACAATAAAAAAATTACATAATCAATTTTGATTATTCAAACTGTGTCATGAGTTCAAAACGATTGTATTTTTTTGTTATTTTTCTGAAGAAGAGTAATATAAGAAAGATCACTTACAAGTATTCGAATACGACTAGCAATTAATGAATTAAATACCCATGTAACAATATAATAAATTTAATTTTGTACTAATTAAAACCAATATCCAAAAGGTTGGTATCGCAAGCACCGTTCCTTTCCATTTCAGACAAATGATTTATAGCCGTCCGATCAAGAATATGACCGTTGGAGACGCTCCCTCTCATAAACAATTCAAACCCAAATTAGGAGAGAATAATTAAAGCAAATTAGCAAAATTTTCTCTCACTGTTTCGAGAATTTGCACCCCTCTTCTTTACATATTCAAAATCAGCAGCTTCTCTCTCTCTCTCTCTCTCTCTCTCTCTGATTTCTGAAACTTAAAGATTTTGTGTGAATTGAGATCGATTGGTTATTCTTCAACCAGTTTTACATGTCAAGGATGATGCTGAGATCCAACGGCAAACCTCCTCTTGCGAGATCTCCGATCCGCCTCCGCCCGCGGCGGAAACCACTTCAGCCCGCCGCCGCCGCTAACGTCGCCAACACGCCACCAGGTATTCTCGAGCTTCACTGTGAATGCATTTTCTGTATTTATTTATTTAGTTTTAAGAGATTTTTTTTCAGTTTTGTTTTTTAGTCTTGATGGAATCCGGGCTTCGGGCTTTGGCCCGATACTAATTATTTCTTGAGAATTGAATTAATCAGTGAGAATTGCTTTTCTTTTGTTTGTATTATTGTGAATTTAATGAATTTGATGAAACTAGATTTTTTTTGCTCTTTTTTTGTGAATTTAATGAATTTGATGAGGGAAAACAGGTTCAATGACGAAATCCCAGATTCCCAAACGCAGTTGGGATGTTGAGCAATCCGGGCTCCGGCCCGAATACCACACAATTTCTTGTGAGCTAAGGGCTCTGGCAAAAATGGTGCATCAAGAACTTGGGAGCAAAAATGATGCTAGTTTTGATGATGGTGGTGTTTTGGGGGGCCAAAGGAGCCCTTTGTTTGAGAGAGGCAGGTTTTATGATGAGTATTGTGCAAGAAGGAATGAGAGGCTGAGGAGGAAGAAAGGCGAAGTCGAGAAGAAGCCTTCATATGATCTCGGAGTTAGAGTTGAATCTGCAAAGAAAAGAGACACCACTGGAAAGATGGATAGCCGGAGGAAGACGGCTGCAGTGGCGGCAGCCGCCACTCCGGTGGTGGAGAGGAGGGAGGCTTGGACGCCGAGGTATTCATTGAGGAGTAGTAGCAAGGAGAACAAGAAGCCTCCTATCCCAATGGCTATGACCAATGTGGAGAAATCAGTTGGGATTAGTGAGAGGAAAGTTAGAAGGACTAGAAAGGCTTGAAAGAAATGTGTTCTTGAGTTTTGGTGTTTTTAGTATTTGCAAAGAAGTAGTAGGGTTGGTTTAGTGGAAAGCCAAAAAAAAAGAAGAAAGAAAAAAAACTGAGTATTTGGGATGATTTGCAGCTTTTGCTTGTGGCTATATGGCTTAAATAGCCTCTGCATATAATATGCTCTTCTGTTTCTAGTAATGAGAGGATTCTTGTTTGCAATTGTTTGGTTGAGTACTTATTTTTTAGTAAATGATCAAATATAAAAGTGTGTTACATAGCTTATACTGGATAAATAAGTGTTGAAAATGGCTATATGTATTGTTTGCAATTGTTTGAGGATGGCCTAATGACACATTTTGTTATTTTGAAACCATGTGAAGTTTCCTCTTGCCAAAGAATCTACATGAAACTCAGATGGAAGCCATATTTTACACCACCCTCAAGAATGGAAACTTGCACGTTTTCAAAAGTCTATTCTCAATGTTATACGAGCCATGAATCGACCCCACTCGAGGCTGGCCTAAGGCCCCAGTTTGTCGTCTCCTACAACATTGACTATATTACGAGCAAACAGGTTGTACATGAGAGCATTAGCAGTCCGTATACATATAAGCAGAATAACAAATGTGGATGAGTATATAAAAATAAGAGTAGCATAAACCAGAACCAAGCAAGCAAACGTATTGGTATTTAATCGACAAGCTTCATATTAGGTAATCGAAATCCAGTTGGTGTTAATTCATTGCAGGAAGAAAAACAACACAGAGAAAGGTATCAAGTATCTTTCAGTATTTATCATCTCCAATCTAAAATCCAGTCAGAATAGTATCCAAGATCACAATAAAAGTTGTCTTATACAACAAATTGGATGGAAAACTCACTCATTAGATTACAGTGGCATAAATTTGAATCCCATTAAATTCAACTGTACTCAAAATGCAAAGATTTGAGGTTGTCATGTGCAGAGGCTCGATTGTTCTTTCATCGAATATAAGTATAGGTCAGCTATTCGTTTGAACTTCTATAATCCAAAAAAAAAAACACTTTGTAAAATGTGAAGTAGTTATCATGATCAACCCCACTTCAAATACATTTCAGGTCGTAACCAGAAGGTACAGAAGTCCCTTTAGATACTCTACAATTTCTGAACCTCCCAGTTTTGAGCTTCCATATACTCTATCAACAAAAGTGATAGGAACCTGTGGAAAGGTGCAAAGCCATATAATGGATCAGATTAAACATAGGAAAACTTCATAAATTAGGGTATATATGATCGACAATAAAATTAGTGTTTAACACAACACGGCCTTCTAACTTACAGACAAGTAAGCCCAAAAATCATGAACTAAATGTACTAGGTGGCTGGGGTTTATGCCTCATCGCAGTCATCAAACAAAGGAAGAAATAGAACTTCCTAAGACTGTAAAAACAGGAAGGAATAGACCTTTAAAAGGAAAAATGTAAAGACACTGTTTCATGTATTGCTGAGAAGAATAAATTTTAAGTAAAAAGATCTGGTGAAAGAATTCATCAGCAATGTGATATATTACAGGAAAGTGCAACGAGTAAATTCAGTTTGCTCCAGTAATCAACTTTGGCATGGCAGAAAAAACTTTAACATAAGCATGGGATATACTGACTTTTCTCAAGGATGGACATAAAAGCTTACACGTTTCAAAAACTTCAATGAAGCAATTATTCAATCTTAAAGCTTAAAAATTCTTATACTTTTAGTATTTTTTATAATAATGGATTCTGGGAGATATTAAGATATTTGATGATATTGTAAATCTTGAATTATAATTTGACTCCATAAGTATTAAGGTAGTCTCATATTTCAAAATTTCATAATTCAAGGTAAAGTATGGGAAATGACTAGAGTGATGCTAGAATAATAAATGCCTGTGATGAATTAGGAGGCTTCTTTAGAGATTCAATTGGTGAAGTCCTTAACTGAGTTGTTCTTCAAATAGTCTTTTTTGAGTTTGAATTTTATTTTTAAAAATAGCCAAATAGCCACTCCAGGAATTCTAAGATTTGATGATGTTGCAACTCTAGATTATAATTTGGCTTCATAAGTATTAGGTAGGCTATAACCAGTTTTCTAGTCAATAATAGTGGTCATTATTTGTTGTACATATATAAGTTTCTGTTAATTAGGTTTTAAGTGCTTACTTTATTTATGGATAACAAACAGCCGTGATTGATGTTTTACATCCCAAATAAATACTCAGTTAGAAGTAACATGGAAGTAGACAAGGTATAAACTACATTCCAAATAGATATATACTAATAATTGTGATTACCTCTTCAATGTGGTAACCCTTTCTTGAAGCTCTCACTATCATCTCCATCTGGAAAACGTATCCCTTACTCACACATGAACTTATAACATCTTCAAGCACAGATTTCTGATAAAGCCTTGAAACAGAGAAGCAATACAAGAGTTTAGGGAAGGTAAATGCGAGGGAGAAACTAAATTGCTGCAGTTGTATATTACCTGAATGATCCAGTTAAGTCAGATACACCTGGCCAGAGAAAAGTTTGTGCAAGGACATTTGCTCCCCTGCTCGTCAATTTCCGCATTAGATTCCATCCATGCACCCCACCACCTTTAACATATCGAGTTCCAGTGACTATGCTTGCACCTGTCTCTATTTGTTTTCTAACCTCCAGAAAAATTAGTCACTTAGTCTGGATACCAAGATCATGAAATCCAGGACTTCTCTTAAAGAATACTTACTTGATAAAGCTTGGCAGGTATTTTGGCTGTTATAGAGCATGAAAAGAAACTTAGCCATGGGATAAAGAAATAAAAAGAGCACGTAAATGTAGTAGTGGGGAAAAGGAGACACATTAGAGCTTTCCCAAGTTTAACTTAAAGAAAAACTCTCAATTTCCAAGTCATCTTAATTTGTATAACTCAGGACAAACAACTTTTTCTGATTGAAATTTTTGGTTTGTTCACATTATTTACAAGTTTTATAGTATCACTTGAGTCTCTGGTTTTCAATTAATAGAGTATGACAGAGAGGAGGGGGAACAATACTTTAGGAGAGCCGGTGAATCACAGGTAATCGCACTATATTTTTAGAAGGCAACACGATATGGAAAAATTCTTTCTTATGCATCTTATGGCGCAAACTTACATGGTGTGATAAATCAGCATCCATTATAACAACAAAATTTCCAGTTGCATGCTTCAGACCATGCATGTAGGCTGTCCCTGAAATTTAACTCGAAAGAAAAAGATAAGAGAATCCTTGAGAATTTTTACAATCATCTTTCAAAACAAGAGGACGTCAAATACATACCCAAGCCGAGCTTCTTTGGTCTAGGTCTCAACAGCTGCATTATGAGAGCAGCAAGTAAACTAAAATTAGGGTTGTAAGAAATTATAAGCTACATAGATGAGAAAAGGTTAGTTTTCAAACTTACTATACGATCTTCTCCATATACTTGCTGCAACTGTTTGACTATGTCCTGAGTTCCATCTGGGCTCCCATCATCCACTACAATGATTTCAAAATTTACATTCCTGATCCAAGAGAACAGAAGTATTACAAAACAATAGCTAATTGTCTATGACAATATCACACAATACTAAAAGCAGATACCCGATGCAACAAATGTGATAACATTGTTGTCCATTCAGATGGTTTAACAATTGTTTTATTCATTTATTTTTTTAGATTCTAACTTCAGCTTAAGTACCAGAATAAGATAAGTCAATCTATATAAACAAAGATTTAGCGCTCAATTGTAAATGATTTAGATTTAGATTATCAGGCAATGAAAATTTTCATCATTATGTGAAATATACTTCATGTTTCTAGACCAACAAAAGACAATCGCTACTAAGAGCCTGTGATGGATTCCATAAGATAACAAGAAATGATGGTCGGGACTAAGAACTCTTTTGGGATAAAAGAATAGAACAAAAACATAACCAATAAAGGGAAAGGAAGAAAAAGTGATGGAAAAAACTAGAACATCTTGACAGAGAATATTTCATTTCAATTTCTGGCAAAAGTTGAAGTCTCCACCAACTCTTTTAAGTTTTTTTTTTCCTTCACTTAACCTCTCCTCGATTTCCAAATTTTTTAACTGTCTTATAAGTCTGTACATGTACATCTTGAAAAGGAGTGCTTTAATCGTTGGATAACATGTAACTGGGGTAATAGAGGGTTGTTGTGCCGAACTGAAAGCAAAAGTGAAAGCAATGCTACACATCATTCTCGTGCGGGAGCACAAGAACTGAATGTGTATATGGATCAATAAGAACTTCGATATAACTTGCTAACTAAACATATCCATACTGCAACGCCTTTGATCATACAATTAACCTAACAATCTAGCAGATGGTATGCGGCAGTATGAACCCTTTGGCAGGAATACAGAACCAAACAAGAATGAATATTGAACTTCCTAAATTTCTAATTGAGAGTAATTTAGCACATCAAGAATGAAACCAAAATTCTCAAAACATCAGTTTCAATTCATTTTCTCAAAATTAGATCACGAAAGCATTCCTAAAATCCATATGGTTCCTAACAATGAATTTTGAACTTCCTAATTTTCTAACTGAAAGTTACTTTGTACAAAAACAATGAAACCTGAATTCCCAACAGATCACTTTCAAATTAATTTCGCATAATTAGATAGTCAAAGCATTACTATAGATCGATATGATCACTGATTTTAAGCATTTCCAATCTCTAATCCATAAAGTAGCTCAAAAACTGAATCAAACACCAATACCAGATTATCCAAAAGAAATTCCCAAGGAATTCAAAATACTGCATCACAAATCGAGAGAAAAATGCTACTCAATATCTAAAATCCATCCTAACAGTATCAATTCCAGCAATTAAATGCTTTTATTTTATTTTCACAAAGTGATGATCACTCAATAACAGAAGATTCTAAGATCCAATTCAAAATTAAGCCACCTTCGCAATCCGCGAAATTTCACAAATGTTTCAACTGAAATCATAGCAGGTCAACACACAAACATATATGCATATATATATACCCATATGTTCATACGCGGAGAGAGAGACTCACGGAAGATGCTTAAAAATGAGGTAAACAATGAGAGCAATGTTGAGGCGTTCATTGTAGGTGGGAACAATTATGCTATACTTGTTCTTCTCCGCTTTTGCATCCATTGAATTTCTGATCAACACTATCAAAACCCTGAAAATGCTCCATAATTGTTGAATTTTTATTCTTTATTAATCAGCTGAAAACACCACAGAAAAAATTTGCAGGAATTTGACCGGAACCAATCCAAATAACTGGATAGTCCATACCCTGATTAATCAATGTGGAATAAAATCAGCATAATCTGATTAATTAATTATGGGCTTTTTTTGTAAAGCCCAATCATATGTAAAGCCCATTTGGCCCATGTTGTATAGAAAAAACACATATATGTGCTTTTTTTTTTTTTTTTTAATGTAATGTAAATTATATAAAAAATAACTAAAATGAACGGTTCAAAATGACAGTGACAAATTTTAAATTCATATCTACCAAACAACATTAATGAATTTTCACTACTAAAATTTCGAAATACATCATAAATTTTTGAGTACACAATTTTTTATAAAATATATATAACAAAATTATGAAAAGACATTAACAAAACTATTAACTAAAATATTTGTAGTTTCATTTTATTAGTTAAGATGTTGTAATCTTAACAACAAGAATATAATATTAAAATTCCTCTATTGACATAATATTTCTTTTAAACATTATTAATCATTTAGTTTAAAATCAATGTTTCATTGTACAACTCTAAGGTGAGAATGAAGTGATTATAAATGCAAATTAACATAACTAAAAGGCCTAATAGCCAAAAAAATCCAAACCTTTGTAGGTTTTTGCTATTTTAGCCAATTCTTTAAATTTTGTCAATTTGTCCATAATTTTATCATTTAGTAGCAATTTTAGCCAATTTCAAAATTTAGTCAAAATTGATAATATCTCTCTTTATACTTGAAGTCTAATAATTTTAGCTAATGAGTTAGAATATTGGTGATGTATAGTTGAAGCTTAATTCATGTGGCAACTAGTCAAGAGACATGTCACCAATTTTGACTAAAATTGCTACTAAATGCTAAAATTATGGACAAATTGACAAAATTTAAAGAATTGGCTAAAATAGCAAAAACCTACAAAGGTTTGGATTTTTTTGGCTATTAGGCCTAACTAAAAAGATATAAATGCTGATGTGATTCAACATAAAGTGCCATCTCAAATTGTTCATAATGTGCAAGGGCAAAATTGTCCGAAAACCATAATCTATGCTTGGCATTAAGGTAATTCCCCAGGCACAATCACAAACCCACACTTTATGAAACTCAAATCATGTGAGTAAACGTCCAATTCGTGCAATCTCCCTTCTCTACAGTTCGCTCTTTAACTGATTCCTGAAGAAATGTATAGTTCGTCCAATCTTTTGTCTTCACCTTCTCTTTCGACTTCATCGCCGATTTCACGTGAAATCTCCTCACTGGTAAGTTCTTTTTGCACTAATTTTATTGTGATGGTTGAATTGCTGGCTCGAAATTTATGTTTCTTCAGCTTATATATATATATATATATATATATATATATATATATATATATATATATATATATTTTATTTTTTATTTTTTAACTTGAATAGTTCTTCTGTAAAGGTGTTTTTTTCTGGCATTTTTCTGAGTATGATAGAGGAAAGCTCATCAACTTAGCAGCTATAAAGTTGAAATGAAGCTACAGTAAATTACTTTTGATTGTTGAGATATGATTGCGATCACTAGTTGATTGTAGGCGATTCAAGTTATGAGTTTGCTCTTTAATTTGACGATGATATGCAAAAATAGGCGATGATGTTATTCTGAAGTTGTTGGTGGGCTTATATAGATTTTTGTTGATGAATGTGGATATTAATGATAATTGATAACTAAGCTTCTTCAGATGTACTATGCATGTAGATGCTCAGGGTTCATTGTTGAAAGGGCTGATCAGCCATCAGTGTAATATGCACATACTTTGTTTTCTAATATATACACACACACTATAGTTCCTCTGTCATGAGACTAGGCTCCGTTGTTGTAGTTCGAAATGGGGTGTCTAATGTGTAATATGTCATAATGACATAAATCAGAATATACTAGATTCACAATCAACAAGAAACAGATGCAGAAATTTCTATTTTGTGCCTTATTATTTCCCTTGTTGATACACTTTCAATAAGCCATTACTAAATATATTTTGCTTCTGTATTAACTTGTGTGGCGTTCTTGACATCCTAACAAGAGTGAAGTTTTTTGCTTCATATTGTTCTCTGCATTGACATATGGTGAAACTAGTTCTGATTTTATTTTGTTTCTTATAGTTAAGTAGTTGTGGTTAAAACTATTCTGGAATTTGTTTGGCAGGCCTCAATTAGTGGTAGATGCATCACTAAGTTACCTTCTGGACTCATCATTAGTTCTAAAAAATTAGTAGAAAAAAGGAGAGCTACTTCCTCATCAAGTATAATAGAACATGGAAAGGTATGTTGTGCTTTTTTATCTTTACTTTCTACAGCTGTAACATAGAACAATGAAAAACTGGTAAATACCGTGCTTCCCAGAAACCTTATGTCTTGCTGGTTAGGTACTTTAAGTGAGCTGGAAGAGGATTTACATTTAACCAATGATCATGGCTTTCCTCACATGTATTACTAAACTTGTACTCATTGGTCTTCGAATCTTTTTAGTATAAATGATACACTCTGGATGTTATGCTTGGTAAAATATCTTGATACAGCTATGCCCTTCTTCACCCTTCAATTTATGTTTTTGTATTTTTATTTATTGAGAATAAAGTATTTCTTTTATGCACTTTCTCACTAGGTGTGCAGGTCATCTGTCTCAGCAGTTCTGACCAATGGCAATTCAACAATAGTAAACATGGTGGAAGATACTGGAAAATTTGGCATTTTTAGTTTAGATCCAGGCTTGGAAGCTTATAAAGATCATTTTAAATATAGAATAAAGAAATACATAGATCAAAAGACTCTCATTGAAAAACATGAGGGAAGCGTTGAGGAATTTGCACAAGGTAATATGATGAAATATAGGTGAGGTATCTTTTATCTTAGTGTCTGAGTTGTTCAGGGAGTACCTACAAATTTTTGTTGTCGTAGTTTCCCCTTTCCAGCTTGAAACTTAACAAATCAAAGTTTTGTGCAATTGATACCGACAACCCAATGCAACTACGAAACCATAATAATCATAAATTGGATTCTTTACTATTGAAGATGCTTATATGGCTAATGCTAACAATTATATTCAGGTTATCTGCAATTTGGATTTAACCGGGAGGATGGTTGCATTGTGTATCGTGAATGGGCTCCAGCTGCACAGTGAGTCTGTTGATCTCTCTATATAAAATAAACTGTTTTCAGATATGTTTATCTTTTTTATTTCTTTTCCTTTCAGTTTACTTACCTACATGTCTATATAAAAGACAAATATATTTGTTCACAGTATGTATCAAACTGAAAAGTCAATATTATGTACTATAAGCTCAAAGTCAAAATTTCAAGTACGTTCTATATATAGATTAAAATCTAAGTAAAAGAGGTCATGAAAATAGAAAGCCATAAATAGAAGTATATAATTTTTGGTTCATATAATGAAAAATAAGAAAAAATGGAACTAAAATGATTTTCTATCAATTTAAGAATAATTGTTAGAACATTGAAATTTGTATAGAATTATGACCATTTTATTGTTAATTGCTAATAAGTGCTACATTTATCCTTTCAAATGTTCTGCAAGTGCAGTCGGTGTGGTATGATACTTTCGAATGCCACATATGTCTTTTCTTGATTTCTAGCATATTTTTCTCATGTCAGATATAAGGCCTCATGTTTAACTTGTAATCAGGGAAGCGGAAGTTATTGGTGATTTTAATGGTTGGAATGGCACTGGACACAAGTTGGAGAAGAATCAATTTGGTGTATGGAGTATCAGAATTCCTGATATTGGTGGGAATCCGGCCATTCCGCATAACTCAAGAGTCAAGTTTAGATTTAAGCATAGCAATGGAGTTTGGGTTGACCGAATTCCAGCTTGGATAAAGTATGCAACTCAGGATCCTACAAGATTCGCTGCACCTTATGATGGTGTACACTGGGACCCACCACCTACAGAAAGGTATTTCAACACAACAATGACTAAAGCTTAAAGATGGGAGATAAACTTGCTCAGCTGTATTTTGTTGTCCTTGTTGCTGTAGATCTTTTCTTTCAAATAGTATACACAAGTTTCACTGGCAGTGAAGTAGTTTCATCATCTCATGCAAAGTTCTGGATTAAAATTTTATTTGGAAAGAAGCATGGTGGTATCTCTGTCCTATAAAGACAATTAGACACAGTAAACAATCACTCATTTCATTAGCCCTGCAGGTACCAGTTTAAACACCCTCGTCCACCTAAGCCTGAGGCACCACGCATATATGAAGCACATGTCGGAATGAGTAGTTCAGAACCCCGTGTAAGCACATATAGGGATTTTGCAGATGGCATTTTGCCTCGCATTCGAGCAAACAACTACAACACAATTCAGTTGATGGCTGTAATGGAGCATTCATACTATGGGTCATTTGGATATCATGTTACAAACTTTTTTGCAGTGAGCAGCCGATCTGGTACCCCGGAAGACCTTAAGTATTTGATTGATAAGGCACATAGCTTAGGTCTTCAAGTATTGATGGATGTAGTTCACAGCCATGCAAGTAACAACATCACGGATGGCCTAAATGGTTTTGATGTTGGGCAAAGCTCTCAAGAATCTTATTTTCACACCGGAGATCGAGGCTATCACAAATTGTGGGATAGCAGGCTATTCAACTATGAAAATTGGGAAGTTCTTCGATTCCTTCTCTCCAATCTGAGGTGGTGGATTGATGAATTTAAGTTTGATGGTTTTCGATTTGATGGGGTAACCTCAATGTTGTATCATCATCATGGAATAAACATGGGATTCACTGGGAACTATCATGAGTACTTTAGTGAAGCCACGGATGTTGATGCTGTCATTTACATGATGTTGGCCAGTTATCTAATACACAGCATCTTGCCTGATGCAACTGTGATTGCTGAAGATGTCTCTGGCATGCCCGGACTTGGCAGGCCTGTCTCCGAAGGTGGAATTGGTTTTGACTACCGTCTAGCAATGGCCATTCCTGACAAGTGGATTGACTACGTAAAGAATAAGAAGGATAAAGAATGGTCAATGAATGAGATAACATGGAGTTTGACAAATAGAAGATATGCTGAAAAGTGTATAGCTTATGCTGAGAGTCATGATCAGGTATTATACACCGAAAACTCCCAAATACTTTTCTAATCACCTCCACCAACTATGCCTTGAGTTTCTTCCAATGTCCCTGTTTGCTGAATAACACAGTGAATGATTTTACTATTATTAAGCAAATGAAGATCTGTTTATATTTTTATATTATTTACAAACTCTTTCAACAGTAAATTTCTTATATTGACAATGCTATTTGGCTTGTGCATGAGTAGGCTATTGTTGGTGACAAAACAATTGCATTTCTACTGATGGATAAAGAAATGTATTCTGGTATGTCCTGTCTGACTGAGGCTTCTCCAATGATTGAGCGGGGAATTGCCCTTCACAAGGTACTCTATTAATCTTATGTTCACTGCACATGTGAGATTGTGTCCTTTTGTTCCCCGTACATGGTATAAAACTGTTGCAACCTTTCTGCAGATGATTCATTTCTTAACGATGGCATTAGGAGGAGAGGGTTACCTTAATTTCATGGGAAATGAGGTAAGCTAGACTAGAGTTGAACTTTCTTCTAAATGATGTATCACAACAATGGATAGATTGCTTGAATTTGAACCTTCTGCTATATGAATGGAGTTAATATTGTGTATAGGATTGCTGAGTATGGTTGAAAAGAATGCCACTCCCCCAACTTTCTTATCATGAAATGTGGTTGGGGATTTGTGAAAGTTAATAATGATAAAATCCATTCTAAAAAGGCATCCATTTAGCTCTTAGAGCTGTCCTGAAAATCTGTTGTAAGGGATCCATTTCATAAAATATGTAGACATAGTTTTTAAGTTTAATTTTAACTGGTGATTTTCCAGTCTTTCAACAGAACTGAATCTTGTGATCAATATCTATTGCAGTTTGGACATCCAGACTGGATTGACTTCCCTAGAGAAGGCAATGGTTGGAGTTATGACAAGTGCAGACGCCAGTGGGACCTCGTGGACACCGAGCATCTGAGATTCAAGGTTTTCTGCTTTTTGAGTTCAGTTTCTAGAGAAAATTTGATGCTGAATCTGGAATTATTTTACCCAATATTTGCAGCAATAACTCCTCTAGCTCAACCCCTGCCATTAGATTCCATAAAAGAACTCTGAAAATTTTATCTTTTAAAATCTGATCTCTTTTCTTACATTATATTTGCTAAATTCCAGATCCTTGATTTGTTGACACCATCGTATGAAACTCAAATTACAAACTTGCACAGTAGAGAAATAGATGCTCCATTCCCTTAACAGTGAATGTTAATCTCTGAAATTATAGTTTAGATATATTTTGTTCTGATATTTGCATCTCAACCAATATTTTCTCACTTGTGATCGTAAATGCAGTTTCTGAATGATTTTGACAGAGCCATGAATTCTCTTGATGAAAAGTTTAAATTCCTTGCGTCATCAAAACAATTTGTGAGCAGTATAGATGAAAATGACAAGGTAAAGGTATTTCTTTTTGCTATATTATCAATGTGGTTTTGCAGGATAGTCTTAACTTACTGCCAAAAGAGCTTCTAATGTGATTTTCATGTTTTTCGCTCCTTATCCCATAAATGTTCATTTTTAATAAGAGTAATTTTCTTAAATGTTCATAAATATTCATTTTTAATAAGATAACATGCTGTCATACAAAGTTACAATATACCTGTTTATTTACTTGATTTATCTTTTTGTTGATTGTTTGTTACAGGTCATTGTTTTTGAACGTGGAGATCTTGTGTTTGTGTTTAATTTCCACCCAGAAAATACATATGAAGGGTATTCACTTCATATGAAGCAACACACTTGCCTTTCTCCTTATGGTTTCTGTAAATCGTATATCAATTATGTTATCCTTGATCCATTTCACACGTTTCATGTATAGGTATAAGGTTGGTTGTGACTTGCCTGGAAAGTATAGAGTAGCTTTGGACAGTGATGCTTGGGAATTTGGTGGACATGGAAGAGTAAGGACCCTTGTACTTGAATCACAAGTTTCCCTCCTATCAGACAAGCTCACCCTCTGAACAAGAAGGGATTATGTTTTAAGGATTTTGGTTGACCCTATGTGTGTTGGATTGGGCCTGGTGTAGTATCCACCATTTATAGTCTCACACACACCCATAAAAATTTGCTAAATGGTGGATATTACACAAAATGTTAATCTATTCGGTGCATGAAAAATACACTATTATTAGGACTTGATTGGTGAATGGCCAAACCGAAATAGTTGAGAAACTTTCAGGACATGTGTGATTCTTTAACTTCTTGCTGACATTTCTTTTTTATTTTCATGACATCAAAAAATTCTTGACAGGTGGGCCACGATGTGGACCATTTCACAGTGCCTGAAGGTGTACCCGGTGTTCCAGAAACAAATTTCAATAACCGTCCCAATTCCTTCAAAGTGCTCTCTCCTCCTCGTACATGTGTGGTATGCCTTTTAACTTACTACCTTCTACAGATACTCAAGCCTTATTATGTCACCAACTTTGAATGTTTAAATTGGTGAGAATTAGTTTTGTTTGCCACCAACTTTGAATGTTTAAATTTACATCTATCTGCTACTTTACAATTTCACATCATAGAAGATGTAATTAGTAATTGCCAAAATTTAAGCATGGATTAGAGTTACCATAATTGATTGGAGTATATTGTGTATTTTTCTTGTGATAGAAAGCATTTAGTACAACTGAAGTTGCATTGAAAGAAAATACAATCTTGACAACTCTCTGTAGCTTGTCGTGTTTCTGTTAAACTGAAGCTTGAAGTTCAAGCTTGTGAATAGATTATATCATCCATTGATAATATTTTTTACCAAACACGAGCGCAAATGAGGTTTGTCTATGACTGAAAAGTTGCAATCCGAGAATCATCTCCTTCATCAATCATGTCATAATCAAATATCATATCCTTGTGCCTTCAAATTATGTCTTTTAATTTATGACTTCACTTGTATTTTGTTACTTTGGTTCACATCAGTGGATATTACTAACATATCTACTAATGCGCTCAGGTATATTATCGAGTTGAAGAAAGACTAGAAGAAAGCAAAAATGATGACCCGTTAGTACCGGACATCGGAGCTTTGGAAGATGACCCGGTTCAGAAGTTAGTACCAGGAATCGCAACTTTGGAAGACGATCAACCAGATGAGTGACCATCAATCTGGTAATTAGAGCTTTAGAATCTCTGCATATAGTAAATAGGAATTTTGTTATCTATACCCTTCCTAGATATAGCTAATATTATCTTATGATTCATTTTAAGACTTTAACTTACTAAAGTTATGACCAATGTTGCTTGAGATCTTGATTTTAGTTTTGTATTTTTAAACATACAGATTTGCAAGGAACAAACAAGATTTATGTATTTCATGCACTCGATGATCGGATATAGTTAACAACATTGATTTGTAAGGAATCTGTCCCAAATTAAATGGTCTTAAGCTAGTATTTTTCTATGATAAATAATGCAACTTTTATCGTTCATATACACATTTTAATATGAGCTCAAATAGTTGTAATGGAATAAGACAAAGAATGTCCTCTTTGAAAGTGGCAATTTGTAGTTGGAACTAATCGACAATGAATTGAAGAGGGTTTGTAAGTTTCGAAAATTTAAATTAACAAAGGTGATAATTTCTCGACGTTGTACATTTTGAATTAACATGATAATAATTTCTCAACATGCGTGATAAAATAAAATATTCAAATTAACATGGATCGTAATTTCTGGACACGATTAGTAATATAGAAATTTTAAATTTACACGAGCAGTAATTTCTTAATATGCATGGGGTGACAAAATAAAATTTTAAAATTAGCATGGATGATAATTTCTCAACATACATGGTATATACAAAATTTTGAATTAACGCAAGTAGTAATTTCTTAATATGGATAATAAAAATAAAATTTTATGCATGGGGTGATAAAATAAAATTTTAAAATTAACATGGATGATAATTTCTCAACATGCATGGTATATATAAAATTTTGAATTAACACAAGTAGTAATTTCTTAATATGGATAATAAAAATAAAATTTTAAAATTAACACAGATGGTAATTTCTTAATGTGGGGTTGATATTAATTTTTTTTAAAACCCATATGGTCATTCAATTGATCACATGTTTCTTTAATTAATTGAATTAAAAAATATAAAGTAAAAATAGATATTTATTAAGTATTATTTATTTACACACGGTTATTAATTATAATAGAATAAAAATATGATTAAATTAATTAATAATAAGAAATATTAAGAAATATTTTTTTATGTAAAAATTTAGTGTAAACTGATGAAGTTGGATTACAATTTTGCACCGTCTCGATGCAACTGGTGGAGAAAATATTACTAAATTTGTTGTATATACATTACATTTTGATATTGAAGCTATTTAAGATTTAGGATTAAATATTAAACATTAACGATGCATATACAAAGATACACCATATTTCTAACTTTGGCTATAATTTTTTTTAATTACTTAATGAAATTATAATGAAATAATTCCATAAATTCTTAATTCCCTAAAATATTAAAAACAAAATACAATTTATATATATATATATATATATATATATATATATATATATATTCATGCATAGTAATTAGTCTCTTAATCAATTTAATTTACTTAATTGAATGGTTGCAAAATCACACATGACTGATTCAGATTTTATATTATGATTAATGAGATGGCAAATTTTTTTATTGAAATCGAATAAAAATTTACCACTCGTGTACACTTGCTTATATATCTCATCTTTTCTAATCTTATGATATCCCTTGGAGTTACAGCAATTTATACGTTTGCTTTCATTTTTGAGAGTGGGTGAATCGAATCATGTGTTGTCTGTTGAAATTATACACACAACAACAACAAAAAAAAAAAAAAAACAAAGGGAAAGAAAGAAAGAAATTCAAATTTCTGATCTTGAGAAGGAAGAAATCCATCATTTGTTGATCTAATGATTTATGAAGAAAAAATAAAAAAGGATGATTTAGCAGTATGTTTATTCTTTCTGTCCTTTAATTACAGGAATTTTTCTGAATTCCCGGAAATGGAAGATTTTGTGGTACAGTTAAATTATGTAATTAGTTCTAAATTATTTGTTGACGTCGGATTTTGTAGAGTACAAAATCCTAGCCTAACACAAAAAAATATCGATCCGGCAATCAAATCAAATAAGAAAAAGAATGGCCCGATGCCTACTCGGGCAAATTTGCTAGGCTTATTCTGGTCGGTCAGTTTTTGAGCTATGTGTTGTTTCTCAGCCCCTCCTTCTAGGGCCAAATGTTGACGTCGGATTTTGTAGAGTACAAAATCCTAGCCTAACACAAAGAAATATCGATCCGGCTTAAAGAAATCGAATCGGATAAGTAATATGAGAATCAAATCAAATAAGAAAAAGAATGGCCCGATGCCTACTCGGGCAAATTTGCTAGACTTATTCTGGTCGGTCAGTTTTGGCCGGCCATAACGTTTTTATATAAGAATTGAGAGTAAAAGACTCTCTAATTACAATGATTTCGGATCTAGAATTCAATCCCTTTGAATGATAATTGAGGCCCTATTTATAGGCTAGACCTGGGATATGAAACTTGGAAAGAAAGAAATAACTCCCTTGATTTTAGGGTACAGATAAGGGAAAAATGGATTAAATCCTATCTAAATCGAATAAGATTTGATCTTGATTTGTTTCCTTTCTTGAAGATTACTTGAAATAACTAAATCTTTTATGCTCTTCTTGCAACAATGGCCTCGATTTCTGGCCTTCTGGTCTTCTCGGGCCTCCTGGTCGGCTTGGCTTCCTCGGGTTGGACCCTAGCCCGGTCGGCCTGGTTAGGTCGGGATCTTGTTTGGCCGGGTCGCTCTTCTAGCCAGGTCGGGTCTTCTGGCCTTCTAGCCGGTTCTGGACTTCTAACTGGTTCTGGTCTCCACTTGGGCCGAACCCTAAGCCAGATCGGTTTGGTGGGGGCCCAACATTATTGACTTTTTTTTTTTGGTATTATTTGAATACGTGAATGTCATCTTTTCCGGAAATCAAAGGAGTTTTATCTTAAGCATCATCTTGCTATTCTCTCTCTCAAAGATAGGATGCTATTTATAAGAAATTCTAATGAGAAACAAAACTTTATTATAAAGAAACACATGAAAACATATTATAGGAAAGCAGTTAGATTCTGGTTGGAGGATTATGGGACCGACTCCCCTCTATAGACTATGCTGACAGAATATGCTGACAGAATCATGGATGAAATTTCGGACTCAACCTAAATAATAATACGCAACATTTTTGTTTTTTGTCAAAATATGATAGAAAATCATGGATGAAATTTCGGACTCAACCTAAATAATAATACGCAACATTTTTGTTTTTTGTCAAAATATGATAGAAAATCATGGATGAAATTTCGGACTCAACCTAAATAATAATACGCAACATTTTTGTTTTTTGTCAAAATATGATAGAAATAAGATTTATTTTCTAGGTTACTACACAATAGGCTCATTATCATTGAGAGTTATAAATAAGAATTCGTAAAAAAACAACAAATAGATTAATAATTCATTCACATCCTCAATATTTCTATCATAAATATCATAATAAGACATCGCAAAGAAAATCAACATAAATTAATAATTCATTGATATCAATATTTCTAAAACGTCAATATTGATATCAATATTAATAATTCAATTATTGACAAATAATTGAAATGATTGAATTTAGTTCATTTAATATCTAAAATATCATAATATTTCTTTGATATATCATCGATATGCTCGATATTTGGAACAATTAATATCATAGAGGTATTGCAATAGTATTTCTAAAATATTATTCCAACATATTGTCGATAATTATCAATATTTTTAATAACTACATCACTGATTATATAGACAACATTTTAACAACTACATAACCGATTATATAGACAACATTTCAACAATATACTGCCATCTCTTGATATGATATGGCTGGTGTTCATAGATTATTAATATTATAACTCTATTTTATTATATGTTGAGTTTACATTTTTTTTTCTAAATTAACGGTTGAATATTCATCTAGGATAATTATTTTCAATTTATGGATAGATTAGTTCCACTTTTTAAGAGTCTTAAAGAAAAAAAAAATTGCTATAATTTTGGTAAAATAAAGTACCAAAATAAAATAGATTCAAGGGTGGGAATAAAATAAAAACCAGGGAATATATTTAAAAAATGGGGTTAATATCCTCATCTATAAAATTGGCTTCCGAGGAGTGGAGTACTTACACTCCTGCACGTCAGACACTATCTTCCTAAACCCGGCACGTCGGATGCCCTCTTCTTAGCCTTGGCACGTCGGACTTCATTTTACTTGCAAATGTTATAATTTTGTTTTATCATTATTAATCTATCATAAGGTTAATATAATTAGAATTATATGTAATTAAATTATGAAACAATATAATATGCTATTTGAATAATGTATGTTATAATTATATCTTATTTGAATATCACTGTAGACATGTTACAATATTATACTTTTTTATTTTCTTTTCTATTTTTTTTCCTTTTTTATTCATTTCTTCTATTCTTGCAAATGTTATAATTTTATTTTATCATTATTAATCTATCATAAAGTTAATATAATTAGAATTATATGTAATTAAATTATGAAACAATATGATATGTTATTTGAGAAATATATATTATAATTATATCTTATTTAAATATCATTGTCGATATGTTACAATATTATACGATATTGAATATTAGTATCGATGTGTTTCAATATTATATTATATATTCGGCTAAAGACAGCATAATACGAATATTGTTCGGACAGTCTCCTATGTCCTATGTCTAAAAATGTTCAACATTCCATGAAGTTGTTGATTGCTTGGTAGATAAAAACAAAAGGTACAGTTAAATTCTCAACTCTAAGAAGTTTGTACTCATAACAGGAAATTCCCTCTCTTCAATGTAGTTCTCAAACGATTGATCATACCCCCTTATGAGCAATGTGCATTTCCGGGTGATTAACAAACTTCACCCCAAGATAATTGGGGTGATGAAGTTGTTCACCCAAAATCTTCCCTAAACTGATGAGTTATGTTAATCCGAAGTCCATTGCAATTGCCTCCATTGATTGACTGTTGACGTAAATAAAAATTAATGATAATTGTTAAAAATATCAGAGGATATATACCATATAAGTATTTTATAGATATTGTTAAAATGTTGTCTATATAATCGGTGATATAGTTATTAAAAATATCGATGATTATCGACAATATTGTAAACAATATTTTAGAGATATTGTTGGAATAATATTTTAGAAATACTATTGCAATACCTCTATGATATTAATTGTTCCAAATATCGAGCATATCAATGATATATCAAAGAAACATTATGATATTTTAGATATTAAATGAACTAAATTCAATCATTTCAATTATTTGTCAATAATTAATATTATGATGTTTTAGGAATATTGATATCAATGAATTATTAATTTCGGTTGATTTTCTTTGCAATGTCTTATTATGATATTTATGATAGAAATATTGAGGATATGAATGAATTATTAATCTATTTGTTGATTTTTTACGAATTCTTATTTATAACTCCCAATGATAAGGAGCCTATTGTGTTTTCAAAATGACTATAGCAGTAACCTGGAAAATAAATCTTATTTATCTCTCCCAATGACAATGAACCTATTGTGTTTGGAAAATGACTATAGGAGCAGCTTGAAGAAAAAGAAGGAAAGAAAAAAAATCAGGGACGCTAATAAATATTGATTTTAATTTACACTCTAAAGATGAACTCTCCACGTGCATCTCAAAAATAAAAAGTGTAATTATTGATAGATCACCTTCACGGAATAATAGAGTAACATAAAAAACTTAAAAAAAATTAAAAATTCGATTTGAACAGTTTTATGTTGTTTGATCGTAATTCCGATTTTGGGTTTTCAAATGAATCATATCAACCGTCGTTCAAGATTGAAACAATTAGAATATGTATGAGGGAGATAAGGGTGAAAATGATAAGATTTTCAAGTCTATTTATAGCATTGATTTATCATCAATTGAGCCAAATATGAAATTGGAATATGGTTTCATCCGAAACTATGGGTTTTTTTTTTCAATTTCTTAGTTAGTTTGTAGCATTTGTTTGAAAGTTTTTACTTTTCAACAATTACTCACTCTTCTTTCCATTTGATCTTTTGTGGCTCTTGTGTTGTTAAATAGTATTTGCCTTTCAACAATGATTTACTATTAATTGGAATTTGAATTCATTTGTGCTTATATATGTTTCTATGTATATTATATATGGAGAAAATGTTATCGATTTGAAATTTGAATAAAAACAGTCTATTGAAGGTGGGTGATATGACGTACTCCAACACCCGATGGTGAAAATGTGACATTTCACATTAGGACTTTTCTCAGTGTATATTAGTTTTATAACATTGATTGTTAGAGGATGACGAAGGAGTTTTATCAACAAAAGCAAAGACTTTCTTGGTGAAAATCAAATACAGATACATGAAGAGTAAGAATCCTCAAAAACAAAGTCAAGAAATGTTTTAAGTGAGGTAAAAATATTTTAAGTTAAAATTATACTTAACAACATTATAATAATATGAAAATTAATAAATATTGTTTTCAAAATTTAAAATCTTTTGAGAAAATAATTTACAAACAAACCTTTCGATAGAATTGTTTGCTTTATTATTTTTAGTTCAAGTGGATTGAATAGAAGGTTGTCTAATTTTTAATAAGTTTGTTTTAAATATATATAGAAAGAGATTACAAATATCTGATAAACATATATGTTTTTATTGAATTTGAGATAATTTAGTTATTTGCGTTGGTTGGACCAAAAATTTATATATCTATCTATAGTTATACGCCAAAAATTTATATATCTATCTATAGTTATACGAACTAATAAAATATTTACTCATTATTTTTTCTATAATCACATATTATATATAATAACAATAACTTTACAAAAAATATTCTATTTATTAAACCCAGTACTTAAATCTATATCGATTTCAATACACATAACATATTTTTAGGACTTAAATTAAAAAAAAATTGCTACTATTTAGTATTATGATACAATAAGTTTTTTATGGTACTAAATTTAATTTATGGTGTTTTTTGATATAATTAATGGATGTACAAAATTTGTAAAATTGGTCACTTCTATTTACTTCAGATTTTGATTATAGACTTTAATTTCAATTTGTTGTTAAATTTATTTATGCATTTGTATATATTCTTTAGAATTTGAAAATTATAATATTATCAAATTCAATTATTTAGAATGATATAGATAAAAAATTAAAATATCTTAATAATTTAAAATATTATAAATTCATGTCATTACATTATAAATACTAGATGTCAAAAACTTATTTTTTATTATTTCCTAAAAAGATAAAATCGGTATTTTTATTATTTTTTAAATTAAAACTGAAATAAATAGAGATGTGTTTAGTCTAGTAGACACACTGCATGAAATTGTAAACTAGTAGGCATTAGAGAAACAAAGATCAAACCATACCTTTCTAGGGCTCTTCGTTTCAATTACAACCACCACAAAGAAGAATCAGCAGCAGCCATTGATGGATCATCACACCCAATCAACATCATCAGGTAAATTCTGTGTTATTTTCAAAGGTTTCAAGCCAGGTGATGGAGCAACATACAATATATTTATCGTGGATTTAAGCTGTGGAGATTCTGAAATGGCAGATCCTACACTAGAAATTGATCTTGGTAATTGCCGTGATGATGAAAATTTTACCAATGGTTTTTGTATGATCGGTAACAAACTGTTTATGTTTGAGGGATGCCGCGAGGGTGAAGAAGAAGAAAGTGATGATAAGATTTCCTCCAAGTATTGTGTTTATGCCCTTAGTCTATTCACTGTCAAGCCGGAAATCCAATTGAAATTGGATAAAAGCTTTCTATTGAATGTGGGTGATATGAGGCATCCAATCACCAATCCAGTGGCCATTCCAACACCGGATGGTGAAAAGATTGTCGTTTTTTCATCTAAATTTGGGTGGCCGAACGCCAGATTCCAGCTCTTCAAGCCTTCCTCGGGATTATGGGAACCACTCCCCTCTACATTCTATGTTAGAATAATGCCTGTTGCACGGTATCGATATGGATATTGTTCCATTGGACAATATGGTTTCATTCAAAACTCTGTTTTAGTGGTAAAAGTAGATCACCTTGGGATTTTTGCTCTTGATTTTGAAAAACTGGACCAAGGTTGGGTAGAATGTAATCACGAAAAACTGGACCAAGGTTGGGTAGAATGTAATCACCTTGCACATGTGTTAAGAGCAAGTTCTGAGGCTGGTCCCTTTTTCGTTGTTGGAAAGGATCGGTTTTGTTTTACGATTGGTGGTACATTTGATCTTAAACTAAAACGTGAAAAGGGAATCTTCCCTCTGCCGCGGCCATTATTCCGAGAGTCGCTGTCTGAATTGGAACCACGAGAACCACCATTATTTGGTCGAGGTATCGCACTTGTGAGCAACGAGGATGGAGGAGCAGTTACCTTCGGCTTTCTACGGACAAGAATGATGATGGGTTTGAGCCCTGTGTATTCCGACCTAATCATCGATCTATGTCGTTCTGATGGTCTCAAGGCGGCTGCTGATGATGATGAAACGCAATCGGCTATCACGACGACGGTTGTAAAGACAGTCAGAATTTCCTGTGTCCTTAAGGATGCTGAATTGTGTGATTTTGTGAGTTTCTTTTCAATTCCTAGTTAGTTGATAGCTTTTACTTTTCAACAGTGACTCAAGACTTGTTGTTTCCATTTCATATTTTGTGATGTTTACCAGTATTTGCCTTTCAACAATGATTGGAATTCCAAGTCTTTTGTGCTTATGCTCCTATGTTATGTTATATATGGAGAAAATGTTATTGATTTACTGTAATCTCTTGTTTGTGTCTTCTTAAGATAAATTCTGCAAAGCATGTGATTGATTATCCAATCAGTTATGCATCTCTCTTATCAGGTTCTTTAACTTACAAAAGTTATGGTCATGTTTTATATTTTTCAACATATAAGTTTGCAAGAAACGAACAAGATGATTGGATATAGTTGCATTTTAAGCAGGCTTTTTCCCGTGGTTAGTAATACGATGGTGAAAAATATGTGGTGTTCTCTCTATGGACTACAATGAATCACATGGTAACATATGGTTTCATTTGAAACTCAGTTTGTTGGTACAAATAGTGAGAGTTTTGTTCTTGATTTGATTTGATTCATTGCTCAAGTGCTGATCTTTTCGTTGTTGAGACTGGTCAATGTTGTTTTAGTAATTCTGGTGGTTATGATGTAGAACTAGAACATATATATGGAATACTATTACGAAAACCATGTTTTGATAATTCTGTCTGGTGGGGTTGCACGCACACCTCTGTATTGGGACCTAATCGTCAATGTTATAAAGATCTTGGTTTCTTTTAAATGTGAAAGTTCACATTAGAACTTTTCTCAGTGTATGTTAGTTTATAACATTGACTGTTAGATGATGATAAATGAGTTTTATCAACAAAAGCAAACACTTTCTCGGTGAAAATCAAACACAGATACATGAGAAAGAGTTAGAATCCTTAGAAACAAAATCAAGAAAACCCGATATCTGTAAATCCCGGGGCAACTTCTGTTGCTCGAATAAGCCTAGCCCCCAAACCCCCCCAACTTAATAGATCAACCAAACATTGTTGTTTCAAGCTATTAAAATTCTTCATCCATAGAAGTGCTGTACTTCTTATGCACACCTGTCAGCTTCCCACTTCCCGCTTTCTCATGAAAACTCACCATAAGCTTCGCACATTCCTTGCAAAAGAATCATTACACGTATGATACAAAATTAAAATTAATTGTTTAAAGTAAAAAAATACAAGGCTCCTAATTGTTGAAACGTGAAACTCAGCATGAAAACCATACTGTGAATTTTGAAAGTAAATAAAAAATGAACCTTAGAAGAATTTTTAAAAGGAAATCTTATTCCTTTCATTTTTAAATGGCAAGGCAAACAAAATATTCTGATTTCGAAGGTCTGAAGCAAGAGAATGGGTAAGTCCACCTACATTATTATTATGATCTTGCGTAACATGTAATATGTAACACATCTGGAAAAAAAAAATTGTTTCTTTTAAACGTGTCGTAGTCAAACAAGAAAATATAACTATATTTCGATAAAATATCTATGTAATGCATCTTTAAAAAAAAGAAATTTCTTTCTTTTAAAAGTGTGATAGTGTCAAGAAAGAAAATATTGCGATATTTCGATTAAATATTTTCGAAATCGTGCCTCCAGAACAGTATCAGGGTGCTATTTTTTTCCGTCAAAATATCAGTATTATACCGGTTTCGGTGATAATATGTTATAAACCGTGGAATGTCAGTGATATATCGATCGAAAAATATGGTGATGTAGTGGAAACTACTCCAAAGCAATGTTCTAAAATTCATTAGGCACATGACTAACGCCTAGCACTAGGACGCCTAATCGGAGCCTAGGCGGCGCCTAGGGCCGTATCTAAATTAAATAGTTTTTTTGTTATTTAGCAATTTTCTTAATTTTATATCTTTAAAAAATATTTCCAGATCCTTGATTTGTTGACACCATCGTATGAAACTCAAATTACAAACTTGCACAGTAGAGAAATAGATGCTCCATTCCTTTAACCGTACATGTTTAGCTATATTTTGTTCTGATACTTGCATCTCAACCAATATTTTCTCACTTGTGATCGTAAATGCAGTTTCTGAATGCTTTTGACAGAGCCATGAATTCTCTTGATGAAAAGTTTAAATTCCTTGCGTCTTCAAAACAATTTGTTAGCAGTATAGATGAAAATGACAAGGTAAAAGTATTTCTTTTTGCTATATTATCAATGTGGTTTTGCAGGATAGTCTTAACTTACTGCCAAAAGAGCTTCTAATGTGATTTTCATGTTCTTGGCTCCTTTTCCCATAAATGTTCATTTTTAATAAGAGTAATTTTCTTGAGCTGTCATACAATGTTACAATATACCAGTATATTTACTTGATTTATCTTTTGGCTGATTGTTTGTTACAGGTCATTGTTTTTTAACGTGGAGGAGCTCTTGTGTTTGTGTTTAATTTCCACCCAGAAAATACATATGAAGCAACATACTTGCCTTTCTCCTTATAGTTTATGGATACCATATATCAATTATGTTATTCTTGATCCATTTCACACGTTTCATGTATAGGTACAAGGTTAAATGTATAGAGTAGCTTTGGACAGTGATGCTTGGGAATTTGGTGGACATGGAAGAGTAAGGACCCTTGTACTCGAATCACAGGTTTCCCTCCTATCAGACAAGCTCACCCTCTGAACAAGAAGGGATTATGTTATTAAGGATTTTGCTTGTCCCTATGTCAGTTGGATTAATCCTGGTGTAGTCTCACACACACCCATAAGAATGTGTTAAACGGTGGATATTACACACAATGTTAATCTATTGGGTTGATGAAAGAATACACTATTATTAGGTCTTGATTGGTGAATGGCCAAACCGAAATAGTTGAGAAACTCTTGGGACATGTGTGATTCTTTAACTTCTTGCTGACATTTCTTTTTTATTTCCATGACATCAAAATTTCTTGGCAGGTGGGCCACGACAAATTTCAATAACCGCCCCAATTCCTTCAAACTCCTCGTACATGTGTGGTATGCCTTTTAACTTAAAACCTTCTAGAGATATTCAAGCCTTGTTATGTCCTTCATCACCTCTAGTTTTGAAGGACGATATGTCTGACTACAGAATTTGAAATTGAAGTGTTCGGAGTACTCACAAAAAATACTGAGAGTAGTGCCTACATAGTCTCTATAATTTAAATTCATGATAATTGGTGAGAATTAGTTATGTTTGCCACTAACTATAAATGTTTAACCTTACATCTATCTGCTTTTTTACAATTTCACATCATAGAAGATGTAATTAGTAATTGCCAAAATTTAAGCATGGAGTAGAGTCACCATAATTGATTGGAGTATGTACTAATCATTAGAATTGTATTTTTCTTGTGATTGAAAGCATTTATTGCAACTGAAGCTGCATCGAAAGAAAATACAATTTTGACAACTCTCTGTAGCTTGTCATGTTTCCGTTAAACTGAAGCTTGAAGTTCAAGCTTGTGAATAGATTATATCGTCCATTGATAATATTTTTTACAAAACATGAGCGAACTTGAGGTTTGTCTATGACTGAAAAGTTGCAATCCGAACCATCTCCTTCATCAATTATGGCACAATCAAATTATATCTTTTAATTTATAAGGTCGCTTGTATTTTGGCTATTACTAATATCTACTATTGTGCCCAGGTCTATTATCGAGTTGAAGAAAGACTAGAAGAAAGCAAAAATGATGACCCGACTAGTTTTGAAAAGTTAGTACCTGACATCGGATCTTTGGAAGACGACCCGGTTCAAAAGTTAGTAACAGGAATCGCAACTCTGGACAACGATCAACCAGATGAGTGACCATCTGGTAACTGGAGCTTTAGAAATATCTGCACAAATCACATAGTAATTAATAGGAATTTTGGTATCTATAATTTATATTACCATACATGTGTTCAAGACTTCAACTTTCTAAAGCTATGTCACGTTGCTTGAGATTTATGTTCACCTTTCTAAAACTTACAAACAAGATTTATGTACCTCATGCACTCCATGATTGGACATAGCTGCATTGATCTCTAAGGAATTTGCCCCAAATTTGATAGTTTTAATTAAGCTGGTGTTCTTCCGTGGTCAGCAATGATGAAATTCGTGGTAATACATACAATGCAATTTTGATAGTTTATTTACACATTAGAATATGGCCTCGTATTCTTGAATTTAAGATGAGAATATCCTTTTTGAAAGTAGCAATTTGTAGTTGGGACTAATTGACAGTCAAATTAGGGGGTTTCACCTGAGGGCTCATTGTAAGATTTGAAACCTATGCTTCTTTCAGTTCCATTATATATATGCCGTTTTGCATCATAGTAACAACAACAACTAAGTATTACTATTTTGATATTTAATAGAATAAAATATAATACATTGATTGTAGAGTAGACAGGTGCTACAAAACAATAGCTACTTGGCTATGACATATCACACAATACAACAAATGTGGTCCATTCAGATTTCAGATAATTAAATTTTGTTTTATTCATTGACTTCTAGATTTAAATTCAGCTTAAGTGCCAGATTAGGACAAGTCAGTCTTAATGAGAAGCTCAATTGGGTGAAAATATCCCCAAAATTTACATTCTCAAAATATACATTTTCATTTTCAGTGAAATATACATTCTCAAAAGTAGTGCTCTAAAGTGTACCTGTTGTGCAGAACTGAAAGCAAAAGTGAAAACAATTCATCATTCACGTGGGGTGGCAGGGCCAAATATTACTAACTTTGATGTATATACATTATTTTTTATTTTAAAGTTAATTGCAATTTTAGATTAAATATTAAACATGTATATTGGCTACAATTATTCTAATTACTTCGTGAAACTATAATTAAAAAATCCATATATTCTTAATTTCATACAATTTTAAAAAAGAAATACAAAAAAAAATTATAAAAAAATCATGCATAGTAATTAGCTTCTTAAACAGTTAATTTACTTATTTGAACCGTTGCAAACCACACGAAACTGACTCTCAAATTTTAAATTATTAATAATAACATGACGATTTTTTTAATTCAAATTGAATAAAAAACTTACCACTTAATTTGTAAAATCAAAAGTCATGTAGATTCGCATGAATTTAAATAAACAATTTCGAAAGATAATTGAAGCGTTATCATCAAGATTAAAGTCCAAAAGTTACACACACACACACACATATATATATATATATATATATATATTATATAAAACTTTTGACTCGATTCAGTTGGGATAAATTAGTTATTTTGCTGAATCGAGATAAGAAAAACAATCTGACTTACCAAACTAAATTTTAACTGAACGCGGTAACTTTCCATAATTCCACTCAAATGAAGCTTCCACAATTTCCTTGCATTGATTGAGGAGAGAGAAAGTTAGTTGTATTTTATTTTTCTTGTTCCACCTCTTTATATATTCTTTTCTAATGTTATGCCGTAGAAATCTCGTGACGTTACAATAATCTATACGTTTGCTTTCATTCATTTTCGAGAATGAGTAAATCGAATCATTTGTTATGTATTGAAACTATCAAAAGAATCGATCTCTGATCTTGAGAA
Source organism: Scutellaria galericulata (assembly GCA_946896805.1). Lineage (NCBI taxonomy): Eukaryota > Viridiplantae > Streptophyta > Magnoliopsida > Lamiales > Lamiaceae > Scutellaria > Scutellaria galericulata. The sequence goes on from OX335793.1 coordinate 19,405,258, forward strand.
GAAGGAGAAGAAGAGGTGAATCTGAGGTTTTGGAGATGAAACCAAAAAAGGTGAATCTGTTTGTTTGTCATCTATGGAGATTTGTTTCTTGGATGATCCATTTTTCGTTGATCTGATGATTTATGAAATTATTAGACTCAGAAGCTTGGAGCTTAATTTTTAAGAAACTATTTAAGTCAAAGCAAAAGGTATGGTAGAAAAGAGGATGGATTCGCAGTATATATGTTTGCTCTGTGTGTCCTTAATTACAGGTATTTTTCTGAATTCCTGGAAATGGAAGATTATGTGGTTGATATCCAACGGATAAGAAACATGGTGGATATCTGGAAATGGATGATAATGTTGATACTATGATGATATGTGATCCAAAATTTACCTATGAGGTTTCCTTGGATGCACTTAATTCCCAGGTTCATGCACGTGTCTTTGAATTCAACTTGCAAACTGGCTTTGTTGAATGGCTAGTATGGCAATCGGTGTTGATTACTTATATTTTATATATTTCTGCATTGGTTAAGGCTGAGATCTCGTGTTATACTCACTCCTCATGTTTGCATTTGCCCCTTCAATTTCTTGGATTCTATGCGTTGTTAGGGAAGCTAGGTAGAGTATTAGAAGCTTTTGAATTCCTCAGAGGAATACTGAAGAAAAAAAACTCCAGAAAATCATCCACTGTTTTGGAGCTTGGTGAAATGATGGCAATGGTGGAACGGGAAATCGATTATTGGGGCATTTTAGATATTTTACATCGTATTATTTTTGTTTAAAAAGGATGGAGGTGTATTTCGAAAAATGGCATACTCAGCCATCTAGAATCAAAAGCAGAACAGCTAAAGTTCACAGGCTTCTATCCATCAGCCCCCAAAAAACCCCAATCTACCCAAAAAAAAAAAAAAAAACTAGTTCAATTTGATACGCACCTCTCTCTTCTCAGACAATCTCAAAATGGATGGGTACGCTTTGGTATTTGGAAGCATTGATTGGGAAGAGTATAAAGCTAATCATCCGGAAATAAGTGCGACGCAGGCTGAAGAAAATGACGATCTTGTGGGGGTAGAAACGGAAAATTTGGTTTATACTTACAATTCTATCACCAATGGAGGGTATTGTAGCAGTGGACGCCGGATCAATATCGATACATCATACTCACTGGAAAAGAAATTTGCAGAACAAATCCATCATCCAAATTATCTAGGGTTGAGGTTTATTAACGATCGAGCAAAACACATTGTTCATCGCGAATATGAAACAACATTTAATGAATATGTTAAAGGGATATCAGTACACGAGTACCCACTTCTCCGAGTTAAGAATTGTTCACAGCTCATCTATAGGTGGATAGTGCCGGAGAAGCTGAAATATGTAATTCGGAACTTGTTACAGTTCGTGTGTGACATGCATATGAATGGGAAGTGTTTGTCCGACTTCAATGAAGACAATCTCGTGGTTACACAGAACAACCACTGGGATTTCGATGAAGATAGTCTGAAGATGGTCCAAAAGATGTCAGTCATGTTTTGGAAGATAGATTTTGTCGAATTTACACTGGAAGGTAGACAAAAGGATATGGAATGTCTTTATGACATAATAGTTAAGCTGTTCGAACCAAGTTCTACGCCTATGGATGTTGCACATTTTCTGAGATTGTTGATTCGTCCTGTGAATGAAAACCAATGGTATAATTTCATTATGCAATTCAATTATAAATTTTTGATTGTTTTTCGTATTCTTTGAATTGAATGTTATCTTTTTAGGAAATCAATGGAGTTCTATCTGAAGCATCACCTATCCATCCTCACCATCAAAGATAGAATGCTATTCATGAAAAGTTGTAATGAGAAACAAAAGTTCATGACAAACGACAAGATTAGAAGTTGTTATACAAGGGCACTTAAAAGTTTTAGCGAGAAACTAGATCGTGCTTGGAGGAAGAGGTTTGAGGACGATGCACTTGGTCCTATGAAATTGTGTTTTAATTATAAACCAAAAGAAAATGAGCAAACACCATATCCATATGAGTCATGGATGAATCCAGGCATACTCAGTTGTATTCGAAATACGTCAACACATTTGCCAGACCACATTGTTTCAGTAAGTGCAAGTATAATTTGATTTTATTCGTTTGATTAATTTTAGTCTAACTAATAGTAATTTCATGCAGTTCAAGCGTTACATTATGGGTACAAAGTTTCATGTTGATTTTAGAATGGCTATGGAAGTAGATGCTTACATGATGTATCTGTTCCGTAAAGAATTACTCGAGTTTCAATCAAATTTATATGATCAATGTATTTTGGAAGGTATGTAATCTTATTTTGGATAAGTTCTTTTTGTGAGGTAAACTATATTTATCACTATTTTCTTGTTGATGTTTGCTTGAGCTTTTAAGTTACATTAATTTCATGTAAATGTTGCAGAGATGCATAGATAGCAGTGGGGAAAATTGACTTTCCTGTGAATGCTGCCGAGTTTGTAAGCTGAAGCTGAGGAATTCACATTAGGTTATGTCTCTTTTATGTTTAGTGTGTTTGTATGTGTGTATGTGTTATGCCTTTTAATGCATGCGCTTTGAGAAATTCGATTCAGTGGAGAAGTTTGAATATGTTTTTATAGCACATTTGTTTGGCACATGTTGAACATGAATCAACCTTTTCTATTACTTGAGAACTATTGGCAAGAGAAAAAAGGTCAATTTTCAAGCTACTGCATCTCAATAAACACCTACCTCATTTTTACTCTAGAAAGTTAGATGTAGTGGATTGATACATGTTCACTTGCAGATAGTGATGCAAATGGCTTTACACTGGAAAGGTTTGGTAGAGGATATTACTTAAAACTAAATCAGTATGAGATGATCGGACAATGGAATCTTGTCATAGCTATATCCTATGAACATAAATATATCTTAAGAAGTAGATCGAAGCAGCTGGCTAATGAAGTGATGATTGGAATATGGCAGTGATCAAAAATTGTGAATGGTAATTAACTATTAGCATGACAATTAAGCTGCTTGGAAAACAGCTTTTGGTTTACAAATTAAGCATCGAGATGAATAAATTGTGAATGGTAATTAACTATTAGCATGACAATTAAGCTGCTTGGAAAACAGCTTTTGGTTTACAAATTAAGCATCGAGAAGGTGAATACAAAATTCGTTTTTAGTTATTTGTCTTTATAGACTTTTTTATGTTGTTTTATGCTGCTTAGGCCCTCATTGGTTTTGTCATGGCCTGCATTCTGGCTTCAAAATTAGCAATGTCAATACCAAGGATGTGACTTTCCAGATTTCCTTTGCAAAACCTTCTTTCTATGCAGATTAAAACTCCTGGATTGAAATACTTGAATTGTCATTTTTGTACAGAGAAGGAGATGGTCAATCATTTGGTTGATTGTCTTCCAAGTTCCAAAGCTCCGATTTCTGGTGCCAACTTCTGAACCGCGTCATCATTTTCTTCATTAGGATGAGATTTTCCATAAGTATTTTCATTGTTCACCAGTTTGTATCTGTCTCATCAAAATTAGTCGACTCATCATTTTGCTTTCTTTGTCTTTTTTCAACTCGATAATAGAGCTGTGCACAATAGTAGAATATTAGTAATAGCCACTGATGTAAGCTGAAAAATACATGTACGGAGGAGGAGAAAGCACTTTGAGGAAAGGGCACTGTCACTGTACATCATTTAGAAGAAAGGTTCAAATTTAGGCCAGTTTATGAAATTAAGGTAACCCTCTCCTCCTCATGCCATCGTTAGAAAATGATTTGTCTGAAGAAAAGTCGTAACAATTTTACACCACGTACAGGCTATGAGGAGAAAGAAGTCACAATCTCACATGTACAGTTAACATAAGATTACTAAAGTACCTTGTGAAGGGAAATTCCTCGTTCAATCACTGGAGAAGCCTTGGTCAAACAGGACATACCAGAATACATTTCTTCATTCATTAGTTGAAATGCAATTGTTTTGTCACCAACAATACCCTACTTATGCACAAGCCAAATACAATTGTAAATATAGGAAATTTACTGCTGAAAGAGATGGTAATTGCCATCACATATATATAAACATATCTGCATTTGCATTATAATAGTAACACCTTTCATTGTGTTATTCAGCAAACAGGGACATAGAGAGAAACTAAAGGGCATAGCTAATATGTTTCAGAAGGAAGTAGTAGTATAATACCTGATCATGACTCTCAGCATGATCTCCTATTTGTCACTCAATGTTATTTCATTCATTGACCATTCTTCATCCTTCTTATCCTTTATGTAGTCAATCCACTTGTCAAGGATAGCCATAGCTAGGCCAGGCATGCCAGAGACATCTTCAGCAATCACAGTTGCATCAGGCAAGATGCTGTGTATTAGATTATTGGCCAGTGAAGTGATGATGATACAACATTGAGGTTACCCCCCTCAAATCGAAACAATCAAATTTTTGTATGAAACGAGCCAGAGGAACTTTTGTATACAATGTGAAAGAAGAGACCTACAGCAACATAAGAACCAGAAAATACAGCTGAACAAGTTTAACTCCCATCTTTAAACTTAAATCATTGTTGTGTTGAAATACATTTCTGTACGTGGTGGGTCCCAGTATACACAATCATAAGGTGCAGCGAATCTTGAAGAGTCCCGAGTCGCATACTCTATCCAAGCTGGAATTTGGTCAACCTGAACTTCTTTGCTATGCTTGTGTTGTGTGGAATGGCTGGATTCCCACCAATATCAGGAAATCTGATTCTTCTCCAACTTGTGTCCAACCATTAATAGCACCAATAACTTCTGCTTCCCTGATTACAATCAAGTTAAATGTGAGGCCTTCTACCTGGCATGAGAACAATGTGCTAAAAATCAAGAAAATACGTGGCAATCAAAAGTATCATACCACACCGATTGCACTTGCAGAACATGCAATAAGCTAAATGTAGCACTTATTAGCAACTGACAGTGATATGGTAATAATTTTATACAAAAGATTTCAATGTTCTAACAATTACTCTTAAATGACTCGAGAATTATATACTTCTGTTTATGCTTTCTATTTCCATAACCTCTTTTCCTTATATTTTAATTTATATATAGAATATTCTTGAAGTTTTGACTTTCAATTGATACCTACTTGTGAACAAATCTTCTAAATAGAATGTAGGTATACATAAACTAAAAGAAAAAGAAATAAGGAAGATAAACATAAACCGAAAACTCTTAATTCTTATATAGAGCTCAACAGACTTACTGTTAAATCCAAATTGCACATAACCTGAATATAATCATTAGCATTAAACATATCAGAATCTTCAGTAGTGAAAAATCCGAATTTTTTAATACTATGATTTTGTAGTTATGGGTTGTCCGTATAAAGAGCACAAAACTTTAATTTGTTAAGTTTCAAGCTACAAGTGGGAACTATGACAACAAGAGATAAACTCAAAGATAAAAGATACCTCATCTATATTTCATCATATTACCTTGTGTAAATTCCTCAATGCTTGCCTCAAGTTCAAAAAATAAATACTTTCTTCTCAATATATAGAAATAGAAAAACTTAAACTGTATCAAGATATTTTACCAAGCATAACATCCACAGTGTATCGTTTATAATAAAAGGATTTAAAGACCAGTGAGTAAAATTATAGTTAAATACGAGGAAAGTCATGATTGCTGGTCCAGCTCACTTAAAGTACCTAACCAGCTGACATGAGGTTTCTGGGAAGCACAGTATTTACCTGGTTTTCATTGTTCTATGTAACAATAATTTACAGCAATACAAAAATAAAGATCAAACACCACACCATACCTTTCCATGTGCTATTATTATTGATGAGGAAGTAGCTCAGCTTTTTGCTAGTAATTTTCGACAACTGATGATGAGTCCAGAAGGCTGCATAGTGATGCACCGGAGTTAAATAAATTCCAGAATAGTTTTAACGACAACCACTTAACTACAATAAACAAAATAAAAACCAGAACTATCTTAAAAAGCAAAAAAAGACTCTTGTTTGGTTGTCAAGAAAAACAAAAGTTAAGAATTGGCAAATTATATTTTGTAATGGCTTGTTGGAAGTGTCAACGAATGTAGTAAGAAAAGCACAAAGTAGAATATTTCTGCCACTGTTTCATGTTGATTGAGCACTCACTGTTTTTTGTTCTGTTTATGACCTTTCACACATTAGACACCTGCTTTTAAACGACTAACAATGGAACCTATCTCATGACAGAAACTACACACACAGACATTTATAAATTTGAAAACAAAGTGTATACAATTTACACGACAATTTACACCAATGGCTGATCAGCTCTTTCAACAATTACACCGGAGCAGCAACACTCATTAATATATTCATTCCTCGATGAAAATCTAATTAAGCTCAGAAAAAAAAAAGTCTAAAAATAACCATGATTGCCTATTGTTGCATATCATCACCAAATTAAAGAGCAAATCACTGACTTCTAATATGCTAGAGTGGCCAACAATCAAATATGATTGCATTCATATCTCAAGATTCAAAAATAACCTACTCTTCATTTCAACTTTATGAGAACAATGTCAGAAAAAATATATATTCCCATAAGATTTATCGATTATAAAAAAATCCGCATACTAGTAAAATTAAGATGCAGAAACATAAATTTCGAAACAATAATACAACTATCACCATAAAATTAATGGAAAAGAGTATATTACCACTGAGGATACTTCAAGTGAAATCGACGATGAAGTGCAAAGAGCAGGTGAAGAAAGAAGATTGCACGAACTGTACATTTCTTCAGGAATCGGTTAAAGAGCGAATAGTAGAGAATACATCTGTGCATCCATCAACCCATCTGCTATATATAGATACCAAAGTTGGTTTCATAAACGTCAACATTCATTGAACTTAAAACTCCTTCACAAATTTTCCATCATGACCTGCAAATGAGAACAGAAAACCCTGTTGATCTTCTTATTTCACCCTAAATTTATGATCTCTTGTGAAATTTGATATTAATACATGTCATGCATCTTAGTTATATAATAATATATTTTACTTATGTTAATTGTATTTTTATATATTAAATAAATATACGATTATATATATATATATATATATATATATATATATGACAATATTGATATTGTTAATGTTGAATTTTTCAACATATAATTATTTTTCTTTTTTCTTATAATTAAATCAATTATCTTATGTGTTGGATAACTCGGAGAGATTTAAGGGATGTTGTTACTAAAAGATCTTCTATTCTATTTAGGAGATTTGTTTCTTTTAACCACATGATTTGCAGGATTAAGCAAGGAAAGAAGATTTGACTTATTCATCAACTTATTCCTAGTTTATAGCGACTCATGAGAGATAGTGAAAGAACGTAGAGTAAGAGAGAGATGTGGAGATCATGGAAGAAAGATCAAGAAGTGGACTTCATAGAGATCAAGATAGAAGCATGAAGTAGAATATTATGGAAGATGGAAGAAGTGGACTTCATGGAAGGAGTGGAGATCAAGGTAGAAGTGGAGATCATGGAGCATGTATTTACAAGAAACATGAAAGACTCATGATCTCTATAAATAGAGAACTTCATTCCAGTAGAAAGGGTACGGAAACAAGAGCCAAAGAGCAAGTAGAGTGATATTTCGAGTTATACAATTAGTCAGTATTGTCTTCTTTGTTGACCACGTTACATCTATGTCTCTCTCTGTCTCTTTTCTTTAAAGGCTTAGAGTTTTCATACTTGAGTCTTCTTTTCATAGACAGAGTGTATTTGAGTGGTCATTGAGTGTGTATACGTCAATAGGGTTCTTAGATACTTTTTAGGACGTGTTGGTTTGTCGAAGAGTTTCTTCTCCAAAAGAACTATTTGTGTTTTACAAGATTCTCTTCAAAGGATCTTTATTTGTCTTTGTACTCATCTTATATATCAATAAGACATGGCGTTCCAAGAGTATCATTATATACTCGTGGATATTTCTTGTTTTGTTTATCAGTTTTAATTATTTTCGTTGTGTTATCCGTAGTGTTGTCAACATCACAGACAACATTACGTCTCTGGTATTTTTACAGTTTGTGTTTTCTTGTATAGGAGCATTCGGCACTTTCAAATATAAAAATATAAATAATATCACATAAAGATATGTATATACGAATTATGACGATTTTTTTTCTTTTTGTAAAGTTAAATTTAGAAAATTTGTATATAAAAATCATATTAATATAATATAAAAATCAATATTTAAATCAAAAAAATAGGGAAATACGTATCGGGTCGGATCCGGACCGACCCGAATGCACCATCCACTAAGTGCTACTCTTAAATTAAAAAAAAAAGAATTTGTTTGTTTTGAGGAGGGTAATTTCGTCATATAAAAAATTAGGGGTGTGTGTGCATTTAGACCAAGGACAAAAATATTGGTACCTTGATTTTACGGATATATTGATATCGGTGGATATATCGGTTTTTGCGCAAAAAATTGAAAAATATATCTAGTACTTTATATAATATTATAAGTAACATTAATACATATATTGAACTTAAATTTCAAATAAAAAGATATTTTTATTGAATTGTTAGTACTAATGTATATAATAATAAAATAAAATATTTGATTAGGTGTCAAATTTATGAAATTCTATAATATTTTCTCATATTATGTATCAACACCATTTAATATATGACATATAAAGGTAATATTATGTGTATATATATAATACAAATTTCCAAAAATAAGATATTTATTTTGAAAGAATTAATTAAATAGAGGTGATTTGTAATAATAAATTATTAGACACACTACAAAATCTTAGTAAATAAATATTTAAATTAAATTAATAATACGATTCTTTAACCGCATAAATTGAAAAAGACACAAATTTTCGAATGAAAAAACGTGAAATTTGATTTACATTTGTTGGACTTTGTGCGAGAGGAAGAGAAACCCACCATCTCCATCTATGCTTTCCCCCAATTGTTGTCAACCAAAAATGGGGATTTCTTTCAGCACCACCCCCAGGATTGATGAGCCCCCACCCACCCCTACACCCCATGGACTACTACCCTCCTTATCCTGCGCACCACTCTCCTTCTTCCCCCCCTTCTCTACTAATTTAAGTGGCAGCAGTTGAGTGAAGGGCTCACAAAGAGGGTTGAGTCGTCTGACTGGGGTGAAAGACCAGTATTTTTCTCGATTTTTCTCTACCGATTTTTCGCCGATTTTGAGCAAAAAAAGGTCACTGTTTTTCGACTTCGATTTTTGGCCGATTTTTCGCCGACTTGTCGCCGATTGTTTGACGGAAAAAAAAAACATGCAATTTCTGTATCGGCCCCCTCGATTTGCCGATATTTCGCCGAAAAATCGGCGAAATTTCCCGATTTTTTCGTCACTAATGACATTAGACACTAGACCCACAAGATTTATTTATCTCCAATACACAATTATTGGTTCAAAAAATCAGCTCTTCTGACACGACCAAATCAACTTTTTCGTATCTACTTTTCTTACTTTTGTGTCTGGTACCTTTCTTTTATTTATATTTATTTATATTTTTTTGAAAGTGGTACCACCTTCAGGTAAATTCTGTATTATATTGACAAGTGCGACGCCGGATAATAGAGTAGCATACCTTGTATACATCGTAGATTTAAGCTGTGGAGATGACGAATTCGTTGGTGCTAGATTAGCTAATCCTACACTGCAAATTGATTATGGTTATTGTGGTAAAATTAATTATAGCAATGGTTTTTGTGTGATTGGTAAAACACTGTATATGTTTGAGGGAGACGAGGGTGAAAATGATAAGATTTCCAAGTCTGTTTATAGCATTGATTTATCGTCAATTGACCCGAATACGAAACTGGATAAAAGTAGTCTATTGAAGGTGAGTGAAATGAGGTACCCGAAATCGTATCCAGTGGTCATTCCAACACCTGATGGTGAAAAGATTGTCGTGTTTTCTTCCCCATTTTGTATGCCGGGTAGATTTGAGCTCTACACTCCTTCCCAGGGAGCGTGGAAGCGGCTCCCGTCTATAAATTACTCAAAATCACCGAGTATGATGCACGTTGGGCGATATGGTTTCGTCGGAAACTCTGTTTTGTTGGTCCAAATATATCGCTCTGGGATTTTTGCTCTGGATTTTAATAAACTGAACGAAGGTTGGGTACAATCTGATAGCCCTTCCGATTCTTTGGGTAGAAGTGCTGGTAATGGTCCGTTTTTCGTTGTTGAGAATGATAGGTTTTGTTTTACCAATTCTGGTGCGTATGATCTTAAACTAGAACGTGAATATGGATTCCCACTGCCATCATTCGAAGAGATACGATCACCGGACCAAGATGAACCATGTTTTGATAATTCTATCGCACTTGTGAGCAACAACAACGGAGAAGTCACCTTTGGCTTTTTACAGATACGACTGCTGTATGGTCGCGCCCCTGTGTATTCCGACCTAATCATCAATCTATGTTGTGCTGATCTCAATGAATACAAGGCTCTGTGTCGTGCTGATCTCGACGCGGAAATGCAATTGGAGATCAAGACGAGGATTGTAAAGACTCTCAAATTTTCCTCTGTCCTAGAGCATATGGACTGGTGTCAGCTTCTGGGTTTCTTTTTGATTTCTTAGTTAGTTTGTAGCATTTGTTTGATAGTTTTTACATTTCAACAAATGACTGTCTTGCTTCCATTTGATCTTTTGTGTTGTATTTACCTTTCAACAATGATTTACTAATTCGAATTCGAATTCATGAAGAAAAAAAAATGTTGTGTTCATTATCTCCATATATATATATATATATATATATGGGGAAATGTTGTTGATTAATTGTGGTCTGTTAGTGTCTTTTTAAGATAAATTCAGCAAAGTATGATTTTGGGGGATTGCAGATGCCATATAATAAGGGGTGGACAGCAGACATCAAGTAAACTGACATGAATTTTAGTTCATGAACAAAAACACACACATGTTTGTTTATATTTCTATATTTCTTCTTCCTTATTCATATATATGCATTTGGAGTTTGTGATTGTGCAAGGTGAAAGAAGATTATAGTTTTTTGACATTTTTGCTATAATGTGTATATGTATTCATAGTAAGTATATAATTGTAGGAGCCTGATATCAGTTTTAAAGAATTTGAATAAATATACCATATAAAACATAATATGAATATATAATACGTTAATATATATGTAGAAATTGTAGATTAAAATTAATTGTTTAAAGTAAAAAAATACAAGGCTACTAATTGTTGAAACGTGAAACTCAGCATGAAAATCATACTGTGAATTTTGAAAGTAAATAAAAAATGAACCTTACAAGAATTTTAAAAAGGAAATCTTAATCCTTTCATTTTTAAATGGCAAGACAACAAAATATTCTGATTTCGAAGGTCTGAAGCAAGAGAATGGTCAAGTCTACCTACATTATTATTATGATCTTGCGTAACATGTAATGTGTAACACATCTTGGAAAAATAAAAAATTGTTTCTTTTAAATGTGTCATAGTCAAAGAAGAAAATATAGCTATATTTCGATAAAATATCTATGTAACGCATTTTGAAAAAAAAATGTTTATTTTGAAAGAAAATATCGCAATATTTCGATAAGATATTTTCGAAATCGTGCCTCCGGAACAGTATCAGGGTGCTATTTTTTTTCGTCAAAATATCAGTATTATATCGGTTTCGGTGATAATATGTTATAAACCATGGAATGTCAATGATATATCGAAAAATATGGTGATGTAGTGAAAACTACTCCAAAGCAATGTTCTAAAATTCATTAGGCGCATGACTAACGCCTAGCACTAGAACGCCTAATCGGAGCCTAGGGCCGTATCTAAATTAAATAGTTTTTTTTTAATTATTTTAACAATTTCTTAATTTTATATCTTTAAAAAATATTTTAAGAGTTTATATATATATATATATATATATATATATATATATATATATATATTAGTTTATGTTGAAGGCAGTGGCGGATGCATGTAGTACTAAGGGTATGCAAGTGCATACCCTCATTTTTGCAAAAAAAATCATTTTATATATATATTAGTGGTTTATATTTTACACACCATAATTATATATGTTTTAGAATTTAAAAAATATATAACTTTACATTAAACCCACTTAAAATAATAAATATAGACTATATTAACCCCATTTTAGGATTCAAGTCGTAGAATGCTGATACTTTTAGTTATTTTTTAAGGACTTATTTTCCAATTTTGAATTGTATGATTTTTTTTTTCTCATGAGATCTTGTATTACACTTGATGTTACATCTCATATTCAAAACTAATCATCACAGGTCATGTGTATATATCCTATGACATCACTAATTATCACGTGACGTGTATTAAATATCATGAAATATGAAATGTAACACCAAATATGATAGAATATCTGAATTATTATTATTTTTTAATATTTCTTATAATTGTGCATACCCTGTTTATTATTTCTAGATCCACCACTGGTTGGAGGACAAGTAAAAACTTAATATTTCATTTGAATTATATTTATATATGATTTATTCAATAATTATAAAATTATGTTTGTATTTCTCAATTCTTTAATTTTCTATTTATATCTAGTCAAATAATAATAATTTGATAGAAAAAAAAAAGAAGTTATTTAGCGCCTAGTACCATCTAGGATCGAATTGCTCCACCTAGCACTGTCTAGAACCGTCTAGCACCTAAAGTAGTTGAATAGACAAAAATCGATACGGTTAGGAGCCACCTAGTGATTAGGCACCACCTGGCCACCTAGAGCGATTTTTAAAATAGTGCTCCAAAGTTGAAATACTCCAAATATTACACCAATTTTCAGAAAAGAAGCCGCAGCTATTGATGGATCATCACACCCAATTAACATCGGCGGCGGGTAAGTTATGTGTTATTTTGAAAAGTTTGACGCCGGATGATAGAGCACATACCATATATTTATGGTGGATTTAAGCTGTGGAGATTTTGTTGGTGGTGGAATGGCAGATCCTACACTAGAAATTGATTCTGCTAACTTTAGAAATGGTTTTTTGTGTGATGGGTAAAACACTGTGTATGTTTGAGGGATGCTGCGAGGGTGAAGAAGAAGAAGAAAATGATGATAAGATTTCCAAGTCGTGTGTTTATAGCATTGATATTACATACAATGTTAATCTATTATTACACACAATGCTTGCGACTGTAAGCATTTAGTACAACTGAAGTTGCATTGAAAGAAAATACAATCTTGACTACTCTCTGTAGCTTGTCATGTTTCCGTTAAACTGAAGCTTGAAGTTCAAGCTTGTGAATAGATTAGATCGTCCATTGATAATCATTTTTACCAAACAAGAGCGAACTTGAGGTTTGTCTATGACTGAAAAGTTGCAATCCGAACCATCTCCTTCATCAATTATGGCACAATCAAATATCATATCCTTGTGCCTTCAAATTATATCTTTTAATTTATAACTTCGCTTGTAATTATGGGGTTTCACAAAAGGACTCACTGTAAGATTTGTAAACTATGCTTCTTTTAGTTCCATTATATATGCCGTTTTTGCATAATAATAATAATAATAATTATTATTATTATAATTATTATTATTATTATTATTATATGCAATAACGTTTTTAACAACTGAGGGTTACTGTTTTTGACATTTAATAGAGTAAAATATAATATATTGATTGAAGAGTAGACAGGTGTTACAACTTACAATATCACACAGTACAACAAATGTGGTCCATTCAGATTTCAGATAATTAAATTTTGTTTTATTCTTTGCCTTTTAGGATGTGTAGAGCTTAATTGGGTGAAAATCCCCAACGTTTTCAGTGAAATACATTCTCAAGAGTAGAGCTCTAAAGTGTAACTGTTGTGCTGAACTGAAAGCAAAAGTGAAAACAATGCAACATTCACGCGGGGGTGACTACTAAATTTGATGTATATACATTATTTTTTATATTAAAGTTGATTACAATGTCACATCATATTATTAAATTTGGCTGTAATTTTTCTAACTACTTCGTGAAATTATAATTTAAAAAAATCCATGTATTCTTAATTTCCTACAATTTTAAAAACAAAAGGCAAAAAATTAAAATAAAAAATCATGCATAGTAAAATCACACATAACTGACTCTCAAATTTTAAATTACTATTTATAAAATGATTTTTTTTTTATTCAAATCAAAAGTCGTGTAGACCTAATACAATATCATGCATCTCTACTAAATAAACATTTGTGAAAGATAATTGAAGAGTCATCATCAAAATTAAAGTAAAAAGTTGGATGTATATAATAAATAAATATATATACATATAAAACTTTTGACTAAATTCATTTTGCTGGATCAAATATCTATCTGACTTATCCAACTAAATTTTAACTGAACGCGGTAACATTCCATATTTCTTTCCTATAGTGCATTGATTGGAGAGAGAGAGAGAGAGAGTTGGTAACTTGGTTGTATTTTGTTTTTCTTGTTCCGCCTTTTAATATATTCTTTTGTCACTTGTTAATGCAGCAGATATCTCGTGGTGTTACAGTAATCTATATGTTTACTTCCATTCATTTTCAAGAATAAGTCAATCGAATCATTTGTTGTGTGTTGAAATCATCAAAAAGCTTTAAACTTGTGATCTTGAGAAGAAGAAGAAGAAGAAGAAGAAGAAGAAGAAGAAGAAGAAGAAGAAGAAGAAGAGGTGAATCTGTTTGTTTGTTTGTTATCTATGGAGATTTGATCCATTTTTTGTTGATCTGATGAGTTATGTAGTTATTAAAGCTTGGTGCTTAATTTCTAAGAAACTATTTAAGTCAGAGCCAAATGTATGGTAGAAAAGTATAGATGTTTACTGTGTGTGTCCTGGAGATGGAAGATTTTATGGTTGATATCAACATGGTGGATAACTGGAATTGGAACAGTTGGGGAAACCTTTTGATTTCAACCTGCAAACTGGCTTTATTGAATGCTTCTTTAATTGGTGTTGTCTTCGATTCTAATCCCTTGAATTCTATGTCCAAGAAAGAAACTCCATTCCCTGTGGAAATCAGGGTTACGAGGACTTATGTGTCCCGGGGGCCCCAATCCGCACCAGCCCCTTATATAAACATATATTTTTTTCGCACAATACATTATGCGCGCGGCACACACCAACTATGGTGTGGCCGCGCGTGAGGGCGCGTGGGTTGGGGTTGGTGTGTGCCGCGTGTGAGGGCGCGTGGGTTGGGGTTGGGGTTGGGGTACGGATCTAATCAGGTGCGTGCGGCGCACATCAACTATGGTGTGGCCGCACGAGAGGGCGAGTGGGTTGGGTTTGGGTAGGATACCCGGGTGTTTTAAAAAAATGGAGCCATATTCAGAAACTTTCTTTCTCGATGATTTGAAGAACAACTAAAAGCTCAAAACACCTGACCGCCGCTGAGCTTGTTTCTTCTCGTCTCAAAACTTCTTCTCTTCTCCCGCAGCTGTTTCTTCTCTTCTCCGATGGCACCAATGAATGCTGACAATTTAGTATTTGGAAGCATTGATTGGGAAGAATATAAGAATTCGTCGAAAGAAATTGCTAATCATGTGAGAATAGAGACAAAAGATTCCCCTTTTTCTTACAATTCTATTCCCAATGCAGAAAAGAAACCCCATCATCCAAATTATCTGGAGTTGAGGACTCCCGAGCAGCAGGCATTTAGCGATTATGTTAAAGGGATGTCGGTACGCGAGTACCCACTCCTCCGAGTTAAGAAGAAGGGATCACAACCGTGTCGACAGCTCATCTACAAATGCATTGTGCCGGAGGAGATGAAACTCATAACTCGAAACTTGGTGCAATTCGTGTGCGATACGCATATGAATGAAAAGTGCTTGTCCGACTTTGATGAAGACAATCTTGTGGTTACACGGAACAATTACTGGGAATTGGATGAAGATAGTCGAGAGATGGTTCAAAAGAAGTCAGTTATGTTTTGGAAGGTAGATTTTGTCAAATTTACACTCGAGGGTAGACGTAAAGATATGAATTGTCTCCATCGCATAATTGGAAGGTTGTTCACACAGAGTTCTAAGCCTATGCCTGATGATGTTAAGCATTTTCATGAATTGTTGATTGCTGAGGTGAAGGAAAACGAATGGTACAATTTTATTATGCAATTTAAATCTAAATTGTTGATTTTTTTCGTATTATTTGAATGTTGTACTATTATATTATGCAATTCAATTCTAAATTCTTGATTTTTTTCGTATTATTTGAATGATTTGAATGTCAATCTTTTTAGGAAATCAATGGGCTTCTATGTTAAGCATCACTTGGCCATCCTCACGATCAAAGATAGAATGTTGTTCATGAAAAATATTAATGAGAAGCAAAACTTTATTACAAACAAAACTATTAAAAACTGCTATCGGAAGGCAGTTAAAAATTTTAGTAACAATCTAGATTCTTCTTGGGGGAAGAGGTTCGAGAATGATGCACTTGGTCCAATGAAATCGTGTTTTAATCATAAACATGATAAAAATATCTCAACAAAGGACGATGGGTCTTGGACGAATCCACCCTTACCCCGCCAAATTCGTAATATGGCAACACATTTGCCTGACCACATTACTAAAGTAAGTTTGTTTGTTTGATTGATTTTAATCTAATTAATAGTAATTCATCTAATTAATAGTAATTTCATGCAGTACAAGGGATACGATACATCAAATGGTGCACCGTTTAATGATAATTTTAGAATGGATGAGGAAGTAGATGCTTGCATGATGTACTTGTTCCGTGAAGAATTGCTCAGGTTTCAATCGGAATTGTATGATCAAAGAATTTTGGAAGGTATGTAATCTTATTATGGGTGAATTCTTTTTTGTGAGGTAAACTATATTTATCATTATTTTACTGTTCATATTTGCTTGAGTTTATAAGTTATCTTAATTTCCTGTAAATGCTGCAGAGATACATAGGTAGCAATGTGGAAAATGGACCCATCAATATTGCTGCAGAGTTTGTAAGTTGAGGATGTCTTTTAATGCTGCAAATTTTGTAAGTTGAGTATGTCTTTTAATGCTGCAGATTTTGTAAGTTGAGTATGTCTTTTTTTTTGTAAGTTCAGGATGTCTCTTTTAAATTTAGTGTATTTGTATGTGTATGTGCTATGCTTTGTAGAGTTTGTAAATTGAGGATGTCTTTTTTGTAAGTTTAGAATGTCTCTTTTGTTTTTAGTGTATTTGTATGTGTATATGCTATGCCTTTTAATGTATGAGCTGTAAGAAGTTTGATTCAGTGGAGAAGTTTAAATATGTTGTTATAGCACATTCATTTGACATGTGTGAAACATGGATCAACCTTTTCTATTACTTGAGAATTATTGGTATGAGAAAAGGGTCAATTTTCTAGCTACTGCATTTCAAGAAAGTTAGATGTAGTGTTGTGGATGGATACTTATTCACTTGCAGATAATGATGCAAATGGCTTTTTGGGAGGGTTTGGTAGAGGATATACTTAATAGTATTCTTTTGTGTGGTAGCATGATCCATCCATCATCTGCAGTAAATCAGTATGTGATGAGTAGACAATGGAATCTTGTCATGGCTATATATAATATAAAAACATTAATATATTAAATCAGTTATTAAGAAGTAGATTGAAGCAGCTGCTGATGAAGTAATGATTGGTCAATGATCAAAATTTGTGAATGGTAATTAACAATTAGCACGACAATTAAGCTGAATGCAAATTTTTTTTTTTAGTTATTTGTCTTTACAGATCATATTTTGTTCAATAAAGGCATATGCTGAAACAGAAGGAGTATAGCTTTATAAACTTACAATAGGTGATCTAGTAAGCTGCAAAATACAAGTAAATTTATAAGTTAAAAAGGCAACATTTGAAGGGAAAAAGATTTTATATTTAAATATTTCATAACTGATCAAGGAGATGGTTATGATTGAAACTTTTTTAGTCATAGACAAACCTCAAATGTTCTCTTGTTTGGTAATATGATTATCAATGGACAATCTAATCTAACCACAAAGGCTTCTTCCACTGCAACTTCAGCTTATCTTTCATTAGTATGAATGCTTTCAGTCACATGAAAAATACAGCTAGTAAAGTCAAAAACTATTTGAGATAGCCTTGATCTCGGGTGTGAAAATAAGAATACAACATCAAAACCTTAATCAACAATGTTGTTGCCCTTGGTAAGAAGCATATAATTGCTGAAACTGGAGCCGGTCAGCATGGTGTTGCAACAGCTACTGCTTGTGCTCGATTTGGTTGCATTCTATTATCTATATGGGTGCTCAGGATACGGAGAGACAAGCACTTAATGTATTTGGTTGCATTGCATTGTATTATCTTGGTGCATTATATTATCTATATGGGTGCATTGTATTATCTATATGGGTGCTCAGGATATGGAGAGACAAACACTTAATGTATGTGGTTGCATTGCATTGTACAACATCAAAACCTTAATCAACAATGTTGTTGCTCAAGCTTTGCTTGCAAAGCGCCTTGGTAAGAAGCATATAATTTCTGAAACTGGAGCCTGTCAGCATGGTATTGCAACAGCTACCACTTGTGCTCGATTTGGTTGCATTGTATTATCTATATGGGTGCTCAGGATATGGAGAGACAGGCACTTAATGTATTTGGTTGCATTGTATTATCTACATGGGTGCTCAGGATATGGAAAGACAAGCACTCAATGTTTTCAGAATGCGACTTCTTGGTGCTGGGGTTTGTTTCTCTCAGACCTTTTGCTGGTTTTCTTGAATTATCCCACCTTAGTATTCAGGATGTGTATGTGCAATTCAGTGCCTACATCTTCATATCTAACAAATATTTATTTATGGTTGTATAGCCTGGACTACGTTGACTACCCTAGAATTGGACGAGCTGAGTATTATAGCGTAATCGATGAGGAGGCTTTAGAAGGTGCGGAATGACATCTATGTTTTCTTTTCAATCATGTTAAAAGTATTATTTTAAGAGTTCCTAGATTTTTATACCACTGGTAAAGAGAAAAAATAGGTCTTTAACATTCTGAGCTTTTTTATTTTGTGAAGAATTTGAGGTCATGACTGTTTAGGCAATACACTAGCTATTGAAATTAAATGAAATGTAACATTCAAGTTTGAGAAAAGATGTTTCATCTGGTGATTTAATATTAAAACACGATGTGTATTCGGGTATATTCGTACATGTGTGCATAAATAGGGAAAAAATGTTATTAGTTTTCTTGAACTTCATAGGAGGAGAAGAGAACTCTGGAAAGGGAACTAGCAAGGGTCAAGGGTCAAGGTTTCAGCAAACAGAATAGCATCTGTGGTGGCTAATGAGTGGAAAGATGAGAAAGACAAAGTTCTGCACCTGCTTAAATACCTCATAATGCTGAATGTATCGAATGTTTTGGTTTATGTCTTGACATTGGTGACCCCTGTTTTGTAAGCAGAGGTGCAGAAGTTAAAAGACAAACTAACAATCTCATGTACTGGACTTGCATTTGGTAGACTTGAAGACTTGGAGTTGATTAGAAAGAATCGAATAGGACAAAAGCTACTCTTGTATGTTTTATTAGTTACATGTTTATTTTACCAATGTTAGTACATATAAATTGGTTAACAATTGATGAATGTTCAAATTTATGAGATGTTAAATATTAGTGTATTTGTTGTGGGACTACATTTGATTTATATTAGATTTTTATTTTTAATATCTACAAGAAAAAATATAGTTTAAATACTAGTCGATTTATTAGGATGTTTGCAAGTGTCCCAATATCCATTTTGACTTATCACATTATAGGACGCTTAAAAGCTGCCTATAAAGTAAAGCATCATATTATAAAGAGCGTCATATTATAAAGAGTGTCATATTATGCAACATAATAGGACGCTTAAAAGTGTCCTATTAGATGAACTTAGTTGTAGTGCACCTCAGATTGGAGAGAAGGAATCGAAGAACTTCCCAATTTCCGTAGTTGAATAGCCTGTTATCCCACAATATGTGATAGCCTCGATTTCTGGTGTGAAAATAAGATTCTTTAGACTTGCATGGCTGTGAAGTACACCCTTCAATACTTGAAGACCAAAGCTATGTGTGCCTTATCAATCAAACCGAATTGTGTTGTAGTTGTTTGCTCGAGACGTCATCTGCAATCTCCCTATATGTACTTACACGGGCTTCTCAACTGTTCATTCCGACGTGTGCTTCGTATATACGTGGTGGACGACTACGAGGGTGTTTAATCTGGTACCTGTATTGTTTACTATGTACCACCATGCTTTTTTTGTGCAACTTGCAATTTCTTCATGTGATTCAATTCTCTTTTATGTTTTTATTAATTTTATTGTACATAATGCATAATTTTATTGATTGAGCACTAGCTATTTTCTATTCTATTTATGACCTTTCACACATTAGACACCGTTTTTAAACTACCAACGATTGAGCCTATTCTCATGACAGAGAAATCACACACACACACACACACACATATATATATATATATAAGTATTAGATAATAATATTATTACTTATCAAATTAGAATTTCTCAAATTAATCATAGAATTGAAGTTATAGAATTAAATATAACAATATTTACCTTATATAAACAAAAGTATTACATAAATTTATCATAATATAATTTTTTTACAAGTATTACATGTTATACTTAAGTATCATATTAAAATAATAAAAATATTACTTTCAAATTACAATTTCTCAAATTAATCATGAATTTACAATCTTGTAAGCAAAAGTATTTCATGATATGCATGAAAGTATTACATTATACAAATAAAAGTATTAAATGATACACAAAAATATTGCATAGTATTACTAGTTAAATTATAATTTTTCAAAAGTATCAACTCATATGCACAAAAATATTGCATAATATTACTTGTCAAATTAAAATTTTCAAAAGTATTAACTCATACACATAAACATAGTACATAATACGAAAGTATAACCTTTGACTTTGTTGGTGGAGCGTTGACTTTGATTGCTAACCGTTGACTTTGACCGATGACCAGATCATTGATCTGGTCAAACCCGACTCGTCTAATGGAATGAGATCCATGAGACAATTTTACGCAAGACTTTGCGTGAAAAAATAGCGTAAAACCTTAACTCTAATAAATTATTGTAATTCGAAACACAATTATATTTTCCAATGATTTGAGTTCTACGTGTTAAGTAAAATAGTGTATTGAGGTTGAATTGCTATGGTTTGTTAAAATCTTGATTTTTATGTAAATTTTAAAGTTGCGATCTCAAAAAAAATTAAATGTTGCTCGAATTATAATAGTTTGTTCTAGTCTTGATTTTTTTTTCTAATTTTTAAATGTCATGATTAAATTACAATGTTGAATTTTTTTTTTTAAGTAAATTCAAAAGATTGTGATTATATTGCAATTCGGATGAAAGTGGAGATTTTTTTTCAATAAAGAAAAAAAAACAAGTGTTGTGAAGAGGGAATTCGTTAAATAAAAAATTAGGGTGTATAAAATATTTTATCACAAACGTCCTGTCTTACGTGGATTAACACCTTAACATAATAATATAAAAAAAAAAATGTAAAGGAGACAATATTGAAAAGATAATTGTATCAATCTCTAATTTTATTCCTTCCGAAAAAGTTCCAATATTTGTAAGGATTAAAAATTGCAAGAGACATATTAAATAAAAAGTCTATAAAATAATGTCCATATTAAATTAAGAATTTATAATACTGTTTATAACGCTGGACCCACGACCACGAGATTCATTTATTCCAATAAAACATAATTATTGGTTTCAAAAAAACAGCTCTTCACACCAGACAAACCGCTTTTTTGTTTTTGTGTTTTTGGTACCTTTCTTTTAAATTAACGCACAAACTACAAGTACCCCATCATATTTACCGACTTTAATTATACAAATAAAACTCGACAAATTAAAATTTCACCTTTAATTGTAAAATATATTTGTAGTTGCGTTTTTTTCTTTTTTCTAATAGTTTGTATTCGTGAAGACCATCTTGTGTTCTAATTTTGATGAAAAACATAATATGTTTGAATATATATAAAATATATTTGTTCTTATTCTACCTTAATATGTGTAAATATAATTTTATTGAAACAATAATATATCTAATTTTAATTCAGACTTTTCTCTATAGGTACTAATTATTAGAATTGATAAACTGTAAGTTATAAATAAAAATAAATGTATTTAGTTTATTAATCATCAAACTCATAACTTTATTATTGAAAATACAAGAAACACAAACGTTACAAAATATTCCAAATGCAAATCCCAACAAATATCCACAAGAAACACAGGGAAACAAACAAAGAAACATGATTCTATTCCACAGGAAACACATGGAAAAAAAAAAAAAAAAGAAACATAATTCACAGGGTAAAAATTTTTATATATATAAAAGTAAGACCACATATGCCACATGTCAAGTCTACATTTTTTTCACATTTATATTTTTTTTAATAAATTAAATCTATAATAAATATAATTTTAAAGCTAATTAATATATCAAATTTAATGTTCATACTAAATATTACTAAATAATATAAGAAACTTTACTAAAATTGTTAAAATAGTACATGCTAGACTTCAAATACAAAAATCATTTATATATTTGAAATTTGTTAGTTTAAAATTTTTAGAGAAAATATAAATAAATAAAAAATAAAAAGTTAAAATAAAGGTGGGTTGATTGAAAAAGGATTATTCAAACTATTCAACTTTTTAAAACTTATTAACTAATGTAACTGAATATTTTTTGTGAATATGTGTTTTAAAATAGACTATAAATCTTTTTTTTGGAAAATTTTGATTTTGATTTTTTATCATTTAATTCAAAATTTTAGAATTATTATAAACCTTAACAATTAAAATCAAATTAAAATAATGGTGTGAATGTTGAATAATATAATAGACGTAACATTATATAACTTTTAAAAATAATAAATAAAAATCAATCATATACCTCTACAAATGCAACATATATTTATACAATTAAATAATATATTAATCTGACATTATTAGATTTAATGCTAAATTAACCTATATGTATTGCACAAAATAATAAATATTTTTTTATATAAATAATTTTTAAAATTTTCTAATCTTTATTAAGTTTAATGTAATTCTTTTTAGAACCCGTGTATTACACGGGCTCTATACTAGTTATTATATAGAGTAACGACTGTTTGCACTATCTATAAATACTCAGAAAAAAACATTTGACACTTAAACTAATTCTGGAGAAAACTCAACGTTCTTCAAACCACTTAAAAAAAATCAAAGGAGATGAAAAACCAACTCACACACAAAACTTTCATTGCATCTTCAAATCTAGTTTTAACCAGAAAATCAATTTTCGATTGAAGTCAAAGAACCAACTTCCACAAAAAGAAAAAACATAACTTTCACAAAGGGAAGAAAAAGCTCCCATGAAGAGGAAAAACCAACTCTCACTAAGGGTAGCTGCAATAAGACGCTAGAATAGCGGCCACAATCAATTCTCTCCCCAACAAGGCGTTGAACTTCAACACCAGTTAATTAGAGATCTCAACAGTGTGGCGCTAGGTTGAGCGTCACACTGTTTCTGTGTTACTTTTTTCTTTTTCTTTATTTATATTTTGTAAATTTTTTTAAATTTTATAAAAAATTGAGGTAACATAAATGTTAATTTTCCAATATAAAAAAATTAAAATAACAAAGGTGCTAATTTGAATGAGGTTCATAAATATATAAAATTTTAAAATTAATATGTGATCATTTTTCAACATGAATAGTTAAAATATGTGAA
This sequence comes from Scutellaria galericulata, assembly GCA_946896805.1. Classification (NCBI taxonomy): domain Eukaryota; kingdom Viridiplantae; phylum Streptophyta; class Magnoliopsida; order Lamiales; family Lamiaceae; genus Scutellaria; species Scutellaria galericulata. Next base: position 19,429,057 of record OX335793.1, read on the forward strand.
TCGGGAAAAAAATTACATAAAATTACTAAAAAATAGATTAAAATACATGAAAATAAAACATTAAATTATTAAAAATAGATTAAAATATATGAAAATAAAACATAAAATTACTGAAAATAATGATAAAACCTAATAATTTGAGAGTAAAAATTATATTAAATAATATTTATGTGTGTAAATATGCTAATTAATTATTAAAAAAAGTTTAAAAAGATGATTGTATGAATTAATAATTAGAAATATTTCATTTTTTATAAAATTTAGTACAAACTGTTGGATATGAAATACTTTTTTACACTACTTTAATGTAGATTCATCAATAAAATAATGTAGATAGTTGTGAATGCTATAAAAGAAGGGGTGTGCTAAAGGCACCACACACATTTCTAAGGGCACCACACTCTATTAATGTGTGGGCCTCACATCAATACACTAATAGAGTATGGTGTCCTTAAAAATGTGTGTGGTGCCTTTAGTCCCACTCACAAAAGAAATAAACATAAACACAAAAGAGGGAAAAATAAGTATAAGAAGAGAAAGAAGGCAGGCCAAAAGAGTAGATGGTCATATTTTCCACAAAATATGTATTGTTTTACTTTTTCTACCACTAAACATATAATTTTTACCATTTCTACCATAAAAATGCTAGAAGTTAAAATGATCTTTGGATGTCACATTAAATAGTGGGTTGGAAGCTACTGATGTCTGATATATTAGGATCACATATATACATGAATTTTACACGAAATTTTTGCGTAATCCTTAACTTTGAAGAATTTTCCTGTAAGTCCTAAACTTGCAGAATTTTCGTGTAAGCTTTATTTTGTAGAATTTTTATATAAGCCATATTTTACCGAATTTTTGTGTAAGCCCTAATTTGAAGAAATTTTTGTGTAAGCCCTTAATTTGCAAAATTTTCTTGTAAACTTTGTTTTGCAAAATTTTTGTATAAGCCCTAATTTTACATAATTATTATGTAAGCGTTAATTTGAAGAAATTTTTGTGTAAGTTTTAAATTTGCTGATTTTTTTTTTTTTTTTTTTGTATAAGTCCTAATTTTCTAAAATTTTCGTATAACCCTAACTTTCCATAAATTTTCGTATAAAACTTAGTTTTACAGAATTTTCGTGCAAGCTCTAAATGCCCTTCTCATTATCTCATTTACCGTATGATTTGATGTATGGTAGTTATAATCAATTAAAAATCGAATCAATAAAAATAAAATGGATATAATGATATTTTTTTTTTAGGATTTGTGGTAGTTTGAGCATAAATTTACAATAGATGGTACAAAAGGATATGTTAAAATGAGTGTGGGAAAACGAGGTAAAAGAGGAAGAGATGAAGGTTTTAGAGAGATAAAATTTTGGGGTATTTAATAAATAATAAATGTGCAGTTCCATAACAATAAAGTGTATTGAATAAAGACGCATCGTTCAAAAAGTGTGGGGTCCATAACGGCTAAATATTATGATAAATATTACTTTTAATTTGTAGAAGATGTGGACATCCTGCGTTAGGGTTTTATGTTTAAATCAGCAGCAGAAATAACTCGAGGTATCGATGGAGTTAAGATCATCGGCGAGGGAACCACCTTCAGGTAAATTCTGTATTATATTGACAAGTGCGACGCCGGATAATCGAGTAACATACCTTGTATTCATCGTAAATTTAATCTGTGGAGACGTTGGTGGTAGATTAGAAATTGATTATGGTTATTGTGGTAAAAATAATTATAGCAATGGTTTTTGTGTGATTGGTAAAACACTGTACATGTTTGAGGGAGGAGCTGATAAGATTTCCCCATCTGTTTTTAGCATCGATTTATCATCAATTGGTCCGAATACGAAATTGGATAAAACTAGTCTATTGAAGGTGAGTGATATGATGTTCCCAAAATCATATCCAGTGGCCATTCCAACCCCTGATGGTGAAAAGATTGTGGTGTTTTCTTCCCAATTTTCTATGCCGGGTAAATTCGAGCTCTACACTCCTTCCCGGGGAGAATGGGAGCAACTCCCCTCAATAAACCTTAGAACACCTAGTATAATGCACATTGGACGATATGGTTTCGTCCGAAACTCTGTCTTATTGGTCCAAATATATCGCTCTGGGAATTTTGTTCTGGATTTTAATGAATTGAACAAAGGTTGGGTAGAAGAATCTAATTGTCCTGGTGGTAACGGTCCGTTTTTTGTTGTTGAGGAGGATTGGTTATGTTTTACCGATTCTGGTGCGTATGATCTTAAACTAGAACGTGAATATGGATTCCCACTGCCATCATTCGAAGAGATACGATCTCCCGACCAAGTTGAACCATGTTTTGATAATTCTATCGCACTTGTGAGCAACGACAATGGAGAAGTCACCTTTGGCTTTTTACAGGTACGACTGCTGTATGGTCGCGCCCCTGTGTATTCCGACCTAATCATCAATCTATGTTGTGCTGATCTCAATGAATACAAGGCTCTGTGTCGTGCTGATCTCGATGCGGAAATGCAATTGGAGATCAAGACGAGGATTGTAAAGACTCTCAAATTTTCCTCTGTCCTAGAGCATATGGACTGGTGTGAGCTTCTGGGTTTCTTTTCGATTTCTTAGTTTGTTTGTAGCATTTGTTTGATAGTTTTTACATTTCAACAAATGACTGTCTTGCTTCCATTTGATCTTTTGTGTTGCTTAACAGTATTTACCTTTCAACAATGATTTTCTACTAATTCGAATTCATGAAGAAAAATAAAAAAATGTTGTGTTCTGTTAATTGTGGTCTGTTAGTGTCTTTTTAAGATAAATTCAGCAAAGTATGATTTTGGGGGCTTGCAGATGAACACATTAAGATATATATATTATGATTAAAATTTATTCATGTCAAAGAAAAAAATCTCATCCAAAAATTTAATATGTATCAAGATTAAATAATCTTTCAATTTGGTATGTAAACCATAAAATCGATTTTGTAATGCTATTCATGAAAAGTTGTAACGAGAAACAAAAGTTCATGACAAACGAAACATTAGAAGTTGTTATAGGAGGGCACTTAAATGTCTTTAGCAAGAAACTAGATCGTGCTTGGAGGAAGAGGTTTGAGGACGATGCATACTAGATCGTGCTTGGAGGAAGAGGTTGTGCTTGGAGGAAGAGGTTTGAGGTTGTGCTTGGAGGAAGAGGTTTGAGGACAATGCACTTGGTCCTATGAAATCGTGTTTTAATTATAAACCAAAAGAAAATGAGCATACTAGATCGTGCTTGGAGGAAGAGGTTTGAGGACGATGCACTTGGTCCTGTGAAATCGTGTTTTAATTATAAACCACTATGAAATCGTGTTTTAATTATAAACCAAAAGAAAATGAGCATATTAGATCGTGCTTGAAGGAAGAGGTTTGAGGACGATGCACTTGGTCCTATGAAATCGTGTTTTAATTATAAACCAAAAGAAAATAAGCAAATGCACTTGGTCCTATGAAATCGTGTTTTAAATATAAACCAAAAGAAAATGAGCAAACACCATATCCACATGAGTCATGGATGAATCCAGGCATACTCCGTTGTATTCGAAATACGTCTACATTGAGTCATGGATGAATCCACATGAGTCATGGATGAATCCAGGCATACTCCGTTGTATTCGAAATACGTCTACATTGAGTCATGGATGAATCCAGGCATACTTCGAAATATGTCTACATTGTTCCAGGCATACTCCGTTGTATTCGAAATACGTCTACATTGTTCCAGGCATACTCCGTTGTATTCGAAATACGTCTACATTGTTTCAGTATGTGCAAGTACAATGTGATTTTATTCGGTTGATTAATTTTAGTATAACTAATAGTAATTTCATGCAGTTCAAGCATTACATTATGGGTACAAAGTTATTTTAGAATAGATATGGAAGTAGATGCTGTATCTGTTCCGTAAAGAATTGCTTGAGTTTCAATCAAATTTATATCATCAATATATTTTGGAAGGTGTGTAATCTTATTTTGGATGAGTTCTTTTTGGAGGTAAACTATATTTATCACTATTTTCTTGTTCATGTTTGCTTGAGCTTTTAAGTTACGTTAATTTCATGTAAATGCTGCAGAGATGCATAGATAGCAGTGGGGAAAATTGACTTTCCTGTGAATGCTGCCGAGTTTGTAAGCTGAAGCTGAGGAATTCACATTAGGTTATGTATCTTTTATGTTTAGTGCGTTTGTATGTGTTATGCCTTTTAATGTATGAGCTTTGAGAAATTCGATTCAGTGGAGAAGTTTGAATATGTTTTTATAGCACATTTGTTTGACATATGTTGAACATGAATCAACCTTTTCTATTACTTGAGAACTATTGGTAAGAGAAAAAAGGTCAATTTTCAAGCTACTGCATCTCAATAAACACCTACCTCATTTTTACTCTAGAAAGTTAGATGTAGTGGATTGATACATATTCACTTGCAGATAGTGATGCAAATGGCTTTACACTGGAAAGGTTTGGTAGAGGATATTACTTAATAGTAAATCAGTATGAGATGAGCAGACAATGGAATTTTGTCATAGCTATAACATAAATATATTAAATCAGTAATTAAGAAGTAGATCGAAGCAGCTGGCTAATGAAGTGATGATTGGAATATGGCAGTGATAAAAAATTGTGAATGGTAATTAACTATTAGCATGACAATTAAGCTGCTTGGAAAACAGCTTTTGGTTTACAAATTAAGCATCGAGTTTTCATCGAGAAGGTGAATACAAAATTCGGTTTTAGTTATTTGTCTTTATAGACTTTTTTATGTTGTTTTATGCTGCTTAGGCCCTCATTGGTTTTGTCATGGTCTGCATTCTGGCTTCAAAATTAGCAATGTCAATACCAAGGATGTGACTTTCCAGAGGCCTTATACATTTCCTTTGCAAAACCTTCTTTCAATGCAGATTAGTCCTCTTGGATTGAAATACTTGAATTGTCATTTTTGTACAGAGCAGGAGGTGGTCAATCATTTGGTTGATTGTCTTCCAAGTTCCAAAGCTCCGATTTCTGGTACCAACTTCCAAAGCTACCAATTTCTGAACCGCGTCATCATTTTCTTCATTAGGATGAGATTTTCCATAAGTATTTTCATTGTTCACCAGTTTGTACCTGTCTCATCAAAATTAGTCGACTCATCATTTTGCTTTCTCCGTCTTTTTTCAACTCGATAATGGTAGAATATTAGTAATAGCCACTGATGTAAGCTGCAAAATACATGTACGGAGGAGGAGAAAGCACTTTGAAACGGTCCACATTGTCAAGATATAAAAGCATCAGGGCAATGTCTCTTCAGAAAGTCTAATCAAAAGCCATCAAGCCAGTATGCTGTAGAAAAACACAACAGACATCCGATTCAAGGCGGACCTTGAATCTCAGATGGTCAGAGTTATACACAAGGTCCCATTGGCATCTGCACTTATCTTCTTTTGGGGAGTCAATCCAGTCTGGATGTCCAAACTGCAAGGATATTGATTCACAAGATTCAGCTCTGGAATTAAGGTAACCCTCTCCTCCTCATGCCATCGTTAGAAAATGAATTGTCTGAAGAAAAGTTGTAACAATTTTATACCGAGGAGAAAGAGGTCACAATCTCACATGTACAGTTAACATAAGATTACTAAAGTACCTTGTGACGGGAAATTCCTCGTTCAATCACTGGAGAAGCCTTGGTCAAACAGGACATACCAGAATACATTTCTTCATCCATCAGTTGAAATGCAATTGTTTTGTCACCAACAATACCCTACTTATGCACAAGCCAAATACAATTGTAAATATAGGAAATTTACTGCTGAAAGAGATGGTAATTGACATCACATATATATAAACATATCTGCATTTGCATTATAATAGCAACACCTTTCGTTGTGTTATTCAGCAAACAGGGACATAGCTAGTAAAGTCAATTGAGGTCATTCGAGAATTATTTTTGAGAGTTTTTGGTCCAAGTATGTTTCAGAAGGAAGTAGTAGAGGGTCGACACAGTCAACCATGGATAAGAATTTTAAGTGTGTGATAAAAATTAAGTCCGACTCAGCAGTATAATACCTGATCATGACTCTCAGCATGAGATACACACTTTTCAGCGTATCTCCTATTGGTCACTCCATGTTATTTCATTGACCATTCTTCATCCTTCTTATCTTTTATGTAGTCAATCCACTTGTCAAGGATAGCCATGGCTAGGCCAGGCATGCCAGAGACATCTTCAGCAATCACAGTTGCATCAGGCAAGATGCCGTGTCTTAGATTTTTGGCCAACATCATATAAATGACAGCATCAACATATGTGGTCCCAGTGAAGTGATGATGATACAACATTGTGGTTACCCCCCTCAACATCACAAGATATTGCTACTTGCATGGTTGTGAACTACATCCACCAATCAAATACTTGAGGTCTTCCAGGGTGCCAGATCAACTGCTCACTGCAAAAAAGTTCATGATATGAAATATCCAAATGAGCTATAATACGAATGCTCCATTACAACCATCAACTGAATTGTGTTTGTGTTGTACTCGTTTGCACGAATGCGAGGCAATATACGTCATCCACAAACTTCCTATATGTACTTACACAGGGTTCTGTACTACTCATTCCACAGTGCTTCATAAACTTGTGGTGCCCCAAGCTCAGTTGGAGAAAGGTGTTTAAACTGATACCTGCAAGGCTAATGATTATGAAATGAGTGAGTGATTACTATAATAGGACAGAGGTACCACCATGCTTCTTTCCAAATAAAATTTTCAAACTTAATTAAGAATTGCATGAGACGATAAAAATACTATGCTGCCAGAGGAACTTTTGTATACAATGTGAAAGAAGAGACCTACAGCAACATAAGAAGCAGAAAATACAGCTGAACAAGTTTAACTCCCATCTTTAAACTTAAATCATCTGATACTCCATACACCAAGTTGATTCTTCTCCAACTTGTGTCCAACCATTAATAGCACCAATAACTTCTTCTTCCCCGATTACAATCAAGTTAAATGTGAGGCTTTGTACTTGGCATGAGAACAATGTGCTAAAAATCAAGAAAATACGTGGCGATCAAAAGTATCATACCACACCGATTGCACTTGCAGAACATGCAATAAGCTAAATGTAGCACTTATTAGCAACTGACAGTGATATGGTAATAATTTAATACAAAAGATTTCAATGTTCTAACAATTACTCTTAAATGACCCGAGAATTATATACTTCTGTTTATGCTTTCTATTTCCATAACCTCTTTTCCTTATATTTTAATTTATATATAGAATATTCTTGAAATTTTGACTTTCAATTGATACCTACTTGTGAAGTAATCTTCTAAATAGAATGTAGGTATACATAAACTAAAAGGAAAAGAAATAAGGAAGATAAACATAAACCGAAAACTCTTAATTTCTATATAGAGCTCAACAGACTTACTGTTAAATCCAAATTGCACATAACCTGAATATAACCATTAGCATTAAACATATCAGAATCTTCAGTAGTGAAAAATCCGAATTTATTAATACTATGATTTTGTAGTTATGGGTTGTCCGTATAAAGAGCACAAAACATTAATCTGTTAAGTTTCAAGCTGCAAGTGGGAACTATGACAACAAGAGATAAACTCAAAGATAAAAGATACCTCACCTATATTTCATCATATTACCTTGTGCAAATTCCTCAATGCTTGCCTCAAGTTCAAAAAATAAATACTTTCTTCTCAATATATAGAAATAGAAAAATTTAAACTGTATCAAGATATTTTACCAAGCATAACATCCACAGTGTATCGTTTATAATAAAAGGATTCAAAGACCAGTGAGTAAAATTATAGTTAAATACGAGGAAAGTCATGATTGCTGGTCCAGCTCACTTAAAGTACCTAACCAGCTGACATGAGGTTTCTGGGAAGCACAGTATTTACCTGGTTTTCATTGTTCTATGTAACAATAATTTACAGCAATACAAAAATAAAGATCAAACACCACACCATACCTTTCCATGTGCTATTATTATTGATGAGGAAGTAGCTCAGCTTTTTGCTAGTAATTTTCGACAACTGATGATGAGTCCAGAAGGTTGCATAGTGATGCACCGGAGTTAAATAAATTCCAGAATAGTTTTAACGACAACCACTTAACTACAATAAACAAAATAAAAACCAGAACTATCTTAAAAAGCAAAAAAGACTCTTGTTTGGTTGTCAAGAAAAACAAAAGTTAAGAATTGGCAACGAGAAGGGAAGATCGAGCTGTAAGAGTTTGGGACAGGGAAAAAAATTTATATTCAATGGATCGTCCGCCTTCCCCCAATCCATACATGGTGAAACTTCCCCTTCCCCCTAATCCATACACTATTATCTACCCATTGGTAAATGACATATTGGAATCAGAAGAAAAATTGGCTACATTGATGTTTTTCGAGTCTCGGATGCCATTAATGTTTTTCGAGTCTCGGATGCCTTTGAAGTTCCGCCGTGAGGAGGACTGCGACCTCGCAGTCGAACGATTTAATAGCTTCGCCTCCGAAAGTCACGACCTCGCAGTCGAACGATTTAATAGCTTCGCCTCCGAAAGTTCAAAGGCATCCGAGACTCGAAAAGCATCAAAGTAGCCAATTTTTTTTCTGATTCCAATAGGTAATTTACCAACTTTGAGTCAGTAATAGTGTATGGATTAGAGGGAGGGGAAGTTCTACAATGTATGGATGGGGAAGGCGGACGATCCATTGAATATAATTTTTTTCCCAATCCCAAACTCAATTCTTTCTTATTTTACAGCTCAATCTCCCCTTCTTATTTTACAACTCTATCAAGATGTGAATAAATATGAAACAAAGGTTAATATGGAGGGTATTTATAGTATAAAGTAATACATGCCAAATTCACGTACATGTCAGATCATTGAAGAACCATCAACAACCTCTAGTAGTAGAACCATCAACACTAGTATTTATGTCAGAAATTGGTTGTTGAATACAAATTTATTATACTTTAACTAATTAACCGAGAGCCATTGGCAACTTTCCTTCTCTTTCCTCTCTTCGCGGTCAACACCATCATCCCAAAGGACCCAAACTCGATGACATCATTTTTCTGATCACTTCATTAATAAAAGGCTGCAAAGACAAAGACAACACAATAACTCTCTTTTCCAATATTATATCCTTAGTTTTCTTCTGCAAACCAGTTGATGGTTCCAAGTCCATTAGAAATAGAAAAGGGGTAATTTTACCTTTATACCCTTCCTATGTTTCCAAGTTTCCCTCTCTTAGAGCCATCAAAATGGGCCGAGCCCGTTGGGCCAGCCCGCCCCGCCGTGCATTAAAGGTGGGTTGGGCCAGAGATTTAATAGCCCGCTAAAAGGCGGGCCTAAACGGGCTGGCCCGTTTGGGTTGCGGGTTGAGGCGGGGCGGGCTAGCCCGCCTAATAATTAAATAAGTAAATATTAATTAAATAATTTAATAATTTATACATAGCCTAGGAGAGAAAAAAAAAATCCATGAATCTATTTTCTTTTCTCGTTCAGCCGTTTCCCCAAATTCAACTTTGAATGTGAAGTGAAACCCTAGTTCATCAAATCTTCTCTCATTCACACAAATCTTTATTGTTGTTGTCTCAAGATTTTCAACAATTGACACCCTCGTAGAGTCGTGGTTGTTTACTCTCATTGGACATCGAGATCTCCATAGTTCCAATCGGTGGCAAGAACAGGTAAATGGAAGTTTATATTATAAATTTTTTTTTTTAGGATATATCATTTTTTCTTTGATTTTATGGGTTAATATATCACTCAAAGCTTCATAGCAGAAACTTTAATTTTTGTAGTTATATTATGTTTGTTGTATATTATGGAGTTGAGATTGATTTAGGGGTTCTCTGGTTTTTTAAGATATATCATTTTTTCTTTGATTTTCTGGGTTAATATATCACACTTCATAGAGCAGAAGCTTTAATTTTTGTGCTTATAATGTTTATTGTATATATCCTGGAGTTGAGATTGATTTTGGGTTCTCTGTTATATATATCATTTCTCATTTCTCCATTTATCTTGTTTTAAAATTCTTGTGACGATTTGATCAGTTTTCATCTACTACGCTTTTTCATCATTCATCATGGATCACCCGTGCCTCCTTTCAAATGCCTTATATGGATTATCTTTTTTGCTTGATTAAAATTTTTAGAAACTACATAAATATTTTAGAATTATCCAAAAAACAACATAAATATTTTAGAAATATCCAAGAAACTAATAAATATTTTAGATATCAAATGTTTAGAAATTTGTCAAATTTACAAATTAATGTAATCATAACTAGCAATTCAAATAAAAATCCATAAATTAAAAAAAAAAATTGACGGGTTGGCCCGCCTGGCCCGCGACCCGCAGTGGGTTGGGCTGGGCTGGGATTTGTTAGGCCCGCCAAAATGGCGGGCCGGCCCGCCCCGCCCCGCCAATTGTGGTTTTTTGGCGGGTTATGGGCCAGCCCGTCCCGCCAGCCCGTCTTGACAGTACTACCCTCTTTCCTTCCTTGATCTCAATGAAAAAGGCACGTCGGTTATCACACCGGTTTCTCCAAATGTTGGACTACAATTGTTGATTTATTGAAATATATGAAACTTTAATTCATCTTTATACACAATAAACTCGGGTATTTTAATACTAATAAAAAATGAAAATTATTATTTATAAATAAACTTTATAAATTTTATATGTTTAACTCTATTATTTATTAATCCTATAATAGTTTCAATTAAATCTCAAGTATATAATACTTATATTTATGAACTTGTTTTAAAGCCCATTGGCCTTAACTCTTGGTGATCCCATGATAAACTGACTCATCCAACACCAATTCAGCATAGTAATACCTCATAAAGAATTTGTCTTTAAGTAATTGCGGGCTCAATCTTCAAGTTTTAATCTACCAATTATCCCTCATCAAGGTAACTCCTTTAGATGAGAATAAAAAGCGATTAATTATGTGAAAAGAATGTGCAATTTTTGTGGGGTTTAAGTATAGTATATCTCACTCATGAAACTTGTAATAGTTTGACTTCATTTTTGATAGAAGTTAGAAGGCTGAACTAGGGACATTAAGATTGTTCATTGAATTTGTGCAACCATCAATCCATTGTCATTTAAGCTATATGATATAGGGGTTGTCCTTTTGAGTTATTGACCAAATATTTCTTTTTCCTATCTATATACCAAAGGGGTAACAATGTAAACAACATGCACCGACATGTACTAATATGGCTCATAAAAAAGCTTGCCATATTAAGATTGTTCATTGAAAGCTTGTAAGATAATATCACGGCATAAATCAATAAATTGATTAAGACAATTATCATCAGTGATAATGATCAAAAGGAAAGATAAAAGATATCAAGAAGATAGCTAGTTGGCCAGCAATAATGCAATGCAATGTACACTCACACAAGGACTTCCACCAATTTTGCAATCATGTACCCATTCTTTCTATGGAGGATACAAAGGCTTAATGATACAAAGACTGAATATATTTGAAAAATGGGATTAATATCCTCATCTATAAAATTGGCTTTAAATAATCATCTATCTTCATTTTTTTAATTTTTTTCTAATTTCCTTTTTAGCAGGCAAATCTTACGTAGAGAGCACAGTAGTGATTTCTTTACTCACACTCATCCCATTCGAAGAAGGCTCAACCTCCGGCACATCAGACACCATCCAAGGAACACTCCTGCACGTTAGACGCTATCTTCTTAAAACCCGTCACCACCGGCACGTCGGACGCCATCTTCTTAGCCTCGGCACGTCGGACGCCATCTTCTTAGCCTCTGCATGTCGGACTTCATCTACTTGCAAATGTTATAATTTTATTTTATCATTATTAATCTATCATAAAGTTAATATAATTAGAATTATATGTAATTAAATTATGAAACATTATGATATGTTATTTGAGTAATATATGTTATAATTATATCATATTTGAATATCATTGTCGATATGTTACAATATTATACTTTTTTATTTTCTTTTTCCTTTTTTATTCATTTCTTCTATTCTTGCAAATGTTATAATTTTATTTTATCATAAAGTTAATATAATTAGAATTATATGTAATTAAATTATGAAACAATATAATATGTTATTTGAATAATGTATGTTATAATTATATCTTATTTGAATATCATTGTCGACATGTTACAATATTATACTTTTTTTTCTTTTTCCTTTTTTATTCATTTTCTTTTCTTTTATTTTCTATTTTCTTTTTCCTTTTTTATTCATTTATTTTATGTTTGCAAATGTTATAATTTTATTTTATCATTATTAATCTAACATAAAATTAATATAATTAGAATTATATGTAATTAAATTATGAAACAATATGATATGTTATTTGAGAAATATATATTATAATTATATCTTATTTAAATATCATTGTCGATATGCTACAATATTATACGATATTGAATATCAGTGTCGATGTGTTTCAATATTATATTATATATTCGGCTAATGACATGAGATGTGTTGACAACGTAATACGAATAATGTTCGGACAGACTCCTATGTCTAAAAATGTTCAACATTCCAAGGAAATAGGGGATCGAGCAGAAATGCTTGGGTAGATAGAAGCAAAAGGTTTAGTTAAATTCTCAACTTTAAGAAGTTTGTACTCATAACAGGAAATTCCCTCTTGAGTGTAGTCCTCAAACGATTGATCATACCTTATGAACAATGTGCATTTCCGGGTGATTAACAAACTTCACCCCAAGATAATTGGGGTGATGAAATTGTTCACCCAAATTCTTCCCTAAACAGTATGATGAGTCATATTAATCCGAAGTCCATTGCAATTGCCTCCATTAATTGACTATTGACGTAAATGAAAATTAATGATAATCCTTAAAAATATCAAAGGATATATATCATATAAGTATTTTACAAATATTGTTAAAATGTTGTCTATATAATCGGTGATGTAGTTATTAAAAATATTGATGATTATCGACAATTATAAACAATATTTTAGAGATATTGTTGGAATACTATTTTAGAATTAATACTATTGCAATACCTCTATGATATTAATTGTTCGATATTCATATCGATGATATATCAAAGAAATATTATGATATTGTAGATATTAAATGAACTAAATTCAATCATTTCAATTATTTGTCAATATTGTGATGTTTTAGAAATATTGATATCAATGAATTATTAATTTATGTTGATTTTCTTTAATATTATAATATTTTAGATATTAAATGAACTAAATTCGATCATTCCAATTATTTGTCAATAATATTAGACTGCCATAGTCATTTTAAAAACACAATAAGCTCGAGTTATAAATAAGAATTCGTAAAAAATCAACAAACATTCACATCCTCAATATTTCTATCATAAATATCATAATAAGACATGGCGATATTTTAGATATTAAATGAACTAAATTCAATCATTTCAATTATTTGTCAATAATATTAGGTTACTGCCATAGTCATTTTAAAAACACAATAGGCTCGTTATCATTGGGAGTTATAAATAAGAATTCGTAAAAAATCAACAAATAGATTAATAATTCATTCACATCCTCAATATTTCTATCATAAATATCACAATAAGATATCGCAAAGAAAATCAACATAAATTAATAATTCATTGATATAAATATTTCTAAAATATCATAATATATTGACAAATAATTGAAATGATTGAATTTAGTTCATTTAATATCTAAAATATCATAATATTTTTTTGATATATCATCGATATGCTCGATATTTGGAACAATTAATATCATAGAGGTAATGCAATAGTATTAATTCTAAAATATTATTCCAACAGTATCTCTAAAATATTGTTTACATTATTGTCGATAATCATCGATATTTTAATAACTACATCACCGATTATATAGACAACATTTTAACAATAACTGTAAATACTTATATGATATATATCCTTTGATATTTTTAACGATTATCATTAATTTTCATTTATGTCAATAGTCAATCAATGAAGGCAATTGAAACGGACTTCGGATTAACGTGACAACTCAATCACCAAGTTGGGATTGTTCATGATGGATTGTTCATAGATCAATCGTTTGAGGACTACATTCAAGAGGGAATTTCCTGTTATGAGTACAAACCTCTCAGAGTTGAAAATTGTTTTGAAGTGGCATATCAATAGATTATGCCGGAGAAGTTAAAACGGATAAATAGTCAATCAATGGAGGCAATTGAAATGGACTTCGGATTAACGTGACAACTCCATCACCAAGTTGGGATTGTTCATAAGGGGTATGATCAATCGTTTGAGGACTACATTCAAGAGGGAATTTCTGTTATGAGTACAAACCTCTCAGGGTTGAGAATTGTTTTGAAGTGGCATATCAATGGATTATGCCGGAGAAGTTAAAACGGATAATACGAGATATGTTGGATTATGTCAGGGAAGTTAAAATAGATAATTCGAGATATGTTAGAGTTTTATTTACGACATGCACTACATGAAACTAAAATTAATCAATGGAATAAAATCAAATTATACTTGCACTTACTGAAGCAATGTAGTCTGGCAGATGTGTTGACGTATTTCGAATACAACGAGTATGCCTGACTCATATGGATATGGATATGGTGTTTGCTCATTTTCTTTTGGTTTATAATTAAAACACAATTTCATATGACCAATTATGAAAATTTTGGTTTCATGGAAATATCGATATCTTAATTTTATGAAAATATAAATATCAATATCGGTGGAAATATCGGTACATAAATTTATCAATATTTTTCCGATATTTAACGATATTTCCCCGACATTCCACCGATATTTCACAGATTTTTATATAATTTGTATCATGAAACCACCGATATCGAAATCAATATTTCATCGATATTTCCCCAATATTTCATCAATATTTTCTCAATATTTTACCTATTTTCCTACAAATTGTAGGATGAAATCACTGATATTGAAATCGATATTTCACCTATTTTAGGATGAAATCACCGATATTGAAATCGATATTTTGCAAATATGAAACAACATATATCGATATTTCACCTATTTCCTACAAATTGTAGGATGAAGTCGATATTGAAATCGATATTTTGCAAATATGAAACAACATATATCGATATTTCACCTATTTCCTAGGATGAAGTCGATATTGAAATTGATATTTCGCTAGGTTGAAATCGATATTTCGCGAATATGAAACAACATTTAACGATTATTTTAAAGGCCGATATTGAAATCAATATTTCACTTATTTCCTACAAATTGTAAGATGAAGTCACCGATATTGAAATCGATATTTCGTGAATATGAAACAACATTTTACGATTATGTTGGAAAGAGTACCCACTCCTCCAAGTTGAGAATTGTCCTCAGCGGAGAAGCTGAAATATATAATGCATTATGTTGGAGGATATCGTACAAGAGTAGGGATATCGTACAAGAGTACCCACTTCTCCAAGTTGAGAATTGTCCACAGTTCATTGTCCACAGTTCATCTATACGGAGAAGCTGAAATATATAATGCGGAACTTGTTTGTTACGTGTGCGACATTGAATATGAATGAGAAGGGTACGTGTGCGACATTGAATATGAATGAGAAGGGTTTGTCCGACCTCAATGAAAACAATCTCGTGGTTATAACAATTATGGGATTTTGTTACGTGTGCGACATTCATAAGTGTTTGTCCACAATCTCGTGTTACACAGAACAATTACTGAGATTTCGATGAAGATAGTCCGGAGATGATCCAAAAGAATTCAAAAGAACAATAGTCTGGATGAAGATAGTCCGGAGATGATCCAAAAGAATTCAAAAGAACAATAGTCTGGAGATGATCCAAAAGAATTCAGTCATGTTTTGGAAGGTAGATTTTATCGAGTTTTGGAGGGTAGATTTTGTCGAATTTACACAGGAGGAAGGTAGATTTTGTCGAATTTACACTGGAGGGTAGACGCAAGGATATGAAATGTCTTTATAACATAATAGTAAAGCTAAGCCGGATATGAAATGTCTTTATAACATAATAGTAAAGCTAAGCCGTTCGAACCAAGTTCTACGCCCTATGGATGTAGCACCCTGGATGTAGCACATTGTTGTAGCACATTGTTGATTCATCATGTGAATGAAAACCAATGGTATAGAATGCTATTCATGAAAAGTTGTAATGCAAAACAAAAGTTTGTCAATGCTATTCATTGAAAGTTGTAAAAGTTCATGACAAATAATGCTATTCATTGAAAGTTGTAAAAGTTCATGACAAACGATAACATTAGAAGTTGTTATACGAGGGCACTTAAAAGTTTTAGCAAGAAACTAGATAGGGCACTTAAAAGTTTTAGCAAAAAACTAAATAGTGCTTGGAGGGAGAAGTTTGAGAATGAAAATATCCGAAAATATCTTCAATATTTATTTGATATTTCCATTTTTTTACGTGATCGATACAAGTTGTTAAAATATCGGTAAAATATCGGTGAAATATCGATTTCAATATCAGTAACTTCATCCTACAATTTGTAGGAAAATAGGTGAAATATCGATTTCAATATCGGTGACTTCATCCTACAATTGGTAGGAAAATAGGTAAAAATCCTACCATTTGTAGGAAAATAGATAAAATATTGAGAAAATATTGATGAAATATTGGGGAAATATCAACGAAATATCGATAAATATCGGTATTGATTTCAATATCGGTGGTTTCATGATACAAATTATATAAAAATATGTGAAATATCGATAAATATCGGTGGAATGTCGGGGAAATATCGTTAAATATCGGAAAAATATTGATAAATTTATGTACCAATATTTCCACCATACCTATATTTCCACAATATTTTGATAAAATTAAGATATCGATATTTCCATGGAAACCTAAATTTTCATCATTGGTCATATGAAATTGTGTTTTAATTATAAACCAAAAGAAAATGAGCAAACACCATATCCATATGAGTCATGAATGAATACATGCATTGTATTCGAAATACGTCAACACATTTGCCAGACTACATTGATGAATACATGCATACTCCGTTGTATTCGAAATACGTCAACACATCTGCCAGACTACATTGCTTCAGTAAGTGCAAGTATAATTTGATTTTATTCGGTTGATTAATTTTAGTCTAACTAATAGTAATTTCATGGAGTTCAAGTTACATTATGGTACAAAGTTTCATGATGATTTTAGAATACATTGTTTCAATAATTGCAAGTATAATTTGATTTTATTCGGTTGATTAATTTTAGTCTAACTAATAGTAATTTCATGCAATTCAAGCGTTATGGTTACAAAGTTTCATGATGATTTTAGAATGGATATGAAAGTATCTGTTCTGTAAAGAATTGCTCAAGTTTCAATCAAATATATATGATCAATATATTTTGGAAGCTATGTGATCTTATTTTGGATGAGTTCTTTTTGTGAGGTAAAATATATTTATCACTATTTTCTTGTTCATGATTGCTTGAGCTTTTAAGTTACGTTAATTTCATGTAAATGTTGTAGAGACGTATAGATAGCAGTGGGGAAAATGGACTTTCATATGAATGCTGCCGAGTTTGTAAGCTGAAGCTGAGGAATTCACATTAGGTTATGTCCCTTTTATGTTTAGTGTGTTGGTATGTGTTATGCCTTTTAATGGATATAAAATGGATATAATTTTTTTTTTTTCTTTTTTTAGGATTTGTGGTAGTTTGAGCATAAATTTACAATAGAGGGTACAAAAGGATATATTAAAATGAGTGGGGAAATGAGGTAAAAGAGGAAGAGAGCGGTGGATTGATAGACGAAGGTTTTAGAGAGAGAAAATTTTGGGATATTTAATAAGTAATAAATGTGCTGGTCCATAACAAAAAAATCTGATAGCCCTTCCGATTCTTTGGGTAGAAGTGCAGGTACTGGTCCCTTAATCGTTGTTGAGAATGATAGGTTTTGTTTTACCAATTCTGGTGCGTATGATCTTAAACTAGAACGTGAATATGGATTCCTACTGCCATCATTCGAAGAGATACGATCACCGGACCAAGATGAACCATGTTTTGATAATCCTTATTTGATATGTTTTGATATTTCTTCTTCCTTATTCATATATATGCATTTGGAGTTTGTGATTGTGCAAGGTGAAAGAAGATTATAGTGTTTTGACATTTTTGCTATAATGTGTATGTATTCATAGTAAGTATATAATTGTAGGAGCCTGATATCAGTTTTAAAGAATTTGAATAAATATACCATATAAAACATAACATGAATATATAATACTTTAATATATATGTAGAAATTATAGATTAAAATTAATTGTTTAAAGTAAAAAAATACAAGGCTCCTAATTGTTGAAACGTGAAACTCAGCATGAAAACCATACTGTGAATTTTGAAAGTAAATAAAAAATGATTTTTTTTCTAATAATTGTATTACACTTATGAAATATTAGACCATCTTCACATCAATCCCATATGGAGAATTAAGCACATAATTCACTCATGCATTCTCAAGCACTACTGAAGAATTATGCGCATAATTTTTGTTCTCCAATGCATTGAGAATATTTTAGAGAAAACAATAATGAAAACAATATTTTAGAGATATTATTGGAATAATATTTTAAAAATATAATAGCAATAACCTATATGATATTAATTGTAACAAATATCGAGCATATCAATGATATATCAAAGAAATATAATGATATTTTAGATATTAAATGAACTAAATTCAATCATTTCAATTATTTGTCGATAATATTATGATGTTTTAGAAATATTGATGATGTATCAATGAATTATTAATTTCTGTTGATTTTCTCTGCGATGTCTTATTATGATATTTATGATAGAAATATTGAGGATGTGTAAATGAATTATTAATCTATTTGTTGATTTTTTGCAATTTCTTATTTATCTCTCCCAATGATAATGAACCTATTGTGTTCTTAAAATGACTATGGCAGTAACCTGAAAAATAAATCTTATTTATCTCTCCCACAATGAATGTTTGGAAAATGACTATAGCAACAGCTTGAAGAAAAAGAAGAAAAAACAATTCTTGGGATTTTTGCTCTTGATTTTGGAAAAACTGGACCAAGGTTGGGTAGAATATAATCACCTTGCACAAGTGTTAAGAGTAAGTTCTGAATTGGAACCACGAAAACCATTATTTGATCGAGGTATATCGCACTTGTGAGCAACGATGATGGAGGAGCCAGTTACCTTCGGTGTATTCCGACCTAGTCAATGTTATAAAGATCTTGGTTTCTTTTAAATGTGACAGTTCACATTACAACTTTTCTCAGTGTATATTAGTTTATAACATTGACTGTTAGATGATGATAAAGGAGTTTTATCAACAAAAGCAAAGACTTTCTTGGTGAAAATCAAACACAGATACATGAAAAAGAGTTAGAATCCTCATGAACAAAATCAAGAAAACCCGATTTCTGTAAATCCCGGGGCAACTTCTGTTGCTCGAATAAGCCTAGCCCCGAAACCTTCCAACTTATTTGATCAATCAAGCATTGTTGTTTCAAGCTATTAAAATTCTTCATCCATGAGAAAAGCTGCAGCCTTTTCCTTTGCAGTGTAGCCATATTTAGAAGTGCTATACTTCTTATGCACACCTGTCAGCTTCCCACTTCCCGCTTTCTCATGAAAATTCACCATAAGCTTCGCACATTCCCTGCAAAAGAATCATTACACGTATGATACATCGTGTTTGGTTACAGATTTTCTTGAAAGATGAAAGCCACTTACATGAGCTGGTCTTGGGTGTAGCTAGTGTGCATCATACTTGTCCTGCTCCACTGCCTGCATCCACTGAGAGTGCATTGAGCTGTAAATATAGCAGCTGCTGCTAACAACGAAGGTGGGAAACGAAGCATCTCATACTCAACGAGGCAGAGCTCGACTATGAAGAAGGACAACAACTCCAGCTAGTAGAAAAAACACAGAATTTAATCAGTAAACAAAACTTGTGATTACTTCATTTGATTGGTCATGACTTAAGTTTTTTAGACCAACCCTTTTGTCAGATTGAGCGGCTTTCAAGAAACGTCTCATGAACACGTATGGTGTTGGCAATGAGAAATTGAACTGTAATCTATTGACCATCAACTTCTCCTACAAAATGATAAAGAGTTGGTTAAAACTTGTGAGATGAGATGTAGTGTTGTTATAACATTTGGTTAGAATCGATCTTGAAGCAAGTACCATATCGAGCACTTCTTGTCTGGAATAAGCTCGATCGGATATCTGAATAAGATCCTCCACAACAGGGACAGAAACCTCTTCATACTTACAAGCAAGAAGCATTGCAGTGACACCCACTAGCTGCAATTTCTTTCTAGCCACAGATTCAAGAGCCAAGAATCTATCGATGAGACTGACTGTTAAGTATAATGTCTCATCCATCAGTTCGAACTTGTAATGCACCTATACATACACATGTAGTAATAACACATTTTAACAATGATTGAGAGTGAAAACACAGCATTATGTAATGTGAACAAGATATGATCAATCCACTTGGTTTTTACCTCGATCAGCCAGTCGATGAGAATGCCTCTCATCCGCTCGTTTATGTCAAATTGATGTGCCATATAGTCTGGTGAAACACAGCTTAAGCTCTGCAATCAATTTTACAAGATCAAGAAACGAAAATAGAAGACAGAATACTGAAAAAAGAATTCAATATTTCCTCAAACTCAATGCTACTAAAGAAAGAAAAACATTATAGCAAAAATGATTAACATAAAACCTAAATGTGAATAGAAGACAGAATACTGAAAAAAACCTAAATGTGAAACGAAAATAGAAGACAGAATACTGAAAAAAGAATTCAATATTTCCTCAAACTCAATGCTACTAAAGAAAGAAAAACATTATAGCAAAAATGATTAACATAAAACCTAAATGTGAATAGACAGAAACATACAAAAACCAATTCAACTGAAATCAGTAATGCACAAAATGCTACTACTAAAAGAAGGCTTATTAAGTAGATTATATGTAATCAAAGAGGGGAAAACCCGAGTATTTCACCTCTGTCTTTTTATAGTAAGCATGTATATCATCAATGTACTCTGTAACTGCAAGAGGATTTCTCTTATCACAGCTATCGATATCCATTATTAGCTCGTCTCCATCGATGTCTTCCATTTCAACTTCTTCATCCTAACATCACAATTCACAACATCAAGAATTGCATCACACTAGAATTTAGGTATCCAATACTGATATACACAGACATGAATGAATACCATTCGATCAATTTCTTCAAGCATGGCTTCCGTGTGTTGCACAAACATGGGAACATCATCATGGTCATCTACATTCTTGTAGTAGTCATCTGTGTCAATAATGACACAGTCATAGGATTGATGACTAATCTGTGGTTGAACCAATGGCTTCACAACCTGGTATAACATGTTATTCAATCATCCTAGGCACTATTATAGAATCCCAACATAAGTATAAAAAGAACACAAAAACAAAAGAACACAAACCTCATGTGATTGCTGCTGCTCTTTTCCAGCCAATTGAGCAGCAAATTTCCTAAACAAGTAATCAAGATTATAAGCACAACAAATCAAACAAGACCATCCAACTAATCATCAACAAACTATACATAAAGAAGATAAAGATTTGAACTTGGAACATAAAAAGAACACAAGAATGAGCAATCAACAACAAACCTAGTGACGGGGCGATGAACCGGAGGAATGGGATTCCTAATACCAGCACCATTTTTACTGATCAAGATCAAGATCAAGAATAAATCAAAAAAGACTAATCAATTTAACAAATAAACTATAAAATAGTGATAATTTATGAAATTCATACTCTGTCAAAACCCCTCTCTTGTGAACAGCACAAGGGTAAGGAGGAGCATTAATGATGTTTCTATTGATTGTACTCAATGCCCTTCTATTATTTCCAACCCCTGCAGCAATTTTTGCCCCTCCATTCTTCAAGCCTCCTATTAATACAAATCAATAACTTTTATCATGACTTTGACTTCATTAAAGATTATAAAAGTATCGTACATTTGAATAAAAGAAATCCAAACAAGGGGTGATTTTCAAATTTCTAGCTTTAATTTTTGAAATTTCTAACTACCTTGAGGGTTTGAAGGCTTAATCACACCCGAAAAATTCTCATCTGATCCCATCTTGATCATCTTTTTTGAATTTCAGCTACTGAAAAAGAAAGGAATTTAGTCATAACCCCATTAAAGAAATCCAGAAAAAGAAAGGATAAAGTAGAAATGAACTAAAGCTTCAAATAATCAAGATTCAAGGCTAAACGACAAAAACCCAGATCATAAAGAAAACAAAAAAAAAAAAAAAAATCCCAACCTCCAAATCAAGAAAACCCAGAAAAATCTACACCAAGCCAGTGATAAACACTCCTCAGCAGATCCCACGAGAGAGAGAGAGATGGACTACAAAGAAAACCCCATCAAATCCCTCTTTCTCTAAATCAGAGAGAGAAATCAGAGTGTTGTTCTTCAATGGGATTTAGCAGAAGGGTCAATGAAAGATTTCGGAGAACGTAAACAGCGGATATATGTCTGCGTCTTTATTGTTTTTCTTTTCTTCTTTCTTTTTTCATATATTTGAAACTAACGGCTAGTACATTATAGCCGTTGATGAAAGGTCGCGTTGTTCTCTCTCTGCGCCCCCCCCCCCCCCCCCCCCCATGTGCCTCTTGTATTAAGTGCCAGGTTTTTATTTAATTCTTCTTTTAAGTATAAACTAATTAATAGCCTCCGTTTTAATTAATTGGTTTCTAATCTGAAAATAATATTTCCAATATTAAATACAGCAAAATATTTATAACCTTTAAATATATTAATTATTTGTGGTATTATCGTTTTTTTTAAATATACATACACACTGTTTTATTTAGTTCATGTCACAATATGGCAGCATGGTGACACTTATCAGAATCAAGGTTTGGATTTAAGTATTTTGTTGAGATTTTTTGATTATGTCTAAAGAAAAATCTATTGTCTTCCCTTGTAGAAAAAATCAAAGTATTATAAATATCCCTAATTTCTTGAAACTTTTCCAAATAGGGCTATTTGGGCAAAGAATTTGGATGATTTCAATACCTAAGGCTAAGGCAGCTCATAAGGCCAAAATCAAGTAATCTTGCAAATATGTAACAATATTTATATTTTATAATGTTGAAGAGAATTTTCAATAAATTTGATTTTTTATTTGTTTTTTTTTTAAATTTGAGTTAATATAAATTTGATTCTTTGAGTTCTTACCAACTTTTAATAAATAAATAAAAAAGGAAGGAGGGAAAGAAAGATTGATGGATTTCGTTTAGTATAAAACTACATATTATATAAAACTATAAAAATGTTACGATTTGCCTTCTAATTCAATTATTCTTTTAGTAATTATTTTATTTTTATGCTTAGTATTGGGGGTAAGTAAATAAGGGAATTTATACTTGTTGAAGGTAATATAAATATATGTATAAATGATAACCATCTTTAACAACTTAAAATTTCAGATGGGGTGATCATTTGAAATGGTAAGGGAGCTTTGACCAATAAGAGGTTTCACACTCGATTTCATTGTCATACATTTGATATACGAGGCATTAAATGATTTTGGTTGGCTATATTTTGTGTTAAATTAAGTGGTTTTGAGGTTTTGTGTTAAATTTCATTGCTACACATTTGATATACAAGGCATTAATTGATTTTGATTGACTATATTTTGTGTTAAATTAAGTGGTCTCGAGGTTTTGTGTTAAATTTCATTGCTACACATTTGATAAACATGGTATATTATATAATTTCACTTTATCTGTAAGTATTTGTATCATGTGATTTTATATAAGTTATTGGCTGACTCTTTTCACATGAGACATGAGTATATCATCCAATTAACACGTAAGGGACTAGTTGAAGATATTATCATTTAGCAATACTTATATATTCTCTCATTTCAATATAATCAATATTTTAGAAAATTGAATTTGTTTCAATTCATCCATCATTTATTATTACCATAATAGTTAATGGGCTCCTTTTTTTTTTTTTACCTCAATCTTGTTTTTTGTATTGAACTTTATTCACATAATTATACATAATAAATATTTTCTTAGTTTCTGTAAAACAATCTTAAACCACATTTATAGCATACATTATTTACATTATAAGGAAGTTTTTAATAAGTGGAATAAAGTTTCCTTCAACAAGCTTAGACAAACATTTTTCTTTAACTTCCTTAATTTATAATATATATATATGTGTGTGTGTGTGTGTGTTTTCTTGATTGTTTATGGTCATAACTTCACATTTCCTCATAAATTCAAACAAAGAGATGGTCAAAGCTGTTAAAAAATCCCAAAAATAAAACAATTTATTATTTTGTTTTTGTGTTATAATATATTGTAACAATAGCCCCTGATTTTGTCTCATGAAATAAAGAGTTAGGTCTGCCATTTACTGACAATAAAAACAGCAAATTGTGCAGTGGCACACTGCCCCTCAAGATGCCTTGCAAAATTCTTTCTTTTTCACACACATGACCCCCAACACATAATATATATTTTATAATTTGGATTAAAAGTTTAATTTATTTGCAAAAACACCCAATTTCTTGCACGATTATGATAATGACCAAAAAAAGTGAGACAACTCGAGTACCAAACCACTAAACAATTAGGAACATTGCTTAATGATTGGTTAACTTCAAATACAATAATTTTTTGACGTTTTAGGTAACTTCAAATTGATTTCAAATTTATATAATTTATATAGATACACACTAACCACTATTCTTGATCAAGCATGACATGAGATCAAATAAATAAAACAAACAATTTCAGGAACCTCAAAACATTATATAAGAGCCCTTGGAGATTTCAACCTATATATCACACATATTTCCAATCCATAGAAGCAAAATTAAAAACCATGAATAAGTTATTAATAATATGAAGTATTTTCTCTTTATTAAGATCAGGATATGGTCATGGTTTATAACACCACACAAAAGTTCGATTTCATTACATAATATAACAAAGTAATCGATGATAACTGTGAATAATTTCCAAGTACCAGATCCTCTTAACTTCACACTCTCTCTTTCCCACTCTTCTCTCTGATTACCTTCACATTGTTGGCCTCACATTGAGACGAGAAGCGAGTTTCTGACCAAGGGACTTATCGGCCTGTAGCATTGAGACAATACGAGTAGACATAAGTTTACAATTGAAGTCGAGCCTTGTGTGTCAAATAAAAAAGAAAACGTGAAAAATAGGTACCTGAGACCAGTATGAAACCCAGATGCTGCGGATTTCATGGGTGAGTCGGGGGTCGGACAAAGCATCGATCCATCTTTTAATGAATCTTTCTTGCCTGAACATGATATTATGATATAACAAAGAATGAATAATGTGTATAAGAAAAGCTCAAAACCCTATGATTTAGCAATTTTGAAAGCTAGTAGGAGATGATGTACCTGTCTGGTGTCCAGGATCGGTACCTCTCACCGGGTTGCTTAAAGTTGTTCTCCTTTTCAATGCAACACTGCATCATTCAATGAAGAGAAGGATGAAGATTTATTCATGGATCAATTTGATATACACAACACGGATTTCCAGTTAACATGGCTTTTCAGAATAGACTATATGCAGAGTCCAGTCAAAACCTATTTGCACCAGATTAGCTTTACCGTTTCACCTTGATTGACTTAAATTAAATGCAGATGACAAACTCCAAGAGGCCTATACTTTTGCTCCAATAAGTTGTATAGAGAAACACCAAAAGGTCCCAAAAGATAGTTAATTTGAATAAAAGAATTGTAATATCAAGCATCAGAGTTATGGAAACCGACCTTATCGCGCTTCCCTGTCAACACCACAGGAGGAATGGGGTGCCTCTCAGCATGACGACAAGGATCATACCTTGATGGGAAGTAGTTCACCTGGAAAGGATCAGAAGATCTGATTAAAAATTCTGATAAAGATGCATGAAGAAAAATATTCAGAGTAGCAGTATCCACATGTCTAGAGCACGAAAACACATCTTACAAGAAATTGGAATATATGAATGGTAATCACAACCCTGCTTTCTTTTTCCCCAAAAAGATAAATATCGAAGGGTGATGAAATACTTAGTCTACTCTATTATAGAAGCCTTTATCAACTTCAAAAACCATTTAAACTTTTGGGAGACAGCACAAATCAGTATAGTACCTCCTCATCCCTGTGCATGAAGTTCATGAAACCTTCATGGTGATTGTTGTGATGGGCACATTTGGGAGCATTAGCTGGGAGCTGGAGATAGTTTGGCCCAAGACGGTGCCTTTGAGTATCAGAATAAGAAAATATCCGAGTTTGGAGGAGCTTGTCATCTGAATAATATACCCCAGGGACTACAAGAGCAGGACAAAATGCAAGTTGTTCATTCTCTGCGAAGAAGTTGTCAATGTTCTTATTCAACACCAAACGTCCCACAGGCTGCAGGGGCAAGATGTCCTCAGGCCAAGTCTTGGTCACATCAAGTGGATCAAAGTCAAATCTGTCTTCATGATCAGGATCTATAGTTTGAACAAAAAGTTTCCACTCTGGGTAATTGCCTGCAGCAATGGAATCATAGAGATCCTGGGTGGCATGGCTGTGATTGGCTCCTCCAACCCTAATAGCTTCTTCCTCCAACAGAGACTTCACCCCACAAGTAGGCTTCCAGTGGAACTTCACATAATATGCTTTCCCAGCTTTGTTGATTAGAGTATAGGTATTGACACCTGAGCCCTCCATGTGCCTATAATCTTGTGGAACACCGATATCATCAAAGAGGAACGTGAACATATGCAAACTCTCGGGATGGTGGGAGAAGAAGTCCAAGATTCTCCAATTCTCCTGAATGTGGGACTTTGGGTTGGGTTTCAATGAATGAACCATATCAGGGAATTTCATTCCATCGCGAATAAAGAAGACAGGGAAGTTGTTTCCCACCAAATCAAAGTTTCCCTGGAACAGTGAGGAAAATCAAAAAAGATAAAATCAATCACGTAACTTGGTCGTAAAGTATGCACATTTTCTTTCTTGCTTATGTAATCCAGAATTTCACATTGAAATCTTAATATGCAAAATTTCTTTAAAATTCATAACAAAATATCGTTTTGATTAGCAAATTTTCTAATCATTAATAAGAAACAGAGTTTAACAAAAAATAAATTGGGACAATATTTTTACCTCTCTAGTGTAGAACTTCACAGCAAATCCTCTGGGATCCCTGAGAGTTTCAGGGCTACCACGCTCATGGATAACAGTGGAGAATCGAACAATAACTGGGGTTTGAACTCCAGGAGCTCGGAGGAAATCAGCACAACTAAGGTGTGAAATATCATGAGTGACCTCAAAAAAGCCCTTGGCGCTGGCACCTCTGGCATGGACAACACGTTCAGGAATCCTCTCACGATCGAAATTAGCAAGTTTCTCCACCAAATGATAATCTTCAAGGAGGATTGGACCTATTACATGGAGATATCGCATCAGTACACACAAAGTATGCACAAATGTAATGATTCACTTAATCACTAGTTCTTACAACTATAGGGCAAAGTAGCATAACTTGTGAGCAAATGATTTTGACCGAATTCTTTTAGCACAAATACTAATCAGTAGCATCAAATTAACATTCTAAATGTCTCCCCAAAGAAATAACATATCTTTTCACTACACACATCATGGATCATTTAACATAAACCAATAACAAAGGACCATCATACGATCCAAAATTTTCAGATTCTAGCAACAAATCCACATCAACCAAATGTCAAATATTCCTCACTTCCACAAGAAAGGGGAAAAGATGAAATACCTCTAGTTCCAACAGTCAATGAATTGTTATTGTTCCAAACAGGAGCTCCAGAATTTGCGGTCATAAACGGTGAATTAAAAGCACTAGACGGACGGTACTGCACCATCATCAAACAGTTAAACATCGATACATCCGATAAATCAAAATCACACACATACACAGAGCCACCATAAGGCTATACAAAACTAATTCTTCACAAAAGAGTTCAGTTAAACCGATGTAACTACCTATCCCGAGCTAAAAGTCAAGCATCACAATCCAAAAATACTGAGAAACCATCGCTAATT
This sequence comes from Scutellaria galericulata, assembly GCA_946896805.1. Lineage (NCBI taxonomy): Eukaryota > Viridiplantae > Streptophyta > Magnoliopsida > Lamiales > Lamiaceae > Scutellaria > Scutellaria galericulata. The sequence goes on from OX335793.1 coordinate 19,457,223, forward strand.
CAAATAACTTGGCAAATTACTCAAAAAACTACATCATTAAACCAAAATAGCAGCTGAATCAAAACCAAAAGATTAAGCAAACGAGTATCTTATTGACTTTGATGAAGCCTGGATATCAGTTTACTGGAAATAATCTACAGAAACAAATCAACTATTCAATCTATACAAAACAAAAACTAGCATAAATCAATCAAAATTCAGAATTTCGTACCTTGTAAGGATCCATTTAGAGAGAGAGATGTAACAGAGGTTTGCCGATAGTTTTTTGTTTGAAAATGGCGTGTGGCAATCAGTTTTGAGCGTTTATAAAAAAACGAGAAAAATAAATTAATTATTATTTATATTTATAATATTAAATGCTTTTCTTTAATTTAATTATTGTGGCTCGCATATTTATGTAAACGTTAGGAAATATTATCCTTGAATAAAAGATTATCTGAATTTAGAATATTATATATATTATTTTATTTTATTTGTAAATTTCGGGAACTGCATTATTTTAGGTGTGGCTTGTTAAGATTATCTTAATACAAAAAAAATAAAAAATTGAGGAAAAATACTTATAAAGTATTGTTGTGTAAAACAATCTAAGATTATTCAATTAGAATTATAATTGAGTATTTTGTTGTACTTATAATTACGGAGTTTCATAAATAGCAAGTATTTATTTAATAGTGTGAAACGGAAGATCCTCCCATTTATTTTCTTGAATTTTTTTTTGTAAAATATAAAATATTTAGAATATTTTTGTGTATTTTCAAAAAGATATTTTATGAACATAGGTATTCTTAAACTCTTAAAAATCAGTAAACAAAATTCTTATAAAATTTACAAAAATATAAATTTGTGATATATATAAATGAGGATGTGAGGAAGCCCAGCCATATTTCTTATCCAAAATTTTGGAATTTATCTGGAGCTGCTGTGTGGCGGTAGTTGACTCCACCAGTAAGATCTTGCCACGTGACAAATATCATTGACATGCGTGCCGCAAAAAAAAGTACCCACCCCTTAATGGGCTTCTAGAGCCAATTATTTATACTTATCAATGGGCCGCAATTTATCCTGGCCCACAACTTAAATTTCTCTCTCTATTAATTGTCAGGATTATAATTATATATTGCATCTTATTTTAGGGAGAAAATAATTATATTTTAAAGTGGAGTATTCTAGAAAGTGAATTTTCAGGCTTTTAATTGTGGATGAATTTGGATTACCAAACAAGCTTTTAATTTCTTCAATAATTAAAATTATCATACGTTTATATTGCATCTCATGAATGATCTATGAAGTTAATTTTTTTATAGTTTTAGATCATGTAATAATTGCAAAATCTTCTAATAATAAGTTGCCAAATTTCATGAGGGTTCGATTAAATCAAATTTTCAGAATTTTTATAGGGGTTTGTGGTAGTTAAGTTGAATACATAGCAAATGAAAAACCACATGAAATTTGACAAATTGTAACCCTATCTAAGTGAATTTTATTTGGTCACTTCTTCAATAGCAACCTCAAATTGGAAGATATTTTTTTTCTCCTCTTAGATTTATTCCCATTTCTTTCAAAATTGATTCTTAAATTATCTAGAGTCTAAAGATCATCATTTGCATGTCAACTTAAATTTACAAATTAGTAGTTTATCCTGAAATTTATGTTTCATCGATAAATAAGATATTTTCGTAACCAAGTTATGAACGTTGGTGCACGATCTATCGATCCATTACCATTGGATATATATATATATATATATATATATATATATATATATATATATATAGGTCAATTACATGGCTCCTATAGCTACAAGGGTATAAGAGACTTTTCCTTCAAAATTTGCAAAATGCAACCAGGACTAAAGATGTTTTTATCTCTCTCCCTTTCATCAAGGAACATGTAAATCAGCTTTACAATTGGAGAAGAAACATTATCAAAGTGAGTTCTCTACCTATTTGTACATATAATTAGGCACCTATGTAAATTTTCAGATAAAAAAGAAAATAAAAAACTCTTTCCCTACCCCTAAAAAACGCGCATTTTTCTTGCAACGAAGCTAGGTTAAAACTGCGATGATGTAGAAGGCCGGTCCTCTTGCTTCTCGATGAGCACACACCGTGATGGCGGACCAAACATGCTCAATATTACCTGCAAAAATAACGAGTAAGGAAGATCAGTGATTGATTGAACGGATAAAGAGGAATGGAGTATTCGGATCTTACAGGTAAGAAGATGAGGCCATGCAAGAAACCGAGGAGCACCAAAGCAAGATACATTTTGAAGTAGTAAACCTGCAAACGAGGGAGAGAACAATGTTAGAAAGTAGGATAAAAGGGCTCGTTTGAAGTGTAGATTTTATCATGTGTGTAGGATCAGAGACCACAAAAACTTCTGTCCTTGAGAAGCATAGAACGAGCACTCCAACTAGCTTTGTGAGCGTGATTCCACTGCAATGGAAAGAGAGACGAAGAGAATTCTGTAAGACGAATGAAGATGGAAATCGAGCATTCTTCTCAACAGATAGCATGCATCTAACTCCATAACTACATTCTTGAACTAACCTTTGCTCTGTGTGTGTGTGTGTGTGTGAGAGAGAGAGAGAGAGAGAGAGAGAGAGAGAGAGAGAGAGAGAGAGAGAGAGAGAGAGTCAGTAATTAAAAGGGAAAAGTTCCACCTGAATACAGAAGCCCCCATTGTAGTGAGAGCTTCCTTCATCCGTTGATTCTTATCACCACTAGTCACCTGAAATGAGAACACGTAAGAACAGTCGATTTTGTATCAGCATTACTACATGGAGCTAACGATATTTTTGCACAAGTAATTTACAAAAATTCCCGATTTTTTAGAAGAGAATATGGTGATTGAGAATAAGATGAGAATCGGACCAAGAAAGCATGTGTTATATGCACACAGAACTCAACGGCAATGCCCACTGACATCACAAGATTGACAACTGACAACGCGTTCAGCTGGATATTTAGGAGTGCCATTACACCCTGAAAGAGGGCCAATTTACAGAGAAAAACAAGTTAGAATTTTAAATTTTGTTATGAAGGGTACACAACAATGCAAATTATCACCATGAAGAAAACGTACCAAAAGATCTACGATGATCATCGTCAAAACAAGTAGAATTATTGCTGAAGTCCAAAAACTAAACATGAAAAGAAACGGAAAATGGAGATTTAGGTGTAATCATTTTGACAAAGGAATAAAAAGAAAGGTGCTTAAAATCAGAGCGAGTATATAACTGACCTGCATGTGATAACTAAGCAAACAATGAAAACGGCACCTGTTTAAAAAAAAAAAAAAAAAAAAGTGGTATTAAGTGGTGGGATAGAATAATGGACAAAAAGAAGATCCTTGTGCAAGTTCAGAGCACCACAGAATTGATTGAAAAACATAAAGAACAAACCAATAGCTATAGCGAGGTTGATCAGAGCTGTCTTCCATATATTAAGGTACTGCTCGAAGAACATATAAAACACTGCATATGGAAATACGTCAATCTGCAACAGAGAAAATAAGTGTCAGCATGAGAGAGAGGTAGAGAGAGAGAGGGAGGGAGACGATGGAAATTACCTTCAACGAATCAGACATCTTCGAACTAAAATCACGAGCAGCCCTCATTGAGTTGACAAAGTCAGACTGAAACAACACATTAATAATATAATCGCAGTTATACTCATGAAATGTTTGACAATTTGCCAGGATAAAAAGATTGTGAAAAAACTTATGAGCAATTATACCTGTTTATTAAGGGGTGTGTGATATGTCCTAAATGCTGATGCTTCAATGATTCCATCCTCATAGCCTAACGACAAAGGGAAACATTATCACCGATTTCAGAGAGAGCAAAAACCACAGTTTTACTTGGCTAGTAAAGCGAGAGTTGCCTAAATATCCATACCTTTAAGCTCAACACTGCTCGTATATGCCCCATTTCCACCTTTTGCACAATCAGCAGAGGGTAAAGCACTGAGGAACCATGGCAGTTTGTCCCTGAATTGTGTTGTCGATGGACGGTCGTTTTGTAACTCCGAGTGACGGAAACACTGAAAAAACCGTTATTTGTCAATCAATTATCATTATTCTACCAGTACACAAAGATGAATTGGATTACAGTACCGTTGTACAGTCCTCGCATACTGAGCTGAGTCCACAATTACTTCCACTTGGGCAACAAGGAGGCTGCAAATTTTTTTTTTTTTTTTCAGATTTTAGAAAGCCGTCAGTATGTCTAGAGAAAATACAAACAATTTAAAGAACAAATGAAATATCTGTCCCACTGAATGTATGATGTACCTGATCATCAGGAGGACAATAGCTTCCATTTGTGGATTTCCTACAACACCCGAAAGCTTCAGGAGATAACCAAACAAGAAAATCATCAAGCCATGAAGCTGCAGGTTTAGCAATGTAACTCGATTCTGGTACTAAAGATGCTCTTGAAATCTGCAGAATTCAAAAGGTTTCGAGTTAGTAGCAATTTCATAATAACAACAAACTTATGCAGGAATGTAATTTGGCGTTATTTTATAATTGATGCACATGGGTGACAATGCAACTAATGAAGAGGGTCAAGCCACGCATGCTGATAGCAACATCCTAATATGTATTACAATTCTCACTGCCACGAAGTATAAGCCACAAATTAGCATTAAAGCCAATTCCTGTAAACACCAAGACCATTGATCCCTACAACTATCTGATATTGGAAAGCCATAAAGTACTCTTTTATTATTCAATTGTTTTACCTCATTTAGAAGAGAATTAGAATCGCACTGGCTAATCGAACACAGTTGGTTTGTATGTCTTGATTCAGAACTGAGAAAACAAAACAAAAAAAAACGAGTGTTTATGGATGGGATACAAGCATATATGTAGTAAAAGAATTTGATCTTACAGCAGAGAGTAACAGAGGTTCATAAGCAAATACCTGTAATTGTAGTTTTTCACTACAAAGTAGAGTGGTGGACCAATTCTGAGAAATTCCGTAACATTGCTAAAGTAACCCTGCAGCAGAAAAGATAATTACAAGCATCAAGTTTCTAGAAGAATGACAGAGAAACATGCACCTGTAAAACAGAAGTCTTAAGCTATTAATACCTGAAGATATGAGTTTCGAGGAAGAACGATTTGTTGCTCTAAACCAGGCTCAATTCTTGAGCATAATGCCTTCATAAATTAAAGAAGAATTTACTTTTAAGAAAGATGAAAAAGTTATAATATATATTGATCACATCACCAAAACAATGCCAGAGGCTGTAGAGCAACTTACTATGCTTGCCAACGCAAGTGCACCAAAAGCACATATAACCAGCAGCTTCACACCCCAAATGTTAAGAATGGGAGCATGAATTTCCTAGACACAGAAATCACTGCTTATTATATAACAGAAAAAATAAATGAAGTGAAGGTAAATACCGGAAACAAGAAGATAAAAATAGAACATTATTTACCAACTGAATATCAACAGTAATCAGATTTCAGTATATCACTGTTTTTTTATTAATTGTACAGGCTAAAAGACAGTGCTTACATTAGGAGAAAACAACTACACTACTTTCATCATGAATAAATGCGCAGTACTGACAATCGCGGTGTTACTTTCTGGCCAAGAAATGACCCAAGAAACACAAAATAGCTTTAGAATACATAAAAGTAGTTTGAAGAAATTGAAGCCTTGATATCCAAGTCATCACGAGAGACAATTTAACAGGAATAAAAATAACAAAAGTAATTCATACAAAAATTTAAAAAAAAAAATTTCAAGTTTAAATCTTACCTTCATATATCGTGCCAGCAGTCCAGGTTTCTGCTGATTAACACCTGCAATTTCACAAGAATTACGTTTAAGCTTTGTACAATATACCATAGGCATCAATGAGAAAGCATGATACCTATGGAAGAAGCAGTTTGCTTAACAGAAATATGAAAAAATACCTTTCTCTAGCTCCACATTGGAACCAGATACTTTGATACATGGAAAACAGTCAATCCTGTTATCTTCGGCTCTCAGGAAGTCGAAAGCAATTAAGGCAACAAATGCAGTAACTTGTAGAAGGAAATCCAAGAGAACAGCAAGAGCTGCAAACAGAACATGTACAAAATTTACACAACCATACATTATCTGGAACTGTGTAAAGGAATAAATTGATATTTAAATGGTAGAGTTCTAACCCGCAAACATGGAAAAGACACGACAAGCTGGCATGGGAATGAAACTTCCAACTGCAAATGCCAGGACCTCAGACAGGCTAGCTAGCGTAATAGATGGCCCAACTTCCACAAGTGCATTGCTAATACGTCCCTCTATTGGCAATTCTATTTGTTGTCTCTTTACAGCGTGAACCAGAATGCACATGTTGTCTACCCCAACCTAACAAAAACCGAAACCCAAACAAGTCACCAAGAGTAGAAATAATCCAGTAGTGTATGAGAAGAAGCCAAATGCAACAGGTATAGTCGTGTAATTTAAGTTTAATGGTGGAAATACATAAAGGCAGGTTAAGAGGTTTGAGCTCAACGTGAAGATATGGATCACATGAAAACTAAAAAAACTAAGAGAAAAGCACATTTTAGAAGATACGAATACGATTCCCTATTGATGTAAGTCTGCTCCGATAGTCTCATGACTCTCATCATTAATTAAACTTCATCTCAGTCATATAAGTGATGAAAGATGACTTTAAGACCCGGCAATCCGAGAACAAATATGGATATAGCTTCTCAGACTGCAGAAAAAGGCTAACTGGAAACAAAAATGGAATGCAACACCATATAATCAATTTCTTCTAAATATCTGCACAAGGGTGAAAATCAAGTATGTGATGCATACAAAAGCCCAAAGAACATCTGATATGATTAAACTTTCTTCAAACCCACCTCTATCATTTTATGATTCTTGAACACTTTGGGAGAAAGGAAATTCATAATTTTGTATCAAATATATAAACTATGCAATTATATAGTTCAAATCTCAAGAATAGTACTTACTGCCAAAACAAGAAAAGGGATGACTTCCATTATTATCAGTGTTGATTTTACTCCAATTGCACTGAAAAAACCAACTGATCCAAGCACAGAAAGCATGACAAGGACAACTCCTGATAGACCAAGCAATACCTGTGATGGCATAAACGTAATATTCACCAAAAAGATGACATGTCAAGTCAATTCTTCAGAGTCCAAAAATTCCAACATGAATAAGAATAGCATCTTTAACAATGAGAAAGAAATTTCATAAAGCAAATACAATTGAAAGTAAATACCGATGGCCTGAGGATGTAAATTACATAGTGCAAAAATGATTTAATCAGAATAAAAAGAATGAAATGGTTTATTTTTATTTTCAGATATAACTGTGGCCCAAAATAAAGATATCTAACATTCCATTCTTCATGGAGAGCTATAATAAAATCTAAATGAAGCAAAGAGTAAAAAGGGAGGAATTGAGCTGACAGAATCACTCAACATCTCCTATTTTTGTATCCAACTTCACAAAGATAGAGCTCTCGAAAGGACGTGAAGACGCGTAAACATATAGTGATAAAGCTTTGTGTGGCTTCAAATTTATTTAAGCTATTTTGACTTATTCATTAATAAAACAAATGAAGAAACATGACTTTGTACTAGAAAAAATTACAACAAGACCATCACTTTAGAATTGGTGAGAGGAAAAGTTAATAATTTACTGTTTATAATAACTTAAGTAAGCATCAGAAATTTTTAAATACGCATGCAAGAAGGCTTTTTTTTTTTTTAAAACATACCTTAGAAGAGATATAATAGGTGGACAAACGAGTGGTAGCATCTCCCAGGGTCAAGGATATGTAAGCAAACATAACAAGATAGCTTATCTGAAACAAAAGGATAAACGCATAAGGAGAATATAATGAATAAGAGGAAAAAAAAAAAAAAAGAGAGAATTACATTTGGAGGTGTCAGACTTGTAGTTAGAAATGCTTCATATAATGGAGGTTTGATTCACTATAGTACGGAACTACATGTTCCTCTTCAAATTGAAAAAAAGCGCCTATGATATACAAAAAGGCTGTGGATTTAGAAAAAGAGAGTGAACCATTACCAAGATAGTGATAGCATCTGCAGTGCTTTCTCTTTTTAGTTCTTCCTCGATTGAGCTTTCTGATGAAAATGCAAGAGTTAAGTTCCTAGACTGCACCATGGGCAAGAGCTCCTCCTGCATAAGTGAACTCATTTAAGTATCACAGGAATTTTCTTGACAAGGCATAAGAAAAGATAGACACATATACACGTAAAAATGGAACATTCAAACAGGATTGGGCCCTATGTTCTTGTTTGAAGTTCATCAGTCGAATAATTGCTCGTTCAAATATGAGAGCTGAAAGCATTAGTTTTTGTGAAACCAAACTGATAGCAAGAGTTTACTTGCTCGTTCAAATATGAGAGCTGAAAGCATTAGTTTTTGTGAAACCAAACTGATAGCAAGAGTTGACTCCCAAGAGAATCTGGGTCTTAAGAATAAGACAAAAGGATTATAATATCTCACTATATGAGGAAAGTCTTTAGGCTTTTATGTTTTTAGCTTTCAGCTTTTGGGGATGACAAACAATAAGAGTCTGGCATTTCGGGAATTATAAATGGCCATGAGTACAGATGAGAAACCTTAGCTAGCTGAATGAAGGCCTTTTCCCATGCCACTGCTCTCTTAGTACCATTCCCTTCATTGTCAATCTCATTGTTCACTGGATAGGTCACAATGAATGCAGAAGCCTGTTTGAAGTGAACAGTTGTGTTATACCCTTCACACATGCAAAATCAACTAATAAGAGAAACAAAACTCACCTCAGAAAAGTTATTCCCAGAGAAACCACCAAGGGCAGTGCTTGGATCAAGCGGAGCTTTAAATGCACTGGCACATGTGTCTGCCGAGGTATAATGCTATAAGAAAGATTCAGATCACAAATTAGTGTCCATCAAAAAAAAAGCATAAAGTCCAAAGGAAAGGAAAAGGGAAGAGAAAGTACCAGAAAACAGTATGCGACATGATCTATACCCCCGAAGGTATCATAGTATTGAGGATTCATCTTGAAATACTATCACAAAGGAAATAGCCGCAAATTACAGAAGTTCAATCATCAAAACAAATATATTAGTTTTGAAGCCATATGAGCACTAACCAATTAGCTAAACCACATTAAAATCTAACAAAATGAGGGATCAAAATCATTATAATGAGATGTAAGACAAGTAACTTGAATAAAAATGAAGATGTTCTCAACATAACAACATGAGAATCCCATGTTAATAGATAAAGATGCAGATAAATCTACATTGAACTTTCAAATGCAGTATGTGAAAATAATTGAATATAGTAGGCTATAAATCAGAGCACCTCTAAATGAACTTAAATACTAAGTACACTGAAGGAAACTGAGATTCTAATATCAAGCAGTATAATTCTTGAGAAAATGCAATACAGGACAATCTTGTGCGACAATGAAGTCTCAGGAGGCAAGAAGTGCATTTTGTCAGGCTGAACAAAAGAGATTGAGATTGCATCTGGGGAAGCATTCTGGATTTCTTAATCCTCATATAAGCTTCATCACTCATCATCCACATGCAGATAAGATTCAGATTTCCAAAAGTATATTACCTGAAGAACACTTTGAGTGGCACAATCCTTCCCAAGTGGCTTCATGCAAATGTCAGTAAGAGATACCATTGAACCAGAATAATTAGCTCTGATAGCATCCACCTATCAAAAAATCAATAATTTATCATCCTTCATATAGCAACTACTCCTTTTGGAGTTGAAGAGCCATTTCTATATCCAAAAAGAAAAAATTAGAGGAACAACTTTCCATTATCATCGGGAGAAGGTAAAGCAAAGATTACCTTTTTTTGTACATCAAACAGCAAATTGATATTGCTGTCGCTTATGATGCTTGGTGATTTTCCACTAACAGTGTCCGGAATTGTTGCTATTATGAGCTGGAATGTTTCAACACTAGGCTTTAAGTCCATGAATATTTTTTAGGAAAGATGCAGCATTGTTATTAGTATAAAGTACCTGCTCAATTCTGTAAAAAGGAGCAAGATGTCTATCAAAAAATTGTTTCTCTTTGGCAGCTCTACTTCCGGGGCCGACCCATAACTGGAAAGTAATAGCACAAAAACTTTAAAGTTTGAAATGCAACAAAATAGGCATTAGACAGAAGGGTACAAGCATCAAATCCCAAATTTTCCAATGTGCCTCAATTGCAGCACCACATATCATGCCATGTATTGTAGCTTGAATCCACAATGCAAAACCCTCCAGAATAATTTTAGAAAAATAGGTTTCATGAGCACTATGATACAGTTGATGCAAATGAAGAGGTATAGCATATTCAGAAATTCAGGTATACAGCAAGAGAATCAACAAATATCAGCACAAAAGTAAGCAGTTCAAAAGTATCTGTACTTCAAACAGAAAATAATCGTAATAATATTTAGAGACCCTTTTTATACCTTCTCAGGCCTTGTCTCCACTTGGAAACGGATAAGACCTAAGCAAAGCACTAGAACGATAAATATTGATGAGCACAATACAAGGACTGGATTTCTAGCCACCCATGTTCCGTATCTCCTGAAACAGGCATTCCATATCAGTGATTCACATTTAGAAATAGATATTCTTGTACAATAGCAGAAAGGTTAACTCAATGACATGGTAAATCACCTGTAGAACTTTGACATGTATCCTTGCACAATTGAAAGTTGTACTCCATTAGTAATTTGGGGAACATCCTCAAGCATCTGAAATTTTGAAACGTTAAAAGATTCACCAAGTAGTATGGCATGGATTAGCACCAAAACAAAAAACAGATAAACAGAACCAGAGAAACGGCCAAATGACATATCGCTTTAAAAAAAAAAGAGACTCTTCAGTATATGAAGGGCATTCGAAAACTCCAGTGAGCTAGACAGTAGTAAAAAGGAAAACCATCTAATATGACTATATTAAATATACCATTCAAAGCAAAACATGAAGATTTAAAGCACTATATAAGATAAAGGAACAAACACATCTTTCAGAGGTTCATACACACACCTGCATAGGTATATTCTCATCCTTTTGACTGTTTATACGGCGAATGATGCCACTATTAGGGACATTAATTATTGGTTTTGTTCTCGATGCAGTACTGCTTTTCCTTTTTCTGTGGAAGAAACCCCATCCAAGAAATACAGAAACAAGTATAATGTATATTATTGCCACTGCAACTTCAACACACTTTGCCTGCATTTGTCAGCAATAAAAGATGCATTAATTCAAGCAAGGCATATCACTGGAGAGTAACCATAGATTTATATCCCATGAAATGAATGAGAGGCACCAAAATCAATTATTCTCACATTTAGAGACCCTATTCTCACTGAACAGGAATCTTTCTCCGGAGGTGCTGGAAGAGCAGTATTTGAGCAGGCTGTCGTTGAAGGACAATCACCACATGAACAGCCTAATGAAGTGTCACCGCATGAATATGTGGAAACATTCATAGGGTTCATTCCAGATGACTCTGGGGCAAGGGGCAAGAAATTGATAGCATATGGTGATCCTGGTATACCAAGCCCAGCCCGTCTACCAATAAATGCATACCACTCTGCCATACATAATAACCATCATCAAGCATTCCACGCCAGAGATAAGAGATACATATATACAAACGCCATGTGAGAAATTATGAGTGCAGTCACAATGTGTGGTTGTATGTTAACATATCACCCCAAAAGAACTGAAGAAACATCTTACCTCTGAAATTTTTAGCACCAGCACCAATGAATTCTATGGCTCGAGTATTCATGGTACCAAATTTTACGTCTTTGCAGGATTCAAACATTCCCTCACCAAAAGTGTCAGCTATGTAATAGTCAATGCCATCAACAGTCAAATTGTTCGCAACCTGGACAGGACACAAACAGAAAAGGAGAGGAGAGAGCTTTAGAATCCAATACAGTATTTCAGAAGTCCAAATCCGAGAGAATGGAAATTCTTGTTTCCCAATAAGTGAACAGATCATGTTATAAAACTGCAGGTGATTGAGTTGAATAATGAATTACTGACCTTGGCAATAGAAGTCACATTAATAAACTGGCTCTGATTGGGAGAACATGTAAGCTCACAGAATAAATTCAAGAAATTTCTCAAGCACGCTGGACAACCTACAAGAAAAGGAATAGCCTGCAACAAATATACTAAGATAATATAAGTTCATTTTGTTGAAAAATTAGAAAGAAACACAACAAAAACAAAGACCAATGTGATCAAAATCGTATAAAATTGAATGCTTGAAAAAATAAAATCGTCGGGTTGTCTCTTAAATTCAACATAAAAGCTCAATTTCTTACTTGCTGGACTTGCGTCCTTAACGTATTGAACTGCGCCTCCGTACAACATACATTTCCAGTAATTGTAGGGCATAAACTTTGAATCTTTGCTGATAACAATTCATCGGGCTGTTGTCCGGAAACCAACAATACAACATCAAATTGAATTCAGTCACATCCCCCAATCAGCCAAAAAACCAAAAAATGCAACATAAACAAATCCAACTCTCACACGTTCTGTTTTTCTGAGCTTCAAAACAACTAGATTACTAATCAAACATTTACTTACCTTGACTGAAGGGGAACCAATGGGGCAGTTCAGCACTTTACCATCGCTTCGGGCTCCGCAAATGTCATACATAGCACAGTAGTCTTCTGAATATCTTTGTCTAACAATCAGAAAACAATTGTGATCAATGTTGCCTAATTCAATCAAGATTATTCATGAAGCAAACTTTTTCCACCCAAAAACAAACAATTTTGGGAAAAAAAAAAAAAAAAAAGAAGAAGAAGAAAGAAGAAAAACAGTGTAAACTGCAGGAGAAAATCAGTCATTCATCCCAATTGTTCCTCAAATACAATCAAAAAAAAACACACACACACATTTCTCAATAAAATCATCTGTAAATTAGCATACCCTCCACTGCCATTATCAGTCAACAGAAGCCTCGTATCAGACCTCTCTGCATTCACCACAGCCACCGCCAAAAATACCTGCAAAATTGGACGTTTTCCGATACATCAACCAGCTTCCAGAAACAACACCAAAAACGACGGCGTCTGGAGCACTGGAAACAGAAAATCTCCACTCACCATAAGCAAACAACACGAAGCAGCCCTCATTTTCTCCACCATTGCAGAAAGTGGAGGCTCAATCCAAACCGATATCAAAAGGCTGAAGCCGCAATAAATATATATATATATATATATATATATATATATATATATAGTAGCACACAAACTCAGCCGAAGATCAAATGAAGCAAAGAGTTGAGAGTCAATGCAAAAGGTGGGTGTGCACAATTACAGATATATATACACACACAACAGAAGAATGGTGATGTGTATAACTGTGTGTGTATATATATATGTCGATACTGCTGTCAGTATATTTATATGTATATGAAGAGAGAGAGAGAGAGCGGTTCGCGAGTTTTAAGGAACAAAATCCGATCGAAGAAGGAAGCAAGTAAATAAATATAGAAACACGTCAGTCATCTCTGTGTTTTTACGAAAATGCCCTTACTTTCGGTCAATCTTTTGTGCAAAGAGGTAATGAATAATGTTTCCATTCATACGCCTACGTATCATGACATTGCTATTAAAAAGACTATTTCAATAATTTAAATTCAGTTTCAATTTTTTCCTTATTAGTAAATCCATTGACAAAAACTTAAATAATTTGGTTTCATAAATTTAAAACCTTATTCAAGCCGTCTCAAAATAAATACTCTCTCTGTTTCAAAATAAATATCGTTTTGGAGTTTTTATTATAAATTATGAAAATTAAAAATCGGACAAATTTACCCTAATTTAATTTAAAATAAAAAATATTTAGACTTCAAAATGATATTTATTTTGAAACGGAAAATATTATTTTATCAAAAAAATTGTGTCAAAATAAATGTTATTATAGAATTTTAAGACATATTTACCTATAATATACCGAAAATATTTTCATTTACTCATACCAAATTAAATGTGTTATAAAAGGGTTGTTAAAAGAAAATAGAAAAGGTTCCTATAATAATTATATTTAAATAAGGATATATCAGACATTTTATCAGTTTAAATTATATAAAAAACCATCTAAAACGAAATTTTATTTTGAAACGAATAGAGTATACTGTATTCAAAATTATAATTACAAGTCAAACTCTATATTTATTGGATATGAGTTGGATGTAAGAGCGACACTTGTGTGACCCTGGGGCACGGATCCGCACGGTGTGGGAGATATTACAAATTTGTTCTATATGTATTACAAACATGAATTAAATGTATGTGATACCTGAAGAGTATATGTGTGATACCTTTAGACCTGTTAGGTGCGCGTGCGGCATGAGCGCGCAACGTGGGCGTGCAGCGTGGGCGCATGGTTTTTGAGATATCACAGATTTGTCCTATAGGCAGTGGCGGACAGATGTGAAGGCAAGGGGTGGCACGTGTCACCCCTTTAATTTTCCTACAAATTTACTAATATACCATAAGATATTTTAATTCCCCAAATTTACTAATATACCCTAAGATATTTTAATTCCCCACCATATCAATTTGCAATTGTATTATCAATTTCACACTTGCAGTGGGAAAAATTCCCCATTCTCAAAAGAAAAAAAAAACCTAACATAACTCTCATTCACTCTTTAGTCTTTCCAACAAATTGAGTCTTTCCTTTTATATTTGTTGTTGCTATGGAGAAAGTCCAACGAAACTAAAATGTATCAACGATCATCAGTGAACGGTGTTTCTCACTCCTAGGTAAAAAAAATAAGAATAGTCTGATTCATAATGTTCGTACTATTATTTATTTGTTTATTGTTAAGTAATACCAAATATTCTTAATTTGTATGTTAAAAGATCATTGCTAGCTCAAGAGATTTCAATCTTATTTGTCTTTTTTTTATGCAGAACTATGTTGAGATATTTTTCAAAAGTTGCTAAAAATTCATCTTTGCCTAATGTGAATTCAAAAAAAAAGTGTACATGATGAATTGCCTAACATCACAATAGAAGCTACTCCATTTGAAAATCTTAATGAGCCACCACAAATTGTTGATGTAAACTATGACTTGCCGGAACTTCTTTCAAATTCAGGAAAACGACCTAAAATTACAAATTATCATCTTAATATTCGTGAGAGAATTAGAAGAAAATACTATTCTAAAGATCTTTGCCAACCTAATCTTGAGAATTTCCCTCAAAGAAAGTTTGATGTTAAAATGAGAAGGTTTAACCGTTCATGGTTCAAAGAATTTGTGTGGTTAGAATATAGCATAAGCATGGATTCGGTCTTTTGTATTTGGTGTCATATTTTTTAAAATGAATTGAGTTATCAAGGAGGCGGGGATGTTTTTGTAAGTGAAGGTTTTCGTGATTGGAAGAACAAAGATAAGTTTCGAAAGCATGAGGGAGGGACTAACAGTGCTCATAGGCAAACTTATAGTAAATGTATTGATTTACTTAATCAAAAGCAACATATTGAAACAGTTTTTGTCAAGATGACGACTGAAGCAAAAATGGCTTATAAAATGTAGTTAAATGCTTCAATTGAATGTATTAGATGGCTTTTGAAGCAAGGACTTGCATTTCGTGGCCATGATGAATCCGAGGAGTTAAAAAATCAAGGTAATTTTCTAGAACTTTTGAAACTCCTTGCAAGTCATAATGATGTTTAAGAAGAGTTGCCCTGAAAAATGCACCCACAAATCTCTAATTAACTTCTCCTCGTATCCAAAAAGATATTGTTAAGGCTTGTGCATTTGAAACAACTAGAGCTATTCATTGATGAAGATGGTGATAGTTTTTTTAGTATTCTTCTTGATGATACTCGTGATGTGTCTATAAAGGAGCAAATGACAGTTGTCTTGAGATTTATAGATAGAAAATGTCACGTACTTGAAAGGATTTTGGGGTTTAAACACGTTGAGTGCACAACAGGAAGAGGGACACCCTTTGCCGCCCAAACTGCAGCAGCAAATGCTATTCGTACAGTAGTAGATCAAGGTATGCAAAGAGCAGAAGTCATGATAAAGGGTCCCGGTCTCGAAAGAGACACCGCATTACGAGCTATTCGTAGAAATGGCATACTATCAATCTCATTTAAAAGTGCACTTGAAGATCTTTTGAATTTACATGGATTAAGCATATTTATGTTGCGAGGACAAGGTTATGATGGAGTAAGTAATATGCAAGGGGAGTTTAATAGTTTGAAGACTCTTATTTTGAAAGAAAATGAAACAGCATATTATGTCAATTGTTTTGCACACCAACTTCAACTTGCTCTTGTGGCTATGGCGAAGAAACATATATGTGTTTTTGAACTCTTCCTTCTAATATCAAATGTGGTTAATGTGGTTGGAGGCTCGTGCAAACGAAAAGATTGTTTGAGAGAAAAACAAGTTGCAAAGATTATTCAGGATTTAGAAAATGAAGAAATTTCAAGTGGACGAGGCTTGAATCAAGAAAGCACTCTCATTCGTCCTTCTGAAACTCGATGGAGTTCACATTACTGTACTATTTTGAGACTGATTTATTTATTTGATTCTATAATTGGTGTGCTTCGTGTGATTAAAATAGATGGGTCCTTATCTAATCAAAGGGCTGAAGCATCACAATTGATAAAATACATATTATCTTTTGACTTTATATTTGATTTACACTTGATGAAAAAGATACCGGGAATAACAAATGATTTGTCTCAAGCGTTGTAAAGAAAAGATCATGATATTGTGAATGCTATGAACTTAGTGAATGCTTCTAAGACAAGACTTCAATCAATGAGAGATGGTGGATGAGATGAGTTGGTAGATTATGTGTCTAATTTTTGTAAAAATCATGAAATTGAAGTGCCTGATATGGATGATGTTCATGTGGGTGGAAGTGGAAAAAGATCAAAACGAAAAGTCGAGGAAATGACAAACTTGCATCGGTTTCATGTGGAGGTATTTAATACAGTGCTAGATATGCAACTACTTGAATTAAATGATCGATTCAATGAGGCAAATATGGAATTGTTGTTTTGCGTTACTTCTTTGAATCCATCTCACTCTTTTAAAGCTTTTGACTAAAAAAGTTACTTCGGTTAGCAAAATTGTATCCAAGTGATTTTGATGATGTCGCTCTTTTGAAAATGGTTGAAAGTGGAAGAAATAAGGTATATCCATTGGTTTACAAGCTAATAACATTAGCCTTGATTTTGCCGGTTGCAACAGCTTCAATAGAAAGAGCATTCTCTGCAATGAGTATTGTGAAAACACGGCTTCGTAATCAGATGGGCAATGAATTGATGAATGATAATTTAGTGGTTTATCTTGAAAAAGATATATTTGAGCATGTCACTAATGAAGCTATCGTTCATAAGTTTCAAAATATGGCGAATCGTAGGGGTCAATTGTGAACTAGATCTTTTTATTCATTTTTTTGGTTCAAAATGAATGTATAAAATAATCTTCGAAATCACTTGTAAGTTATATTTTGTATGTAAATTTAAATGTTTGTATATTACTTTTACTTGTGTCACCTCTTTGTCAATTTTCTGCATTCGCCACTGCCTATTGGTATTACCAATCATGTGATACCTGAAGAATATATGTGTGATATTTGAAGAGTATGTGTGTGATATCTAAAGAATAAATTAGGTACACACGGCACACATCAACTATGATGTGGATGCACGCGAGAGCAGCATGGCGGCCCACGCGCCGGATCGAGTTGGGCACCCTGCGACCATACAATTTTTTGCCTGGTTGCAATCACTCAAATCATTAATGCTCGAATTTAGTTGTTTTCATTTCCAATTTTTGTTTGTTTTACAGTTGGAAGTACTTAATTCTAGGCAATCTTTTCTGTTTGACCCACCTCTCGACAAGATATATAGACAATTAATTAACTATTAGATAATTATGTCTATCTATCATAATAATTAGATAATAATATAATTATTTTCCTATTTTAAGTATAATACAATCACACCAATTTTCCTATTTTAATTCTCTTCTACAATCTATATCTATATATATATAATAACAATTACCCCCTAAAAATAGTAATGCCAAAAGTTTTCCCGCCCATTTACTCTTTCTAATATTAGAAATTTTATTAAGTATTAAATATTTGATTTTTTGTGATATTAATTGAATTTATGGTAATTTTCAAAAATATTGATTTTGTATAATGAATATATATGGTATACAATCAAATCATTATATATATGGATGAAATATATATATATATATATATAACATATAATTTGGCTAAAATTTATTACCCATGTTAAAAAAAATCTCATCTAATCCGAAAATATAATATGTATTAAGAATAATTAATCTCTCAATTTAATTCGGTATCTAGAAATAAATATTCAATAGTATATACTTCCTCCAAAAATTCGAAAGTTCTTTGTAAACAACTTCTAATATAATATATATCTATATATATATATATATATATATATATATATAAATCAATTTTGTATGGATCAAGTTGAGTAGCAAAAAAAAAACGTATTTGATATGTTAAATATTTGGTAATTTCAATTTCATAAAATTAATTAATTCACGATGAAATATTTTTTTGTATATTTATATTTATAAAAGTAATGAAATTGCATTGTTTTGATAATGAGAAAATAAAAAAGGAAGAAAGTTATGGTTCAAGCTAAATATTCTCTCTCTTTTGTTTCTTAAATTAAATTATGTTGGAATATGGAAAGTGTTCCATGAAAACTATTGATTTGAATTTTATATGAAGAAAAATTCTTCAAATTCGATTTTCTTACTACAAATCAAGAGATTTCTTACCTTAATGAATCGAAGATTTAAGTACAATTTAGCGATTAGAATCCAAATATTTTATTTCCTTGACAAATGAGAGTTAAAGACAATCTATATCTATATCTATATCTATATATATATATATATATCTATATATATCTATATATCTATATATAATAACAATTACCCCCTAAAAATAGAAATGCCAAAAAATTTCCCGCCCATTTTCACTTTCTTATATTAGAAATTTTATTAAGTATTAAATATTTAATTTTTTGTGATATTAATTGAATTTATGGTAATTTTCAAAAATATTGATTTTGTATAATGAATATATATGGTATATAAACCTTATTATAATAGATGAAGTAAAATATATACATGGTATGTGTAAATCGTAATATATGAAGTAAAAAATATATATGGTGTGTAAATCATAATATATGAAGTAAAATTAAAAATTCAATTTTTTAATATACATAGATAATTAAATGACAACTTCAATAATGTAATATACTTGAAATTCAAAGAATAATTTAATTAAAATACTAATTTGAAGAATAATAATAATTATTAAAATATTGTGCATAGCTAATGAAATGAATTAAAAATAAAATAATTAATATTTAATTTTAATGGATTTAATCTAAATTATAATATATTAAGTTAACTATTGAAGGATTTAAAATAGAAAGACAATGAATTTCCCGTCCAAAAGCCGCATCCTAAATATGGAATAAATAAAGAAATTATCAAATTATAAAATGAAGTGATAAATATGATATTTATAATTGAACATTTATGTTAATTACCTTAAATTATGATTGTTGTTGACCCATAATTTTTGGAAAATGTTTTGCACCATAGAAAATTATTTTGAAATTTAAATCTCAAACCAAAATTTACAAAATGGTAAATATTTCATATGGTTTTTTTTTTTTTTGGAACCATAATATTTCATATGCTTAGTAGGAATTTTTTTTGAAAAGATTAACTTTATATACTGAAATTTATCCAAATAATATGGAAGTCAATGTTTCCGCCTATATACCAAGTAATGTATTATTTATTAGGAAAATCGATTTTTGTTTCTCTTAGATGAAAATTTTATTTTGTATTAAATTGATATTGATTTCATATAAAAAAATAGTGATTTATTTTGAAACTTACATAATTAGAAATGTCTTTTTAAAATTATAATAGATAATAGATGTTGATGTTGTTGAAATATGCATAATTTTCATCCATTGAATAAGATATGGTAATAACACAATAATAGGTTTGGCAATATGAATAATGATCTACTAAATATATAGCAACATTAAAATTGAATATCACAATATGAGAAAACAAAATGAGATTTTGGTATAATCTTAATATATATTAGAAATTAAAAAACAATAAAATAAACAATATTAAATGTATCCGTTTACATGCTTTATAAATATTAAACCCATTGTTATTTTATATGTGATTTCATTTCATATAATAGGAAGTAGAAAATGATCATTATTTGCAGCTAATATATTTGGAAACAAAATCTATAAATTAGGAAACAACTACATTTATGCCAAACATAATGCACTAATTTCATATCTAATAAACAAATTATACACTATAAATATGAAAGAACAAATTTGGAATTGACTCACATTCTCTTCACAATTTCTCAAATTCTCTGCATTCCAAACATTCTGTTACCATGGATTGTGTGTGTGTGTGTGTGTGTTTTTGGTTTTTTTAAAATTTGGTTGTGAATTTTATTTGAGATACTTTATAATTTGGGTGGATGATTAATAATTGTTTGACTTTATTGTTCGCTTTTGAATGATTAAAGTTCCTAATGTTATTCATATTTTGGAGACAAATTATTTAGAGTATGTTTTATTTCATTGATATTGCATATGGATTATTCTTATTGCAATGTAATTTTTTTTTAAACTTTGTACAGGAATTCGGTGAAGAAACCAGATTGTGTGACTTTATCATTCACTTTTGAACAATGTAAGTTCCTATTGTTATTCATATTTTGGAGATTAATTATTTAGAGTTTTTTATTTTATTGTGGATGCATATGGATTATTCTTATTGCAATGTAATATATATATTTTTTACTTTATGAAGAAATTCAGTGAAGAAATCGGATTTACAACTTCTGATTCTAGAGAAGTAGTAAAGATTTTGAAGATTAAAAGTTTATACATTATAAGATGGATTTGTTTTTTGATAGAAATTTCTAAAAATGAATCCTTTTTTTTTTTTTTTTGAGCCTTTTGTCATATAATTTATTATTTTTAGAGATAACAAGATTATGTAATTAGTTGAATTATTAATTTTATCAAATGAGATTGAAATATTATCAAGACTTGATTATAATGCTCAATAATATCACCATTTTATACTCATTATAAATAAATTATTGAATATAAATTTGCATAAGTTTGTTTCAGGCCAATAGTGACGACGTATGATGAAAATAAAAAATATTTAAATTCGTAAATTATATGGGTAGTAGATTAAATATAAAATACTTTGAAGAATTATATTATTTTTCATGAATAACATTTTTATATCAAAAAATTATTTTTCATGAATAACATTTTTATATCAAAAAATTACCAACACTTCAAATTTATTTGTCCATACATCACACGGACACGGGAATACCAAATGAGATTGAAATATTATGAGAACTTAAATTTTTTTTTTTGTAAATTAAAATTTTCATATCAAACTCAAAATATTTAGATTTTATAGTCGTGAGTCATAGAAGTAACAAATCAAACTAAAATTCTCCAAAAAAATTTATTATTTTTCGTGTTCAACATTTCCATATTAAAATATATAAATAGTGAAATTTATATGTTCGTGCATCACACGGGACTTATACTAGTTAAAACAAACACTAACTATTATCAAATACTCCTAAAAACGTTTATCTCAATTCTCAAATAGTAAAGCTTTACCCACAAGTAGAGGCTAGAAATTTTTGAATAGATGATGTGTGAAATGTTGAAGAGTTTTCTATTGATGGTGATGATTTAATTGATAATTTGAGTTGTGAACTTGTGTTCGTAGAAAGTTTGCATAGAATGTGGTTTGATGAATAAGAATAATTATTTTACAAATAGATATATTGTGAGCTACAATATTATAAATTACTTAATACATTATATATTTTGTTTATTTCATACATACGTGTGTGTATATATATGTATATATGCATATAAAAAAAATAGATATTGCAACTAAAATTCATTGAATGTAATATTTACTGGACTCTGAAAAATAGTGACGAATCCAGGATTTGTAATCGGTGACAATTATTAAAAAGAATACAATAATCCTAAATGGTGAAACATTTGTTTAGAAAACATACAAAAAATTCCTCGATAGTTCCTCAAGTTTTTAATGGACGTGTCATTTCGCTTGAATCAATAATTTACTTATATATATAATCGAATAAAACAATGAATGGACAGATACAAAATTCCAACCTGTAAATTGGACAATATTATGTCATTATTTCATTATTTGAGGCAAATGTGAACGGCCCTTTTTCAATTAAAACGGAATTAGCAAGAGAATGAGATTCACACGTTAGTCTCATGCTCGGTATGTGAAATGACGAAAAAGGACTCCAATGAACAATCTGGGTGATAGTGATATGCAACTGAAATTAGTGGGTGAAACAAGACATGAATTGAGAGTGTGACCCTTTTTTTGTCATTTTAGCAATTATAAACCCACCAGTGGAGATTTAGTTGCCTAGCATAAGTCCTTATTTGGAAACTAGTGATAGATGATAATTACTTGTTGATTAGGGTGATAATTTAATTTTCTAAAATTAAATCAAACTCAACTTGAGATTAATAATACATAACTCTAGACATTGTTTATCTTTTTTGAGAAATACATGCCATGTTTATTGGTCATTGTTGCTATGGTATTTTTTTTTTTAGTAACATAGTCAATCATCTGTTAAGTAATACTATTTTATTTCGAATATTGAATTATTCACATTATAATCTTTATGTAACGTGTGACAGAATATAAGATGATTTTTTTTTATTGTATAACAAAATCCACATTTTTCTACTGTGAAGAAATTCAAGCTGCTCCAATTTAATCAGAGTTTAGAGTCCCATATGATTTAACAATAGCTAGTTTTTTTCTTCATTCTATTTAAATTATATATTCACCTAGTTTAATTGATTGTATAACTAAGCCTTGGATGTATTATTCAAATAAGTATAAATTATTATTGTTTTGCAGAAAAAATTAAGTTCCACGACTATTTGTTTTAAGATATCATTTTTTAAAAGTAAAAAATCATCTTTAAGTTAGTATTTTACAAAAATCTTTTTTTCCTGATCAGCATATTTTTGACTTTCCATAAATTTTGATTTAAACTATATAGAATATTTTGTTTCAAGTTAATATAAACTTAAGCATAGAGTTTTTTTTTCTTCTTTTTACTATGGAGGTTTTAAATTTATGAATGAAAAATGTTTTTTTTTTTATTTTAAGACTTTTTGTATGTTATTATATTGTACCATATGAAATCTTGAAATGAGAATAGGGTCGCATTATCCATTCTGGGCCCGGCTATCCACACCTCAAAAATTTATAAACACGCCCCATTTAAAAAAAAAATGATTTAAAAAATTCAAAAAATAGTAAAATTACAATTTTACCCTTATGAATAAAAAAAACTAAAAAAATTTCAAATTTCTTTCCCAATCCAACCCGTCTGCTTTTTCTCTCTTCTTCAAAAAAAATTTTTGTCCTTAAACCTTAAATTTGTAAGGGGATAATGTATGAAAAATCATTCTATGAATTAACAAACTATATAATAATCGTGTGAAATCATATAAAAAGAACAAAAAAAAAAACAACAAATTTAGAACTCGTTCGACCCTGATTTGTCGAACACACCTCTTTGTGTTCGACTGGTGGTCGAACACAGAGAAGTGTGCTCGACTAACCATGGTCGAGCAAACCTCTCTGTGTTCGACCATCAGTCGAACATACCTATTTGCATAAGAATAAAATTATAATTTTGTTATTTTTTGAAATTTTTAAATCAAAAATAAAAAAAATTGGGTGTGTTTAGTACTTCATGGGGGTGCGGATAGCGGGGTCCATCCATTTATTTATTTGAAGGGGAATTATCCATTTAATTAATGCTCTAGACCTGGAGAGGAATATAATTAATACTATTACACGTCACTATCACAAAGGTTCAGCATTAATTATTGACTATATATGTGTGTGTGTGTAATTGGTTGATTAGAGACTATAAATATATGCAACAGTGTCGAATTCGTGTTAGTATGAATTTGTACCAAAAATAATCAAATGTGTCTTTGGTTTAAAATACCATAAATGAGGGAGTCAATTATATTTTCATAAAATACTTGTTTTGAGATATGGCAAATATTTAGATTGGCTTTCTTTATTATTTTCATGATTGAAATATTTATTCACTTAGAGGTGTGTGTAAATTTTATAACATTTATAAGGATTTTTATGGGACGACGGATCAATCTACAACCTCAATCTTACTAGTTTAATGGACTGTTCAATATGAATTTTTATGTTGATTTTTTTGAATCAAAGCTTAAAATCAAATCAATTATTTCTTTTTTTTTTTTAATAATTAAGTTATCAAATAGAGTATGTACAATGAAAAACAAATCACATGAAGCCGGAATTTATTACAAATTATTCTATTGAAAATGGAGTAGTGTAGCAATATAAAAATGCTATTACTCAAATCATGCTTTTAATATATGATTAATCATTAAATTGATTAGCTGATTTTGATAAGATATTGTGCACTTAAATTAAATGGCCAATTTTAAAAAATAATGTAGTTATAAGACCACAACCCTCAACCACCCCACTAACTCATATCCATACTAAGATTGTGACTGTCCTAATGCCCACTAATTTCAACAACCAAAACTCATTTTTCATAATAAATAAATAAATAAAATAGAGATGAAGAGTGTAAAATTGAGTTGTTATATTTTTAATTTAGGGAATAGATTTGTAATCTTTTCTAAATTGTTTATCCATGTTTTTATTGTTATAAATTATTGAAAATTTAGTAATTGCTTCAAAATTTTAAGAAAATGACAAGAATAGGTCTTACTTATAAAACTAGACAACATAACTTGCCTGCCTGGTGGGTAGGTATGTCATATGTGTTGTCAAAACCATATCTTGGAGCAAAAAAGTTGAATCCCCAACCCCAAGGGCCTCCCACATCGCGGTCCGACATGAGTTGTGGGAGGTTGTAAATCAGGTACTCAGCGGCCCGTTAAAGGGGAGACGCTTCCCATAAGCCTACAAGGAGCCCACCTATCTATTGATGCATTCAATTACTTCTAGTCATGAAACGCAAAAAAATACAAAACTCCATTGTCCCTAATAGGGATTTTTTTTTTCTTTTCCTGATAAGGGAAGTAACATTAATTGTGATTTTAACAAGTAGAATTTGATTGATTAACATGTCTATGGTGTGTATGAAAAGTTATGTTTCAATTAAACATCATATCAATCATTTTTCGTGTCATAATTATGTTGTTTTTTTATTTTGGTAATATATAATTATCACAATTTTCAATTTAATCTCAAGATTTAAAAATGTGTTCGATTTCTGTCCAATTTCGTTGAATTGAGACTTTCCAATGACTTGACGACACATGTCAATCAATAAGAATTTGACACGTGCATCGCATATGACATTTTTCAGTGATTCAAAATTTCCGATCAATGTTTGACAAAAATCGAATAAAATAAGATCAAAATCAAAACACGCCATAATTACAGGACAAACAATAATTTCAACCTGAATGTAAAGATGAAAAGAATAAAAAGAGTGAGTGAACAATTGAGGACAAATTGGTAAATTCTCAAGAATTCACATGGTAGATTCTAACAAGAAGCCAAAATTAAGAGATGTAAGATTTTCATACCAAACAGTAAGTTGATTAGTGAGGAAGACTATAAAGAATGAAAAAGCAGAAAAAGCAGAAGAAAACATAAAGAAAGAATTGGACAAATAGACAGTTGGGAAGATAGGAAGTGGGATTAATGATGATGAGTGTGAAATATGTGTTTTGTGTGATTGAATATATTGGTGCAAGTTTGGTTAACTTATTATTTTAATCTAGATGTGGGACCCACTTTCCCAAAAAAAATTCACTTTTAAAATCTTTTGAAACTATATTTTTCAAAATAATAATAATAATAATAATAATAATAATAATAATTTTATTTAGGATATTATAGGAAATTTATTTAGCTCGGATAAATGTCTAGTTCAATGCAATGCACCATATGATGCATTGGTAAGGATCAAATTGGATTTTAACGTTTAATTTTATTTTGTCATCCGAACTATGTGATTTTTTTTAATGTAATTTTACAATACGGTTGAAATTTGTTTCAGATGACAAAATGCAATAAATATATACAATTTATTTAACAAAGTGCATAAAAAAAATTATACAAAAAAGTGCAAGATACCACATTATTGAATGACAATTACCATTTATATTAACACTTATAAATCGATTATGTTAAACCAAACCTATGAGACAAATATGAAACTTGTATACCTGAGGTGGATTGGTTTAAAAGAAAGTAGATGAGGAAATAGAAAATAAAAGTAGGTGGGAAATCAATATGTATAGGTTATTGAATTTGATAGGAAATATTTGAGTTTCATTGTAAAATATTGTTTTGATACTAAAAACGATAAATGATAAATGATTCGATCAAAGTCAATTGATTTAATTGTCTTGAGCTCATGAATTGAATTGGTATCAATCTTTGTAAAAAAATCCTATCTATACTAATGTCATCCAAAATATTTTAAGTTTGATAAATAAAATTATATATATATATATATATATATATATATATAAATTTCCGAAATATAACTAAACTAAAATAATGTAGGTATCAACATACTCTATCGTCCATTACAGGGCTTGTTGTTTTTGTATTTTTGTCAACTGTGAATTTAGATTTATGGTTTAATAATTATCGAGGTATTAAAAAGGTCATATAATGAATGATATTCACCCTCTTTATTTAATTAGCAATACCATTTATTTTAAAAGTTTTTTTTTCTTTTTTAGTTTAACTTTGAGAAAAAATAATTACATTATCTTACCATAACTTTAAGTACGATGATTTTTATTCATATCAAATTTATTATTTTGTTTATTTCATGAATACTATGAATGAAACTATATATTAAAAATATAAATTGGTGTGATGATTGCAATTCTGCTGACATTGTCATCACTATCATCATTTCTTCATACTTTTGGCCACGCCTCAGCTCATGCCAAAATATAGGGCAAAAATGAATATTAATATTATTTTAATACACGCCAAATTTTGTTAATATTATTAGTTTATATTTTGGATTAATTTATAATTTAATGTATAATAATATTTATATAAAGTCATTACTCATGCTGTACAAATGACGTGGAAATATAAGAAGAAAACATGATAAAAAAGCTGTTTCGATCTGATTTTAAAGTGAGAATTGCTTCTTTCTTTTTAACTTACTTTTCTGATGCCTATAAAGTGGATCAGCTAAATATTCCCCCTTTTTTCTTTCTTTGTTTTGTTTATTTTATTTATTTATTTTTGTAATAGGAAAAGTCAAAAAAGAGAAGCCAGGTGGAATTTGTACGGTTTTAGAAATTTTTATAGGCTTCACCATGTGGATTTGATTCTAAAGTTTAATCTAATTATCTCAAAATTAAATATTGTTATCGTACAAGTATGTATATAAGTTTATTGGTGTGTTTTGTGACACAAAATGGAGAAATGAAAGATAAATGATTTTATGCATTTTTTTTTATGTTGGTCGATATTCACATGACATAAGTGTATAACAAAGTTACTTAATTAGTACAATCGATCCTAATTAAAAATAAATTATTGAACGTTTAAATTCAAAAAATAATAATTTATATGGTTTTATCCCATAAAAATTTGAGTTTTAAGGCCAATAAGATATGTATAGATGAGTGACCCTTGTTGTATAGATGAAGTAAATAGACTGAAAATTATATATGATACAAACACACAGATATATACATATACATATATTTTTTTTTATTAATTATTAATATTGTATTTGAAAACCCGATGAAACTTTACAGTTTACAATGCTAAAAAAAGGACGTTAAATGTTTAGAATCTCATAATTTTCTTTTCCATGCAATTCTTATACTCATGACAATACTTCATAGGAGTGTAGTGTGTGTATGTGTGTGTGTGTATATATATATATATAGTTTGTTATTTTTGTCATTTAAAAAAAAAACTAGTGTTTATGTGTCCAAGTAATTTGAGTTTGGATATACAAATATTTCAAAATAGAATTTGGGACAAGATATTTTTTGTTGACTTTTCAAAAATAGATAAAATTTTGACCAATATTTATCAATGAACAACTTTGTGGGATGTGATTAGGAAAATTACATTAGTCTATTATTTAGACTAAAGTGGACCCTTAAAATCATTCAAGATATGTATCTATTACATTTGAGTCTTTGACCAAAGGCAAATCATGTCAGTGTGACATGAATATGAATGAGACATCATTACTATTTGACATTGGTTATGTAATATATTTGCTTTTTTTTTTTTAATCACACCAAGCATGGTAAATAAAAATAATTTGAATGACAGAGAATTTGCTCCTATCTAAATTGACCAATGCTAGCTGTTTTTCAAGCCATTAAAATTATTTACTATTTGTAACTAAGGTTTTCTTGATTGTAGAAACATTTATCTCAATGAATGATTATAATTATGTTGTGCTTGATTTGAATGCCAAAAGCACATTCACTGTGTATTTTTAAGTGGACAATTTTTTTGAAAATTTTGCCATCTCTTAATCTAATCGGTTTTTAGTAAATATAGTCTCTTAAATCTTCTTTTACAAGCATATACATTTTAAATGAA
Source organism: Scutellaria galericulata (assembly GCA_946896805.1). Lineage (NCBI taxonomy): Eukaryota > Viridiplantae > Streptophyta > Magnoliopsida > Lamiales > Lamiaceae > Scutellaria > Scutellaria galericulata. The sequence goes on from OX335793.1 coordinate 19,486,076, forward strand.
ATACTTACCAATTCATTGTATGCATGTTTTTACGTATCATTTATAATATGATATATGAAATACTTACGTATCAAGTAAGATAATAATTATTTTTTAAATTCAAAAATGTGATCTGACACATTAACAATTTAATAGCTTTTTTTGGTATATAGATAAACATTCATTATCTTCTTCAATTTATCTTTTTGACCAATACTATGATTGTATAATTAATGGAATATTATTCAATTATAAATGTTAACAATAAAAATCTTACTTAAAATTTTCAGTCTAAGAATTCATGAACAATGAAGGTTTTTTTAATTTTTTTTTTCCTTTTAAGTTTACAAGAATTAGAATTTTCTCTATTAGCCAAAAGGCACAATCTTTTCCCACTAAACATGATTGGATGGGGCCCCCAAATCCAAAGACAAAACAGCAGCAGAAATGCAAAATTCCTTTTCATATAAAGTAAGAAAGAGCAACCAAACAGATCATTATGTTTATGGATAATTAATTATATTTGCAGAATAATCTGAAAACTCTCTCTCTCTCTCTCTCTCTCTCTCTCTCTCTCTCTCTCTCTCTCTCTCCAGAGTAAAAGCCTGAGGCTGGACTTATTCACTTGTCCTTTTCCTCCTATTAAATGGCTAAAAAGTAAATTAAATTATCAAGTATTTAACGAGGATTTGGAGTTGTTAAATATACTGCATTAATTTTCATAATATATGTATAAAATGTAAAATTTCTTGTTTGACATATGAAGTTTGAATTCAACTCAATTACGTTGAAAATTTCTATAGTAAGGAAATTCATGATTTTTAATATTTTTCTTGTAAGGGAAATTTAAATAATACAATTCACTTAAGCATTAGAAAGTTAATTGTTAAAGATCATCTAACCATATATCATGATATATTTGAATTGCATTCAATTTGTTTATAGCTACTTAATTTGAAAATCAATATTAAGTAACACATTTGATTAACAATATTAAGTAACACATTTGATTAACCCAACTCCATTCGTTAGTATATCTAAAAAAAAAATATGTCTTTTACTATGGGGTATAGATACTCCAAATTGAGTGTCACAATAGATTTATCCTGCACAAAATAATTATTTAAGAAATTATCGAATATGTTGAATTAACTAACAATTCATAGAATAAATTATTGAAATAAAAGTTAGTTATCATGCTAGACTTAGCTAGGTAGGATAATAATCTCACCATGATTAATTAATTAATTCAAACTGCGGTAGCCAGTGTATCATAGTACGAAGTTGTTTTAAAATTTTATTTCTATTTTTATATGTTCAAAATTAGATCAGTTTCACATAACTAATAAAAATAATTTAATAAAGAAACATAAGGAATAATTTCCAACGGCGCAGAGCGTGCACCATGCTTAATCATTTTAATTAATTCAAAATTAAATGATCTTTATTGTGTTAAATAGGTATAAAGTGTACGATAAAGCCATAAAATTTTGGGCTTCATGAGTGATTAGCATGGGCTAAATTGGTATTTAATTCTAAATACATTTGTTTTTTTAATAATCAAGAATCTAACAAAGTGCATTAACTATCCACCATGAGGTTTCCATTTTCTTCTTCTTTTTCCCTCTTTGACTAAAATCTATTAAATTTTAAATTTTATTATTTTTATAAAATAAGTGCATATAAATTTGTTCGTCACATGAAAAGCAAAGCAAACTTAAAAAATGTTAAAGGGATTAAAAATAAAAATTTAGCATATTTACAAATGAAATCAAAGTTAATATAGTTTGACTATTGGAAGCCCATTAATGTAATTATATTTGATGGTATTTTATGAAACCATAATTAAACTGCAACGAAAAGAGTATGTAGTTTTCCATTCGTTCTAAACCAACATTCGCTTAAAATAATATAATATATTTTAATTTATCTATTATTTTGTAATTATCCAAAATATTTTTTTCCCAACTTCGACCCATTCTTTTATTCACCAAACTTTTATTTAGTGTTACGTATTAATTACACCTATTAAATATCGTGAAATATAGTCATTATATACACATATAGTGTAAATGAAAATGGTATACAAAAAAATTATTAAGAAAATAAAAAGGAGGAAAAAATATTGTTGATAATTAAAGTAGTAATTAATGTTGGATGAATAGAAGACATATGGGAATGAATAAGGATGTGTAAGTAATGATTATTGAGAACATGCTTAGGGATTTGAGTCCCAATCATTTCTCTCTAAACTCCAGCATTTGCAGGCCAGCAATTACTTCATTTAAAATTCGAAAAGTCTTTTTTTTTTTTTTTTTTTTTGAGAAAATATCAAAAAGTATTATAGAGAGATTCCAACTTTATTCAGCTAGAGCTGTTTTATAATGTCGTATAGTGTATATATTATGTATAATATTTTTACATTATAATAGGTTATGATATTGAATTCAATGTATTGCGTCTATTACTTATGACATAAAATATTAATTTAAAGAAAAAGGATTGAGTTTTATATTTTACTAGTATTACTGTAGAAAAATAATTTTCAATTTGTATTTTGTTATGGAGAATGTGTGAGGTTAAAATATTTTTAAAGCAAATTTAATCAGATATTTTTTGGTACTATTTTGGTGGCAAAAGTTGATAGTTTTTCCTCAACGAGATGATTGGTAAAACATAAATCTTTTATAAAAATAAATGAAATATATATGATATATATGCATTTAATTATGATCTTATACACTTAAATTCGTAATTTTGATCAGGAAATGACTGGCACTCATTAGATTGTCTAGCTTTTAAATTTTAACATGATTTTGTAATAACGTATATAATTTAACTATTAATTAATTAAATTAATTATCACTATATTATTGTGAACCAGTAAAAAATGAGCCACTTTAATAAAGTCAAACACACATATTAACCAAGAAGTTAATTTCCAATTATATAAATAAAATACTTTTGGAAATTAAATAAAAACAATATTCTCATAAAAAAATGTTTCAATGTTTATAGCATAGACCAAAAAATTTAATTCAAGGTGCTCTCATAGTGTGCCTAATAAATATATATTATATAATCAAGATTATATATATATATATATATGTATATACATATTACTAGCTAGTTTCCATTTGAGAAAATTAATTAATTAATTAATTTAGTTAATTAAATTAGTGTTTGCGCATGCTATGAAAACGACAGAGAATAGAGTTAAATTCATAATAGCTATTATCATCAGCCTATCCATACATCCATTATTACTACTATGCGTAACTCCAAAGAAAAATTTAAATTTTTGTAATATTTTTGCATCATTATTGCTTCCTTTCTCGAAAAATAATGTCGAAAATTCCATATTCTTATAATGACGAAAAAATTATGGACAGGAAGTGAAAAGGGGGGGAAAAAGTTAGATCGTAAAAAATTAAAATTCACCAATTTTCATCAAAAACTTTTCAAAAAGAAGTTGATTAATTTTAAATATATAAAGAATCTAACAGGCAAAAAAGTTGTCTCTCATATGTATGTTCATGGTAATAATTTTATGGGCCATACGAGGGTGACATTTCAATATAATGATTGATTTTCAAATCCTTATTTTAGTTGGTAAAAGGGAAAAATAAAATAAAGGTTTTTAAGTGCAATTTTATTACTATTACTTACTATATATAACTTTAAGTAACCATACTGCTGAGATGAATTTAGGTGTTTTCATGAATTTAAATAAAAATATTGAGTAAGATTTTGAAATGTTTACTGTCAATATATATGCAACATAATAATATTCATGAGTACTTATATATGCAACATATCCTGTTTTAGATATTGCTTTAACTTCTAGTTTTCAATTAAAAAGAATAATTATCAAGTCAATTGATTGTTACTATATTAAAATCAAAATTAAATCGCAAAAATTAAAACATAATAATAAAATCTAAAAGTTTATGATTTGAGGGTTATATTTTTGGAGAGCCCAATTTATTAAAGAGCAGTTGGGACTTGGGCCTTTTTAGGAGTATTGGATATGGGCCTTTTGAAGAGTATTGGACCATAGCATGTGAATTGATTGTTTTCCTATTTTTTTGGTACGGGCCTGGCCCATTGTTTATTGTAAAAGCCCAATTCACCCATTAACAATGTTAAGAATATTAATATAGCTTGGGTTTCCAAATATAAAAGAGACATTAATAATTTTCACTTCGTAAAATAAAAAATTAAGTTATTGCTTAAGAGCAACTTTTTTTTAAATTTTTTTTTTTTTCGAATTAACCTTAAGAGTAACTTAAATCACATAAAATCATAGTTTATCTTTATTTCTAAGTTCTTACTAGTGCTATGTCAAATGACATGAATTATCGTCTCATTAATTTGCAAATATCTCACCAATATTTATATGTCAAACGGAGTCTTATTTTAGAAAATTTGAATGTAGATATCTCATTTTAAATTAATATTGAGGTAGGATAAATTTGAATATGTGAAAGAATCTTGGATACAAAAGTAATTTTTATTTTATTTCAAGATCCTATCTTGTATTTACTCATATTGAAACTGTATTTAATTTTAAATCAGTACCAAAACTGCTATAGTTTCTTCATTTTTAATACTTGTCTCATGCTATAACTTGATTTTATAGCATTCAAACTTTTTTTTTATAGTGACTAAAGTTGATTTAGTGTTGCATCTTATAATATACATCACAAAAATACCTCATAGTATAAAATTCACAATATATATATATATATATATTATACATATATTTAAAAAGTTATTTTATACCCATTATAATGTATATAAAATACAACACAAAATGTGGGCCCCAAACAAAATAAGTAAGGTAGAATGCATAAAGGTACATCAATAATCCAATGAAACTGAAAAGATAAATCAAACAGATATCAGTAACATCATCATTAAATCAACAATCAATTTCCAGTTCACATAATCAATGTATTAAACTCCCAATTTCCAGTTAGCAAAAGGGTCCAACTTTAAAAAACAATTCAAGAACAAATAACCCTTTTTCTTGAAGATGTCAAAAGCATGAACATTAAACAGAAGATCATTAAAAAAAAAAAAAAAAATCCAGCCATGTGCTCATGAAAACCACACTTTCATGACAACAAAAGGACCAATAAAGAAAAGAGGCAACAATTTCAACAATTATTTACAGTATATAGCTAAAAAGGGATTATAACTATGTATGTATTGGCTAGCAGCAAAAAAGTACAATGAACAACACCTTGGAGCGCGTCGTCGTCTTAGGGCTCGTTTGCTTCCGTGGATGATGGCTTTTTTGTTAATTGTTTCTTACAAATGATGTCTGAGATCAAAACTCTTCAATTAGACGCGTTTTCAAGATTTTGTCGTCTAGAATCACCTTTAACATCCAGCTGAGATGGTGACGATGATGTTCGACTGTGAGATCTTCCTTTACTGGAATCCTCAGCTTGAGAGGCCAAGTATTCGAGTGCCATTACGATATCGCTGATCAAGGGACGAAAACTTGCTTGTTCTTGAAGACACATTGCAGTGATTGCAATGGCATGGTGTAGACTCCGGATTGAGAACCGCCCTTCTAATAGTGGGTCCACGATTTGAACAAATTTTCTCCGGTCTTTCAGAAACGGACGAGACTGTAATAAGAAAAAAAAAAGATAATTTTTTTAATATCAGAAATCAGAAGGTTATATTACTTAGGAGAAGAACTATGGTACAATTTGATCATGTTATGGTGTTTGCAAAGGTGTGTATTCGACAAACTAAAGTGTGATAACATGTGAGCGATACATCTAAGGTTCTGTTTGGATGGAGGGATTCGAAATCCATACTTTCATTTTGAATTGATTTTCGAATCCACTCTGATATTGGTGAGTTTGAAACCCACTCATTTCAAATCCATCAATCCAAACCAAGGATAAAAATTTCACTAAAATTTAGCTTTTCAAATCAAAATTTCCGTAAAATCAAAGTACTAAAATTTCTATCGAAATCAAAAGTTTCATCCTTGATCCAAACACAAACTAAAAGTTCCAAACAAGTATATAATGTGTCAAGTGTGGAGAAGAGAAGTTAAGAGTATACTCACCCACACAACTAGATTCTGCTCTCCCGGAATCTTAGTGCAATCAATAGCCTTACGTCCAGTGATCAGCTCCAATAGAACCACACCGAAGCTATAAATATCGGACTTTAGAGTGAGTTTGCCACTCATTGCGTATTCCGGGGCACAATATCCGTAAGTTCCCATGACTCGTGTTGAGACATGAGTATTGTCCCCAACAGGTCCCAGTTTGGCAAGCCCAAAATCGGAGAGCTTTGCATTGAAGTCATTGTCCAACAATATGTTTGAAGACTTGAGATCGCGATAAATGACAGGTGGATTTGCTCTGCAGTGAAGGTATTCGAGCCCATGGGCCGCTCCGACTGCAATCTTCAATCTTGTGCCCCAACTCAGAGGCTTCTGCCCTGCCTCCACATCTGGTTATAAGATTAAGCACTCGTATTATGCACATCTTCTAGAAGCTACTAAAAGCATTTATGACGAAACATTTCTAGTTTATAGTAGAGAAAAAGTATATAAAATCAATCAAGAAAAACTCGACTAAAAAATGTACCAAATAAATGATTCTCGAGGCTACCCATAGGCATGAACTCGTAAACCAAGAGCCTTTGGTCACCGACAGTGCAATAACCGATCAAGTTCACTAGGTTCGGATGATGCAAAAGGCTTAGCATAAGAACCTCGACAATGAATTCTTGATTCCCTTGAAGCCCTTCAAGATTGAGTTGCTTCACAGCAACAATCTGATCATGAAAGCATAAATTGCACCAATATATATAAGCAATTAAAACAATGAGATATAGCAACTAATATTATCAAGAATTCAAAAAGAGAGTACTCACCAAGCCAGATTCTAGACGGCCTTTATAAACACTTCCAAAGCCGCCTTCACCAATCAAATTAGCATCCCGGAAATTTTGAGTCGCCATTGCAAGTTCCTTGAATGTGAAACTACGAGCTGCATTGCCCTTCTGCGAATTGTTTTCCTTGCCTTTTGCTCTCAAAGAACCCCCCTTCTTCACACTCACTACATAATTCGAACAATAGAAAACCATAGCAAGGAAAAATATGAGTGCCTTTCACAACTACTTAGTTAAAATAGCTACACTAGATAACTCACCATTACCATTGGCATTCGCCTTTCGCTTCCCACCAACTGCACATCGAAAAATCAATTGAAAATCAAAGAATCATCAGCATCAAACACATTGTAAACCAGTGATTGACATATATGAATGGAGCAAAATATGAACCTGAAGAATCATTGGATCTTGGGGCTATATCTTCACCATAGTCTTTGCTTGGAGGATTCATGCAAGAAAAGCAACCCATTTTTCTATTCTCTACACCACCCCACCCCTCTTTTCTCTTTCAAAACAAAAATCTGATTCCTTAAATAAAATCCAATCTACAAAAACAATCTGTATACTAAATCAACATCAGATATACCTAATCCATCACTCATTACCATTTACAATTAAAAAACAATCACTAGGAGAGAGACTCATCACACATTCCCCCTCCCTCAAAACCACAACACAAAAATCCCAAATCCCAGAAAATCTAAACAGATCTATGCAAAACTAGGGCTGGTTTGACCACAAACCCCAAAAGCTGCACGAGACCAGACAATTCAAATTCCAAGAAAAACAAACAAGAACAGCTTTAAATTAAGCACATTGGAATATATTAATCACAGAAAAGCCCAGAATTCAACACCAAAAATTGTTTCCTTTTCCATTTCTCCATCAGCCCTCTTTTAGCGCCACCTTTAACGGTAACCCCAGCCCCCTTTCTTGTTATCTTCTCTCTAAAAATGCAATCTTTTTCTCTCTCATGAGTTGCTACTGTGTGTAGTGTGTGTGGATTGTGGGCCTTTTGGGGAAAGCAGAGCAATAAAAGCACTCAGATGAGTGTTTTCAGGTCACTCTCATAACCAGCTAGCATTTAAACGTTTGGGTTCGGGAGGGATATGAAAAGACCGAAATACCCCTGTTTGTACTGGATTTTACTAATCACATGCCACTGTACCTCTTGCAGTAATCTTGATCAGTCAAATTTTTTAATTATTATTTTGGGGACTTTTGGACAGAGAGTGGGACAAAGTCACAAAAAAGGGAACTAGATTTGGATTTGTTGGAAAAAGGGCATTCACATGGGGATTATTGCATGGGAATAGTATATTTTGGGGGGTTTATCTAATAATAGATTAGATTTGGAGGTCACTTTTTAATTGTTTATTTGTTTGTAATTTAGGATAGATTTGATCTGGGATTTTTAAAATTTTTTTTATTTGTTTTAGGGTGGGGCCAATTGTTGAAAATAGTAATGTGGAAACAGCATAAAATCACACTTCATTAATCACTGGTGATTATAAATAATGTTGCTTTATAATTATTATGCCAATTGGGGTAAACAAAATTAATGTAATGGAAAGTGGTATGATTTAGGGTAATTGATAGTGAGACTTCAACAATATAAAATTGTAGTGGTTTTGATTTATAAAAGATGGAATAATAATAAATCATACTTTTTTTTTTTCAAGATTGAAAATAAGTTGAATTCTTATGAAATTGTCTCACCTACGTATTTAATTTTATGAGATGAGTCAATTCACCAACATATGATTCATAAAATTAAAAATGACTTGTGAAAATGTATTTAAAATGTGGATTGTAAACTATATCTTATAAAATTATATTTATAAAATCATCTCATGTAAATCTGAATTAAAATTATGGCTACACCAATAAAACAATATTGTTTATGTTATTATATTTAGAAAATTCGATAAGGTGCAAAAAAGAAAAGAAAAGAAAAAAGGCAAAAGATGAAGCGATGATGGCAAATGGTAATGGGTTGATTATTAACAATTTTTATTATGGTAAAAATATTTGACAGTTCAATTATTCAGGTAAAATTTCACATAATTTAGAATTAATATATACTATGATATTTTCAATTCTATCGATAAGGGTTCAAATTTAGTATCAAGTCTTATATCAAACAATTAAATTTGTTTGTAATTTGTTTAGAAATCAATCTTGAATAATCTTCTTCAGAAATCTTGATTAATAAATGTTGAAATTGGTAAAAATAAAAAAATAAAATAATGATGAAAATTTTATTAAAATTTTGAAAATCAATTTAATATGTTTTTTTTTTGAATATTATAAAAAATTATGATTACATAAATCTAACTTGAAATAAATAAATGTATATGGTAAATAAATAGATTATAAACCATATAAAGTTATAAACATTATGGTATAATACTATTTTATCATTACCTATTAAAGATATATAGACTCTTGGTATTGGACATAACGGAATATATTCCATTTCTGTAAATTCTTGTAATTTTAATATTCAGTTTATACTAAATATTAATGTTGTCTTAATGTCAGTTTATTGACCAAACTAATAATGCTTGATGCAGGTTTATATAATGTTAACATCAATATTAACTAATATTTTTTTCAATAGTTTGAAAATCATCTTTCTCCTATAATCCTATTGATATTAAAGACCATAAATATTGAAAATATATGAAATATGATGATATTTTAGAACTTGTTAATAATTTACACGATTCTTGTCACTCTAAATTCCACACTAATCCTTTTTTAATTATTTTTTCTCAATGATAAGTGATCTAATCAAACTCACCGAATAATTTGTTAAAACCCTAATTGGTAATTGGGAAAAATATATACCCCTAGTAATTGAATTATTCATTTATTTTTAAAGATAGTGACAAAAGCCCAATTATTGGTTTTGACAATGGGATGATGAGAAAATGTCAGACAGAAAGTTATTGACAAATAAACATGAAATTTCATCCTCATTGGTTCAACTAATTTTTTGAAAAATGACAAAATAGATGTTAGACTTCACAAATTTTCAAGATGATTGTGTTATGGGTCCAATTCCAGGTCTAGTTTAGTTGTCACACTTTATAAGATCATCATATGCTTCATTGAAAACAAAATAGAACACAATAAGTCATATCTCGTAAAAATAAAGTTATTAATATATAAATGATAAACAATCTATTTATAGAACTAGTGATGGGTAAAATGGAGGATTTGAACACTCATATATATATATATATAATATTGATTGATGTGAAGATTATTATATTTCACTTTCTTTTGTAGCAGAATATATCACATTTTGTTATACAATTTGGAAATGAATATTCTCAAAAAAACTTATATTAAACGGTCGGTTTGGTCATTACTCAAAAATCAAACTATTTTTAATAAATTCATATATGAATTTAGGATTATAAATTAATTATTCTCACAAAATTACTTTTCACTGGAATTACAATAAAAAATATTATTGAAAATAGGGAAGAGTCACTCTCATGACCAAGAAATTTGGCCCACCCTCCGCTCATTAAACACAATGTTCATTATATGTTAACATACATGATTTTTTTTTTCCTAATAAAAACCAAGCAAATATGATTAGCATAATTCCCTACCCAATTTATATGTTTTGGGGGAAAATATTGCTTTTTTCATAATAATGACAAATAAAATTTAGGTACATATATTTGATAACGACTTGACATGATCTGTCTTTACAGGGATTGATGGATGATTAGTTAATTATATTCTTCCGATTATAGAAAATTATCTTCAAAGAATTTCCTAATTGGCAATGATTAATTATTTGATTTATCTTAATATGGATTGATGGATATATGGAGTAGTATTTAATAGGTTGGGACCATTTTATGATTTGATGTTTTTTTGGGGGTTTTTTTTTTTTTTTTTTGAATTGAAAAATAAGTCTAGAAACTTCTGGGAGGCTTATTTTTATTTTCAAATGAATGTTTCCAATATTTCATTTTGTCAAAGTACCAAAATTATGTTTATTTCACCCATTTTCATTTAAGTAAAACTCCTATCAGATTATGAGAAGGTTCAAATCAATAATCATTTTTGACTTTAGTAATCTAATGGATTCACTATAATCAAATTCATCAAATTTATTATTATTATTATTATTATTATTATTATTATTATTATTTATATCAATTCATCTAATATAACACAATAAGTTTCAACTTTCAAATAAAGCAACTTATAAGACCATTTACTATCAAATCTATCTAATATAGTATAATATATTGCAAGCAACGTAATTTAATAGAACTCATTGATGCAAGAAAGAAAAAATAGAACTCATCATTTGCATATTATTCATTTACAATATTATTTGTAACCAAAATATATAAAATGTAGGAACTAATTTCTTTTTTTTTTAATAATAAAAACTCTATAAAACCTCATGAACAATGTCAGAAATATAAAATATTGAAATTTGAAGATGAAAAAGAAAGCCAACCTCCTATTTGTTTGTAAAACCCACAAATGTGATTATAATTTAAATTGATCAGGGCCCAACTATACAGAAATATTGAACAGCATAATTATTTAGTTAGGCCCAAAGGATTTAGGCCCATATAATAATTTTCAGTTCAGGCCCAGATAATTTGGTCCATTACCAAATTGAGATTTCGACAATGTGTTGTTGGATCCAATACGTGTGTAAATTTGTAAGTAACATGAAGTACGTGTCAATATGTAACATTTATAAAAGCATTGTAGAAATTTCATCTAAATAAAATGTTTTATATTTTAAAACTTCATCTATAAAGAATCTTTAATTTTTAAATATGACTACTGTATTTGGGACAAGAACTGTTTTATAAACAGAATTAAGGAGTATTTTTCTGAAATACTGATTGTTAGAAGTAATTTATTTCAAAATTTCCAGATGTTTTTCCTAGTACAATTTTCTATGCAAATTCTATGGTGCAACTTACATGAATCTAATTAAATTAAATGGTCAAAGACGTGTGAGTTATCCATCAAAAATAGCAATAAATATAATTTGAAAATGAAACATTAGATGGAATATTATATAATCTTAATTTATTGTCGCAATACCATATCTAACTTAACTTATATATATAAGGATTAATTTGGATTATCAATTTTTTTTTATTTCATTTAACTTCCTATGTTTGTTTTTCAAAATTTCACTCCCAAAAAAAAAAAGAAAAAACTTTCGATAACTTGAGATTATATAAATTGAGATATACTTGAACACTAGAACTCCTATGAAAGCCAAGTATCAAGTTCTAATCAATGTAATATTAACATACGAAATATCGTCATTTTCATATATATATATATATATATATATATATATATAATATTTCAGCAATAGAAATAATCGAAAAACCAAAAAGAAAAAAAAAAGAAAAAAGAAGGTCAATATGAGTTGTGAAGGCAAAAGGCTAAATTTATGCAGGAGTGACTTTGGAAACAATTAAAGGATAAAATTCCCAATCTTATAATAATAAAAATAGGCATAAAAGATTGGAATTATCAACTTTGTGTGAAATTGAAGTAGAAATTAAAGGTATTGTATAAAATAAGTATATATATTAATAATAATAAAGTGTGTAAAGCCATGGCCCCCGCTAGCTCTTCCTTTTTCTTCCCACTCTATTTTCACTCCCCAACAATTAAATATTACTTCCATTTTACTTTATCTATTTTTCTTTTTTCTTTTTTAATCTTTATTTGTTTAATATATTATCTCACAGATTGCATTTCATGATACACAACTCAAAACCCATTTAATTTGTGTGATGGTTAGAGTTTCACTCTTTCAAAATATATTTTCCAAAATGTGAATATCCATATTTTTTATTGATGAACATAATCCAATTTTTTCATCTACATTGTATTCATCTTGTTAATTTGTTCTATAACTTGATTGTTCATGACTAAAGATATGCCTATGTCTCATACTTTATGACTATTTATACATAGAAATTATCTTCGAGTAAAGCATCAAGTATAGATTTATGTACAATATCTACACATGACGGAAATGTTAAAATGTCCCTTATGGACAACTCTTAATATATATGTTCCTCGATGATATATAATGATCTCTTCCTCTGAAATTACATGATGGATTACGTAAGATGTAATATTTGTTGTCTATTTAGATATAATATACACTTAAGTTGATGTATGTTTATATATATTTTAAGGTCACATAACCTGAAAGTACTACTAAAATATGGAACTACCTAGAAAATAATAAATCACCACAAATTTAGTTTTATAATAAATATTAGCTATAGTTTGTATCATGTGTTTTATTTTCATATACAAAGGCCAACTCTACATTAGCTAGCAATATCCTTCATTATATTCAATTGAGCCTTTTTCCCCCTTGTTTGCGTCTTGAATAATATTGCATCATTCATGTCTTGTGATTTACTATTCCATTAAATGATATGGCCAATAAAACTTTTTTTAGTTTTTTTTCCTTCTTACTATAACGTTGTTTAACGAATATAATTCCCTAAAACACTACATAATTCAATATATATTTTTATCCGCTAATCTCTAGTTTTACCTTAATTACAATTACAATATCTGGAACAGTTTGTGATGGTCAGAATTCCAAATTTTCAAATTCTATACAATAAACAAAAAGTGAATCTCGAAAACGTGATAGTTGAGGCTATGTATTAGTAATTATTTCAACATTATTTGATGAGAAGTCAACTACAAAGTAGGTTTGTTGTGTTGACCCATATTAATTAGGAACATCAATATTGCTCAACACTGAATTCATCATATCTAATAATCAACCATAAATACATTAGTACAATGAAAATATAAAACACACCAAGATATGCAATAAATCCAATGTTTTATTTCTTATAAACAAAATGAATAACAACAATAATAATACAAATCTCTTCTGAGAAAACTGCACAATGAATTAATTTAACCACCCCCTCTATCACCATATGTGTATGACTATTAACAAAGTCAAAACCCTAGCTACCAAAATAAGTCAAAATCAAGAATCAATTCCTTTCTTCTCTAATCAAAAATGTCATCAACCTATCTTTAATGCATGTGCATTTAATTCTTTTCCTCCCTCCCTAATCTATACATATAAATATTCCAAAACCCTAATTTGGTCTCACCTTAACCATCATCTTTGCCATGGCATTCGGAGCTCGGAATCGGATTCGATTCCGAACCATCTCAACACCAAATCTTTCAACCTATTGTCATGAACCTCGCAGAACTTATGAGGCCATCCTTCTGGCTCGACCGCGGAATACCCTAACCCGGGGGTCCGATCATTGGATTTAGGGTTCACCTTCTGAGTCCAATCCATGACGTAGGCCGAGACGCGCCTCCTGAACTTGGCCTTGAATTCCGGCCACGCTTGGTACTTGTAGTGATTGACCACCATTGACGAGGTGGTCAGCTTCCTCGTCTTGTACCCTTTCTTTAGGATGAAATGGTGAATCATGTTGAGCAGAGAATCGTCAATGGCGTCCAATAGGACTATGGATTTATGCCGATTCTCGAGCTTCCTGCGACAGTTGTACCCTTGGATCACTCCCATGGGCGGGTGGGCCTTCTGATCGGACGGCCCGAATTCGAGGCAGTTGGCGCTGATCTGCCCGTATTTCGACGACGTTGATGAGATCAATGAGTGGAGCAATGATGGTGAGGGATATGAGATGTTGTACCATGATGGAGAGTACATGAATTCATCGACGTCTAAATACATCATCCAGGTACAAGCATCTTTAGCGTAGATTGCGCTGTGTGAGAAACCAGCTTCCTGTGTTTTAGGCCATCGCCAATGGTAGGTGCTAATATCGAAACCTTCTTCCACGAGCTTGTCAACGGCTCGACCGAGATCGTCGTCGCTGCCATTGTCGTAGAGGAGGAATTTCTCCACTCCGATTCTGGAATTGTAGAGAATCCATTCCTTTAAGAACTTGGTTACATCGTACACCATGGTGGTGGCGCAGAGTAGCGATTTGCCGTTGTTGGAGGCTAGCTTGCGAGGGGGCGTGTAGTACGCCACGGATGGGACCACCCTGTTTTCCGCTACGATTTCTAGAGAGACCTTCACAGTTGCAGAAACGGCCGTTAGTTGAGGCCGTTTGCAGCGGAACACCTCCTGCATGGACGACGTGACGGCGGTTCTGACGGCGTCGCCGAACACGCATCGGAAATCGCTCGGCTCGCGATTGACTCCCTGCCTGGTGTTGACGCCTTTCACGAACAAGACGACGTCGTCGTCCGTCGTCAGAGAGTCGTACGCCAGATACGACGACCGGATTAGCGGCGGCGGAGGCGAGTCTCTCTCCGGAGGCGATTCTCTCTCCGGATTGATCAGCAGCATCGGCTCCTTGAAAGGATACCTTCGGCGAGCTCTCGTCGGCAGGACGCAAGTGAACGTCTTCCGATCGGGAAAAGGCAGCACGCCGGCGAAACTCGCCGGAGATATCTCATTCGTGTCGAAAAAACAGGAAAAATTACCACCACCATCGAGATTTGTCTCTGGTGCGACGATCACGAGAACCTCCCAATCAGGTAGGAGAACGGCGGTGGCGATTAGCAGAGCGTGCGACGGCGGAGGGGAGGCAACATCGGTGATATTTTCATCGACGGAGTAGGAGGGGGGAGAGGCGGCGGAGGGGGTGGCGGAGAAGGTGATTATGGCGGGGGAGGGAGAAAGCTGGTCGAAGGAGAAGGCGGAGATGGCGTCGCGGAGGTAGTGGTGGTAGAGAGAAGCGCAGAAGATTATCGAAGCGACGACGTATAGGAAGGTTGTGCGCAGGCTTTTTTTGCGGGCCATTAATATTTTAGAGAGAGAATGTTAGGAGCGAGAGAGGGGCTGCCCTTTTATATGTCGACTTACTAATTATATGATGCGTCTATATGTGTTTCTACATATAATATTAATATATATATTTTTTGATTTGGTATGAATCAAATTCAAGTCCTTTTTTGATTTTGATTATTGCGATGAAGAATTCTAATAGGATTAGGGTTGGAGAAATTCTATTTCAAATTAAATCTCACGTTAGTTAAGAAAATTGAAAAAAAAAAATACTCTTATGTATATATCCAAAATATATGATAATGTGCCATTGATAAAAGAAAATACTCTCATACATATTGTAGTACTTAATAAGTATTTTTTAAAAAGAAAAAAAAAACAAAAAAAAAAGTATTTTTTAAAAAACTTAAAGGTAAATGGATTATTTTGAAATGAAGTATGAATATTGTAAATATATATTGGTTGGGAATGGTAAAAGTCAAAACCATTGAGATTCATTTTACCAACAAACATTAAAAATAAGCAATTAATATCGTAAATTTCAATGCATATTATATGTACTTTTCCATCCTCATCTCCATTCATGTCTCTTCCATCACCTCAATAATTAAGAGAGCATTTGCATAGCATGATGTTTCATTTGAACTAAGTTAATCCACGATAATTGCGTTATATGGAGAAATATGAATGAATTTAGTGAAACTAAGAAATAACTTCTTTTTTTTTTTTGGATAAGAAAATGATCCTTTTAAAAGTTGTCACACCTATTTTCAATTAAGAAAATGAGTTGAATATTCCTGCATGAGAGTGAGAGTAGAATACGTATTGTGGGTAAATAGTACTCTACTCAATGCATTATTCGCCATGAATGTATATAACACAAATGTGTTGATGAATCAATTTAGTTAATTTACACACATACTCTGCATACAATGTAATAACATTATTTTTGTTTAATGAAAGTCAAACCAATTATAAATGAATGTTAGAGATAACACAAAACTTATATTATAATGTTTCATTAATATAATTTTATAAACAAAATCATACTATTCATAATCTATATCTATTTTTATAAATTGAATTTTATTTTACAAGTTCTCATATAATTAAATTTGTAAGACAGACTTATAAATATCACATTTTAGAAATATTGAAATTATTAATGTTATTTAATATGGAGATCGATGATCTTTTAAAACATCTATATATATACACACACGTAACAATGAAGAATGAAGAATATGAAGCCAAAAATTAAATCATCATCACCAACTATTGTTTGATTCGAATGATCGGTACCAACTAGTTATTAAGGAAAAAAGTTTGTCATGCAATAGAGAGATGGTTGTCGTAATTCAATTAAAGACAATTGTTGGTAGATAATGTCAAAATCCAATTGACTTTGTAGAATTCAATGACATTAATTATGTTCAAAAGAACATTTTATTTTCACAAAATGAAATCCTTATCTTTCTAGAAACGGTCTTTCCCATTCAAAAAAAATTGACGTGACACCACAAATTGGCACATAATTTATATTTAATTTGATATTTTATCTTATATTCTATTATTTTTAATTTTGTTATGTGTTAATTAATGTATTATTTTTACATTTAGCGTGTGGTAGATATATTGAAATACCAATGGAACACCAAAACGGATTTTGCTTGATAAAATAAAAATAAACTTGTAAAAGTGAATTTATGTTATACTTAAGAGCGACACTCATGTGCACAAAGTGCACAAATCCAGATCTGTTCACAACAATACTGTTATATTATATGAAGTAATACTGTTATATTATATGAGTAATACTGTTAAAACTATATATAATATAACAGTATCAATCATATAATATAACAGTATTACTTCATATAATATAATAATATTGTTGTGCACAAATTTGGATCCATGCACCTTGTGCATAAAAGTTTTTGCCTATACTTAAATATTTGAATTTATTCTCATTAAATTGTATCCATATATTATACTCCCTCCGTCCCACAAAGATAGACTTGTATACTATTTTCGTCTGTCCCACAAAGATAGGCATGTTACTATATTAGTGTAGTTTTTAACTTGTAATTCCATATATGCCCTTATTTATTTTTTAGGGAAAAAAAATTGCATTGAATGTGTGGTCTTCATTTGTTCATTTTTGACAAATTCCCATAATCATTTCATATTTCCAAATTGTCATTAATGATTAAATTGAATTACCACTACACTAATCAATAAATGCTCATTTTAATTCATGTTCATTGTTAAAATGTGAAAAAAAAACTAATACTCCATGAATTCTCAAGAGCAGAAGAAATGGCGAAAATTTAAATTGGAGTACAATTTGAGTTTCAAATTTTGTTGAAAAACTTTAGTTGCCTCTCTTCTAAATTTTTTTAGTTGTCTCTCTTCCTTGAAAGTAGAAAAATGTATCTTGAGATAAACAATATCATTAATGCAATATTATAAGTGTGAAAATAATTTTTGTTTCAATTAATGAAACTTCAAAATTGGGGTAGAATTAATTCCTTGAACAATTAATGTATGATAAGGGTATAATTGGAACTTCAAAAAAATTTTTAATCTGTGTGAAAATAGAACTAGGCCTATCTTTGTGGGACGGAGGGAGTATGAAATGATCTCATATAAACTCGTGTTTAACTAACTATCCAACTTAACAAGTTTTAAATGTTAGTGGTTTTATTCTTGAAGACTATATTTAAGCCAAATTGTGATAAAGCACGTAATCTTATAGTGGAAAAAATTAGTTTCATTTAATTAAAAATGTAAATTTTATGAAATAAAATTTTAGTGTATACATAAATGGAATTTTCAATTTATAATTTTGTTTTTTTATTTTTCTTCCTCAATTTGGATCAAAATTCCTACTATACTATATTATATATATATATATATATATATATATATATATATATTGGACTTAGTTGAACACACGTGGACACGATTTCGAAACAATTAAAAATAAATATTTCATTTAAATTATTTGTATGTTAAATGTATTTTAATGTTAATAGTTTTTTTTTTTTAATTAATTGTGTATGAAAGGTCCAATTGTTCATTTAAAAAGTCATATATATTGTTTTATCATCAAAATATATAGTCCATTTAATTGATGTGCAGGGTGTGTGTTTTTAAAGTGGATATTTTTAGATTGGTGTGATGACACGTGAAATCCTCAACAATGAATGTTAATAACACCCATTGATGTGGTTGTCCTTAACAGAGTTGCATGAATAACATATGAAGTGCGAAAGATAGGAAAGATTATAGACGTTTATCTCTGAGTCGTGCTGAGTGAGAATTCCAAAGTGTCCTATTTATTATTAATTTTTCTTGAAACGAAATCATTTCATTACTGACACATGTGGTACACTACATCCCGGTACAAAGGATCCGGTCTGAGTTTTTTGTTCCTCTACCGAAAAACACACCAATTGCCCAAATTACTAACAGATAGAAGAAACTAACGACACTTATAAAGTAGGAATTATATTTCCTTTTTTAAAACTAATAAACTAACTCTCAGTGAGAGATAATCGTTGATGCCCCGTAGATTGTATATATTCTTGATTTTTGAAATCGTGGGGAGTACTTTTTAATCATTTCTAGCAACTTAAAGCCCCAATTTGAATTTATAAATAAGAAATTTTATAGATTTAAGTTCCATGATAATCACGTTTAATATGATTCTTCCATTGTGCAAAGTGGGTTTTTCTCTCTTGGAGAGAGCACGCAAGCATGCATACAATATATTATTTGATTTCGACTTTAAAGGGCTTGTTATTAGGCTTATAAATCAATTGGGTAGAGCCAAGTGTAACATTATTCAACATTTGTTCTAAATAATACTTATCTTAAAAAAGTAATATATGATTATCTTTTATCTGATTATTAATCAACTTAAGATTGAACTATCTTTAATCAAATTAAACAAGAGTCAAGTTTCAATATTTTGATATTCATATTGACTAATGTTACACTTGGCTCTTGATATTCATATTCAATATTATTAATATTCTTTCACTTATTAATTTGTCAACTAAATTTAAATAATCTATATATTAACAAATAATCTTGAATTTGAAATATTAAGTAGCTTGGTTTATTTCAAATCTTATTACTCGCAATTTTGAATTTGACAAGTATTAAACATTCGAGTTATATATAGTAATAATACAAATTATAATACAACTTTCAAAAGTGATAATATAGTAAAAATTAGTACTCCGCATAATGTAAATCGAATAGATGTAATAATTGGATTTCTTATTGTACATTGATATTTTATTTTGAATTTTATGTCCCTTAATGCCAAATATGCTGTGAATATTTGTAATTACGTTGTCGTTAATCCGCCCTTATTAACGATAGTTCTATCACTTAAAATCGTTAATATTGAAGTTTTTTTAACGAGAATATTGACTTTATATTTGTGAAATGATATAGAAAATACAAAAAGTTAAATATCAGATATTAGAGTAGTTGTAAAAAATAAATGTAAAATGCAATTTCATATATATTAAAAAAAAAACTTTCTATTTCAAATTTTCATAATCCCAATTTGAAAATATAAATTAGTCATATTTTCATCTCCCCCATTGATAAAACTAACTCTCCAAGTTCTCTGCACTTTTGGCAACGAGAAAGATAAGATGGGTCTATACACACTCTCATTCATTTCTAAATACATTTCAATAATCTCTTGTAGTTTAATTATTATAAAATTAATAAATTGTCTGTTAGGTAAATTGGTTGGAGCCTCGATTCTACAACAAGATCAAGTGTTGTATCGTCTTTGATTAGAAGAAGGTGAATGTTTTGATCTCATTCAAGAATTCATGCACGTATAATTGATGAAATAGAGAATTGGTGATAAATGTTTTTGTATATTTCTTCGTGTTGCAATTTTTTTAGAGAAAGGAGACACAAGTTGGGAAATAGGTGGATATTATTGGGGGATCATTTATTCATATGTTTGTTGATGTTTCACTATCATAGTAATAATTTTAAATGTTTTTTTTTTCTTTTTTTTCTTTTTGTGAAAGATTTGTTTGTGTTATTTTATAATAGTGGGACGTAAATTTTATTTACAATTAGACATGATGAATAAATAGCGAAGATGTAATAAGAATCCTTCGAAATGCAAAAACAAATAAAACTTATTTCCAATTGAAACGAAAAAAGTGACCGGTAAAGTATAAAATAAGTCCAACCACAAGTCTTATATTTTAGGATTAAGCCGATTTTAAAATTTTGGAAAATTTTGTGGACAAAAAACTATAGTGCTCTGCATCATAAATATATCGAGATCCATAAAATGATATTTTAGCCATATATAGAGAATAGTGTATTCAATGAAATGTTTATTTTTAAATAATTTAAAACACAATAATTATATTTAATAACTCTATTTATAAATGATATTAAAAACACATATTATTAATTTGTACAACACTAAATTATCATAAATCAGAGTTGAGACATCAAATTTCAAATAATTAGGACACAAGAAATATAATTATATTTTAGTAAGATTATCCTCATGATGCCATGATCTAGACCAAATTAAGAAGGGTTATAAATAAATAAATAAATAAGGAAAGAAAAGAAAAGAGTACAGATAAAATGATTTAGAGGTTCAATCATCATCATAGAAAAATCAATTCTTCTTTTTCTCCAAAGGGTGGGACTAAAGGCACCCCATCTTTAATTTAAAAAAAAAACCAATTTTACCCTTAGGATTTGTGTAACTACTTTCGTTCGATCATTATGACCGAACGTCCTTCTATGTGTTCGGCCAACCGGAACCGAACGAAACTGCTCCGATTCAATCGTTTTTTTACGTTTTTTCCTACGATTTTCACACGATTTCACACATCTAACAAATTTGTGGAATGTTCGTCATTATGTTGGCATTACATTCTTCAAAAAATTAAAAGATTTAACATAAAAAAAATGCAAAAAAATCGATCAAACCTGACCGCGGTCACCCGTCGTCGTGCGCACTCGAGGTGATGGTGGGCGCCGGGCGCGCACGGACGAGGACAGAGACGCGGGAGCGTGCGCACGACGGGTGACGGGAGAGCTGTGCACGCGTAAACATGTGAGGATAGGCGCCCGGCGCGCGCGGAAGAGGACAGGGGCGCGGTGCGCGCGCGCACAACGGGTGATGGGAGCGCTGTGCGCGCACGGGGATGGGTGACAGGTGCGCTGTTTAGCCACAATAACCGAACATATAGAAGCACGTTCGATCGTAATGACCGAACATATAAAGGCACGTTCGGTCATAATGACCAAACGGAACTAGTTGAACAAAACCTAAGGGTAAAATTTGAATTTTTTTTTTTAAACTGGGGTGCCTTTAGTCCCACCCTTTTCCAAAACTATCACTTTAGGCATCTTTTGAGTCATTTTATACTTGCATTAAATTCCAAATATATTTGCATTGTACTCAACCAAAGTTTACTTTTTCATCTCTCTCTCGTTCATGAAAGAGCTTTCAAATTTTGCAGGCGAGTATAAAAGATGTTACCTTGGATTTTGAGGATGACCCAATATAAAAGATGTTACCTTGGATTTATGATCATCTTTTTTGTGGATTTTGGTATTTTGCACTCAAACACTTATTTATATATATTTATTTTATTTTTATATGCATGTACTTTAGATTCTCAATGTATTGTCAACCACATGTCTATATATATATATATATATATATATATATATATATATATATATATATATTTTGGTGGATTTTGACATTTTGCACTCACACATATTTATATATATTTATTTTATTTTAAATACATGTGTACTTTAGATTCTCAATATATGTCAAGAAAATTTCCTCTACATGTGATGGTAATACTATCACATCCTATGATCTTGTCATGTGTGTCAATGAAACATTAATGATGTTATTGTACCTAAACAAACACAAATGAATTATATACACCTAGTAGAAAACATTAATGAGTTATTTGACTATTTTCCTATTATCATAAGATGTTCATTCCACCAATCAAAACAAAAAAAAAACCTTAAAAAAGTTAATAAAAAAATAAATAAACATTCACATTTTTAGTCTATTTTTGCATTATTGGATGTGATATGAGTCGACAAATAATAAATGCTACATTTTGCAAATAAAGGAGGGTATTCAGAATAGTGGGCAAGAACAATATAAAAGTGAAAACATTCATTGTCTTCCATTGGCCTTTAGCAAAAAGTTCAAAAAAAGGAAAGAGTTCTGGGAACTTTTTAATGCACTATTTTTTCATTAATTACAAAGATCCATAAGTAGCAACATATTTATACATTAACACATTTATACAATCCCAAGAAAACATGTGTTTACATCTTGTTGGCTACATTGGAATAAACAATATGGATTGTGATCGATCATTAGCAGCAGCAACACCATCACCTGTTAAAAGGCATGGAGAGGAACCTTCATTACCCACCCATCGAAAAGGTAAGATAGCTTGTATCATTTTCGATCATCGTGACATTGATGAGAGGAAGGTCGAATACTCTATCTGCATGGTTGATTTAGATTCGGATTGTAGTGCCGATGCTTTCATCCCTATTACCCCTACCCTTCAATACGAATTTGAATTTGAAATTGAAAAGGTCTATTCTCCAACAATGCTTTTTGTGTGTTGGGTGAAACCCTCTATATTTTTTAGAGAACTCGTCAGATTGGGGATTCTTGCAAAAAATCTGTTTTTACCTTCGATTTATCTTCACTCCGTCTGGACTCAACATCTCTGAAATTGGATAAAACTAATCTCGTAAATGGGTCCCAAAAACAGTTCCAGTGGTCATTCCAACACCGGATAACCAAAAAATTGGTGTGTTGCCTTCAAACAACTTTCTATTCCGTAAATGTGATACGATTGAGTTGTATGATTCAGTGAGTCGAACATGGGAAGAACTCCCTCCTTTAGAGGTCAAAGGGTGGATGTTGTCTGTGTTGCCTTCAAACAAGGTCAAAGGGTGGATGTTGTCTGTGTCGCCTTCAAACAATTTTCCATTCTGTAAATGTGATACGATTGAGTTGTATGATTCCGTGAGTCGAACATGGGAAGAACTCCCTTCTTTAGAGGTCAAAGGGTGGATGTTGTCAAGGTTATCATATGGTTTAATCAACGAGTGTACCCTTCTGATCGAGATAAATAGGGGGTTGGGATGTATGTTTTAGATCTTGCCGCATCAAACAAGCAGTGGGTACATGTAGATAGCATCCTCAATAAATCCTCAAGATCAATCATATTGTAGCCCGAATTATCATCAAAAGTCATTTGCTAAAAATTACAAAATATGAATTGGTTAACAAATATGATAAATCTTCAATCAATCCTCAATAAATCCTCAAGATCAATCCTATTGTAGCCCACAATTAAAGAAAAGAACGAAAAATATTTAATAACTCAATTCTCAAGAAAAATCCTAATCAACGTTCAAAAAATCCTCAAAATGAATAATAAAAATTGAATGAAATCCTCAAAATGAATAATAAAAATTGAAATATGAATTAAGTAACAAAGAGAATAAATTCTCAACAAATCCTTAAAATAGACAAGTCATATCCTCAAACTCAATCAAACTCAACGAATCCTCAAAATCAACAAATCATATCCTCATCGATTTTCAATAAGTCTTCAATCAATCCTAAAAATCCTCAAGTCTCTTTATTTACTTGTATTTTGTTTGGACAGCGTGACAAGTCCGGACATCGGATTGACATTAAGTCATCCGAACTACCTTTATGTTCATTTTCTGGACGGCCAAGATTACCGAGTGCATGACTACTTCGATGAGAGTCTTCCATAGTATCTTCAAAGAATATGGAGGAATCCGATTGTTACATTTAGGGTTGCAATGACTACT
Source organism: Scutellaria galericulata (assembly GCA_946896805.1). NCBI lineage: Eukaryota > Viridiplantae > Streptophyta > Magnoliopsida > Lamiales > Lamiaceae > Scutellaria > Scutellaria galericulata. The sequence continues at coordinate 19,510,746 of OX335793.1, forward strand.
TCGATGAGAGTCTTCCATAGTATCTTCAAAGAATACGGAGGAATCCGATTGTTACATTTAGGGTTGCAAATGATACAACTTCATATGTCCTATAAAGATGGAGCACAAACAGATAGCAAAGTCTATCATAGACTTTATTGAATACCTGCCTTCACAGCATCTTTTGAACCTAGATTTTGAACACAACTTCGGTGTTCAAAACAACAATCTCAAGTTTTGGAGAGTCAATTTTCGGAGTCCGACCACATTGGCATCGAGAAGACGAGACTTCAGGTTAGTTTTAATTGTTATTGAACAACATTTGTTGCGTGGATGTCCAAATCCGATTCCTATCTATACTCTAACCACCTGACAACTTCATAAAGATTTATCTTCATCTACAACTACAAACAAAAGGTTAGTAATCTGCCATCGAATTACATCAACAATTATAATAGTGTGTTTCAAATGATGGGTGATAATCGGCACTGCGTTTTCACTTCAATTATGATCCACTTTGTTTTCTAGATGTCATATCTCATCTTGTCGATGAGACTATCAAAATTATGATTCAGAATGATACTACTTTCAATGTTGATTATAAAGAGTAGTATGGTTCTGATGCCTTCATTCAAGATCTACAAACTCAATATAACGATGGAGGTGGTCAACCGAGCCCTGATAAGAATGTGTAGAAACTCGGTTGTCCATCTTTCGGAAAGTTCCAAAACCGTTCGTGATGTCGATGATGAAACTATTGCGGTCATGATCGCATTTAGTCAAGAATTGGTGACCTTTCAAAGATGTCTTTTTATCAATGGTATTTTAGAATATTTTTTATAAAATTTCTAGAATTTAGTTTCTTAGTTATGAAGGATATTATAGACTACAGTGTGTTTCATCTCAATTTTTAATTTCTGCTAATCTACTAATTGTGCGTTTACAAATGTTATGTTATCTTTTTTTTTCTTTTTTTTATTGTCATTCTATCCAATATATGCTTTATAATTGACAAACGTATCAGTCCTTAGATGCCTTAAACTCACATGTAAATTGACCCGAGGGTAAAAAAGTCATATATAGCAAAGATCAATGCAAATTTATCGTACAATTATTAGTGTGACAAAATTAATCTCGTCAATTTCAAAATCACGGAACCAGTTTTGCCACACCTCAATAACTACATTTTTCCTTGAAAGAAATAATGAATGTTTTTCACGGAGTAATAATGATGTATATATAATTTTTTTTTTTTATCGAAAACTCTTCTCACACCCTATAATCACTATTGTCTAAGCCTCGAACACATCATCGGTGCTAATCACCACTACATCATCATTCCTCATTCTCCTATTTATTGTGCTTTCCAAACTGTTTCCACTGCTTCATATTCTCCTCCAACCAAATTAAAAAACCTAGACAAGTTTTATGTGCTTGTTTCCACCCCTTCATACTCTGCTATAACCTTCACCCAAATCCACTCCAAAAAGTTAACATGGGCTTGGGTCCAACACAAGGCAAAATCCGGGCCCCATCCGCCCACAGTCCAATTGCCAAGGACTAAGGCCCACGGTTGAGGTCGGGTCCGGGAAAGGGCGGGGCCGTGCATGTGTGTTGCACGAGCATACTACTTCAAGAGAATATTAATTACTAAGTTTTTTTCCCTTTAAAGATATAATTCTCAAATCAATTCCGTGCAACACACGGAGTATTCACTAGTAAAACTATCTAAACAGTAAATGTTATGTATCATATGTTTTTTTGGCATAATGATCAATTTCATGCTATTGATTTTCATAATAATATAAATGAATTGAATTATTTCCTAATATAATGGATATTTTAGAAAGGAGATATAGATATGGAATATGATAAATTTTAATATTAAAACTTATTTTGCAGTGTGTGTTGTCTAGGGGCGGGAGGAATGGTTTGATATATTCTTGCTTCTCTCGATTTATTACTGATAATATGTTTAGAAATCCTATATTTTGTTCACAATTTCTAATTTTGGGCTACTACTCATAATTGTCATGAATAATGTTACTTGTGTGCCTATTATATTGTATGTTTGATATTTTCCCCCCCACATGATGTAATATTTAGCAAACACTTTCTAATTTATATTAGGACAAGTTTCTACAATTTAAATGTGTGAAATGTTTCATTTACATTTTCGAGATGGAAAACTCGAAAATACGTATCAATTTTATTGTTTATTATTTGAACATTAATATTTCGTTAACATTAAACTCGAAAATACGTATCAATTTTATTGTTTATTATTTGAACATTAATATTTCGTTGCAGTTGAACTGTTGACTTCATCATAAATGCTTAAAATGCTTTGATTTTGGAATAGAGTGCTTAAGTCCCCACTAATGGATACAATGAAGTTTTGCATTGCTGGCATATTACTATTCAATTGACAAAAATGTTGGTCAAATGGAAGTCGACCTTGAAAGAGAATTCGGGTGATTTGGATGAAATCTTTCTTAAAGGGTGATAAAGATTGTTCGGACTCATTACTCATTTGCAAGTCGTATGTATCTATTATATTTCAGTTAGTTTTTGGAAGTTGTATTTCTCAAACATACCTTAAAGAATGCGTGCACATATTATACCTTAAATTCCTCTAATTGCTACACTTACTTTTCTTGGTTCATTGCCCAAGTTTAATGAGAGCGAGAGAGAAACCTGAGGGGAAAAGTATGTTGTCTCGGAAGATAATCGAAAATATGAAGCATAACTACAGTTCCAGTCATCCCTTGCTTCTCCATCTCCAAAAATCAGGTAGTAATTCCTTGACTTCTTCTTCACATATGTAGGATCCCTATCGTGCAGCTGAAAACCCACCATTCTCTGCTTTGTTCATTTCCCTTCATCCTCAATTCATTACCAAAGATCTTGAATAATTTTTTTCCGAAAATTCTGAGTGGTGTTGAAAGATTAGACGGGTAGACCACAACCTCTGAAGAAGAGCCTGCATGGGCTCCTTTTGCCTCCTGGATCACTGAATTCTACATTTAATTTTGTTTGAATCCTCTGACTTCACATTCATTTAAAGTGGCATAGTTTAAAGCTCAATTTTCTTGTTAGAATAATATATAGAATGTAATTGTGTTTCTATTTTCAGAAATTTTTGTTCTTGCGATTATCATGTTTATGAATGTAGGAATTTATGCTTGATGATGTTTGCAAGCTTTTGGTTAATTATACTCTTTTTTTTGTTATTTTGCCTGTTTAGGCGCTTCGTAATAAAACTTACTTTATTTGTTACCTAATTTAATCTTTGTGTATGTGCCCCATATGATTGAATTTATCCTAATTCTAATTGTGTAGCTTATTCTTTGATTTGAGGTTGGTTTACGTTGGCTAATTTTTAAGATAGTTTTACATGATCTTTGTTTTTAGTATGCAACGATTATCCCCTTTTGATTGAATATAACCAGACAATGACATATGGTATATGAAATATTCATTATTTTTCCATTTGCATGGGACTGTTTTTTTTTTCCATTATGATTCAGGAAACAAGTTTATGTAGGTTGGCTTTTTTAATATTAGTTTTAAGGCGAACTAGCTTCTCAAACAATAGAATAAAGAATTTTGACGATAGTACTCTGAAATGTTATTGGTGGGTTTTGTGATTGTTAATGCGGTAGGGCTTAAGCATTACCAGAGAACTACAACGGCTTCAAACTGGTGGGATTGATTTGTGAAGAGTTGAACCCTCATGCTTCAAACGCCGTTAAAGTTCTCAATATGGTATCTCAGTGCAGGTGGGATATATTGAGCTCTCCGCCCTCACCGGTTTGTCCCCTTTGATTGATGTTGGTTTGATCAACGTTGAAAGTATTTTGATTTTTGTTTGATTTGTGTTAGTAAATATTGGTAATCACAATAAAATTGTTCTTCAAAATTGTCCTTCGTAATATGTGTTTACATGGAAACGAATGTGTAAAGTTAGGGAAAATGACTCTTTTTATCCATTATCTTCTAATTCGATTATATGATGTTTGTTAGTGTCAAGATTTGCACATAAAACCAATGAAAACTACAAAACAACAAAGAGATCAAACCAAGAATCAATCACAACTCTCACTTCTACCACTTTATAAGGATTTTTCATCCTCAAGATGACCTCTCTATAAAGATGTCAAGACTTCTGTAGATTTCGAGCCAATTAGAAATGAATGAAAACTTGTAACTTCTTTTCAAGTTGATTGCTATGTTGAAGCCAACTTTGGTAGTTGTCATGTCTTTTCCAATTCAAATCATGTTTAATATTTAACAACATCATATGTATTGAACATGTAACATACATTAATGTGCTAAAACCAGTGGGGAATGGAAGAAAATATAAGATTCTCCGTCAAGTTCACAATTTTACATGTGAAGAGGGGTTTGAGAGAGTTGAAGTGGTGCTAATTAGAGGCGGGTTGGAGTTAGTTACAGAAAACAGTGCTACTACATTTACGTTATAAGAAGCAATGGCATTGTAGGGGTGAAAAGTTTAGATGAGATATTCAAGCTATTGGACTTGCAAGTTAGAAAGAAATGGGTATTGAAGGCATTAGAGCCACCAAAATAAATTATAAAAATGGAGCTGTTTTTGCATTAGAAGGGAGGTCTGGGATGGATTGTTAGTAGAGAGAATTCCAGTGAATTGCCTCCTTTTTGTGTAGAGAAAAATAGTGGTTTATGTGAATCAGACTAATTTCCAAAATAGTTTATTTGTCTTTGAACATTTTTATTCCTTATTTGATCAGTTTAACGTCATACAAATTTCCTTTCTTTTGTGGATTTGAAGTGATTGAGATGTATAATGCCTCTAGGTGTTAAAACCTTTAAATTGTGTAGTTAATTTGTTTTCTTTGATTTTTTTCAAATAGGGTCAAAGGGTGCTTACTATGTTTTGTTCCAGTGAATTAAAATACAATGAATTATATGTAAAGAATTAGTGTCATGTATCATCATTTTAATTGGCATGAAATCATGTTCTTATTTTATGGTTTTTAAGGCCAACCATACATTTAAGGAGAACAAAAGAAAAATGCTTGGTTGGCCCGTCATCTAAAACCATAGAGACAGTTTTTGTGGACGTTTATGTAGAAGAGCGTGAGCTTTATGAAGAGATGGAAGCACATAACAAATTGATTGATAGTCACTTTTATGATTGTGAAGGTGTGGAGAAAAACCCAAGTGTCACTACTTGAGGGAACAAACTGTACTTCTATATATATATAGATTAAAATTACTTTTCGGTTTACATTGTCACGTTAAGGATTTGTTTTTTGAATGAGATTTTTATAAATTTGAATTATTTATGTTATTATTTTGTGTTATATTTACTATGCAGTAGTGATGGTCATCAAAATTTGGTTTAGAATGACATGGATATGATGATAGTGTGTGAATTAAGATGAAACAAAAATGTAAATTGATGAGAGTGATGGAAATGTATCATAGTCATGAGAGGATATTAATCTCTTGATAATAATAGTTAACATGTAAAATTAGACGACAATCATGTAGCCCGTGCAATGCACGGGTCCAAACCTAGTGTATAGAAAAAAATGGTCTATTTTTTACATGCATGTTAAATACTATTTGCTTATACGAATGAAAATGATTAAAGAGAATTCGATTTATTGCAAGTTCGTCATATGCAGGTGCCTAAAGAATGTAAGTGAGCATCGTAAGTGTTGTTGAAGTATATTCGAAACTCCAAAACAATAGAAGAATATGCCTCAAAACAATAGTTGGAAACAGTTGCACAAGTAATATTGCAATGAAGATAGAATTGATTGGCAAATGCTACAATATCATAATGCAAGATTCGAGAGCCGAGTTTTCTCATGAACTATGTAATAGAGTTATGATAGTGTTTGATTTCGAATTTTATATTTTAGATTGTAATAGTTGTTGTTGAACCCAATGGATCACTTTGCATTATGATTGTGATTGACCAACTCTACTTTCTTTTGGGAAAAACCTTATTTCCCAATACTTGGGATTGTAATTTTGTGATCATTTAAAGACATGGTTGTACAAATTCCAAAGTATGCTATTGAGAAAGATAATCTAAGTAAAATATTTAGAATACATGACTATATTTTGTCCATTGTATTCAAATATCTCAATTAAAAAATTTAGATGGCGAGCATAAAATTTACAAGATGTTTATAAATTATAATACAAAACATCAATAAAAAATAAAAATAAAGAACAAAAATCCCGGAACCGGCTACCCACTAGTAATCAAGAAAAGCTCAACATTATTATTAATAATAATGATTACAATAACATTAATAACTATTGGCGTTTGGGTTGAAATTTTTTTTCTTCCAATAACTGTCGTGTGGCACAGTGATCATTACCCAGAAAAAAAACACTCATTCTAAGGAGGTGCATGCGTTGAAATTGGATACCCTAACAAAATCGATAAACCAATTTGTTAGCTAGGGTTCTTTTATTGGGATCGATCATTAGCAGCAGCAACACCATCACCTATTAAAAGGCATGGAGAGGAACCTTCATCACCCACCCATCGAAAAGGTTGCACCTACGAACTTCAGGTAAGAAAGCTTGTATCATTTTCGATCATCGTGACATTGTGAGAGGATTAAAGATTAGGTCGAATACTCTATCTGCATAGTTGATTTAGATTCGGATTGTAGTTCGATGCTTTCATCCCTATTACCCCTACCCTTCAATACGAATCTGAATTTGAAAAGGGTCGATTCTCCAGTGATGTTTTTTGTGTGTTGGGTGATACCCTCTATATTTTTTAGGGAACTCGTCAGATTGGGGATTCTTGTAAAAAAAATATGTCTTTACCTTCGATTTATCTTCACTCCATCTAGACTCAACATCTCTGAAATTGGATAAAACTAATCTCATAAAGATAGGTGAAATGGGTCCCAAAAACAGTTCCAGTGGTCATTCCAACACCGGATAACCAAAAAATTGTTGTGTTGCCTTCAAACAACTTTTCATTCTGTAGATGTGATATGATTGAGTTGTATGATTCAGTGAGTCGAACATGGGAAAAACTCCCTCCTTTAGAGGTCAAATGGTGTACTCTTCTGATCGAAATAAATAGGGTTGGGATGTATGTTCTAGATCTTGTTGCATCGAACAAGCCGTGGGTACACGTAGATAGGATTTGACCTCTAAAGGAGGGAGTTTTTCCCATGTCCGACTCACTCAATCATACAACTCAATTGTATCACATCTACGGAATGGAAAGTTGTTTGAGGGCAACATAACAATTTTTTGGTTATCCGGTATTGGAATGACCACTGGAACTGTTTTTGGGGACCCCATTTCACCTATCTTTACGAGATTAGTTTTATCCAATTTTAGAGATGTAGAGTCCAGACAGAGTGAAGATAAATCGAAGGTAGAGACAGATTTTTTTGCAAGAATCCCTAATCTGACGAGTTCCCTAAAAAAATATAGAGGGTTTCACCCAACACACAAAAAACATCACTGGAGAAGAGACGCTTTTCAAATTCGGATTCGTATTGAAGGGTAGGGGTAACATAGATGAAAGCATTGGCACTACAATCCGAATCTAAATCAACTATGCAGATAGAGTATTCGACCTTATCTTTCATCCTCTCATCAATGTCACGATGATCGAAAACAATACAAGCTCTCTTACCTGAAGTTCGTAGGTGCAACCTTTTCGGTGGGGTGGGTGATGAAGCTTCCTCTCCATGCCTTTTAACAGGTGATGGTGTTGCTGCTGCTAATGATCGATCGCAATCCATGGAGTTTGGATAAAAGAACCCTAGCTAACAAATTGGTTTATCGATTTTGTTAGGGTATCCAAAAGCGTCAATTGTCCCCACCTCGTTCTTTCTTTTGCTTTTGAGTTAGGGTGGTGCATGAGTAGTTGTGCATAGTTCATTTTGTAGGCTTTTCAATACTGCTCACAGTTTCCATAGGTTTCGAAACAATATATATACTTGTGAGTGTGGTTGTAAGCTTTTTTGTTAGTACATATGCTTATCAACTATTTAGTATTTTGCGATGATAATTTTCGTTTATAATTTTTGGGTTTGTTGTGTTGATTGAATGTAGGAATTTGATGTTAGTTTTCTCGCTTTAACTTGGAAATTTGATTTCGGTTTTGGAATTACTAGAAATTTATGTTGATCTGATGAAAGGTGTTTGATCTAGTGATTTATGGTGAGAAATGTTCATTTACAGTAGGTTTTATTACTTGATTAAGTTATGGTAATGCTGAATTATAGTTTTATTGTGAAAGTTGAGAATTTGATTCTACCAAGTAAAGTGAATTTGGAGGATGTATCTTGAATGGACTTCTGAGTTCATTAACGAGCATCACGAACACTAAGCATCAGAATGACATAATCTAGAATTTCCAGTTCCTCTTGAAATAGTGATATTAGTTTATCTTCCTAGGTTGTTGATAACTACACATATCGAGCCTCCTTGCACACACTTATCTGTTTCATGTTCTTTGTTTTGTTATTAGTTATGTTCCAGTATTTTGACATCACATGTTTGATCAAGCTCAGAAGAGTATTTCCCATCATTAAAGGAGAACAATGACTACTTGAAAAAAGTACAGTACATACTTATTTTTCCTACTTCTGGTGGTGTTGGCTTTCTAATTATTTGAAATCACTATATTCATGTTTGCCAACTGTTCATGAAGTTCGATTCATAGAGCTACTATTGAGTGTAGATATCTCAGGGCTTGTCGTCGTGACTCTTTACTATAATGACAAGAAAGAATTGGAGATGAAATTAAAGTTCATATTGATAGTTTGAACTGCATAGTAGTAATGATATTGTCCGAATCTTGAACTGACTTTATTCTTACCTTTCATTAATGCAGTCCGTCCTCAAGCAGGGACGAGCACTGTCCGATGGTGGAATTGCTCAACCGAGGCCAATGGGTATGGGATTGGGTTGGCTAGATTTCTAGCAAATCCTTATTACAAAGCTCAAAAACCATGTATTGATGCATGATATAGAAGCTAAAGAACTATGCTTGAAATGAAATGCTCTAAACTATTAAAAATAATGATACACCAATAGTACAGAAAGTAGATTTCATTACTAATATAATATGAATCTCATTATTTGGTACATAAACATCAAAAAAAAATTCTGTAACAAGTCCATCCGAGCATTAAATTTAAGAGATCTACCAATTTCTTGCCTAGCAATTATACATTACTTCACAAGCAGATGAAACTGCCTACCTCATTTCATTTCACACATGAAGGCAACTTTACAATCATGACATGTTATGTACAATATTCTTTTTAGGGAAGATTTACGTCAAAACATGGTAAGAACGTAAGGATCGACTAGGAAGCACCGATGCATTACATGAGCCAATCTGAAGAGCTTCACACAACTCAAACCATTTTACAAACAATGGCAACAAGAATCTACGAGTGGAGTACGCCATGTATCCAACACTTATTTTCCTGCATCTGATTTGTGTATAAGCTATCTAAGCCTTCTTTGGCAGTCTCATCTGCAAGAATGCGATATGAAATTTAACTACAGCTAGGGAAAAAAAAAGAACAAAGGAAAAAGAAAAAAGTAACATTCTACTACTAGAATGGAATGAGGCAACAGAAGCGTAGGTTAATTAGCTTCTTACCCTTGATTTTTTTGTGTTCCTCCAGCCTACTGAATCTTGAACTGGTGAAGTATATGCGAACTTCTCAAAGGCAATTAGACTCTTATTTTCCACTATGCTTGAGTCACCATGAGAAGATAAGGCCTACAGTTAGCAATAAAATGAGATCTATGGAAGAATAGTATTATCTGTTTCTGTTGTACATAGAAGAATCAGATCAAAACAGAATGGAGTTCGTGGATGAAATGAAAAAAATGGCAGCAATTGTGATTTGTGATAGAAAAGCTAGCATGCAATTTAAATAAGAACAGTGTTCAGCTGCATTTCTTGGCTTCACAACTATATTTTAGGATAATGACTATTACATTTACCCAGATCATTTGGTTTAACCATGTAAAACTAAAGTCGCGAAAGAAAAAATTCATATACCTCTTCTTTTGTTCCTAAATTTTTAGTCTCTGCTTCGAACTTCTTAACATGCAAGCTTTCACGATAGAACAATATCTGTATACAAGAAAACAAATGCAAGGGTGAGTCAAAAGTTGAGTAACATCGTAAGGAAGAAGTAACAGTCTTCTACAATAAACAGACTCTCACCTTATTTTGGAACTTGATATTCGAGGCATCAGTGGCCACCACATGAACACCAAGACAAATGTTGGGTTCCACACAAAAGGGGCAAACAACAGAGTTGAATACACATCCATCTTCTTTGCACCAAATCCCCTGTCCAGAAGGGCCTTCTCGAGATGTTTCAAAGACACGCTGATTGACTAATGATGCATCAGATACAAAAACCTCCACACTTGATGTACTTAAAGTTGAAGATTCTGAAGACTTCATCTGCAGGGATACTAAATGAGCTTTTGATGTTGAAATGAGTGAGCACTTAACCAACAAATCGTTTTCAGGTAGACCCAACGGGTTTTTGCAGTGTAAGCAATATATTTGAAGTTCCTCATCCATGTTAAGACCAGAAGGCACATGTGATCCAGCAGAAGGAGTTGAATGATTGGATCGATATTTGTCACATTCCTTTTCAAAATGATTCATCTCCTTAGTTCTGTAGGTTGCTTCTGCTGTAATTATTGAACTTGCCAAAGGACTAAACCTATCAGGAATTTCAATAGGGGTACTAAATTCATGGAGACGGCCAACTGATGACAAACCAAGAATTCTTCTCCTTTTCCAAGCATTAGAATTGACACTCCAGGATGATTCTGGCTCAGTAATTGGGCTATTTGTTGTAGATGTGATTGCTTTCTTGGGAGTTGCAACTTCTAAACACATGAAATTAGGACTGGGATGCGAATTTTGTCGAGGAGTTGTTTCGGGGCCCCTACAATCCACACCAGGCGTTTCTTTAACAATGGTAAGTTCAAGATCATCTGAGGGCAAACCCACCATAGGTGTTGGGGGAGGAGACCTGCATCTGTGGAACATTTATGTAAGCTAAAATACTTTAAGTGGTAAGCTCCAAGAGGCTACATCTTAAAATTATTAATATGTCCATCAGCAATTCAGAGGACTAGAAATTCACACTAGAACTACCAAGAAAAGGAATATAGGATGAATCAATCTGGGGTTGAGCAGTTTGTCTAATGTTTAGATGTGCTCAAATAAAAACTTCACCAATAAAAGACAAAAATAGATTAAACAACTCTCATTGGAAAATTCAAATGTTAACAGTTTGTTTTTATTTTTTTCCTCAAGTTTCATTGGGAGGTTCTGAGGACTTTCACAATATAAAGGCTTTGGAGGTTACCTCGAATCCTTGTCAGAATCACACTCTAGGTCAATGTACTCATGGCAAACACTAGCACCTTTATCATCCTTTAGCATAACAGCTTCATTTGTCGTCTTAGTAGAAAGAGAATCACACTTTGCAACAGGAAATGATGGATGGGTCAACCCAACTGCTGTTTCACCCACAAAACTATCATTTGATCCTACTTTCTTAGAGCAACAACTAGATTTTGTCGTTTTATCATATCTCTTCCTTGCCGTTTTTTTATAATCTGCAGATTTGATGTTTTCACAATCTATTTCCAGATCTTCTGATGAATTAGCAGCTTTGCCAGTGTGAACCTGCATCCACAAAATAAAGTATTAACATCAATGTATCTGTTCTCAACAAAAACCAGTGACACCAATATATAATATTAATATTCTCATAAATGATGCAATACTAAGATATGACTATTGCAGTACCTTCACATCTTTGAAAAAGGATTTCAAACCATCCATTGATTCCTCAAAGTTTCTGTACAGCCCAATTGACTTGCGCAGCCACTTTGATACGTATGCTCTATTTCTGTCTTTATGAAACCGCTCATCTGCATGCAAAAGAAAAAACAATTTTTACACTTAGTTTCAGAACCCCAATATGATTCCAAAACAATAGTAATCAGGACTATCTAAACTTTCTAAAAACTTGTTCAAGGTACAACATGCAATTAGAGAAATAAACCACCAAAAATTAAATACTGTTTAATTCGTTTGTGTAGATGAAAAGAAATAAGAAATAAGACATCAAATATAAATGAATGGAATAACTACTTATCCCTCATAAGGAAGATGGATCACAAGTACCTAAGAAGATGATAGCTCCATGGTCAAATCTGTGTCGTATGCAACGGCCTACAAAAATTATAGAAATAGGTTGATCATGACCTAGAATTGTACCAGAATGAAATCCAAACAACCGAGCAAAATAGACCTTCGAATATTGACTTGATTTGAGTCAATCAATATACAATTAGGGTACTCATCATTCACTTCATAAACATGGAACCCGATTTTATAAAATATCCATGTGATTTGATGTATCACCTACCGCATTACACTTGTCTCTTATAGTTCTCGACATAACTATATAACTACTGTTAAGCATACAAAAGAAAATTGTATATTTTCATGGGAATAAATTAAGTTTTGCATCACATATTTACATAAGACAAAACAATGATTGTGCACCTCCGGATTTAGTTCTCTTATCCAAAATTAAATATTATGAAGATAAAAAACAGTGTAGTTTATCTTCTTTTAGTTTTGTTGACAAACTGTTGCAGACTCAAGTAGTTCTTTACCTTTTAGCAATGTTGAACAAAGTGCATTGTCTTTAGAGATGCTAAAAGAATAATGACCTGCTAAATTGGCCTATCAATGATCCCTGTAGCATACTTCATTTTACAGAAAGTTCAAATTTCCATGCCACGGTTTTACCTTTTTATGAAGGAGATGAAGTCCAAACATTCAGTAAAATTTTAATATATTCGCCACCCATAGACCAAACTTGAAAATCTCAAGGAATTTATTACAGCATTTTTTGACATGAAAAATAGCAAAGTTGAACTGGTGGATATATTAGATAAGGGCAATAAAGAAGAGAACAATAGCATTCTAAAGCTAGAATTGGAACAAACATATGTCAAGATAATGAGCAAGAGATAGAAGCTATGAGAACTACCTGTAGCCTGGTTTAGAGCCCTGAAGGCTTGTTGACAGTACCACTCATTCCCATTTAAAAGGTTTTTTGATGACTCATATGTGTCGTTGAACTTCTTCTTTCGTTCCACTTTAACGTCGTAACTGGAAATATCAAGAATTATCAATATGAAATAATCCCCAATCATCAAAGAAGTACAGCAAAAGAAAGGACTGTTCTTACATGTTCGGAAATGGAATCCCAACAATCACCTGATATAGTTAAAGCTAACATTTGACAGAATAGATCATTTAAATTTAGATCAGACACAACATAGAGTTTCTTCACTAAAATATGATGCAGATAAAGTAGACACAAGTCTTCAGAATTCAACATATGCGAAAAATTTGAACCATTGTTAATTTTATTCAGTATTGTCATAATCCAGCTCACTAACAAAATGTTGAAGGATACAACAGCTCGGGCATTGTCATCTGAGAAGTCAATCCCTTCAGATACCTGCAAGTGTTCAATCTAAATGTGAACTTTAATAAGTCAAGATGTGGACAAAATTACTTATAAGTATAATGTTCCTGGAGCAGATATTCCATGACTAGAATTAATTTTGGTTGGTGAAGATCGATTGGAAAAGGAAATGAGTCCGAACCAATATGCTTTAGAGGATCTACTATATCCTAACAGGTGTTTTTCTCTTTCAACTATATCCAAAATGAGAAATGGAAAGAACATGGAGTTGCATTTGGCAATAAAAATGTAAGCCAACAGATTCATAAAGAGAGAATGGAAAAACTCCATCTGACTCATACGCACCAGATGATAATAAAGTTTAGGGGTTGATAAGCATATAACTCTACAACAGAGACAACAAATGTCATGGTTGTACATGTACCTTCCTAATGCAAATAAAAAACCACAGAATTACATGCAAGTGGAACAAATAAAGGGATGGCCTGGATTACCTTGCCTCTACAAACTGCCAGAAAAGCTGCACCTTGTTTCTTGGTATCTTCGGTAGACACCATTGCCTTGCCACTTTTAAGGCCTAGCTTTTTACCCCTTATCTTTCTTCCACCAACCTGCCTTGTGCCATATCGAATGGAATTATAGTATCCCTTCAAGACATCATCAAAAGATTCTTGGCTGCATCCTCTTGGTTCTGAAATTGAAAGTGGTTACAAAAAAAAATTAGTAATATTCAGGAGGATAAAAAGCATAAAGCATCTAAATAATATGTAGGAAAGCGAAGTCCCATTCCACATGTATGTAAAGATTCATGCACAATGTAACAAATTATACATATCGTGTATCCAGTCGAGAGGTTTCAAATGAGCTTACCAACAAACAAGGATTTCTGAGCATTTAATCGAGACCATTGACCTGTTTCCTGCCACCGATTGCTTAATTTATCCAGCAGCTTGTAGCTAGGAAAGAAAACGAGGCACCCAGCAGGAACAACCTTGCATATTTCCTCCAAAGATGTGCCAACTGCATCCTTTTTTCCACAAGAACACAGCCTAATTTCATGTACACCAGGAAAATAAATTTCTTTCAACTTCAATAATGGTTAGAAGATGCACAATACCTGGAAAGCATATTCATCTGCACACTTGTAACTTGCATTAAGTGGATAGTTACCAGGACCATTGGAAATCGCAGCCGCCCATACCTATAACCAATGACAAACAAGCTCTCAGATTGGACAAACACATCCAACTTGGGGCAAGATGCTGAGAGAGAACACAGAAAGGGGGGGGGGATGCTATTCTACCTGAGAATCAACATCTATGACATGTGGTGCTTCCAAGCAAGTACCAAACTGAACACCAAGTTCGGAAGAGAAAGTATTCAGCGGTGACAAAGTCCTGTGACAGTAAGAAAAGAAAGTAATGTCTCTAGAATTAAGTTCGTTGTATGCAAATCCTCTATTAAATTATATTACTTATGCTCAGAAATATAGATACGTTGTATCAATTTAAAATTATAGCACTGATACAAATCAGAACAACTCTTTTGGCAGTATTAACATGTTTAGATGAACATGACCTTATAGAGGACTTGTCAGCACTCCCCAATAAGGGGAAACTCAAACGAAATTGTAGAAGTTTAATAATTAAAAAATAATAATAATAATAAGTAAAACATTTCAGTGAAATAATTAAAATAGCACTTCTTCTAAACATGTGACAATGTTTACCCTGAAGTCAGAATCACTGATTGTGAAAATTCAGCAATGCTTTTGAAAACAACAGCAGGATTCAAGCACCAGAAACTGAATGTGGTCGTCCAACCACCTGCAGCATTTCCAATGCAATGATCACGTCATGTCTTCTTGCTATGGAACTTTAAAAACTGAAGCAGCAATAAAGATTATGAAGTTACTGATTTAAATTCTCTATCATGCAAAGACCAGATTGGCATAGTAGGTATTTTATATATTATCTTTAAAGGAAAAATCAGTAATGATTACTTGAGAATGAAATGACCTTTATTTTACAACCATAAAACTAAAACAACCTTTCTACTCCATCTATTTGAACGTATTATTTCTCTGTTCCTTTTCAAGAACTATCCCAAATAAAGCTCCTATTCCTAAAATGAGAACTGAGTTCAAAAGTACCATTTTATTTGAAGAGATAATTCATCAACACTACTTCCGAGGGCAGTAGAGTCAAGTGGCACAACTTTCCCCTTTTGAACTCTCGTCCAAACCTCAATGCCTCGCCAAATGGAAGCACCAGTGTAGCAATGGACATCACAATTAGCAATGGTCTTTCTATGTGCACTGGGCCCATGATCTCAGAATTTTCTTTTACTTTCAGTTTTATCCAGTTAAGCACTGTAATTATTATTTTAAAATTTGGAAATCTTTGGCAATTAGATTTTATTCACTTTATTTTCAAAGCTTGCTTAATATCCACTCTCCTCAATGACACCAGAGAAGAAGCTTGACATTCTTCCGTTGGTGCATAACAAAATTATAGAGAAATATTCGACAAAAATGGATAAGTGTGAAATACTCTACACAAGAATGAAAACCACAAAAGAAGATAAGAATTGCAAAGTTCAATATCCTCTAAGGTCCGACATGGCTAAAAGAGGAAGAGAGAACTAAGCATTCATGGTAGAACATAATATCACCATTTACCGTCATCTTTCTTCACAAATCTTTGTAGTGCTAGTTCAAAGTCCTGAACATGGACACCATTCCCAGAGAAGAAGTAAGTGAGTGAAGAAAACAATCCTGTATGATAAATTGATAATCATAGGCCATTCAACAACAGCATTTCACTGCAGCAGATATGTACAATTATGAAAATGGAGATGAATTACCTTCCAGTGTAGTTGCTGCCTTTCCACTTAAATGAGAGACATCTGGCTCAGCTTCTGAAGCAGCTCTGATTGCCTAAAGAGCAATGCAATCATCATAATGAGTGGGTAGCCACAAAAATAACCAAGATTGTTACATGATGACTGGCAGCAGAACATTCATCAATTGAACAGTATTGATTATTCAAGTACCTTTTTGGCACATTCTTTCAAGATAGGAAAACTCTGCACTGATAAATTAGCTTCCTGTAGCTCTTTTAAAGCCTTATCTCCACTCCAACTGAGTAGGTCATACCAATTAAGAAAAACAAAAGAATGAGAACAAGCCTGTGATTTTGCTTAGAAATCCTACCAAATAATATCTCAAAGAAAGAAAGGATGACTCTGATACGGGTTTTTCTATGCAGTTGTCTAGAAAGTTCATGGAATAAAGTTTATTTGAGCTTGAAATCTTTGCTTAGGTGCTTAGAATCAACAAAGAAAGAATACAGTTTAGTGGGGGGAATTAATTTTTGGATTCATATGCAATAAAAAATGTCTTTCCACGATACAATCCTCATATCATTTAATATTTTAGGGAAAGGATGGTAATAAACTAATTACAATTTCATGAAACATCAAATCATTCCAAACAAAAGAGTTTAAATACAAATCTATTCCACTTCCTTTGACTGCGTAATTGAGGTGTCAGTCCCATCATAATTGAGTCAAATGTTCTCTTCATTTATAGGCTAAGATGAAACTTGAAGGGCAGAGAAAAACTAAAACCATCTTCTTCTGGCAGGAGAAACACATTATATGAACAAATAATAATAGATCCCTATAACATTTTTCCACATCATATTTCAAGTCCCCGCCAGTTTTACAAGGACGTGACCAAAAAGGAAGCACAACCTGTATCATCACCAAGCCTAGAACCATTACAGGAAGTTCCCAGAATTCTCTAACTTGCATCTAATATATAACAAATTGACTAAAAGCAGATACCGAAATCTATATTCTTAGCAGCTTTTAGCTCACAGCATTTTAGAGGGTGATCGGCAACAAATATCAGTAACAAAACAAAGGATCAGGATATATCACTATATTAGTAAATACTAACCAACGGAAATAACGCCGAAACTCACGCTTTACTAAAGCATCTTTCTTCTGGTCAATCCAGCTCAAGATATCCTACAAAGATTAAAATAAAATTGAAAACTGGCAAAAAAAAGGTCAAGAAACTAACACAAGTTCACTAATAAATATCAGCACCTCAGTCATCTCAAACAACGGTTGATAAGTCATGCTATCATTGAGGCTCAGCTGTCCCAGTTCTGTCTGCAAAACTTCAAAAAAAACACAAAGCAATCTAAGATAATATGATAGGTAATTTATGTAAGAATTTCAGGCTTGCACTTACACAGCAAATCTTCTTCATCAAGATCGATACCACCAGCATCACGAGCTATGTCTTCTATATTACTGGACCAGTTTTTAAAGTTAGAGTTGATGAGGAGAAGAAAAATACATATGTTGAAAACTTATAACACGGACCAAATACTTAATGATCCAAAAGTTTGTACAGTCAAAATTCAATTTTGATTTCAATTTGGTGAATCACTACAAATATGAAAATAAGGGAAAAAAATGCAAAAGCAAATTAGATCTTGAGTTTCTTTTTCAACTATTCTATTATTGTATGATTTATGAAGAAACACAGAACCAATTATCAGTTACTTCATTTATCAAAAACAAGTCGACCTTCGATAATAAGTTAAAATTGATGGATCAAGTGAATAGATCTAACATACTGCGCTTCATCTAAAATGATAATGCTCTTGCTAATGTCAACTTCCATTGCCTCCCGGATAAGTGGATTGATGATATAGTTATATGGGCAGAATACCAATTCTGCTTCTTGTGCCATGGAACGCGCTGCAAAATATGAACAGCCTGAAAATGGAAGGCTCTTTCAGAGGCTTAATTAATTGTTTCACCAAATACATGAGTAACAGGAAAGGAGTAAATCATAACCTTTTACTACTTGCCCAACTTTAACAAGGTCTTCAATATCATGGACCTCATGGCAGCCTCCTTTTTGAAGAGACGGGTGACCTTTCACTTTATGAACATTTCTGATGGGGAAAGTTTCAATCAGGGAATTGAAATCGCATATATAGAGATATAATAGGCCTCAACAGACCTAAAATAATAATTTAACTTACTTGAATTCTTGGCAGGTAATTTCCTTATTTTTCAGAAGCAACTTACTGAAATTTTAAACTACTGTTAGAACAGAAAACATATATAAGGTGTTATTTATTTATTTTCAGGGGAGGGGGGAGGGAAGCAACCATTGCTCATCAACATTCTCTTCACCACGTAAGTTGGGATTTGTGCAATAATGTTTCCTCGATCCCTGGAAAACACAAAAGGAATAAGTAAAAGAATATTAATGAACACAGGAAGCATGCACTTAAGCATATATATGCAGGCTGGTGAAAAGTGGAACTCAGTTATAGTCCAGTTTTATTTATATATGACGTGCAAAATTAAAAAATGTTAGAGTTGTAGCCCATAAACTAGGCCCTACAAACTCAATAATTTTAATTGAAAAAATAAAATCAACTGGAATGCACAAAATGATTGATAGATAGAGAAAACATTTCAATCTATTGCAGTGACACAAACTGCAGCATAAATACAATCCCAAACCACATGAAATGCAAATCCTCGAACAACAACTATCTCATTTCCAACATAAATCAACACTATTTTCTGATCACTTCTTTCACTTTACTATTTTCCCTTTTCCTTCTTTTAGCTTCTCTTGTAATTGTCGACATGCAGAAAATGGATTTAATGATATAAATATGTGTCAGGTAATATGTGAATCAATTTTAATTTTAGTTATTGAAAACATGAATAAGATAGATTTTGAAAGCTAGATTACTTAATGACTCCAGTGTTCTTATTATCAACTATGTCCACCTTCACAAAACCTGATCTGCATTCCCTCCCTTCATAAAACCTTTTATATTTACCTTTTAAATTCAACATATATACAGCTGATAATACATACAAGCAACATAATATTTGGCCATGTGCTTGTTAAATATGCAAGCATATTAGATTAGATTGAAATCCAACTGAGCAATGCTGCTATAAATCCTTAGCATACTGGCCTTGGCAATGGACAGATTATATTTAACACAACTTAAAAATGCACGTGATACTGAAGATAGAAAATGAAGTTTACGGCAAACCTACCAAAACTGCCATGGGAACCCTGTATGAGGTTTTCTTGTACTCTCGAATCACCTGACTGATTTGAGCATGAGTTCTCCTAAATAAAATGTACCAAAATTACAGTGATCAGTTCTTTTGACATTCAAAGTATTTTAATATTATTTGGCTCTTGGACATCCAAGAGAGTACGAAAATTTGGTGAAACAGTGAAAACAAACTAAAGTACAATAATTAGTCAATATCATGCAAAAAAAATTATCAGAATTGATCAGACATATAATGCAGGGTAATTAAGCTTACGATGAATAAAAGATAGTGGGTGCCAATCTAAGTCTCTCCTTTTTGGCATTATTTGTGGAGGGTGGAGGTGCTGCTGAATTTCCTAAAAAAAATAACATTATAGAAGACATTATGAGTCAAGCAGAAAAGTCCCACAACAATTTACAAATCAAACAACATGGGAGACAAAGCATCACCAGACCAAACATTTCCTATAAGGATAGAATTAAATTCAATTTACAATATATCTGCTTAAGTGCTATAACAGAACATGGCTTCTTTCAATTTACACAATTGAGCAACAGATACACCAACACCATGATTATTTGCTCTTTCTCCCAAGATCCAATACCTGATGGTTGAGTCTCAGGAATGAAACCACCCCCATGATTAATCGGGTCAGAAACGGCCCGAGGATCAGGCCTAGAGCTCGAATGCGTTAAATTGGCGCGAACATTCTTCAACTTCTGGCTCTGCTGCCACGCGAGGGTGGAGCAAAGCAGCGACAGAGATTTCCCGGTGCCCGTGGGCGACTCGAGCAGCGCGTGGCAATGGCCATCCCTCTGCGACCTATCCAGTGTCGATATAACTCGGTTCATGTACGCCAATTGAGAGCCGTAGGGCTGGTATGGGAACTCCACGGGGATTCCCCCTATGTGAATTGTGTTCCTCGAACTATGGTTCGAATTGGGGATTAACTTAGGGTTATGGCTTTCCGATGGCGTCAGGGAGTCCTCCATTTAACGCTCTGGAGGTGTTTGTGTCAGTGAGTGTGTGAGAGAGAGAAGAGAGAGAGAGTGGGAGAGATCTGAAGCTTTATAGCTAGCGGCGGAGTTTAGTATTTCGGCGGGAAGATGATTTATCCCTCCATTTTCGAATTTGTTTTCTTGCTTTAATTAATCTATATATCTATATATAATAATAGTATATAGGATCATAATCCAAAATAGATTACTTAATTTTTCCACCCAACATGTATTTTAAAATAGGGTAAAATATATTTTATATTTCAAAATATACATGATTTTACATTTTATTTATAAATTTTGAAAATTCCATTTTTCTATACAAATTTTAAATTTTGTGCATTCCACTGGGACTAATAATAGTCATACATTTGTGCAAAATCAAGGACTTGTATTTGTTGAGTAGATATAATGCATCAATTTTTATAGTAAAATGGATATTTTTAAAGTTTATATAAAGAAAGTGTCAACTCATGTATAGCTCGAATGAGAATATATTTTAAAGCTTTTAAAAACTATATTTTATTTGAAATATTAAAATTAAAATTGTAAAAATAAATCCCTATAATTATTTCAAGTATTGAATATAAGATGTTTTTAAATTTTGTTAAAATATTTCTATAGTTGACTATGATATTTTAAATAAAATTAAAATATTTTTTAAATTCTTAATTATAATATCTCAAATATTCAAAAAAATTCACATGATACTTTTTAACTATGGTTTAAATGAAATTATGATCCAGAATGAAAGGTTGGGATGTAATTAACCTATATATTATGTTATCGCCTATTGATGATTTTTTTTTAGTTCAAGGTAAATATGTATTCTATATGTTTTCACGAAATTTAACAAAGACTTGTGTTGACAAAAAAAGACTCAAAGTGTGTGTTTGTTGTAATTGTTATCTAAAACACCAATCATACATTCAATTAGAACATTCAATCATATCGGTCTATATTTACATGAAGAGGTCACACTTTGACCCTATCAGTCTAAGTTTTTGGATTATGATCCCATATACTATTGCAATTACTATGGTTAATTTCAATTTACTACTTAAATTATTACACTTTTTTTCTACTGGGTGTCTACATTTAAAAAGTTTTCCAATTACTAGTCATTATTTTTTAAATTTTCTGATTACTAGCCCAAACTTAATTTTTGACAAATTTTACAACCAAAATTCGTCATAAAACTTGAAAATACATTTCACCTCCAAATATCAATAAAAAATGCATGATTATATGCCAAAATGACTCTTATTCGAAGTCAAATTATAAATCCCAAGTCAATTTCATGATTCGCATTCGATCCGATCACGAATCGAACAAAAATCATTGTAGGGTTTTGAACATTTTTCGGTCGATTCAAGTTTAAATCAAATAACATTTGTTAAATTAACTTAGGGTTATTTAGAAAGGGGATAATTTTAGTATAAGAATCATGAATTTTTGACTAATATTTGAAGGTGAGTTGCATTTTTTAGTTTTCCGGGCGAATTTTTGCCGAAAAATATATGTTTGGGGTAGCAATTGGATTTTTTTTAAGAGAATGACTGGTGATGGAAACTTTTTTTAAATTTAAACACTTATTGAAAAATAGTGCAATAGTTTAGATAACAATTTGAAATTAACATTAATAACTATATAATAAGTGGGCATATAGAGGGTGGAAGTAATTCATATTCACATGAATACTAAAATCAACATTATTTCAAAATATAGAATTGGACTAGACTATGTTTCTCAGAGGATTTTCATCGAACACCTTCAGGTACAGTTCATTGCTGATCCATCATCGATCTCCATTTCTCGCTTTTCGTTTTTCAACACTGGATTTTGCTCTAAACCCCACAAACAAGAATCACTCTAGTAATGACGAATCTCGCGTACTGAATCAGCTCTCTGAAGTTTTGCCCATATCAAATCGCAACCCCAGCGCTGAAATTCCACCCTGTGAGCAGTTGGAAATTAGGGCCGTTGATGAATTTCTGTCGTCTGAAGATAAACTACGAGGGATTTTCCTGCAGAAATTCAGCGGCAAAACTGCAGTATGTCGCGCACTGAGTGGCATTGGTGTAGAATTGAATGATGATGTATTTGCCAAAGTAGTGAATAAAGGGAATTTATCCGGTGGAGCGATGGTTGTGTTCTTCAATTGGGCGATGGAGCAGCCGAATTTGTCTAAGGGTGTTGATAGTTACAATTTGATGCTTAAAGCTTTAGGTAGGAGGAAGTTCTTTGTGCATATGATGGAAATGCTGAAAGATATGGAGAACAGGGGAATTAGCCCTGATTCGGAGACCCTTTTCGTTGTTATGGATAGTTATCTTCGAGTTCATCGCGTTTCTAAAGCTACTAAATTTTTTGGAGAATTGGAGAAGTATGGGTTGAAATTGAACAAGGAAACATTGAGTGTTGCGTTGAGTTGTTTGTCGCAGTGATTGCACGTTGGCACTGCGTGTTTGTTGTTCAATAAAATGAGAGAGAAGGTACAATGTGATTGTTCGATGTATAACATCATCGTGGGAGGGTGGTCGAAGCTTGGTAGAGTTGCAGAAGTTGAGAAGTTCTTGAAGGTGATGGTGGATGATGGAGTTGAGCCTGATTGTCTAACTTACAGCCACATTATCGAGAGCTTTGGCAGAGTTGGTAGATTTGATGATGCTATTAAGATCTTCGAGTACTTAAAGAACAAGGAAGAACAACTGAGTGTTGAGGTATACAATGCCATGATTTTCAATTGCATTGCCAATGGTGACATTGATGGGGCATTGAAATACTACAAGGCAATGCCGAGTGATTGCATTGATCCAAACATGGATACTTATGTTAGGATCATAATGCATTTTCTCAAAAGTAGGAGAGTTTCCGATGCCATTGAAACGCTGGATGAGATGCTTGGTCGAGGTGTCATTCCCTCAACGGGGATTCTGACTGAATTCATCAGACCCTTGTGTAGCTATGGCCCGCCTCACGCGTCACTGATGGTTTACAAGAAGGCGAGGAAAGTAGGCTGTAGAATATCGCTCACTGCCTATAAGTTGCTGCTAATGAGGCTATCAAGGTTTGGCAAATGCGGGATGCTGTTGAGTATATGGGATGAAATGCAAGAAAGTGGTTATGCTTCTGATAAGCAGGTTTACGAGTATATAATAAATGGTCTCTGCAATACAGGGAGGCTTGAAACCGCTGTCCAGGTTATGGAGGAATGCATTCGAAAGGGGTTTTTCCCTGGCAAGGTTATTTGTAGCAAACTTAACAATAAGCTGATGGGTTCTGATAAAGTTGAGATGGCTTACAAGCTTTTTCTGAAGCTAAGAAGTGCTCGTGTTAGTGAAAATGCACAAAGATATTGGAGAGCTAAAGGATGGCATTTTTAGGTTTTCTAGAAATGGGATCTTTACTATGTGTTCTCGAGTGAATAACCATTACAATTGTTCTATAGCCTTATATACAAAGTTAGCAATTTGTTATACCGTCAAGACTATGTAGTTTTGATAGACTATGATATTTTAGCATCGGCATGCTGATAGGATACGAAAAAATGGGATAAAGTTTCTCATTTGGTTCTTAGTGGATGTGAAGAATAAATTATTGTAAATATTGATTTTGTAATTGAAATTTGAATTGACTTATGCATTTGTGTATGTGGGTGGGCTATTAAGTTCCTATTCACTTTGATTATTGACTCATTTTGAAATCAAGATATGTAATTTTAAAATAAGTCAAAATTTATCAATGTACTTGAAAATTGGTTAATTCTTACAAAATTTGGGGAAATATGCAGTGAATTGATAGAATATAGAGTTTCATGCATCAAACTAATTTGTGTTACATTCCATAGATTTATATTGTGAACCCAATTTATCTTGCAACCATAGGAACAAATATGTAAATAATTTGATGAATATGAATTAAATCTAAAAAAAGTATATTGTATTCACAAAAAGTTGTATCTTTTATTCAATAAATAAATTTGACAATTTTTTTTTTCTATTACATAAGGATGTTAATGGATATATGTTAGACCCTAGCTGATTTACACCCATCCTACTCGGTTGAGTTTGGTTCCTAACAGTACAGTCGACCGAACTTTTGTGAGTAGTGTTTTAAAACTCGATGGATGCCCGATAGGTTTAGACCAACGTGTAATGCCCCGATGCCTGTAGATAAATAAATTTGTTGCTACTTTACTAACTTTAGGTATTCATTAATTTTTAATTTGTAAAAAATATTTTTAAATTTTTATATAGTTTTGTTTTTTGAGATAATGCTGAATGACAAATAAAAACTTAATATCCCATTTGAATTATATTTATATATGACTTCTTAATGATTATAAATTAATTTATTCATTTGTATTTTTTTATTTGTTGATCTTATATCTTTATTTACATAATAATAATAATTATTTGATAGCATCCAATAATACAATAGAAAAAAACATCGTTTTGCTTGAAAGCTAAAAAAATGAAAGAAAAAAAAAATTATTTAACATTTAGCACAACTTAAAATGATTGAATAAACTAAAATCAATATAGCTAGATATCGTCTATCTAGACGATGATCGATTTTGTAAACATATATTGTGATTTGTGAGTCCAAATTGGACTCAGACTGCCTATTGAGTTAGAATCATGTTTATTGTGAGTTGAAGTTTGACCCGCGTCATTGAAATATTTTCAATTGGTGTAATTGAAAACCAATATTATATATTGGGTTAAATGTAAAAAAACTACCTGAACTATTGGTTTTTTTTTTTTTTTTTTCATTTTGCAACCTAATTTTTTTTTATTAAATTGCAATCTAAACTATTAAAATTATCAAATTGCAACTTTTAAACCATTTTTCGATGAAAACGAGAACAGGTAATTCGCACGGTGAAAACATAAGGGTATTCTTGTAATCTTTTAATTAAAGGTGACCCTTATATGAAGTTAGCTTATGCGACACATGTTCACGTTTTTGAGGAAAAATGGTTCAAAAATTGCAATTTGATAAATTTTAGTAATTCAAATTACAATCTGATAAAAAAGAAAAGTTTAGGTTGAAAAAAAAAATTAATAGTTTAGTTTTTTTTTTTCATTTAACCCTTATATATTTTGTGAAATTTTCTCTTAATTACGAAAAAACGATAAAAAAAACAGGGGGAAATTATATCATAAATAAAACTGTATATTTTTTTCCTCCTTTGTCTGAAGATTAAAAATCAAAGTTATTAAATCTGATGTTTATTATAGTTTTCACCTCTCCTCAAATCTCAAATCTTCATCATCTCACCCTTCTCTATCCTCGATCCAGGATTGGAAGCTTGATTATTTCCACGAATTTTCTACTTTTCATCTTCTGTTCTAAGCTGATTTTATAGAAAAATTGGAGTATTACGTCTTGTGACGCGATTTGGTGAAGTTATGCGGTGATCTGGGGTTTGGAAGAGGGTAAAAATGGCGGGGGCTGGAGGAGCAAATATGGATAAATTTGAGGAGTATTTTCAAAGGGCAGATGTGGATCGGGATGGCAGGATCAGTGGAAATGAAGCTGTGTCGTTTTTGCAGGGATCCAATTTGCCCAGACAAGTTCTTGGAAATGTAAAGTTTTCTCATCATTCTTAGCATATTTGATTGGTTTGCTTCCTTTACGAAAATTTGGTTCATTGGATTTGTCGGTGAAGTTTGAGTTTATGTATCAGATATTTAGTCTTAGATGTGTAGAAATTGACTTTTTGAAATGAAACGCGTTTGGTTGTTTGTATTAGGGTTCTATTGATGATTTGAATTTTAAAATTGTGTAAAGTGATAGATATGCTGGGTGGACAGCGATATTTGGATTGTACCGAGCTCTGGAGTTGCTGTGCTCACTTCGTAGCTTGAGTTTTGTACTGAATATGGAGATGTTTAGAAGAGTTTGTTGACTGTACCTTGAGAATGATTAAGAAACTGCAGATATGATTGATCTTTAAGGCAACTTGTCTTTTCATTGTTTACATGTGCCCTTTTTTTGGTGAAAAATATAATAAATCTTGATTTAGTGACGTTATAGAAGAAGTTGGTACGGGTGAATTAGAGGGCTTTGCTTAAATATTTATCTCGTCTTTATCACCGATTTCTAGGATAATCGTATATATGTGATCGGAGCACTAGCCTATAATGTAGACCAATTTTCCTAAGAAATGGGATTCACCCAATTACTAAGAGCATCACATTTATTAAAACTGTTCTTCGTGATGATAATGGTGCAAACTTTGGAGATTGTTAAGGTAACCCAAAAGTAGCAGCTATTTCATAGACGTGCCTCATTTCTGCTCATGGGACTGGGAGAATCTCAATGTCATTTGCCTGTCTTGCTTCATGAAACTTAGTCTCTGTTGAATGCAGACCATGATTTTGTTGATGAAACTATTATATTGATGTATATTACGTGTTTTGCAGATATGGATGCACGTTGACCAAACTCGCACTGGCTTCCTCAGTCGTCCCGAGTTTTATAATGCTCTTAAACTTGTTACAGTGGCTCAAAGCAAGCGAGAATTGACACCAGATATTGTCAAGGCGGCGTTGTATGGTCCGGCTTCTGCCAAAATCCCAGCTCCACAAATAAATGTAGCCCCCGCATCTGGGCCACCACCA
The DNA here is from genome assembly GCA_946896805.1 of Scutellaria galericulata. Taxonomy (NCBI): domain Eukaryota; kingdom Viridiplantae; phylum Streptophyta; class Magnoliopsida; order Lamiales; family Lamiaceae; genus Scutellaria; species Scutellaria galericulata. The sequence continues at coordinate 19,538,025 of OX335793.1, forward strand.
GTAGCTGCTTCACCTTCAACACAGATGGGTGCAACTCATCAGCAATCTCCTCAAAGTTTTGGATTTAGAGGGCCAGCTCCTTCAAGCCCTAGTGTCAACCAGCAGCCTGGGATGGCGGTGCCAATTGCTGGCATGAACCAACAGCTTAGGCCAATGCCTTCACCTACAGGCTTGAACCAGCAGTTCGGGATGACACCTCCAAGGTCGGGAGTGAACCAGCAGCTTTTACAGGCACAGCCTGCAACTTCCATGAACCAACAGTTTGGGCAGGTCCAACCTCCAAACACAAGTGTGAACCGACAGTTTGGGCAGTTACAACCTCCAAGTGCAGGAATGAACCAGCAGTTTAGATCGGCACCTTCAAGTGCAAATATGAACCAGCAGTTTTTTCCCTCTCAAGGTAACCAGATGAGACCACCTTTATCCATGCCTACTGGTTCTACTCCACGTCCACCTCAGGCTGCTAGTAGTGTAAATGTTTCTGAGGCTATTACCGACGTTGGTCTTCAAAACACAAATAATGCTTGGCATGTTGGGAAAAGTGTTTCAGCTTCCAGTGGACCAGCAACACAAGTCTTAGACAGAACAGCTAGTCCATCTATTTTGCCAGTTGCTCCAAAACCTCAAGATCCACTTGCAACCTTCTCCGCAGCCGCCAAGGATCCTAAAGGATCATTTACTTCAGGAAATGGGTCGAATTCGGACCCCATGTTTGCTGGGGATGTGCTCGCCAACCAGTTTTCATCCCAGAAAGTTTCTTCTGTACCACAGCCACCCGCAAGTAGTTTGCCTACCTCTTCAGCCATTGTTCCTGTCACAGCAGACTCACAGTCTTTGTCTAAATCTGATCCATTTGAAGCTTTACAGAGCTCGCTTATGAAACCTTCCATTGGCGTTCAGGCTGTGAAGACACCAAGTATCCCAAGGTCCAATCTGCAGGCTCCAACTCAAGTCACTTCCCCAGTCCTGTCTTCTGGAGTCCAAACTGGTATAGGGAATTCAACATCAGAGCCGTCTCAAATTTCATGGCCAAAAATGACACGAGCTGACGTTCAAAAGTATGCAAATGTTTTTAGGGAAGTAGACAATGATAGAGATGGAAAAATTACTGGCGATCAAGCACGTAACCTATTCTTGAGTTGGAAAATTCCAAGAGGTATGAAATGTATAGGTATTTTCATGCATTTGCTTCTTTATGGATATTTTCTGCATTTGTCCTATTTATCTAGAATGCTTGTTAAATTGCACATTTGGATGCTTCTATCATGTATGATTTCTGTTTTTGGGATAACACTGACCTCAATGTGTTGACAACCAATTGTCGTGTTTGAATAGAAATTACATGGGAGTCATTTGATTAACCTGTTTACATAAAATTAGCTGTAACCAAGTCTTTTCAAACTGTTAGAAAATTGAATTTAGTTAGCTTTGTTCCTCTTTGATGATCCAAATTCTGTTGATGATTCTGTTCATGCTCAGACCAACATCATTCCCTGATGAACTTAAGATATCCCCTAAAGATCTACTGAAAGATGTGGAAAGCAATTGCAAAGTTTCCAATTCTCCTATTTCCCTGACTGGGAATGGAATATTTTCCCCATTCCCTTTTTATGCTTTCTTAACAAATTGTTGAATTTCATGAAGCTCCTAGCTACTCATCTAGACTGGTACTTGCTTTCTGATTTTGCAGTTGTACATGTGTTCCCCTGGAACTTAATACGTGAATATATCTGAGGAGTATAGCTTGAGATACTGAGTCTTGAGACTATCATTGTTCAGATGCAATGTCCTTATGGTGTTTTTTTTTTTTTTTTTTAAATGGGGATTTCCCCGGGTTCCCCAGTGCATTAAACACTTTTTTGGGTTATTGGATAATATTATGCCTAATACTATTTATTTGGTCATTACCAGAGGTCTTAAAGCAGGTTTGGGATTTATCAGATCAAGATAGTGATAGCATGCTTTCTTTACGGGAGTTTTGCATTGCACTTTATTTTATGGAGAGGTACAAGGAAGGGCGCCCGCCTCCACCTGCGCTTCCAAATAGTGTCATGCTTGATGAATCCCTACTGTCTATGGCAGGTCCACCTACAGCTTACATGGGATGGGGTTCTGCTACTGGTAATGATTGACCTGCTTTTCTGCTATTTAGCTTTCTTGCTTCACATGGCTCTGTAATACTCTATTTTCCTCTTGACTTTTAGGCATTAGACCACCTCACGACTTGCCTGGTTCTCAGCATATTAGACCTGGTTTAAGACCACCAATGCAGCCGGTAGTCTCTCAGGCTGATGGATCAATGCAATTCAATCAGAAAAATGCCAGGGGTGATGCAGTAGATAATTCCCATGCTAATCAACTCAGTAATGGGCAGGTGAATTTTGTTGATAGTGAGAGTCAGGAGGCGGCAGAAACCACTGAAAAGGTTGTTGATGACTTCCCTTCACATCTTTCCTGTCCAGGACTCTCTGTTGCAATTCTTAACATGACCTCATTCTAATCTCGTCATGCTTGCTGATCTGTAACTCCCAAGTTGGACTTTACCTTCAGAAAAAAATCCTATGAAGACGTTGCTTCTGTAATATTTTGACTGAAAGAAAGGCAGGAACCTAGACTGTTTAGATCAGAATGACCTTAAGAAAGAATGTTAAGTAGCATGTTATGCTTTCCAGACTGATAATTTTATAGCCATCAACTGAAAAAGAATATTTCTCTGGCAAACTTGACCTTATTGAAACTAATATCTACTGCCTGTGTTCTGACTGGGCTTTTGCTAGGATTAGAATAACCTCTCTTCTTTCAAATGTTCTTGAATGAGCAACTTCTGTAAGACTTGATCTGACACACTTTTGTTTTGTTCATGAATGCTAGGTTGACAATGAGCAGGTGTTTATGGATTCTAGAGAGAAGCTTGAATTCTATCGAACAAAAATGCAAGACCTTGTGCGTTTCTGTACTCTAGTATCTATTTCCTTATTTGCCATCATTGTGGAGTCATGCTTCACCCATAACTGAGTAATATTTATATGCACTAGTTTTCTTTTTAACCTGTGCTGGTGGATATAATATACATCATATGATCTTGAAGAGTCTTTTTTCTGAACTTTTCTTCCCTTATTTATCGGAACTACCTTTCAGGTCTTGTATAAAAGTAGATGCGATAATCGGCTCAATGAAATTACTGAAAGAGCTAGAGCAGACAAGAGTGAGGTACTTTGAAATTTAAGATCTATGCTTTATGGCCCCATAATTTCATACTTATTAATATATTTTTTTTCCAGGCCGAGTTGCTGGAGAAGAAATATCAAGAGAAATACAAACAAGTATCTGATATTCATTCAAAATTAACTATGGAAGAGGCTTCATTTCGTGAAATTCAGGTAAAATTCACATGGATCCGAGTATCCTTTTTCATATTGTCAACTTGTTTTCTTGATTGATTTTTACCGAGCTTATAATTATTGAGTTTTTAAGATTTTATTAAGGTGGAGTTTGGTAAAAATAAATTAGGTTTATCATGGAGTACCTTTCCAAAAATATGTATGTGCCGTTCTCTCATCCTTTTGTGCTAGTCTGTCTTGCTAACCTCTTTTGATAAAAAAATGTTTTTGAAATTGCAGAAACTACCTTAAACTATTTTGAAAACTCTCAAGACAATTGTCTTGTCCACCACCCATTACCATTAAAGCAACCATTCACAACCCTGTCCCATCCATCAGCTGTGTGCTACCCTTGATCACCAACTTGATCACCAATTTATTCTTTTCCTTCCTCTGCCCAACAACCTACACATCGAATCACTTTTATCTTATCACACCTAACCTCCATCCAGAACCTCACTTTCTCAATGCAACCACTCAAAGGACCCATCCTTCCTGAAACCCAAAATGCTCATCTCTCTAGTAGCCACCATCAACACTGCCTTTATTTCCTTGAGTCATACCACCCAAATGAATCTACCTTCCCCTTTCTCTGATTCATCACCCTCTGTACCCGTTACGGCTTCGATTGAGCTTAGAGTACAATCACCCACCTGTAAGATAGTTTATTGTTTTTCTTTTGGTTGGTGTCTCCAATCCGCATTTGTATGAAAATATTTAAATCTCAAATTGAAATGAAGTTTGAAAGCATAGTTATGGTCAGTCATTTTATACTGAATCTGTGGGTACATTCAAAACCTGCTGTGAAGTCTCTCAGTATAAGGATTGTGATTTAATGCATTGGAAATCTTCAGCCACACGTGACATCAAGTCTTAGTCTCTTTGCAGCGCAACCTTTATTTACTTCGATTACCATATGATTGATTCAAAATGCAATATATCGTATTTATAGGCTCGAAAAACGGAACTACAGCAAGCAATCATTAAAATGGAACAAGGTGGAAGTGCTGATGGCATTCTTCAGGTTAGTACTGCTGCTTTCTTAAGATGTAAATCGGTGATATGCATGCACTGCAATTGACGTTTTGCAATTTTAACGCATTTCTGGTTTATTTAGGTGCGTGCTGATCGTATACAATCAGATCTTGAGGAACTATTGAAGGCATTGACCGATCGTTGCAAGAAACAGAACATGGATATTAAATCGTCTGCATTAATTGAGCTTCCCCCAGGTAACCCTGTAACATTGGCTAGTTTTTACCTATGATTTGCATTTTCATTGACCAATTTGCTCTTGTGAATAGTATTTCCTTTTTCGCTGAATATGGTTAGGCCTCTGTGTGATACTTAATTTGCTGTTGTACCTTTTATGTATTGTTGTCTGAATTGGGAATTCATACCATACTCTATTTCTTCCGAACTTGTAGCTTTAGTATTTTACGGAACATTCTATGTCATATTGATAGTCGTTTAGATTAATTGTTCATTTTAAAGCATGTGAAGTCAATTAGACTTCTCTTATTATGTAGTTCGAAGATTGAATCACATGATATCCAAGACATTACTTGACTATGTGATCCACCCTAATAACACTGTTGGAAGTACCTGATCTGAGTCCCTTCCCTTATTTAAAAGGAGCTTTTTTTAATATAAAATTTCTGTTATATTATTTGACAGAATCCCTTAATCATTTCTTTTTTAGGTCATGATTGAAACTAATTTGAAGTTACTGTTTGGGCATTGCTATTATCTACGTATGTTTCTGGTATATGTTCTCTTAAAGTAATAGTCTAATGATACTTTTTATTTCTTAAGGTTGGCAACCTGGGATCCCAGAGTTCGCAGCGATTTGGGATGAAGAATGGGATAAGTTTGAAGATGAAGGTTTGGCTCTTAAGTTTACCCTTCCAGTGAATCATGGCATTTGTGATTACATACCTACTTTATTTTACAGGGTTTTCCTTTGATGTTGCTCTTCCTGAAAATGCCAACTCAGCATCCATTCAAAGAGAAAATTCTTCCCCAACTCATAGCTTTTCCCCTGATTCACAGTCCAATGCTGCCAATTCTGAGAAACCCTTTGACTCAGGGGTCAGTGCCTTTGATGCAGAATCAGTGTTTAGCGCAGATGAATCAAAGAGCCCACGGGCAAGTCCAAGGAGGCAAACAACGTATGAAAGCCCATCTAAAGAGTATGCGGATGATCATTTCAGAAAGAGCTTCGATGGAGATGCTGAAACTCACAGGTTGGTGTTTTGTCGTTATATACACTCACATCCTGTCAGCTTTTAAATCGCAGGACTGCCTTGTGAATTTGTTAAGCGAGTTTCTCCTTGTCTTTTTCTTTGACCCACAGAAGCTTTGATGAGCCTACTTGGGGTGATTTCGACAACAACGATGATGTTGATTCAGTCTGGGGCTTCAATGCTAAGGCAAGTACTGCTGTTGTATGCTTCCTTCTATTGCACTTACTGGACTATAATGTCATGAACTTTGTTGTGTCGTCTGTGAATTTGCTGCAAAACATAAAAATTTATTGTGTAATCCTTCTCATGATTATCATCGTAAAAGAGATCTTCAAATCTGCATGTTAACATTGTAATTTCCTTAAAAAGAATTTTCGCATCTAGGACACACCGAGATAACAAAATGTTTGCAGACTTGCTATGTCCACACGGACCATCATTAATCATATCCATCTCAAGAAAGATGTAAAGTTTGAGGGACTGGCAGTGCAGTTTCTTTCTCTATATATTTAACTTTTTTGCTTTTTTTTGTTAATATGCTTCATATCAACATCTTTCTGATTTCTAATGGTACTGATACTCTACTATCACCACTATCAGGACTCTGATCATGTGAAGCCTGAAGATAAATATTTCTTTGGGTCTAATGATTTTGGTGCAAGTTCCGATAAAAGTGTTTCCCCTCAGGCCGACAGTGCTTTCCAAAAGAATAACTTGTTTGCCTTTGAGGACTCTGTGCCCGGGTCCCCACTTTCAAAAGCTGGCAATTCACCAAGGTACAGTGTTGAGTCAAGAGACCCCTTCTTTGATAGTTTTTCAAGGTACGATTCTTTCAGTACCCACGATCATGGCTCTTCACCCCATCGGGAGAACCCCACTGGGTTCGACTCCATAAACAGCACAAGGGGCTTCGATCATAGCAGCAATTATTCATTCGATGACTCTGATCCGTTTGGTTCTAGTGGTCCATTCAAGGTCTCATCAGAAACGAGTAAAGATAATTACTGAAGTTTTGCATTTGAAGGATCGAAGAACATCTATTGCCTCTACGTTGCACGTTCTGCTGTTCTATACAAGCGACAATTACAAAACGTAGCACAAACATGATATTTAGAACCTTCTGGAAGAGATGATCTAGTCTTTTTTTGCTGAAGGGAGAGTTGCTTTATATTTTTTTTCAGTTTCTCTTTCTGGAATTGTTTCTCTTACATTCTTTTTTGAGGGATGTGTGAATGTATTTGTTTAGCAGTCCTTGTTTTGTTTGTTTGTTTGTTTTTTTTTGTTTTTTTTTTTTTTTGTTGAGATATTTAGCGGTCTTTGATAATGCGATACAAATAATATTGATGTGCTCTGTTTTTTTTGTCCATTTGTATACAAATGAGTCACAAACTTGTGTCCTGTTTCTTCTTCATCTCCAAATTTCTTGGCATTCAATTCTTTATTTAAATTACGAGAAACACGTATCTAGATGTCACCCATATTTTTATATTTTTTACTCCGTATCACTTTTGCTCATATGCTATATTTTCTTGTTTTTTTGCCCTTCGTACAAATTATTTTTATTTTTTAAAACTATGTCCCATCTCCTATGTACATTTTCGTGGCTTTTGCCTCATTGTACAAAAATAAAATGAAAATGTACAAGTGTAGGGTGCAAAAAATCAGAAAACATAGTATAGGATGATACAAAGTATAAATTTTTGCCAAAGGGCCAACCCTGGATTTTTACTTTTGGATCCGCGTTTTCTTATCCAAAGCTGATTTTGAAGTGTTTACTTCATTCACATGGCAATGGTGTCCTGCAAAACAGAAATGGTGCCATGAATCAAAATTTAATGTTGGCCCCATCCGATGATTTTCTTTCATCTTTAAAGATCGTTAATCAAATTCTAAAAAAGAACGTCTCTCAAGATTGTGGTGTTGGTGATGTTTCTTGGGCCAAGCCACCCGTGAGACATTGAAGGGTGGACGTTGATGCATGTTGGGATGATCAGAAAGGTCACTTCTCTATCGGGGGTGTTTGTCGTGACTGTGAGGGACACCCGATTGTGGCCTTTGGGAAGAAATTTGATAAAATCAATTCTGTTGTTGAAGGAGAGCTTCGGGCAATTAAAGAAGGTCTCGTTCGGAACACAATCTTCTACCGGCCGTCTTTTTATCAGACTCTTTAGTTGCGGAGCGAGTAGTCACCAAATCTAGAGACTTATCTGATGACAACAACATCTTGACCAATGATATTAATCGCTTACTCATCAAGTCGTCTAATTCTCATATTTTGCATTGTAAACCATCGGAAAATAACATTGCTAATTTTGCTTTATCTCTTCCTCCCCTTTTGTTTGTGTTAAGGAAGATTTTCCATTTTGGATGATTAAACTTGTAATCTCCATTTGGAATGAAAGTTATAAGTTTTCCTTAAAAGAAAAATATAAAATTTTGGGGTCTAGTATTCATAATTAATAATTTACCATAAAAATAGTATGAAATGAACCTAGGTGAAATTTAGTCTAGGTTCTAATTTAAATTTGTGCAAAAAGCCAACTCTCCTTCACTATATATTAAAGATGTATTCTTATAAATTAGGTTAATACTATTATCTTAGACGGTGTGTAACTCTGTGTGTTGTAAAAATTTTAAAACTCTTTTTTTTATTAGTTTATGTAATTTCAATTTTCAAATTCCCAAACCTTCTACTAGTACTTTTCAAATTCTCAAAGAAAACCTGAGAGTGAGAATTAACGATCGAACCCTAAGGAGTACAATTAGGTTTTTGGAATTGGCTTGAAGTGTTGATTAGAAACTATTTCCAGGTAAATTTCTTGCTCTCGGTTACATTTTTCTTACAGCATTTCCATTGAAATTGTTTGTTAGTTTTCAAGGTTTGTTGTGCAATTGTCCGCAATTATTCAGATATTTTTTTTGAGTTTCTGTCGGCGATTCAATTGTTATAGCTATGGAGGATTTGTCTGACAAGATAGAAGAATTGGAAAGCAGTAAGAAGGAGGATCGACTCAGTGAGTTACCTCACTCGTTGATTCTTCACATCCTTACGTTCTTGCCAACGAGAGATGTTGTTGGGACAATGCTTCTGTCCAAAAGTTGGAAGGATCTCTGGACCACCATCCCCTGCCTTAATTTCACCGATCTTTATGAAAAAGATCTGGACTTGGTTAGAAACTTTGCCAATCAGACTCTGATGTTATGGAAAGGATCCAAGATTTCGAAATTCACAATTGATTTCTACTCTTATGTTGATGAGTCATTGTATGGTGACATTGATTCGTGGGCGTGTTTTGCTATCAAAAATAAAGTAGAAGAGTTATGCATACGATTGACGTACGAACATGTGATGAATAATGGTGAGGAAGTTGCTTATCGTGCACCGGAGTGCCTTTATTTATGTTCTTCGATTACAAAACTATCTCTTGAGGGTTGCATTCTTCAAATCGAGGGATCTCCGAATTGGACTCAGCTCAAAAGTTTAAGACTTGATGGCTATTGCTTCAGTGAACATTTGATTAACCAAATTCTATCGGGTTCTCCTCAGTTGGAAGTTTTCGTGTTGTGCCTTTTGGAAAGTCGTGAGGACATGAATATCCGATCCAGTAGTCTAAAAAAGCTGACGGTTAGTAAGTGTTTGTTTTATAATGATGATCAACCATCGACAGATACAGTGCTGCGAATATGGTGTCCAAATCTTGAAACTTTAAAAGTTTCGGGATTTTTCTACAGAAAGTGTTTGCTGATGAATGTCTCGTCTTTACGTGATCTAAATCTCAAGGTTTATGGTTCACTTTATTATGATGATGACGGCTGGAAAGACTTGCTCAGAGAAATGATGAGGCATATTTTCCCAACTATCGGACACGTTGCAAGAGTCAAATTATCAGAATGTTGCTTTCAGGTTCAGTTTCTTTTCAATATCTACCCATGCATTGCATCATGATTAATTAATACAGAGAATTGATGCTAATACTAATCACGTGAAAATTGACTAGGTATAGATTTGGTGGTGTTTATATGTTTTCTTAGTTGTGTTCTCTTAAATTTATTATGTTAGAGTAGCTAGGCAATGAGCTCATGATTTTTACCCTAGTTCTTTTAGTTACATTTTTAAGCTTTTATGAGTTAGTTAGTAGATGCTGCATTTATATCCTTTTTCCTTTTATATGAACGCGATCTAACTTAATTATTATAATAGGCACTTGTAAGGATGCAGAAGAAATATTTCCTTTCACCATTATTGGATGCCAAGTTTTTAAAGTTAAATGTCAGTTTAATTGAACTCGAAGAAATGGTGGGTCTTCTTGGAATTTTCCCTAAGCTAGAGATGTTAGTCATTAAACAGACGGGTTACCCACCAAATGGCGTCTACTACCAAACTTTTCCTCAAAACCAATTGGACGTCCAGAATTCCATGGAGTCTGAAGCAAATATCCCGAAGTCCTTTCTGTTGCATCTGAGGACAGTTGAGATAACTTCGTCTTTGTCTGAGGTTTCAATATTTTCGTTTATAGAATTTCTGTTGAAACATGCTAGCATGCTAGAAAAGGTGGTGATTCGGGCTGACGCAGTCTTGTCACCTCCGCCGCGGAGATTTTTGATTATGGTAGCAAACAAACTGCTGCGAATGCCAAAATCCTCCCCAACTGCAAAGTTCTTTTGGTCGTGAAATTGATCGTGGCCAAGTTATGTCTTCCAAGTAAGAAACCATCGTCTTCTATGCAGAAAGGTAACAGCATTCATTGACATCCTTCACTTTGCCGATTCTAGACTTATTTATATGAGAAATTACCAACTCTAGTAGCTCAAATCAACTGCTTAAACTGATGTTTGCATATTTTAGATGTGTGTCTGAATCACCATTGTATTCCATGATTAGAAGTACGTAATTTAATGAATATCGGCAGTTAAGATTCATATCATGTATTGTAAGGAGATTGTTATGTTCACAGTGCAATATAAAAATATTTTTTTAGAAAGTTATTGTGTTTCATCTATTCAATTGATTTCAATATACATAATATTCGTTCATAAGCTTATCCAGAAAATATAGAGCTTTGAAGTGCTAGATATCGGCTATAGCATTTCATCTTCCTTAGAGAAAGCTGTTTAGCTTGATGCTTTTTAAAATTTTGTCGAATTCAAGGTATTCTTGTGGTTTTTTAAATGAAATGATCAGATTAAAATCCTTATTAGAAAGCTAACAACTTGAACTCGTGATTTTAGTTTGTTTACGCATTTCAACAAATTATATGCTCCAAATATGTCATAAGATTTAAATGGCATAACTGGTGGTGTTATGTTATATATATATATATATATATATATATATATATATATATAGATAGATATTATATACATATGCATATATTGTGATAACCGAAGACAATAATATAACCAAAAAAAAAACTGAGGAACTTGATTCCTTGAGGTGACCTTGTTACTTGAATGTGGATTCTCTGTCCCATCTTCATCCCAAATTCTTTAGCGTAGAATTGTGTGGAGATGATTTTTGGGATGGGGATGGTATGTCCAACACTAGCTCCATCCCTGTTCATTCCTAATGCAAATAAACGGATTAATTATTTTCTTAAAAAGTTGGAAGCAGTTACCTCAAATTCTTTTTGAATATAGATAGAAAAAAATATAGCTAGCTACCTAAAGAAAAGAGACCGGCCCCAAAACATATCTCATGAATTTTAACCGTATATGGTAAATAAGAACACAACACCACATAAATAATGAAAATCCCATATTTTAAATGGCTAAACATTCTAACATACATATTACATATAGCATAGCATGTAAAACATTATGTACAAAAACACAAATAAAAATTTTAAACTCATTTGCAGGGAAAAAAAAAAGAAAAGAAAAAAGAAGTCGCCACTGGTAAAAAATGTGTAATGTAGTGTTATACCATAATTAAAAATAAAATAAAATAAAAAACCTATAGTCGTAACTATCACTGACAACATTAATTAAAAAGTTAAATAGAAAACTGATAATTTATGTAGTGTCGTTTATACCAATGAAGACTACATATAAAATTGCTATTTCCTGTGGCCGGAGCCTGACGACTATGAGTAATGTCGCTATTTCTTGTGGCGACTTCGCTTGCTTTATTAGAAGTCTCATCACTACATTTGGTTAACTGTAATACAAAAGCACTATAAGCTATGGATTACAATTAGTGTTTGTGGTCGGCTTCTTCATTTTAAACCAAGCTACCTTTGGAAAGTGTTTTCTCTAGGTAATTTTATTGTTCTGTGCTACATTTTTCTCACCGGTTAGATTTCTAGATTTGTTATATATTACTGTTTCCAAAATATTTAGATTGGTTATTGTTTTTTTTGTTATTTTTTTAATTAGAGTTTTGGGTGGTGATTCAATTTGTAGAACCATGGGTGATTTGTCTAAGGATCACAAGATGGTCAATTTAGTGAATGGAGATCGACTAAGTGAATTACCCGACTCATTAATTCTTCACATCCTTTCGTTCTTGCCAATGAATGATGTTGTTTCGACAACCCTTCTCTCAAAAGGATGGAATAATCTCTGGACCACCGTCCCCTGCCTTAATATCAGTGATTTTATTGACAAAGATTCAGGGATTATCTATGATCTCAAGATGGTCCAAAACTTTGTTAATCGGGCTCTGATGTTGTGGAAAGGGACCAAGATTCTGAAGTTCACAATTGATTTGAACTATCATGTTGATAAGTCATTATTTGGTGATCTTGATTTGTGGGTGCAATTTGCAATCCAAAATAAAGTAGAAGAGTTATGTGTGAAATTGATGTACTCACATGAATTAATATATAGTGATGATGTTATAAAGAGCAGTAAGGAAGTTATGTATTGGATACCGGAGTGCTTGAACTCATGTTCTTCGATTAGAAAATTGTCACTCGTGGGTTGTAATCTTCACATCCATGAATCTCCGGACTGGAATCAACTCACGACTCTAAGTATTGATGGCTATTGCTTAAGTGAACATGTGATTAACCAAATTCTGTTGGGTACTCCTCAGTTAGAAGTCTTGGTGTTGTGCCTTTTAGAAAGCTATGGGAACTTGAATATTCGATCTAGTAGTTTGAAAAAGTTGGACATTAATAAGCACTGTGATGATGATGATCTACTGTCGATGGATACAGTGCTCAGAATCTGGTGTCCAAATCTTGAAAAATTAAAACTTTCAGGATTTTTCTATTATGAGTATTTGCTGATGAATGTCTCATCTTTAACTGTTGCAACTCTTGGGCTTCATGGTCCTCCTTATGATGATGATATTTGGTGGAGACAACAACTTGGAGAAAAATTGATGCAAATTTTTACATACATTGGAGTACATGTTGAAAAAGTCACATTAGAAGAAAGGTGCTTTCAGGTTTGGTTTCTTTGCCATATCTACTTATGCCTTGCGTTATGATTAATTACTACAGGGAATCGACGATTACTTTAAAGTCACAGTAATTCAATTCATGTGTAAAATGACCTTATATAGATTTGATCATTACTCTCAACATAGCTGTTGATCTTGTTTCCTTCTATTTGGAAAATGTGCTTTGAGGGAATGATTGCTTTACAACTCAAATTTATTAAATTATTATTTACTAGGGAATGAACTCATAAAATTTTCTTTTGTTTTCTTAATCCCATTTAAAGCTTTTATGCATTACCTGGTTTCCATTTCATTAGCTACTTTCATTTTTGTTTGATTGCAATCTAACTTAATTGCGTACACCAGGCACTTACGATGATACAGAAGACATATTTTCTTCCATTGTTATCCAATGTCAAGGTTCTAAAATTTAGTGTCAGTTTTATAGATCTCAATGAGATGGTGTTTCTGTTTCGGGTTTTCCCTAGGCTGAAGATGTTAGTCATTAGACACACTGGTTTCGAGTACCAAAATTTACTTGAAAGCCAATTTGATGTCGAGAAGTACGTTGAGCCTAAAAATCTGCCCGAGTTCTTTCTTCTACAACTGACTGCTGAGATTAGGTCGGTGATGTTTGAGATGTCACTATTTCCTTTTATAGCATTTCTGTTGAAACATGCTATCATGCTCGAAAAGATGGTGTTCCGGGCCAAAGGAGTGATACTATCTCCACCCGAGCTTTTGTTGATGACAAAAAAGAAAATTCTAAGCATTCCAAGATCCTCCCCAACCGCCAAGTTAATTTTCTTGCCATATTGATTATCGCCAAGGTATGTCTTCAAACCGCGACATTGATTTTCTTGAGAAAATGACTAGCATTTGGTGACATCTTTCACTTTGCTGATTCTATACCTACCTTTTGCTGCTTGTGCACATTTTTAGTGACAGGTTTCTTCGTGAAACTGCCAACTCTAATTGCTGAAACCTACTGCTTAAACTGATGTGCATACATTCGAATTGTCTGAATTTGCTAATGTATTTTCACATTGTGTATGTTGGAGAAGGTGTAACAGGCGGTGGTGGAGTGGGCCGAATAAGGGAAGAAGCATAGGCAGTGAAGGTCTGGCGGCGGGTGTTTTTACAACAGTGTTTGATGTTCGTATGTAGCATATGGAGTTTGCAGTATTATGATGTTTTTAAAAGTTCTTTTGTTTTTACCTATTTATTCTGATGCAATACTGAACAGATACTTTTCCAGAATGTGTTGAATTTTGATATTTCTTTGAAGATGATACTTAGCTTTACATGTTTATGATTAGAAGGGCTGTGGTTGAATCATATTGAAATCTTATTAATTCTATGAAAGTTGAAAGCATAAGCAGATGGTATCAACTTTTGAATGTGTTCATTATCAGCATAGGTATGGTAGTAATTTGACACCAAATGCTTTAGGCCTAGATTTAACCATGTAAGTAAAGCCCATAACCACTTCTTGAGTGTGAAGTGCAAAAATAACACTTGGATATCCCATTCTACGAATCCAAGAAAAAGCCTCAAGCAACGACACCCCATAGAAGCAGATGGTTTTGCATGCAATAAAAAGGTCATTTCAAATGAACGTGCAATGAAAAATAAAGCCACTCCTTAAGGGCACCCACAACAATGTTATTGTGGGTGTTATTCATTGAAACATAATTTAGTTAATTATTGTGCATGTGTTCTAATATATTAGTTTTAGATTATGTATGTTGTACGTGGAGATCAATTCAAATTGAGTTGTACTCCCGTGCACTTGATGCACATATGCACTCGAATCGGGTCCGGGCGTGGGTTGATCCAGATCCGCCCATTTTTACTTTTTTTTTTTTGGCCTTGACCTCTGTGCTATGTTAGTCATACCTTTATATTATATTAATTATACATTTATGTTATATTAGTTATACCCTTATGTTCAGATATCATACCTTTATTTAATACTTTTAACTTTAAAAAGACCTTAATTTCGACACAATTTGTATATGTTTACCTTTATGTGATATTACTTATACCTTTATATCAATATAATCATACATTTATGTAATATATAAATGTACAACTAACATAACTAAAATGTATATCTAACATAACTAAAATATATAACTGTTATAACTAAAAGGAATGAAATGTTAATATATCTGTCTAAAAAAAATGTTAAGGTACAACTAGCTTACAAAAGGCATGACTAACATAACTAAAATATATACTACTAAAAAGTATAGTTAACATAACATAAAGGTCTGACACCTGGGACCATGTTTGGACGGATTTTGTCCGCGACCTGGTGGCGCATGTGGGTGCGTGGCGGGCAGGGTCGACCCAAGTGCACGGATTTAGGGTCTATGCACTAGGTGCATAAAAGTTTTTATCTTCAAATTAAGGAAACAAATAATACAAATACCTTATATATTAGAATTTTAATTATAGTAGGATTCTATAAAATTTTATATTAAGAGTAATCTAATATAAAATTATTTTGCATGAAATACCTCTACCATGCAAACTTTCTCTATTCGGGAGGCAACCCCTACACACATTCCACAAGAAATTACGGATTTTCAGAGGAACTTTAACATTCTTTCGCCTTCTCAAGATATGTTCCTCGTTTATGAGAACAAAATCTTCCATGCTATATCCACTCTTAACTGAAAACAAACCATTCTTCGTGTAATGTCAAATAACTTTGTCAATCAAATTGTAAAATTGTAACGAGGTGGTAGTTACAATGTAAATTGACAATCAATCTTCTTTTTTTTTTCCATACAATTTCACCAATTATAATTTACTTATATGATTTCACTTGAATTTCCAAATACGAGGTGGGGGGACAATTAATATATTTCTTTCGTAAAATTTGACTAATTACAATTTCTCAAACTGATCATCGAAAGAATTCATATGTAATTTCATAGTCATTCAGTTTGAATACCACGAACACGAGTCAAACGACCACTCACAAAAAACCTAGAACCTAGCTTTATATTACCAGGTTGAAGAAAGTTGTTGACCTGGAATTTGGACAACCTTATTAAAGACATATATGGACAAGGAAAACAATATTGCATCGAATATATATTTGATGATTTTATGCATTTTTTAAAAACAAAGAAAAAAGTAGTTATTACGTGAATCCAGAATGAGTGCTGAGAATCCCCAATAAGCACTTTAAAAGGGGCAAAAACGAGCACTGATTAGAACAATTAGGGTTTTCAGCAGCGCTGCTGAGTGAACACAATTTCCAGGTAATTAAATTTTTTTTTTTGTTCAAATAAAAGTTTCTTGCAGCTGTTTCAAGATTTTTGTCCAACTCTTGGAAAACATTAAGATATATAATTTTACAGTTTTTGGTGGCCATTCAGTTCAGGCAGCCATGGATAACTCTTCTGAAGATGATTACGAGATGGAGGAAGAATCAGAGAGCAGTGAGAGCGAGATGGAAGAATCAGAGATCACCAGCGAAGTAGGTGAGGATCGACTCAGTGAGTTACCCAACTCGTTAATTTTCCACATCCTTTCGTTCTTGCCAATCAGAGACGTTGTCTCCACAACTCTTCTCTCCAAACGTTGGAATAACCTCTGGACCATCGTGCCTTCTCTCAATATCATTGATCGCGCTTTGTCAACCGAGCCAGAGAGAACCCGAAACCTTGTCAACCGAGCTTTGTTATTATGGGAAGGAGACAAGATTCTCAAGTTCAAGATTGAATTGGACACAGACTTTGGCACCGAGTTTGACACATCAGTAGCTAATGACATAGATCTGTGGCTTCGTTTCGCGAAAAGAAACAACGTGGAAGAGGTAGACATACACTTGGAATACGATCAAGAGGCGCTAGGTGAATGTGGTGATGATGCCATGGATGCGAGCAAGAAAGCTGTGTACTGGGCCCCACCCTGCCTGTATTCGTGTAGCTCGATTCGTAAGATGTCGCTTGTGGGCTGTAATCTTCAACAAAGTCGGGGCGCTCCGAACTGGATGCATCTCAAGAGTTTAAGGATCGAGGGCTACTGCATCAGTGAGCATGTGATTGATCAGATAATGTCTGGTTGTCGACAGCTGGAAGTGTTCAAGCTGCGCCTTTTGGAAAACTACGAGAGCTTGAATATCCGTTCCAGTAGTTTGAAGAGACTGATGACCGACAAGTACTTGTTTTGTGACGATGATTTTGATGAGGGACCGTCTACTGGTTCTGTGCTCGAGGTCTGGTGTCCGAATCTTGAAGCTTTAGAAATTGTGGGAGCTTTGTACGGTGAGTATCGTCTCAAGAATGTTGGATCTTCAAGTGATGTAACTCTTGGCTTCGATAGTCCACATTGTTATGATCACCATGATGATTTCTCGTCTTGGGATTATTTCCTTTTAGATGCGTTGAAACAGATCTTCCCACCCATCCGACACGTAGAAAAAGTCACGTTGTCATTTTGGTGCGTTCAGGTACGTGTTTCATTTTGTTTTCCATTGTGGAAATGACAACTTTATGACTCAATTTCATCAAATTTATTTGTTTACTAAGGAATGAAGTCATAATAACTTGACTGCAACAATCAATTTACATTGTGCTAGCTTATCTTAATCAATAGTTGCAATCTAACTTGATTGTCATGCCAGGTTCTTAGAGGGATGGACAATAAAAACTATTTGCTTTCGTTATTAAGCAATGTAAAGGTCTTAAAGCCCGCGTACTTGAGAAGATGGTGATCATATTCGAGGAAAAGATATCGATATATTGCCAAATCCATCAAAGGAGATTGTTGTCTGAATTCAAAGGTGATTTTCTTGAGAAAATGATACTAGCATCTTCATGATCAAATCCTGAAATTTTCCTTTTTGAAACTTGCTTTGCTTTTGGTAACTGGTTTATAAGACGAATTGAACGAGCAGTTCCGAACTGTGTTTGAATATAATTTCCGAATGTATTTTTCGTGTGTAGAACAAAGTAATTTAGTGGTATTCGATGTTTGTATTGCGATCATTGTAATGTAAGGATCTTGTTGTTTGCAATGTTATGGTAATGTCTTATGATGTTTTAAGTAGTTGAATTAATATATGCATATGATATTTTAAGTAGCTGAATATATAACTTGACATGTTTGCAGATATCATTTTTATGAGATGACAAAAAGCATATATACATTCTATAGTAAAAAATTGGTGATTTGACCCAAATACTCTGGTCTGGCTCGTTCGTGCAATGCACGAACTGTGTGTGATTTATGAAAGTGTGTGTGGTAAAATTGCACGAACCGTGTGTGATTTATGAAAGAACCGTGTGTGATTTATGAAAGAGTATGTGGTAAAATTGTACGAACCGTGTGTGATTTATGAAAGTGTGTGTGGTAAATGTGTGTGATTTATGAAAGTGAACGTGTGTGTGATTTATGAAAATTGTCGATGTGTTAATATGTGGATTATTTACTATCTCAAATGACAATTTTGTTAGCTGTTTCAAATTTTTATTTTTGAATTAAATCCATAATCAAAATAGAATCTTAAAAAAAAGATAAAAAAACAATAAACCTGCAACCAACATAATCAACTAGGAATTAACTTGCCCTCCTTGACTTTATTACACTAAAAAAAGAAGAAAAGAAATTAACTTGTCTTAAAGCAAAAAGAGATTTTCTACGTATGGGATTGGATTTGAATACTTTCTATGTCGAGTTTTCCTAATTTCAACAGAAGTATTATTACTCAGATCATAGAGGTGATAACATTCTTTTCTGTCAACCTCAACTATAATCTCATTTTGATTTATCAAGCACAAGAAACTACCACGTTCAAGGCTGTAACATGGCCACTGTGGTAGTACTAGTACCTTAAACTCCGTCCATGAATCGTCCTCGTCATCTTTCTTCATTATCTTCACCTCCATTTGGATCGGGTCTTCGAGCAGATGGCGTATGGAGAACAAACATAAATGGCCTCCTAAAGAAGCCAAATAAAAATAGTACACATTCTCTACTTGAAGCTCTAGCTTAGGCACTTTCTTGAGCTCTTCGTCTCTGCAATCAAATCGAATTACTTCTAACTTATGGACTTGATCATGATTTTGAAGAGTCCAATAAAAAGATCCATTAAAAGATACCCCTGCAAGACTATTACAGTAAGTGCATGAAAAATCTATCATCTCTTTCACCTCACTCCATTCGTCGTTTCTGCAAGAAAATACTGCATAATGTCTCTTATCAGCAATAACTACCTTGTAATCCTTCATCAATGAATCATAACAAATCCCAGATAGGATGATGCTACGATTGAGGAAGTCGTCTAATGGATAGGGACAATGAAGCATTTTGTATGTTCTTGTGGATGGATTCCATAGAAAATATGTCTGTTTATCTTTGTTGGATCTCTTCAGATATAATCCATCACAATAGCACGAAACATACGATGCCAAATCATCTTCCCATGGATGTTCTTCTACTGACACCAATCGAAACTTGTTGTTTTGGAGTTTGGTGACGTGGAACCCTTCGGACTCCCGTGATTCCTCCCATGCAAGTAGATTTCGAGAGGGATTGTTCTTCGATTGCTGAAGATGGATTTCTGCGAACGTTGGATCGGAGATTGTGGAATTCCATTTCTTGGACACTGATTTGAATCGACAAAGATATTTCACTGGTATTCGAGACAGGATGTTTTCTATGATTTCATGTGGGAGACTAATAATTGCTGTGTTTTTTTTCTGCTTTCTTGATCTGTCCATGGCTGCTTGCTTATTGATATTGCCAAATACACAAAACCCTAATAAAGATCAAAGGGACAATGTTATATACGATTTGATAAGGAAAATTTGAAAGAAAATAAAATTTCATAACGTTTCATCTATTTAGAAGGGATATATATATATATATATATATCTATATATATATTGACTAATTACCCTGCAAATAAGGAAATTAAAATTGGAAAAGGAAATTTCATAAAGTTCTATCTATTTAGGAGGAATATTTTAAAAAAAAAATCTATTTAGAAGGGATATGTTGACTAATTCTACCCTACTAATATCATGACCTGATTCATAAATTTTAAATAAGTAAATTAATTATGTTATTGAGTTTATTATTTAGATTGCTCAATATATTAAGATTTCGCGAATTTTTTCCATTTTCAACTTGGATCGTTCAATTTGATTGAAATCAGATCCAATTTCGCACCCAATTTACTGATTGGTTTTTTAATTGATTCAAAAAAAAAAAAAAAAATTGAATAACGAACAAACTTTGTCTTAAAAAAAGAAAAGAAAAAGAATATAAAAAATCAAAAATTGAAAAATACAATAAAGGAAAAGAGAGCAGCGACGGTGCTGTGCAGTTGGGAAAGGGCGGTGGATCTCGCCGGAGATTGAGGAGTTGAAAAATAAATTAATTGTGTTATTTTATTATTTTAATAAATTATATTATAAACGTACACTAGTATTTTGTTGATAATAATTAATTAAATATGTAATTAGCATTAAGTAGTTTGTTAATGACTGCGCAATGTAGGAAATAAAAAGTAGAATAAACCAAAGTTTGGAAAGAAAAAAAGCCGAACCAGTGATTATTTTAACAAACGTTTTTAAAGTTAAAAAAACAACATTTTCATAAAAATTTAAAGTAATTGGTTATGGAATTGTCATGTCCAAAACATATATTTGATCTAAATTATCCTAAAAATACTATTATTTGTGTCACTTTAATTAATTCTAGAAGTAGTCCCGGATAGAAAATTTTGCAATTTTAGCTCATTTTGGGCCTATTTCACTTCTGTTTATAATGGGCTTCCCCTTAATGGGGATAAGAATGTCTTACACGGGATTGCAAATTAATGATCAACTAACAGAAAGAAATTAATTAGTACTTGGAATAATTTTATGAAAATATATATGTGTGAGAATATTGATATAAATCAATTTGAAAAACATTATCTTTATTATTTTTTTAAAGTATTAAGTATTTGTTTTTTCTTTCATTTTTATTGAATAACTATGCAAATCACGGGGAATTTTTATTTAGTCCAGCAAAAGTTGGAAAACTTTCAATTTTCTCCTGTTATAAAGATTTGTGTCCAAAATGGCCGGTCTCACTTATTTTAAAAAATCAATTTGAGTCTTTTTTAAAATCAAATTTCATTACACAGAAATCTCATTATAATTCAAAATTAAAAGATCACCAATACTATTTGGTGGAGAGTCACCTTCTCTAACTCCATGCAAATGAATAGTCACTTTCATTTTGTTCCATAACTTATTATTCCGATGTTTCCACATGCTCCATAACAACCACTTTATTCATTTTTTCATCATCAAGATTCTCCAATAATCTAGAAACAATAAAACTTCAAAAAATTAAAAAATAAAACCATTCTGAGAAACAATAAAACTTCAACCAACATAATCAACTATGAATGAATTAACTTGTCTTACAGCAAAAAGAGATTTTCTAAATATGGGATTGGATTTGAATATTTTCTATGTGGAGTTTTCCTAATTTCAGAGGAAGTATTTTTACTTAGATTATATAGTCGATAAAATTTCTTTCTGTCAAGCTCAACAATAATCTCATTTTCATTTATCGAGCATATGAAACTACGACTTTCAAAGCTGTAACATGGCCACGGTGGTAGTACCTTAAACTCCACCCACGGATCCTCCACGTCATCTTTCTTCATTATCGTCACCTCTTGGACCTGGTGTCGGTCTCGGAACACAAAGCTTATGAAGAACAAACATAAATGGCCTCCAAATGAAGCCAAATATATCCAATAATCATAGCCATTTGCTTCAAATTCTTGCTCAGACACCTTCATGAGCTTTTCGTCTCTGCAATCAAATCGAATTATTTCAAACCCATCGTCTTTGCGATTTCCAATAATCCAATAAGAAGATCCATTAAAAGAGACCCCATTACGCAACCAAGATCCATCATCCCATAAAGAATCTTCCATCTCTTCCACCTCACTCCACTTGTTGTTTCTGCAAGAAAATACTGCATAATGTCTCAGATAAGCAATAACTACCTTGTAATCCTTCATCAATGTATCATAACAAATCCCATAAAGGATAATGCCATGATTGTGGAAGTTGTCTAACGGATAGGGACAATGCAGCATTTTGTATGTTCTTGTGGATGGATTCCATAGAAAATACGTCTGATTATGGTGTTTAGATTTCTTCAGATATAATCCATCACAATAGCATAAAACACCTATGGATGCCAACTTTTCTTCCCAAGGATGTTTAACTACCGACTCTAATCGAAACAAGTCGTTTTGGATTTTGGTGACCTGAACCCTTCGAGCTCCCATCCTTCCTCCCATGCGAGTAGATTTCGAGATGGTGAGTTCTTGGATTGCTGGAGATGGATTTCTCCGAATGTTGGATCGGAGATTGTGGAATTCCATTTCTTGGACACTGATTTGAATCGACAAAGATATTTCACTGGTATTCGAGACAGAATGTTTTCTATGATTTCATGTGGGAGAGTAATAATTGCTGTGTTTTTCTGCTTTTTGACGTGTTTCTTATTTTTCTTGTTTCTTGATCTGGCCATGGCTGCTTGCTTATTGATGTCAAATACACAAACCCTAATAAAGATCAAATGTACCATATTGTATACGATTTGATAAGGAAAATAAGGAAAAATTGAAAGAAGAAAATTTCATAACGTTCCATCTATTTAGAAGGGATATCTAATTTTCTGACTAATATTCTGCCCTACAAATAGCATGACCAGATTCATAAGTTTTATAAAAATAAATTAATTATGTTAATTAATTATTTTAATTAGCATTCAGTACGTAGCTAATGATATTGATTTATGGATACGTTTCGCTAAGAAAAACAAAGTAGAAGAGCTGTAAACAACTGTTATGATGCCATAATTAAATGCCAAAAATTCTGTTTCCACCCAAAACCCGGAAAAAGATTTTTTTTTATTTAAGTTAAAATTTCAAAATTCATATATTAATATTTAGAAAAAAAATCCTTAAATATTTTCTATTTGCGGATTAGCCTAAACCTAAATCTTCATCGTTGAGGTTCCATAATTCTTCATAACTCCTATATTTTAGGATTAGCCGATGAGATTGCAACAATTTTCCAACTAGGGATTTGTGTCACGATCTTAAATCAATTCAAAATTATATAATCTGCGTTAAATTTAAAAAAAAAAGGATTTTCTTGGGAATTTTCATATGATATTTCTGATTTCTAAATAATGTGTTTGCATTTCCGAATGTATTTTAGCGTGAAGAACTAAAGTCATTTAGTGGTATTTGATGTTTGTATTGTGATCAATATTGTAAGGGTCTAATTGTTTGCAATGTTGTGGTAATGTCTTATGATGTTTTAGAGAAGCTGAATATATAGCTTGACATATTTGTAGTCTGATATTTTTGTGGCAGTGAATATAAATAGTCATATAAGATAACGGTAATACTTGTCGATTTAATTAAAGGTTTTTGTGTTTGTATGCCTTGATTCTTTTTTTTTTTTTAGTTCAATGATAATCTAAACAATCAAAATACAATCTTAAAAAATGTCTCAAATAATGTATATTATCAGAATCCTTCGTATCGAAACTATTAAAAAACAATAAAGATCGAGTCCGAGAATTTTTTACCCTAAATATATTGTTGAGAACTATGAAACAAATTAATGAGGGAGCTTCCAAAAGAGTACTCTTTCTGGCCCTTCTAAAAGACCTTAAGAAAACAATAAAACTTCAACCAACATAATTAACCATAATTAATTGCATGTTAAAAGCAATAGGAGATTTTCTAAATATGAGATTGGTTTTGAATAGTTTCTATATTTCCTAATTTCAAGTGGAGTATTTTTACTCACCTCATATAGTCTTTGGTCAACCTCAATTAGGATCTCATTTTCATTTATCGAGCACACAAAGTGGCCACAATAAACATCGTATTTTTGCAACTGCAGTAGTACCTTAAACTCCATCCATGAATCGTCCTCGTCATCTTTCTTCATTATCATCACCTCTTGGCTGCATTGAAGCGAGCGTATGACTAACAAACATAAATGACCTTAAAAAATGGCCAAATACATTAATGAATCATTGCCTTTTGCTTCAAATTTTGGCTTATGCCCTTTCTTGAGCTTTTCGTCTCTACAATCAAATCAAATTATTTCAAACTTATCGACTTCTTCATTGCCAAGAGTCCAATAAAAAGATCCATTAAAAGTGACCCCATTACGACTATCACACCAAGATCCATTGCCCCATGAATAATCTTCCATCTCTTTCACCTCACTCCATTTGTTGTTTCTGCAGGAAAATACCTCGTAATGTCTCGTATCACCAATAATGACCTTATTTACCCTCATCTCATTCAACTCTGAAAATGAAAAAATTGTTTTCATCCCTTAGCCATGGATCCTCCAAACTCGAGAATTCCAGATGCTTCGCCAAGTAAAACTCAGATTATGCCCAAGGTTGGCAATAAGAAAATCCCCTCGTGGGGAATATCTAATTTTGAAGACTTTATTAATTACAGCATCGGGTTCAGAGATTAACTTCGATCCCTGCTTCCCAATGAATGCTAGATTAAATGCCTCAAAATTTAGGAAACCCAGACCCCATCTTCATTAGCTACAACCATCTTATCCCATTTCTTAGCTAAAATCGCCTCATAACATAAATTAATTTTAGTCATATTAATTGAAACAATTCATCATTCTGTAAATGCGATAACCATATATAACCATACTAATTACTAAGAATTAAAATGTCACTCCACAAAGTAAAGAGTCCTTCCTATTGAAACTACTTAAACAGAAATTGCAGAACATGATCGAGTCGAGAATTTTCTGCCATATATCAATATGAAACAAATTAATGAGCGAGCAAATTACACAGAGAAGAATTTTATTGCTATTATTCATTGATAGTACTCTTTCTAGCTATCCCTTCGTAAAAGAACATCAAAAACAATAAAACTTCAACCAATATAATAATCAACTAGCTAGCTAGGAATGTAACTTGTCTTACAGCAAAAAGAGATTTTCAAAATATGGGATTGGATTTGAATACTTTCTATGTGGAGTTTTCCTAATTTCAGCACAAGTATTTTTACTTAGATTATATAATCGATAATATCTCTTTTCGTCAACCTCAACTATAATCTCATTTTCACTTATGGAGCACATAAAACTTCTATACTTAACGCAGTAACATGGCCACTGTGGTAGTACCTTAAACTCCGTCCATGAATCATTCTCATCATCTTTCTTCATTATCGTCACCTCTTGGACCCGCCGATGTTGGAACACAACGCGTATGAAGAACAAACATAAATGGCCTCCAAAAGAAGCCAAATACAACGACTCATTGTGTTTTGCTTCAAATTTCGGTGAAGGCAATTTCTTGAGCTTTTCGTCTCTGCAATCAAATCGAATTATTTCAAACTTATCGACTTTTTCGTTGCTAACAGTCCAATAAAAGGATCCATTAAAAGAGACCCCTTCACAACTATTACAGTAGGTTGTATCATCCCATGAATAATCTTCCATCTCTTTCACCTCACTCCATTCCTCGTTTCTGCAAGAAAATACTGCATAATGTCTCTTATCAGCGATAACTACCTTGTAATCCTTCATCAATATATCATAACAAATCCCATAAAGGATAACGCTACGATTGTGGAAGTCGTCTAATGGATAGGGACAATGCAGCATTTTGTATGTTCTTGTGGATGGATTCCATAGAAAATGTGTCTGTTTATCTTTGTTGGATTCCTTCAGATATAATCCATCACAATAGCACGAAACAAGTGTCGATGCCAAATTTTCTTCCCATGGATGTTGGACTACTAACACTAATCGAAACTCGTTGTTTTGGGGTTTGGTGACGTGGAACCCTTCGAACTCCCATTCTTCCTCCCATGCAACTAGATTATGAGAGGGATTGTTCTTGGATTGCTGAAGATGGATTTCTGCGAATGTTGGATCGGAGATTGTGGAATTCCATTTCTTGGACACTGATTTGAATCGACAAAGATATTTCACTGGTATTCGAGACAGGATGTTTTCTATGATTTCATGTGGGAGACTAATAATTGCTGTGTTTTTTTTCTGCTTTTTTATGAGTTTCTTATTTTTCTTGTTTCTTGATCTGGCCATGGCTGCTTGCTTATTGATATTGCCAAATACACAAAACCCTAATAAAGATCAAAGGGACAATTTTATATGCGATTTGATAAGGAAAATTTTAAAGAAAAGAAAATTTCATAACGTTTCATCTATTTAGAAGGGATATTTTTTTTTTGACTAATTGTATCCTGCAAATAGGGTGACGGGTGACCTGATTCAAAATTTTTATAAAAATTAATTAATTATTTTAATAAATTATATTATAAATAATAATATCTTGTAATTAAATATATAATTAGCATTCTGTAGGCATTAACAATGTTCATGATCCCATAAATGCCAAAAAATGTTTATTATTCTTTTTTTTTCTAATAAGTTGGGTGTTTGACAATTTCAAACTTTATGTTTTTTGACCGCTAATCTAAGACTTTAAATTTTCAGTTTTCACGAATTTTTTCCAATTTCAATTTGAAACACTTAATTGACCTGAAATTGCACGTGAGCTCACTAGTTCGGATTTTTCAAGCCAATTTGGTGATGTTGCGTTTATTTATTACTTGTGATATTTTTAATTTAAAAACTTTCCCTTCCATGTGGATTAAATTTTTTAATTTTGTCTATTTTCTAAATAAAAAAAATCAAAAGAATACAAAAAATATTTTCCTTCTCTCTTTACAACAGCGAAGCCACGTCAATCTCCACCCCTAGTTTTTCTGCTCCGGTCGCCGTCACGGGCTGTGCGCCGCCGACAACATTCCTCCAATTCAGTCCCATTTCCGACAAGCTATGCTGTAATCTGATGAGATATCTGATCGAATTTCTTCATCTGGGTCAAACTCAAATTCCGTGGAGATTTTAGTAATGGATAGAAACAGAGCCAGAATTGTGGGCTCTAATGGCTTCAACAGAAAAGGAATACTTTTTTTTTTTGACTAATTCCACCCTACAAATAATTATAAATTTTATAAAAATTAATTAGTTGTGTTAATTAATTATTTTAATAAATTATACTAGAAATAATAATATAAATATTAATTAAATATATAATTAGCATTATGTAGGCATAAACAATGGTCATGACCCATTTAAAAAAAAACAGTGGTCATGACCCCATAAATGCCTAAAATTCTGTTTCTACCCAAAACCCGTAAAAAGATATTTTATTTTATTTTATTTGAGTTGAAAAATATCAAAATTCATGGATTGATATTTAGGGGGAAAAAAGGGATTCCTTAAATAATCTCTATTAGCGGATTAGCCTAATCCTAAATCTTCATAATCTACGCTAAAATAAAAAATAAAAAAATCTTCATAATCCGTATATTAAATCGTTCCTTGAAGATTCCCTAAATCTTCATAATTCCTATATTTTAGGATTAGACAATTTCATTGCCACAAATTTCAACCTAGGGATCGATTTCTGTCAGGCTCTTTAAATCAATTCAAAATTGTACAACTTACAAAAAAAATTTCTTAAATAAAAAAGATTTTTTTTTTTTTTTTTTTTTGCTATTTCAATATGACATTTCCGATTTCTAAGTAATGTGTTTGCATTTCTGAAGGTATATATTCTCGTGTGTAGAAATAAGTCATTTAGTGGTGTTTGATGTTTGCAATGATCATCATAAGTCATAACTATCTTTGTTGTTTGCAATGTTATGGTAATGTTTTATGATGTTTTAAAGAAGCTGAATACATGGCTTCACATGTTTGTAGTCTGATAGTTGTTGTAATAATAGACATAAATAGTCATATAAGATAACAATTTTTTTTATTCAATCTTACTCGAATTTTTCGTATTCAAACTATTGAAATAGTAAAGATCGAGTCAAGAAAAATTTGCCCCAAATATGTTGTTCTCAACTACGAAACAAATTAATCAAGAGGGGAGGAAATTAACATGTACGTGAAATCAAGAGAATAACCACATAAAGAAGAATTTTATTGAAATATATTATCCCTTAAGAGTACTCTTTCTAGCCCTTCTAAAAGAAGATAAAAAACAATAAAACTTCAAACAAAATAATAAACTAGGAATCAACTTGTCTTAAAGTAAAAGGAGATTTTCTATATATGGGATTGGATTTGAATACTTTCTATATTTCCAAATTTTAGCAAAAGTATTTTTACTCAAATCATATAATACATAATGTAGTTTTTCATCAACCTGAATTATAATCTCGTTTTCATTTATCAAGCACACAAAGCTGTCATACAAAGCAGTGTAAATTTGCAATGTTGGTAGTACCTTGAGCTCCGTCCATGAATCCTCCTCGTCGACTTTCTTCATTATTGTCGTATTCATATCTAGGTCCTCGTCTCCCCACGATACACGTACAAGGAACAAACATAAATGGCCTCCAAAAGGAGCCAAATGAAATGAATCTTTGCCTTTAACACCAAATTCTGGCTTAGCCACCTTCTTGAACTTTTCATCTCTGCAATCAAATCGAATTATTTCCAACTTATTGCCATCTTCATTTCTGAGAAGCCAATAAAAAGTTCCATCAAGAGAGATCCCATTTTTAGTCCAAGATCTATAACCCCATGAATAATCTTCCATCTCTTTCACCTCACTCCATTTGTTCTTTCTGCAGGAAAATAATGCATAATGTCTCATATCAGCAATTACTATCTTATAATCCTTCATTAATGGATCATAACAAATAGCGTAAATGATATGATTGTGGTTGTCGTCTAATGGATATGGACAATGCAGCATTTTGTATGTTTTCGTGGACGGATTCCATAGGAGATACGTCTGTTCATCGTTGCAAGATTTCATCAGATATAATCCATCATAATAGCAGTAAATTTTGTGTTTGGACACCAAGTCTTCTTCCCATGGATGTTCGATTATTGAGACTAATCGAAACTTGTTGTTCTGGATTTTGGTGACGTGGAACCCTTGGAAGTCCCATCCTTCCTCCCATGCAAGTTGAATTCGAGAGGGATTGTTCTTGGATTGCTGGAGATGGATTTCTGCGAATGTTGGATCGGAGATTGTGGAATTCCATTTCTTGGACACTGATTTGAATCTTAAAAGATATCTCACTGGTATACGAGAGAGGATGTTTTCTATGATTTCATGTGGGAGACTAAAAATTGCTGTGTTTTTCTGCTTTTTGATGTGTTTCTTATTTTTCTTGTTTCTTGATCTTGCCATGGCTGCTTGCTTAGTGATGTCAAACACACAAAACCCTAATAAAGATCAAATGCAATAAAGGAAAATTAAGGAAAAATTGAAAGAAAAGGAAAATTCATAATGTTCCATCTATTTAGAAGGGATATTTTTTTGACTAATTCTAGTCTACAAATAACATGACCTGATATAAAATAAATTAATTATTTATTTAATACAATATATTAGAAATAGTAATATTTTGTAAATACATATTAATTAAATAAGTAATTAGCATTCTGTAGGTCACTGAAAATGAGCAAAGTACGAAAAGAAAAAAAAAAGAATAAACTAACGTTTGGGGAAAACAAAAGAAAAAAAGCCAAATCAGTGATTATTTTCACAAACTTTTTTAGGTTTAGAACATTTTCATAAAGAGTAGGTCTTGTACCAGATCGTCTCACGGATCTTATTTCGTGAGACGGGCCAATTCGATCCGGTCAACGGTTAAAATTAAAAGTCAACGGTAAATGGTCAAAAGTCAACGATCAACGTAGTTGACTAAAAAATATTACATTATACATATAAAAGTATTACATTTTGTTATTATGTGTATCATGTGTTATTTTGAAAAAGTATTACATGTTATACATAAAAATATTACATGGTGTTTTACTTTTAAAAAGTATTACCTAATGTACATAAAAATATTACATTTGACTTTGACAGTTGACCGTTGATTTTGACCCGTTGACTGGATCAAACCCGACCTGTCTCACATATCGTTTGATTTTGACCCGTTGATCGAATCAAACCCGACCCGTCTCATAGAATGAGATTCGTGAGACCGTCTTATCCAAGACTTTGTCTTTCATAAAATGGTGTAGTTAGTGATTATTTTCATGAAATTATGGGATATATATTTTTATCCATTTTTTCTTAAAATTAATTAATTAAATCAAGTGAATAAAATAATCAATTAAATGTCTTTTCTATGTCGTCAAATATCTTTTTAACACTTTTTTGATCAATTGGTTGGAAATTGTCAAGTGTAAAACATATTATCGGGATAATTTGGTGCATGATTCTCTGATCTGACGTAAAATCTGATGGGATTGTATATTTTTTTACTATCAAATATTTGTTTTTCAATTTGGTGTCACATCAGTTTTTTAGGTGGTCATCTTGGAATTTCCAGCAATCACGTCAGCAATTTTGAAAATTTCAACAAAAAAAATTGAAATTGGAAAAAATTAAAATATAGAGAGGCAAAATTAAAAATCGTATACTTGGTTGTCAAAATATAAAAAATGTCTTGCATACAAGATCAAAATTGAAATAATCCCTTTTGAAAAATTCTAATTTTGATAGGCGAGAATTGATCTAACATAGGAGTTTGATTTATTTAATATAAAGTGTAATAGAAGATCCAACTCAATATCTATTTAGAATAAGAGATGGAATATAAAGTATAATAGAATATCCCACTCAATAATGAGAAATTGAGGGCCAATTACAAGTTTAATTAATTGCAGATAGTACCAATGTAAGCATATAATAATTCTCATCCCATATAGCTACCCTAATAATTTTCATAATTACTTTCACATATTACAAATCACAATATGCAGGGATGCAATAACTATTTACGATCTTCTTACTGCAATTGTTTGCTAAATATCAAGAAATTAACTAACCACATGAATAAAACTAGAAGAATAAATAATTTTATTGGTGCAAGAGTTTTCTTCCAACACAACATCAGAAACAAAACTTCAAACCTTATTATTAATCCCAATCTGCTTTAATGAATCCAAATCCATACTCAACCAACAAAAAAGCTAGGAATTTACCTGTCTTAAAGCAAAATGAGATTTTCTTGATATGGGACTGGTTTTGAATACTTCTACTTGGAGGTCTATCAATATCGACAATAGTATCATTACTGGGGCTATAGAGCTGATATGTAAGTTTATGGTAGTAGCTGTCAAGTATAATCTCATCTTCATTTATCGAAGATATATACTTGAATAATCCACAAGGGTAGTAAGACGACAACGTTTCTGTTACCTTGAACTCCATCCATGCATCCTCAATCTCGTCTTTTTTCATTATTTCCATGCTCATATTTTTAGTGAAATTGGCCACCAACAAACATAGATGGCCTCCAATAGGAGCCAAATCCAACATATCATCAACTCCCACTTCAATATTCGGCTTCTTCACCTTCTTGAGCTCTTCGTCTCTCGAATCAAAACAAATTATTTCAAACTCATCATCCTCTTCTCTTCTTCGATCAACCAGAATCCAGTAACAAGATCCATTAATAGAGAACCCAGAATTATCGCATGAAAAACCAATATAAGTATCCATCTCTTTCACCTCGCCCCATTTGTTGTATCTGCAAGAAAATGTTGCATAGTGTTTCATATCAGCAATAACTACTTTGTAATCCTTCGTCGATGAATCGTAACAGATCCCACAAAGGATTAGAGAGCTGTTGACCTGATACGGACAAGACAGCTATGTTTCCTCCCATGCCAGTAGGTTTCGAGACGATGAGTTCTTCGACTGTTGTTGGAGATGGATTTCAGCCAAGGTTGGATCGGAGGAGATTGTGGAATTCCATTTCTTGCAAACGGTTCGGAATCGAGATAGATATTTTGCTGGTATTCGAGAGAGGATGTTTTCTATGATTTCATGAGGAAGAGTAGTAGTAATTGGTGTTTTGGTTTTCTGGGTTTTCTTTCTTTTGGTGTGTTTCTTCTTGTTTTTTTTCTTCTTCATTGATCTTTGTTTTTTTGTTTTAGAATGTGGAGAAGATTTATATAGGGAGAGAGAGAGAGATGCATTCTAGGTTTAAGAAAAATATACAATTTTTGGTCTCTTAAATTTGCCCTTATTTCATATTTGACATTCAATGTTTTCTGTTCATGAAAAATAATCGCCAAATTTTAATTTGTCATCAGAATTCATTAATTCTTTTAAAATTCTATACAAAATCATGGAAAACAAGATAAATAGGTTAGTTGTTTTCGTCA
Source organism: Scutellaria galericulata (assembly GCA_946896805.1). Lineage (NCBI taxonomy): Eukaryota > Viridiplantae > Streptophyta > Magnoliopsida > Lamiales > Lamiaceae > Scutellaria > Scutellaria galericulata. Next base: position 19,570,330 of record OX335793.1, read on the forward strand.
CTTTTAAACAAGTTTTAGGGACGTGGATGAACTTTTATAAAAAAATAAAAAAAATTAAGTTTGAGGGACTATTTTTTTATAAATCAAGAACAATGGATGGTATTCTGAAATAAAGTAAAATTTGGAGGTAAAAATATTTACCCAAAAATAATTTTCTTGATGTCAAATCCTCTACCGAAAGAGGTGGAGAAAACCTTTTTCTCCAAGTAAATACAAAACCCTAATATAAAAAGGAATCTAAAAATATTCAAGTGTATCACATACAGATACGATTTGGAATAGAAAAAATAAATAAATAAAAGGAAATTATATACTGTTCGGTCTATTTAGAGGGGATATTTTAGAGTAGCATGTTTTTTTTTTTTTTTGTTAGAATAATTATATTATTTACTTTATTAAATTATACTATTGAAGATAACGATATATAGTCAATTTGTGAAGTACTAATAGTTACTTAATCAACTATATTTAGTATTTTAATTGAAAAACTATTTTTTTAAACTATTCATCTGTACTTTATTTGTGTGATGATTTTACAGAAATATTAAGTAATTAATTACTTAGTAAATGACTCCCATTTTTATTTTAAAAACCAGTTTGAAAGTATAATTAATTATGTACATATTTTTCTCATACCATATATTTTAAAAACCAGTTTGAAAGTATAATTAATTATGTACATATTTTTCTCATACCATGTATTTTAAAAAAGCCAGTTTGAAAGTAGAAAATGATAAAATGTCCATCGTGGACAACTCTTAATATCTCCACTGATGTCGTGTAATGATCTCATCCCTTTATTATGTAGAAAATGAAATTAATAGGTTTTCTAGATTTTTGAAAGATCAACAGTGGACACAGATTAATATCTCCACTGATGTCGTGTAATGATTTCATCCCTTTATTATGTAGAAAATGAAATTAATAGGTTTTTTGGATTTTTGAAAGATCAACAGTGGACACAGATTAACGTGCCCACGATGGGGTAGGTAGAGTAGCAGAACTGATTTAATTAAAAATTGTGACAATTATGAGATCAAAATCGAAAGACACTATATAACTATGAGATGAAAAATGAGACATTAAATTGTAGATTATAATCTTATAGCTAGATGGTAGCATTAATTAATTATATAAACAGATAAATAACTCTCATCTCATATGAACAAGAAATTAATTGTCTTTAAGCAAATGACAAATCACAATCTCCTCTTGGCTCTTCCAAAACAACGTAAAGAATTAACAAGCTTTTCTTACAACAAAAGTAGATTTTCTAGATATTGGATATTAACATTTCTATCTTCATTCTTCTTAATAAATACAAAGGTATCTTTGGTTTGGTCATAGAGTAGATATTTAAGTTTATCGAGCACATAAAGTATAATCTCATTTTCATTCACACATAAACAACCAAATATGTTAGAGGGCAACTCTATTACCTTGAACTCCATCCATACATCTTTATCCTCCTCTTTTCTCATTATCGTCATCTCAAATCCTCCATTGCTAAAACCTCTGACGATCAACGAACATAGATGGCCTCCAACAATAGCCAAATCGACCATAAAACCAGGTTCTTTAATCAAAAATGGATTAGGCACCTTCTTGAGCTTTTCGTCTTTGCAATCGAAGCAAACTATTATAAACGCATACACCTCGCATAATCGTTCAGGAATATTGATCATCCAATAATAAGATCCATTTAAAGAGATCCCTGATTTACAGCGACAAAATCTATCACCCCATGAATAATCTTCCATCACTTTCGGATCACACCATTTGTTGTTTCTGCAAGAAAATACTGCATAGTGTTTCATATCAGCAATCACTACCTTATAATCCTTCGTCAATGGATCGTAGCAGATTGCGTGAAGGACGAGACGAGGGTTTACTGGATAAGGGCAAGAGAGCTTCCTATGGGTTCTTGTGGATGGATTCCAAAGAACATATATCCCATTGTAGTCATAATAATAGTGACAGGGTTTCAGATATAATCCATCGCAATAGCAGACAATGCGAGACATTGATTGCCCAAATTGTTCTTCCCATGGATGTTCGATTGCAGACACAAAACGAAACTTGTTGTTGTGGAGTTTGGTGATTACGAGTCCTTGGAAGTCCCTTTCTTCCTCCCATGCAACTAGATTTGACTTCTTCTTCGATTCTTGGAGATGGGTTCTTGCGAATGTTGGATCTGAGATTGTGGATTTCCATTTCTTGGAGACTGATTTGAATCGATAAAGATATTTCACTGGTATTCGAGAGAGGATGTTTTCTATGATTTTATGTGGAAGAGTAGTTATGGGTGTGTTTTTTTTCTGCTTTTTCTTTGGGATTCCATCCATGGCTGCCTACTTGTCTTTCAAAATGTGAAAAAAAAAAAAATACAATTTTTATAGAGACACAGAGAAGCACATTTGAAGAAGAATTTGATGAAGTCAAATACTTTAACAAATTGGAGAAAGATAGGGGAATATTACTTTATTAGTGGATCTCGTTCGTTTTTATCCAAGTAAATACAAAATACTAATTCTAAAAGGATTGTAGGCTGTAGCTATGTAGAATAATCTAAACTGGTAAGGGAAATTAAAATACACAAAAACTTCTGTTATAAATTTTTTATATAACATGACGTGATTCATAAATTTTATAACATAAATTAATTATGTTATTAATTATTTTAATAAATTATATTATAAATAAAAATATTTTGTAAATAATAATTAATTAAATATGTAGTAGGGAAAAAAGAGTGATAGAGTTCTAAACAAATCAACAGTTAGGAAAAAAAAAAAAAAAGAAGCCAAACCAGTGACTATTTTCACAAACGTTTTTAAAGTTAAAGAAATAACATTTTCATAAATTTTTAAAGTTATTGATTATTTTCATAAAATTACTGGACATTCTTACAATTTTTTTCAAAAATTATTGTAGTAAATTAAGTGAGAACAAAATATATTAATTACATGTCTTGTTTATGCCAAACGAATTTCTTCCAAAGAATATATATCCCATTGTTGTCGAAATAATAGTGACAGGGTTTCAGATATAATGATTGGGCAAATTGTTCTTCCCATGGATGTTCGATTACAAACACGAAACGAAACTTGTTGTGGAGTTTGGTGATAAGGAGTCATTGGAAGTCTGTTGCTTCTTCCCTGGAACTTGATTTGGGTGCTTCTTCGATTCTTGGAGATGGATTCTTGGGAATGTTGGATCGGAGATTGTCGAATTCCATTTCTTGGACACTGATTTGAACCTATAGAGATTTCTTATAGGTAGTCGAAAGAGTATGTTTTCTATGATTTCATGTGGGAGAGTAGTATTAATTGGTGTGTTTTTGTTTCTTATTTTTCTTGTTTCTTGATCTGGCCATGCCTGCTTGCTTATTGATGTCAAATGCACAATACCCTAATAAATATCAAATGTACCATGTATACGATTTGATAAGGAAAATAAGGAAAAATTGAAAGAAAAGGAAATTTCATAATGTTCCATCTATTTAGAAGGGATTTTTTTTTTTTTTTTTTTGACTAATTCTACCCTACAAATTAATGGAATGACCTGATTCATAAATTTTATAAAAATAAATTAATTATTTTAATTTTTCTTGAGAAGAATTAATTTATTAATATGTAATTAGCATTTAGAACGTAGCTAATGATATTGATTTATGGCTACGTTTCGCTAAGAAAAACAACGTAGAAGAGCTATAAACAATGGTCATTATGCCATAATTAAATGCCAAAAATTTTGTTTCCATCGATCCAATGTCCGGAAAAAGATTTTTTTTTTTATTTAAGTTAAAAATCAAAATTAATAGATTGATATTTAGATTAAAAAAAAAAAAAAAAACCTTGAATATTTTCTATTAGCGGTTTAGCCTTAACCTAAATCTTCATACTCCGTCGTTCCTTTAAGATTCCCTGAATCTTCACAATTCCTATATGTTAGGATATATTAGCCGATGAGATTGCAACAATGTTCTAAAGAATAGGGCTTGTGTATTCTAATCCTAGGATACCGATTCTGGGATCCAAATAGTCAAATAAAAAAGTTGGGTCGAATAACCCAAAATTAGAGGTTCACACCGTGTGATTGGTTAAAATTGAGCAAAATTTCCGAAGCCTGAAAAGTTAAGTCCTAAATTGTCAGTACGAAAATTTAAATCCCTAAACAGACAATTTGGATAATAAACTCTTTAATTATTTTGCAGGTAAATGACTGATATCTTTTCCTTCTCCAATTAATACAAGTATTTATTTTGCATTTTTTGAGGCTGCAATACAAGTATGGGAGGCAGAAAATATTGAGAAATTCAGGGCCAACAACAAGTTTAATTAGTTGCCGATAGTACCAATACTGTAATTAAGCATATGATAATTCCATCTCATATAGCCTAAGAATTGTTATAAATACTTTCACATAATATAAATCACAATTTGCAGGGACGCAATAACTATTTACGATTTTCTTACTGTTATTATTTGCTAAATATCAAGAAAGCGTTAATTTCAATTTTGATCTAATTATTTGCTAAATATCAAGAAAACGTTAATTTCAATTTTGATAATGTGTGTAAGACACTTCCCAGATAATGTGTGTAAGACACTTCCCTTTTTTGAAAATCAAGTATTTGTTTTCCAATTTTGATCCTCTATATTTTAATTTTTTCCACAATCAAGAATCTAGACACTTCCCATTTTTTGACAATCAAGTATCTGTTTTCCAATTTTGATCCTCTATATTTTAATTTTTTCCACAACCAAGAATCTATTTTCCAATTTTGGTCCTCTGCATTTTAATTTTGTTCAATTTTCGATTTTTTTGCCAGAATTTTCTAAACCGCTGATATGGTTGCCGAATTTGGCTGCAATGCTAGATTTTCCAACGACCACATCAGCAATTTTGAAAATTCTGATCAAAATAAATTGAAATTGGTAAGAATTAAAACATGAAGGACCAAGATTGAAAATAAATACTTGTAAAAAAAAAAAATTATCTTACATAAAAGACCAAAACTAAAACTAACCACATCCCATGAATAAAACTAGAAAAGGAAATAATTTTATTGATGTAACATTTTCTTCTAACACAACATCAGAAACAAAACTTCAAACCTTATCAAGTTATCATTAATCCCAATCTGCTTTAATAAAGCACATGAATCAAAATCCATACTCAACAAACATAATAAACTAGTAGTTTACTTGTATTAAAGACAAATGAGATTTTCTTGATATGGGATTGGTCTTGAAAACATTCTACTATGAGGTCTTCTAATGTCGACATTATAAGTATCATTACTCAAGTTATAGAGTTGATACCCATATTTATAGTTGTCATCAATTATAATCTCATCTTCATTTATCGAGCATGCACAACCCAATGAATAAGAGCAATCGAATCGCAACATCTCTATTACCTTGAACTCCATCCATGGATCCTCAATGTGGTCTTTTTTCATTATTTTCATGCTCTCATTGTCAAAGGTCTTCACCATCACCAACAAGCATAGATGACCTCCATGAGAAGCCAAATCCAATAAATCATTAACTCCCACTTCAATATCCGGATTACTCACCTTCTTGAGCTCTTCGTCTCGCGAATCAAAACAAATTATTTCATACCCATCCCCCTCTTCTATTCCTTGATGATCAGTTAGAATCCAATAATAGTATCCATTGATAGAAATCCCAGACTGCCTACGATAATCCTCAGCACATGAAAAACAAATATCCATCTCTTTCACCTCACTCCATTCGTCGTTTCTGCAAGAATACACAGCATAGTGCTTCGTATCAGCAATCACTACCTTATAATCCTTCGTCAATGGATTATAACAAATCCCATAAAGGACGAAGATATCATAGTCTACTAGATAAGGGCAAGACAGCTTCCTATAGCTTCTTGTGGATGGATTCCACAGAACATGGTTGTAATCATCGTAGGGCTTGAGATATAATCCATGGCAATAGCAGTCGATACCATACCACCCCATGTCTTCGTGCCATGGATGTTCGATTGCAGACACGAATCGAAACGTGCCGTTTTGTTGGAGGCTGTTGATATAAAACCCTTTGAACTCACGTGTTTCCTCCCATGCAAGTAAGTTTTTCGATTGTTGTTGGAGATGGATTTCTGCGAACGTTGGATCGGAGGAGATTGTCGAATTCCACTCCTTGCAAACGGATTTGAATCGACAGAGATACTTCACTGGTATTCGAGAGAGGATGTTTTCTATGATTTCATGTGGGAGAGTAATAATTGTTGTGTTTTTGTTCTTGTTTCTTGAATTCCATGATTTTATTTTGGAGAGGATGATCTCTATGATTTTACGTGGAAGAGTGATGGGTGTGTTGTTAGTTGCATCCATGGCTACCTACTTGTTTCAAGAATATTGTGAATGTTAGGAAAACCCATGAGAATTTCATCTCATTAAATCAGAAATCTCATCATAGGATCGATTATAATATATATTTTATATGACAATTAATTTTGTATAAGAAAATTAACGAAATACCTTTTGGAGATCGTAGTATAATTTCAAGAATTCTATGTAAATTTCCATCCAGCCTTCTCCTCTCCAGAACTTTTAATATTGTGGACTATTTAATAGCATAGAAACCTAGGAGTTTTAGAACTCATTTTCTTGCTCTCTAAATCTCATATTCCATATAGGAAAAGATCTAGATAAAATCATATCAAATATATTTATCTCATAAATATCTCTTAATTGATCTCATAAATATCTCTTAATTGATATATTTATCCGTATAGTCTAACAAACTTAATTATACCGTAATATATATTATATTCTTAATTAAATTAGATTTATTGAAGTATAAAATCAATAAATTATATCTTCCGATTGATCGATCCTACAGTGAAAAAGATCGATATATATATATAGGGGGGCTCGTTTGAAGAAGAATTTGATTGAAGTCAAATACTCCAAAAAAAAAAAAGAAAAAAAAAGGATTGTAGAATCTAAAATAATCTGACGGGGATTGGAGAATAAATTTTGAGTATTTGGTGATGTACGGTCTCTTTGGAATGGACATATATTTTAGAGTAGAAGACTATAACATGATTTGAATCATGAATTTTATAATAATAATTGTTATTTAATTAATTTATTCTACTATATTAAAAATAATGATATTTTGTGCTAATTAATTACTAAATTAGCTAGCATTTAGGATTTAATTATATTGAAGCCAAATACTCAATAAAATTAAAAGAATTAGAAAAAACAACTTTTGTTACAAGTAAAAGTACAAATCCATGTAGAATCAAGAAATAATCAAACTCACCAAATATATACGGTCTGGAAAGGAAAACAATAAATGGAAATTGCCTGGCTAATAAATAAGTCTTATTTAAATTATAGTAGTATCAAAAATAATTATATCATGTAAAGAAATATTTCCTTCATTTAATTTCAAAATACATGTAGTTTTGAAGTTTTTGTCATAGAATAAGAAACATAAATATTGGAGAAATATACCCTTAAATAATCAATGAATTTATAATTCAAAATTGAAAAAATAATCAAATTAATTCCGTAAAAGATATCATATTACATCTCTAAATTTTAGTTAAAGAATATTAATATGGATAATTTAGGTATAAATAAAATTGCATAAAAAACTTAAAGGACACTTATTGTGAAACATATTTTAGGAAGAATGTTAATCAATTACTTAATTAGTATTTAATGTATATTCCTAATCCTAATGCATGTCTAATCATACAAGTTATGTCATGGAAGATAAAACTTAATCCTAATACAAAATCTTGATCAGCTTCATAATTATTTAGGGGTAAAATCTTCTTATACACAAAAAGTAGCTTTACATATTCACACATTTTCACTATCTTTCTCAAAATAAGATAGATAGATGAGAGGAAACTTCAAAAGTAGAAGACAATAAACCAGAGAAAGAATTGCCCTCAATAAAAGTTACAGAAAAGGCTAAAGTAAAGTAGTTATGCCATTCTTACACACACAATCTTCAACCAACCCAAAGACATTCAAGTTGATGGCATTTATGTCAACATGAAATACCAACAACCATGTCTTGGATCAAGAGCACTGCATGGATCATTGAAAGGCTCATCTTATGTCGAACTGCAAAAAGAATTCGGTATAATGAACACCTCAAGATCGCGAAAAATGAAAGAAAGAAAGAAAGAGTAAAGTGTAGATACTAAAAGGGCAATAAAGCATATCCAAACTGCTTGTTCTGGGAAAAACAGCAAACTATACTGCCTTGAAAGATTCCGTATTCCTAAGCATATTTCAAGTTCCTACAAATTTGGCATTTACTTTGAGAAAGGTGAGGGAGATGAACATACTCCAAACACTAAGTAGGAACAGATTGTTTCTAAGACATTGCACTACATCGAGTCATCGAGTCTAATGTACAAAACAATCATAATCCTTTAACTAAAAATACATCATAATCCTATTTTTTAACAATGTGTAGCAGCTTGATTCTCTCCAAAAAAAAAAAAAAAAAACAGTTATATTCTATAATACTGCAGTGGTGATAATAGTTGACAGCATTATAAATATGAGAGGATCAAAGTAAGAACTGACAAATGGAACTAAAACAATTACTATTTTCTTATAGTTAATTGAACTGATGACAACTCCAGAGTATAAAAACAGTTTGCTGTCATGTAAACCGGTATAACATGCCTGAAATGAGCTAGACTTCTTATAAAGTTTTAAAGTAAGAGCACCAAGACCATGAAGTAGAAAGCTAACAAGAAGGAAGAGGGACCTTTTACTACTTGCTGATCTTGACCATTCTTTGACATGGTCGACCTGCTTAGACTCCATTTCCCAACGGAGAGTTGCATTAACTTATCACCGTTTCTGAAAGGGATCATATTTACGTAAAGGCATTGAAATTTCATCATTCAGTGCATAGTTAAAGCATAAACGGACCCGAATATGAGAAAACTGAAGTTAATTCATTTCTGGGCAGGCCTCTTCTCCAATCTTCAGGCATAACTTGCTGCAATTTGAAGCCAACTTTGTTAGACGAAAAAACAATAATTTCGAGAAAGGATAAAGAAGCATTGTTTACCATCATCCCTCCAAGTTTAGATCAGTAAAAATCATGTTATCTGATGCCTGTGCCCCCAATTCTTCATGGGCTAGAAGTACTCAAAAGCTAAACCCCGTCTAAAACATATGGCAAGATGAGAACTGCATTTATATTAGAAATTAGCTTGCATTCGAGAATAATGAAAAAGGGACATAGGAAAACAACACAGGGGACACATATCATCATATTGGAAGCATTATCAAGAACAATGAGAATAAGACTTGCCTATGTTACCATATTTCTTCTCCTTTTCAGATCCAACTTCTTCTTTAGTACAACCTGGGCCATATCGGGTTTGCCTTCCCTATTCAATCCGTACATAATAGTACGAAAGTTTATTGTACTTGGAATAATCCCATCATGCAGCATTTCCGAAATAAGTTTGAAAGCTTCTTCAGACATGCCTATTCTACAGAGGCAATCTATCATCATAGTGTAAGTCCTAAAATCAGGTGATGGACCGTTCTGTTTTAGATGATGGAAAAGATTCCAAGCGTCACCGACCATTCCCAATCTCACATATCCACATATCATTGCAGAGTATGTAATTATGGTAGGCATACAACCCTGTTCTTTCATTTCCTCTAGCGTTTCCAAAGCTCTATTTATGTCTTTCTCCTTAAAAAAATGGATTATCAAGGCTGTGTACACATGAACCGTTGGATGAATGCCGACCTGTTTCATACAGTTTATCTTTACCAATGCCTCTTCTAACCGCCCCCTTCGTAGTAAAGCATGAATAAAGCTACCATATGTATACTGATCAAGGAGATTTCTTTCAGTACCAATTTCTTCCATCAAAGCTGAAGCATCCTCCAGCTTCCCTGCTCGACAAAGGGCCCTAAAGTACAAGGAATAAGATAGTGGAACAGAGAAACCAAATTTATGCAAAGATTCAATGCAATTTCTTGCATCTGACAGTCTATTGCCTTCACATAAACAGCCCACATATGTTTCAACTAGTTCTTTATCAGGAGCACACCCATCTCGAGTCATTTCCTGATATATTTGAATTGCTTCATCCACCTTCCTACCTTTTTTCCCGCAAAGAGAAGTGATAACAAATTTATAAGTGCTTTTAGCTGGTTTGCAGCCGCTGAGTTTCATCTCTCTAAAATTACTCAAGGCAATCTCTGTCAACCCTGTTCGACCATACTGCATTATCATGATTGTCCATGTATCAGCCGTTATTGAGCAACCTCTTCTCTTCATCTCATAGAATAGGCTTCTCATTTGCTTAAAGTTTTTGCCTTGACCAGCGATTTTCATGGCCATGTTATACGATTGTTCATTGTGACTATATCCAGTTTGTTTCCCGATCCATGAGAAAAACTCTAAGGCGATGCCAATATTTTGGCCACTATTTCGTAAAATTTCAACTACATAGTCGGGCGTAAACTGAAAATTGAGTTTTTCCAGATTTTCTTGTATGAAGTGCCAGTCATTTGAGGATGATAACATTCGGCAAACTTCTTGTATATCAGGATTTTCGCGTCTTGTTTTAGACTCCGGAAAGCAATCCAAAAATCTTGTCTCCACTGCTTGGTTCGGTTCTGATCTTTCTATAAGTTCTTCTGATTGATTGCACTGATCAGCATCTAGTTCCTTTCTACTTCCATGATAAATGGTAGGACCTGTCTCTATCATTATAGCATTCATCTTCTCCACCTCGCCTTTTTTCTCCAGGTAAGATCGAACCTGCCTAAAGATATCATCTCGATTTTTCACTTTGTAAAACTGCATTTCATTCAAAATCTTGACAATCTCGTCTGTTTTGGAAACTTTACACAACTCCTTTATGAAAATTGTATATGATTTGGAAGTTGGGCTAATTCCCTTCTCATGCATACTCTTGAATACCTTCAATCCTTCAGAAATTCGATTTTGCTGAACATAACCAGCAGCAACAGCAGTTATAGCCACACTATCTAATCGAATCCCCAACTGAATCATCTCGTCATACAGTTCCAAGCCTTTCTGAAATTCGTTCTTCTGGAAAAGGCATTGCATCAAATTCGTGTATGTAGAGACTGAGATATTTCCAGATTTTTTTGCATCTTGGAAAAGATCAAATGCCTTGGAGACTTCATTTCTTCTCAAATATGTGCTTACAAGGATTTCGAGTATATTTTGATGAAAGACCTCCCTTTTCTTCATTATTCCAAGTATCTCCATTGCATCTGTAACTCTATCTCTGCTACAAAGTCCTTTTACCAATGTTTCAAAAATTTCAGTGTCAAGGACGAAATTTTTATTCTTCAAATCACGAATTAATTCCAAGGCTTCTCTGATTCTCCCTGCTATACAGAAACTCTTTAGCATTAAAACGTACACGCGTGCCTGAGGAATCTCAGAAAGATTTATCATGTTTTGACCAACCAAATGAACACTATTAACATCTCCAGACAATGCAAAGCATCTGAGTAATTGTTTATACAAACTCACATCTAAGTTCACTTCATTATGTACCATATCCTTGTAGAACTCAAGTGCAATATCGGCTTTTCTGGCATTGCAGAGTGCCCGCAACATTATTCTGTAGGCAACTGCATCAGGTTTAACTCCAACTCGCTTCATCTCCTCAAACACCAACAAGGCTTTGCTTATAAGCTTTGCGTTTCCATAATGCGAAACAAGAACAGTCCAAGTTTTAACATTCTTCTCACAAGAACTCTTCTCCATTTCCTTAGCTAACTCCTCAACCAAACCAAAATCTTTGGATTTCCCAGCTACATTTATCATCACATTAAAGGTGTTGGCCGTGTGTCGAAACCCTTCTCTGAATTTAACCCAATTGAAAAACCTCAAAGCCAAATAAGGAACTTTGAAACACCTCTTCAATACCTTCTCAACAACCTCCTCACTATAGTTGATATCAACATTTTCCAGCCTTTCTTCCATTGAAAGCACGGCATTTTCACACCTGACAATCTCAGTCACCCTATGCACTATTGGACTAACATCGATCATTTCAATTCGATCCGATATTTCGTTCCCACTATTTTCTAAATCCAATAAATCTCCCATCTTTATCTGGTCAGTTATCTCATCGGCATTTCCACAAACATGTGGCAGCTGACACGAGGATGGTTCCAGTTTTCCCTTATTTGCTTCAAACTTCGAATCTTTGGAAATAAAAAACCCACATGGAGAATTCTTATCCACTGCAACATCATCAGTACCTAAAATGCCGAGAATTTCATTGAAGAGTGGATCAATATCGGCAGTTTTACCAACTTTCTTGGAATTCTGAAGCGACTTTGATGAAGAATTTGAAAGGGAAACTAATTGAACAACTCGAGATGCAAGTAAACGAGAATTTGGCAACTTTTTGCAAGAATTTGAATTCAAAATTCCAACTTTAAATAGATACCTCATTGTTAGCACCAATTGCTCGTTCTTGAATTTTCGTAGGCTGTGGGAAAGAGACCTCTGATCTTTTGAGGCAAAAGCGTGTTAAAATACAGCGCTTTTCTTTTTTAAAAACAAAGATATCAATTACTTTATAAATAGTTTTTATATTAAATATTTTAAAAATAGAGTGTTTCAGTCATTCGCTGCTTCGTATCTTTCCACCGCCGCCGCCGCCGCTGCCCCGCCGGAACATAATTTCTCCGCCGTAGTAAAGCATATCAAAGACCTATTTATCGGAGGGTGCGAGTTTGATTGAAAAAGATGGAATCAATAGTGAAAAAATATCAGCAGAAATTCAGGAAAATAAAGGATGAGATGAGCCGATGGGAAGACCTTCAGTCTCGGCTCATTTCTCAATTCTCTAATGCCTCTTCCATCATCCAGAGGTTACAGGTCTCCCTCTCTCTCTCGCTCGATTTTTTCTTTTTTTTTTTTTCTGTTTCTGAAACTGTTTTTTGATCATTTGTATTTTTTAGGTGATACAAACTTCTCGAAACTATGGAGCTTTGAAATGCGTTGAAGGCATCGAAAATGCTGTGTTGGCAAAGCAAATGGAATCCTTGCAAACAATCTTGATGTCCATGAACAAGACAATGTAATTTTATTTTTTTTCTATTTTTCCTGTTTCCATTGATACTAATTTTTCTTGCTTGGGAATGGCAAATTTTGATGAAGATGAGATCTTTAATTATTCTCTTTTGATTTAGTTCTTAGTGTTTTAGTAGTGTTTAATTACTTGCATAACTGCAGTGATATGTCTCTATTTTCTATGTTGGCTTGAAGCTATCTAAGTATATGGCAAAGAAATGCTATTCTTTTGGATGTGGACATCAGATTTTACATTTGAGTTTCCTATTTCATTTACGTTATGCTCAAATTGGATATGCTTACGCGTGTCTCTTTAAGTGTTCGCATGGTGTTGTTCTACTTATCTAAGTTTGTTGCATTGTGTTGATTCAAGGTGACTTTTCTCTCGATTTCAACTTGAACTCGCTTTTGCCACTTGAGATTTCATTGCTTTGTGAATATATTCTACCTTGTTAAGTTGAATGTAGAATTTGAAGAATATTTGAACAGGATTATAAGTAGTTCTGTTTCCTCTTATGTTGGTAATTGCAATATAGGGAAGAATTTCATGGGATTGTTTCTTCCCTTGAAAAGATAGTTCGTGATAGCAGGCAGCTTGTAAAAGTCGGGTCTTCTCAGATGACTGCAAAACAATTGAAACTACGAATTGGCATAAAACCAACTCTTGCTGATTGTTTGGATGGACTTAAACTTCTTCAAGAGATGCATCAATCTGAGTAAGGACAGAACTCTATGCACTTCTATTTTTTATTTTCGTTTTTTTGTGTTTCCTTTTTCTTAGATCATGTGTTTAGTGGTATGATTATGTTCAGAGTTGGACATGTTTTTGGTGATTAATGATACTGTAGTTAACTGTCATTCTTAACAGCTTACCGCCTTCTCAAATTTTACATGATTACCATTAAGAATAATCTCCTCATATTATCCGATACATCTTTATGAACATCAATTGAAGTTGAAATTTCTGATTAGACGATTGATTGTAACTCGATTCCTATTTTCGTTTAGGTACCTTCTTAAATCATCTGTGGTATCATCACTTTCAACTCTTGCATTGAAACCCAGGTACGCTTGCTGAAGGCTTTACTACTACCATCTAACTAAATCCTACGCTTTAAACATTCATGAAAACGAACTAAATAAAGAACTTGTAACTTTCATGTTCGATGACCTTGAATATTTCATGTTCTATTGACTTAGCTATTTTCTTTAATCCTTTGACTACAAGTCAGTAATCAGTATATCGCTCTGGTCATACAAGTCTTATGAACGTCCAAACTGAGTGTCCGTTTTGCCATTCCTAGACTATTATCTTTCCATTTTGATGATGATAATTTGATGACTCTGCTTATGAGTTCATTGTGGGTTTATTTCATTTCAGTGAGAGTGGTGATTTAAGTGCACTTCAACAACTTCTTGTCGATCAACCTAATATTCCCCGAGAGGAAGGTAATTGAATTTTCCAAAACAAAAAAATGCTATTCTTAAAACGAAAACAATCTCCATCACCTCGGAATTTCATATGGAGATCAAATATTCATTACTTGAAAAGGCTAAAGAGACACAAGCGTGCACATTAGACTCAGCTTTGTATTTTACATGATAAAAGTTTTCTTGGTTTTCTGATATTCATTCTCACGTTCTGTTATTTTCTTTGCTCAACAGTGCAATACATATATGACATCATATTTGCTGAAGATATTTCTTGAAGTGTTCCACGGGCTAATTGTTGCCCAGATGGCATATATTAATGGAATGAACATTCGAGGAGGAAGATTGAAAGATTCATGACTCGAAGAAACATTAAAATCTTCGACATTTGGATGAACAAGCAGCAGCATCTCACACCTCAAACAGAACACATATCAAATCCCTTAGCTATTGTAAAGATCCCTATGTATTCTTTTAACGGTATGAAGTTTTCGTGTTCTCTTTACGATTCGAATATTCTTGTATTGACTTTCGTTTTGTGTTACTCAAGTTGACATTGTTACTCCTATATCATCTACTACGCAGGCTAATTATATTATTCCCTTATCTTGAAGATTATATTGCACAAATCAGATAAGATACATGTGTAGAAAAATAAAACCAAAGAGTGAATTAATAAGCATATAAATAACTCTCATCTCATATAACCAAGGAATTGTTGCTAAGCAAAATGAAAATCAGGGATACAATAACTATATATGGTCTTCTCTTCCCAGCCCTTCTAAAACAACAAAACATAGACATAATAAACTTGTCTTAAAGCAAAAGTAGATTATCTAGATATTGGACTGGAACATTCCTTTGTTGATTCCTCTCAAATTCTACAAAAGAATCACTTCTTTGGTCATAGAGTAGATACTTAAGTTTACCAACTAATTTATCATCCACCTCAAGCAAAATCTCATTTTCATTTATCGAGCATGCAAAGCCGAGTATATTAGGGCAGTTATGGGGCAACAACCCTATTACCTTGAACTCAATCCATTCATCCTCATCCTTGTCTTTTCTCATTATTCTCATCTCGTACCTATAGAGCAAACCCTTGACCACCAACAAACATAGATGGCCTTCGATAGGAGCCAAAACGAACTTATCGATCACTTCAACTTTCAAACACGGCTTCGCCACCTTCTTGAGCTTTTTGTCTTTGCAATCGAAACAAACTATTTCAAACTCCTCCACCTTCTTCATTCTTCGAGTGATCACTTTAAACATATTCACTTTAGGTTTTCTTTGATTGATCATCCAATAATAAGATCCATTTAAAGAAATCCCAGATTTGCAAAAACAAGACCCATCATCACCCCATGAATAATCTTCCATCTCTTTCACCTCACCCCATTTATTTTTTCTGCAAGAAAACACTGCAAAGTGTTTCATATCACCAATCACTACCTTATAATCCTTCATCGATGGATCGTAGCAGATCCCATAAAGGACGAGACGAGGGTCTACTGGATAAGGGCAAGACAGCTTCCTATAGGTTCTTGTGGATGGATTCCAAACAACATATTTCTCATTCTTGTTGTAATAATCTTGACAGGGTTTCAGATATAATCCATCACAGTTGCAGACAATGTCAGACATTGATTTCACAAAGCGTTCTTCCCATGGTCGTTGGATTGCAGACACGAAACGAAACTTGTTGTTGTGGAGTTTGGTGGTAATGAGTCCTTGGAATAAGTCACTTTCTTCCTCCCATGCAACTAGATTTGAGTTCTTCTTCGATTCTTGGAGATGGGTTCTTGCGAATGTTGGATCTGAGATTGTGGAATTCCATTTCTTGGAGACTGATTTGAATCTTAGGAGATTTTTCAGGGGTATTTTGGAGAGGATGATCTCTATGATTTTAGGTGGAAGAGTGATTGGTGTGTTGGTTCCATCCATAAAATTGTTTAAAGATTGTGAAAAAGATCGATTTTTTTTTTTTTTTTAATAGTGTTTGATGCGAACTACTCAACAAAGTGGAGAAAAATTAGGTCAAAGTGGGATACGATTTTATGAGGGGATCTTGTTCCTATTTATCCAAATAATACTAATTCAAAGAGGGTTGTAGAATTTGGAAACAATCCAACTGGAAACTGGAAAGGAGAAATGAATATTACTACTATTTTATAATATACGGTTTATTTAGAGGATATAATATTTTAGAGTAGCAGATAATATGACTTGATACGATGAATTTTATAAAAGTAATTGCTAATTAATTAATTTATTAAATCCTATATTAAGCATAAATATATTAAGTTATTTATTTATATGATTGACTTGCAATATATAACAAGATTTATTTAGATACTTTACCTTATGTATATGCCCGTTCCTTTTTTTTTAGAAAATATGAAGGTGCTTCTTAAGGTTGATAAAAAAACAATATTTAAAAAATGATACCATCTTGATCTTGATATGTAGGAAAAAACTTTATTTTGAAGATTTAAATGTATATGACAATTTTTAATTTAAAAGGGTGGAATAAGTCGTATCACGTCAAATTTTTTTTTTTTTTTTTGTACGTTTTTGGAACATTATTTTATCAAACAATTTATGTCTCTCATATCTTAGTTAAGAAAAAATATAAATATTGTGAAGAAAAAACACTAATTAATTACAATTGCTCGTTCTTTAATTTTCGTAGGATGTTGGAAAGAGAGGGCACACCCACATGTTTTGAGCTAAAAGCGTTTACAGTACTTTGCGCTTTTCCCTTTCTAAATTTTTATTTATTCTTTTTAATTTTTTATTAATAATTAACTCGTGCTCAAGGTGATTTTAAAGTGGTTATTTAATTATTAATACAAAAGATAAGGAATTATTCAATTTGTTTTTATAAAACTTCGCAGTATCAATTACTTCATGTGTAGTTTTTATAAAACTTCGGAAGTCCATTCAAGATATCACATTACCTTGTAGAATCAAATTCTCAGCTCACTACTAATTGCATAATCTCAAATCACATAAAAAACTACAAAATGATAAATCAGCATTAATATAACTTAATCAAGTAATAAAACCTACTGTAAAATGAACATTGCTAACCATAAATCACTAGATCAAACACCTTTCATCAGATGAACATGAATTCCTAGTAATTCCAGAACCGAAATCAAATTTCCAAGTTAAAGCGAGAAAACTAACATCAAAATTGAAAAGCCTACAAAATGATTATGCACCACCCTAACTCAAAAGCAAAAGAAAGAACGAGGTGGGGACAATTGACGCTTTTGCTGTCCGAGGGTCAACGAGAACTTGTAAGATTTCACAATTGCAGTCTTCATCAAGTTGCCTGTATTATAAGAAAAGTGGTCTGGTAGTGACTTCTCCTCCTTATAATCATCTATGTATGCGTTCAGATCGGAACGACACACATCTATAATGAAACGATAGCCACAGTGAGGCAAACGGAGTCTCTCCACTCGTAGTTGAAAGTAGTCCACTTCTCCCAACTGCTGGTTATAGCTCAAAAAAGCTATCATCCCATCCACAACCACAACACCCTTAGCCGAATGGTAAGGATATCCAAAACCTGTTGGTAATGCAACGAATGGCCAACTGAATCCACCAGCACAAGATAATTCATCATAGCAGACATCATCAGAAAAGGCTTGCAGATCGAAAGCCACAGTGTCGGAGAATAAGAAACGATCCTCAATCAATAGGAAGTTGGAAGCACCATGGTATGACGGGATTCGCCTAGCATCATAACAAATCCTATCTACATGTACCCACTGCATGTTCGATGCGGCAAGATCTAGAACATACATCCCAACCCTATTTATCTTGATCAGAAAGGTACACTCGTTGATAAAACCATATGATAACCTTGACAACATCCACACTTTGACCTCTAAAGGAGGGAGTTCTTCCCATGTTCGACCCACTGAATCGTACAACTCAATCGTATCACATCTACGAAATGGAAAGGTGTTTGAAGGCAACACAACAATTTTTTGGTTATCCGGTGTTGGAATGACCACCGGAACTGTTTTTGGGGACCCCATTTCACCTATCTTTACGAGATTAGTTTTATCCAATTTCAGAGATGTTGAGTCCAAACGGAGTGAAGATAAATCGAAGGTAAAGACAGATTTTTTGCAAGAATCCCCAATCTGACAAGTTCCCTAAAAAAATATAGAGGGTTTCACCCAACACACAAAAAGCATCACTGGAGAATTGATACTTTTCAAATTCAGATTCAGATTCGTATTGAAGGGTAGGGGTAATAGGGATGAAAGCATCAGCACTACAATCCGAATCTAAATCAACTATGCAGATAGAGTATTCGACCTTATATTTCATCCTCTCATAAATGTCACGATGACCGAAAACGATACAAGCTCTCTTACCTGAAGTTCGTAGGTGCAACCTTTTCGATGAAGGTTCCTCTCCATGGCTTTTAACAGGTGATGGTGATGGTGCTGCTAATGATCGATCGCAATCCATGGAGTTTGGATAAAAGAACCCTAGCTAACAAATTGGTTTATCGATTTTATTAATAATAATGTTGAGCTTTTCTTGATTACTAGTGGGTCGGGATTTTTGTTCTTTATTTTTATTTTTTTTATTGATGTTTTGTATTATAATTTATAAACATCTTGTAAATTTTATGCTCGCCATCTAAATTTTTTAATTGAGATATTTGAGTATATACAAAAAAGAATACAATGGATAAAATATAGTCATGTATTCTAAATATTTTACTTAGATTATCTTTCTCAATAACTTATTTTGGAATTTGTACAACCATGTCTTTAAATGATCACAAAATTACAATCCCAAGTATTGGGAAATAAGGTTTTTCCCAAAAGAAAGTAGAGTTGGTCAATCACAATCATAATACAAAGTGATCCATTGGGTTCAACAACTATTACATTCTAAAATATAAAATCCGAAATCAAACACTATCATAACTCTATTACATAGTTCATGAGAAAACTCGGCTCTCGAATCTTGCATTATGATATTGTAGCATTTGCCAATCAATTCTATCTTCATGGCAATATTACTTGTGCAACTGTTTCCAACTATTGTTTTGAGGCATATTCTTCTATTGTTTTGGAGTTTCGAATATACTTCAACAACACTTACGATGCTCACTTACATTCTTTAGGCACCTGCATATGACGAACTTGCAATAAATCGAATTCTCTTTAATCATTTTCATTCGTATAAGCAAATAGTAGGCTACATGATTGTCGTCTAATTTTACATGTTAACCTTTTTTTTTTTTTTTTTATAATATTGAGTCCTTGCAAACAATCTTGATGTCCATGAACAAGACAATGCACTTTTTTTTTTCTTTTTCTAATTTTTCAGTTTCTGTGAGATTGATCATAAATTCTCTTGCTTTGGATTAATGTTTAATTTGAATGAAAGATGAAATCTTTAATTCTTTTCTTGTTTTTCTTCACTCTTTTGATTGAGTAGTTGTGTTTTCGCAGTGTTTTCTTGCTTCTATATCGTCGTTTCTGATTGAAGAAGTTTCAAAATTTGGAAAACATAATAATCTATCTAGCTAAGAATGATTTTTCTTTTATTTCATGTTATTTAGCTTTTGTGGAAACTTACTATGATTCTATATAATTGTTGTTTGTTTATAACTTTATGTTCTTTTTAACAGATAGTTTAATCACCATAAAGAAGGAGTCATGTAAAAAAATTTCCCAACACTAATATAGCCGAGCATTTCATTAATAAGCGTCTAACTTAAATATGAACACACATTTTTTTTTCCTATAATAATACATCAAGGTATTGGTATTATTTAAAAAAAATAAAAAATCACCGATATATGACATTTTTTATGCTACAATATCACTATGGATGGTGAAATTTTAGAAGAAAAAAAATCCCTTATTTTGAAGATTATAAGGCACAAATCAGAGAAAACAATATGTAAAAAACCAAAGAATCATGAATAAGCATATAAATAAATCTCATCTCATATAACCAAAGAAGAATTGCCATAAGTTTCGCATAAGAATATTGGTAAGCAAATTAAAAATCACTATCCTCCTAGCAAACATAATAAACCTATCTGAAAGCAAAAGTGGATTTTCTACATCATTCCTATGTTGAATCCTCTTAATTTCTACAAAAGAATCACTACTTTGTACATAGAGTAGATACTTAAACTTACTATCAATATCAAGTATAATCTCATTTAATTTATGGAGTATAAATATCTCAATCCATAAATCTTTATCCTCGTCTTTTCTCAGTATTCTCATATCATAGCACAAATCCTCGACGACCAACAAGAGCCAAATCGAACATATTTAAAGGCAGATCAGCCACCTTCTTGAGCTTTTCATCTTTGCAGTCGAAACAAACTATTCCATTGAAAGAGATCCCAGATTTGCATCGACTATGTATAATCTTCCATCTCTTTCACATCACCCCATTTGTTGTTTCTGCAAGAAAATACTGCAATCACTACTTTATAGTCCTTCATCAGTGGATCATAGCAAATCCCATAAAGGACGAAACGAGTGTGTTTTCTATGATTATATGTGGAAGAGTAGTAGTAGTTGGTGTGTTTTTTTTCTGATTTTTCTTTGGGATTATTACATCCATGGTTGCCTAGTTTTTCATAATGTGAAAAGGATAGAATTTTTATAGAGAGATTGAAGAAGAATAGGCTATCCTGTTTATATTGAAGATTATATTGCACAAATCAGATAGCTAGTCTCATATGGTAGAAAACCAAAGAATGAAGAATAAGCATGTAAATAACTCTCATCTCATATAACCAAAGAATTGTCATAAGTATCACATAAGAATATATTACAAATCACTACCTTCCTAGCCCTTCTATTCTAAAACAACATAAAAAAACAAAACATAAACATAATAAACTAATACTTGATAAACTTGTCTCAAAGCAAGAGTAGGTTTTCTACATATAGAAGTGGACCATCCCTATCTTCATTCTTCCCAATCTCTACAAAAATATCACTCCTTTGATCATAGAGTAGACACTTAAATTTAGTGTCGACCTCAAGCATAATCTCATTTTCATTTATGGAGCACATACAACCAAGTATTTTAGGACAACAATTGGGCAAGGAACCTAGTACCTTGAACTCCATCCATACATCCTCATCCTCGTCTTTTCTTATTATCATCATCTCGTTCCAATAATCCAAATTATCTCTAGCTACGACGAACAACAAACATAGATGGCCTCCAACAAGACCCAAATCGAACATATCATCCACTCCTAATACTACTTCCAAACGTGGCTTCGCCACCTTTCTAAGCCTTTCATCCTTGCAATCGAAACAAACTAGTTCAAACTCATCCACCTCGTCAACGTTTATTGTTTGAGTGATCATCCAATAATAAGATCCATTTAAAGAAACCCCAGATTTGCAAGAACAATATCCATCACCCCATTTATAATCCTCCATCTCTTTCACCTCACTCCATTTGCCGTTTCTGCAAGAAAACACTGCATAGCGTTTGGTATCAGCAATCACCACCTTATAATCCTTGGTCAATGGATCGTAGCAGATCCCATAAAGGACGACGATGTCGTGGTCTACTCGATAAGGGCAAGACAGCTTTCTATACGTTCTTGTGGATGGATTCCAAAGAATATACCTCTCGATCTTCTCGTAGTAATTGTAACAGGGTTTCAGATATAATCCGTCGCAATAGCAGACAATGTCGGACATTGATCGGACAAAGTGTTCTTCCCATGGATGTTCGATTACTGAAACGAAACGAAACTTGTCGTTCTGGGGTTTGGTGATGAGGAGTCCTTGGAAGTCCTTTCGTTCCTCCCATGCAACTTGATTTGACTTCTTCTTTGATTCTTGGAGATGGATTCTTGCGAATGTTGGATCGGAGATTGTGGAGTTCCATTTCTTGGAGACTAATTTGAATCGATAGAGATATTTTATGGGTATTCGAGAGAGGATGTTTTCTATGATTTCATGTGGAAGACTAATAATTGCTGTGTTTTTCTGCTTTTTCTTCGGGTTTCCATCCATGGCTGCCTAGTTTTTCAGAATGTGAAAAGGATTGAATTTTTATGGAGAGATTGAAGAAGAATTTGATTGATGTGAAATACTGGAGAAAAATTAGGTTATTCAGTTTAAGTGGATCTTGCTACGATTTATCCAAATAAATTTGAAATACTAATTCAAAGAGGGTTGTAGAATTTAGGTAATAGCGGATATATTTGACTAGAGATATTTGTATAGTTGTATTCCTTATATATCTCTTTTATTGTCGTATCTTGATATTCTTTCCATGTAAACAGTGTTGTACTCCATCTTATATATAGTGGAAATCACATCTCACCATTTATGGTGAATCAATTATTTGTCTTCACATTAGGAATAATCTAACTGGAAGGGGGAAATTTTAATAATTTTCGGTTTATTTGGAGTGTGTATTTTAGAGTAGCAAATAGCATGACTTGATTCATGAAAACTATAAAAATAATTGTTAATTAAAAGTTTATTATTATATTAATAAGAATGATATATACTTTGTGAAGAAGAAATAATAATTAATTACTTAATTAGCATTTAGTAGTATTTAATTGAAAAGAAAAGGAAAACATATTTATAAGTATTTTATTAGTGTGATTTGTAGCAGGTTTATAATATTTTGTTCGGTTTAACAACTACATATTTTATCGGAGCAAAGGAATGGGAATTAATTTGTTTTGAGCTGACTTCCCACACACCCACTTTAATCCCCAAAAAAGAATATAACGTTATTATATAATTATTATAATTTTATTATTATTATTATTATTAGAAAGAGAAAAATGATAAAATGTCCACCGTGACAACTCGGATGGCATGACTATATTAAAAAGAACTTACATATGAGTCATTGAATAAAATCTGCAGCTTATAGCTCGATTGGTTCGTAGGTTGGTTGAGTTTTTCGGGCTTTTATTGTTCATCAAAGACAAAATAACACTTTTTGGATGATTGGTATGTAGGTTTGTAAATGTGGGTTTGGGTTATATTGGTGATTGGTATGCATGGTTAGGGTGTTTGCAAATATGAGTTTAATTGTAATTGAGTGATTGGTATGTTGGTTTAAACTGATTAAATTAGTTAAAAGATTGTTTTGCCCCTGTCCAAAAAATAATAAAATAATTAATTATGTGCAGTGAGGGCAGTTTGGTAATTGAACACTGGTTACTATTCATACAACATTAAACCCACCAAAATTGGTGGGTTTAGAAAAGGGGAAATAACCCACCATAAACCCACCATAAATCCGATTTATAAGCCCGGGCCGGCCCAATTTTTCGGATCATAAACCTTTATACCAATCACGGGTTTAGGTTGGTTTATAATTCGAAACCAACCTAAACCCGCCAACCAATCGAGCCCTTAAATGTTTTAAAATATCTTCAAGAATTTTAGAAAAGAAAACTTATCTATCGACCCAAAATTTAATGATTTTAAATCCAACTAAATTTGTCACGTTTATTTAAAATTATCTGATAGTCATATTGACCCAAAATTAGCCCAGAGTTATAATATATTAACGTGTTTACTATTAGCCCACCTAAATATGTGGTCCAACACTTTCATAAACTTAGACTTAAATGGTTGAGTTAATACTTAACCATGCATCATATCACATCAAATGCCAATTGGTGTAATTAGCTGTCTGCTTTAGTTCTTCTCTCTACTGTTCTCAACAGCAATTGGACAAATTTGATAAATAAATAAAAAAAAAAAAAAAATTAAAGGCAACTTATGCTAGTTTTTACACTTCACCTCCAATTCTTTTTAGGTAATACTTCATCTAAATTGTCGTATTGGTTACATTTTAATTTCTTAACCTTTCTTTTTTATTACTTTAATTTTAACATTACTACTCACAAAAAAGATATAATGATCTGAATTTTAAAATGTTATTATTTCTGCATACAATAAAAAGGTAATGATTTGTATCAATATTGCACTTACAAAACATATATTTATTTGTTTGAAATATTTAATTTTTTTTTATCACGAAGTCATCTTAATATATTAATTTAATATGTTGATTTGATGTTGAAAGATGATTGATTATAATTTATAGCTCATTAGAACAAGAATTTGAATATTAAGTTGTGTATCTTAGTACAGGCTGGTTTCAAGCTGACAGAAAAAGAATCCACCAAACTAGTGAGTGACAAATTGCAATTTGCAATTCCTCTCTCACTCTCTCTCTCTCTCTCTCTCTCTCTCTCTCTTGTTTGCAACAACTCAATATATACCGATATGATTGACCATTCACTTTTCAGTCAACTTTCAGTTTCACCTATTATTACCTACAAATCAATTTAGCATTACTACTGCAGCGTAATACTGTGTCAGAAAAACGTTGTTTCTTGTTCTTTTCCTCTTGTTTCTTTCTCCTTGGCCTTTGCCACCTCTTTTCCCATCTTTGCCCCTACGCCCTTTTTGCAAGAACCCACGATTCAAGATTCATGGAGGCTTTAGGAGGTTCAGTTCTGCTTAACTTGCTTGGATTTTCTTGAAATTGGTTCAAGATTGGATTTTTGCAACTTGGGAGTTTCTCAAGATTTTGTTTCAGGTAATGGATCTATGTTTTCTTGAAGAAAAAAAAAAAAGAAAAAGAAGAAATCTTTGGGTGAAGTGAATTGATTATGTTGGTTAAATGTTTCTTCACTGGTGGGATTTTTATTTGATTGAATTTTTCTTGCTTTTTAGCATGTGGGATTTGAAATATTGTTGAAGTTAATTGAGGTAAACAAAATTGGTGTCACTTTTGCTAGGATATGTGGATTGAATTGGGAATTCTTGTTGTCTTGTTTTAGATTTGGTATTAGAAGCTGGAAATTAGCATTATGATTGGCATTGAATTGAGAATTCTTGTTGTCTTGCTTTAGATTGAGAATTACTAGGTTTAGATGAGAAGATAGGTTTTTACAGAACTCCTATAAGCTTTTGTATGTGACATTATACTTAGTTTGGTTTTTGAATTTAGCATACTGGGGAGGAGCTAAACCCGATCATGAGCTTTGCTATCGTTTTCTTGAATGCAATATGGACCATAGACATATAATTTTGCCTTAAACTTGGGGTGAAATTATTCTTTGCGTATGTAAAGAATCTCTTGTGTTTATCTTTTAGGTAGTTTGTTTCCATGGCTGGGAACTGGGATGGAAGTTACGAGCAGGGTAGTCAATCAGATGATAGCCACCATTTTGAGAGAGTACATTTAGAGCCAATATATGATGCATTTATATGTCCATTATCGAAACAAGTGATGAATGATCCGGTGACCTTGGAAAATGGTCAAACGTTCGAGAGGGATGCCATTGAAAAGTGGTTCAGAGAGTGCAGAGAGAACGGGAGAAAGCTCCTGTGCCCATTGACATTGAGAGAGCTAAAAAGTATGGAACTAAATCCAAGTATAGCATTGAGAAACACGATCGAAGAATGGAATGCAAGAAATGTAGCAGCTCAGCTTGATATGGCTCGTAGATCCTTATCCTTGGTGAGCCCGGAGAATGATATAATACTGGCTTTGAAGTTTGTACAGGACCTCTGCCTAAAAAGCCGCTTGAATAAGCATGTTATCCGCAATGCAGAGCTGATACCAATGATTGTTGACGTGCTGAAGAGTAGCAGTCGTAAAGTACGATGCAAAGCTCTAGAAACCCTCCAAATTGTGGTCGAGGATGACTCTGATAATAAGGTTGTCAAAGGTTGATAATTTTTTGTGTATCACAGTTGTTTGTGTCGGTTCAAGTTTTTGTCTGCTCGTTTATTCTCACAATCGTTTGATTTGCAGGAAATAATGGCGGAAGGGGACACTGTTCGAACAGTAGTCAAATTCTTGTCTCACGAGCAGTCCAAAGAGAGAGAGGAAGCTGTCTCGTTGCTCTTTGAGCTCTCCAAGTCTGAAAAACTATGTGAAAAGATTGGTTCGGTGAATGGAGCCATTTTGATCTTAGTCGGAATGGCTAGCAGCAATTCCGAAAATGTTTTAACCGTTGAAAAGGCTGATCAGACACTGGAAAATCTTGCTCAGTGTGAGAACAATGTACGGCAAATGGCTGAATGTGGCAGATTACAGCCCCTTCTTCACCTATTACTCGAAGGTGCTTTTTGTGTGTGTTGTTTTGCTCTTTTCTTTAAGATAGAATAAACGATTGTCGTATGTGAAACTGATGGACTGGTTATTGTAGGATCACCAGAAACTAAGCTGTCGATGGCAGCATTCCTCGGTGAATTGGTCCTAAACAATGATGTGAAGGTGTTTGTGGCTAGGACAGTTGGCTTCTCACTGATCAATCTGATGAAGAGTAATAATATGCAGTCGAGAGAGGCTGCTCTTAAAGCTCTAAATCAGATTTCATCGGAGGATGCAAGTGCAAAGGTGTTAATAGAGGCGGGTATTCTTCCCCCTCTTGTCAAGGATCTGTTCACCGTTGGAACAAAGCAGCTTCCTATGCGACTAAAGGAAGTTTCAGCGACGATTCTTGCCAGTGTTGTGAACTCGGGCCATGATTTTGATTCGATCCCAGTTGGGCCCGATCACCAGACCCTCGTCTCTGAGGAGATAATTCATAACCTTCTGCATCTTATCAGCAACACGGGCCCTGCAATCGAGTGCAAGCTTCTCCAAGTGCTGGTGGGGCTCACCACTTCTCCTTCCACTGTATATAGTGTCGTGTCTGCCATCAAAAGCTCTGGTGCTATTACGAGTTTGGTTCAGTTTGTCGAGGCCCCACAGAGGGATCTGAGGCTGGCTTCGATAAAGCTTCTTCAGAACCTCTCACCCAACATGGGTCAAGAGCTTGCTGATTGCTTACGTGGCACGTCCGGTCAGCTTGTTGCCCTAATTAAAGTGATATCTGAAAACTTGGGGATAAGTGAGGAGCAAGCAGCAGCTATTGGGCTACTAGCCGATCTCCCAGAAAGAGATGCCGGTTTAACAAGACAGATGCTCGATGAAGGGGCATTTCAGATGATCATTTCAAGAATAGTTAGGATCCGACAAGGGGAGACAAGGGGGAGCCGTTTTATGACTCCGTATCTAGAAGGGCTCGTTAAAGTTCTATCAAGAATCACGTTTTCCTTGTCTGAGGAATCCGGGGCAGCTCGTGCACTTTGTCGAGAGCACAATCTTGGATCCCTTTTCATCGATCTTTTACAAGCTAATGGGCTCGATAATGTACAGATGGTATCAGCCATGGCCTTGGAGAACCTATCACAAGAGTCGAAAAACTTGACGAAACTGCCTGAGTTTCCCGCCCCCGGATTCTGCGCCTCAATCTTCCCTTGTTTAAGCAAGCCACCCATCATCACCGGTCTATGTAAGGTCCATCGTGGAACATGTTCGTTGAGAGAAACGTTTTGTCTCTTGGAAGGACAAGCCGTGGACAAGTTGGTGGCCCTTTTGGACCACACAAACGAGAAAGTGGTGGAAGCATCACTCGCGGCTCTATCCACGTTGTTAGACGATGGGGTGGATATCGATGAGGGAGTTCAGGTCTTGCTAGATGTCGAAGGCATCAAGCCTATACTCGACATTTTGCTTGAGAAACGAACGGATAGTCTGAAAAGAAGGGCGGTTTGGGCAGTCGAAAGATTGCTGAGAAATACCGATATAGCCTATGAAGTTTCAGGTGATCCTAATATTAGCACAGCTCTTGTGGATGCTTTCCAACATGGCGATTATCGGACTCGACAGATTGCTGAGCGAGCCCTGAAACACGTCGATAAAATCCCCAACTTCTCTGGTGTCTTTGCAAACATGTGATCATCATTGTAAGATGGTTGGTTGCTTGATTGAAACTTGTAGTTTTGTTCCTCCAATTGAAAGTAAAATTGTTTGTGAAGATTATTAGGTGTAGGTATGTATATTTTCTATTGTTTTTGATGTACTTTTCTTTCTTTTTTTTCCAAGTTTTTTTTTTTTTTTTTTTTTGTGGGTGGATCTGTATTTAAGACATAAACTCCTTGTTGCTATATAAAAGTTCAATACGAGAATTCTGCATTGTTTCCATGTGTGTGGACATATTACATCATGACCAAAATACATATTCATACATGAATATAAACTATCAAATCAATCAATGGTTCAGTTTTCAAATAAACAAGTGGAGAGAAAACACCTTAATAAGAGTTACAAATGCAGAGCAGCCATTGATTTAGTCATGCAAGAAGAAGCATCCAAATGAAGAGTAGCATGGTTTCTTGAAATGTGACTCCACCCCGTCCCCGTATCCGAAACATTAAACATCGTTAGAAAGTCCAAAACTTGTCCGAATATTTTGAACATCTCGACTCCGAAAATAAGGTCATGGTCAGCCACAAATGCAGCATTCCAATCCATTGGAGCATCAGGATGCACTGAAACTGTGGTCCAAGTGAGATGCATGAGATCAAGCTCCCAAAGCTTCCTAATCGCTTTGTTTCTTCGCCCAATTTGGCCATCGCCTTCACACCATGAGACAGAGAGCATGAAGAGACGGCCCTTACACGAGATGAGCTTCGGATAGTATTCGTGTACACGGGGTGGAAATGTTGTCGTTTGAACTCTGACCCAGTATCCCGTTTCTATGTTGTATCCAGCAAGCTTGTTGCCTTCTGAGTAAACATAGAAAACCCCGTTGCATACAACGCCAGAACAAGCGATCCCGAAATCTAGAGGTAGCCTCTGGATATCGGTCCATTTATTTGAAACGGGATCATAAATTTCACCTGAATCGAGTGGCTCGTCCCAAGATCCAAGACCTCCCACAGCAATGATTATGAACCTTTTACCATCTTTGCTGTTTGGGCTTTTAGATTTGCCTGGCTTGATAGTGTGCAATATGGAGGTATTGTTTTCGTCAATGGAGTGTCTAGATTGGCGTCTAACGGATAGCCTGTGAGGATCCTCGTAAACATCTGATACACCACCAGTTCTTGACCTGTAAAAACGTCTTTCTGGTCGAGTCTGTTGGTGTTTAATCATCAAACAATCTGGACTGGCCTCCGAAATCCCAAGAATCGGTGATGATCTGGCATAGTTCATTGATGCAGCTTTACGCGTTGATTTAGTCATGGGGTTAAATACTAGAACTCCTCTATGTGTCTTGAATGAGCTCTGATCCACCCTTCCGAAATTGGTCAAGCTAGAACGACCCCCGACTATATAAATATCGTCTTGGATGCTACCAACGGAGAACAGAAACCTTCCTTTGAGAGCCTGAGAATCGACTTTGTGCCACTCGTTTAAGGAAACATCCAATGCGTGTATTTCCCCTGAACAAAAGCCGTCTTCAATGACACCAAACAGAAACAACCATGGACTTAGGAACGAACCCTCCCTTCTCATCTGCAAGAACCTAGGTGTCGTTGTCAAGTTCCTCCATTTCTTGCAGACAAGACGAGCATTCATGAGACTTCTTAATGGGAGCCTCACTAAGCACATTTCAAGAATGTCGTCTGGAAGGTGAACGTTCATGAT
This sequence comes from Scutellaria galericulata, assembly GCA_946896805.1. Lineage (NCBI taxonomy): Eukaryota > Viridiplantae > Streptophyta > Magnoliopsida > Lamiales > Lamiaceae > Scutellaria > Scutellaria galericulata. The sequence continues at coordinate 19,600,398 of OX335793.1, forward strand.
ATTGCATTGTTGCGTTTCACTGCATTTCAAAAGCCTCCTATTGTTCTTTCTCCATATCTTTTCTTTCATACTATATGAAAAGCAATTGATAGTTGCTTCATCGTTTCCACATATTGTAGTGTATCCTTTCCCTTCTTCACTCACACTCGATCGCCTTCTACACCATGTATCTCCAAACTCTTCACTTGTATCGGCTCCTACTTTGCAGCCTCCACCGTAAAGAGTAAGACACCTCAAAGACACACCAGTCACCTCATCCTCTTCACAACCCTCGTTTTTATTGTTCCTTCTTTTCCATTTCTGGCTCATGCTTCTGAGAAGACGTTTCGAGACACTCAATGACTCAAAATCACGATCAATAAGCTCTCCTCTTAACGAGGGCGAGACCATTTTCATTCACTTTATTAACCTACATAAACATATCCAAGATAGCTTAGCCTTAGGTGCTCCAAAACTGAAGTCAAAATAGATTATGTCAATGAAATACCATCTAAAACACTTTCTTTCTAGAAGCTAATTCCTAAGACTATGTTTGGATTAGTGTTTTCTAGTCGGGATTTGAGATTTGAATTCATTCAAATTCCTGTTTGTTTTGAGGTTAGAAAAGGATTATATAATCTACCAAAATCCTATTTTATTTAAATAAAAACACAATCATTAAACTCTATACTATAACCTATTAATACATAAATTTCAATACACAAATTTCAATACACACCTAAATTTCTATTGTTACAATCATTCATCATTACTATTACATCAACTAACAATATAATATTACATAGTAATATTTTTTCCAGCATTGATTTGACATCTACAGTACTAATTGTACCCTACAAAATTTTTAAACAAACACAGATTTTAACTATTCATCTTTAGTTCAAAAACTCAGGATTTCAAAGTCGGATTTCCTCGATTCTACATAAACTCAAAACAAACATACCCTAATCATTTTCCTTCATTGAAATGATAAAGGATCAACCTTGAAAACTAACCTCTCACAATCAAGAATTACAGAAAACAAAATCAACTTTTAATATCAAAACAACATAAATGCATCAAATCCTATATACCTCTTATATTCAATAACAAGTATATGATTCTGCTTATAGTCTCAACTCCAGAAAGCTACTACATTCACATTCTACTGCTACAATCACACAAATTCTTAAATTTGGGAAGCAAGATTCAAATCGGCCCAAATGAATAAATGATAATATATTTTGAAATTTAAAAATGGACAAAATGATTAAAACAATAAGTAAGAAACCAACTTATCAATCCACACGTTCACATTATCAATTCACAAAACCACAACCCAGAAAACGAAATAATTATCTAACAGATGAACAATAAACAGAAAAAAAAAAAAAAAAAAACCCATAAACACATGTAAAATCCAACTACAGAAAAAAATTGAATATAGAGGAAAAAAAAAACCTTGAAAATGAAGAGAGAGCTCATTAGTCATAGCCCATTTCAAGATTCAGTGTGGAGAAGAAAAGGGGCGGTGTGATGAGATCCAATCTGCATAAAAGCTCAAATCTTTACTGAAAATTGGCGATATTAAAATGGAGCATTTATGGTAATGCCATTAGAAAATTAAAGTGCAGGAAAGGAAACAGAAACACATTATTTGAGATGGATGGGGAATTTTCTTTTTTAATTATTATTATTTTACTGGTGTTAGTTGGGAATGAAACTTTCAGTAAAGTGAAATTGATGACTCGACCAAACCTGATGAAATGATGATTGCAAAAGTGTCGCTTTAGATAAATCAGCTTCGCCTTTCTCTCTTTTTATTTTTATATTAAAATATAAAATATACATACGCACTATTAGCATTCTTTTTGCTTTTGGCTTTTTTTCTTTGTTTTTTCTTTCTCCGAGTTCCTTTTTCTTTCGCCCATCATTAAATCCAAATTCGACTCGATAATAAGTTAATGACTGAGTCAATCAAGCTCGAGCTTGATAATACTCTACTCAACTTGTTTACATTTCTATTTAAAATAATCGAGTTAATCAAACTTGAGTCCATCATCTATCAGTATCCAAAATCGGCTCGAAAAAAAATCAAGTCAATTGAGCTCGAACCAAATAGTACTCAACTTGGTTCGACTTGTTTACACTCTACTTGGAGCCTCACTCTCTCGACTCCCATATTTAGCTTAAGAGATTTAAATTGTAGACCCAAATGAATGAGGTAGACTTATAAAAAAAAGTAAGAAATTTAAAAGTTTTGGAACTTTAGTTTCATATATTTACAATAATTTAAATACAATTCACATGCATTTAGTAAAATTGGCAAATGGTTTTTAGTAGGACAAATCAAACACAAACTATTATTTCCCTATTATATTTATCACATAAATTCATATGATTTATATGTCTATTAAATCTTTCCTTTCAAGTGCATTTATTCATTTGATGGATTGTCACTTTCTTCTATCCTTCTTTCTCCTTTTCTTTTACAATACTATAATAATGTTGATAAATTAAATCATAAGTGTGGTTATAATTAAGGTTAGTGGGCTTTAATTACCCAACAGTTTGCATAAACGTGTAATATTTTAATAGGCCGCAATCCCAGCAGTCAAACAAGGAAAGGCCCACTAGGCCCATCCTATCTAAATGACTAAACATATAATTGGCTAATTAATTAAGTGTATTTTATTATATGCTTCAAGATTAGAGAAATTGTATCATATGCTACCCAATAATTCCACATGATGTAGCCCTAGTGATAGAGCATTCTTGTGTATAAATTAATCATTGATGTTATATTTGTATTATTTATTTGACATAGGACTATAATTTATTTTAGAGTAACAATAAATAATAAAAAAAATTAATTATGAGACATTATTTAGGTTGGCATATACATTTCAATCTAGTGTATTTCTGTTCAAGAATGTAAAGTATATTACATTAAATAAATTATATCGATATATATTTATTATTTGTTTTGCATATATTTACATAAATTTATGTGTATATATAATAAATGATGTATATATATTACAATTGTTATATATCATTTTGATTGATAATCTTATTCAGGTCAAGGGGCACATCATTGTTAATGATACTCCAACTACTACTAATTTATTGTATGATTTTGGAGGGCCACTTTCATTAGTTGTGAAATTTTTTCCACATTAATTTATCCAATAAATGAAGAGAGTTACTTGTTTTGAATTACAATGGAACAATAATATTAGTAATGATTTTTTAAATTCCTTTAGTGGTGTTATTGTTATAACTTATGTTTACATATTCATTCAAAATGGGGTTAATTATTAATGAAATAAATATCTTTAAAAAAATCAGAACTTTATAGTCTTTGCAAATGAATGAAAATTGATTGTAACCTCTTTGTTAACCCTTATTCAAAATCATATCTCTAAAGTCCTGCAAATAAATTTATGAAAAAAGCTTTCTCCAATAAATATACATAAATTAAAGACCAGTAAAAGGATTTCAACTACTCATGAAAAAAGAGAAATAAATGTAACTCTTAAAACGAACATTTAAAGAGGAACACGTCATTTGTCTTATCATCTTTTAATTACAATCTTCATTAATATAGCATTTACACACCTCAAACCTTTCTTTTAGTTGCTAATAAAGTTTCTAATAAATATTGTGTTTTAAGAATGGATGAAATTATTTAAATTCTTGAATTCAGAATATTCTTTTACTTTTATGAGAAATGGGGTTTTGATTAAACTTATTTAAAAGATCATATAAGGTGTTTAGGATATTTTAAAGTTGAAAAGATTTGGATAAAACAGATAATAAAATTTACAAGATGTTAATAATGATAATTGTGTAACTTAAAGAATGTGATTTGAAGAATATTTTCAAAATAAAATTTTATTTCATAAACATTTTATAATATATTTTTAATGCTTATACGCTTAGCCAACAAAACTCTAATAACAAAAAACAACAAAAAGGAGTAGTCCAGTTCTATCCCTTCAATTTGACTAATCAAGATTGGGCTTCGCACGTAAACCAGATGAAGCTCATTATTAAGCCCAACATCAGCCCAATACGTACAAAAGCCCAATTAACAAGTTTAGTCTGACATTGACAAACTTCCAAGTGGCAGCCTCTGATTGGGTGGTACACCACATTCATATGATGATGTGGCATCATTTTATTTGTTCATATTTTGTTGTAAATATTAGGAACACCACAGCTGAAACCTGCTCCCTCCAGCGCAAGGTAAAACAGAGATCAAGCAGAAGAACACTCAGCTCAAAAATGGCGAATTTTAATTTGAGTAAAATTTTACTCATGATTATTGCGATTTTTACTGTTTCGGCATACGGCATTGACGACAAATGCGCTGCCTGTAACGCCATTGCTGTGAGTAAATTTTTGTTAATTTTTCAATTAATTATTCTTTTATCGTTTTTTTAGGTTTTCAATTTGTGGAAAAAACAAAAAATAAATAAAACATTTTTTTTCTGGGTTTTGTTGATTTGATTTTTGGGGTTTTACAGGTGGAGCTGGAGCGGGGACTCTCAAATGTAAGATTTTACTTGTTTTTTTTTTTTTTTTTGGTGTTTTTATGATTCATGATTTTATTAGATTAAAAGTATTCAACTACTTTTTTTTTCTGTGCCATTAAGTGCATTTAATTTCAAGTAATGAATGATGGGTGTTGGGTGGATATGTGTTTTTGGATATTTTTTAGGGATAGAAGCTGATTTAGGAAAGATATTAAACGTTAATTTGATAGAATAGTGATTCTTTTAACTGTATCTATAAGTTATTGAAGTTGGAACTTTTTCGTCTGTTGCATTTCGATGCAAGGATTTTGGAATAAGGATTTGTCGATGGCAAACATGTTGCATATATATATATGTGTGTGTGTGTGTGTGTGTGTGTGCGAGCGCGCATGTGTGTGTGTGTGTGTCTGTATGTAGGTAGTTTGGAGACTAAGTAGAAGCTAAAAGATGTTATATCTGTTTTGACAAACAATGACTTGCACTGTTGAACTTAGAATTGCTCTCTTAGGGAACTGCTAAAATACTGATTCGTGTCGTACAGGAAAAACCTAGAAATCATTTGGATATGAGACACCGTTTGGATTCTAAAGGTCAGAGACAAGGGAAGGTTATAGATTACAGGTATAGAGTAATGGATTTCTTTTACTTATTATCAACCCTTTATATCTCCTCTTTTTGTGGTGCTCATATCGGTGTGTTTCCTCATTTTTCGTCAACAGAGTCAGTGAGTTAAGAGTCGTTGAACTCCTCGATGGGCTCTGTGAAAATATGCAAGACTATACTCTTGAGAAGGTAGTCTGGCTTTTCCATTCGCTTTAAAATGTTACAATAATTTGCAAGTGCAGTGTGTGTGAAGTGTTTGGAGGAGGAATCAAGAAATGACAGCACAGGGTTTTGAATTTTGATATGGACATAGAAAGTTTATGAGGAAACTCTCCTATTGGCAGGCCATTTACACTGATGTTGGTCTTTCTATAATGGCAGGTGGATTCAAGCAGACGAGTGTGGATTAAAGTGAATAGCTGGGACAACCTTAAAACTAGTATGTATACAAACTGAGTTAGATAAAATATTAATTGTACTTGGGTCTCTTTAGTTTATTTTCTTATGCAGTCATATGCCATGTGTTCAGCTGGATTTTTTTTCTTTTGGTGCTCTGCTTTCATCAATATTAACAATATCTGCATTGTAGCTGGATAATAAGAACTTTTGCTAACTTGAAGTTTGGTTATTTTTATCTCAGCTTCATTTTTTCCTTCATTCACTAAAATGACATTGAATTTTGTGACTTCTTATCTTATTTTTATTACCTATTAAAGTTCTATGGGAATTTTTGACGATTATTATGCCCCGTTTCAATATTTTTATGATAGATAAACAAGAAGCTCGAGCATATTCAAAAGAAATTTCAACTTTCTGTGGAAGGTGAGACAAGTTTTTAAGGTTGTTGAAATTTATTAGGACATAAATGTGTTCTTTCCTATTTTAATTCTTTTGGATCATTTGGAACGGAGTTTAATTCCTCCCTATATTCCTCTACCTAGGTTGCTCGAGGAAACTGAAGATGAGGTAACTTCCTTCCCATCCTTTCTGGACAACATTTTCTTTTTTTCTCTTGAGCAATAATTGTAACATTTTTTGCTATAACAGCTCTCTGAGTTGATAAAGAAAGGGTCCATTAAAGTAGGCGAAGTAAGCAAGGTCTTATGCCAAGATCTTGGAAGATACTGTAGCCACACAAGGTAAATTTTCACATCCCAGGTGAAATAGAGAGTTGACTCAAGAATGTGGTTTTAGGTGTACCCTTTCAAAGAATATCTTTTTAGTTATTAAACAACTTCTTTATATGTTCAGTGGCAATGCGAAAGCAGCTGATGATGATGATATGAGTGACAACGAAGAACTCTAAGAAACCACATGAAGGCTGTTATGGAGTTGGACATAGGATAATTTTTGATAGAAACTAGGATGATTCTTGAGTTGAGGTGGTTGTGAATGTTGCTCCAATATTCCTTTTAATATTTTGGTTGGCAGAGATGGGCTAGAAATGGTTCATAACATGAATCATGTTAGTTAAATTTCAGAATCATTTGTAAACATTCAAGACTTTCAGTTACACTTTGATGATACTACTGTGTTCCTCGTCAACATTCTGATCTCTTTCTTTGTCCATTTTATCGAAATTTCTGTACGAAAAACCTTGTAAAAATCACTGGAAATAAACCATGTACATCAAGATAAATAATCCTTTAGCCAGTTGAAAAAGCTAATAGTGGTTAACTTAATTCATCCAATTAATACAACAGTTCACTAGATATAGTGATATGTATACTCCAGTAGAAAAATTATAAAAAGAAGAAAAGAAACAATGAGAAATCTGGACTTAACCCAGAAAAATAATAATAATGATAATAATCAGCTATATTACAACATGATAGCTTCAATGCCAAATCTCATGACAAGTTACCTTCCAATGCACCTTTAAGAAGATTCAGCCCTTCAGCCGATATACTCCTCCTCACTCGAGTCGGAGCAATTTCTATTCTCGGAGGAGGATCCGGTGAGAAACATATAGTTACAACGGTTAAGTTATCACACGTATTGCGTTTAAGTGCTTCTCTAACCAGTTCTCTTGAGCACCTCTCTGGATCATTATGAAGCATCAGCTCTTTACGAGCAATTGTGACAGCACATTGGCTGCTCATCACCTCCCACAGGCCGTCACATCCTAGAATCAAGAACTCGTCATCTTCTGTTAGCAACATTTCTTGCAACTCAGGCTCTGCACTCAATGGAGAAGCGGACCCTTTCGGCCCCTTCATGTGCCAGTCCCCTAGGGCCCGCGATACGGAAAGTTGGCCATTAAGGTAGCCATCATATATGGCTCCTCCTAGTCTCTCGATTCTGATTCTTTCAGATGTGTAATTAGGCTTGTGGTCGTTCGACATTTCGATGGCTCTACCTCGCTTCCCTAGCACTGCTCGACAATCTCCAGCATTGGCGACCATCATCATTCTGCGGAGATGGTTGTAAAACAGAGACGGTTAACACACATGTTCGCATGTATTATACAGAAGAAATGCTTTATGGCTTGTACCTTCCAGATATGAATGCAGTCAAGGCAGTGGTACCAGATGATATGTCGAGGGAGCTATCATCAGCAAATGCATAATCGACTTTAAGAAATGCACTCTTGATCGCTCTTTTTAGACAAACTGGGAAAAAGGAGTCTTCGACTATGAACTTGAGGAGATTGTCCCTGACGAATGATGCTGCGTCTATACCCCCATGACCATCAAAAACCTGTTTACGTAGAGTGAGACTCAATATAATGAACATCAAATTAGGCATGAAGTCTTGAACTACTATAATGAAGCTGCATGTTTAATTGGGTCCACATATAAGTTTTGAAATTACTAAATTAGACATTGCAATGAGGGACGAGATCTAACTTACCCCATAGAAAGCTCCCGGAGAAGGGATACCTGCAATGTCACCTAAATATTGAGGCAAGTCATCTATGCAGATATGTACGTCCTCCATATACTGCTTAGGTCCTTTCTCAGCACAGCTTCCAGATCGGAGAATTGGTTGGAAGATAGATTTTATATCTGATGGTGATTTGATTCCAGTTCCTCCAAAATCACAATCCTAGTATACATCAGAAAACGAATTAGCTTGTCATACATAAAAGAAAACAGAACTTTTTACTGAAATATGCAACAAAATAGTAGATTTTTCCTCGAGATTTTTCAAGTTGTAACTTGTTAGTAACTACAAAACATCGAACACCTCTTCTTAGTTGATAGGTCAACATCATTCATTCAAACATTTATAAAAACCAGCTCAAATGTCTCACAGAAAGTACATAGATCAAGAAAAGGTTCTGATGGAAGGTCACTTTAAAAACAGCCATTTCCAAAAAGGAAAACTCCACTTCCAATCCCCATAAATCGTAAAAGGAATACCACGAGATCCATTATCACATCTTGGACCAAAAAGTAACATCATAGCTATATTTACAAGCCAAAAAGGGAACATTTCAAAAGAGATATACAACGGTATCATGATCTCATGCATTGAGCTAAAGCTTCACAATTTCACATATTATCCACATAATTAAGAACTCCAACAAACATTTCCAAGAAACAGTACAAAGACGCAAAACATCAATCCGAAGCTTAAAGTAACAAGAATTTATTTACCACCAAATCCGTGGGTGAGACTAATGCAAAAGAGCTCATAGAATGCCGCACAACAGATAGATGCCGAGGCGGTTTACCATTCAACGTCTTGGACTCATTTTCGTTCTCTGAAACTTCATCTTTCACCACAGAAACTTCACCATTATCTTTACTATAATCACCTTCTAAAATAGTGAACAGAGGGGAACAATCAGTATCGGCAGCCATATTATTCCTTTCAAAACATTAACCCAAACTATCTCTAGCAAGATCAACCAAATCCTCTTTCCACAAAGAATTCTAATCAACCAAGATCAACCAACCCAGAAGAACCCTAATCAAACAAATTATATAAACCCTTCAAATTTTTTTCCCAGAAACACCTCAAATTCTTCAAATCCCAATTAGCCCTAACCCCTGATCAAAATCCAAAATGCTCCACAAAAATCCCCAAAAAAATCAATTAAGCTAACTTCGGAGCAAGAGATCACAATCTCTTTCTGAAAAAAACGATCAATCACAAAGCTTCAGCAATAAAACCAAAATCTTTGCGTCAGATACAGATAAATCAACAGAGAGAAAGAGCATTTGTCTATAATTCGAATAATAATCGCAAATGCTCCCCTTAATTTTCATCCAAACAGTACGAACAAATTCAGGAGACAAAAAAGAGAAAAACTTTTGCTAAAAATATAAAATATTCAGACAAATTGTGCAAAAATGGAAAGGAAATTCGATTAAATGAAGGAGTTATTTGTTCCGCGGTTGATAACCGGTGATTTCAGGTAACGTTACCGAAACGTGGCGATGTTTCCTTGGTCGGTTGGTGGAATTGAATCCTAACCGTCCGATCACGTGCTGGGCAACATACAACGGTTGGGATCGGCCGAATCTATCTGCCTTTTGCGGTTTTGGAAGGGTAGTTCGTTGGCGGCCGTTAAAGCGGCGCATAGGATTCCCTCAGACACGTGTCGATTTTTTATTGGAAGAATCGTGGTAAGGTGAGACAGTTGTTAAAAAAGTGGGAAAAAAATAAGATACTTGATATTGATATATCCTAAATTTATTAATTGTATAATTTTTTTATATACTCCCTCTCTTTCAAAATAAGTATTATATTAGAGTTTTTATAATTAAAAAACATTGAAAGTGAATCAAATCAATTTTCATAGAAAGTATGATATTAAATCCCTAAATTTTAGCTAAGATATATTAATAGAAATAATTTAGAAAGAAAATTGCATAAAAGTCTAAACGACATTTAAGTTGTAACAAGATTGAGACTCGAGAACAACACTTATTTTAAAATGAAGGAAATATAATATATTTGTTATTGGTCAATGCAGGCAATTTATTTATAGACGGTTTGCTTGGAGTGTAAATTGTGTAATTTTAACACGTTATTTAAAATGGCTCTACTTTTCATTAATTCATGTAAATATTTATAGTTAACATTAAAATGAAAAAAATAATTCAGAAATTGATAGGTTAACTTATGAACAATGGCGTGCAAGAATTCTACACATGTACAAGTTGTTACAACAATATAACAGTTCCAAGTCCCAAGTTAAAACCCAGTATTTCTCAAGTACTTGTGAAATACTTCATCATCAGAACAATGACTACGAATTACATGGTACACCTCGATCAGAAGTTTAGGGAATCGGGTCGAAAAATACGAGTCGAACCCTTCGGGTATCGGCCCCAAAATCGCTTGAATTTCTTTCGACAGTTCCCTAAAGTGGTTCAACTTGTTTCTTATAACCCGTAACAAGTCACGTACGCTATCGTACTTGTATCGCCTGTAACGGCCAATGTCGTTGATGAACGCACTTTCCATCTTTTCGTCCCACTTACCACCCAACGCATCTCGTCCCGTCTTCTCTAATGCGTCTAGTAGCTCCGATGCATTCTCCCTGTCCTCCAACTCGACTCTATCACTTACATCTCGAAGGAACGAGAGCCTCGTTTCCGAGTTCCAAAACAAGGGATGATCCATTACTTCTATAGCCTTTGGCCTAAGATAATCAAACAAGAACAAAGATATAATATGTGGGCTTTCAAATAAGCACTGCACTGCAATGTATGTTCATGTCATTAAAGCAATACCTCAATATTGGATTAGGATCTAGAAGTCGAGAGATGAGATCTGTAGCTTCGGGGATATGATCTATCAAGAAAAGATCTTTTCGAGCATTGACTATATTTACATCACGTTCGAGATTGTCTCCAAAAGGGTGTTTGCCACCAGTTATGCAGAAGAAGAGAATGCATCCTAAGCTGAATAAGTCTACTGCACGAGTCTGTCGTTCATGACGTAACTGTTCTGGGGCTTGCCACCCTGAACTTCCATATCCTATATAACGATTAAAGGGTTTAGAAAACGAACTCAAATAGGAAAATCAAGATTATAAAATGGGATCATGGTACTCACCGGTAGCGTGTTTGCTTAAAGACGACATGTCTCCATCTAAGAGCTTGCTAATACCCATGTCCGATATTTTTGCAGATATTGACCTATCTTTAATCACAAGAACATTCGGAGGCTTCAAGTCCCGATGTATAATTCCGAGTTCATGCAAATGGGCAAGTCCGGAAACGATGTCCCTGCATGAAAGTATAACCAAATCCATCAAAGCTGACTCACAGAGAAATCAATGAAATCGAGTGATTTCTAATGGAAGTTCGACGTTAATATACCTCATTAGCTTCAATAACAATGCAGATGGATAGCCATTAACCTTCCATAGTTCGAGCTCGTTGTTAATTACAAGAGTGCTAAGCAACTGCATATTAGAATGAGTGGAACTTATTTGATTCTGGGAAGTGCATATCGAGATCAATTCATGTAAGCTACAAGTACAACGCTCCAAACAGAGATAGACAAAATCCTGATCGTATTCCACTCCATACCATCGAACAATGTTGGGATGCTGATCAGATGCAATAAGATTTTGAATCTCTTTCACAGCCACATCGTGATGGGTTCGGACAAGACGTTTGACAGCCACCGACCGGCCATCATAATGTCCTTCGAGTACAATGGTCCCATTGCTTCCCTTAGCGATTTCTTTGTTCGTCACAGTCAATCTACCAATTTTACGTTCATTTGTAGATGCACCACCATTATCAGAAGAGTTTAGTTGCAAAAACCTGTTGGTTGCCCCAATGTCATCAATACCATCCGAGACCCTAACTCTACCGGCTTGAGTATTATGTTCGTCTATTTTAACATCAGCGATACTATGTCTATTCGCTACTGATTTCCGACCTTTCCTCTTTTTGGGTGTCACATTTTGTGACTTGAAATCTACAGACTGCTGGCTTGACTTAACCTTTTTGCTGAAAACTGCAGTTTTAACATAGAAAAAGAAAGCCATGGCTACTGGCAACAAGGCAGAATATATCATAGAAGTCCAGAAATGAGGCGATTCAGTATTATAAGCTTCTATACGATCACTGATTTGAGCAGCAGCTCCACTGCTAGGAAGATTCGGAATCATAAATTCTTCAAGGCCGGGCATGGGAAGAGCAAGCACAAGTTCTTTCTCGTTGCTGTTATAAGGAGCTAATAAGTTGTCGATGGGCCCACCATGATCCGAAGCGGGCAAAGAAAGAACCCCATCTCCAGGAAGAGCATCACCTACCCTATTAGCTAAAAAAAGTGGCTCTAGAGAGCTACGATCTCGTACGCGGTAGACTACAGGCCTTGTCTGACAATTCATTGGCAACATATCAAGCCCTTGCGCTCGTCTAAACTTGTTATTGAGTTGAAATCCACCTAAAAACTTTTCGATTCCTTCACACTGAAAGGAAGCTTCAATGTCAGCAAACATTAAGTACCAGAGAACTTCTCCAGTGTTCGTAGATGTATACTTCAGAGCATAGTCAGTTCTTGTAATATAGAGTGGCTTCTCGATTGCCTCAGTGTCCACAGAACTAGCAGGTAGCCATTTTTCAATTTCAGACCTAGTTATGATAGAAGTTTTATCAGTACCAGGCTCCTCGACTGAGGGAAGGTTATCTGATCTAAAAGAACGAACAATCTTCCCGGTTTTAGCATCAACAACGAACACAGACGTTTTCTTTGATCCTAGCATGATCCCACCACCAGCTGATACAAATGGAGTACGCTTTACAAATTCTTCAGCACTTAGTGGAAGCTTCTGCAATCAGAAATGAGAATTTCTGAACATAAGTGCGAAATAATACACCATTAGTCAGAATGCGACATCAAGCGTATGTACACAAACAAACTCTCACCATTTTTCAATCGTACTTCATTATCAAAAATACCCAATCTACAATAACACATTAGCATATCCCAACAAAAGAGAAGATACTACAACGGAACCTATGGAGAAAGATGAGAATATACCACTTTTTTAACGCCAGTTCCATGGAGGTAGAGTTCCCAGTCCTCTCCACAATCTATATAAAAATTATCGCCATCAGCAGAGGCATTGAGCTTTTCACCTTCGTGATCAGGGATTTGTTGATATGACGAGTAAATTGATGGGCCAGACGAGAATGACCATAGGATCTTTCCTGAACCAATCTCCACTAAGTATACCGTTCCATCGGGAGCAGCCAGTATTGCTGTTTCATGTTTACTGTTTTAGACCGGCAAAAAAAACAAGATGACATTTAGCATGAATAGAGAGAATACCAGAATATAAAAGATTCTTGATTTTGCTCATACATCCAGGAACTAAATAAATCAAATATCTTTGACAACAACGAATATACTTTACATCCAGGAATATACTTTATCTTAACAGCTGTTCAGAACTGTCCTCACCCACATAACTCTATCGCCTCAAGCCTCACAGAAAAAAGATGATCGAAAACGAAAAAGGTCAAAACACTTTTCAAAAATTTTCATGTGATTCACGTACATTTTTCTTGCATTTACAAGCTATGCTGAATTTGCTTGAGCACACATTCTACGTAAGATAATAGTTTCTCCCAGTGATTAAGCATTTCTTCATCTAACCAAGACAGCAGAAATTTCAGAACAAAATTCTACAATAAGCCAATTAACACTTTTCAAAAATTTTCATGTGATTCACGTACATTTTTCTTGCATTTACAAGCTATGCTGAATTTGCTTGAGCACACATTCTACGTAAGATAATAGTTTCTCCCAGTGATTAAGCATTTCTTCATCTAACCAAGACAGCAGAAATTTCAGAACAAAATTCTACAATAAGCCAATTAATTGTTCTTCCATAAGCTACACATAAATTGCTTTTTGTCAAGAAACTGATTCAATGTCAGAAAGGCGACACTTTTTCAATATTCATGGTTCTTTATCCAAAATCGAAATTTTCAGGTATATAAGAAATCAGAAAATTTGGAGAAATTAAATAACAATCAGCATTAATTCTGTCATCAAAGTATCCACAAATTGTCCATTTCTGATCTCGATCCAGCTATAAGAAGGCAGCTCATTCTATCTCCAACATTAATTTTTTCAAAAAACCAAATATTTCACAAAATTATGGACAGAAACAATCAAATTTTTTCAAACACACAAATATAGATCCCAAACCTCTTCAAAACCTCCCAAATTCAATTCAAGCACACAAATACATAAACCTTAATTAGATATACAAAACTTACGTTGTCAAAGGCAATGGAGGATTTTCCGAACCCGGATCCTGGTCGGAGCCTTTCGGAGACCCGAATACAACAGCTAAGATCAAGATTACGAAAAACAGAAGTGGAATCAATAAGCCCCTCATTTCGAATTGATCCTAAAGAATAATCATAAAACTTTAAAACAAGAGATAAACTTCAATTATTATTTTTCTCCAATTTCTGGGGTTTCCAATTTCGGGGGTTTTCGATTTACACGGAGAAGACAAAATTAGCTAAATCTTTCTATTCTGCAAATTTTGTCATTGGATTATGAATTGAACAGTTGTTTCGAGGAGGTGCATTTGATTAGGGCATGTTTGGGAGTTACAAGTTTACATTTCTTGAAGATGTGTCTAATATAGTTATATAATTTTATTAAGTTTATACATAGAAATTTTTTTAATATTAAAATTGATCATAATTGAGGTTTTTAATTTTTATTTATTTAAAAGTGATTCATTTCAACTTGTTTATTTCCCATTCCAAACACACCCTTATCTTATATGTAGGGCGTTTGATTTCAGGGTGACAGCAACTTGAGTTGAAAATAGAAATGCGGTTTTTGGTATCACCGCAGCGAATTGTAGAGTGGTCACTGTAGACACACTGTTTCAAATTCAATTCTTAGACTTGGAGTCCAAAATTGTGTGCTCATAAAGATGATAATAATAATAAAGAAACTGCAAAAAATATAAACTACAATTGTAAATAAATATGAAAACACTTTCATTTCTCACATAATTTACTTGATTTCAAGTACATATTAAAAAAATTAAAAATTACTGTACAAGTTACAATTTAATTTAAATCCATGATGGGAAGAATTTATTATCATCCTCTTCTCTCGAAATCTTTTTGATAACATATCTCGCACATGTAAGTAGACACTCATTTTTACACTCTTCGTGGCTGAAAATCTTGATTTGCATACATTCAAAGTAGCATTCCGTCATACAATGGGTGATCTCATTTCTATCCGTTGCTTCTGCCGCCGCCGCCATTGTTGCCGCCATGAGAGCCACCAATAGAGCGGCGGTGATCAGCCCCTTTCTTGCCATTGTTGTGTATGTATAGATTTTGTATGTTTTTTTGTAAGTATATGTTTCTTTTTGTAAGTATATGTTAATAGGAAAAATGTTGTTATGAATGTTATAAATGAAAATACGAGTGAGTATATATAGATTTAGGAGGCTGCGTTTTAAAGGGTCGTGTCTTTTTGGATTTATGGGAAGAGTTGTTATTTGTGGCTTTTTATGAAGGGGTGTGGGAATTTATTTTTCATTTTTTAATCGAAGGGGTATGAGTAATTAAGAAAACGACATCGAAAAATAATATAACCGTTTTCTAAACCAGAAAAAACTGTTAAATATTGTTATCAAATATAATTATAATAATAATATTCATCATTTTTTATTTTTTTTGAGAAAATTCATCAAAATTTTAAAAATAACTAATAAACATCCTTCAAATTTTATTCCGAAAGAAAGTGACGACCCGTCAAAATGTTACGTCTCCCTATAAGTCTATACATCGATCCAATATTTACTGAGATAACTCGCAAATAACTGATTAAAAAAATTAATCATTGCATTCTAAAATTAATTTTTTATTAAAAAAATTAATCATTGCATTTCAAAATTAAATTTTTTTTTCAAACTAATATACAAAACTCTGTAAAATAAGCATAAGAGTGATATGTGTCCAATATATCCTCTCTCACCGATTTTATCGATTTAAAATTCAACTCTCAATTCTAAACTCAATTTTCAAAGTTTCTCAATAAAGTGTTTAATTTGACGTTTTTTCTCAATTTAAAACTTGAAATTTAGATTGAGTTCTCAATTCAAGATAAAATTCCTTTTTTTTTTAAATTCATATTCATAGATTTATTAATATTTCATTATGTATAAAGATCGTTCCAAAATTGCACTAACTTGTCTTAATTTATCTAAAATATAAATACATATGGAGTTTTGTCTTGAATTGAGAACTCAATCTAAATTTCAAGTCTAAAATTGAGAAAAAAAATATTAAATTGAGCCACTTATTGAGAAACTTAAAAAATTGGATCTAAAATTGAGAGATAAACTATAAATTCATTGGGTCTTGTTATGAAATTTATCCAATTTTAAATTTAACATTGAATCAATTCACTTACTAAAGAATTTGGTAAACTAATAAATTAGGATATTATTATTGTCAAAAAAAGAAAAGAAAATATATATATATATATATATATATATATATATATATATATATATTGTGTGATTAGGATTTAAAAAATTTCTTTGTGAACGGATGCTTGTAAAGGGATACGAACAATATAAAGATTAACTAGAAAAATGTAACCGTGAAATATTGAGGGATTAGATTATATATTAAATATTAATATAGGACATATTTTATTTACTATGACAAACAATTAAGAGAAAATGAGGGTGTTCCAATTGGGTGTACTCTATTTATTGAAAAATGTACACGTCGTTGCAAAAGGGGATACAAACAAATAAACAAAATATGATATAAAAAAACATCACACATAAACATTATTTAATATTTAAATTCAAAATATATGAAAATATAAAATATTACAAAAAATTCAAATAAAAGTTATAATTACAAGTGTTACAATTTGGCTGGTCAATTCTTAACAAAAATAATCAAATAATCATTTTAATAATTGATCACTCATGCTATTTTTTATATATGACATTTCTAAAAACACAATCTCGACACTTGTAGTGGGGCATTAAATTAAAGAAGATTGAGTTTTCAATTTTATAACAAATTAACAATTATAATGAGAAGTCTTATCTTAATGTATCGAGTTTCATGACGAGCTGACTTTTATGATTGTGTGTAAAACAATTGGGATGGTGATTCGAAATAGAGACATGCATGTACTATTTAGCAAATTTTTACATTTTGTCTTAATATTAATCGACTTAAGGGGTGATCAAATCACTGCAAATGTCATCAACATCAGTTTGACAAATAAACTTGTAAGAAATTCGACCACTAAATAAACAATTACAACTCCAATAATTAATAACAATAAATAAACAATTACAAAAACTTAATTTGTCCAGTAATTTATAACAAATGAATCTCTATATCCATGATGGGAAGAATTTGTTATTATCCTCGTCCTTAGATGCTCGTCTGATAGCATATCTCGCACATGTGAGTAAACATTCTTCCTTGCACTCTTTGTCACTGAAAATCTGAATTTGTGTGCATTCCAAGTAACACTCCGTCAGGCAATGTACGTTTCCGTTTCTCTCCGCCGCCTCCACCCCCACCAGCGCCGCCACAAGAGCCACCACCAGAGCGGCGGTGATCACCCCATTTCTTCCCATGTTTCCGCCTTGATTTTGATAGTGTGTAAATAATTATACGAAGAAGAATTGCAAGGAATTAATGAACTAACAACTTTGGTATGGATTGAAAATTGCAAATCTAAGTGTGTATTTATAGAGTTTGAGGCGTAGCATTTTGAAGGTTCACGTCGTTTGGGAAAAGTTTTCTTCATCAAGAGATGTGAGAATTTAAGGTTTTCTTTTGGGATTAATTAATAGAAAAGTGTTTTTAATGAAGAGGTCTGAGAATTGAGAAACAAAGGGACATGATTTATCAGAAGAATAACCAGAAAAAAGTAACGGTAAAATGTAGTTTAACGAAAAGATGGATGATATAAAATATGAATACATGATAAGTTTACTTCTAACTAAATAACAATATGAACATTGGATTTAAAAAAAATTGTAATTGTAATAATAATAATAATAATAATAATAATAATAATAATAATAATAATAATAATAGTAATAGTAATAATAATAATAATAATGAAAAAAAAATTCGCGGATTATTTAATTTTTGATACCAAACTGATAAAAATTATGCATAACCCAATAGAAAAAATGGTGGATTATTTCATGTTTCCTTTCATCCCAATACTTGATCAGAGAATTTTTCTTAGCTTAGAAAACAGTCTTTAAATTCAAGAATTCAATATTTTTGCTCAAATTTTCCCAAGTCCCTCTTTCCCAGAGACGGAGCTAGGGGGGATTGGCGGCGGCGGCCGCCCCCCTCAAATTTTCAAATCGAACTACTTATATATACGTATATAATATAATTGTAGCTAAAAATACGGATTTCGCCCCCCTCAAATTTCAAAGTTTTGATAAATATCCCAAAAAAAATATTTCGCCCCCCTCGTTACCAAATCCTGGCTCCATCCCTGCTCTTTCCAGTATCACATTATTACAAGAATCTTGATATGTAATAACAATAACAAAAAACCTTCTTAGCTCCTAAAATTCTCCAGAAACAGAAGGAAAAAAGTGATCAACATACATAGTATATCAACATAAGCTTATTCATAAACTTTGCATTCCTCATCTGCAGGATTGGTCTGGCAAAACTCCTCCAATGGATCTCCGCTAACTTTCGCCGCCGCTTCCAGCCACTTCTCCGCCACCAGATGAGCCAAATCCACCACTCTCTGGCTGCAAAAATTCATACAAAAAAACACATCAACTTTTGATCAAGAAATAGTAATGATAAGACCACATCGATTGAATCACAATGCATACCTGTATCCCCACTCGTTGTCGTACCAAGCCACGACCTTAACCATGTCGTCTCCCATGACCATGGTCAACGAAGAGTCAATGGTCGAGGAGACATCCGAGCAACGGAAGTCAACTGAGACGAGGGGCTCATCGCACACGGCCAGCACCCCTGCTAGTGGCCCTTCTGCTGCCTTTCTGAAGGCTGCATTGACATCTTCAGCCGTGAGCCCCTTTTTCTCGACATTCACAACGAGGTCCACCACTGACACATTCGGAGTTGGGACCCGCAGAGCTATTCCGTTGAGCTTGCCCTTCAGCTGAGGTAGCACCAGAGAGACCGCCTTGGCTGCACCCGTGCTGGTTGGGACTATGTTTAGAGCCGCAGCTCTTGCTCGTCTCAAGTCCCGGTGTGAAGCATCTAGAAGCCTCTGTACATATATATACATATCAAGAAACTCAGAAATAAGCTTGACAGTTAAGTTAGTTAAGTTGGTTGGGTATTTTCAGTTTCAAAGCATGGTTGAGGCAGCTGTTTTGGGTCGTTTTTTGAAGGCCGTTTGTGGATATCTTTCTAGAATCTTATCGAATCCATAAGAGGGTATGTTACTCTTCATTTTGAGCCATCATAAAAAGCTAGAGACATATTGTAGTGAGCTACATAGTTGAGAGAAAACAAGCACAGAAACAGCGCCTTTTGATTCAAAACAACGTAAGTATATGGCAAGACTCGAGAAGTCAAACCTGATCACCAGTGTAAGAGTGTGTGGTTGTCATGGTCCCTTTCTCAATGCCTGCAAATATAACAGACCCAAAATCACATTTAATCATTCACTAGATAACCAACATCTTCGTGCTCAAGACATCTACGTTGCTTACCAAATTCTTCGTCCAAGATCTTGACGAAAGGGGCCAAACAGTTGGTGGTACAAGAAGCGTTGCTGATGATGTTAGCAACGTCGTGAGAGTAGTCCTTCTCGTTTACTCCAACGACATACGTTGGAATATCAGAACCTTTAGCCGGGGCAGTAATAATAACCTTCTTGGCACCAGCTTGGATGTGTTTTCCAGCCCCTGGTCCATCAACGAAAACCCCCGTCCCCTGTTTCATCATTCATCGCGTCAAAAAGGGTCCGATTAAGCAAGAAAAATACGTACATTTTTAAGTAAGAAATCAACCTCAATGACAATGTCAATGCCAAGCTCAGCCCAAGGAAGCTTGAGAGGGTCCCTGCTAGAGACAACCTTAATAAGCTTCCCATCCACACTGATTGTCTGGTTATCGACTATCTTAACCTCTGCTTTGAAGGTACCGAGCATTGAGTCGTACTTGAGCAAGTGAGAGGCCTACAAATAAAACACAGTTGTAGTTAAAGTCGGAGCTCAGAGAGACGTAATAAATATGGTTGGTTAGTTGTGAACGTACGTTTTTGACACCACCACTGTCGTTGACAACAATGACCTCGAGTGGTGAGTCCTTACGGCCATGCCAGCAGCGAAGGAAGTTCCTACCAATGCGTCCGAAGCCATTGATGGCTACCTTAAGTTTGGCAACGGTTTCTCCCTTAACCGGTGCAGATAATACTGTCTGATCTTGGACACCAAAGTCGTATGTTAATACTATTCAATTTAAGCATCTTTTCAATGCACAAGTTTGGAGATCTTTGCTCTAACTAATCTAAGAGTAGAGTGTGCAGAAATAGTATGTATTAGCATACAATTGAACTTTGAGGTTAGATCACATGTTAAGAAGGGCAAAATTGAACTCTTAAAGCATAAGATATAATGAAATCTAGGAAAGAGATCCAATTTCTTGTAGTTCATAATGATGAGAAGATCTACACTTTTTGGGATTATAGAGTTGAAAAGTAAGTAGTAAGATGAATGAATGAGTACCTTTGGAGTGAGCTGAGTAGCAACTACATCAAAAAAAGAAGCATTCTTGGCAAAAGTCACACATCCACTTGATCTAAGCCCAGAGAATTCTGCTATTTCCACCTTCTATAAACACTCACAAGAATAACCAAATAAATCTCATATATAGTAAAAGTAAAAAAAAAAAAACACAAGAGAGAGAGAGACCTTGGAGAAGCATTGAGTAGGGAGAGAATGAAGGGTCTTTGAAGGAAGCCTAGTGGTGGTTGGGATTCTTGAAGATGCCAAAGCTGCATGGGAAGCCATGGCTGCAATTGATGAAGCTCAAGGAAAAATTATAAATTCTGAGCTACATATATAGTTTTAATTTATCTGAGATATTATCTTTTTTTGGTACCTTTTTGGGTTGAAAATTGAAGAAACTATGGCTATAAATGAGTTGTAGTGAGTGGTGAAGATTGATATCAGATAAGATCATGCTTCTTTCTGCACCATCACAATATGAACCACATGATTATTCACCTTTTATTTATTGTTTAGTTTTAAGTCATTTGCCTTTCATACATTATGAATATTCCCAGCAATATTTACCACTACTGTTCAAAAATGTAATGTAACTTTGTAAGGTCTTGAATAGGGGTTTTTTTTTTTTGTTTGGAGGTAATTATTTGTAAGTGCATAAAATTGATGAAATTTGATTATACATTATAGTATAGTATAATCTGTATAATTTGAGACAAGATGAATACAACATACTTGGATCCAAAAACCACTGTGAGAATTATTTTTGGTCTCAAAATTCAACCCCAACAAGACATTAGCATATGAAATCAAGAAAAGCCCAAGCCATTAGATTTTATTTCTTTTGTCAATTATTTCCTCTGGCTGATAACAGATCATCACTGGAAAAAAAAAAAAAAAAAAAAAAAATATATATATATATATATATATATATATATATATTACATGAAAATATTGAACAGAAATCCTACAAATCATACTCAATCTGAGGAAAATTCCTAGTAAATCGACACCTCTAGCACCAAACTTGCTAGAGTTTTCAGACATCACCATCACTCAGTAGATATTACGATGCCTTGCTAAGATGCACAACATACGACCAGAATAGAATTAGACCTGAGAATTTCAAGCTCATTTATGGAAAATTTCGACTAATAGAAGGTATTATTTATGCATCATCAGAACTAATCGATGAGAAGAGAGATAAGGAAAAAAAGTTGAACCATCATCTCATGATTCCAATATTAAAGCAGAAATTAACAAAGACTAAGGTAATGAAGAAAGATCAACCCCAGATGACAGTTGTCATCAGAATCATGGGAGAATTATGTAAGATCTCTGTCCAGTTGGAGAGCATCGAAATGGTTTAGACAACAGCTCCAATGTCATCTGCATTCACTGCTTCTTCAATTGGAGCTTCTTCCGTTCTTAGTTGAGTGGACACGGTATCTATAGCTGAGTTCAGTTGGTCAATCTTCTCTGCCAATTTCTTGCGTTGCTTCTGTAAATAAATAGCATACAAAGAGTTATAGAGGTGGGAAAATATTAAAGAGGCATTTAGCTAATTGATCTTAACAAAAATATGTTAAAGAAAAATGTATGCCAATGCACATAATGGAAAAAACATTGATCGAATTTGATAGAAAACTTCATTTAGCAGTTAGCACTAAGGTAGGGGTTCTTCTACAGGCCACATTAATCAATCATGAAGATCTCAATTTAGCTGATCGATTGTAGAGTTAAAGTTGTATAAGAAGGTATCAACTAATTTAGTGAACATTCTTAATGACAAAGCTCTTCTGAAATAGCATACATTTTCATAATATAAAGGGTAGTACAAAAAGAATACGAAGATATGGATCACTGGTCTCCTTAACAATAAGAAAGCTTCTCACCTCCAAAGCTTTTTCTTCATCATAGAGAAATTTGGGCAGCTTTTTCATCAAATCTTTTTTGTCAGTACCAGTTAAAGCCTTGCTGATCTGTAAGTGAAACAAGACCAGTAAAATGTCACATGGGTGCACTTTGCACAAACAAAATATTAATGCAAATATTTAGAAGTCAGGATACAAAGGCTAAGATGAACTAAAATCTATTTGTTAC
Organism: Scutellaria galericulata; assembly: GCA_946896805.1. Taxonomy (NCBI): domain Eukaryota; kingdom Viridiplantae; phylum Streptophyta; class Magnoliopsida; order Lamiales; family Lamiaceae; genus Scutellaria; species Scutellaria galericulata. Next base: position 19,623,318 of record OX335793.1, read on the forward strand.
TGATTGCACGTGGGTATGTACCTGAGGTGCATACACACAGCCAAGTGTCCCAACAATTAATCCCCCAAGAACAAAGCCGCTAACAAAGGCGTTACCACCACCGCCTGACCTGCCACCATCACTGCATCACATACAAAGATCCCTTAGTTAGATAACTTTTTTTGATATGCATCAAAATGAAAAATGGAAAGCATACTCTTTCCTCATTAGTTGAATTTACATTCAATTGTTGCAGTGCCATTTCGTACTCATTTATAGCAAGTTAAAACAGCCCTTCATTATTCACTATCGAGGACCTCATAAAGAGAATTACTGAATGAATTAACAATATTGACATTCCTGGATCCACTGTATTGCTCAGGCTCTAGGGTAAAAATGAACATAACAAAGCAGAGAACACAACCACGTTTTGGTATCAAGAACAACTTTATCGCACCTAAAACCTCATGCGACAGAAAAATAGAATGTGAAGTCAATACCTAAAATTTGCTTGAACAACGAATGCCTTTCTCTTGTCAGACGATTTCCTCTTGCCGTTAAAACTGAAGGCCAAACTGGTGGACCTTAAACCATCTGTTGATTTCACAGAGGAACCTTACACAAAGAACAAAATCGAATACACAAACATAAGATGTCATATATGATGAGGTATTACTACGCAAAATCATCAGAAGCAATTAAATGGTGGGACTACTTTCATCACAGAACTTATACTTGACAAATAATCTCCAATGAGGGGCTTGACAACTAACATATTTTACATTTGTTAACCCCATATCTTAATTCACACAAGAAGCACAGTGAGATTATTTCCTAACCGCATTGAACAACAATTTTTACAAGTTCCAAAATGGATGAAAAGAAAAGCTCATCAATATGATAACAAATCTGAATCATGAACCACCTTAAGCAAACTAGCTAAGTTTGAGCCAACACAACAAACACACACCACAAATAACAAAAATCCCCCCCAAAGAAAGGGGAATATATATATATATAATCAGTTACTGAAGCAAATCATAAGCTGCTCAATTAATCCACCCACATTATAACTTGAAACAAAAATCAGACCAAAAAAGGTACAGAAAACAAGAAATCTAAAACAGATTGTGATTTCGGAAAATATAGACATAATTTAATCCCTGCATTCGCGAGAAACAGTGGAAAAACAGCGACAGAAATTGCGAGCAATCAAACAGAAAATGAAAAACAAACAATTACAATGAAATGAATTACCAGAAGAGAAATTGAGCGAAGGGCGCTTAGAAACCACAAAAGAATTAGATAAAGCTGTCATTATGCAAGGATTTGAGTGCGTGTTTGTGTGTGTGAAAAGATCGAAGTTGTAAAGAAGAATGAGTGACAAAAATGTGTAAATCCTCACTCACTTCTTGTTTCTTCTTCGATGATATCGAAGATGGCCAACTGCCACGTGGAAATCAGATATTATTAGCAAAAATATCATTTTAAAGTCAATTTCTTCTTTTTTCTAAGTTTTTTGTTTGGTTATTATTATTTGAAATAAAATCTAAATTTGTGTGGCCATAATATAATTTCTGTTTTTTAGTTACAATAAGAGTGTAGTTATTACATAATAACTTAGATGGTTTAATTGTGTTTAGCTACGGAATTTTTTTAAAATTTTTTTTTTTCTAAAAGGGGTGCTTTAGCTACGGAATTTTGTACTTAAGATTATTAATTTTTTTTAAAAATGGGATTATGATATTTATTAAATCCTTAATAGTTAAAACCTTTTGTACTTTCTAAGAAACATGTGGTCCAAAGATTTAATTATGAAAAGTTATGAACTATTTAAATAAATTTTAATAGCTAATTTAAATTTTCAAACACCTAGTTATAAAGGGGTGGATTGATTCCAACTCAAGAAGTGGTTAGGAAGTTGAGGAATTTCGGATCAGTCTAAATAAACCACAAAACTAGGAATTTTTAGTAAATAAACCACACAATATTTTACCCTACTTTAATATTGAAAATATAACAAAAAAAGAAAAAAGAAAAGAGAATTGATGAAAAGTCAATCGGGTTATGGATTTGGCGGGTCCAAATATGATTTTGGGTTTATCTATTTGGGATGTTCTCGTTGACCCAAAATTATAATGGGCTTCTAAATTTGGGCTTAAATATAGTGGAATATCTGAAGTTCTAAGTATACAATGTTGTCCATAAACCCATATAAGGTCCATGAATTTGGAAAAGGAACAGCTTAATAAAATTTCAAGGCATGATCAACTTAATGCATGTTATATAATCTATACAATATAATAATATTTAAATAGGTTGCAAATAGTTTTACAACACTTAATGATGTCATAATTCCAACTTACAATGCCATATTAAACACATTCAATAACTTTTTTATATAAATTATGAATCACAATTTACATTATTATATAATTGTTTATAAAGGACAAATTAAAGTATCTTTGATAACAAAATGGTGTCATATTTCTTCATTACCTTTTCATTAATAGTACAAGATAACAATAGCCTCATGAATAATCTGAATTCTCTCTAATATGTGATATAGATAGTGATGTCATTTATACATGCATCGTGTGATGATTATTTTGAAATATAGATGAAACATATGTAATAATAAGGTATAATGTGTGTTCAATCATGCATTAAGTGAGAGAGTAGTTAATTAAAGCTACACAAACTAGTTCAGTGAGAGTTAAGACAATTTAATCAATATCAAAGATTTTGTTTTACGAAATACTCCCTCCATTCATTTTTAAGTGACGTCCTACAGCTCTACACACAGATTAAGAATAATTTTATTTTCTTAATATACCCCTCATTAATTAAGCTTTTGATTATTATTGGTGCATGCCTCTATTAAAAACATGGGTACTATACAATATATTTAATTTAGGTATTAATTAATTATAGAGGTATATATGAAAATAATGCATAAAACGTCAATTAAATAGGAACAAATTTAAAGTTTCAAAACGTCACTTAAAAGGTTAAAAGGGAATGGAGGGAGTAACAATTAACTCTTGGGGCATAAAGTTTCCCAACATGTCCTCTAAAAAAACAGCCTTATGACAATTGCAAAACAAAAAAGATGCCAAGTGATTATTTTATTTTGAGTATAAAATCAAAAGTATCCATGTTAATGCAAAAATACAAAAGAAGATTTAAAATATTATTTCCTATAAACATTTCCAATAAAGCAACATAGTGTTTTGGACAAATATCTAAGTCCATCTCAACAATAAATATTTTATTCCAAGAGGCAGCTCATTAGGCTAAGGCTGCTAAGCAATTTCCACAGGTCAAAGTTTTTAATTATAAAATACAATTTTTGATGCAAGCGACTACACCCTCACATGGTTAGAATTATTGCCTCCAATTTCTATAAAACTAATTAAAGATATGAAAAAAAAATCATATAGAAATTCGTACGAAACTTTGCTACATAATTCATTATGCGTAGTTCAATCTTTTTTTCAAAATCAGATTTTAATTTATGAATTATAAACCAAGTTATCTTCCAAAATTCAATTTGTGAAACATTTTCACAACATTCATACCAATTTTTTTTTGCAAAAAGTTATTATTCCTATTCACAATCCTTTTAGGATTTCTTCATGTCTCTATCGAAGTTCTTGGATTATTTTTTTAAATAAATATAGGCTAAGATTTCTTGATAGGACAAATTTTCAGGGCCTTGTCATTTTCTTTGAAATAATGATTGAATGGTAATGTTTTTAACCCTAATAACTATGAAAAAAAAATCACAATGATTGCTTCATAAACAAAGTTAGCTTTTACTTTGTGAGCTTTTTCAAAAAAATAATTCTAAGAAAAAGTAGAATATTTGCTTGTACCTACATATGTGATGTGGATCATTTACCAACTTCTAGTACATGCATTTCTAAAAGTCCAAGTGCAATCAAAATTTGGTGTAGTAAATATGCTAATTGTTGGCTGAATTATGGAGTATATTTTGTTGTCAACCAAGTTTCCTTGAGTAGTTATATTTTGCCTTTTTTTATCTCATTTTTAGCCTTTTAATATTACTAACACATATTGTGGTAAAGTTACATAGGAAAAGGGGGAAAAAACTAAATGACCTTACTTCAATTCCATTTTAATATTTAACAAAAAAACTATTTAAAATAGGGGGTGGTTAAAAAAAAAAAAAACACATTTTAACCCACGACTACAGTCAAAAGAGTATTAGTAAAAGACTAGTTGAAAAAAACAAGACCCATTTTTTTTCCGTTCCTGATTTCTTCCTCTTTAAGTGGCTCATTGATCGATAAATCGAAATGCATAAGCCCTAGATTTTGGAAAAGCAAGTAAATGGGTCGTTAAAAAATGGGTTCTTGGCATCTTGGTCATCATTAAAATCTTCGTAGGGCTATTACAGAGAAAATTTGAGAACTGAAAAGATATTGTGTATATATTTCAAATTGGTGGATATTCGTGTTTTTCTTGGTTTTGTGCTCTGGCATTGTTGAAGTGTCGTTGTTTCGAGTGTTAATGGTGTGAGTTTTTACAGTTCATTTTTTTGAATCTATGGCTAGGCGTCATGGGTGGCAACTTCCTGCTCATTCCTTTCAGGTTTGTGTTGTCTACTTTGACCTTTCTTTTTACAGTGTGATTGGGAAAAAAATGTTGAATGTGGGTGTTTTTGGGGTGGTTTTGATTCTTGAAATGTGGGTTTTTGTACTTGACTTTTGCTTGGGAGTTTGAGATTGCTGCTTTGTTGTTAATGCTTAACGTTTGTGTTATGGATTATTACTGTTGATTTTAGTAGTCGCCTTCGGTGTAATTAGGGAATTGTGAATTGTATGAGCCTCAAACAAGACAGTGTTGGGAAATTAAAAGGTTTTTTTGGATAATGTGTATTTGAGTCAATAAGAAAGGTGTTTTTGCTTGTATTTTAGGTGGTTTTACTTGTTTATATCAAGGAAAGTAAAGTTGAAATCTGGTCAGCTTGATCTTGATGAATGTTTTTCGTTATTGAGTATTCTTACTCTGAAGCTGCAAAGTTATTATGTTAGAAACTCAAGATCTTCAACTTTCTGGGCCTTGAATCTGTATCGCTCGATCTCACCCATGCTTTTACAGTGTTGAAGTACTTAAAAAGGAGATAATATTAGTTAAATATATATCTTATGTACTTGTAGTTTAAGTACAGTACTGCTTGCACTGTGGTGGAAGTTATCTTTACTTGTGTTCTTCTATAAGTGGTAATGTATGATCATCATTACAAGTATTTTGTGTTCTACAAACTGAAAAACCACATATTTTCTTAGAATTCGCACAATTGCCTGAGCATTAGTATGTTTTATCTAATGATATCCCTCATTTTGTTCATGTCCACTCAAACTTTTCTCTCCCGATGCAGGTTGTGGCTATAACAGTTTTTTTCCTATTATCTGTTGCTTTCTATGCATTTTTTGCTCCTTTCCTTGGAAAGGACATCTATGAGTACATCGCGATAGGCATTTATTCGGTCCTGGTAAGTGCTATTGAAGCTCATTCCTCTTGTTATTTTTTGCAATCTTGAAATGTTTTCCATTTCTCACCATGCTTTATTATCACTTCTAGGCACTCTGTGTATTTATACTTTATGTGCGATGTACGGCTATCGACCCTGCTGATCCTGGAATTCTCGTTGAAGCGGACAAGACATCAGTGTACACATCACATGTTGGGACTGAGTTGCCTGGTAAGTGACTTGAATGCAAAGTACTAAGTGAAGCACATAAATGCCCCATTGACAATCACTGTTTGATAAAAACATGAAAGGTGCTGATCCACAGCACCTATTATTCGGCTATGTCTTTTCTTTTTCTCCTCAAGTACTATGACTGAATCTATCCTTTTGCATTTATTCTCTTTTATTGACCCCATTGTAACTCTATCCTGGCTCTTCGGTGATAAATTGATTGTCTTGATTAGGTACTTTATCTACAAATGAAGAGCCAAGTAAATTAGGATTGAACAATGGAGGAAAATCTTACACCCAAGCTACAGGTTTCTGTTCAAAACTTGGAGGTTGCCTTTGCTGTTGTATTGTTAAGGAGGATTGCCGTAAGGATGAAGATCTACAGGAACAAAGTGGCGAGGAGGAAGCTTTGTTCTGCACATTGTGCAATGCAGAGGTATAGGCAGTTGAAGGTCTATCTATTTTTCATGGAGGTAGATGACTGAAAATTATAAAGGAGAGCCACGTTTTATATCTTAACATGAACCTTTTGGAGAAATTTTGCCTGATTTTACAAATTCAATCTTTGTTGAGTACCCCATAAGAAAGGAATCAGGAACTTGCTGAAGATGTTTATTGATTCTTTCTTCATGTTCATACCAATCTTAATTTCCATAATAGCTGCCAAATACCTCTGTCTGATCATAGTGTTGTGTTGATGGGAATCATACTTTCTGGGTGCTTCTAAAAATGGTTATGTAGATCTTATATTTACCAGTCTTCATATCACTTAGGTGCGGAAGTTCAGCAAACATTGCAGAAGTTGTGACAAATGTGTCGACGGATTTGATCATCATTGCCGGGTGAGTTTAGTTTTCGGCCTGATATAGTGGTTAGGATTGATGATCATGTGGTTTGCCTCACTTCAATATATTAAGTTATCAAAGAGATCTTCCTCATATCAAAGATCTTTATTTTATGATCAATAGGTTTTCGTGTATTCAAAATCACATCTGTAAAGGACGAATAATCTCGTTCAACAAAAATGGCTGGTGACTTTTGACTGACAATTTGATACTTGCAGTGGCTGAATAATTGTGTGGGGAGAAAAAATTACATCACATTTGTATGCTTAATGGCTGCAGGCCTTGCCTGGGTAAGATCTACTCAGATGCTTGCTAAGTCGATCCATATTTATCTTTAGATTTTGCTCCCCCTCCTTTCTCACCCCTGCGTGTATTCTTTTATCTTTTGGATCTTAGTCTTTATTGTCTTCTAATAAAGATGTAAATTTGTGTTTCAGCTTGTATTTGAATGTGCAGTGGGAATTTTTGTCCTTGTTCGCTGCTTTGTTGATGGAAATGCCACTGAGAAGGCAATAATCGAGAGGCTTGGCGATGGATTTTCTCGCCCTCCTTTTGCTACAGTGGTGGTATGTCATTTAACTTATTTTCTTTTCGGTACTTTTGTGTGACATAATTTGCAGCTAAATTTATATATGAGCTCCTCACTTGGGACCCTTTAGGCTAAGAATATTAAGAGATATCCAACTATGCTAAATGCTCTATTATGAGATAATAGTACTTGTTGGAGCATATAATGTTCATGTAATGCTTTCTTTTCTTTGCTTTGTGTTGATACAGGTTATCAACTGGAAAATTTTCAGCTAAGTTTCGATTGATATTTGTGGTTGTTTCTCTTTCAGGCCCTGTGCACAGCTGTTTCCTTACTCGCAACTGTTCCTTTGGGAGAACTGTTCTTTTTCCATATCATTCTTATACGAAAGGTGCACCTTGAAACACTAATCTATGTCTTGGGAGTTCAAAATAGAATTTAATTATTCCTTTTTTGCGTATAATGTAGGGTATTACGACATATGAATATGTGGTTGCAATGAGGACCCAAAGTGAACCTCCTGGACCTTCGGTTGATGGAGGAGATCAACAGAGCTTGCCTTCTTCACCGACTAGCTCTGCTGTCACTGCCATGAGTGGAAGAAGCTCAGTTGGAATGGGTTTGCAGTACAAAGGTGCTTGGTGTACTCCACCTAGGATTTTTATGGATCATCAGGTATTTAACTCTGCTGATTTTCGACTCTTCTATGATGAGTTATGGAGTTTGCTTTTGATCTTCGATTGCAAATCTTGGTTGTTTGATGTTGAAATTGAAGACAATCACTGTAATTATTCTGATAGCAATGTGCCCTTGTCTTTCTCTTGCTTGTTTTCAGATAGCAATGTGCCCTTGTCTTTCTCTTGCTTGTTTTCTGATAGCAATGTGCCCATTATTCTAGAATAAGTCGACTATACTTGAGGCCCGTTTCTGTGTTTTGTTGTCTGTTGTTTGAGAGCTCGCTGAACTTGAAGTTACTTATTGCCTTTTTTTGTTATCTTCCAGGATGAGATTGTTCCGCATCTTGAGCCAGGACGATTACCATCAACAGTCGATCCAGATGCTGTACAGCAAGATAAGGGGAAACGAGCATCTCAACGGCCCATCAGAATCAGTGCATGGAAGCTTGCAAAACTTGACTCCAACGAGGCCATTAAAGCCGGTGCTAAGGCCCGAGCTTCATCGTCCGTTTTAAAGCCTGTTGGTGCCAGATCTCATCATTATGATGCCGACCATTTCTCAAGCACGACTATGAGCGTTAAAAGCAGCCCGACTAGTACGAGGCATGGATATTACGAGCCTACTAGAGCCGGCACATCAAGATTATCGCCAACCAAGAGCTCGTATCCTGCTAGTCAAGCTAGTTTCGATGACACTGATACATGTGCTCATAGTATCAGTAACACGAGCAGTCCTCAGGCTGCAAATCTCAGTCCGGGCCCAATAAACACTTCAAGCAGAGACCATTTCAACCCAATGTATCAATCCTCAGCCATGCAGTCACCCCTGTCAGCAAGAGCAGGCGAACCAAAAGGGCCCCCGGTTGGAGATAACGCTGCACAAGTTCCAATGAGGAAAAACAATCCGGGCCCTGCAGAGAACCAGAAATCCTCAGTCTACTGGGATCCTGAAGCGGGCCGGTTTGTCTCCTCCGCCTCCAGAAGTGTGGGTTCTTCCTCACAGGCTTCTGCAACGGAGCTCACCTACACGGGCCAGTCGATTTTCTTTGGGGGCCCGCTTGTGAACGAACAGCTTAACAGGAGTGTGAGATCGACTGGTGGACAACGAAGCTCGACTTCCAGTTACTATCAACAGGGCCGATCACAACGTGGAGGTCAGCTTCCTGTTTTCGTCCCCAGTGATTCTCAGCAGCAAAGCCAATTTTCGTCTCGATTAGATTAGTATTCTGATTTGGATATTGCTTGTTACTTTGAGCATATAAATAGCTGTTTACAATGTTCATTCTGATTATCTGTTTTTTTATGCCATATTTCTTTCTTCGAATCTAATCTTATTATGATCTCCAGTGTGATTCGGGCTGAATCTTTCTGGATCGGGCTTTACAGTATTTCTGGATCGGGCTTTACAGTATGCAATTGAAAAAAAGTTGGAAATAATAATAAGAAATAAAAATAAAAATTTTCTTTTAGAGAAATTAATAAAATTCTTCATTGATTATTTTCTAATGACAAATGTAATTGTCACAATGGCATCCTAGTAAATAAACCCCAATTCCATGACTAATCCACCACACATCCCGGTTCAATTCCGTTACAGCACTCAACAACTTCCTTGAACCGGCCATGCTCTTCTGTTCAAAACTCTCATTCATATTACTATTATGGGAAACCTGCCAAGATACGATGATCCTTGATCATAAACTTTTCTTCATTCCCACTTGAAAATAAATCAAAATATTCACATTTGATTTATTTTTTCCCTTTTCTTATTGATTATCTACCAGAAAAAGAAAAAAATGTCTGGAGGAGGAGGCGGGAGGGAGCTCGACAACACTCCGACGTGGGCAGTTTCGTTAGTTTGTTTAGTCATCATCATCATTTCTATCCTATTGGAGAAAACTCTTCATATAGTGGGAGAGGTATTTTCCTTTTTCTTTCTTGTTTTTCGGTAGATTTTTTCCTAAATTATGGCCTTGTTTTGAGGAGATCCCTGATTTAAAGATTTGATTTTTCTTGATAACATTTCTGGGTTTTGAAGGTTGATTATGATTTAAGTTTTTATGATCATGCAAATATACTATATATGTACACATAATTTGCTTGTTTTTTTTGCATTTCTTGATTTTATTCACAATTGGATTTTGCAGACATTTCATAAGAGAAAAAAATTCTCATTGGTTGAAGCTCTTGAGAAAATTAAAGCAGGTAAGAGCTGAAAGCCTCAGTTCTATGATGATTCCAACTTAGCAATAGCCTTTTTTTGCTTACATTTTTTTTCTTTTTTTTTTTTTTTTTTTTTTTTTTCTTACAGAGCTTATGATTCTGGGATTCATTTCTCTGCTTCTAACATTTGGGCAGAACTACATTACTCAAATCTGCATTCCTGAGGACATCTCAAGAACCATGTTACCATGTCACTTCAAAGAGACGTCTCACGAGCCGCCTCCTCATGAGCCGCCTGCTCATGAGCCGCCTCCTCATGAGCCGCCTCCTCTTGAGCCGCCGCCTGAGTCTAAAGGCACAGGCGAGCATAATAGGAGGCTGCTTTCGTACGAACATAGAATCTTGGCAGCTAATGCTCCACTAAAAGGCTGCAAAGAGGTAAACGGGCCCCTTTTTAGGGTGTTTTTACTAGAAAACATTGATCAAAAAAGTGTTGCTTTTGATGTTGCAGGGATATGCGTCTCTTATATCAGTAAACGCGCTTCATCAGCTCCACATTTTCATCTTCTTTTTAGCTGTTTTTCATGTCTTTTACAGCGCCATGACAATGATGCTTGGGCGGTTGAAGGTACTTTCTTCAAACACTTAAACGAATATCAAACATCGATATGATTTTTCCCCTGTTTTGACATTATTGTTGTCTAGATTCGAGGATGGAAAGAATGGGAAAGACAAATAGCAAAACAAACTGAAGCATCTAATGGTATTGTTCTGAGGAATTTCTTCCTTAAAAATGTTGCTTAAAAGTTAAAACTTCGTCTAATTTCCTTTTTTCTTACTCAGATCCTTCGAGATTTAGGCTCACACACGAGGATTCTTTTGTTAGAAGCCACTCAAATCCTTTGATGCAAAATCCTATTCTATTTTATCTTGTAAGAACCAAAGTTTTTGTTTCTTGAAACTCCATTTCTTTGGCAATGTTATCTGATATAATTTTGGTTATGTTAGGGATGCTTTTTTCGCCACATAGTATACTCCGTTAAAAGACCCGACTACTCCACTCTACGCCATGGATTCATCTCAGTAAGTTTTACTTTAAGGAACATCAATAAAACATCAATATCATACGATTTATTGATGAATAAAACATCTGTATAGGTACATTTATCTCCTGGAACTAAGTTCGACTTTCAGAAGTACATCAAAAGATCATTGGAAGATGACTTCAAAGTGGTTGTAGGAATCCCGTATGCTCTCTTTATCCTCTTGAACACTACTTACATTCTGTCAAAACTACGTAGTTTTAATAGTAAAACATGACGTACATCTTTGCTTCTCTCAGACCGTACTTATGGTTCACATCTGTCATCTATCTGCTTCTCAACGTTAAAGGTATGTCTTTGTCTTATCCCATGTGAGAAAATGTTGTATATTTAAGATTGGTTTATTATATTTCAGGAGGGCAGGCTATGTTCGTGCTGTCAGTGATTCCATTAGTGGTAAGGACGAGCCTTAGTAACACGATTCTTGGTCTTAATCCATTTTGCAATAAAACAAACTGACTACTTGATTGGTTAAGGTAATCTTAGCAGTTGGAACGAAGCTACAGTCGATCATAACTCAGATGGCTCTCGAGATTCAAGAAAAGCACGCGGTTGTTCAAGGGATTCCGCTCGTTCAAGTCTCTGATCAACATTTTTGGTTTAGCAAGCCTACATTGGTCCTCACTCTAATCCATCTCGTACTCTTTCAAAATGCTTTTGAGATTACATACTTCATCTGGATAACGGTACGTTTTCTCTCTCCTTCGCTCCCTCCCTCTCTCTACACATATCCGACGAATCATGTCTGAAAAGTTGATGAAACAATGCAGTATGAATTCGGGCTGCACTCGTGCTTCCATGAGTATTTCAATCTTGCTGTTATCAGAGTGTGTATTGGGTAAGTGTTTGATGATACGTATACATGCATTGTCGGGTTGTACCTTGAGATGATAGTATTCGAGCTGACCAATGGGATTGTTCTTGGTGCAGAGTAGTAGTACAATTCTTGTGCAGCTACATTACACTTCCACTATATGCACTTGTTACACAGGTAACTAACTTAACTAACTCTTTCAACACATTCACTTCTTCATTTCTTGCATTCTTGATTTTGTAACTATGTTTTGGTTTTTCTTGGGAAATTTTAGATGGGATCACACATGAAGAAGTCCATATTTGATGAGCAAACATCAAAGGCATTGATGAGTTGGCACAACAAGGTGAAGAAGAAAACCGTACCGCCTACACCACCTCGTACGAGGAAGTTAGGAGGGAGCCCCGGAGACTCACCGGAGCACTCTCCCATGGGGATGCAAAACATTAACGCGATGAATGTTAATGGATCGAGCATTGAAATGGCCGACAGAGACTCGCCACAAGATATGATGGACATCGATCTGCTAACGGGCCCTTGATCGATCGATCATGTATATACATACATGCCTGTGAAAATGTTGATAGCTAGAGTTTATATGACTGACTTGAGTAACTGTTATAGCAAATGTGAATAAGTTTAAAAGTAGTTGCTAACTGAGTTCTTGTGTCAGAATCTTGATTTTTGTATTGATTTTTACATAACAATTGGAGACTATATTACCAAGATTTTGCTTTTAGACTCATCTTATGAGCTCGATTATGACATGTTATTTCTCATTTGAACTTGAATTATTTTGAAAGACAATCAAAGTAAGTTCTAAAATTATCAAAATGCCTTTAGAATATTTGTTTACAAGAAAATTAACCCCATTTCATATTGAAATTAGGTAGGGTAAATTTCAAAACACGAGGAAATTATAAGTATTCCATTTTTGTCCCTGTCTAACAAAAAGAGGCTAATGCCAGAGAATTCTGAGATCTGCCAAACCTTAAGTACCATCTTCAAAGCACAGTGTACAGCTCCGTCGAATGTCACAATTATACCGTCTTTTTTGGATAAACAGCTGAGAAATATATCATCTCTGGTTAGTTGGTATTTTCCAACGGTCATGGCTTCTTCAAGAACCCTTGAGAAATTTACACTACGAAAAATTCAATCTTGTTTAGAACACACAACGCAAACAGAGCGAAAAGCTGCTGTTTTGCGATTGCCCATTTCAAGAAGGTCTGCAATTCTCATCTCTGTGCTGCCATTGAGTGTAGTTGCACTTCCTCAGACATTGCTAGCTAGAGAGAGACGCAACAGGAAAACTATCCCAATTGAAGACTATCTCATTAGCTGTTAGCTCTCTCTCTCTCTCTCTCTCTCTCTCTCTCTCTCTCTATATATATATATATATATATATATATATATATATCTGAGTTTCTTGAATTTGTCGGATTTTGAGTTCTTGTTGTTTGTGTTTGGGGTCTTTGTTGCTGATGTTTAATGGCCTTTTGTTGTTGTTGTTGTTGTTGTGATTTTGAATTTCTTGATGTGGGATTTCTTGAATTGCTGTTGAGTTTATCTGATTTGCGGAGGAATTAGCAATGCAACTAGAGACCATATTCATTGTTTTTCCCCCTAATTTAGAGACTCTATGATCTGTTTCTTTAAGGGGTTGCTTCTGTTGTGTAAATATGGAAATATACCCTTTTTTCTCAGAGAAAAAAGTTTTATACCCATAAGATCTTATGAGCTTGGATCAACTAATCTTGGAGTGAATAAAGTGGACAAAAACATGTTTTTTTATAAGGTGCATAAAAAACATATTCCGTTTATGCATAGTGAGTATAAATCCCATCACCCCTTGCTTCTTTCATGGTTCAGAATAAGGTTATGATAGTACCGTGGTTTCCTAATTTTGCAGATTGCTTAATGTATTTGCTTTTGATTATGATTAGTTTGATAAGATTAATAGACTGTTTGATTGAATTAACAAGAATCCGTTGAAAGGACTTATCCTAGCAGTTAGTTATATGAAGCAATAGATTTCAGCTGTTGGTTTAATTCAAGTGATTTCGTTTATAAGTCAAGACTAAGGAGCATTTGATCAATGTGCATTGCCTAAATTTATGCTATTTTCAAGTCAATTTGAACACTGAGTATTTTTCATTGTTTCTTCGGTTCTGAAGCAGCTGATGGGCTCAAATATTATGACATTGTCGAAGGGAAGGGCCCGGTTGCTGAAAAGGGATCAACCGTGCAGGTTACTTTACCTTATACATTAACTCTATCCTACTTTATCTTGCACAAAAATCTCGCTCGATCCCTCTTTGATTTATTTTGATTATTTTCTCATGGTTTCCAAACAGGTTCACTTTGATTGTTTGTATCGTAATATTACGGCTGTATCAAGCCGGGAATCAAAACTCTTGGCTGGGAATAGAAGCATTGCTCAGGTTATTATAATTTAGCATGTTTTGATCGAGTTTACTACCTAGTAGTTGAACGAAAAGCTGATATTAAGTAGCCTTACGAGTTCCAAGTCGGAGCTATACCAGGAAAAGAGCGAAAACGAGAGTTTGTAGACAGTCCAAACGGTTTGTTCTCCGCACAGGCTTCACCTAAACCTCCCAAAGCTATGTACACTATAACCGAAGGAATGAGAGTTGGTGGAAAGGTAACGTATCACTTCATTTCCTCTTCTTTTCTTAATTTTTTATTTTTTTATTGGGTCTTCCATTTTTCGTTTATATTTTGTTGTCGGATGCAGAGGACTGTGATAGTTCCTCCAGAGGTTGGCTATGGCCCAAGAGGAATGAACGAAATACCGGTATTCTTTTCTTGAAAACTGATCATGTTAAGATATAGAACTCATTATTACAATGAATTACGATCCTTGTTTCTTGCTGGATTTGGGATACTAGTTCGTTATACTCTTGTCGTGTTTTGCTTTGCAGCCAGGAACCGAATTTGAACTAAATATCGAACTTTTGCAAGTGATAGCACCTGAAAGGAAGTGAACCAAATGGTTCTATGTATATTCAAGTTTCTATCTTGTTCTTGTTTTCTTTCATTGAAGAGGACTTAGTTTGGAACAGAAGATACGATCCAACGTTTAGAAAAACAACTCGTTTTTATTTTTTGTTCAATCTTGTAACTACCTGAACAGACATGTCTTTGAAGTGAGCTTCTTTATGTATCCATTACCATCATCTTGTTCTTTCTAAGTGTAATAAAACCTGTTTGTATTTTGTAGGCCTCCATTGTTAAGATTGTTTCAGTTTCACACCGTTTGAGCAGTTGAATGGGAGAGAACAATTCATTTGTCTTATTTAATTACTACTTAGTTTATTTTCCAATAGCATATAAAGAATGGAGATAGTATTGGGAGATTAAGCATCATTTTTTTTTTTTTGAAATTGTAAAACAACAATTATTCTGAGATAAGATATTTTATCTTAAACATCAAGCTTTGTGACGGAGGAAATATTAATTTGTGCTAAAAAAGAAAAGGTTTTTGAAAGAATTTATTGAGTTACAATGAGTGAATGATCCAATTATTTAGCTTTCACAATATTTAAATCCGATGAATTATATATAAAAAAAATACTATAATTTGAGCTATTAATTAAGACCTTAGGTATTTACTTGCTTAGCTTGTTAATTTAAAGGTGGATACTGATTAAAGTTTGAATAACTTCTTATATAGTTGTAACTAAAAAATTCAGGACTCTCGTGTATCTTTAATAATTAAAAAAATTGTGTATAAACTTTTGTTGCATTTTATAAAGTATTCATGGAAAAAAGGTAAAACATTTTGAGATCTCCTTTTTTTTTTTTTTTTTTTGTCGAAGAAAAATATTTCAAGATCCAATTTTGGGGGTTTCAACTTTATTAGCCAAACGCGGTCTTATAAGCAAAAACCTTAGTAGAAAAAACCCCTTCCCTCCCACTCCAGTCCCCAAATTCTAGGGTTTCTCAAAACCCTCGTTTTTCTTTTCACCACTTACAAACCGACACTCTGCAACTTCTGTTAATCATCATGTATCTCTACAGTTTAACCCTCCAGCAAGCCACCGGAATCATTTGCGCCATCAATGGAAGCTTTTCCGGCGGTAAATCTCAAGAAATTGTGGTGGCGCGTGGCAAAGTACTCGACCTTCTCCGCCCCGACGACAACGGTAAGCTTCAATCCCTCCTCTCTGTCGAAATCTTCGGCGCTATTTGCTCTTTGGCTCAATTTCGCCTCACCGGCGCGCAAAAAGATTACATTGTCGTGGGGTCGGATTCAGGCCGGATTGTAATACTTGAGTATAATAAAGAAAAGAATGCTTTTGATAAAATTCATCAGGAAACGTTTGGAAAATCAGGGTGTCGTAGGATAGTTCCTGGCCAGTACTTGGCTGTTGACCCCAAGGGCAGGGCTGTAATGATTGGTGCGTGTGAGAAGCAGAAGCTTGTTTATGTTTTGAATAGGGATACTGCAGCTAGGTTAACTATTTCGTCGCCTCTAGAGGCGCATAAGAGCCACACTATAGTTTATTCAATTTGTGGGGTGGATTGTGGGTTTGACAACCCCATATTTGCGGCTATAGAGTTGGATTATTCTGAGGCAGACCAGGATCCGACTGGTCAAGCTGCTAACGAGGCACAGAAACAATTGACCTTCTATGAGTTGGATTTAGGGCTTAACCATGTTTCAAGGAAATGGTCTGAACAAGTTGATAATGGTGCCAATATGCTTGTGACTGTTCCTGGTGGTGGGGATGGACCGAGTGGTGTGCTTGTATGTGCAGAAAATTTTGTTATATATAAAAATCAGGGACACCCAGATCTTAGGGCAGTTATTCCAAGGCGTGAGGACTTGCCAGCAGAGCGTGGGGTCTTGATTGTTTCAGCTACTATGCATAAGCAGAAATCTATGTTTTTCTTCCTCTTGCAAACTGAATACGGGGATATTTTCAAGGTGATGTTGGACCATGATGGTGATAGAGTTAAAGAGTTGAAGATCAAATATTTTGATACCATTCCTGTGACGTCGTCTTTGTGTGTCTTGAAGTCTGGGTTTTTGTTTGCTGCTTCAGAGTTTGGGAACCATGCTTTGTATCAATTTCAGGCAATAGGTGATGATCCAGATGTGGAGGCTTCATCTGCTACACTGATGGAAACAGAGGAAGGTTTTCAGCCAGTGTTCTTCCAGCCCAGAAAGCTGAAGAATCTAGTTCGAATTGATCAAATTGAGAGCTTGATGCCTATAATGGATATGAAAGTTACAAATCTATTTGAGGAAGAAACCCCTCAGGTATTTACACTTTGTGGGCGGGGACCTCGTTCATCCCTGCGGATACTAAGACCAGGTTTGGCTATTAGTGAAATGGCTGTGTCACAATTACCTGGTGTTCCAAGTGCCGTGTGGACTGTCAAAAAGAATGTGAATGATGAATTTGATGCCTATATTGTTGTATCTTTTGCAAATGCCACTCTTGTACTTTCCATTGGTGAGACTGTTGAAGAAGTTAGTGACAGTGGATTTCTTGATACAACACCTTCTCTTGCTGTTTCTTTGATTGGGGATGACTCCCTGATGCAAGTCCATCCAAGTGGTATTAGGCATATCAGAGAAGATGGGCGCATCAATGAGTGGAGAACTCCAGGAAAGAGAACAATTGTTAAGGTTGGGTCTAACAGACTTCAGGTTGTCATTGCTCTGAGTGGAGGGGAGCTTATATATTTTGAAGTTGATATGACAGGGCAGCTAATGGAGGTTGAGAAGCATGAGATGTCTGGAGATATTGCCTGTTTGGACATTGCACCTGTCCCAGAAGGAAGACAGAGATCACGCTTTCTAGCTGTTGGATCCTATGACAATACCATCCGCATTTTGTCTTTGGACCCTGATGATTGTATGCAAATTCTAAGTCTTCAGAGTGTTTCATCTCCCCCAGAGTCTCTCCTCTTTCTTGAAGTTCAAGCTTCTTTAGGAGGTGAGGATGGAGCTGACCACCCTGCTAGCCTCTTTTTAAATGCTGGTCTGCAAAATGGAGTTTTGTTCAGGACGGTTGTGGATATGGTGACTGGCCAGCTCTCGGATGCCCGCTCTCGGTTCTTAGGACTCAGAGCGCCTAAGCTCTTTTCTATTGTTGTAAGAGGACGACAAGCAATGCTTTGCTTGTCAAGTAGACCTTGGCTTGGCTATATACACCAAGGACACTTCCTTCTGACCCCACTCTCATATGAGACTCTTGAGTACGCTGCTTCGTTTTCATCAGATCAGTGTGCAGAAGGTGTTGTTTCTGTTGCTGGAGATGCATTAAGAGTTTTCACTATTGAAAGGCTGGGAGAATCATTTAATGAAACTACTGTACCTTTAAGATATACACCAAGGAAGTTTGTGGTTCATCCCAAGCGGAAGCTTTTGCTTATGATTGAGAGTGATCAAGGAGCATTCACTGCAGAAGAGCGTGAAGCTGCAAAAAAGGAGTCATTTGAGGCTGCTGTAGTGGGGGAAAATGGAAACGTGGAGCAGACTGAAAATGGCGATGATGAGGAGCACAATAATCCGCTTACTGATGAACAATATGGATATCCTAAGGCAGAGTCTGGACGGTGGGTTTCTTGCATCAGAGTTTTGGATCCAAGGACAACGCAAACAACATGTTTACTTGAACTTCAGGATAATGAAGCAGCATTCAGCATGTGCACTGTGAATTTCCATGATAAGGAATATGGAACTCTTTTAGCTGTAGGTACAGCAAAGGGCCTACAGTTTTGGCCCAAAAAATCCTTTGAGGCTGGTTATATTCATATATATAGGTTCAAGGAAGATGGGAAAGTCCTCGAACTTTTGCATAAGACACAAGTGGAAGGTGTCCCTCTTGCACTAGCCCAATTTCAAGGAAGACTTCTTGCTGGGATAGGACCTGTTCTTAGATTGTATGATTTGGGGAAAAGAAGATTGCTTAGAAAGTGTGAGAATAAGTTGTTCCCTAATACAATCACATCGATCCAAACCTACCGTGATCGGATTTACGTTGGTGACATGCAAGAGGTATGTTCTGTGATCATTTAGTTTAACATACTTAATAAGTTTTATCCTTTTATGCGGAGGGTTTGAAGCTCTGGTTAGTCATTCTGACTAGTTTATAATAAACAATTGTTGTTGTGGTATTTTTGTTCTATATCAGTGCTTGACTTTTACAAGTACTTCATAAATAAGTAATAAATGAAACTTTTGGTTCTGAGCAAGTTTTGCCTAAAGAAGAAAAAAAATATCCAATAGATGCTTTTCTATGGACCTCATCTATATCTATTTTTCTTTGTTTCTCTCTAGAGTTGTTCTGATGAGGTACTTACAAGCAATGTAACTCAGCATTCTTTCAATCGAATGATAAGGTGTTTGAAGTTATGTAGTCCCAGTCTTGAAAATGTTGCTCAATACTTATGTTCAGTTTCTAGATTCAAAATTTAGGAGCTTTTATATCCACTAATTCAAAAAATTCCTGATTTATCATTTTCTGTTTACCACGTTAGACATGTACATTTCATGTGTAGTTTTTTGCAATTTTACCTTCTAAACATATGGTTTGTTTTTTTCAACAGTCATTCCACTATTGCAAGTATAGACGTGATGAAAACCAGCTGTACATATTTGCCGATGACACAGTTCCAAGATGGCTTACTGCTGCACAGCATATAGATTTTGACACTGTGGCAGGGGCAGACAAATTTGGAAATATTTACTTTGTCCGGTTGCCACAGGATGTCTCTGATGAGATTGAGGAAGACCCAACTGGTGGTAAGATAAAGTGGGAGCAGGGGAAGCTGAATGGGGCACCCAACAAAGTAGAAGAAATAGTCCAATTCCACATTGGTGATGTGGTCTCTTGCTTGCAAAAGGCATCATTGATTCCAGGTGGTGGGGAGTGCCTTATTTACGGAACTGTGATGGGGAGTTTGGGGGCGTTTCTTCCATTTACATCACGTGATGATGTTGACTTTTTCTCTCATTTGGAGATGCACCTGCGACAAGAGCACCCACCTTTGTGTGGGAGAGATCACATGTCCTATAGATCTGCCTACTTCCCTGTGAAGGTGAGTTGCAATTAATTAATTTGGGATAATTACAAAAATTACTCTGTGCTTTAGCCTAGTTACAAAGAAAAAAAAAAGCCAACACTTTCAAAATTTTAAAACACCACCCTTTTGACTTACTGCACCACCCTTATTGAGGAAGAGGGTTTGTTAGAAAAATACAAACCTCAAAAGGGTAGTTCTTGTAATTTTCCCTAATCAAGTAATCATCCATGTTTGCCATCATTGCACATATGTTATAGCACCACCACTTAAAGTTGTTGGGGACTCAAATATAATTTGTTTGTTGCATTGCCTTCTCGTAGTAGTTGATATTCATATATACATATGTGTATATATACTTGTTAAGAGTTGTCTAGTGGACTCCTTTGATCTAAATGCTAGCGAGCCTCACTTGTCAATCTAGTTAGTTCCATTGTCTCCTATTGACATTGGGATGGAGCAATTTACCTTTTTTTTAGGTAGGATAACAGTATCTTAGTTGGATAACAGATTCATAAATTTAACCATGCATATGAGCTTGAAATTGAAGGTTCTAGTTTTCCTCTAGTACTTGATCACTGTGTAATAGCTGCTCAGCTTTAACCATTATTAGTTTTCACCATAAGAAGCTCACTTCACTTACATAGCAATCAATTCCTTTATCAGGCTATATATGGTTTGGAAGTAAATTTCCATTGATCGCTGTTTCTTTCTGTTGGTCTTTCTTGCCTGTATATACGGTTGATGATTCCATGTTTTGCAATACAATTGCAGGATGTGATTGATGGAGATTTGTGCGAACAGTTCCCGACTTTGCCTATGGATATGCAACGCAAAATTGCAGACGAGCTGGATAGAACTCCCGGGGAGATTCTTAAGAAACTCGAGGAAATAAGAAACAAAATCATTTGAGACAATGTTTTATATCTCTTCTACTGAGAGGACATCTTTGTAATACATTATTGTTAATGCAGGCCCCTTGTTTTATTAGTTATTTGTTCTTTAAAGTTTTGTATCTTGTTTATAGTTGAGATTTGCAATGACTATTGTCTGTATGACATTAGCAATTTATGGTAATGCTCTAATTCAAGGTGTTTTTGTTGGGAATTTGAGTCGAGAAATATAACAAACAAGTTTGAACATAGTTTTATATTGGGGAACTATTTTAATTTTGTGGAATAAACTATTAGTATTCATTGTATCTTTCACATTTTCACCTTAAAAATTAATGAACATTTTTCATAAATAAATTTATAAATTGGCAAGTGAGTTGGGGGAAAATTATATTGAATTATTATTTACAAAAATTGCAAATAAGAAAATTATATTGCTAATATAAATGCTTACACAAAAGAAAAAAAATCTTGATCTTTAAATATTGATAAATCGCGTAACGATATCAGTTGATTTGCGTTGACTACGAAATGAAAACGCGACTATAGGGAGGTCAGTGAATCGGTTTCATTCAGAGCCAGAGAGCCCTCACTGCATTCGACTGTGAGAATTCCGGCGAAATTTTTAGAGAGAGAAACTGAAAAATGACGCGAATCCGACTAGATCTGTTGCTGGTATTTCTTTTAGGGTTTTTTATGTTTTTCTCGAATGTCTGCTCCGATCTTGTCATCTCCAAGCTAGATCGCCAGGTAAAAATTGCGCCTCGTTTTATTTATTTCTGCTTTTTTCTTTTTAATTTCTGTGAATTGTTGAGTTCCGGTTTTATTTTCGCATTTGATGGGAAGATTGTGTGTTTCTCAGAAATTATTGTGTGGTATGGTTAAGGTTTAAGAAGCTGCTCGGATGGATGTGTCATATGTTTGCATACTGTACTCAAATTGAATTAACTTGATGAGCTAAATTAGATAATGGAGATGAAGATTGTGATGTGCTTAAATGAAAACTGAAAATGTTGCCAAGTGAAGAATGCAGTTATTCACTAGCGTATAGTTTTAGCTTGAGCTTATAACATCTTTGATAGCAGAATGGAGATTTGGTGACATAGTCTGTAGGGCTTTATTTGGAAGCCTAACTGTGTGATTTCCATTAGTTTTAGTTTCTGAAAATCGCTGCTTACTTTGAGTGATCTTATCCTGCAGATTGATTTATCATCACAGATGGTGCGGGCCACTATATCATTGAAGGTACCTTTTCTTTCCCCTTCCCTTATGTTATTGGTATTATATACAGTTTCAATGCTAGTGATTGTGTTTGGCTAATTCAAGTTACTATTAAAGCTAATTTTGTTTGCAATGTTGTAATAGTTGTGTTGTTATTATATATGTCCAGATATCAAATGATGGCGTTGATGCAGTATCACAAGTTTTGTTGCCCTTCCCTGAAAATCAAGCAAAGAACTTGGCTTTTCTGTCAGTGACAATTAGTGAAGGGAAAGGGAAGACAAAGAGTTCTTCTGAGAGGCTCCCGGTTGATGTCACCAGCCCAGAAGGAATGCCCCCAGCATTGACTTGGTACGCTGTCTCTTTACCCAAGGAATTGGGTAAGGGAGGAAGCTTGACTTTGGAGGTCAAAGCTGTATTCACTCATCTACTGAAGCCATTCCCCGAGAAGATAACACAAGCTGATGTTCAGCTTGTTGCCTTCCAGGATAGTGCACATTTTCTCTCTCCATATGCAGTCAAGGTCCAGTCACTTACCGTAAAATTACCAGAACCAAAAGTTGAATCTTACACGAAATTGGAGAATACCAAGTTTTCCGGTTCTGAAATAAAATATGGTCCTTATGAGAATGTGCCTGCTTTCTCATACCCACAAATTGTTGTTCACTTTGTGAGCAATAAGCCATTTTCTGTTGCTAAAGAGTTGGTGCGTGAAATAGAGATTTCTCATTGGGGAAATGTGCAAGTGACAGAAAACTATAACCTTGTTCATGCTGGTGCTGAGTTGACCGGGGAGTTCTCTAGGTATAATTTTATCTTGATTAAGACTATGTCATTTCGTCATGGTACCATCATTTTTTATATTATATATATTTGTGTTTCCTGTTGATACCTGCAGATTGGACTATCAGTCGAGACCCCATGTCAGAGGGGCATCAGCATTAAGAAATCTTGTTGCCAAACTACCACCAAGAGCTCATTCTATTTACTACAGGGATGAGATAGGAAACATTTCTACATCTAATGTATATAGTGATTCAGCAAAGGTGGGTTTTGGTTCTCTTTTGCAAATGCCTTGATTTGGTTTTCCATTGTGTTAACAATTCTATTGAAATGCAGACACTTCTGGAAATTGAGCCTCGCTATCCAATGTTAGGTGGTTGGAGAACAGCTTTTACTATCGGATATGGGTTACCACTTAAAGATTTCTTGTTCCAGTCACAGGGAAAACGTTTCCTTAACTTCTCTTTTGGTTGCCCAATGAATGATGTTGTCATTGAAAATCTCACTGTGAAGGTAATGTTGCTTATGGTTCTCCTGATGGAATTCAAGTTGTTGGTTCCTGTGTGATTCTCTTGGTTCTTATTTGATCCTGGAAATATGAATGTGATGTTGGTCCAAGAATCAGAGTGTCATGCTTTCATCATATTTTGAGTTTGTCTTGGTTATAATGTTGCTTGGAACATTTCCTTTATTTATGTTTGAATGTCTTAGCTCACGTGAGTATTTTCTCCTTATTCATGCATACATATTCTTAATGCTTTTGCAAAACCAGTTGCAATTACATATCTAATGTTTCCTAAAAAATTCTTGACTTTCTTTGCACATTCAAACTTGACCAGCTTTTTCCGTTGTGCTGGGGGTAGACAAACAATATATCGTATAAAGTCTTTCTTTTTTCAGATGTCCTGATGATGAGAATATCAATGTGAAACCACCCAATAGCATGAAGTGCATGGAAGTAAAATTTGTATCGACAACTATACCTTTACTGTTGGCATTATTTTGCATGTATATGATCTCTGATTATTAATCTGCATATGCACATTCTTAATGCTTTTGACAAATTATATGCAGGTAGTATATCTCCATGACAATTAACTTACTGACTTGATTTTACCTGCAAACTTCTTGATAAGCTAGCTTCCTTTTAGTGAGGAGTGTTGATGATGTTCCATGTTGGGCTCATGAGCTTTATATTTTAGATATGAAAAACCAAGATCATGAAGTGCTTGCAAATTATATTGGCTTAAAAAGCTTGCATTACTGTTCTTTCATCTCTTCCTTTTCTTGAGCTTTCTTCTCTTAAATTTCCATTTTTCTGTTTTGGGTGGGATTGGAAGAGGTGGCAGATGAGGATTGATTGATTGAAAGTAAACTGTCATAATTAGCTTCATATCTAAGATCTTTGATACAAAGCATCTATTTTACTCATTAGATTAATCTTCAACTACATGATACTGCTTTTAAGTATTGCTGGAGACAAGCTTTTTGCGTGCTTTCTGAATATTTTTCTATTTCAACATGTTACTCTTTTCCTTTTCTTTTGATTGGTGAGATTTGTTACCTATATAATTTTTGATGCTGTAATTTCAGGTTGTTTTACCAGAGGGGTCAAAGGATATCTCTGTTGAGGTTCCATTTCCTGTCAAACAGACTGAAGAGGTGTGATTAAACAGCAGTTTGAATCTTTGTATATTGTGTCCAAGCATCCAGATAGTTGTGCCTCTATTCTCATATATTGTTCTTGTGACCTGGTGCAGACAAAATTATCCCATCTGGATATGGTTGGCAGACCAGTCATTGTACTGGAAAAGGCAAATGTTGTCCCTGAACTTAATCAATATTTTCAGGTGATTTTGCCCCCATTTATTTTGTTGAATCTTTTTGTTGGCAAATTATAATTTTGCATTATGTGAGAAAAGGAGACCAGTAGTTGGCATGTAATGAAACTAAACTTGTCTTGAAACTGGATGAAGAACCAACTTCCGCTAAAGTTGTCAACAAATGTTCTACAAATCTCATGTCTTGGTGGCATGCTTGCTCTTCAAACAATAAAAATTCGTTTGGTTGATTTAGATATTAAACAAAAATATTGAGTTAAACTTAGAGATGCCTCAGTATACTCCAGTGTTTTCCACAATAGGTTTTACTTAATTCATGACTTTGATAATAACTTCAACTAAGTCCGACTCTTGAAACTAACATAAGTTACATAAAAATGGGTTTCGTTTTGAACATGGTTGGTATTATTACACGTAGTGTACATGAGTAGGGTTTTTCATGACTTTGAAGAATAATGGTTCCATTTGGGGGATCATTTGCATGTTGCACTTGATTTGCACTTATTGCTAATTGGGCATCTTGGCCTTTTGCCTGTTTTGCATACCAGATGAGACCAAGTCTTTCAGGCAGTTGCTTCAAGTATCATACTCTAATTATCTAGTACTACTTTAAGAAAATATTCTATATTTGAAGCAAACTAATACATGTGTTGTCTGCAGGTCTATTACAGATTCAACAATCTTTCACTCCTTAGGGAGCCATTGATGTTGATTTTTGGATTTTTCCTCTTCTTTGTTGCATGTGTTGTATATGTCCATGCAGACTTCACAATCTCCAAGTCCTCAGCTTCTTATATAGCAAAACTTCAGTGGGATGAGGTATCTAGATATTATTCTCTCCCACCTCTTTTTTAGTTGATTGATGGAAGTTGCGCATCACAATCACAGTAAGGAAATGATTTATTAATGTATTAAATTTTTACAGGTCCAAACTGCAATCCAGCAGTTTCAAAATATCATGAATCGTTGCTTGACTGTTCATGATAAGCTAGAAGCATCATTACGTGATCTTTCAAGGACTGGTGACGTTCAGGCTTGCAAAGCAGCGCGCAAATCTGCTGACAGTTTGCTCAAGGAGCTATCAAAGGAGTTGAAACCTTTCTTATCATTCTTGCAATCGTCTCCACAGGCAACTCAAATATTGTCCAAGGTTCACATTCTATTCATTTGATTTCATCCAGTAGTGCAAACCTACTAAATTTGAAGGATAGATGAGAGAATCTGAGAAATACGCTTAAGATAGTCCAAACGTGCACGATGACATGATATGATTCATATAGCCGACCTCATAATGGATAAAGGCTTAGTTTGTTACGTTTCACCATCCACACTATTGTTTGTACGTGTAGGTGGAAGAACTTGTAGCCAAGGAGAGGGACTTGCAAGAGAAGCTGATGTTGAAACACTCCATCGTGGTCGATTCCTACGAGAAGAAATCGGGGGTTCGGGATATCGACAACCGTATTGCTGCGGTTCAGCAGAAAATTACAGTCCTGAGACAGGAAGTTGATGATCTTCTTGATGTTATCGACGAGATATAGTGATGTAGATCATTAAGTTGTATTCTCCCAACTTGAGATTATTTTGCTTGAATGTTGGGGTTAAAATTTTGTTGCCACTAAACAACTCTAGATTTATTTCAAGTTATGCATCTAAATGAACATCATTTCTATAATATTAGACTTAGATTGGACCATTTTCTCAGCCATTTTTTCATGTTTGGTGTTTTGTTTGTTGTGATGCTGATTCGAAAATTTTGGCTATTAAACGTGCAAATGTATATTTAATATGATTATATATATAAATATAATTTTTTAATAAATTAAAACCTAGAATAATGAAACAAAGGATATATTTTTTCTTTTCATTGTTTTTTTTTTTTTTTTAAAGACTCTATTTCGTCGTGCATAAATGTAAGAAAAAATCCGGTTCTCACATAAATAATCATGTACCTTTTATTTCATTATTTGGAAATAATTTTATAAATTCTATAAATCTCATTCAAGTTAGAATTTTTTTCACATATTTACCTTTTATTTTTACTTGATTATTACATACCCTATAAGTATGATCACATTTCATAAGCTTACATAAATTTTCTTTTAATTAAAACTACTTTTAATTAATTAATGTGGATGAATGATGTTTTAGAGTTCAGAAGAATAGTCGCGTTTTCATAGTACGATTTATGTAGTCTCTACAAGGATGGCCTTAAATCTCAAAGAAACCCCAAAACGGCAATGCGATTCCGCCATATCCATATCTTGTTCTGATATCGAGGGTTTGGTAACTCAGCTGAACCTTGTTGATCGAAAATGGAGACTTCTCTCAGGTATAGCGGAGATTCCAAGTGTATCCGTTTGTACGCCAAGGAAAAATTTTCCATCTCCTCCAATTCTATCTGCCAGGTAAATTTCCATTTTTTTTTCCTTTTCCCTTAATTTAGGTATGTATATATGTATCTACATGTTTATTTAACTATATTTGGGATGGAAGACTTCAGTGGTTCAATTGCTTGGTTGGATGTTAATTTTTAGCCTTCCTTTGTGTTTTTTGTTGGTTATGTGGTAATTCAGAATGTTGTGTGATTTTTTGAGTATCGAATGATCTGTTTTCACAGTGCATTACGTGGTTAGGGACTTTTTTGTTTGTTCATAAGTTTTGGAAATGAAAAAATGGTGACTTAATATGTTGTTATGTTGAGGAAAAATGATAGCAATGGAAACTGGCTCTGTGAATCGTCGTGTTGTTGTGTGCATTAGTGTGTCTCTGTGTAAGTTGTGTGATGCAGCATTGATGTGTCTTTCATTCAGACTAGAGTTTTGTTAGTTGATGAGTTTTTTTTCAAGTAATGTACTTCACCTATTTGATGTGATTCTTCTGGTGTTCGATTACTTTTCGTATACCATGGCTTGAAATTTTAACTCGTTTTGTATTTCTTCAAACTGGCAGCTTAGTGGGGAGCTAGACACTAAGATTGGAGCTCCTACTTACATAAACGGAATGATTAGATACTTCCATCCTGAGGTATGTATATTATTCTGCAATTGGCTTAATATTGTTTCAAATAACAACTCAACTGCATGGATGGAGAAGACTAGGAGTACATATAATTTTATGGGTCCCTTGATTGTTTTGAAGGTAAATGCATTATCAATGGTTGCAAAAGATGGGTTGTCTTCCCTGTAGACCAAACTGTTTTAGTTATGTATCATGTGTATGTGTAAGAATGTGGCAAAAGAATGTAATTTATCTGGGAAATGTTTCGTTTAATAAAAGAAGGGATTGCAAAATAATTTTCTTCAAATTTTTGTTCCAGGTCCGTCCTTGAGTCTTCCCTTGTATAAGCTGCAACGAGAAAACTGACAGTTTGACATGTTTCCTGACCTATGTAGTTATCGGCGAGCCTAGGATTTGGGGTTCAATACAATAGGCGTAGTAAGATACACTATAACTTACGTGGAAAGAAGACATTTCTACTTAGTGGTGATGGATTGCTGAACTTCAATGTTAAGGGTCGATGTGACATCGATGAGGAAGTCAAAAAGGTTCATCTTTCTTTTGTTCATCAGCTCATGTTATCTTATTATCTATTGATTCATAGAATGTATTTGGCCTTAACACTGTACTCTGTCTTAGAAGTTCCTCATAAATGTGAACTTGAATGTTATGTCTGAAACAGATAGACTATACTGGAGCTACTGAATTAGTTTGGAACGTCTTCAATGTTAAAAAGGATCAGGATTTGCGTCTCAAGATGGGATATAATGTTGTAGATAAGGTATGTTTGTTTTCTGTGAGAGCTTGTCAGACAGCATTTTAACTCGCATTTCCTCGTAACTGATTCAAATGAAACTAAATCTCTTATTATAGTCATATTAATTCTAGTGAGAGCCCTACTTAGCTACTCGGTATCTTATATATTACTCTGCAACTCTTTTCATAGTTTTGTCCTGTTCGTAATAATGTTGCCATTGCAGATTCCCTATTTGCAGATTCGAGAAAACAATTGGACGTTGAATTTTGATGGAAATAGGAGATGGAACGTGAGATACGACCTGTGAGATTGGTCGACCTACGACATCACGAGGAAAAGAATGTGTAAGCTATGCATAGGATGATTTTTCCCATGATTTCTTTAGCTTTTGATGCCATTTTGAGATGCATTCACTGCAAGTTATGTCATCTTACAAGTTATTTTGTCAGCCAAATTAGAGTGTTGTATACCTACTTTAAACTGATTCATTCTATTACATATGCTCAAACTTTTAGCTGCATGTGTTTAGTATTTCATAGTTTCCTTATTATATATAATGTTTGAAATATTTAAATAATTGATTTCAAAACATTAGGTGTATAATCTGAATGCCATCTGTGTCTTGCTACCACGTTAGTAGATGTCGGTAACAATAAGTTGTTGAAGTATTTTGATAAAATTAGATGACGAAGTTCATGAAATGTTTGTAATGATAATTTTGTAATTAAAACAATTAATTCTTATTCAGAAATGTATGGGTTTCATATTTATTAAAATAGAGTTTGTAAATTTCCAGCGGTTCATTTTGAAATTTGAATTTTACCACACTTTTAAGAAACTTATAAATTCAATTGAACACTATCTTTTCATTTAAAAATACTTTCAAAATAAGGATATCCTTTTATTTTAATAATTCTTTTTGAATTTGGTCATTTTAAAGTCTACAAAATCTCCTTAATGAAATTAGCAAAACACCAGCAAGAGGGTGAAGTATTGTTTTGCTCTTAAATTCTAATTTAACCAGCCGTAATGAATATTACTGTGTTATAAATACTAATATAATTAATTAACAATTTTATCAATCAAAAAAAAAAAAAAAATTCACAAACGTTGTCCCGATTTGCAATTTTGACATGAAGACTAGAAGTTCACAGTGGTGATGGCCTGCTTAGGTGGATTATTTGGGTAGATATGTCGATCAATTTTCACCTTTGATAAATGAAAATGCAGTTCTTTTTGTTGGTAAAGCAAAAATTGCTAACTCTTATTAAAGTTCGTGTGAGAATTGTAGATTGGGACAAAATTGTTTTTATTTTATTTTATTTATGTGTGTGTGTGTGATGTTGGTGAGAGAGATGCATGATGCATGTGTTGATTATGAAAGTTTGTTCTTTGTGTCAATATGTGAGACAATGAGAATCAATTTTTATTGGCCTTTTTCTCTTTAGAAGCTTTGCTTCTTTCTGATGTAATTTATAAGAATATTTCATCTTTTCAGTAAAAGATGGATTAACATTTTATTTTATTTTATCTTTTACAGCAAAAGTCTATAAATGAGCCCATTAATCCATTTTTAGTTAATCATTAGATAACCCAAATTCATTAATCATGTGTTTAAAGATAGTTATACTTTTAGTCAAATTTGAACATTTTGATCATTCTACGCTAGTCCGTACTATTAGAATTTAGGTCATACTATCCAATCTCATACAAACAAAATTCGTAAGTTCTGTTTACATAAATCGATAACATCTAAATTTAAATTACAACACCATATTTGGTACCAACACAATTAAGTTGTTAAAAAAAATAACTACTTAACTTTCTTAATAATGATGGGTCTCTAACATAATAAAGCCATTAAAATCCATAGCCTAACTTGGGTAGGTTCAACCAGCCCAGCCATGAAAGTGGGTTAGGATCGGGTCATGACTCATGGCTTGCTTTACCCCAACCCAAACTTGCTTTTGAATTTTCCACTTATATTTATTACTTCCCATCCAAAAAAAAAAAAAAAAAAAAAACAAACAAGGGTGGGATCAAAGGCACCCACCCCTTTCCAAAGTCTAAACACACCCCAACTATATAATTTTCAATTAAGAAAAAACAAAAAATTAAAAAATACCAACTTTTCCCTTTAGCAAAAAAAAAAAAAAAAAGTAAAATTTTTAAATTCTATCTTCTTTTGTTCCTTCATTTTCTCTCCTTTTCATCTTTCTTGATCCTTTTAGGTTATTTGTTTAAATTTATTGATGAATTTAATGCCAACACAATGATTAAAATTTCACGGATTCGTTAAATATATGAAAATCATGTGAAAATTGTATGAAAAAACTTAAAAATCCGATCAAAACATGATTTGCTTCATTCGACCATGGTTGACCGAACACGTAGAAGTATGTTTGGCCACCCGAACCGAACACATAGAAGTATGTTCGGTTAGGGTGGCTGCTATGAGGAAAATATGTGCAAATTAGTGGTGTTTAATGTAAGATTTTATGATCATTTATTTGATTGGATGCACTATTTTCCTATATATATATGTAATTTATGTCTCTAAATACTTCATATATTATTTTCTTGATTATTTTAGGGGTTTATGGAGTATTTTGAAATTAAAGGAAGTGTTCGAGGAGCAAATGAAGGAGACGAGACGAGTGTGGACCATGGAAGTGATATTGATGGGCTTGGTAGTTTAATTGAAGACAAAAAAAGGTTTTGGACCACTGATTTAAAGAAGGAAAAAGGCCCACTACATTTGTGCAAAAGAAGCAGCCCTATTTTAATTGACTTGCTGGCCAAGAAAAGGAGGACGCGCAACCATAAAATTGAAAAAAGCAAGTAATAAGATTTATGTTGCATAGAATCACGGTTCACATTAGTTTAGGGAGAGAGAGTTAGAGAGAGAAACATATTTTAATTTCCTAGATTAATTTGGATGAAGTTTTCAATTGCTTTGATGGATTCAATTTCGAAGATGTTCGGCTAATTTCTCAATTTCGGTTAGCAGGGATGTTTGAACTCGTATATCTATTTATTTTCTAACCAATCTCGTATTTCCCTCTCGATATTTGATTGGAATTGATTATGTTATCTGTGCATAATATTTTCAATTATTGATGCTTGATTTAGCCTGATCAGTGTTTGATAATTGATTGCTAGAATCTTAAATCATGAATCCTAATCGTTGTGGTTTAATTTTCATAAGTGGTAAACTGGATGTCGTGCATCTCTAGGGTAACATAATCCTAGATTATCGAATCGAGCTTGTGTATTCGGAGTTTAGTTCATCCTATCGTCTTGGTGATTAATGCATTTGATGAATTAAATGTAGAGAGCTTATTCTAGGTTATTCAATTGAATAAGGTTAATTAGAGATCGTATCCTAATTTAACTAATCTTAAGAGACGATTCAGTTTAACAGAGCTTGTTGTTAGACTATGGGTGATAATTCCATGATAATCTGAGAGAGGGGTAATACATTAATTAGAGAATAATTGATATCGGGGGATAATTGAACTGTTAATTGGAATATTTTGCATCTATTGATTCTTTGTCTATTTTGCTTGTTAGGTTTATTTCGTTTAATTTAGTAATAGTCAATCAATCTCAAAACCCCTCATAATTTGTTATTTAATTGAATTGAACATAGGTGACATAGTTAATCATCATTATTCGTGTGACCAACTTTTACTTCCCCTAACTACTAGTTAGTTAGGTTATAAAAGAAATTAATAATTTTACCACGTTGCGACGCACAACCGAACAAAATTATTAAGATTTATTTTAAGGTTAAGATTGGTATTTTCTATTTATTTTATTTTTTTAATTGAAAAACATATAAATTGGGGTGTGCTTATAAATCCATAGATGTCTTTCGACCCACCCAAAAAGAAATATTTCTCAATCAAAAGTATAGTTTTTATTTGTATATATCTATTTATTTATTGATTTAATTTATTCAATTATAATAACCTGTAATTTCGTCTACGAATAGGATAAGGCGCCAAAAGTTTCACTCAAAGATTGTATTTAAAAACTCAATTGATAAAAAAAAAAAAAAAATTATACTTTAATATTTCTATATAATATTGCAAAGTGCTTCGAGATTTGGGTAGGCTCATCTAACAAGATTACGTGTGGATCAATTTGAAGCAAAGTCAACATTTAGATTATTAGACTTTAGAGACGTGCTACATTTTTGAAATGCAACGTGCCTACAACCACTTTAATTGTCACATACATGGTTTATTGCATGTAACATCTTGATTTCATGGGTTAAAATCATTTTGTTGTATCTTTCGATTTTAGTTCCATAATTATTACAATTTTCAATTTAATCTTATAATTAAGAATTTATTCAATTTAAGTTTAATTTTAATGAATTTCTCCAGAAAAATGTTTCATATCAAATTTTTATTGATAGGTACCAAAGTCAAAATTCTAATAAGAATTTGACATGTTACATTTCCGACAAAATTCAAATTTTCCTATTAAAATTGGATTCTTGAAATCGAACACATGCTTGGGATTAAATTGAAAATCGTGATAGATAATTATGAGGACAAAGAATGATTGTAACCATGATTTTATGTTCTAAATAAAATATATATACATATATTACGTGTGGCGAAAATTACTAACAATATTTTCACGGAATAGAGCATATGCGACATTGTTGAAATATATAACCAACATACATAGTTGTAATTTGTAAATTATATATTAATTATATATGCGTCTCAAATAATATTTGAAAATTGTGTGTGTATATATTTATATAGGTGTTTTCACAATCTGTCATCCCACTCTCACACCAACTCAAGTTCTTAGATCCATGGCTTTAGTTGAAGCATCACTACTCATTTCTTTTTCCCATGTGCTTCCGTGGTCCACAAACCCCCTCTATATTCGAATTTAGGTATTTTCCCACAAAACAACCAAAATCCATCTGTTTCTCTTGGATTTTTTTTTGTCTTTCCAAACATTTTTAATCTGGATTTTAATTTAATAATAGTATATTACTCACTTTACATTTTAATTATTATAGTTTTCTTTTTCCTTTTTCGAAATTATCTAGAAATGAATCCAATTACTCATTAGTGTCGATATGAAATTTTAGTGCGTCTCAAAAGACCAAAAAAAAAAAAAACCAGAAATATAAGAATCTTTGAAAACACAAGTTATCTTTGCAAAATTTCAAATCAAGAATTATTGAAATTCGTAATTAATTGTTTAAGAATATATAGATACAAATGTTTGCAAGGGTACTATTCAAAAGAAACAAATTAAACCCTAAACCAAATCCAATTAAAGTATGGTAAGGTCTTAAATCGTCATTTTACGTTGGATAAAGTTATGAGGGAAAATATGATGTTAAATACGAACATGTTAAACCCGTTTTAAAATTTGGTTTTTGTTATTTTCAAAATAAGATTTGAAAATATGGATGGGACATATCGCTTTAGATAATGCTAGATATATGCCAACCATGTGATTGTTGCACAATACATCATTAATTAGTTTGACACTTTTGGAGGTAGTGATATATATATATATATTGGGGGTGGGGGTTATAATATAATCTTGAAAAGTGAAAATATAGGTGAAGCAAATTCTTGGAATTATCTTTTTTTATTCATTTTTAACTAAAAGATATTTTTTTCTTAAACATATTTATCCTTGATTAATGCATGCACCACTAACACAAACCCATATATATATGAGAAAAATTTAAATTGTTTTGCCTTGGCAAGTATCAATAAAAAGGGAGCCACCAAAATGCACGACATATAAAATATATTAAATAAAAAACGAGGTGTAACTGAAATTGGAGTGATAAGTAACAGAAAAGGAGACAAAAATAGGGCAAAAACACAAAAGAGAAATTAAAGAGCATAAAGATATTAATGTGTTCACATTGCAATGGATAAGATACACATAAAAGAAAAGGTGATGATCAGGATAAGTATTGAGAAGAGGTTGAAATTATTTATTTGGGTTCAATTCTCTATTTGTAGCATATCTTCTCGCAGGCTTTAGTTTATTAATTTTGTGGGCGATTTTTTTTTTTTTTTTAATTTATTTCCTTTTTAAAAGTTTTTGATGCATGTACCTACATTATTAGGCTGCTATATATTGTGGTTAGGAGTGACATGTGGTAGTTCATATCTTTTATTTAATACATATTTTAAAAAAAAATCTCTTATTAATACCTAAATATGTAGGCCGTTATTGTGGTTAAATAGAGGTGATCAAATAATATTAATTAAGTTCGTACAAGTTAAATAGTGGTGGTCAAAACATTATATTATATAGTGCCTATATTTCCACATCATGATGAACACCTAAATCTTTTATTTATTCTTTGACATCGATATTTATGCTATTTTCTTCCATAGAAATTATTATGACGAGGAAAGGTTAAGTGTTTTCTTTCGATTTTTTTTTTTTTTTTTTTTTTTTTTTTGTGTTGATGTTGATTTATGCATATTAATGCCTTCATTTGTTGATGGCCAATGTGATATAGATAGCAAAACTTTATCTACAATGTCTTGTATAAGACGATATGTTCGAAATTTTCAATTCCACATAAATTACATAGTTTTAGATGAATGAATTAATTAATATGATTAAAAGTAACAGTCAATAATGTATTTAGAATTATGTAATTTTGATATGAAATATAAGTGGGTCTTCATGAAGTTTTGAAACAGATGATCGAATGACCTAAATAATACTACTTGAATTAATTAATTAATATTGAAATTGGATGGAAAAGATTTAATGTGATCATTTATAGATGGTACCATTGATGAAAGGGGCCATGATATTTTATTGTTTATAAAATGTGAGGTAGAAAACCATACGATCGAGTGCTAAATAATTTACGACCAAATAAGTTAATTTTAACCTTCTTCTCATGAGGAGGTAAGAATTAATGTTAAGTTGCATGCTTTTAAGTTTAATTGAATTTAATGTAATAGAATGTGTGTTTCTCTTATATTAATTAATTTAAGAAACATAAAGGTAAAAGGTAAAAGACAGAATTAATTATTTAAATTAATGGTTTCCCTTCAATCTTTTAATGTATCCCTAATTAAGTTGTATCTTATTATTATTAGTATTATTATTATTTTTTTTTTTTGACGAGTTGTTGTATCTTATTAAACATAAGTAAAATGTAAATATATTTTAATTTAAATAGGCATACTTGCCACCTTATATATTTCCCGGTCTAAAAAAAAAAGAGTTATGTTTGTACGTATAATTAAGTAGTTCTATAATTTTTATTTATTTTTATTTAAACTGAGGAAGTATTATTTATCAACTACAAGATTAATCAAACTCCAATTAAATATATCCAAGTAGGGAAAAAAGACTACCTTTTTTTTTTTGGTTGAATATGATGGAAATAAGTGGTATGATGATAACTAGGCAAATAATTGCTAGAATAAAGTATGTTGGCAACCTCTTTCACAAACTTGAGTTTAACAAAAGTCCTTAAAAAAGTTAATTACCTTTTACTTTAAAACACTAATTATATCATAAGCATATTTTATTGACTACTAATTATTCGTGGGATTCATGTCCAAACAATGGGTAAAAAGCAGTGTTATAAAAATCGGCCTAGGCGCCGCCTGGCGCCTAGGCCGCTCCTAACCGTACCGATTTTTGTCTGTTTGGTCACTTTAGACGCTAGGCGCAACAATTCGGTCCTAGGCGGAATAATTCGGCCCTAGGCGCCCCTAGGCGCCAAATACTTTTTTTTTTAAATTTCTTTCCTTTACATTTTTTACTTTTTTTTTTTTTTTTCACTTTTTAGCAAAATGATGATATTATTAATGTATTATAATCTTCAATCAAATTATTATTAATTAATTAGATATAGATAAAAATTTCACAAATTGAAAAATACAAATAAAAATAATTTTATAAATGAGATATGATGTTTTTACTTGTCCTCCTATATAAAACCAAAACAATATAATATAAGAGTTCCAAAAATATTTTGTAAGGATAAAAAATTAAGAAAAATAGGTAAAATAATAAAAAAATCTATTTAATTTAGATATGCCGCCTAGGCCCCGCCTAGGCATCCTAGGCGCTAAGCGCCCGCCCGACTAGCGCCTAGCGAATTTTAGAACAATGGTAAAAAGTAGTACCCATTCATCCCAAATA
Organism: Scutellaria galericulata; assembly: GCA_946896805.1. Classification (NCBI taxonomy): domain Eukaryota; kingdom Viridiplantae; phylum Streptophyta; class Magnoliopsida; order Lamiales; family Lamiaceae; genus Scutellaria; species Scutellaria galericulata. Next base: position 19,659,896 of record OX335793.1, read on the forward strand.
TAAAGGGGTCATGTAAATGAGAAAAAAAAAAAAGGTTTCTTAACTAATGGGAATAAAAGAATCAAATTATTTTGGCAATAAAAGACCTGAATTATTTAAACTCATAAAAATTGTTAAACATTTTCGTAAAAAGCAAAAGAAAAGAATAAATTACTTCCCAATATTAATATTAATTAGAAGAAAAAAAAGATTAACATTAACTGGATGAATTTATATTCACAAGATCGTCTCATATGTTTAGCTTTAAAAGTAAAATGTTTCCTTCTTACCAGAATAATGATTGAGGTGTAGTAAAACATAGGGTTGGTACGTACTATTATTTAGATGTAACATGCTTCACTAAATTAATTAGGAACGACTTTGCTTTATTTAAATTAATACCAACCACTACTTATGTAGGTCCATGGATATTTATATCAATTAACTAATTTTAAAAAATTGGGTTATTTTACATAAATCTAAAGCTTATCCCTAATTAAGTCGAGCTTAAATCTATTATACACATAATGTTCTCAATATGAAAGTTTTGTAATATATGAATTTGTAGCCACTAATCTATATAAAAATGTATACTAGGTAAATATTGACCATGTTATTCATGGTTCTTTTCAATTAACTGTTGCATAACAATGAAAAATTAATTAATTTAAAGTTAGTTTACATTATGGTTCAGGCCATGTAGATTTGTGAATGAGATAAATATAACTCGTGAAATATTTAGGATTAACTTGAAAAAAGTTGAATTCGTTTTTGGAGTCTGAGCATTTAATACTCGGCTCGACAAGCTCAGAAGCTAAATCGAGCATAATTGAGTATATGTTAAATTTTCAATTTGTCTTTAATAATTTATTTTTTTACTTTATTTTTTTTATTTTTAAAATTTTTTTAAAAATTCAAGTTTTTCTATAAATTGTTTTTAGGTATTGAGTCGAGTCGAGCCCAACCAAACTCAAGTTTATCGAATATCGAATTCGAGTATAAAAAAAGTAAACTCGGTCGAATTTGAGTTGAATTCGAGGTTCGAGTTTTAGAATCAAGCTCATGTCCGAATTCACCAGTACTCAACTCGACTTAACTTGATTACACCTCGAAGGCTATAAATTGAAAAATAGTAAAATTTTATTTGAAGAAAAACCCATGCTTTATGAGTTATTTACCATAAAGTAATTTCAAAAGTTAGTTAAACAAATCCCATTTATAAAAGAGTCTGCTGCCCCCAAATACCCAATTTGATAAAACATATGAATAATTCTACTCACATATATAAACAATTGCCTCCAAATACCCACTAATAAAACATATTATCCCCAAATACCCAATTTTGATTTTACTAATTATTTTATCCATTTCTTTTTCTTTTACTATTCATTTACTTACTTTAATATCAAATAAATATATTTGATATATCATATATACCGTATAATACCTATGAATATATTTTCGTTAAACCCTAAAAAATAAGGGTTTAACGAAAATTAATTAAAAATATACTTATTCGTTAAACCCATACTTTTAGGGCTTTAACGAAAAATTATACTTACGGTATGTTTTTCGTTAAACCCTTATTTTTTGAGGTTTAACGAAAATATCCAAAATAAGGTACTAAAGCACGAAAATTATACTTATTGTTCGTTAAACCCTTATTTTTAGGGTTTAACAAAAATATCCAAAATATATATATTTTCGTTAAACCCTAAAAAAATAAGGGTTTAATGAGCCTTCTAAAATTATACTTATTCGTTAAACCCCTACTTATTCGTTAAATCCCTATCCAAAATTATGAATTTTTAATTATTTAATGAACAATACCTCTTGATTAAAAAAGAATGAATTATGCACGATATTTTTAATTATTTAACGAACAATACCTTTGATTAAAAAAATGAATAGTTAATTAAAAAAGAATGAATAATTAATTAATTTTGCACGAATATTTTTAATTATTTAACGAAGAATACTATTGTTCGTTAAACCCTATAATTATAGGGTTTAACGAACAATAGGGTATTGTTCGTTAAACCCTTAAAATTGAGGCTTAACGAACAATACCCTATTGTTTGTTAAACCCTATATTATAGGGGTTTAATGAATAAGTATAATTTTAGAAGGCTCATTAAACCCTTATTTTTTTAGGGTTTAACGAATATATATATATATATATATATATATATATATATATATATATATTTTGGATATTTTCGTTAAACCCTAAAAATAAGAGTTTAACGAACAATAAGTATAGTTTTCATGCTTTAGTACCTCATTTTGGATATTTTCGTTAAATCCCAAAATATCAGGGTTTAACGAAAAACATACCATAAGTATAATTTTTCGTTAAAGCCCTAAAAGTAGGGGTTTAACGAATAAGTATAATTTTTAATTAATTTTCGTTAAACCCTTATTTTTTAGGGTTTAACGAAAATATATTCATAGGTATTATACGGTATATATGATATATCTAATATATTTATTTGATATCAAAGTAAGTAAATGAATAGTAAAAGAAAAGGATAAAATAATTAGTAAAATCAAAATGGGGTATTTGAGAATAATATGTTTTATTAGTGGATATTTGAGGATAATTGTTTATATATGTGGATAGAATTTTTCATATTTTTAATCAAAGTGGGTATTTGGGGATATTTTCTCATTATAAAAATTCCAAACTGAAAGAAACACACTCTTCAGTTTAGTTTACTAAAATCCACACACACACACTCTCTCTCTATCTCTCTTCCTTGAGCACATCCATTCTCTCTCTACATGACCGCCCGTTCACGCCAGCTGGGCGGTGTAAATTCACCGCCGGCGCCGTCGAATAACTCCTCTCAGCCTATCGAAACTCTCGACTCCGACTTCGTAGTAATCCTCGCCGCTCTTCTCTGTGCCCTAATCTGCGTGCTCGGCCTCGTCGCCGTCGCTCGCTGCGCCTGGATCCGCCGCATATCCGGCAGGGCCTCGTCCAACACCGCTCAGGCGGCGGCGCAGCGGCGGTCGGCCGCCAACAAAGGCCTTAAGAAGAAGGTTCTAAAGTCGCTGCCGAAACAGACCTACGGCGAAGACGAGGAGCAGGTGGAGAAGCTCTCCGATTGCGCCATTTGCCTGGCGGAGTTCGCCGCCGGCGAGGAAATCCGTGTGCTGCCGCAGTGCGGCCATGGATTCCACGTCGGATGTATTGACACGTGGCTAGGATCTCATTCGTCGTGTCCGTCTTGCCGCCAGATTTTGGTTGTGGCGCGGTGTCAGAAATGCGGCAATTTACCGGCCGCTGCGTGCGGCGGCGCAGCTCGGCCTGAGCTAAGTGAAAATGTGAATGGGTTTTTGCCTTGATTTAATTACTACTTAATTTAGAGAGTAGGAACTTGCAGATGGAACTACTGTTAGAATTTACAAGAGAAGGTTTTTTTTTTTTTTTCAAATAATTTTTTGTTGTATATAATTTAGTTTTCTAATTGCCTATTGGTGGTATTAGAAATTTAAATTACCAAATCAAATTTCTGGAATTTGCTTGGTTGGACTAATTTAGACTCTAAAAAGGGAAAAAAAATCAACAAGATGATTTTTTTTATATAAAAATAAATTTTATTTAGAAATGTATTCTGATATAATATTGGAGTTTTTATGTTTTCCTCGAAGAATTTGAACTCAAAAAACAGGCTAAAGGAAGATATAGAGTTAGCATCATTATGCAAATTATTAGTTTATTTTACATTTTCATATATGTTCCTATAACTTTTAGTTACATTGTAAATAATTCAGAATTGGAGGACAATATTAGATTTGCACAAAAACTCATATAAAATGATTTGATTTTGATGAATAGTTAATTGCATTATATTAACACTTGTTCGATATTAATGAATTTTGTTATTTCATTTAAAATTAATTTCTCTAAAATTTTTTATGAATTGAACTCTTTTTGTTTTAAATCATTCATTACAATACAACCTTATACAATTATATTTTAAAGTTATTTACTCACGCTTTAGATTCAAACATAGTCTAGGATATTTACAAAAGAACAAAGAAAGAAAAAACATAAACCAACATTTTGTGGGTAGCTTTTTAATTTACTTAATATTTTATTAATGAGCATAAATTGAGCCACCTTTGTTGAATTTAGAAGTGCCCTCTTTTAATATTTATCAACATTTTTAATTAAATGATAGTGGGTGGAGTTGGGGTAAATATTCCAAGTTGAGGAGACCAATTAGACCTAAGAAGAAAATGGGGCCCACAACTTGCTTTTGGGTAATAGATAAAATCTTTTGGACAACTTTGTATAGCAATTAGCTAGATTCCTTAAGTAAAGATTTGAACCAACCTTTATCTTTAATCATTTGAGCTCTATCTTCATGATTTAGTTTGATAAATTTAAAAGATGTATAGATTAAAAGTGTAATTATGTAAAACTTTGTATGCTTTTTTATTGTAGGCTTCTTGCTTTCTGTCACTATCCATTTTTGTGGGAAAGTTTGTGCACAAAATTGATTGATCAAACACACCACACACACAAATCTTTCACCTCTATTTTGAACCTTCCATTAAACATTACATCAACAATATTAACATATTAATTAATAATTTCTAGTTCAATTCTTAAGATTTTGTTCATACTCTCCAATAATTTCCTCAACACCCAATCTTTCTCAAAGTGAAAACAGAATTTTGTGAATGTGATTTACAAATTGAATCATGTGTATATATACAAGTAAATGTGAGTTTGTGTGCAAAAGAGGCTGTGAATTGTACCATTTAATTTATTTATAAGTTTGTTTCTATACTAGTTTACATACTATAACAATTTCAAGCATATTTAATTCATTAAAAGCTTGTTTAGTTTCTTTAACAAAAGTGCAATCAAAATCTCTTCATAAATAATCTGCAATCACAAAAAATGCTTCCTTGGCAACAACAATACCAAGAACAATCTTCTTTACATTATACACTTATTACATTTTAATTCCAAAAAAAAATTTAGTAGCTAGTAAAAACCGAGAATCGACGACCTAACAAGGATATCGATATTGATGATAGTATTACGATTACTTAGTGTTGAACTTGACATCAGGATTTCTTATAGGTTTGAGCCACATATCGGCCATTATACGCGACGAGAGGCTCCAAAGCACGCTCGACCCCCCCTTTGAGACGACCCGTTTGGCTTTCTTCCCCGCACCCTTCCCCATTCCATTTGCCACCAACCATTGCAACGCGGTTAGCCTCTGCTTTTCCGTGTCCCACCCGTGTTTTGACCCTTTTACCCCTCCCACTTGTACACTCCCCACCTTGTACCTCTTCTCCTCTCCATACAACTCCTCATCAACAAGTGTAGCATGAATCAATCCCACCATAGGACCCCCTACACCCTCGTACTGCCTGATCGGATCGCGTAGCTGAACAATCATGGCCATGGTTATCGTCTTCTCCTTGACCTTGATCCAATCCTCAATCGGAATAGCGGAGGCTAATACCGTCTTTTCATCATCATCAACAAGCGGTGAAATGTCGAATGGAGCTTCTTCTTCCGATACATCTGCCTGGATTTTCAATGCTTCAATGGCCATACTCTCCACCTTCTGCATTGAGAATGGCAGGATTTCGTCCGGTGTTAGAGGCTCGTTGCTCACGTTCCATATCCCCGTCGAGACCCTCTCTTTCCGCCCGTTGTTGAGAGCACTCACCATCGACTTCAGGGCAGCTATGGTCCGGGCAGCACTCGAGGTTGCCCCCTCCTTGCTCCGGCCATGGATAATAGCTGAAGCTATCCCTTCGAACGCTATCTGCTCTGCCGTTTTCCCAATCAGATCATCCATGGCCATCAACGATGTCATCTCCGAGGCCATTTTATCCGCCCCCATTGCTGCCACTTTCTGAAAGAACTCTAGCCCTGTTTTCTCTGATTCGATCACCATTGGCTTCGACATCTGCATTGCCAGTTTCGGCCTTTCTTTTCTGTCGACAATAGTGTCGAGAGGGTTCATGGCTGCTAAGTACCCCCCGTCTCGTGTTTGGACAATGCAGCCTAATCCTTTACCAAGATCTGGCAAGAATGTTTCCTCCTTGGCATCATCATCCTTGTTGTACTTTTCAATTGCTTTCGTTGGAGATATGATCTTCGCCTTGACATCATTGTCATCATCCACTTCTAGCATTTGAAGAAACTCCCTGGTTACTTTATCTTCATCTGCATCCAATGCTTGTGATGATCCTGTTTCTTCGACAACTTCTTCTTCTTCTTCCTCGTCTTTCTGGGCCTTCCCCATCATAGACTCAAGTGCTTTAATCTGCTGAGCAATGGAATCAAGCTCACTCATTCTCATCACGTGCGACTCATCTTGCACCACCTCTTTCACAACCTCACTCGAAACCGATCTCTTATCCGAGTTCACCTCAGATTGTTCTTCTTCTTCCTGGATTTCAACGCCTTTATCGACGACATCAAAATCAGGGAGATCAATGTCTTCAATCTTGGGTTCTTCTGCCTTCTTCTTCTCAGGAGCTGGATCCGGACCGGGCTCGTCAAGATTCAAGTCATCCATTCCTTGCAAACGATCATCATCCAGTTTCTGCGACGAAGGTGTGGTCCAGTTTTTCATTCTTGGACTGGGAACACTGAATGATGATTTGGACTGCTTACGAGCAACAGAGGGGCTCTTCTTCGACCTATGCCCCTCTGCTTGAGTGTATATCCCAACTCCACCATCTTTCTCCATTATCTGAAACCCTAGCTTCAACACCAGCTCACCACCTTTGGCCTTCCCCAACAGCTTCAACGTCGTGTCCCATTGCCTCACCCTCGATCCTTCCAGGTTCTTATCTATCGATTCTTGAATCAATCTACTTAAGTCCACTGTACTCCTCCCGAAATCCAGCTCCTCTGCGTCAACTGCAACCACGTAGATCAGAAACGGCCTAGGCTCGAACTTCATCAGGGCCCCACCGCCTGCAGGGCTGAAGTACACGTGGCATCTCACGAACAACGTCTCTTCGAAATCTGCAGCCATTTGTGAAACTCGTGAAGGCATTGTCTGAACTAATCCATCTTTACTCTCTTTCTTTCGCACACAGACAGATAAGCGGAGACCATTCATCGAAGCAGGAAGGTTCTGAACAGTTACTACTTCAATGGAGAAGAGACAGCTCAGCTTCTGCATGGTGATGTGACTCAGTGCTCGAATCGGTTTCCATTTCCATATCCCTTTCTTCTCTGCAATTGAGGAGGATGTGGGTGCTTCGTCGCTCCATTTGCTGCTACTCTTCTGAGCTGACGAAGCTTTGATCGTCTCTGGTTCAGTGGCGTCGGGCTTAGGCCTGGACCGCCATGGAGACAGGGACATGCGCCTGGACCTGGGCTTGGGATTGAGATTGAGATGGAGCTGATCATCTTTGTCGACATGGGTGATCTCGTCTGGTGCGATTAATGGAGGAACTGCGGTTCTGGGGAGAACGAGAGAGGCGGTTCTTCGAGTCGTGGTGTGGGCTTGGAACATCGTCTCGCTTAGTGCTTCCAGTTCTTGGAGGATTTGAGTGCCTGATTTTTTTCTTGAGCCTGGATGATCTTCTGCCATGGTTGATGAGATTGAAGAGATATGTCTAGTGTTTTTTGAAGATGTAGGAATATGATGATAAGTAGGTGGTTGTTTCTGAGCCAAGAATTGAGTTTGGTTTGTGTGTGAAGGATAAGGATATAACGTTGATGTCTTCTATTTCTATCATTTTTTTTCGAGACTTTAGATAAGACAATGAGAGGAGGAAATATGGACGGAATTTATTGCTTGTTTTGTTGAAGAAAAAGAAAAAAGAGTTTGTTGTCTACTTGCAAATGAAACATATATATTCTCTTCTGTTACTTTCCATATTTCATTTCATATTTTATTATTTTTAATACATATATTTGTGATCTGATGATTAAAGAATGTTAAATGAAACTAATGAAATAGAGTATGTAACGTATATATTGTAAAAGAAGTGGAGTGAATTAATTTTGTGAAAACAAAGGTCAAAATAGGGATGGAAAGGACAAAACATTTCATATATTAATTATTATTATTATTATTATCCATCAATTGCTAAAATTCTATTATTGTCTACTTTCCAATAGTAAAGATGCAATGCTACGGATTTATAGGTACTATTATCACGGCCAACTTTACCTACATTTGTGCAATTCATATACACTTCATTAATACTATTTTACCACTTCATATTTTTATTACCACACCAAAAAAGCGAACATATTTAGCAAGCTAAGCTATCATCTAAATTATTGAAAGAAATTATAATGGAAGGGCAACTTCAGCTGAAGAGAGAGGAAGAAGAACAAGAACAAGAGAGAGAAACAAAAATGCAGGAGCTACCATTGCAGAGCAGTCCATACCTCAAGTGCACTGATTTAGAAGAATTTAAGTTTATCGGTTATGGCTCCGCCACGCAAGGCCAGCTCACCGCCGGCACCACCACCACCTCCACCGCCACCACCGACGGAAGTCGTGTTTACATCGGACAAGCTGATGCCATTGACCGGAAATTGAAGTGATCGATCCTACCCACTTTTGTTGCTTAATTAGGATCGTGGATTTCTTTTTTTCTTCCTTCGATTTTTAAGATTTAATTGTTTGTTTTGGGAATTTTATAACATACTATTTGATTTTGCATGTGAAGCGCGTTAAATTGTTTCATGTCTCTGATTCTATGTGATATGATATGATTAGAATTTAAATTATATGTTCCTTTTTTATTTGCTAATCACAATAACCGGATCGAAATTAAAACATATAATTGATTTTGATTATAAGGTTCAATTTTCTTCTAATATAGCTTTTGTACAAAAATATTGATGTTGCAGAGTTGCAATAAAAATATACATTAGTATCTAACTAGATTTAATATTTTAGACAAACCATATTGTTTTCTCTTTTTATAAGAGAAGGACACACTTTCTTTTTTATTTGCCTAGAAAATGGGCCCAAATCATACATTACCAATCAGCCCACTAAGATTGGGCTTCAATAGAACTCAATCTAAAAGAAAGATAATTTTATTTTCCGGTTAGACAATTACTCACATTCACATTCATAAAATGTCTTTTTTACCCTTAAAATCCACATCGTTTTGGATTTTTTCGTCTCTAGTATTAACAGTTTTTAATTACCCTTATATATTAATATTTCGATTCAATTTAAACGACCGACAATATTACAAATATATTTAACACTGTTAATTTTATTCAAACTGTCCATTATGGACTACAAATCAAAATACTTAAATGTATTTAAGACTAATATTTTAAATTAAAATAGCAAGATTTTCAATCAAAACATATATGAAATGAAACTAGAGATTACATAATAAATGTCTCATTAATAGTTTTTTTTCTTTAGATTATAAATTTTAAACTCTTGCCAAAATTTAATTAAGTCTCCCTAATTAAGTCATATTCATATACTTCAATTTCTAACTTGAAAGGTAAATCTATATATATAATCAACCACAAACAATAACACATCAATAATTACTAAATAGTTAATATGAGAAACTACTTAAGTGATCTTATTATTGTCAATTTGAACATATATATAAAAACTTATCTTGTATATAATTATATAAATCAGTTAAAGAGTCAATCCTATTAATTTTATAGCAAGTTTAGGTGGTTAATTTCATTAGAATATATTTACTAATGATCTTTCAATTTTGAAACATGCTTTGATTGTAAGCTTGCCAAAAGGACCAACCTTAAAGTCTCAGTATATATTCACAACATTTTCTACTTCCAACAACTTCACTTGAAAGCAACATGTCTTCTATACTAAAATCTAAATGTATAAAACCTCATCAAGAATCACCATTGTTGTTCATGTCATCTCATTCACAAAGTATCAATCAATATTTCTGAGCTCAAACCATGGCTAATTTGTCGTTGTTCTCAAAGCTCTCTTTTCTTGCAGCCTTGGTGTTGCTCTTCGTTGCCACGACTTATGCACGTGATTTCTCAATCGTGGGGTACTCACCAGATGACTTGTCGAGCATAGACAAGGTCATCAATCTCTTCGAGTCGTGGATTGACAAGCACAGTAAGAAGTACAAGAGCATTGAGGAGAAGTTGCAAAGGTTTGAGATATTTAAGGAGAATTTGAAGCACATTGATGAGAGGAATAAGGCTGTTAGTAACTATTGGCTTGGATTGAATGAATTTGCTGATATGAGCCATGATGAGTTCAAGAAAATGTATATGGGGCTCAAATCTGATCATCAACTTCCCAAGAGAGATGAATCCTCTGAAAAGTATTTCAAGTATAGGGATTTTGAGGCTTTGCCTAAGTCTGTGGATTGGAGGAAGAAAGGTGCAGTTACTCGTGTCAAGAACCAAGGTTCATGTGGTATGTATCCTACTTAGAGATCATTGAATGTCAATTATAACTCGATATATTCTTGATATATATTAAAAATGCAGGCAGTTGTTGGGCGTTTTCGACAGTGGCAGCAGTGGAAGGTATAAACCAGATAGTGACAGGGAACTTAACAGAACTGTCTGAGCAAGAGCTGATTGATTGTGACAGAGCTTATAACAATGGCTGCAATGGGGGGCTCATGGATTACGCGTTTGCTTTCATTGTTTCCAATGGTGGGCTTCATAAGGAGGATGACTATCCGTACCTAATGGAGGAAGGCACTTGTGAAGAAAAGAGGGTGAGTGATATTAAGCAACCGATCATCACCATATATATAAATGCACATTTTGATCATCATATATATACAATTTGATCAGGATGAGGCGGAGTTAGTGACGATTAGCAGCTACCATGATGTACCAGCAAACGACGAAAAGAGTCTTTTGAAAGCACTGGCGAACCAGCCATTAAGTGTGGCCATTGATGCTTCTGGTAGAGATTTCCAATTCTATAGTGGGGTATGTATAATATGATCAATATGAAGATGTTGTTTGATTCTTGAATTGGCTTAAAAAAGATTCCATGTTTGGTGGGTTGCAGGGTGTGTTTGATGGGCACTGTGGAACGGAGCTTGACACGGGGTGACAGCAGTTGGATACGGGTCGAGCAAAGGATTGGATTACGTGATAGTGAAGAACTCGTGGGGAGCGAAATGGGGAGAGAAAGGATACATAAGGATGAAGGGAAACACTGGGAAAGCTCAAGGGATGTGTGGGATTAACATAATGGCCTCATTTCCTACCAAAACCAAGTGATCACTTTGAATCAACTCTTTTGTTTTCTGTCTAATGTTGTTGTTTCATGATTTTCCCATGTTTAAGGAATAAGACAGATTGTTTTTGTTAACCATCTTAATTTGTCTTGTTCATATGCTATCGATGTTTCATATTCATTCACCTAATCAACCTTGGACCTTCAAGTTGATCGATTGAATTATTTGAAATGAATAAAAACTCTGAATGAACATAATTTCTAATGATTTTGAAGGTACAATATTCTATTGCATATACACCACAAACTGATCTCTTCTAATCAAAAGACCAAGACCACATGCAAGTCCCTAAGATCCATTGATTATGGTGGTACTTGAATACTGCATGGAACTGTAATGCACCTCAAGAAACACACAGATCCATTAGTCTCATCTTCTTCACTCTCATTCTCCTCCAACGATCTGCCCTTCGTCTCAGGCGTGAACAAGTACGTAATCACCATTCCCACAATACAAACTCCCCCAAGAATCACCAACGATGCTCTCATTCCATTCCCTTTGCTATAACCATTCTCTCTCTCACCATGCGACGCCCACAAAAACCCCACCGATCCAATCATCGCCCCGACTTTCCCCGCCGCACCGGAGATCCCATGGCACGTTGACCGGAACCTGGCCGGGAAAAGCTCCGCCGGTACGATGAACGTGGTGGTGTTCGGTCCGAAGTTGGCGAAGAAGAAGGTTAAACTATAGATGATCATGAAACCTATGTTAGTATTAGTTTGCCAATACTTCTGGTAAGGAATCCCAATGGCTAGTAACCCTAAGGCCATGAAGAAGAACCCCATGATTTGGATTCTTACTCTCCCAACACGATCGATGAAGTAGACGGTGGCGTAGTAGCCCGGGATTGTGGAGCAAATGGCTATGATTGCTTGGAGCTTTGCGACGTGAAAGGCCTCTTGAAAGGCGTTCATTTGGGCTTTCGGGAGGTAGTAGGAGTATATCTGGGATTGGAAGAGGTTGCTGCTGTAGAAGACGACGTCGACTAGGAACCAGGTGGCGGCGCAGGCGAAGAGGTTCCGGCCATGACGGCGGAGGAAGGGTTTGGAGAAGAGGGAATAAGGGTTTGATGGTGGATGAATTGTGTTGTTTGAAGATGATTCTTCTTCTTCTTCTTCAGCTATTTGGCCAAGTGAAACAGATAGCACTTTTTGCATGTCCCTTGCTGCTTGCTCCACATTTCTCTCCACCAATGCTGTGTACCTGTATAGTTTTCCGATCATAAATTATTCGAGTCAATTACTCGTTGCTGTCTCCGATTTTGATCCCGTAATTATCATAATTTTCAATTTAATCTTGCAATTTAAGAATCTGTCCAAGTTCAGTCTAATTTTGACGAATTTCATCAAAATATGTTAGATGTCAAATTTTTATTGGTGGAATGTGAAAATGACAACATAAAAGAGTTTATTATTATTTTTATTCATAACTTATTGGCTCTAGCAATTTCAATCATTAACATTTCGGGCTGACAATTTAATTCTTTAACTTTGAAAAATCATAAATTTAAGCCAATTTCAGCCTGAAAGACTAAATTGTGTTTAAATTGGGCAATTAAGCCCTACTTTCGAGCTATGTAGCCCAATTTGTTGATTTCGAGCTGACAATTTTATCGTTTAACTTTAATCTTTTTTTTTTAATGATTTAAATACTCTTGCATTACTTTTAATATTATTTAGTAAAAATCATTAAATTGGCCAATTTGATCTTTCGGGCTAAAATTGGCCTAATTTTTAAAAAATTAAAGGATAAAATTGACAGGTTGAAAAGTTAATGGCTAGAATTGTCAGACGTGATAAATTACTAGGTAAAAAATATAATTAACTCTGATAGAAAAATTCAAAAGTTTCAACCAAAATTGGATTGAAATCAAACAAATACTTAAATTGTTGGACTAATTGAAAATCATGATAATTATAAGATAAAAATCGGAAGAAACCATATTTATAAGACGAAAAATGATTTTAACCCATTACTGACCTGGCCGTCTCCGGCATCATCATCCTCCAGTAATACGTGAGGCCGGCGGGCACCGCCCCAATCATAAAAATCAGCCGCCAAGCTAAGTCGGCCACCTCCGGCGGCTCCTTACCGGGCAAAGCTCTTGTGGCATGATCAAACACGGCACACACCACCATCGTCACGGTGGAGCTGACCAGAATCCCGAACCCTTGCATCGAAAACACGGCAGCTATGAACGCACCTCGAGTCCTCCGGTTAGAGAACTCCGACATGATGGTGGCGGAGAGCGGGTAGTCGCCGCCTATCCCGACCCCGAGCACGAACCTGAAGAAGCCTAAGGTGAGCAGCACGCATGTCCTGGACGTGCACATAGAGAATCCGCACCAGGTGGAGCTCAGCACCATCAGCATGAGGGACAGGCCGTACACGCGCCGCCGCCCGATGCGGTCGCCGAGGTAGCCGAAGACGAGCTGGCCGATGATGGTGCCGAGGAGGACGGCGCCCACCATGGCGGAGGTGACGGCAGCGGGGATTTCATTTCCGGGGTGGTCTTTGTAGTAAATGCGGCCGAGGAGTTTGACGATCGGAGGGATGCAGAAGAGGTCGTACGCGTCGGAAAACAGCCCCATTCCGGCGACGACGATGGCTTTGAAGTGATAATACTGCGTTTTTGCTGAGTCTAGAGCTGAAAGAACCTTCAACGCCATTTTGTTTTCTTCTTTCAAGATCAAGAGAGATTTTTTTTTTAATTAAAATGGAATTTAATTAGGTGTATTTATAAACATGAATAGGAGGAGATGCAATGACTTTTAGCATGGCTCCAAGTCTCAATTAGTTTATCTTATCATCAACTTTATCGATGGATGTCCTCTCAAGTAAAATAAAATCTAAAATAAATATGTATACGTGTATCAACATCACATCATTATACAATGTAATTGATATTTCTCGGATTTGAATTTATTAACAATGGAGGTGGAATTGATTTGAGGAAAGGGGGAGGGAGTTTCGGCCAAGGAAACAAGAAAATACTTTTGACAACATGATTTTCTATATTTCTTGTGGAAGAATATTCGAATCGCATAATTATAATTTAATGACTAATTATATACAGAGTTTCTAGGTTAATTAAATGCAAGGTATTTTCTTTGGAAATTTGAAATTGATTGAGACTTGTAAAGGAATTTGATTTGAAGGCTTTCACTTCCAAATGTCTCATTGGAGACAATGGAATCTTCTATGTGCTCATATCTTGACTTAATTTCTCTTTAAGATATGTTTCATTTTCTTGATATATATTTTAAAGTTTATATCTAGCTAACTTATTTGAGGATAATAATAATTTTGTCTCTCTAGTTTATTATCATGTCATGTAATTCTTGGAACATGTATATATGTGTGGACTTGGCTTTACATCACAGATATATATATATATATATATATATATATATATATATATATATATATATATGAGTAAACTTGATCAAAAAAAATCAAAAAAATCAAAAAAATCAAGAAAATGCAAAACAAATAAAGAAAAATCAAAATATCCCTTTCTTCTCCACCACTGCAGCGAACTTGATCCACAAAAATCAAACTCAATTGAATCAAATCTCACAAAGTGGAGCAAAACACGAAACAACAGCACCCCATAGAACCCCGTAGAAAATGGAAGCACTAACAATTAACCTTCACAAGACGCAAGAAAAAGAAAACGCAGAAGGTGAGAGAATGTACCAGGAAAAGAAAGAGCCCCAACAACAGAGAAGCACAACATCCTCCGCAGAAGAGCAGCAGCAGTAGCAGAGCAGAGTTTCAAAAAAAAAAAAAATGCATAAAACGCAAATTGGGTTTTCTCTGATGATGAGATGAGTCATGTGTTTCAGCTTTATCTACATGAGAGATGTTAAAGAGAGAGGAAGAGAAATTTACAGATTCACTTGGGTTTGAATTCAATTGGGTTTGAATTTTGAAGATTAGGGTTCTTAGATTGATTCAATTGGGTTTGGATTTTGAAGATTATGGTTCTTAGATTTTGATTAGGGTTCTCTGTGGATCAAGTTCGCTGCAATGGTGGAGAAGAAAGGGATATTTTGATTTTTCTTTATTTGTTTTGCATTTTCTTGATTTTTTTGATTTTTAATTTTAAAAGGTTTTTTTTTTAAATTAATTTTGAATTTAATAATTTTTAATAAGTGGGCCCCACCAAAATACACGTGGCGTCCCGTAATTAATTGTAAAATTCCACGTCAGATAATTATTAGCCACCTCATCAAATTAAGCCCGAAAAACGTGCAATTTCAGCACAAATAAACGATTCGGGCCGAAATTGGGCAGTAATTGCTAAATAAAACAAAAGGTCCTAAATTGCCAGCCCGTAAAACAGAAAGTCCTAAATTGCAAGCCCGAATTAAAAAAGGATAAAATTGCGAAACGACAAACATAATGGGCAAAAAAAATAGTTTACTCTATATATATATAGATTAGTTATGAAAGAAAATTAAATAAGACGGCCTGAATTAATAAATAAAAAAATTCAATGCATCCAACTCAAATGGTTGGTACAAAGTCAAGATCAAGATCATCGAAATTATGACAATGATCAATGAGCAATTGCAAGGTTCTGATAATCCTGGTATTGGGGTCGGGATTAAGATGAGTGACATAAACAGACGAGTGTAAGATGTAGTAGTATCCTCCGTGTAGGGAACAATTTCCGATTTTAAAGCACACCAATGAACAACTCCATTTTGATCATGAGTAGTGTCATGATACAGAATTGTTATGGAAGGAAAACCGGCTCGTAACTCAAAAGGCTCTAAATCAGTGGGAGGAAACGACGATTGTGGAACTAACACTGATGAGCCGTCCTCCCATGCTTCTCGAGACAATCCAACTTGTCCAATATCGTATATCCTCCTAGGAGTGAAAACAAACTTGTTGTTGATTGTTGGGAAATAGTTGTCAGTCCAAGGAAGGTGGGACCCGTACTCATACCGACCCCACCCCTTTTCGAGTGACTCAAGATCAAGAACAAACATTAATCTGTCGCAGAGTTGGATGAAACTATAAGCTTCAACGCTACAGAATTGTTGAATTCGATAGTGGTAATGGGAAGGTATTTGAGGGAGTTGTAGCCAGGTGTCAGTCCAAGGATCGTAGAGCTCAAAATCAGTATCAGCTTCTTCTCTACCTTCGTTGATTAATCCGGTCGAGAAAACGAGGATCCTCTTGGCATCAGGGGTGGGGATGGCACAAGGACTATACTTGGAGGTGTGCATGTCACATACCCGGTGTCTCTCCACCACCTGATCCCAATCCTCATACTCTGGTTTATGATTCGGAAAAAGGTCGAATCGAAGTGCAGATTTTCCACGATTATCGTGGTCCTCAGAACGATAACGACCAAGATAACCCTCGAAAATGAATAAGGTGGAACCTAGTAAACAAAGGGCTCTGGGCTTCTTACGGCCATCAAATCGGAAAGTGGGAAGAACATGGGTGTATACATCATCATCTATAATTGGATCATCAGTAAGAGTGTTGCAAGTGGTGGCTCCACCGTTGCACAAATTCAAATCCAAGAAATAGAGTTGGTATTCATCGCCATCTTCCTCGTCCCTCGAATGGGAAACCAGACAAACATGTCTTGATATTGGTAGTCGCTGCTTTTTCAGTGAGTTTTGACCCATAATCATCATCACCTATAATCAAAGTAGCTAGATAAGATCATTGAAACGGCGTCGTGCGTAGTGTTAGGGTTAGGGTTATCTTGAAGAAGATGATGAAATATGTGTTGAGAAAGAACGGAAAGGTAATTAAAGATCGGAGGGCTTTGGGTGGTCCCATCACCATAACAACGGCCCAACACTGATTTCGGGTATTTAATTGCTTCCTGGCCCGGTCCATATAAAATAAATTATTTGGAAATAAAAAATATTATATGATGATACATTTATGATTTATCCATACATTGATACCTTTACATTAGAAGGTGATCCAACTTTTAATTTTCTCATCATGCATTAACTATTTTGTGTAAATAATATACAATTGCAAACCTTTTTCAGAAAAGAACACGATGCAACTTTTCTTTTAATTTTCTTATTTGAGTACGAGACCCACAATTATATTGCCCCAAAAGAGGCAAACTAGACATAATTTTCCAACACATGCAATATCCGTGAATTGTCACTCAAAGTATTATGGTGGAACTCAAGTTCGAAACTGGAACAAGAATCAAAAAGTTGAACTTGATTAATTGTTGAGACTTTACTGATGGAAACTGAATTTCCAAGCTCATTTAAAAGTGTATGGTGATGATTTATTTATTTATTTACCTATATTAATAAAGATCATATTGGCTCTCAAAATAAGATAATAAGATGTTGTAAAAAGAGCAGTGAGATCATTTTGGCTCTCAAGAGCAGATCTTGCAAACCTTAAGAAGCATATATAGGTAATCAACTCCACCACAAATAAATTAAGCAACCATCAACAACAAGCATCCATTACCAGGAATGTCATCAGCTCAAATGGTTGGTACAAACTCAAGATTTAGTAGCCAATCGTGGTGATCAGTGAGCAATTGCAAGGTCCTGATAATCTTGGTATTGAGCTTCTTGGCATTAAGATGAGTGACGTAAACATCAATCAATAGACGAGTGTAAGGTCTAGTAATATCCTCCGTGTAGGGAACACTTTCCGACTTTAAAGCACACCAATGAACAACTCCATTCTCAGTGTCGTGATGCAGAATTGTCATGGATGGAGAACCAGCTAGTGAATAAAAAGAGTCTTCTACGTCAGTGGGAGGAAACGACGATTGTGGAACTAACATTAACGGTACTTCTGAGTCATCCCATGCTTCTCGAGACAATCCAACTTCTCTTACATGGCATATCCTCTCAGAAGTGAAAACAAACTTCTTGTTGATTGTCGGGAAATAGCCATTATGCCAAGGAACGTGGGGTTCACACGTATACGGATCACCAAGATAATCCCACCCCTTTTCGAGTGACTCAAGATCGAGAACAAACATTAATCTGGAGGAGAGTTGGATGAAGAAGAGATGCTCGTCGATGAAACTATATGCTGCAATGCTCCACGGTTCATGCTTTCGTAGAAATCGAAAGAAGGGTTCATAATGATTTCGTCGAAATTGATCGGAGCATAGTTCAGGGAGTTGTAGCCAGTGGTCACTCCAAGGATCATACAGCTCAAAATCAGCATCAGCAGCTTCTAGATCTTCTTCACGATAGACACCATCATAGATTAATTGAGACGAGAAAACGAGGATGTTTTTGGCATCAGGGGTGGGGATGGCACGAGGGCAACATTTGGAGGTATGCATGTCACACACTCTGTGTCTCTCTACGAGATCCGAATCCTCCGATTCAAGCCCGAATCTAAGAGCCGATTTTCCACGATTATCGTAGCCATGATTAGAACGATAAGAAAGACGATCATATCCCTCGAAAAGGAATAAGATGGAACCTAATAAGCAAAGGGCTCTGGGCTTGTTATGGCCATCAAATCGGAAATCGGGAATGACGTGGGTGTATACATCATCAACGGCTATGATTGGATCATCATGAGTAGTGTTGGGTTCAGGTACACCGCCGCAGAGATCCAGGTCCAAGAAATAGAGTTGATATTCATCGCCATCTTCGTCGTCCTTGGAATGGGAAACCTGGTATTCATCGCCATTTTCGTCGTCCTTGGAATGGGAAACCATACAAACATGTCTTGATATTGGTAGTCGCTGCCTTTTCAATGAGTTTTGACGCATAATCATCATCGCTCTCACCTTAATGACCAACAATCAAAGTAGCCAGATAAGATTATTGCAACTAAGAACATGCATGAAACGGTGTCGTACAGTTAGGGTTAGGGTTTTACCATGTTGATTGCAGAACTGAATCGGCTCTGTTGATTGCAGAATTAAAATGATCGTGATTGCAGAGGTTTATAAAAGGATTTTGTTAGGTTTAAAAGGGGGCATGGAATGAATGGATTCAACTGTGTAGCCCATCAATATTTAATTGGACTATTTATTGCTTCCCTGGCCCACTCTATATATAACTCTCTTTTCTTTTTTAATTTCGAAATATTAATTATTTTCAATTATATACAATCTTTAAAAATAAAATAAAAAATTTATTTAAAAAGCAATTTTATGAATTTTTTTTGTGTTACAATAAGGCCATCTGCATTGATTTGTTTTAGTGTTTTAATAATATATTAAAAAAAATGTCAAAAATATTAGAATAGAAAAAAAGAAAAAATATTTTTTATTATGTTACCCCACCTAATCATGCATCTTTCTCACTCTCTCCTCTAAAAATGTTCTTGCAGTAAACACCGACACCCCCAACAAGAACACTAGATATATATTTTATTATTAAAGCACTATTTTTTCATTTAAAAACACAATCAATTCTTAGACAAGTGTAAGTGCAATGTGACAATGTCAATCAATATCAACTATTTCTTTAAATTCCAATCATATGAGAGAGAGAGAGAGAGGAGATAGTGGTTTCTTCAACATGAACTTCTGGTCTAATTACAGCATGAATTTGAGCAAAAGGGGCTATAACATTTAACAAGCTTGTATGTATCCATGTGTTCAACAAAGGCACATTTATAAAGATTCTGGAACTTGTGCAATGGACTTCCATAATCAGCCAATTCACAAGCTCCAACTTTCCAACAAAATAGTTTATGTACATTCATGAGAGCACCTCACTAGTGTGATCAAAATACGTGATATATATAAGCAAAAGACGAACCGTTGAGTGGTGCTCGTGAGGATGCAAAAGGTCTGTCTACCTACTGCTCGTATTTTGCAATGATGCCTTCAAATATGCCATCACTGAAACTAGTAGAAAACAATCTTGGATCAACGGGGCCCGGTAGTGTGAAGAAGAGCTTGAAGGGTCCAGATGGGCATTGCTGCTGCACTTTCATTACAAATACTCGAGAATTTCGTGTGATTGTGGTCCCACCAGTCGTCGTCACCCCTTCAACACATACTTTCCCATCACGTTGAATTTCACAGCAGAATTCGCCTAGTGAAAAGACTCATTAGTAAACTCATGGAAGCTAAGTAACATGCCTTATAGTTTGTACTCAAGAATCGATATTATAAAGGTAACAATGTTCTCTAGCTAGCTAATCTTCATATTCATGTTACACTTAATGGCATTGTCGTTGTTGTAAGCTAGAACACGATTTGATACACATCAGCATATATCTATAGCCGGTCACTATCATAAAATGTGACATGTTAAAAAGTCGAAATAATGTGCGTTTAAGTAATGAAAATAGGTGAGTCGAATTACCGGGATCTTTCTTGACACCGGGAATAGCAATGCAAAAATAGTAGGCGGATTTGCTAACTCCAACATCAACAGCTCCAACGGGTGGTCCAGTCACCCCACAACAAGCTGTTCCAGTCAAAGCAATAGACGTATCCAAGCACCACGCATCCACCTTTGGAATAGGCAACAGAGGCATCACGAATGGACAGCTAAGATCGCACTTCTTCTCCTGCAAAGAATTACAACCCCGACTTTTCTTCCCATTGCTGTGATCCCCACACTCTTCCATTTCATCCAGTTGAGTTCTACTTCTTTTCCAAATAATTTTCTTGATTTTCCCAGAATCCGACTTCTCCATACTGCTGTTGAAGTTTGCAGAGATAATTGGAAAGAAACTACAGAGCAAAATAAGTAAGAACTAAGAAGACGATATGAACTAAAGCCCATCTTGTACCATGAGTAAATGTAATTAATTTTGCAGAATCTGTTTCATAAGGCATGTCCTGGTTCCGTATTCTACTTAATGTAATCTCATTAATTTCGGTGACAGGTGAAGAAAAGAAATGGAAAGCTCATTCATGATTCAGAAACTTCATGATAGTATTAGTAACAAATAACAATGATATTATCTGTCAGTATTCATTTTTTTGCCTAAAGAAATTATGTGAGTCCTTTTTATTCCTTAAGATTGTTATTCATTTCCTAATTCACATAAAAACTAGCATTATCTACTATACATGATACCATCACAAGTAAAGCTTTTGGACTCCATAAGGTAAGGCTAGATAGCTATATCAAATCAGGATATTCAGGGGATTGGTGATCATAAAAGTATAGAGAAAACGAACTACTTGACGAACCCCCTTGCAGTGCATTCATATAGATTGGGACGAACGAAGGAAGCTACTCAGATCAGATGTCACAAATAAGCTAGAAGCTCAAGATATATGATACAACGCATATTATTGATGAATGAAATTCATGAGTGCTTCTATAAGCAATATCAATGAAGAATTGTAACTCAAAATTCTATGGTCAAACTCAAGTTTGAAACTTCAACAACAATCAACAAGTTCAACTTGATCAACTCATTCGTCTTATTTTATATCAAGCCTCATTCAAGCTAAGCACAGAAGAATTCAAAATCATGAAGATTCAATATCGACTAAACTTTAAAACTAAACCAACTAATTTAACTAACTTTACTCTTGCATCCTCACATGCAACCCACCGACATTACGATTTCCCAAAGGGCCCTCCGCCACATAACCAGTAACTACATGGCTAACACTACGAAATTGTTAGGGTAAAACCTTCAAAATAAATAATACTACATTTGTTGCATGTATCTAAGCTATTTACAAAATGGGCATCAAGAAACTACTTCACCTAATCTTAAAAAACTCACCTTTGGGCATAAAATGAGTGCAATAATCAGAAAAGGTGATAACTTTGACGCATTATACAAGCTTCACAACCAATTAGTGGCACCATTTTTTATTCCACACTAAAGTCGAGAAGTCGAATTGAATAAATAAACAAGCTCAAGAATTAAATGAAGCTCAAAAGGAGAAAACACACAGGAAAGAAGGCAAACATCTATTGGTTAGAAATATACCTATGAAAAATATAGGGATTATTTGGTGAAAGCTCCACGGCGAAGATTTTGTTTGCTTTCTCTGTATTGTGTGTTCTAAGGATTTGAAGAGGCAAACAAGAAATGCCAAATCTGCCGTTTTAACTTTTAAGCACTCAATTTCACGTTTTTGTTCATTTCTACCCCAAAAAAAAACCTTTTTTTTTTTTAATTCTATATTGTCAAGCCCTAGTACAGTTTAAAGTAAAATTTTAAGACAAATATTTTTTTTGTTTCCGTTTCTATTCATTTTTTATGAATAATGTATCATATTAAAAATGTGATTGTGAGTAGTAAATTGAGAGTGCACACACAAATAAATTGTTAAGAGTTTACTGATGATCATTGAGTTTCCAGCTAATTCCAACGTGTATGGCGATGATTTTTTACTTTTTTTTTTTCCTTTTAAGACCATATTTGCTCTAAAAATAAGATTTTGAGTTGTTGTAAAAAGAGCAGATCTTTTACTGAATTGAAAGGACTTATTTTATTTAAGGGCCCGGCTATCCGCACCCCGGGAATTACTAAACACACCCCACAGAATAAAATAGAAAATAAATGATTTACTTAAAGACATTTATACCCTTACTATTAATTTTTTAAATAATTATCAATAAACCAAAACTATACTATACACACCCCACCAATTAAAACAAACCCCATTTGCAATACACACATTCTTCTTTTTCCCTCAAAACAAAAATCTTGCAAAACCTCAACACAAAACCCTAATTTTTCAAACCCTCATCTCATACCTTATTTGTACTAAAAAAAACATCATGTCTCAAGAAAGAACACCAGAGATGGACAATGTAAGTTGTTTGGATGCTTTTTACCGATCGTTTTTGTGTATTTTGTGAAAAAAAAAAATCTGGATCTATCGCGCGATCGGCCATTACAGGCTGAACAGAACTGAGTGTGTTCAACCTGTGATGGCCGAACATATAACTATACGTTCAACTTGTAGTCAAACACTAAGAATAACGTTCGACTACTAGTCGAACATTATACAAAGCGTTCGACTACTAGTCGAACAAGTGTAAA
This sequence comes from Scutellaria galericulata, assembly GCA_946896805.1. Classification (NCBI taxonomy): domain Eukaryota; kingdom Viridiplantae; phylum Streptophyta; class Magnoliopsida; order Lamiales; family Lamiaceae; genus Scutellaria; species Scutellaria galericulata. Next base: position 19,683,089 of record OX335793.1, read on the forward strand.
CATTGTCAGCGCACCAGGGCCAAACCGTCGCGCCTAGAACCTCCAAAATTCACAATTGCGATTTCGTTTTTCGACCCTAAATCTACAACAACTACACATGTTTTCAACTACAATGCATCCTAAACTTGATTCCTAAATAATGTTGCTCAATATCAAACAATAAAACAACAAATTTCACCCAAATAAAGATTTAAACTTTGGAAAAATGAATTGCAAATTTACTTGGAACTTCATCTTTGGTTTTTTTTTTTATGGAACTTCATCTTCGTTGTAAGGACCCATTGTACGAATATGTTTTGTTGAATGTGATAAAACTTGTTCGAACTTATACCGAACGATTTGGTCGAACAAATTCGGGTTGAGAGTAAGGGTTCTTGGATTGAAATGGGTTAGAGTTTTGATTTGGGTGTGAATGATTTTTGGGGTTTGTTTGGTTAATGTGGGTGTGTTGAGTAAATTTGTTTAATTTAGGGTCAAAGGGTATTATTGTAAAGTGTAGGGGTGTGTTTAGAAATTATTTAATGATGTTGATTTAAATGTGTGTGTGTTTAGAATATGGGGTGCATTTAGTAATTTTCGGGGTGCGGATAGCCGGACCCTTTATTTAATTCTCCCGACGAAGCCTTTGCAATATTTAATTACCATTCAATAATAATGATGTCATTTATTTAAAAATTTTGAACGTAGAATACACGGTAATGTAAATTTCCCTATCAAGTCAAGATAGATCATGGATTTTACCATCCCACATAATTGGGATAGCAAACCAAAATCTATTTATTTAGCTTTACATTTGTTGTAAGTCAATTCGAAGTGTTTTTCTTCTTATATTCTGAATAAACACATCGTCTCAAATCCTCTTATACTAAGTAAAAGTCCTCAAAATGCTGCCAAAATTCAGAAGAGAGGCTAAAAGTTGAAGGATCTTTAGACTTAATGTGTTATTTCCACATCGAATTTACATTCTTGATATTAAAAAGAGGGAAGTATAGTAGCCATTAAGGAGTATGGAATATAGAATCCCCAAATCGATAAAAAAACAAAAAGAGTTTCGGATCCCCCGACATCGAAACACTCCTTTGTCGGATCAGCTCCGGATTCCAAAGTGTCCTGGATTAGATCTTAATGGGCCCATTATTTGTCATCTTAATTCATAAACAAGCCCTTTTTATATTTATATAGGCCCATCCCATTAGTGATTTCCCAACCCTAATGACATTTTAAATAAAAGTTAAATGGGTCGAATAATTAAAAAAGAAAACTCTATGGCCAAGTAATTAAAAAACGGAGAACACAGAAGAATACCAAACTTGTTGTCTACTTAAATTTATAGTGTTAGCTCCCATTTTAGGACCATCTTTTATTCTGACATGAACTGGAATTTGTAATGATTGGATAATTATTACAAAGATTAAACTTCAAACTAAAAAAACAAAGTGATGAAAAGCCAGTCACCAAAGAAAAGCAGAGTTGACCCGTCAAAGCCAATCATTTGAAAAATAATGAAGACTCACTTCACATTCTTTAGAGCAGAGATGGGGCAACCTCTGAAGCTCGAGCTTTTTGAGTCATGGATCCCTCATTTCGATATAACGGTTTCTTCTTCTCGATTTTCTCCGATTTCTTTGAGGAAAAGCAAAGCAAGAAAACTAAAGTAGATCAGTATTCACCTGGTTTTTATCAGAACAACCAAGGATCAAGATTCACTTTACTGTTTGTCCCCCTCTTTTAGCCATGTATATATACACGCATTCCGTCTCGTTTCCAGTTCAGGAATTACGTTCTTTCATTCCCTTCTTCTCTCCTCCGTTTTTCTTGTCATCAACTTCATCTCTTTCTTGATGGAGGTACAGAAATTCACATACTTTATTGTGTAGAATGCATGTTAGTTATCGTTCAATGAGTATACTAACCTGTTTTCGATTTTGTCATGCAGACTATTGAACTGAAGGTGGAGATGGTTGGCATCCATGAGAAAAGATTGCGGAAATGCCTGTCCAAGTTGAAAGGTAAAAAAAGACGTAGATATAGATAAACAACAAACATATATGATAGCAATATAATTATGATTTATCAGACTCGTATTTTTTCTAGCCAAACTGGTATTTCTCCATACCACAAGCAACATTGTAACATGATTCAACTTTCTTGAAAAAATTGTGCAGGAATCGAGAAAGTAGAAGTGGATGGCAATAGTCAGAAAGTGGCGGTAACGGGGTATGCACACAGAAACAAGATACTAAAGGCAGTAAGGAGAGCTGGTCTTAAAGCCGATTTCTGGTCCGCACAAAATGAGCTTCTTAATGCGTATGCTAGTTCTAGCTTCCAAAACATGAGATTCAACAACTTCAACTTCTTCTAGTTCTCGCCCAGAAATTTTGCCCGGGACTTCTTCTACTTCTAGTATCTACCTATACAACAATATGTTTGCTCACATGATACTTGTTTCTTTATCGTATTTTTAACTTTTTCTTAGTTTTGGTTGTTAGCATAGGAATGGTGACAATGTCATGGATACACAGAAGGATGGGGAATTAGAACCCCGAGTTTTGATTCAGTACAAGAGGAAATATGTCTAGTGTAATGGCTTTCAGTTGAAAGAAATACATTTATCAGTTGAAAGATCCTCACATGATTTAATGCTATAAAAAAGGCATGTATTCAAATTTGAATTATGATTTTGATATGAAATAGGGTTGGCATTAGTACAAAAGGATAGAATCGGTTACCTAAGTAAAAGTCTAAGCTAATATATTATTGCTCTGTCTTTTGCAGCATTTACGATCAGCGCAGTAAAATCACGTCACAAAATGAATTATTGATATAATCAAAGTTCAACAAAAATCCCACCTTGAATACTGCAAAACTTAATTGCAATTTAGAAGGCTAGAGTCTGGTCATATACATTACCTGTAAATGAAGTGCTAGTGATGGTCAAAACTGGTTTAATTGTCTGGAAATCTACGATGTAATAACCACCTGACCACTTTCGATCACTCATTTTTTTCGTGAAATTATCCAAAACTGCAATAATGAATAATCCCCACAAGTAGCACCTTCCCCTGTTGGTATCAAGCACCTACAAAAATTTGTTAACCAAAAGTTAAGTACAATTTATGTCCATCATAAGAATTCAATGCAAAATCTCAATAGTGACTTCTTTCCTAAAGGAAAATTGAACATCTGAAATGGAAAGAGCAAGTATATTATTTCAGAGGATCACAAGAACTAAATTGACTATTATGAGAGAGAGAGAGAGAGAGAGAGAGAGAGAGAGAGAGTAGAGTAGAAGCTTACATTGGCTTTAGAGTACAAGCTGCTTCTCTTGCCGGCTTCAGTTTAAACATCTGGAAAATATAGCAGTCATTCAAATGTATCAGTAAAAAGAAGTCTTTGCATGTATTAAGAAGGGTGCACGAAGAACAACCACATGAAGAGGTCAGTCATTACCTTAATCGAGCTAACAATGTCGAGATATAAAAGAGGTGTGAGATTTACAAGATCAATCTATTACTCAGCTAAAACAGCTACAACCTCAACAAATACCATAGACAGAAAATAAAACAGGCAACCATACAAAATAGTGGATTATTTGGAACTAAAAAGAAAAACGAAAAGGTTAAAAACAAAGAAGAAAGTACGAACCAGCTATCAATAATGTTATACAACTACAACAGGCAGATTAAAAACCAAAAGGATTAGTTGCTAATAACCTAACTCTAGCAGGTGCATTCCCAAAAGATTAAAGATGTAATGCACCCTTTGTCTTTGTTCCGGAAATAATATTACAACTCTGAAATGTCTTTATGTTACATTAACACTTCGTAACTAATTATTTCCAGGGCATGCCTGACATGCCATGCGGGATGTTGTTGAAAGCACCGGAGCTCAAATTGAGGGGACTGGCAGGGCCGCCAGAGGACTCACTGAGAGTCCCACGTGATGGTGAACTGCTAGCACCAGCACCACCTCCTACGTTCATCTTCAGTGGAACTGATGAAGGCTCCACATAACTTGTTGAAACTTCTTTGTAACCGTCAGGCAAAAAGCTCGCCACTATAACCTGGAGTGAGAGAAGAAAACTAATTACTTCTTATGGTGGATAAAAACCAGTTGAACATGTTCATTGCACAATGGAAACATGGGTGAATATAACTACAGATGAACTCTAGTTCAGAATAAAAGATAATATGTGCAAAGCACAGACAGAAGACATAAAAGATAATATGTGCAAAGCACGGACAGAAGACACCATACTATGCACTGGATGTGTTCAAAGGCCTAAAGTGGCACAGCTTGATCTGCCATTCTATTTTGAAGAGTTATTTTAATTACCAATATTTTCGTAACAGTAGAAGCTAAACGAAAGATATAGATTCAATAATAGTAACCATTCTTTTGAGTAAGCAAACCAACCTGAGCAGGGGATGCGGCAACCAGTAAACCAGCCACAGAACCACCCAGGACACTTCCGTCCGGTCCAGCTAAAGCAACACTTAACCCGCCGGTTCTGCTTTTCTGACCAGCAACTTCAGTAAGCATAAATGACCCAGAGAGAGAAAGTATATCAAACCGACCCTATATGAATGGAAAAAAAATATAACCAAGAAATTAGAGACCAATTTAATAAATACATAATCCATATTACAAGATACTGCCGTGCTGGTAACACATCAATGCTAATCAAACATATATGGGAAAAAGTAAAAACTTAGAAAAAAAGGTAACAATAGCCTAGATGAATTTGCAGATATTAATTGTTGAAGATAATGAATTCATCCAGCACAATATCAAAGCCAGGCTATGTTAAAATGATACACCTCTCTACCAACTTTAGCTTTAAAGAAAAGAGCTTTAAACATCACACATATATCCAGACAATTTTATTCCTAAATTGATTATGGGAGATAAAAGAACTAGAAAACCCAAGAAATTAAAATCGTTCATAATATAGTACGCACTCCATCTTTAAGAAAATAATGGACTTCAGATCATAAATCCAATTCAAACCAGAGATAATGTATCCTTAAATGAAACAAGCATGAAAAGTGGAATAAAGATCTAACTCATATAGAATCATGGGGGGAAACACCTCATAGGTAGCCGTTCCACCAGATGTTGCAGCTTGGCGAAGGGTCACAGTTGATATAGTCCCGTTGGCAGAGAGAACACAAACAGCCCTTGGTCCATTCTGACAGATGGCCATTATTTTTGAAGAGACATCCTGCAAAATCAGTTGCTAAAATTTATTAACAGCTTAAAGTAATCTTCGTCCTATTTGTTTCATGAATGAGTTCCAGAGCCACAGGAATGTCACGATCTTAATCATGTAAAAACTTTCACTCGAATAATTATAGCCAAGAAAGACCAAAAAATCAATAGAGGGATCTACAGTTTTTGAAGGAGAAGAACAGGGTAGCACTCACATTATTGAAATAAGTCGGAATGATGATCGCAAACTGTTACGCATATAAGCTAACTTAACCCAAAACCATGGTCAAAGGTAAAGGGTTGACTCCCACTTATATACCCTTCCACACTTTCATGTGGTACCGATGTGGGATATCGTAACACAAACTAGCACTTAAATCAGATGATATGGTATATGATTTAGTGCGCTGAACTGGACTTTGAGAAATGACAAGAGATACACAGGCATGATTTAGTTAAGTCGGCTATAATCAATTAAAGCAAGACAATTATTATTATTATTACACAGAGAGAGACAGATGTCTCAAAGTGCATAGAACCTAGACGTAGTTTACTCAAGGTCTATATAACAGAGTATTTAGCCAATAAGTTATATGATATCAATGTTTATTAACTAACAAAGGTATTCAACTCTAGCACTTTGAGAAAACATTAGCATGCAAGTTCTCGATAACACAACACTTTTTTTGGTTAGTTATAACACATCAAGAAACAGTTCCTTCATGCATTATAACGCATGGAGTCATTAGCGTGACTAAGTCGAGCCAACTGCATTAACTGGTGTTGCATGGAAGGTAAGGTCCCCCCCCCCTCCAACCTAAAGACCTCAGCTTTCGTATATTCCTATTAGTGTAATTGCTAATACTATTGTCTAGTAATCCTAGGTGCTTTCTTCGTAACTCAAGGTCCTTCCTGCAAAATGTTTATTCTATACAAATATTATATAATAATGGTTCAAGTACTACTGGAAAAGCTTTTACAATTCCCTGGCTTGCACATAATACTTGACAATCACATGCACAAACAGACAACAAGTCGTGAAAGGTGAGGAGATGCCTCAAAAACGTAGAAACTATTTCAACAAAATGATCTGCTTCTTTTTAATTTGTGGTTAAGAGAGAAATCATTCTCACTACTAGATATAATCTTACAGTTTTATAACAAAGGAAACCCAACAAATTAGGAAAGAATCATGACATTAGCCGAATTCAGCACACAATTTTAGAATTAGAGAATAGTTGTAAAATTCTCAGGAGAATATTTTTCTCGACTAAAGCATCACAGGGCACTCAACTATTCTGATACAACTTTTGAGTTTCAGAGAGAGATAAAAGAGAGAGAGAGATAGAGAGAGATTGCCATAATAAATGAAGTTCCATTGACTAAACAGAAAACAAAATTAAAGATATATGACCTCTCCTGTATTCACATTGAGAACATGTGGCACGAATCCAATACCATTTGAACCTGCAAGCATACTTTCAGTCAGCATTTAGTAAAATGACAATAATTATATTCAAGACAAGATAGCAGGCTGTTACTGCACAGAGAAAATGAAATTAGAGAACAAATCAACAAACAAAAAGTTCAAGTTAGGAAATGAAAATAAATACAGAAAAGCAAATGTTTACATCATGCAAAAAGACAGCAGAACAAAGCATGGCTAGAAAATTCAAAATATATATGATTTCTACATCTGTATAAGCTTCAATACCCCAAAAATAAAACAATAGGAAAAGAAATATTTCAACAACATTTAACATATGACAACTGTAATCGGAATACTGCATGTTTTCGGAAAAGCAAGAAACAAGCTGAACACACAAGGGCATGCTGGTAAAATTCCCTTAAATTAGGTTCAGCAGATCCAAGGTTGCCGATACAGTCACCCATTTCAAAATAGCATGTCATAAACCCATTCACGTTTCTATTTTATATATTCTACCAAAGCCTATCAATAAAAAACAATTTTCTATATATTAACAAACATAAAGTAAAACCAGAAAACAGAAACACCTTAATAAATATCAGACCCAGAAAAGAATAAGCATGTGGTCCAAGCAACTTAGAGCAAATAGAATCATACATACATGGAGAAACATGCTCGCACATGGTGTCTGTTATATCCGAGAATCTTTGTCTAAAGAAAACAATATTATATTGAAAAGATCTCTCTTTTTTTTTTTTTTTCATTGGTAGACCCCCTTTAAATGACAGAAACTCAAAGCAAAAATTACCTAAAGCTTCGCTATGCTGCTTCTTATTTCTTGAACCACGGGGTCTGCCCCTGGATTTCTTCATCGTGGGCGAGGCCGATCCATCCATCGGAGGATTGGCCTCCGCCTGCACAGCTGCCGCTGCTGCCGAGGAGGAGAAAGCCTGCGGCATGGCAGCATTAACGGGCTGTTGTGGCGAAGTCATTGGTATGTTCATGCTGCCGTCTGGACCGTACTTCCTGGGCCTGCCTCTCTTCCGCTTCTGATCGGCGGATACCGTATGAGTTATCACGACGGCTCCAGGCGGCAGTGATTGGTACTGCGGCGGCGGAGAGCCTACTTGCCTAAAGCCAGCTGCTCCATCAGCGGCGGTGTAAGTCATGTGCATTTGCTGTTCCAGCTGAGATTGTGGAGCCGGATTCATCACCGGGGCCGGTGAGTTGAGGGCTGCGGTTGCTTCGGATGCGCCGGACATTTTCAGAAATTTCCTGAGGATATCAGATATCAGGAAACAGGGAAATTGACAGATCTTCAGAAGTAGATCTTCAGAAGTAGAAGAAGTAGCTTCAATTAGGCTTAAAACCCTAAATAAGAACACCATTTTTCCAAATTCAGCTGAAACTTATACATGCATGAACTCGAAATCCAAAAGCCGTAAATATTCATTTTGAGTAAAATCTAAATAATTTCTTGAAGTGGAGGCCAGAGAATTTGAAAATAGAAAGAAGACATTTTTAAATTGATAAAAAAAAAAAAAAAAAAAAACTGAAAAAGAAAATTTTGTTAGCAAAATAGAAATTATAAATTTAAAAGTAAAAAAAAATAAAAATACAGTGAAAAGAGTTGTAAAAACAATCTTTTTTTGATGTAAAACCTCTAAAATTCTGCAGAATTCACCAAATCACGAACGGATCAAACAAAAAACACGAAAAATATCACAAAATTAAGCTCAGGAAAAGAGAAACAGTTCCAGAAATTTCATAATTTTCGTCCTTTTTACGGTTAAAAAACCCCCCAAAATTCAGGCAAAAATTAAGAAAAAAACACGAAAAATAGGGAAAAATCATGAACAGCTTACCGAAAAATTACGAAAATTTTCTGCACCAACGGAAAATTAAGAAGATGAAAAGATGGAGGCAGAGGAATTTTCTAGGGATTGTAGGTAAGAAATAAATTAGGGTTTTTGCAGATAATGCTTTTCGTAAATATTATGATATCGTTAAATATAATATATATATATATATATATATATATATATTACTTTTACATTAATTCAAGAAAAAATAAATCATCATTATGCTGTCGCTTAACTTATTTTCTAATTGGCTGCTACGCGCCGCTTTGTGTTCAGCAGTTGTACTGTGAAGACAGCTGGAGATCTACTCACGCGAGTATATTTGATTTCCTAGTCGCGCAAGGGAGCATATACACAGATTATTTTCTGTATTAATCATAATCATAATTAGTGGGGCTAAATTTGTGAATTATGCGTGGATTACAAATAATGAAAATAATTAATTACATTTTTTTACTGCTTTTATGGTTTGTTAATAAATTTAGTGTCAATATAATTCAAATTTCGGTAGGTCTTTCAAAATGGTAATTTTATAAATATACGCATTTAATAAGACAGCTATTATGATTATATTTTCTCCTTTTTGATACCGTACTATTAAGTATACATTGATATTATGATTTATATACTTATATATATATATATATATATATATTGAAAAAATAAGATAAATCTAAATGGAATCAGCATATATTTTGGTAAAAAATCTAGACTTTTGACCAATAGATCATGGTTTCGTTACTAATTAAATATATGTGATACGAATTGGATTAAGTGAACTGCAAAATATTTTATTTGTCTTTAATATATATAATACAAAACGTAATATATATTATATGTATATTTATTAATGTGGAGTAGTTAATTATATAACTAAATGAATATCTCTTCAAAAAAAAAACATGTATATGAATATTTATAATTTAATAGAAATCTTATTAAAAAGATTGTTTTATTGAATTCATTACTTTCGAATCGGATACGGGAAGGAAAATTAAAATATTGAAAATACCAATGAAGTTCATAAAACCTGAACACAAATATCTATATATAACATAAACATTGCTAAGTAGTTCAATTATGCTAAGTTTTTTTTAATATTTTATCATAACGAAAATGTTGAAATTGAAATCTCAATAAATATAGGGTTATGGGCCATAAGAATTGGGCCTTGGGATTCAGTAGCGGGCTTTCAAGCTGGATTTATAAATTAGTCAATCATCGGCCCATGTGTATTCAATCATAATGGATCTACTTTATCCTGCCCGAAATTTAGTATCCTTAGGTTGACCCTATAGCTATTAGGGGGGAAAATTCTCATTTTTGTATATGTTTACTATTAACAAGCTTTAATTTTATTATTGAATGTAAAATTTACGATTTAGTCTTGTGTGTATTATAGTTTATTGTTTAGTCATATATGTAATAATTTTGCAATTTTTATAGTCTATTAAAATTATCATACATTAGAACTTAAATCACCACTGAAATTTTAATACATATAGGATTAAAGTCACAAATTTTAATACATACGAAATTATAGTTACAAATTTTAATCTGTGACAGAAAGACAAACATCAACACTTGCGAGGCTTAAATTTGTATGCAAGTAATGTGATATAGGCATATAGCTAGAGAAAATGGGGTATTATAAAGTCTATTTAGATCTTTAAACTTCATCCCACTTTTTTTTATATCACAACTATAAATGATAGAATCAAATAATATTGCATCGAAAACATAACATACAGGTTAGATATTTATATGTATATAAGATCTCATGGTCTAAAATTTTATTTAATGAAACATAAATATTACTTATGTGATTATATAACAAGTTAGAGTTGATTTCTTCTTACACAAATGACATACATGATCAAAATGTCCAATGTAACCTTACAATACCAGGAGTATTTTGAATATTATTATGCAAATTAATGACAATATATATATATATATATATATATTGTCATTAATTTGCATAATAATATTCAAAATATTGCCACATGGTTCTTTCAACTGATGACACTTGGAGCTCTACAATATTGCCAAGTGTCCTCCCTTAAAAAAATTTTATTTATGAAATATCAAAGAATTAATACTAATTAAATACACACTCCACTACTCTACAAAAAATAAGTGTTTTGAAAAAAATAAATATGTAAGTTATAAATGCTTGGAAGAGATTGCTAATGTTGCATTGCCTTTTTCTACATAAAATCTTTGTTTCCAAACTTGAATAATAGTTTTTGTCCAACATTTCAAATTGAAAAAAAAAAAAAAACAATAATGTTCTTGCAAAACTAATGACATTAACAAAAAATAGATGCTAAAAAAATTTAGGATATGTTTAGATTGGGACGTAGATAGATTTGCAAGTTTGAAAGTGGATAATATCGGGAATTGTAGAAAAAATAGATGATATTCTATTATTTTATTTAAAAAGACAAAATATTTTTAGTGGGAATTGTAAAAAAGTGGATAAAGTAGAAAAACTAGATTAGAGTTATAGGATTCTGTAAATTAATAAATAACATGATTAGGATATTATTTATTTAAAATCCAGATGGGCACATACAGTCTAAGCACCCCCTTAAATCATTGGGAAATTGTAATAAAACATTACAACAACAGATGTAACAGTTGGTTAGGATTAATAAAATGAATACAAAAAGAAAACAATTACAAATGAAATCATTATGTCAACCTGATAAAAAGAGCACTCAAAGGCAAAATCGAAACAAAACAGGTGCCTTCGAGTGATAAAAATGGGATTTATTCTATATTTTTTAAAGAAATATATGAAAATACCTAATACAATAGTTAAAACACCTATAAAAAACCAACAATTAACATTGTTGTGCTAAATATCAAATGAAAAAAAGAAAAAAAATAATGAGAAATATTATTTTAAGGATATAGAAAAAAATATCATACATACAAATAAATCAACAAACACTTATAAAATAATATTACTTATAAAATAAAAATTAGATAAATGTTAAGTGAAACCCGTGCATTTGCACGGGTTCAAACCTAGTGTATGTAGTGTATGCTAAAAATTCTGTTTCAAACCAAATATTAAAATAAGCAAGTTAGTAGACGACACTATTTAAAGTCTATTAAACAAGGAATCTCCCAATCAATCATCTTCATCTATATAGATAAGACAATAAAATTTTTAGAAATATAAAGGTCCAAATAATATTTACAAATAAAAGTATATGGGTATCTATACTATATATAAAATGAAAGAAGTTGACAAATTTTATTGATTTGTCATTTTCCCTCCTAAAAATGTCGGATCAATTGATGATTGTATAAATATATATTTTTTATTTTTTTGTAGGCTCTAAAAAAAATATTTTATATGTAATCATGCTTTTTTTTTTTTTTTTTGTCATTTACAATTGTATGATAATAATATTTAAAAATTCAATTGTGGGTCATATTCTAATAGAATTCACTTCCTTGCATCCTAATTTTAAATTTACTAAATACATTTTTTAGGAAATAAAAAAGAGCAAGAAAAGTACAAAACAAGATTTGTCCACATCTATAAATTGTGGAGAAGCTTAGCACCATACACCAACATAATTTCATACATATTCACTTTGGTAATCATATATTTTAAGAATGTGATTATATTTTAATGATGTGATTAAAATTTGAATATGAGGAAATTTAAACATTATGTCAAAAATTATAAATTTGGAAAAAATAGTTTAAAATTTTAATATATAAATGTGGAAAATAGTTTTAAAATCAAAAAATAATTTCATGAGGTGTTATAAAATGTTTAAAAGTTCAAAAATTATTATAAAAATATCAAAATAATAATAAAATTTAAAATTAATAATAATAACAACAAGGTTTAACAATTTAAAATCAACAAATAAAATTTTAAAATTAATTCAAATATATATGTAATATTAATTTTGAAAGATATAAATATCAATAAATTGAAAAAAAAAATCTTAATAAAAATATTTGGTAATTTATTCGAAATTATTTCAAATAAAGAGATATAATTAATCTAAAAGTTGTTTTAAGAAAACTAGAATTTATTGTAAAATAATCTGAAACATGGTTTCAAAACTCTAAAACAATGCAGAAAAACTATTATTATTATTATTATTATTATTATTTTAATTTTTGAATATTAATGTCATATTTATTATTTTATTAATTGTTGAATATTGGTTTTCAATTTATTATTTTATTATTCAGATTTTTATTGTTTTATATTATATTGTGTTATATTTATAAATTAATTATATTCACAATTTCATTTTTAATGCATGTTATATTAAATTTATATCTATTTTAAAATTCATAATCTATTATTTACATTGCATATACAGTTATATCAAATTTAAAATGTTGAGTTTCAAAATTGTTTTCATTCAAAATTTCTAATTTTATCAAGTATAATTATTTAAAATAACATAATTTAAAAGTTGTAATATTAATTTTTTTATTAATATAGATATGAAAAGCAATATGTATTTTACATTTAAATTATATATCATTACATTATGTCATCAATATTAAAGATTATTAGATTTTATATAACAAATCGCGCATCGTGCGGGTGTACTGCTAGTTTAATAAAATAAAACAAAAGTACAAATCTTACGGCGTGATTGGTATGATGGAATAGAGTAGAATTGAATCATCATTCTTACCTTCATTCATATTCCTTCGATTGATATGTTTTATAAGGGGGAATGGTGATTCCGCATGAATTGGTATTACCATGAATGAGGGAATGACCATTCCTTCCTACCCCATGGTATTACGTATTCATGTCTTGAAGAAAGTGAACGTTTTTTTTTTATTAATTTTCACAATTATCATTATTTATTTTATGTTTTCACAAATTAACTTCCTAAAATTGAATTATTATATAAAATTGCGTAAATAATATTAAATTATTTATAAAATATATAAAATAATAACTAATAATTTAAAATAAATATAAAATAAAAATATAAAAAATAGCAAAAAAATAAAATAATTAATAAATATAAAATCTTAAAAACATAATAAAATAATATGAATATAATTTTAATAATACAAATAATTTTAGTTCTGATATAAGATTTATATATATATATATATATATATATATATATATATATATTTGTAAATACATAAAAATAAGATAAATGAATATTAGTATAGATAATATGTTATTTAAAAAAATATAAATCAATTGTGACTAAAATATTTTTTTAGAAATACAAAATAAGATATTAAGATTTTAATAATATAAAATCATACAAAATAATTAATAAAAAAATATGAAAAATATATCATTATTATTATTTAACTATTTTAAGAATATGTAAATAATACAAAAATAGTAAACTAATAATAAAATATATAAATATAATATATCTTAATATTAGTACAATGATTAATTTTCTATAAAAAGAATTATTTTTAAATTTAAATATGCCAAATATTTTAAATTTGAGTGATATATTGAATATGAATATTAAATAAAATTATAGTGGAAGGTAATTTGGTCAAATAAAGATTGATTTAATATTATACATTTTATTTATAGTTATCAATCATAAAATATAATTATAATGATTAATTCATTCATTTCATATTCTTCTATGATACCAATCACATGAATCCGTATTTTTATACCATTCATTTTTCATAACCATTCCATTCTTGAGTTCATTCTATTCTCACCTAATTTTATTCCATCATACAAATCATGTCCTTATAGTATTTCCTTTTTCAATTTAAGTTTTGTTTTTCCTATTTTAGTTTGTCCAAAACTGCTACGGAATTGTGGGCCGATTGGACATGTGGTTATGAAGAGATCCACTTGACGTGCTCGCATTGACACTTCAGATATGTTCCTCATTATAAATACTTATAATGTGTATATTTCAATTTAAGCAATAATCGTTCATCATTTTTAAACATTTTGTTGTAAATTAAGAAATATTAAAATAAAATAAACTGTCTTTATATATATATATATATATATATATATATATATATATATGTGTGTGTGTGTTTGTGTGTGTGGACGTGCAATTTCGTACGGACGAATTGAGTCAAACAATAAATATATCAGATAATAACTAATCAAAATACAACAAGAAATTGAACCTGAGCATGGTTCGACTTCGCGGGGTAGGTCCTGGTTTGCTCTCCCGGTTGGGGGTTAGTTTATACTATTAATGCCGATTTGACTTAAATTTCCTAACCTACACCTGGTTCATATAGCACAACATGATCCGCATTTGATGAGCTGGGGAGAAAACTTGAATGCATCAGTTCAATATTGGATCATGGCCAGTTCGATCAATTTTGGTCAGCCTTTGATTTGGTGCCCCAAGGTCCAAGCTCCGGTCGGGTCGGCCCCTCTAGTTGGCCTCGTCGATTGGTCATTTTCGTCAACTCTTCTAATCAGTGTTAGTTGAACACGATTTTGTTTATACTTTTCTGGCCAAGTTGGCCAATCCTTATGAGGTTGACGTTGTCAAGCTCTTCCAAGATTTCCATCATGAGTTCATGGATTTCAGATTGGGTCGGGATACAATAATACAATCTTTCCCTATGATTTTAAGTATAAGATAACAAATGAAAATTACTTAAATAAGTAGAAAAATAAAGACATTTTTTTCGTGCAGATTCGAGTAAATTGGAAAGAAAAATTGGATTGCGATTAAAAGTCAAATAATTTGAATGTTTGTAATTAATTAATTTAGTCTCTTCCTACACTTCAAACCCTACCATACTTTTTACCTAACATATATAAAGAAATCTTTGAACTTTTGAAGGGCAGATTGAGAAGTCCCCCCAAATGAAGTTAGATACATTTGCTTGTGAACAAAATTTGGCAACTTCCTCATCTTTCCTTTACGATTGCCAAATCATAATAAAGATTGCCACTTTTCTGGGATCAATTGTGAACCAACTTTTGAATTCAAGAAATATGTTTACATCTTTTTATTATATTTATGATATTCATAAACTCGTACAAACTTTTAATGAGCGGTATAAATACCAATATTATGAAGTTTAATTTAATTTTCGATTATATATATATATTTGATAGCTGCCATATGTCAGATGCGTGGAATAAAGTGGGAGATCCACATATATTTACATTTTTTTTTCTAAAATTGGTGAAGTCATCATGAATTGCATACTTATGTGTCTATGCTAGTTAATTTAATTTGTAATTATAAATAAATTTTTGAATAATTCTTTATTTAATTTGTCAACTGTATAAAATTCAAATTTTAATAACTATGTAAGTTAATTAACAATAAAAAAAAAAAAAAAAGTACCTTCTTAGTGAGCTTGAGGTTGTAAATTCAAGATTTAAAAGTCGTATCTATCTGGAGTTCCATTTTCATAATTGGATTCAAACTCCAAGTCGAACGCAAAACCTACAAAAGAGAATAAGAAGGAGGAGGAAAGAGACAAAGAAAAGCCAGCACACACTCGTTGCTCTCCACTATAAACAAACCACCTTCCGCAACCACCGCTCCTCCGCCTAACATAAACGCTCTTTCTTCCCTTTCTCTATTCCACAGCCATGGATGTTCGCCGGAGACCCATCGGACCTTCACCCAAGCCACCTCCTCCTTCCTCCGCCTCTTCCGCCGTCGTCGATCACCAATCTCCGCCCCCCAAAGCCTCCGACGCTCTCCCACTTCCCCTCTACCTCACTAACGGCATTTTCTTCACCCTTTTTTTCTCCGTCGCCTACTTTCTGCTTCACCGGTGGCGCGACAAGATCCGTAATTCCACCCCGCTTCACATTCTGACCCTTTCCGAGCTCGCCGGGATTGTTTGTTTGATAGCGTCCTTCATCTACCTGCTTGGATTCTTCGGCATCGATTTCGTGCAGTCCTTCATTTCGAGATCGGAAAGCGACGACGAGCATCAGAGGTTCATTCTCCACGAAGATCGGAACATTCACTGCTCCCTGCCGCCGAGATCGCCGGTTGTGTCGGCGGCAAATCCGGTCGTGGAACTGCCTCAGGACGATGAGGAACTCGTCGCTCGTGTGGTCACCGGCGAAATCCCGTCGTATTCTCTGGAATCGCGGCTCGGGGACTGTTTCAAGGCGGCGAGAATCCGTCGCGAGGCGGTGCAGAGGCTGACGGGGAGGGCTGTGGATGGGTTGCCGTTGGAAGGGTTTGATTATGAGTCTATTTTAGGGCAATGCTGCGAGATGCCGGTGGGGTATGTGCAGATTCCGGTGGGGATTGCGGGGCCGTTGTTGCTGAACGGCTGCGAATACTCCGTGCCTATGGCGACGACTGAAGGTTGCTTGGTTGCGAGCACGAACAGAGGCTGTAAGGCAATCTATGCATCTGGTGGAGCCACGTGTGTGCTCCTCCGTGACGCCATGACCAGAGCTCCAGTGGTGAGGTTTTCGTCGGCGAAGAGGGCGACGGAGCTGAAGTTCTTCTTGGAAGATCCTATCAATTTCGACACTCTGTCTATCATTTTCAACAAGTAAGCACGTTATTCTAATTGAATACTGTTGATTTGGCTTAATCTATAGGGTTAAATGCAAAAAAACAACCCAAACTATCGACTTTTTTCAATTTGCAACCTAATTTTTTTTTTTTTTTTTTCTGATTGCAACCTAGTCTTCTGTAATTTTTCCGATTGCAACCTCCATGCACATTTTTGGCATTTCTCCGGCGAAAAACCCTAATTTTTTATTTAGGGAAAAATCATTTTTATATTTTATTTTGTGAGATACATAATGTAAAAGACAATTTTACTCTTGAAATGATAAATGTGCTAGTCACCTGATGATATTTTCACTGAAAAAATGCTCAAAAAGTGGACGGAGGTTGCAATCGGAAAAATTACAGAAGACTAGGTTGCAATCGGAAAAAAAAAAAAGATTAGGTTGCAAATTAAAAAAAGTCGATATTTTGGGTTGTTTTTTGCATTTAACCCTAATCTATATATGTAATATGATGTTGATTTGTGTTTGATGCTGCATCTGTTGAAGTTTCACATCAACTGAATAGTTGGAATTATTTAGAAACAGACAGATTTTGATATTTACAGAGTAGCTACTTTGCTCTAGTTTTCTTGATATTTAGGGTCAGTATCTGTCTCTTTATATGCTGTAAATCTTTGCACACAGGTCGAGTAGATTTGCAAGACTCCAAGGTATTCATTGTGGAATTGCTGGTAAAAATCTGTACATTAGATTCAGTTGCAGCACAGGCGATGCCATGGGGATGAACATGGTTTCAAAAGGGGTTCAAAATGTTCTCGACTTCCTCCAGAGCGATTTTCCCGATATGGATGTCATTGGCATCTCCGGTGAGTGCTTTTAACTTACTTCTAAAGTTGTCGTGGTAGGTATGAACATGCGTTTTTTGTATCGCCTGAATTTTCGGAATCATACAGTTATTATGCATCGATTCTTGCCAATTGCATTCGTCACTGCCTTTTGGATGATTTTGATGCAGCAATAACCTATGATGCAACCGATATTGTCGTATTTCAGTCTGTGTTTGTCGTTTTGATAGCTTAGGCGGTGTGCTGTGTGTATTCCGGGGACCATAATTTGTTTTGGTGCAGGTAATTACTGCTCTGATAAGAAGCCATCAGCGATAAATTGGATTGAAGGGCGTGGGAAATCAGTTGTCTGTGAGGCCACAGTTAGTGGTGACGTGGTGTCGAAGGTATTGAAAACGACAGTACCTGCTCTAGTGGAGCTTAACATGCTCAAGAATCTCACTGGCTCTGCTGTTGCTGGTGCTCTTGGTGGGTTCAACGCACATGCTGCTAATATCGTCTCTGCTGTTTTTATTGCCACCGGCCAAGATCCGGCCCAGAACATCGAAAGTTCTCACTGTATTACAATGATGGAGGCTGTTAATGATGGCAAGGATCTTCATGTTTCTGTGACAATGCCATCCATTGAGGTATTTAATGTCCCAATTGGTATAGAGAATCATCTCAAATTATGTTATACTGAAAATATAAATGAGAACATGTTTTGTTGTTGTTTAGGTTGGCACTGTTGGAGGTGGAACTCAATTGGCTTCACAATCGGCTTGCCTGAACCTTCTTGGCGTAAAGGGTGCGAGCAAAGAGTCTCCAGGGTCAAATTCTCGGCTCTTAGCCTCCATTGTAGCTGGTTCGGTCTTGGCAGGGGAGCTATCTCTAATGTCGGCAATTTCAGCTGGGCAGCTCGTTAAAAGTCACATGAAGTACAACCGATCAAGCAGGGACATCACCAAAATCGGCTCCTAATGCAATGCCAGAGAGCTGGGAAGAAGGTTAAACTCATGAGGGGCTGAGAGAAAAGTTTGCAAGCACCCCAAGTTCATGGTACACTTGAGCCCTTGTGTTGGTGTTTCTCTTTTTAGTGAATCCAAGTTTTGTTGTTAGCTATAATTGTAATCTGTTTGTGGGATCAGTTTAAAATGTTTGCAATGCCCTGGTCTATCTACTTTCTAGTTTGTACAGTTTGACAAGGTTTTCTTCATCATTGAATGTGGACGTGTAAACTTTGCTTGTTTGCAGTAACTTTAGACTTTGGATTCAATGCTGGGGTCTCTATATAAACAAGCCAATTGCTTTCTCTACATTACTATCTTTGAGCTTTTCAATTATCTTTCTCCAAATATATATATATTATATTAAAAAATAGAAAAGAAGAAAAAGCAAGAAAAGTCTTGTCCTGTTATTTTGCCATCAATTTTGTTGTGTGCTTGCTCATAATATATGTGTGGAGAAGATGCATTCGGTTATTTGTGCTGTAAACTTGACATCTGTTGGAAGGAAAAGAATGTCGGCTGAATATTATTTAATAATTTCTATAAATGGTGATGCAATTTCAGATCGTTCCCAACTAAACCCATCATATATTTTCTTTGAGGTTATATATTTTTGCTAACTGGTCCCCCAGCCAAAACCCTTTTACATACCTCTATATAGACACCGTGACACAGAATTATCTCTGTAAAATCATTTTATTTCAATTTTGTCAACATTTTTCTATCTCTCCACTTTTAACAAAAATCATACTCTTTGAGAGTGTATTATTATTAAGTAGATCCGATAATTGATTATAATAGATCTTCAGAAAAAGTTGATTGGCCTTTGTTTGGTTATAATTTATCAAACCTAAAAGATGCTTAATTATATATGATTAAGCTAACCCCAATCCATGTGAAGATGACAATTGTTTCAATGATGGTACATTAATAAAACGCTGGCATCTGATTAATTTTATACCAGTTCTCGTCAATTATTGAATTAGCATTTAGCCCCACATTTAAGAATCAAATAGAATTCTATAAAAAAAAAAAAAAAAGATATGGTACCAATGTAATACGTTGTGGATTTAGTTTAATTTACACCATAAGAAATTTGAAGATTGGAGACATAATTTAGTGACATGATCAATAAATATTGACAAAATAATGTAAAATATATATAGAAAAATTTATTACAATATTAATATCTGTTTAGTGATGACTTAGTGACCAAAATTTTGAGACAAAGTATTCATTTCTGACCTAATATTATATTGGTGACCGAAATTCAGTTATTTAATGATGACTTAATGATATATTATCATCTCTAATTTGGAGCTAATCTTATACAAGAAAAACTTAAATGAGACTGTCCATACCCTATTACCTATAAATAAAACTCATTTTCACAACTTAAATTATGAAGTGTGGATTGTAGGTTAGTCCATTTCACATAATTAGATCTGTGAGACGATCTCCAATTAAACTCACTCAATCTTATATTAGTACCAAAACTCAGTTATTTTAATGATGACTTAATGATCAAAACGTTGAGACATACATCATCCATCACTAATTTGGACCTAATTTTATATTAATGACCGAAATTAGTTATTTAATGATGATTTAGTATCAAAACTTAATGTCATTTCACATACTACATAAAATATATTCCATTCATTGTAATCTTTATCTTTATATATAAAAGTAGGACCATTATAAGGAAACTTGACATGCTCACATTATTTTCACATT
Source organism: Scutellaria galericulata (assembly GCA_946896805.1). NCBI lineage: Eukaryota > Viridiplantae > Streptophyta > Magnoliopsida > Lamiales > Lamiaceae > Scutellaria > Scutellaria galericulata. The sequence goes on from OX335793.1 coordinate 19,703,632, forward strand.
AAATATGGTTAATTAATGATTTCAAATTTTGTGTAGCTAAGAAAAAATGTTAAATAATAGAAATATTGACTAAATTTATCTAAATGTTAGACTTCAAAAAAGATATTATTTGCATATTTAAATTTGTTAAATTTAGAATTTTAGAGAAAAAAATATAAATAAATAAATAAAAAAGAAAAAAACACTAAAATAAAGATGAGTTTATTGAAAATGATTGTTCAAAGTTTTAATTTACACTTATTATTAACGAAAAATTGGATACTTCGTTTTTGAGATTGTATTTTAAAATAAACTATAAATTTTATTTGTGAAATTTTGACTATCAATTTTTTATTATTTAATTGAAAAGAAAAATTGAAGATTGTTATATATATTACCAATTAAAATTCAACTAAAAAAATGATGGATTGGTTGAAGATACAATAACCATAGCAATATGTATTATTTTAATAATAAATAAAAAATTATTTATGATCCTCTACACATGCAACATATATTCTGACAACTAGATAATTATTTAATCATATTACATTATATTTAATGTAACGACATTTATTACATAAATCATAAATTTAATTTTACTAAATAAATAATATTTAAAATTTTCTAATTTAATTAAATTAAAATTTTAAAATCCCGTGAATTACACGTACCCTATACTAATATAAAACTAAACGAATCACACCTAGTCCAACATATTTGAATCATTATGGAGCTTTAAAATCTGTAATTAGCCTTATTTGATTATCGATCTCCTTAAATTTAAATAAATTTAAATTGATGAAGTTGGAGTGAGAGTTTTAAATTCTATGAAGTATGATTATTTGATATCCTTATTTTGGTGGGGGTAGTCCAAGTCTTGTGAGCCCACTCTCATGTTACAAGACTGTCATGCACGTGATTAATTCTCAGGACCACGCTCCACTAACATGTTCTTGTCTTCACTAACCTTCAAAATATTTTAATTTTTGTACCTAAACTTTGGATCACTGCCTTTAATTTTTTATTTTTTTATTTTTTGAAATTTCGTTCGATACTAACAAGAAAAAGAAATATGTTTTCATATATGATTATAAGTAATAAAACCGTACACCTTGATTTGAATATGATTTCAAAATAACTATAAATTTAGAAAATTGAGTTTGTTTCAATTTATCTGTCAATTTTATTTTTTATCAGAAACATTTAGTGATTTTTTTTGATTTTTTTCTAACCTTATACATTGATTATACTTATAGTATGTTGGAGTTATATAATCATTTCATATACATAATTAAATCTATTCAATGATTTCATATTCTCATGATTAACTGGTTTTGGTACGACCAATTGTAGACCAAACAGAAACTCCATTCTCACTAATGAGGCCCAAATTAGTTTCGAATTGGGCTATTGGGCCATCCGAACTAAAGGTTATGGGCCTTATAAGTATGGGCCAATGAGGAGTTATGAAGACAGTATTTGGACACGTTTCCTAGTGGTTTAAAGGCGCACACAGCACAAACTACTACCTCAATGTACAATACCGAAATCCAGTAAGATCATGCCACGTTGACACAGTCAATTCAGCCACAATCTAATTCATTACATCAGATTCTACCTCCTTCCGATCCGATTCTAACAGTGAATTGGGCAGCAAGAAATTCCAATCGAAGCCCGAATAGTGTTGCGCAAATGGCGAGCGGTTGGAGTAGAGCAATCGGGAACGCGAGGTCCTTCGTCGGAAATGCCATGGGCGGTTTGAGAGGCGGCAGCAGCTTAGCTTCGTGGGCCGTCGCCGGAACCCTAGCTTATTTTCTCTGGGTGCGCCCTTCGCAGCAGCTCAGGAGAGACCAAGAGGCAACAAATTTCGTTTTTTAAAGCAATTCGTTTACTTTTTTGTATTTAATTTGATTTTTCGTTTTCTGAATTTGATCCTGTTTGCAGGAAAGGGCGGCGCTGGCGGCGGCGTCCGATCCTTATAGATATGTTGAGAAGAGGAAACCGATTCCTGATCCTCAGGTTAATGATTTTCGGATTTGTATTTTTTGGTGAATTTTTCACTTGATGGAAATGGGAATTCATACGAATTTGGTCCTTTTTTTTTTTTTTTTTGGCAGGAAACTGGATTGGTGTATGGGAAAAAAAATAGAGAGGAAAAACCTGAGTAAATTATTGGAGGATCAAAGCAAAGTTATGACTTATGAGTAAGTTTAGTTAGGTTGAAAAATCAGCTGAAATTTTGGTGTTGTGAAGTATACTGTTTAACAAATCTATACTTGTATGTATGCATTGGAAATAGCTATTGTGTGAGGCTACATGTATCTGAGTTGGAGTTTGAATAAACGGTAAAAGAATTTCCGCGTTGAAGTTATGCCATCTTCCCTTGTTATGATCAAAAACTGTTGTAGAATACAGAGTATTTATGTGATCATCATCATTTGAAGTTCTTTTCCAATTAAAATGCTTGCTATTCAATGATGAAGTCTTGAAGATTTTGTTATATTTAGATTAAGACTAATGGAGACGAGTTTAGTTAAATAAGATTTTGTGTGATTCATATGATTCCTGGTTCATGTTTCCTGTAATATTTAAGTATCCAGGATTGAGAAAGAAAAATGGGAATGGGTGCTAAAGTTGTATGATTAAATAATTTAAACTTCACATAGCTTCCTTTGTAAGATAAACGTGCAATTCGATTGGAAACATTGTGTGTAAATTCTGAACATACTTGAGACAATCGTCAGCTATTTGTTTGGGCTTATAGAATCAAGAAATAACGAGCGGCTTTAAAAACTGTGGACTCTGGGTCAAGTTACTCCGAGGAAGTTCCAAATTGTTCATTGTTCTTCTATCAGTAAGCTATCTACCATAGCTTTCCTTTATTTTTTCGACAGTAAATGAATTCTAGTTTTAGCATTTTACTTGAGCTTCATCAATCAACAGATATAGATATATATGACTCCCTCGTGAGAGGATATTGCATATTGTACGTGATGCTTAGGTTTATACATACAAGTTAAACAGTTCATTTTCTTGTGCTTTAGAAACGCGCAATATGGTGTGCAATCTGGATTAGTTTAGCAATGGTAGCATTTGGTTTGTGCTTTCATATAGATTCTACATTGAAGTATGATGGTTAGAAATCAATTTGACATAAAGCCGGAAAATTAGTGAATGAAATTGAGACATGCTAGGAGTGGGATTCAGTTGTAGATATTGCTACTTGAAGTTTCTATTCTGAGAATGAAATGGCAATTTGTCATAGAAACATTTGTTAGTAAGCTCACTAGGGAGTTAGTGGTATAAACTTGCGGTTTAATTTAATATCTGCAAAGTTCCTTGTTCTGTGTGGAGTATTCTCATTCGTCTATTCTTTACTTTACTTAGCTATACAACAAGCTGGGAATTCATACCTGTTTGTTTAGAATCGATAGTTTCTAATTTTGCTGCTCGAAGGGGGTTAGTGGGCATGTTGATGTAATGAAGAACTTTGCTTTAATCATGTTGTTATTTGAGTAGCTATCGTTGTATTCTTCCTCCGATATAAGGTTTCATGGTCGTCGTTTTCTCCATCTATGAAGAGTAGAGGCGAAACATCATTTACGTATAATTTGAGGACATAGAAGTGTATACCTATCCTTGATGTATTTTCAGATGTTGCTTTAGCTTAATGATTCATTCTGTTATGTTAACATGTATGTTGTTCAATTATGCCAAGTTCAACTAACTAAATAAGAATGATGGATATCATTATTGTATTATATGATTATATAGGCAATAACTAGACGCAATAGTTTGAAGAAGCTTATATGTGATATAGGGATACAATACAAAGCTACACATTTGAATAATATAAATGCTATCCTTTTAATTGAAAAAAGTTTTCGGGTCGGGTGTTACGTGTATATCGGGTTAATAAATTAAAAAATTAAATGACATCAGGCTAGTTTAAAAGAGCAAATTAAGCTTGAGTTTATTTTGAACTGAATCCTGATAGAATTTGATTTGTTACCTCGAATTTAAAACATTAAGTCAAATTATTATTAATATTATTATTGTTGTTGTTGTTTAAATCAAATTAGGAAATTGAAGGTCATGAAATAAGATGGGTTGGGCATTTTATTTGGCCCATTATGGAAAGGAAATGTATCGATAAAAATTGTATTGGGGCTGACTGGAAAACAATATATCTACTTAACTCGTTTGATTTTTTTTATTTTTTTTTTATTTTCGACATGAAGTGATATTGATTATTTGTAGCCTTAATCAAAATATTCTTGTTTGCCATGACACCACCACTATTTATTTAATTAAGTATTTTTGTCATTTAATATCTCCTACAATTTAACATATCTAATACAGCTTTTGCTCATTGGACTTTCATGACGTTTTATTTTGACTTTGAGGAGGCAAAAGTTTTAAAAAGAACGGTTAATTTCACTTCTCAACATGTGATAATGTTTTTTATCTTTACATCCTAAATAATTTTTTTCTTCGATTACAACTTATATCATATATTTTGTTTACTTTTGCAACTTCTTACCAACATTTTTTAGTGAGAAAGACCCACGTGATTTTCAAGTACCAATTAAGGGTTATTTCCCCCCTCAAAAATTGAATTTAGTCCTATTTTTTTTTCATTTTCTTCTGTAAATTGTTTGAGTAAATGAAGAATGACGGTGACGGTGGAGTTTAAACAAAAATAAGATCTCTTTACCATTGAAAATAATTGAAGAATTGAGTTTATCCATCTTTTAGAAGTGCAAATGGCGAAAATAATCCTCATTTAGCACGTGAAAATCACGTGGACCCTTCGCGCCTAAAAATATTGGCTGAAGGTTGCAAAATCAAACAAAACGTGTAGTATAGGTTGTGAAAAAACGTGTAGTATAGGTTGTGAATAGAGAAAAATAGTTTAAAATGTAAAATTAAAAAATATGCAATAGTACAATGAAAATAAAAGATATCGGGGATTAAAATACATGTAAATGAAAGAAAAAAAAAGGGGGAAAAATATTGCATATATATTCCATATTACAATCAATCAAATATTGGGCTAGTGTTCCATGTATGCAACTCCACCTAATTAATTGACTTTGGTAAGAAAGAGGATTTTAAGAAATCATAAAAACTCGTGTGAGACGATTTCACAGATAGTTTTCGTGAGATGGAGTCTCATCACACACAAACAACATGTGAATTGTAGGGTTTGGGTGGAGGGTAATTGTATTGTGAGTTGACTCGTCTCATACAATGCATTAAAATTTCGTAAAACGGTTTAACAAGAAATTGAGAGAATATTGTATGTGATCACACACTGATGAGTGTACACATGCTCTCATGCATGATGCACCATGTAATGTTCACACACACACATAGCCAAAATGTCTGAATTATTTCAAAAACCGAATATTTCATATGACGTGTCTTAAAAAATGTAATTAAAGTAGTTTTCAATACTTTAGATGATGAAAAGATACTAGCAAGTGTCGTTATTATGAAAATTTGAAATTGCTGTTTTGTTGAAGCTAGGAGGATCGATGAATGTGGTGGATAGCCATCACTCAAAATCAGCATGAGCTTTAGAGACAAGCTTACCCCAATTGGAAATGTGGAATACAATGAGTCTAATATATAGAGGATGTGATGCCTTCAATTGGCATATTGTGTTCCCATCAACCATCACAAGACTTTGGGGATTAAATGGAGGGACCCTTTTGTTTCCATGCTCCTTTGAGCTGGCTTCATTTCAAATTTAATCTCTTTTATTTTCTTATTGCATCAATGATCAATATATACATATTGTCTACGATATGATACTATCAGCAACCCATAATGTATAGTGTAATAAAATATAACAAAGTTTAAAAAATATTGATCATGTCTTCTTTACATACGACAAACATATGTATACATATGTTCATGTTGTTATGATGCTAAGTCAAGTAATTTCTCCTAATGGTTACATTTTTTTAGTCATGATATATTTGATGAACCGTATCGTATGGTTTCTTAGTATTCACAAACACACAACCACACTAGAATTTGTGTGTGTGTATATATATAATTGTGCAAATCTCTACAATAGATGGAATTCACCAAATAGTGTAACATTTACTAAATCATGAAGATACATGGTTAACTATAGACACATCAATTAAGTTGTGTTTGTTGTGGGACTAAAACCACTCACTATTTAATAAAACAGGATAAATTAAGAACATAGAGTCGGAGCTAAAGTTGGATTGATGGTTAGATGCTTTGAACCTTCCATTTTAGACACGATTTGGGCCCATTTCCTATCATTTCTTGTTCCCTAGTTTAAGTGCACCACCATTCTTTCTACTTTGAAAAGAAAAATATTGTGCTCTCATAGTACCATTCCACTTAAGGTCCATTACAAGAATTTTGCACCTCGCAAAAACCATTTTTGATTCCTCATTTTAAGCTAGTGTGCTATCTATCTCGAGCTACACTATGCTCTCCCATATCAAGATATAATCTCACCTTAGTTGATTCTCGTACTTGTTTCATCCATGGATTCTTGTCTTTCCTCTTGATGTAAGTTCAATTTCTTTTCTGTCTTTCATGCCAAATTCATTCCAATGGTAGCGATCTTGATTCAAAGATTGTTGTATTAAGCTTTTCGACATAGATTAAAATTCCTGCCAATAAGTGAATGCGTAACCTATAATATCATGTTAAGATCGAGAGATCGTTTGAATACCTTAATACAAGTCAAAGAGTACTACTTATTTTCCATTCGGACATGTGTTTCCCATGTGTATATTGAATTACTTTGTCACCAGTGTCGCCTAAAGTTAGACCAAGAATTGTTATTAATTAATCAACTTGACAAGATTTAGCTCACAACTCAGGTCAGACCCTATTGTAAATACAATCAATTTAATTAGGTCACAATTCAGATCATATACCTATTGCAAATATGATAAATTTAATTCACAACTTAACTCAAATCCTGATGATTGAAGATCCAACATTTGTGATCTTCAAACTCATGACCTAAGGAGGGTATTATAGTGATTTGTAAACTTTGCACACACACACACACACACACATATATATATATATATATATATATATATATATATATATCAACACATATGTATATGTGTTGATGTTTGAATGAATTTGTAATTAAATCATTTAATATATGTAAGTTCTTAGCCCACAAAAAAAGTAGGACCATTCTATGAAAGTTTGTTGAAATAAGTTAATATGTAGATAAAGTTAGATAGTGTTGACTCAAATGGTCTTAAATGAAGAACCCTGACCTGATTTCATTTACTCCTTAATAGAAGACATTGTGCATGAACCCTGAACCACATTTACGAATATTTATCATACATTCATAAATAATCAACTAGATTTCATTTAAGTACAAATACATAATAATTTCTTTTTAAATTAATTAATTACTACATCTGTCACGAAAAATGTTTGTACCACCATCCATAATGTAAGTTATACATGGAAATTAAGTACTACGAGCTCGTACAGAAGATCGGAGGACTGTAATAGAGGGTAAAGCTATTTTTAGACTTCAATAAATTAAATGCAATTTTATTTCTAAATGCAATTTCAAAAGCTAAGTTATAATTAAGATGAAGGTAGAATATGGACACTAGTCGATCACGTTTCTATTATCTAAACATGTAGAGTCCAATGAAATGAACAGCCTCGTAATTATATTTATACATCAACTAGACAACTACTTGTGTGTAATATTTAAGTGGACTGTATAGTGCTTGCAAAACAAATTGCATGCTTATTGTTGAAAACACTTCAAGAAACAACTTTCGTTGTCAATAATCTAATTTTAGTTGTAATACGTAAAAAAAATCATATGAAAATACCCTCTTTGGCTTGAAAAGCACAATCTTGATTTTTTGAAATTTCATTTTATAAATATTCATTATCTAATGATGTTATTTAATATACTATTTAATGATATCATTTAATACATGATGTTCGTATATAGTGATCATTTGAAAATATTAGATAAACAAATACGACTGAATAAATAATAACCGATAATAGTTTTTTTTTTTTTTGTTTTGTTTTAATGGGACGTTGATAACAGATCATATCATTTGTACTAAAATTTCTGTCTCATTTGTGTGCCACATTAAAACTTCGTAGTTTTGATATTGGAAAAAATTTATAATTTGTAATTGCTTTTATTTTGAAAATTAATATAACGTTTTTTGGATTGTGGTACACACGTGGTAAAAAATATTTGATACAGAGGATCTGATTTGGATTGACAATTGCTAGCTTTTGGCAATATATACATATATAATGCGTTTTATCTGGTTGGTTGGTAAATGTGAGGTAATGTGAATTTAGTGGGTAGGTATTAATTTTGTTGTAGTTGGTTGGTGGGGATAGGGTGGTCAAAATTTGTGTGGGTGGGGGCAGTTTGGGGACACTATTGTGGGTATTTCTGCATTTTTCTCCCTTTTTGGGGGGAAATGTAAATTAATAATAAAAGCCCACCTTTTTTTTTTTTTTAAATTTTTAATATTTTGGAATAAGGATACCAAGTTCCAATGGCCCGGTCCTCGACACATCTCCAAATACCTCTTTTGACGGTTTGACCCATTTCTCTATATTTATTATCTCCAATCTTTTTTTTAATTAATATTTATTTTCTCCAATCTTTTAAACCACACTTTGAAAATAAATTAGACTTTTGATTAATTTTAGACGCTAATGCAATAAGAGAATTGTTATGATAATAGTATTGCCTATAAATATTACCACTTTTTTCCATTTTAATTCATCCACCTCTCTCTTTTCTCTCTTTATATCTCTAAATTCACATAAAAGAAATGAAGAGCATCTATTTTATGGATAAATATCGATTAATATTGAGATAGATACTTAATTTATAAAATTAGGAACCAGGAATGGTTTGACAATCCAAAAGAATTTTATGATATCATGAGGTAATATTATTATTTTTATTAGAGAATAATATAAAAATTCTACTATTAAAACTAAATATGTACAGGAATTCTTATAATAAATAGCCTACTATTTATGCAAGTTTTTGTGTGTTTATATATATTTAGGAAAAAGTATGATACCTATCAAATTCATCCATTTTAATTATATAGGTAGAATAATTAATTCGTTCTATAAAGAAATCAAAATGGATGAAATAGCATTCATAAAATGAATGGCCTAAATTAAGCAAATGAAAAGAAACATTTTGGCCATAAATGTTTGACCAAATAATTAATAATTTTATCTTAACATATAGTTTTGAATATATTTAAAAAGTCGAAGTTATCAAATTTATCATTACATAAAGAAATATTTAGATCGTGGATTTACTGTGATTGAGAATTGACCAATAAAATGATTACATTTATCAAAGTGTCAATTTACAATTAAAATTCACCTAAATTTCAAAACAAATTTAAGTATTTTAAAACCAAAATTTTAGATTGATGGTTTTATGATGTTCGATCCATGTAGGAGACGACGAAGACGATAGAATAATTATGTTAACCAAGAGAAAGGGGTAAAGAATCAAGGAGTAAATTCATGGTGGAATGAGTAATTCGAGGAATTTTGTCTCGGTAATTGCCTGCTTTTCCACCTGTTTTACTGCACTCTCTCTCTCTAGAAATCAAGAAATATACATACATAAATATATATATGTATATGCATGCATATATGATATTCTTTATTCCATTACATTCCATTCTCTCTCCCTCTTCTACTCCTATATAATATTACACATTTATCTCTCTTCACTTTCTTTTTCATTCAGATTTTCTCTTCGCTTCACTGCAAAGTATCTCCTCTTTCAACCCATAATCCACCTCTTCAAGTGTCAGCTCAGCTCAGAGTTAGAGAGAGAGAGAAAAGGGGTCTTGGAATTATTTCCAAGAATTGAATTACGTATGATTGTTGTTTGCCGATTTTATTTTGAATTTTCTTGGGTTGTTACAAAACAATGGAGAGAAGACCAGTGTGTAATCAGATAACAAAAGTGTTCAACGTTGATGAGTAGGTGGAGATTAAAATAATATATAATTTTTGTTTTGTTTTTGAATTTCTGTAACTGATTGATGTCTAATCGGTTCTTGGATTCTGGTAAGAGTTCCACTGTGTATCTCAAGACTAGATTTGTCTTCCCCTTTTTTCTCTCTCTAGCTCCATCTTCATTCAATCCAGTTCTTGTCAGCTAGCTAGTACAAAAAAAATCCTGATCATAATTTTAGCAGAAGAATTTCTGTTTGATCTGTGTTCTAGTGAGAGAGAGGTGGAATATAGATGTAGGATTAATGGCGGGGGGTTACGAGCAGCAAGGCTACGTTCATCAGCTTCTCACTCAAAACCCTACTTCTCAAATCGACCCTGATTCCAACGACTCTCCGCCGGAGGAAACCGCCGCCACCACCAGCTCCGGCGGCACGCCGTCCAACAGCCGACGCCCCCGCGGCCGCCCTCCCGGCTCCAAGAACAAGCCCAAGCCTCCGATCATCGTCACGCGCGACACCCCCAATGCGCTCCGATCCCACGTTCTCGAGGTCTCCTCCGGAAACGACGTCGTCGAGAGCGTTTCCGTCTACGCGCGGCGGCGCGGGAGAGGCGTCTGCGTCCTCAGCGGCGGCGGCACTGTGACCAACGTGACTCTCCGCCAACCCGGGGCGCCGGCGGGGGCAGTGGTGACGCTGCACGGCCGCTTTGAGATACTGTCGCTCTCCGGCACGGTGATGCCGCCTCCTGCGCCGCCGGGGGCCGGCGGTCTGTCGATATTTCTGTCCGGCGGGCAGGGGCAGGTCGTCGGAGGGAGCGTGGTGGCGCCGCTGACGGCGTCGGGGCCGGTGGTGTTGATGGCGGCTTCTTTCGCGAATGCGGTTTTCGAACGCTTGCCGTTGGAGGAGGAGGAGGGCGGCGCGGCGGCGGCGCAGCCGCAGCCGAGTGCGTCGCAGTCGTCCGGTGTGACAGCTGGCGGTGGTCGCGGCGGTCATGTGAGTGAAGGAGGTGGCGATGGTGGTGGTGATGGTGGTGCTGGTGCTGGTGGTGCTTCGTTTTTTAACTCAGCTGGTGGTGGAAGCACACCGCCGCCGGGGAATTACCCGTTCGCGGCGGAGTTGTTTGGGTGGGGAAGCAGCGGTGGCGGTTCGGCGAGGCCATCATTCTGATTAGCACGATTACTATTTTGTTCTTAATATTTCTAAATGAGTTGTTTTAGCTTTATTTTATGTGGTTTTCTCAGCTTTGTTGTAATGGGAAATTGGGTAAAATTTCGAGTTGTTCGACCATGAAAATTTTATCAGAAGATGTCAATTCGATGAAGGAGGAGGAAGCCTTTACAGAGGTGAGTAGGTTGAACTTCATGCTTGGTTTGTAGTACAATGCATTTTGCTCATACTATTGGTTTGATTTCTAGTTTTTGTAAACAATATATTGCCTAGTGCTATGTTATGCACATTTTGTTGTTTAGGTCTCAAGTATGCATTGGCAATAACATATTTGATGTATCGGAAAATACATTAGAAATTTAATTTGCATGTGATCTTATTTTCGTCCTAATTATTCTGAGTTCGGTATTTCGTCTCGTATTTCATTTCATAATCTATCTCTTCATTGTTTTGAATATTCAATTTACTATTTGCTTTGTGTGCATGTCATATGAAGATTATAATGCTTAATTAAGCCTAAAGTCCTTGACCTTGTTAGTGCCTATATAATTAATTAATTAATTAGCTTGTATGAATACAGCATGTTTGTAGCTAGACTATGTGAATGTTTTAAGGTACTTAATCAAATTGCCTTGATTTGAACTTGAAACACGATCAAGCCGCGGTTCGTTCAGTTATATGGAATGAACCCTAGCTGAGGCTCCCTTGAAGAAAATTAGGTTAGATCAGACCTAAATAATTGCACTAGCTAGAGTTTTTATTTGATTCAATTGGATATGTACACAGCTAGCTACAACTGCTGACTATGATAGATAGGTGAAATTACTAAAGTTGGGCTTAGAATTAATTGGTGGGGTTTGATCCTTAATTCCTAATTGGTAGAGTGAAAGCTTTCTTGAAATGTGAAAACTTTGATATATATATTCACCATGCAGGTCATGATACTTTAATACCCCAGCAACTGTCAATGTTGTTTAAATCTGCTAGGAATTTTGCCACTAAAAGCTAAAGACAACTTTGATGGCATTGTCTCTTCTTTGCTGTTCATAAATAGTCATTCAAGATTTTATAAATGGAGTATGGGGTCCAATGAAAATTTCCTAATTAGACACAAAAGAAGAGAATCCCTTTTCCCCTTAGGAAATGAAAAAGCTAAGCACTTGGAGCAAAAACCATCCAGGCTTTAAACCATTGAATCTTGAAAAAAAAAACAACACACATACAATATATTCATTTTGCAAGTAGGCAAGTTGCTGAAAACAATTTTTCACGAGCATCGTTACCTACTCTAGTTTCCACATGCATTCCTAATTGTGACATTTTTGTTTGATTCCTTCTTCAATTCTTGTCTTTCTATGTAAAAATTCACATCAATGTGACACTTTGTCTCAAAATCTTTTTGTATGCATGCTAGCTAACTGGAGGAAACATATAGTGTTAGATTTTTCTTGTGCACTTTTAATGATCGATCAACGTCCCAAAAACGTTGATAATCGGTGATTGAATTGATCATGAGAATTAAGTGTTTAGCTAGCTTTTGATGTCTTTCATATGGTTTTCATCCCAAATGTACTAAACCCCTATTGAGCATGCTCCCACTGATGACATGCTATATATAATTCTTGACTTTGAAGTGAAGTTTAGTGTCGTTTAAAATCTGCAAAATACCACAAGGGGTACTGAAGAGTCATGCAGAAATGTGTGGGGTTGGATCAACAGTACTGGCACACACTTCTATGTATGTATGTGTCGCTAATAATGATACCCAATCCCCATCTATAGATAGCAGAAATAAGTTTTTATATCCTTTTTGCAAACCAAAAAATGAAAAATACCCACTCAGTAAGAAAACATGTTTTTTACTTAAAATAAGGAAAATTTGACCAAAATAACCTTGTTGATCACGAAGTTGTCCATAGATCACGAAACTAAGCACAGATAATGAAGCTGAACATAGATCACGAAGCTTCATGACCTATATATATAACTTTTTTTTAAGGATTTCTAATGATGTGTTTTAAGCCATATTTTTCTAAGAAATTCCAGATATCATACTCCATATATTTGATGAAAATTGCGAACTCAAAATGGTATCAGAGCCTAGGTTTATTGAAGAAATAATTTACGATTTATATTTACAATATTAATTTTATGCCTAACGGAGGAGAAAATCAAGAAAATATGTATCCGAAATATTTTTCGAGATAATACAAGTTTCAGAAAAACCAACCTGATGATGATAAACCACAAGGAATGGAACACTATTGTTCCTGATAGTTCTAAAATCTCACAAGATCTTAGAGAAATCCAGAAGACCATCCTGTTCTATGGAGGTCAGACGGAGAAGATGATCAGATCTCTAACCGAGATCCAACAAGAAGTTTCAGATCTAAAAAAAGAAATTTCAGATTTAAAAACGAAGTTACCAAAAGGATCCAACAGATCCATGAATGAGCATTTCAAAGACGCGTTCGGGGATAAACCACTTATTCCCAAAGGAAAGACTACGGAAATCCCGGAGTCAAAGAGTCACGATGAACTAATGTGTGAAATCATTAGGAAAATTTGACATGGAGGCATCACGAGTTGATATCTTAGAATTAACTGAATCACTTTCCAATCTTGGAATAGTGGATCTGGTTAATCTCAAGATGAACTCCCAAGTTCCTAATCCAGAAGGAAGTACGAGTTCAAATTCACCAAACCCTGAGAGATCAAGGGTAGAAAGCAGATCCGAGGCTGACCCCGATGTTTGGACAGGGTTAAGAAGACCACTCGGGAGGAACAAAGTACCTCCTAACAGTCCATGGGCAAGAACGATGTTGGAACTAACACACCCATACGGGTTGGTTCTCACAACAGACATCATCGATTTCCGAAATATGGAAAAATTAATTGATGAATGGATGGCCTCGTTAAAAGTAGCCTCAACGACGCTGGGCATAGAAAAAGAAAACTTCATCAAACTAATCGAAAGTAGTCTGGAAGGTTCAACAAAGATGGCTTGGGAATCAACATCCACCCAAGTTAAAGAAGAAGATTTTCCAGAGATAGTTTATATGCTATCATCGAAAAAATCGGAAGAATACTTAAGGTCTACTTCATCGGAGATGGATACTTTGACCAAAACAAGAAAGAGAAAAGTCGACAATATACACAAACCTTGTATGCTCTCAAGTTGAAAAGTATATGTGCGGCAGATGAATACATTTATTGGTTCCGCAAATATTACTTTCAAACAAAGGTTCCGCTAAATGTGGCAGCAGAGATGTTCTTTGCAAAGATCTGTAGCCCATCGCGAGAGATGTTGATCCAGTCCTACCAATTACCACCAGGACAGGTCGACACAGTTGCAAGAAAAATGTATTTCCTAAAGGACAAGTTGAGAGAATGGTGTCAACAAGCAACCATTCAAAAGAACAAGAAAAAACTTCGAGGACAAATCAAAAGAACTCCTCTTTGTTGTGATAGCAACGATTTTCCATCGGTGATTGGAGAAACAAGACAAGTGAGGCATGAGAAGAGAAAGAAACACTTCAGAAGAGTATCTTATGCCAAGTCCGGAGGATCACAGAGAAGACCTTCCAACCAAGAAAGATCATGGTTGTCCAAATCCAAGGCCAGAACCTACAAGTCTGGTCAGAGATCTGGCCCATCCAGGTTTTCTTCACAAGGATCTAGATCCTTAGGAAAGTCCACAGGAAGAACACCAACAAGGAGAACTTTCAAACGAGCTCATACTCGTAAAAATGAAAGTTTCAAATATTGCAATTGCTGGACATGTGGTGGGAAATGACATATTTCACCTGATTGCCCACAAAAGCAAAGAGAAACTCGCTAATTCAAGCCACCTGCAGACATCCTTGATGCGGTTTTCTATGACGATTTGGTACCAGTTTACCAGTTCGAGGACATCTCTTCAGATGAAAGTATCTATGAAGAAGAATTCGAAACTGATTTAGATGAATCTTATGAATCATCAATAGAATCAGAAGAATAGCCTCGAGACGGAAGATAGACTCCAAACTTCAGAAAGTCTATCCGGATTCTTTTCACAAATGACCATCTCAAGTAAAATGATGGAAAGAATCATGAGAAAAAACTCAACTCTGAGCCTCTATGATGGTTTTAGAATTGGAGGTGGTAGTCGGATCCTTAACCAGATTGAACTAAAACAACGCAAGCACCATATCATCTATCGGGTGAACTCAGGTGAGTTTTCGATTCTCATGGAATTAACCGATAATAGAATTGATATGTAGCTTATTCCAAAAGAAGAAATTCTTGAGGAACTAAGCCAAATCAGGGAAGAAATAGCAGTGACTATGAAATGGATCCATATTGGAACCATTGAAGTAGTAAATCGAACTGACCTAACGAAGTTTCTTCTCGGTGAAGGAGTAGAGTGGACGTAGAAGGATTACACCATCTTCGAACCACTATAAGCAAAATGTGTTTATATGTTTTGACTGTATGCTGCACTTTAAATACTGCATATCTATATTGTTGCATATATCATAAGCATCCTGAGAAAAAACTTTGCTGAAATCATTTTTTAATAGAAAACTTGTTTGCAAAACAGAAACTCTATCTTTATTTATTCCGCTGCATAATGTGATTTCGAGATAGGAACCTGATCAGCATTGTGCCAGGTTACTGACTCGAGTTAGGTTACTGTTTCTCTATAGAATTAGAAACCTGTTCATAGAAAAGTTTTAAAAAGTTTGTCAAATCGATAGAGGTTCATTCACCCCCCTTTTGAACCTTTGACCACTTGGGACCAACAATATGATTTTGGAGCTGTTGTTTCAATCCTTAACACTGCACCAAACTTTCCGGAGATTTCTAAATTACCGGAATGGATTGCCACTACCGTGTACGACTCATGGAAAAATAATCCACACCTTGGC
Source organism: Scutellaria galericulata (assembly GCA_946896805.1). Lineage (NCBI taxonomy): Eukaryota > Viridiplantae > Streptophyta > Magnoliopsida > Lamiales > Lamiaceae > Scutellaria > Scutellaria galericulata. Next base: position 19,719,710 of record OX335793.1, read on the forward strand.
CGCGGAGATATCCTAGAGCTTAAGTTCATTTCAGCAACTCCAGAAATTACAGGAAAAAGGTCTCATCCAGTCTTCCATTTTATGAAGCTACAGAGACCTGACATGGTGGCGTTTAATAGAGTTAAAGCACCACCAACCAACAGTCCTCTAGTCATCACCCTCACCGAAGATGATATATCTACAAGGCGAGTATGAGGAATATGGGTCTGTCTCACAGAGATGGACAAGGTGAAATACTCGTTCAAAATATTTCAAAATTCTGTGAACGGGTCATTCCTGTTAAACTCTATGACAGGAAATACTACCGGATTTGCTGAGAATTTATTCGAGAATAAAAGAAAGCTGATCTGGGAAAACAAGATTTCGGCAACGGAAAATACAAGGAAAAAGATATGTAACATGATACATATCGGACGATGGGAAGAACGTCTATGTTCTTGCTGTCAACTACAGGAGAAGCCATTATTTGGACAAGGCTTCAAAATCAGAAGAAATAGGCCCGAACCATAACAAAAGAAGAAGGGGCCAAAAAGGGGTTTTTAGAAAATAAAACCCAAAAATGTAAAAGGAAGCGAGTCTAATTAGACTCGATAATAAATTCCAGGCCCTACCACGAGCCTGTAAACACTACGAGACAACCTTCAAAAAGATTCCACCCAACAGGGAATTATAAAGGGATCCACCAACAAAAGATGGTGGGTGAAAACACATCTCACTTCCACAAACTGACGAAGGAAGGTGGGTGAATTCACGTGGCCACTTACCCGACAGGAGAAAGTGGAGAAAGCTGGCATAAGGACAACTATGGAAAGAAGACTGAAATCCGGATTTGAGATCCATAAAATCACCTATAAAATGAGGCATTCAGTCTTTGGAGAAGGCATCAGAAATCATAAATATTTTCTAAGTACTTCTCTCTCTAAAGAGTTTTAAGTGTTTAAGTCTTTAGTGTTTTAGTTTATGGGGATTTCCCCAAAGGTTTAAGCCATGATTGGCTAAACAAGTATTCTTCTTCATTGGCAAAGAAACAGTATTGTAATATAAGTTGTATTTTATTTCTTCAATAAAAAGAGGCTTTTGTTTCTACATGCTATCCAAAAGATTTTAATTACTTTGTAAGAACAATACCGGCAGTGCGTCTCCCTGTGATCTCATCAAAACTCTACCAGGTGGGTATGAGTAAGGATTACGATTTGGGTCCTCGTTGTGAAGAAGGAGTGGAACCATCAACTGCAAGTGTGTGGTTGGATTGCTAATCCGTAAAACCCAACCGGAATCAAGAGGACAGAGACAAAGGCAAAGGTATGAATTTAAACAGATTATGATTTTAATTGTCAAGATGTTAACCTTTAAGGTGCGATTTTCTTTTGGAACAAGTATATAGGTTGGAATAGTGGTGCCCCCGGTTCGGTAAAAACCTAAACCGGGCCAATTCGAGCCGGCGGTCAACGGTTTAGGGAACTGTTGACCCGGTTCCGGTTCCAAATCGGAACTGTAAACCGGTTTTAGCCGGTTCGGTTTCGGTTTGTATTTTCTAAAACCGTGAACCGATGGTTTAACTGCTGGTTTGCGGTATTTTTTTTTTTATGAATGAGGTAGTGCCACGTGTCCGTCGGAGCTCCGGAGAAAAGTAGTCGTTGTCGCCGGAGTCCAGCGGAAAAAAGCTGTTGCCGCCGGAACCGGCCGTTCAAAACTGGGCCGAACCGGCCCGTATTTTTTTTTTAATTTGACCGTTGGACACGTGTCACGCCAGGATCACTCAACCATTGGAGATCGACGATCGAGATTTGCGGACCGTTATGAACCGGCGGTCGAACCACCAGTTCCGGCGAATTTTTTTTTAAAATTTTCTATAAATACCCCCTCTCCCCATTCATTCCAACACTTCTCTCTCAATTCTCAAGTTGCAATTCAATTTTCAATTCTAAAGTTTCAATTCTCAAGTTTTTTTTTCAATTCTCAAGTTCCGATTCAATCGAAAATGTCTCGAAGAGGTTCTTCTTCCGTCAGTTCTTCTCACCGAGGAAAGGCACTGATGCCTCCACCACGAGGTGTTGAAGTAGATGATCTTATCGATCAATACACTCCCCACTCTCATTGGAGTGAGGAGTACACCAATTTGGAGGAAGCTCTCGGATCTTCGACCGCCGCCGACTTTTCCGAAGTGGGGGAGGAGTAGGAGCAGCCGGAGGCCCATCCAACTCAAGAGAGTGACACATGTTGCCGATCCACTTCGACACTTCGAAGTGATATTTTGTCCATACATTTTAAAAAGGAGAAAGTATCAAATTCGAACGTGGACTTCACGGTGACGTGCAACTATTGTAGAAAGAACTACAAATTCAAGCACGGAGGGGGCTACGGAACGTTCAACAACCACATCATCAAGAAGCATCCGGATAAGATGGGTAATGACCGCTCTCAAACCCATCTTCCTCGACAAAATACCGGTTCCAGTGGGGGAACCGGAGGTAACGACCCTAACTTCCTTTTTAAATTTAGTTAATTAATTCATAGGAGAGGAGTAGCCGAATTAATTGCTAAAAAACATCTTCTTTTTCAATTTCCAACCGATGATGATTATGAAGAATTTACTTCTCAACTTTTTCAACCCGCTAGTAGAAGAATATTTAGGAATACCGTTACACGTGACATAGAAAAAATTGTAGGTAAATATAAATATGCTTTAATTGAAGAATTAAAAAATTTAACACAACGATTATCTATTTGTTGTGATGTGTGGAAAGATCCTTACGGAAATCATGATTATTTAGGAGTAACGTGCCATTGGATAGATGATGCATGGAACGTGCAAAAATGATTAATTGCCTATGTCGAATTTGATGAAAGACATAGTTCCGTAGCAATTGCTAGAAAAATAATAAAAATTGTTAATGATTATGATATAGTTACAAAAATATTTTCGATTGGTTATGATAATGCCGCTCCTAACACCGCTAGTATACCCACATTAAAGGAATTTAGTAGGCCTCCAATAGATGGTAAACTTTTTCATATTCGTTGTGTACCCCATTGTTTGAATTTGTGTGTACAAGATGGTTTAACCACTTTGCATAATAAAATTAAACCTATTATAGATGCAATTCATGAAATTGCTAAATCAACACAATGACATAAAAAAATGGGCAAGATTTTGTAAAAATAATGGAATGGAAGTTAAGAAATTTGTGATGGATGTAAAACATAGATGGAATTCAACTTATTATATGCTTCAAGATTCTTATAATTATAAAGAATTGCTAATTGAATTTTATAAAGAAAACCCACATGAATTGATATATTTGAATAGCAACTCTTGGGATGCATGCATTAATTTAATTCAACTTTTAAAATTTTTTTAAGAAGCCACTAGAGAATTAAGTGACACTTATTATCCTACTTCTCCATTAGCCTTAGATCATTGTGTTAAAATTGTTTTAATTTTGAATGAATATTGTGCATGTCCTATTATAGGTGAGACTATTATAGCAATTAAAACAAAATGGTTAAAATATTTTCACGAACTTCCCGATTTATTTTTAATAGCTAAATTATTAGATCCTAGGATTAGAGAAGATAGTCTAATGGGATTATTACAAATGTATTATAGTGCTTTGTTCCCCCATTTTTTGTTATCCGATTATGATGCAGTTGACTATGTTCCAAATTATGTAGAAGTTGCCACTAGAGCTAAAAACTATTTGTATGATTTATTTAAAGAATATAAAATCTCATTAGGGGATGATTGTGGGGATAATTTAGGTGCTCAAAATGTAGGTGGTAGTAGTAGTTCTTCACATAATCCATATAATGTTAGTGGTCTTAGTGCATTTTATGATTTTTATGATAACCGAACACAAAAACGGGCTAGGGGGTCTAATCCCACACAAGAATTAGATACATATTTAAGTTGTACATTTGAATTTATTTCTTTTGAAAACTTTGTGGATCTTTTGAAGTGGTGGTCAAAGAGGATCAACACTTATCATATTTTAAGTCATATTGCAAAGGAGATTTTTGCAAGTCCCGCCTCCAACGTTTCCGTCAAGTGCGCCTTCTCCAAAGGACGACATATGTTGAATCCAAAAAGGGTAAGATTGACCGTAGAGAATGTTCAAAACATTACTCTACTTGAAGATTGGCTTCGAGCAAAGAAACGTCAACAACATCTAGATTTATCTGTCTTTGATGACGATGGCCCCGACGAGTATGGCTACGATTCCAACACATCCTCCTCCATTGGAACTAATGGGTAAGTTTGAGGTAAGAGAACTACGTGAGCTTTGATTCTCTAATTCAATTTAGGGATACGTATGCAATTTCATTTTAAGATTGATATTCACTTTCAAACTTAGGATGAAACTCAAGCTCTTTCATTTTTTTTTTCTTCTCTTACTTGTAATGAGCAAAGAATGTTGTGTAGTAGATGGTGTGTCTCAAAGAAAGGAGGAGATAATAAGATGTGTCTTAGATGCACATCTTATTATGTCCTCCTTTCTTTGAGACACATCATCTACCACACAACATTCTTTGCTCATTACAATTAAGAGAAGTAAGAAGTAAGAACTACGTGGGCTTTGATTCTCTAATTCAATTTAGGGATACGTAGGCAATTTTATTCTAAGTTTGATATTCACTTTCAAACTTAGAATGAAACTCAAGCTCTTTTTTTTTTCCTCTTTCAATTTGTAATTTGTAAGTTGTAATTTTTTTTTATTGTTTGTAAGTTGTAATTTTTTTTAATTCAACCACCGATTATTCGTTATTTGTAAGTTGTGATTTTTTTTAATTCAAACTTAGTGTTTATACTTTGTAAGTTGTAAATTTTGGATATTTATACAAAGTTGTATATTTTTTAACATAAATACATTGTTTAAAAAAACAATACGAAAAACCGAAAAACCGACCGGTTCGAACCGAAACCGGCGGTTAAACCGCTGGTTACAAACCAGAACCGAACATACCCCGGTTCGGTTCCGGTTAGATCCCCGCCGATTTTCCGAACCGCCGGTTCGGAACCGGAACCGGCGGTTTAACCGAACCGGGCACCACTAGGCTGGAATACTTTCCCCGTGCCAATACTGTCTAAAAAACAGTGGTTTGGAATGAGTAACAATGCCATGTACAAATTCCTTCGGAAATTGAATGTAAAAAGATCATAAATACGGAAGCATGTTGGGCCTGATATTAATCAGTTTACGTTTTATTCGGATTTTATTAAATAAATGGAGTATAATTAAGGAATTTCATAATTTTATCGAAGGATGAAATAGATCATGAAGTTCTTTGAAAATCACGAAGTTGTTTTGCTTCGTGATCAAGATAGATCACGAGGATGTCTGGCTTCGTGATCAATAAGGGCAGTTGAGTAATCTTGGCTTCATTTTGGGTAGAAAACTTGATTCATAAATGAATGAGTATTTTTCATTTTAGATATTGCATATTGGATAGATACACTTAACTTGCTCCACAATTTTCTTCTTCATCATCATCACCATCACCATCACCATCAACATTAGATGCAGCAAAGAATCAAGAATGGTGGTCCTTGTTCCATTGTTGACAACCAGACAGTTTCTTGTCTTTTCCTTCAATATTAAGTTGATATGATTATGACTACTTCCAGTCTTTGTCGTGTCTTTTGATCTTATTCATTTTTATTTTTACATAAACGTTAATTAAACCTCCTGTGATTTTATGCATCATCACCACGTGTCTCCATCATTCCTCTTTACAACTCATGTAACTAATTAATACTTCTTAATTTTGATTTTACATATAAAATCAGTTCAGTGTAGACAAAATGAAATGTTTTCTTGAATTAGACCAACACAACATCTTGAGGTTTTAGATGTAAAAGAAAGCACTAAACATGTATCATCGATAAGAGAGGAAATATGATACTTGATGTATTTATTTAAAAGTAGAAGACTACATACTCATCTATCGTTACTCAATTTGATTAATATATGTTTGTACTTTTCCTCAAAAAAGTATTTGATTTGGGTTGTTTTAAATTACGTTTTGGTTAGGTCTAAACTTATAGCAAGCAAGGAAGAACTTTCCCTGTAGAAATTATTATAAGAAAAAAGAGTGGTCTATACATCCTAATAGCAAAATTTTGGTCATCAATCCTCATGTTATACATATTTGATTTTATGTCGCGATGACTTCAAGATAAGTGATAAAAATAAAATATTTGCTCAAATAAATGATATCGTTTTTGCCTTACATTAAGGGACCTAAGCTAAGCAGAAAATTGTTCTGTTCTGACTAGTACTAGTAACTTAATCTAATATTAGAAAGAGTTGAAAAACCTAATCTTATGATGCAAAACTACACATTCACAGAGCTAGAAACTTGTGGTTGCTATCTTCACCTGGTTTCTGGTGTGAAGAATAAATAATGGTAAAGAGTGTTTTAATATTCATTCAAACATTAGAGAGCTCAAAAGGCACACGCACGAAGAGACGTCCATGCAGGCTCACCACAGCTGATGTCTGAAGTGGATCGATCCTGCCAGGTAGGCTCACCACCTGACAATACAATATTCTCCGTAAATCTTTATAACAAAACAAAACATGGGTATGTATGTATATTTATGCACATAATATAACGAAACAATCTCAGAGGTCGATAGCACATACAAAACTGATGGAAAGAGTACCTTTTTGAACGGAGTAATTCCCCAGGGATTATCAGCCTGATCCGGCTGACCTGTTATAACCAATCGCCCAGCAGGATCCGACTGAACTCGCACCTAAGGGTATATTTGTCAATTTGTCTTAGTCTACGGTCTCACATTAAAAATGCCCTGACATACCTCAACATATTCCAATACACTTACAGATAGACATACCTCTTCACGCAAAAGCCCTGGGACTAGGGCATAAACCTCGAAACAATCTTTCTGCACAGTTAAACCAGCCAGGTGATTAGTTTTATGCATGTACTTGCATGCGTGCAGTGCAAAGTGAAAGGAATGTACCGTTTGGCGCACGTTGATCTTTACCCAATCAGCCGGAGGCCCAATATCAACAACTGATGTTACCAGCCTATAAATAGTAAGCAGTTATGTGAAAAGAAACAGCTAATAAAAGATGATAAAAAGACAATAATGTTACACCATCATTCATGAAATATTATGATCATAATAATTAAAAAAAGATAGGTATGGGCTAGGGGAATAAAGATATAAAAAGAAATTATGCAAAAGGCGATGTTCTATATTTTAATGCCAGCTTGCAGATTTTTTTTTTTTTTTCTTTTCTGGTTCAGGTTCATAATTTGGGCAAAGAAGTGAATCACATGATATGTCAGATATAGAAAGTAGGAAGCAAAACTTCACGTGTTCAAAAAATTACAAAGTTCTGGTACATCTAGCTAAGGGATCCAGAAGTTGTCAAATGTAACAAATACATATAGGTGAACATGATGTAATATGGCAAGCATAATCTCCATTTTTGGTATTGATTGACTGCTAAACAGCCTCTCGAGTTGGATCACTCGCCAAACAGATCTCAATTTAACTATGAACCTTGCACTCTGATACAACAATTTGGACATTCTAGTCTCTAGATCTTAAACCCCCATTGGATACAAAGTATCTGTACTCGACGAATGATGATGTACATCTAAAAAGTAAATTTTACATGCAAAAGAAGATATTAGTTGCACTTGATGAATGATGATATGCATCTAAAAAGTAAATTTTACCTCAACCAAAAGCTCAACTTAGACTATGCAACAATTATAGACTTCGCCTAACAGGAAACCAAAAGAAAGTACAACCAAAAGAATATAAACAAGACTTACTGCTTTGATGTCTCAGTTCGAGCAGCCTTGACCGAATGCTCCACTTCATTTGGTCTCTTTTGCTTGAGTGAGCCTAAAAAAATTTCAAATCAGAATAAACCAGCCCAAAAAAAAAACAGAAAAAGAGTGATACGATGATGAAGCATGCTTGAATCCGTTTCTACAATACTTGGGGGCTACTTGAAATTAGAGCATAGAATTGAACAGAAACTAGCTTACCAATGCTTTTGATGCTTTTCTCACGCTTTGCCATACTGTTGATGTTCTTGTCCTATCAATGAATTGAAGAACATTGACTTAAAAAAAAAAACTATTGCAGCATAACAACAAGAATCACAAAAATGAGTTTTTACATTGAAAATTTTACTAACCTTTATAACAGGCTCACCAACCTCACCATTACCAAAGAGGCGTTGGACATGCCAACCTTGCATGGCACGAGCAGCAGCATCTCTTCGTGCCCTTCCTGATCCTGACCCTTGATAACCATTTCCCTATGTAATCATTGAAATAATCAAGATATATGACAATCATTGTGTTTTATGGAACCACACATGTGAATCTAAAAATCAGTATTGATGCGGACCACATGCAAGGTGATAAGGGTAGGTTGACATGCACAAAAATAGGGGTAAGAGAGACTGAGGGGAGGCGAACAGGGGTTTAGTTTCATATAAAGGAGAAAACCCATCCAAGGTTCTACATGTCCTGTATTAGCACATAAAAGAATGGAAGACATCAAAAGCTAACACCTGAATACTATGATGTAATAGAATACTACTACAAATAATTCCCTGCCACATTCAATAATATCATGAAATTTCTAAACTTCACTCTGTTTGAGCAGGCAAAATTTTGGACTATCTACACAACAATATGCAGGAATGACTTTTGAGGAAAAATGAAAATATGTCACAAGAGAATATTTACACTTCCATTCTCCATTTTTCCTTAAATAACATAATTTTGCAGGAGAAATTATACCACGATAAAGCTCAATGCAAATGCAGCAAGATATACTGCATGGGAAGACAAGTAGAGGAAAACTAAATCAAAAATTAAGTTCACAAGAATGCAAATTCACCTCACTATCAGCACCAGAAGCTTCAGGAAGCGATAGTACTGGGAGTTGAAGATCGCCAATTTGTCTCTTATGTCTTTCATATTCTAGAAGAGACTGATGCATATAAATAAACGAATTGTCATTTAAATGCAAAAGAAGATAGGATAAAACTAAAATAAACAAAGAATAACACATACATAAAAGGGCACATGCTATGAGAATCCAAGGATTTTCTATTCTAAATGATCTCTTTCACAATTCTCAATAGATGAATACGATATCCAGTTAAAGCCATCTTCACATGCAATCATTCAAACACAAAAGAAAATTTAATCATCCAAGAAGAAAAAAGAAAATGTCAAATAAAACTATCACTATCCTAGATGAAATAAAAATGTTGCAGAGTTAACACAATTTTTGCCTGAATATGCTGAATTAGGTACTGGCAGAAGAATCCACCACATCTTAGGTAGACGGAATTACGACTATTAGAACGATAAAGGAAGTTGGGCTCGAATTGCTACCTTTTCATAGAAAATGCGGAATGTCCAAGAAACTGTTGTACAAGTCCTGCCCATGAAAAAACAAGTTCCCTGAATCAACTTGCAACACTTGAATAAATTTATTTTTCAGAACTCGATCAGATGGTATTAAGTCACAGGCTGTACAAGCATAACTATTAAACAAAATGGAGTGAGGACATGTGAATACTCCAAGAAAAAAAGAAATCAATGGAAGCCGCATAAATATCCGATCTACAAACTGTAACTATCTTAGCAATTTAACTGCATAATTATTTATTTTATCACACTGATGAAACTATTCCAACTTCCAACAGGACACATACTACATTAATTAGGTAACAATTTATTTCAGTTTACGTGTTCAAAGAAGCAATAATATATAAGGTAGCTTATTAAGTTTGATCACGTGTCATCAACCCCATAAAAATTCTATTTAAAAAAGTTAATGTACAAAAAATACTCACAGTAAAAATCAAATGGTGGGAATGCTCAAATTTTCAACTCCCTCACCCCCTCAGGTAAATAAAAAGGAGGAAAAAAATACTTACTTTGGTGGATGAAATGATTCCCCCACCTGCCGCCACAACTTGGATCCAGTCACCTATCAGAGATTCAAAAAACCATAAATACAAAATAATAGCACAGAATATTGTTATCTAACATAATCCAAGGGAATTTCATAAACCCTCTCCTTCCAGATAATGAACCGATGTGAAAAAAATTAATCATCTACTCTCCAAAACCACTCAATCAACATTACAACTATTGTAAGAGTAAAAGCAAGAGAACACGAGATGAGCTCCTGCATGGTGGGGTAAAGGGGCTACATATCACTCAATTGTATAAGAACAAACACTGCACTTATAGTAATGTTCATATTAATATACAATCAGTAAAAGATCTAGAGAAACAAATTCTATCACCTTAAGAATTGGTTCCATGCATCAAAATTTTACACTTTTTGCCAACAAATAATAAATTTGATATAGGGTACTTAAATTAAAAGGAGTGTCACAAGTATAATGACATGCATACCCTGTCATAGCCTCCCAATCTAATCACAGCTCTCCATAACCTAGAAGGTGACAAGGTAAAGAAATAAATCATTACACAAGAACAAAGTAAGAGCAAAACTAAACGCACACAATACATACTTCAGGCAATTTAGTGGCTGGCCATAAAATTTTGGTGGTTTAAAGTCCATAGCTCTCTCGCGATAAAAACTTTCTAGTTCCCTCATGAACGCTGCTTGATCTTCTGGGATTCCATCATCATTCTCTCCCATCTATCAATGAAGAAAGACAATTAGTTAGAATGGAAATAACGATGCTTCTCCACTTCATGCCGAACATTATTTTTTTCTGGGAGGGGGTGGAGATCCTAACCCAGACAGCAAACATGATGTGAGGTCGGGGTATCTAAACACCACAAGGGGTGTTAGTCTACTTTTTTGACCTCTCACAATCATACAAGTTATGTGAAACTATCTTTCAAGAATTAATTATGTTACCGGAGGTAGTGTGGCTTGAGTAAAAACAGTCTTGACTGTTTCTCCACTGTGATCTCCACCAACATTTGCAGGTGAGTATACGACAAGAGCATTGGGTGTAGCAGCTTCGTGCTGGTTTGGAAGACAAGAATCGTCACCTTCATGTTTGATTGCAGCCTCAACAGTCTTGGTATTCCCATCAGTAACAGGGCTAGGGGGAAGTGTTTCCATGCCCTGTTGTTTTGGATCATCATTAACTGTTTTATCCTCATTCACATTAGCGGCATCTTGCATCTCTGTGTCACCACTCTGCGTAACCTCATCTAAGGTGACATTCTGAACTTCAGGAGCTTCATTTGAAGATAATTCAGTTGGAAATTTAATATTTTCCTTAGGATCACTTTCACTGTCAGCATTTTCATTTGTCATTTCCTTCCTTGCAACATGATTAACACAATCTACATCCTCCTTTTCAGAGCCTTTGGGCTTTTCCATTGCAACATCTCCGCTGGGATTTTCCTCAGCAACATTTTTAACAGGATTTCCTGCTTCCACACCATTCTCAGTGGAGTTCTCTTCTTCCAACCCACCATTGGCAGCACTCTGTTCAACCACTTCATTCTTGGAATCAGTTAGTTTTCCTGCTTTACTTCTAGCAGCAGTTTGTTCTTCAACATCATTTCCAGTGCTGCTTCTCTCTTCACTCTCACTTTTGGTATTAATTTGTTCCCCTGTTGATCTGTCATCATGTGTTGTCTTATTGATCTCGCTTTCCTGGTGAACTTGGTTTTCCATCTCAACGATCTGCTCTTTTGTTTCATTGCCTGATTTACTGATGTCTTCACTGCCACTTTCACTTTTCTTGGCATTCCCTGCTATAATTTCTGCAGAGGGAATTTCTTCTCCTTTATTTTCAACCCTAGCATCCAACACTTTTCCCTCTGACTCTTCAAACTTATCTCCCAATTCATTATCCAGCTTTCGAGCATCCTCCATTTCTACATCATTGTTACCCATTTTGATATCTATTCAACACATTATATTCCATCCATCAGAAATATAAATGTAGAAAATTCCATAAATCAGGAAAAATAAAAATTAAAAAGAAAAAACCACGTGTAAAATAGCATCCGCCCCCTCATTCCAAAATAACAACAAATTTGCATTGAATTTTATCCTCCACAGAAATCACAGTAGTTTTAAACCCTAATTCTTTAAGAAAACAGAAACCAAAAAGATCCTATTTTTTTCCTTGCATGAATAGAACTCCATAAACAATTCAGTGGGCTCAAGCTAAAAAAACCGGTTAAGGAACAACATACAGCTCATTCAAATCCCAGATTCACATGCAGTAACAAATTTTATACACATTCATAAAACATGCAGAGAAATGGCCGAAACACTTGCCTGAAACAACTCGCAGCGACGGAGGAGGCCAGAGCTCGCGAAGATTACAATGGCGGTCCAATCAAATCTAGGGTTTGGCTTTTTTTGTCAGTTAGAGCAAAATGAGGAGCGAGTGTGCAAATTTCTGCGCGTGTATAACTCCAGTCCAAAATTTGTTTAAAAAGGGAAAATTTTAGGAAGAAAAAAAAAGAAAAAAACAAAGAGAGAAGCTTTATTTATAAGGCAAGCAACACGTACATGTGTCACTCCGATACGGCGAAATGTGAGGGCCCTGTAGAGAGAGAAAGTACCTTCAAACGCCGGGGAGAGAGAGAGAGAGCACAGCAAAGAAAGGCCCTGCTTCTGCGGTTGCCTAGTTCAAAAGAACCATGTAACACCACCTGGATATGGACTGCCCATGTGAATTCTCTCTTTTGCCCCTGTGTAATCACTTTTAGTAACCGATTAATTTTTTATGGATTTAGGTAATGTTTATTCTAATTTTGTTAAATGCATAATTGAGAAAATTATCATTATATATGTTATAATCTTCTGGATTATTGAAAAAAGTGAGACACTTCAGATTTCTTTTATTTTCTTGATTTCTTTATCACAATTGTGGTAATGAATATTATAGAAAATAAGATTGATGTAGATTGTTTCAGCTCTATACAATGTTATTATATATGGCCTGTTGAATGAGTAAATGTGAGTTTATTTTAAAGTTATCTTCATATCAATATTGTTTCTATAATCTCATGCTAGATATATAAAATAGAAAACAAAATTTACTACTAAACTTTGAAAACGTGTTTTTTATCGTTCACATGTGTATTGACTTGAAAAATGATCTACTAAATATTAATGAATACTTATCTCATCTTATTACTTTACAGTAAAGTAATAATCTATTAATCTAGACATATCTACTACCTTCTTTATTTAATGTTGTGAATATATGGTTTGGTTAATTTAATTTTGATTTTCCATCAAGTCAAAGGGTAAATCTCACTCTATCTCAAAAAATCAATGTCCGCATTAATACATATCCATAAAGTGTGAAATTGGTGTGAAAATAAATCTCTTTATATACTATAGCAAATCTAATTTATTATTTGGTCAAGAGTACATTTTGTGGGCCAGCCCATGTTCGTATATAGTTGAGCTTTTCCCTGCACAACTATTGATATCAAACCCATAAAAGTTTCCAGATTTCAGCCTAAACCAACTGATCCACTGAGCTTAAGCCCAGTTCAATTTGTCCATGCAAATATAAAGCTTAAAATATAACATGTGAGTTTGTTTTTTTCTTCAAAAATTTTTCTTAAATCGAAGTTATATATTTTTGGGTGTTATCTACCCGACTTTAGAGTTTAAATATTGAAATTTACAGGTGACTAGATTTTGGAATTTATAACTCAAAATATTCTAAGATTTTATATTAACAAAAAAAGAGATTTTGAATTTTTATCTGAACAATGATTTGATATATATAAAAAGACTTGGAAGGTGTTGATAAATTTACTTTATAAATTTATAAATTTATGAAATAATCTTACAAAATGTTACTCAAAACTTAAATGCATAAAACTTGTATTTGTATAAGCACGCACGTCATGTAAGTCGTATCACAACAGAAAATGATAATAGCAAATTTGTGTTATTACCATATATAACAATAAACACTAATAAAATATTTAATCAAGTAGAAAAAGTAGAGCAAAAACCATTCCATTATAATATTTATGTAAATAATATTAAAGAATCATGTTTATTACCTAATTATAACTATATAACAATATTGCTGACGGAAGTGGAAACGAATACATTCTTTAACTTATACGAAAGAATGTTTTAAATTTTTAATAAAGTAAAACTGAAACTTGTGTTCGATTATTATATATATTTACTCCTCATTAAGTGTGGCCCCTTAATATAAAACCAATTTTAAATGGATTAATTTGTATATTTAGTTAGAGGACCAATTGATTGGTTAATTAATGAAAAAAAGGCAATTAATCATGAAAAGGTAAGTTGAAGAACAAATAGAATACGTCTCTTTGGCGTCGCTTTTGACTATTTCTATTCTATTTATGCATTTTGCGGACTAAAGAAATTAGAACTTTTGGCCGCCATCATTTCTAATCATATTTTGTCACATAAGTAGAAACCAATTTTTTGGTATTTTCATCGCTATATATAACTTCAACCCCAAATTAAGTTAAATTCCAAACATATAAGCACCACATGCTCATTCTACTAAAAAAAAAAAATCAATTAATAGCATTGAGCTAGAACATATATTAATTAATAGGATGAGTACAAATATTTATATGCACAATATGTATGGGTTGAGAATTGTGTAACTAGGTTGACTCAATCTGACAATGTTTTTTATGCGCCTTAGTTCCGCGCTCAAATCCTCGTCTCACATACCTAACCTTTGAGTTATGTTCGTTTAACTTTTTAATTATGTTTGCATGCATTTATATTTCTGCTAGTTTACTCTTTTCACAATATATTAAGATCTATAATACTTTTTTAACATTTATGTTGTTTTAATATAGTCTTTATATTTATAATAATTCAACCTAGCTTCATAATATAACAATATTATTTTTATATTATTTTTTAAACACATAAAGGTTATGATATTTGTATATAAAAGTTATACTAATATAATGTAAATATTAAATTATTATAACATAAAAGTTCAGCTATACTACATGAATTTTTATTTTGAAAAAAGGATAAGTTATTCATTTAAAGGTTATGATAATATAACACAAATGCTATAACATGAATTAGAAAAAGAGAAAAAGAATCTGAATGTGAATTTATATCGGATCCAACCTACACACTCAATTATACTGATCATGATTCATGCACGTGGTTGACAATAAATGAGTGTATGAACTTGTGTTAAATAACTAAATTCATTAAATTTATCAATCAAAATTTTATCAGTAGATGAATGTAAAAGTTAACTAGTACGACGAAATTTGTCTGCATGCGAAAAGGAATGGTCGTATTGTTACGTGTGTATTTTTTTCTCTGATTTCTCAAATATATGTATATATAAAATATATTATCATTTTTTCTTGTTTTGCTGAGAAACAGCTGCTGCTGTCAATCTACACGTCGCCATTATATATGTATAGATGTGTGTGTGTGTATATATATATATATATGAGAAAAAAGAAACTTTTTATTTATTAGTAAAAGTTTGCAGCTTTATCTATTTATTTTTCAATAATTAAAAAGAAAATTATTCTTTAATATGGTTAATGCAGAATCCAACTGGCCTTTTTTCTTTTTTCTTTTTTGGTATGTGTGTGTTTTTGAGAAGGGAAGCATTATTCGTGTAGTGAGGGGTTGAGTGGGATTAATTCGATCTTGAACAAACGGTGAGTTTTTTTTTCTTCTTTTTTTAATACTGTATTTTAAATTTAATTGTGATTGATTTTGTTGGTTAACTGCATGTTAATTTCGTGAATATTTTTTCTGCGAAAAAGATTTATTTTTATATCTGGGTTACAGCTTTTGCCCGGATCTAATCCCGTATCGTTTGTTTGTTGTTTTCACCCTCTCTCTCACTCTCTCTCTCTAGAGTAGTTTTCATGGTGGTGATTGATACATAAGTTATAGTCCCCCACTCTTAGTAGACAACTCGAACATCGAAAGAAAACAAAAGAAAATAGAGACAAAACAGTCCTTGAAAGTGATCTATTACATATATTTCAAGAATCGTAATAGTTGATACACACAATCTCTTGAAGAAATTTTGATGAGTCTGTCCCTTTTGGTGGTATGGTATCCAAGTTTGACAAATCTTCTGATCACTCTCATACAAATGTGTAAAGTTTTAGCACATAGATTCGAATTCTAAAGAATAAAGAGCCTTGTAAAGTTGTTGTCAAGATAAGAAATATGATAAACGCTATGTTGATGCTTTTGTAGCTTTTTTTCTTCATGCTTTAGTTGCTTTAGTTTAGCTAAAAGGTTGGATATCATAACAACATTGGTGGCGGAGACGAAAACATGGGGCTTTTGGATCTGTTTATCGCTTCGTCTATTCCTACTCTGAAAGTGCTTTTGGTCACTGGGTTGGGTTCGTATCTTGCTTTGGATCATGTCAGCATTTTGGGAGACGAAGCGAGGAAACATTTGAACAATGTGAGTAGTTTTAGCCATCATTCAATTACTACTTTGTTGTTGTGTGTAATTAACATTGGTGTGCACAGATTACATTCTTTGTATTTAATCCAGCACTTGTGTCGAGCAACTTAGCTAAGACGATAACATATGAAAGCATGGTTGAGATGTAAGTGTTTTTGAATTAACATAACTTCAATCTATGATCTAGTAGTACTGATAGTGTTGTTGTGAATGTTTGCAGGTGGTTCATGCCGTTTAATATCTTAATAACGTTTATAATAGGTTCGGTTCTTGGTTGGGTGGTTGTGCAAATAACAAAAGCTCCTTCACATCTCAGAGGACTTATTATAGGTTGTTGTGCTGCTGGTACGATTAATGAACCACGCTACTTGTTTTCTTTTTAATTTCCACTTAAAAACCGAATATTTATCATCATAATGGCAAACAGGAAACTTGGGAAACCTGGTTCTCATCATAATTCCAGCTGTGTGTAAAGAGAAAGGAAGCCCCTTTGGTGATCCTGATGTTTGCCACACGTTTGGCATGGCCTATGCTTCTCTTTCAATGGCTGTATGTTTCGTAATTCACTTCTTGAACCATTGAATTTAATGGTGTGTTAATTTGGTGTTCTTCAACTTGTTCAGATTGGAGCAATTTATCTGTGGGCATATGTATATAACATTGTTAGAGTATCCTCGAGTAGGAGCTCTATGGACTCTCCAGCCCACAATTCATCTGCAACGACTTGGACTGATCCTTTACTTTCTTCTTCAAATGATCTTGAAGACCATGAAACTGGATTGAAGAATAAGCCTAAGGTAGTTACTTGTCTTCTCATACTTGAGCCAATGTAGGAGGTTATGGTTATCAAGTCCGAAATCAATTGCAGGTTTCGTTTTTAGATAAAATGAAGCAACGGATAGAGACCCTCTTCGAGAAGATGAACCTGAAGAAGCTATTCGCTCCATCAACACTCGGAGCGGTACTCTTACATTGCTTACTTATAACACACATCAATCTATATCTACCTTATAAAGGGCCTTCTTCTAAACACTCAGTTTTCTATAGTTTGCTGGATTTTTTGTTGGACTTATTCCTCAAATTCGGAACCTGTTAATCGGGGATGCAGCTCCTCTACATGTAGTCCAAGATACTGCACTCTTGCTTGGGTACACAAACTGTCTTGTATATTTTCCCAGAATCACCTCTGCTATTGTCTTGTTTCATCTTCGATAACCATAATCTGTGGTCTTATAATTGCAGGGATGGAGCTATTCCAGCTGTCACATTGATCATGGGGGGCAACCTTTTGAAAGGTTGGTTACTAATTGAATGTAGTTTTATAATTCCAAATACAAGAATTCTGATCAAGTTTGGCTTTTTATGAATTTTGTTGCAGGGTTAAAAGGTTCAGACATTCACAAGTCCATTGTTATGGGTATTGTTGGTGTTCGATACATTGCCATGCCTTTGATAGGGATTGGCATTGTTAAAGGGGCAACACGGTTGGGTTTAGTGCACGATAATCCATTGTATCAATTTGTTCTCATGCTGCAGTTTGCACTTCCACCTGCTATGAACATTGGTACGTTAAAAGTATCATTCAATTGTTGCCTAGTTTTATTCCAGTGATGAATAAGATAACGTGTAAAGTTTATTGATTACGGGTCTTGACATGTTTCAGGGACGATAACTCAATTGTTTGGGGCTGGAGAGAGCGAATGCTCCGTGATTATGTTATGGTGTTATTCATTGGCTTCTGTGGCTCTCACCTTGTGGTCGACATTCTTCTTGTGGCTCATCTCGTAGAATATAAAGCTTCTCAAACATAACACATTTAGATATTCAGATTACTACTCTTCCTACAACTAGCAACTTTGTAGGCGATTCATGTTTATTTTCATTAGAAACGAACCCAATATATGTTTGGCGAAAACTCTCAAGTGTACAATGATACGATGAAGAAAATATACATCGCTTTTTGCACGCTTCTTATCTCAAGTTTACGTGTATGTAGTGTATGCTTTTCAAGCTTTCCACACAGATAAATAAATTGAAAACAAAAGCTTGGATGAACAAAGCAACTAATTAATAAGCAAATTCATTGTCAAATAGTAAGCTACAATAAAAGCTACTAGTTTGCTAGATGAAACCAGAGCATACTTCTCTCTTCGGAGAAATCAGCAAAAGTTAAGAAATGCTCGAGGGAAGCAAGCGAAATAATCCCAATAGATTCTAAGAAAGAACTTTTCAGAGGTTGGACTTGTCAAGATCATCAAAATAGGTAAGAAAGAACTTTTCAGAGGTTGGACTTGTCAAGATCATCAAAATAGGGATGTTCCATAGCTTTCTTTGCTGAAATCCTCCTTGATGGTTCATAGTGCAGCATCTCCTGCAATTATCAATAAATCTCAGATGAGATTTGATTACAAAAGGACTAAATGTAATGTCATGGAGTTACAAATAAAGCAAGACTCACCGATAAAAGGTGAAGGCCATCTTTATCCAGACCAGGGACAGCTGAAGACAATGGCTTTGGACTCCATTGTGGGTATTCATGCCAGTTCACTAGCTTGCTAACCCCAGGCCAAACTTGTTCGCTTGGAGTTCCCAACAATCTGCTTCCATCAAATATCGCTTTCAGTGAGTATAGATCGCAGAAAAACGACTCCAAATAATTAGAATTACATTGTGTCTATCTTTCAATAACCTGAAAATGTGCAGAAGCTGTTGTAGTTCAGAGTCTCCAGCAAAGAGGGCTTGATTTGTCACCAATTCAGCTGTGAGATTGATTTCAAGAAACTTGGTTAAGCTTTCAACAAGACTTTCATTACGTTTACTTTAAACATATAAAGGATTAGCTCATACCAAATATACACGCAACGGACCAAATGTCCACAGCAGGGGAGTAATGAGTAGCACCCAAAAGCACCTCAGGAGCTCTGTACCAGAGAGTCAATATCTGCAAATATAGCAACCAATTACGAATTAACTTGTTAAATAATATTCGAAAGATTTTGCAGTCAAGGAAAAAGGGTAAGAAAAAAAGTACCTCATGAGTGTATTTCTTAATGGGTACAGTGAAAGCTCTGGCTAATCCAAGATCAGCTATCTTAAGCATCATCGTCTTACGATCCATCAAAAGATTGTGAGGCTTAAGATCCCTAAACAACAGCATAACAAACTCAGGAACAAAGATGAAAACTAACAAAGCCATGAAAGGAATGGTGAAAGACATATTGATTACCTGTGCAAGACACCATGACCGTGACAGAAAGCTACACCTTTGCAGAGCTGGTACATTAAACACTGCCATTGTAGACAACATTGGAGCATTGAAGCATTGATCCGACAAAAAGTTATGCAGTATACCTCATAGAAATCAATGAGTAAAATAGGAGTTGTACCTTGACAATTTTAGGTGGAATGTGATCTCCGGTTTGCTTGAAGCTACGGATGTACTTCTTGAGATCGGTATCCATGTACTCGAAAACCAAGTAAAGAACTGTTTTGCCTTCCTTATTCTGGCCTTGTTTCACATCCATCAATCTGTACATTTGTAATTGAAACCAAATCAGAAAATGATAGTAAATGAGTTCAAAAAAAAGGATGCATTTTTAGAAGGATTTAAGTTTATTACAACACAGAGATCATTAAAGCAATTTTTTCCAAACAATCTAATCATAGTTATTTTCAATGGATAATTCGGAAATAATCTGATTTATCAAAAAACCAAGAGCAACAAGAAATCAAATAAAGTCCTAAATTAAAAGAGTAATGAAAGATAAATCTTCAAACCAGAAATCAATTTCAAATTCTCAGAATAATCAAGCAAGAAATCCTGAAGGAAATTTCTCAAGAAACCCAAAAATCAAGTAAAAATCCTAGATCCACAAATCATTGAACCCCCCCCCCCTCCCCATAAAACCTAAATCAAAGCAATCGAATACGCAGAAATCGATCTATAAACTCAATAAATTGAAAATACAAGAATGATGTACCTGACAACATGGGGATCTCTGGAGAGCATTCTGAGCAAAGAAACCTCGCGAAGAGTAGTGGGTGGGACCCCTTCTTCGTCTTCGTGAAGACGAGTCTTCTTCAAAGCCACGATTTTGCCGGTGGCTTTCTCTCTTGCTCTGTACACTTTCCCGTACGTTCCCTCTCCCACTTTCTCAAGCTTCTCGAATGCCTCCATTGCTGATTTTGGTTTCTCATCCATTTTCTCTCTCTTCTTCACTCTCTCTCGCTCTTCGTTTCTTAGTGTGCGTGAAATTGCGCTACAAGATTTGACAAGAATGATAATGGCGGAATTCTATATACATAACCCTAAAAGCATTATAACGGCAATATTTTTTGAAATTCAAACCTCTTCGAAATTCAAATGCCAACATTTCGTGAAATACCAAAACTAACCCCGCAGGAGCGTTGTGTCTTTTGCCAAGTAAATATTCCAAATCTTTTTAAGCAACACTTACATTTTTTTTAAAATAAATTCAATTTTTCCAATATAATTATTTTTGGCTATTAATTTTGCAGTTCAAATATTCTATACAAATTATCTTTCTTAGCAACGCATCAAATTTTATTAATACAATCGATAAATTTCAAATTTCAGACTCTTCGTTTGAAAACTAACGTACGACTATAATGTGATCAATTTAGCTATGATTTCATCGATACATATGTCCGAGCTTCCTCCTTCGTCTATGGCCTCCTTTGCTAAAGCCCTCCAACGAGCCACGTTCTTCCTAATCTCCCGTCCTCTTTCTCCTCCCACGATCTCCTCAATGCATGCTCGTATTTCGTCACTCGGACAAAATCCCATCTCATTGGTCTTAGGTTTGATCCCTACTTGCCAAATATGCTCCACAAAATGAGCATTAGTCATCTGGTCAATAAACTGAGGCATAGCCACCACAGGCACTCCCAAGGTTATTGCTTCCATAGTCGAGTTCCAACCACAATGCGATACGAAACATCCAACTGCATCGTGTGCTAAAACTGCCAACTGTGGACACCATTTTACCACCAATCCTTTGTCTAAAATGGCCTTAGTGAAATCGGGTGGGAGCTTATCTTCTTCGGATGGCTTCACCACCCACAAGAAGTTGTTGCCGATGCTCAAAAGGGCATCGGCTACTTCTGCAGTCTGCTCAGAACTTAAATTGGCAGCACTTCCAAACGATACGTAGATGACTGATTCTTTGTCCTTGGAGTCAAGCCAGTTTAAGCAGGCGTCCGTGTTTGGGTTGTAGATATTGAAGCCATAGTCGATATCATCTTTCACACGGTTGTCTACGTATAGGGAAGGTAGCGTAGGCCCAATCGTCATTACAGGCCAGAGACTTGACATCCAATTGATCACCTACACTACACGCAAAGCAATCAATTCACTATGATGTATCAAAAAACTAAGTAGACTCTTAACTACTCTATATATAGAGCAAGATTACCTCATCTTCCAGCTTATGAAAAGAATTGAAGAGAACCCAATCAGCTTTCTCACTATTGTCAAATTGGCTCAAGATGAAGCGAATAATGGGAGGGAAACGCCCCGTTTCAGGGCCAAGTGAAGGCAGATTTGGAAGGCGAAGCTCTGGCAAGCCGGGCATTGGGAGGAGGGGGAGTGATGGGGGCAGTCCCGAGAAGTCGCAATGCATGGGGTAGCAACTAGCAATGAAAGCACAAGACTGTGTGAAGAAGGAAGCCCTAGCAATGGCAAGCTCATTAGCCACATTTGAAGCCCAAGGAATGTTAGCATCATAAATCAGGCATTTCACAGGGTTCTGATCTTGAAATTTTCTGATGAGTTGGATCAGGTTTGCTGATCCAATGGCCTCAAACCTATCAAAAAAGCCTTTAAGTCCACCAGGTCCAGCCACCCCTCCTAGGGTCAAATCGTCGTAAATGGACTCGAAATGGATTGAAGAAGGAGCATCTTTCATGGCCATGGTATTAGAGAGTGTGGTTGTTACTGTCACTTTGATTCCTTTCGCAGCTAATCTCTTGGAAAATTGAACCATGGGATTTATGTGGCCTTGTCCATGATAAGCTAGCACCATGATATGAGCTCTATAACTTTCTTCCTTCTCCATCTCTCTCTCTCTCTCTCTCTCTCTCTCTCTCTCTTTGATATTTGCAAGAAATAAAAGAGCTAATTCACCTATATATATAATTCGTGAATATGAACTTACTAGACAGATCTTATAACATAGGAGTCGTGATCGATTCTCGTAGGATTGAAGAAATAAAATTGTGAGGAATTAAGATTAGAGAATATCAAGAACAGCAGAGAATACATAGTGAATAACTAAGAAGAAGAGAGATTACTCACTTGTTGCAGTTTTATCAGCTATTTTGCAGTTTTTGGATCAGAGAAAACCTAATAATGTTCCTTTCAATAGTATTTATAAATGTTTTTCATTTATCAATACATATCTCGTGAAAGCATATGTTAAATGACAAGGCCGGCAGATTGCTAAATGACACACACACACACACACACGTATATATATATATATATATATATATATATATATATATATATATATATATATATTTGTTTTTTTTTTCCCTTAGTGATTAACAATTTAGGTAATGAGAAAGACAAAAATAGGCACAATTGCATATAAATCATATGTATGTCGTATAGTGGATAATAATTGAACTTTTTTGTTCCAAAACGTAATCAAATCCTTCACATTCTCCACAAAAAAATGCATTTTATTACTTAATCTATCTTTCGGTTCTTAATTGATAAAACGCTATAACCTTTTTTAATACACACATCAAAATTCATAATGCTACAACCAAAAACTCGATCCAAATAATAACAAAACACACTTCTCTTCACTTGAAATTGAATATTAATTGACTAGATGATCAATATATTTCAACCACAATCTCAATTCAATATGAAATTACATTAGATGCAACTATATAGAATCATAAATTAAATGAAACATGAAATTCCATGACTTCAGGAGGTGTTTTTTAGCTCCTTGCCTAAAAGTCATATATAGTTAGGCATCAAATTTTCCTTAAACTGATTTTCTTCATCAGGGGACAAAATCTTGTTTTCTGGTTTTTAGTTCTCCATACCTGAGGAGTCTTGTTGGTGGTTTTTTAATGAGCAGCTCCAGCATTTCTGGGCTCATTAAGACGATAACAATAACCGTAACCAAGATTATCTCAATCGAAAACAACCATACCATCTTCGTTCACCAGTAATTACCACAAGAGCATTCACCATCCTTGAAATGATGAAACCTCTTCCCATCTCTTACAATGATCTCTCTCTCCTCCGCTTTGGACATGAACTTGATTGCATTGTGGCAGTCTCCACAAATACGGAGGTTCTTGAAGATTCTAATAGTGGCTCGACGAGGAAGTTTTAGGAGGCCATAAACAACTGCCAACTTCTCACTATGAGTAGACAAAGAATGTTCCTTTTGCTCCGATTCCATATCATGCAAGACATATTTAGTATCTGGAACATATCCCAATTTCCTTAACCTCAATACTAATTCCTTCAGATAATTGTATACTTCAAGTACCTCAGGGTGAACAGCGTCATCGACTAAAAATACATGGACCTTGTTTTCAACCTCAAGCCAGCTACAACCAGGCTCTTTCTTCACCCCTCGGTCCCTCATAAGCTTTCGCACCATTCCCACTTTATTCCATTGGCCTGCACTGGCGTACATATTTGCCAAAAGAATATACGTGCCATCATGTTGTGGAATCATCTCAAAGAGTTTCTCAGCAGCATGGACACCTAAATCCATGTTCCCATGAAGCCGAGAGCCAGAAAGTAAAGCCTCCCAAATTGGTGCCCCTGGCTCAAAAGGTATAGTCTGAATTGCATTTTTGGCTTCAGATAATTTCCCAGCTCTACATAACAAATCAATTAATCGGGCATAATGGTCTTCACCAGGAGTTATGCTGTATATTTCTTTCATAGATTTAAAGTATCGCTTTCCTTCTTCAACTAAACCTGCATGACTACATGCAGAGAGGACTGTGAGGAATGTTATCCGATCAGGCAGTATGTGCTCTTCCAACATCTCTTCAAAAAGTTGTAGAGCTTTCGAACCATGTCCATGTTGTCCAAAGGCTGCTATCATTGCATTCCATGACACGGGATCCAGACAAGGCATGGTAAGAAACACATTGTATGCAGCATCCAGAACACCACATCTTGCATACATTGTTATAAGAGCATTACCTGCTGAAAGGCTTGAATCAAAGCCAAGGCGTACAAGCTGACCATGGAGCTGGCGGCCTTGTTCCAAAGCTGCAAGTACAGCACAAGAAGTAATGGCTCCTGAAAATGCATAGTCACATGGTTCAAGCCCACATGATTTCATCTTGTTGAAAAGTTTCAAAGCTTCTTCGCCTAAACCATATTGTGCTAAGCCTGATATCATAACAGTCCAGGATAAAATATTTTTTTCAGACATCTCATCGAAAATTGCTTTAGCCTCAATTATTTTCCCCGCACTCACGTAAGCTGATAAAATCGCATTCCATGAAACAAGATCCTTGATGGCACTTCTATCAAAAATATTTCTAGCTTGGTCAATTTGACCACATTTCCAATATAATGTAATCAAAGCATTATTCACAGACACCAAAAAATCCCACAAGGGTTTTGCCTCTGTCCTTAGGATGTATGCATGAATCTGCTTACCATGAAGAAACAACCCAGCATCAGCACAAGCACTCAAAACATTGGTATAGGTAAAATCATCATGCTTAATTCCCAAAGAATGCATATCTCTGAACATTTTAAACACTTCAAATACCATTCCCTCCTGTGCATACCCAGAGATCATAGAATTCCAAGCCACCACCAACTTTTCATCCATCCCATCGAAAACTTCTCTAGCTGCATCAAGATTTTTATTTTTCACATATCCCGTTATCATGGTGGTCCATGATAACTCATCTTTTACTGGCATCTCATCGAATAACTGCCTTGCTGAGGCAAGCAATGAATGCGAAAACACAAATGGCGATGATGCACACTTGACATAAACAGATAAGAGCGCATTCACAACTGAAGTTACCGACACAGTCCCTGACTTGATCACAGCACAATGCAGCTGCTCACATTGCTTCTCACGACTAGCTATAAGGCCCAAAGCTCCAAGCACACTTGTATAAGTAAAATCATCAAGTTTGAAACACTTTTCTCTCATATCATTGAAGAGTTGAATGGCAGCATGGCCATCATTATTATGTGAATAGCAAGTAATCATTGCATTATAGCAAACAGTATCGCGTATTTTCAACGGAGTGTTTTCAAATATCTCCCTAGCCAACTTGGGTTTCCCAGAGGCAGAATAGGCCGCAACTAAAGTGGTTCTTGCGACAACATCTGGTTTGGGAATTTCATCGAACAATTTCTTTGCATAGTTAAAGTTGGAGGATTTACAGTAAATATCAATCAAACGGTTAAGAATATGGCCATGAGGCCTGAACCCAGAAGCAATCATGTGGGCATGGATACCGGCGGCGAGAGAGTAGCCGGAAGGGCTACGCTGGCAGCAGAACTGAAGCTTGGCGGCGTAGTTGTTGGCCATCGCAGAGGTATCTGCCGATGGTCGGAGGTGATGAGACTGGTATAAGGATTTGGCGACGACATTTTTCATATTGGTGATCACCAGACATCGGGATATCCAGTTTGCGGGGAGAAGAAGCGCCGTTGATTTAAGTACTGGTAATCTTTGAAGCTGGCGACGAAGGAGAAAGATGGTCAAAGGGGCTATATCTCTTTAATTAGCTTCTGAACCTTCAACTTTTGGAATTATGCATTTTACCCCTCTTTATATGGGCTGAAGCCTGAAGTTGATTTAGTTAGTACAAGGCCCATTTAGTTTGAGTGGAGAAGAATATTTGAGCCTGGATATAAAGACGTTTTCGAATGAAATATTTAATTGTTTCTTGTTATTTATAATATAACACAAATTTAAGAAAACCACCTCTGCCAATAAAGTCTAAAGATAAACGCATGCCCATTAAATAACTAATGTTCTCATAAAATGTGGCAATAAATAGTGATGTTGAACAATGATACGATGACTTAAGTTGTCTTTTCATACACCGCAAGAGCAATCCTCGTGTCACAAATTTCTCTAACTTTTACATGGAAGGCAACATGAATCCAAAGCATAAAAACAAAACTGGGCTTATTACCGTCACTGTCTAATCCTTCTAAAACCGTACTTGGATCTCACAACTGAGTTAAGAAAAGAGAGGAATGGGCATAACAACAATGGCATCCAACGGTTGTTGAACCGAGGCTTCAAGAGTGGCAATAATGAAGATGCCTAGAAGGTGGAATTTCCACCGGAAGGTGTGGCAATCACAGTAAGAATGTCGGTCACAGAAGCCATAGCGCTCAGAGCAGCCTTAAGAACGTCCTGTGAACATCCTGGTTTCACTATCAAACGAACCTGGAAAAGGAATATAGACAGAATGAAAGAGAGATAGATGAGTTCACTGTTCAAGAAAAAATGAAAAAATGGCTCTTAGGAGAGGAGAGAACCTTGTCGAGGTACTCCTGCAACTCTTTAATCCGGCCCATGTAATCCTGATCTTCAACACAGAGAGTTACGGGCTTTGCATCAGCACCAGGGCCATCAAACTGAAGAGGGCCTGGGTTTCTGTAGACATCATCCATCAAGAACTTGGTCGAGTTTTGTCTCAACAACCTAGCAAACAAAACAAGCAAGTTCAAGAACCATTCAAAAGGTTGCAAGTAATGAGAGAGAGACAGAGAGAGAGAGAGGACATACTCATAGGACTTCCCCTTCAGATCAACAGTTGCTGGATGCAAAGCTGGTTTTCCAATGTTTGAAGCACCAGGACCACGACTATAGTGCTTAACAGAAAGCATAGCCTGTAATTACAAGAAAAACATGGAAATTTCTTATGGTATTCATTACACTTTACTAAGATTGGGAAAAGAACAAAGAGCTGGATGAGGAAACATATTGTTAGTAATCATCGATGCAAGTTATTGCATGAGAGGGTAGGAATAGGGAAACATACTGTAATAGGAGCAGCACCACAACGCCACTTATTCGAAGGGTTCTTCAAATTGGTTACAGTTGCCATATAACCATTCAAACCAGCAGCTATTATGTGATAGCCAATATGACCAAGTACCTGAAATGAGAATATTGTTTTTAGATTTACAGGTTTTTGGATGACAGGTAATTTTTTGTCGGAGAAGAAGAGTGGGGGCAAAAACTCAAAAAATGAACTAAATTAATCAATGGCAAAACTTACATAGGCGTAGTCACAATCGAATTTTGACGGCAATGAACCCCGAGCTTGATAACCAAAGAAATGGCAAATGGCATTAAATTTCTTACCCTTGTAGGTCCCTTCTTTCTGTAAAGAGATAAAGAGAGATGAATAAAAGTGCCAATGTGCAACCAAATGAAATTGTTGAACAAAAAACTTGAAAAAGACACAAAAACTTGTGATTAGTTTGAGCAAATGCAGTTCAAAATGTGTCCCTTTAAGATACACAAGGTATTAAGGTTTTCTAGACGCATGAAAAATAAACCAGTAAAATAACGAAGAGTGAGACTTAGCACGAGGGTATGGAAAATCTTCAAATATAAGAATAGCACAAGACTTCATTGATTTCTGTTGGTCGAGTGACAAATAATTCAAACATGAAAATCATACAAAAACAAGCAGAGGATAGAATATAAGTTGACCATGACAATGGAGGAGCAGCAGATAGCTTACCAGTCGCTTGTTCATTTCCTCTTCAACGAGATGAGCAAAAAGCTTTTCTGTCTCAATCTGTCGATGTTTAGAAAATTGTTAACAAAATTAAATAAATTTTGAATCAATCTTGCTGCAACATACAAATCACTATATAATTGATGTACCTGAGAAAGCTGTGCAGAATCATCTGATTCCGGGTGGAGAAGGAGCTGCCACACAGTATTAAATTCATGGTGAGAAAAATAATGCAAAGGAAACTAAATAAGGTTCTCAAACTAAAGAAAAGAACATTAAGAGCTACCTGTTTTCTTATAAACAGTGGCATGAAATCAAATAATGCAGACGCCCAAGGAGACAGCTGCTCAGAAATTTTATCTGCAGACACACCTTCCCTGAGCAAACGATGAATTTCCTGCAAAGTACAAAATTTTGATACAGAACAAAAATATTTTGTTTGATATTTTATATGAAACTACCACACGAAAACAACCTCTCAACATTCTAAGTTTCTTTCAAAGAAACCTAAGCTCAATGCCACTTTCTTTTGGATCACAGAGGATAATGACATAATGAGGTCTTTTATATTTATTAGAGTGGATGGAGATGGGGAAAAGTACAAGGAATACAATACAAAGCCAAACCAAATAATAAAACTTTCAATACCTGCAATAGAGCAAAGACTTCTGGAATGCTTTCTATTAGCCCCTCTGGCAAAAGGATGACACCATGGTGCTTATCTGAAGCAAAAAGAACCTGATAAGAAGCAATACATCGCCTCAATGACTGATAACAATAGGATCTCCAGACATGTTCTACCTTGTTCACCCCTAGCCTGAACTGCATCACATATTTGTTTTGTGATGTCAAAAAGTGTGAGCTTCAATGCAGCCACATCTTCAGCAAGAATGACCTGCAGAACGATCAAGCCTCTTTGAGTTCATAATAACTTTCAAAAATGAAATTACTCGAGGGGTCAATACAAACCATATTGGGATGCGATTGGAGAGTGCATTCCAAAGCAACATGAGATGCCTTCCTTCCCATGAGTCGGATAAAATAATAATACTGCAAATTGACAGAGAGTAGGTAAAAACAGGATAAATCAGAAAGTATGAAAAAATTAAAAAAATCATTTGAACACAAGAGAAAAGGTAGCAACTACTAGCACATCTCTAAGTATACCTCCAGAAAAGAAACCCCACAAAAAGATACAAAAGTACATGCAAGGAATCACTTTACCTTCTCTGCAGACAGTGCGTCAGTGCAGACATTGCTAATGAGCTGGGAATTAACCTGAAATAAGTAAATGAAGTACAAATCATTTCATTTCCTCAAAAAACAGAAGATGATCTTTTAGCACTTTTAATTTGAATTACTGTCATCAAAAACCATGAAGAGTAAAAAATGAAACTAATCCACCAAGATTGTAGCCAAGAAAAAAATGGATATGGCTGTCACCATGCACAAAAGGGATGAGGAAATATTTCTATATAGCAAAGCTAAAACTGGCATCATGTTAACACGATAAATTGTTCAGAAATATCGATTAATAATGGGGAAATAGTAAAATAGTCATACAAGTGTCAGCTTATCTTTCTTTTTTCTTTATATATATTTTTTTTTGTTGGGTGGGGGGAGGGGGAAATAAATAATACCTGACCCCAAAGAACAAATAAATTGAAAGTGGAAAACAAGGGTAAAGCATCCATAAACAAGAAAAAGGCAGAGAAGTCCTTTACCTTGCATATTGTGTCAAATCCCACATTTGTCTCAACAAATTGGTTTTTAAGATCTCCATTCAAAGTAACAGGAATACCCACTACCTGCAGACATTTAAAAAACAATTTTTTTCAGCAATGGCAATTAAACTATAATGGAAGAGAGGAAAAGAAGATCCTAAGGCAAGCAACAGAACATAGATCTCTAGAAGTTAGCTTACTCAAAAACATCATCACAATAATGCATATCATTCACCTAAACTTAATTTAGATGAATGAGACACGATAACTATCTAAAAGGTAAAATTTAACCCAGACACGAGATTGGTAAGCATGTCAACTTATGTGATATACCTTTGTAGGACACTTTCTTTCTGCAAAAGTTTCTGCAAGCTGAGCAGCATCTGTATTTGATGTGACACCTTCAAAAAATATGGGCATATCAGGAAACTATCTATATGAACATACTATGTTACCATGAATCATGAAGACAACATGTTAGATACCTCCAATAATAACAAGAGCATCCAACTTTAGTGTTGTACATGCATTAAGTGCTGCATTGACCTGTTCAATTGTTTTAATTTGATCTTTCGTCCGTCCCAGCAAATCATAACCGCCTTCAAAACATAAAACCCGATAATGATAACTTCAGGGAAATAAGTTGTCTATCAAGACATGAATAGTATAATCCACACCTACCTTGATTTTTGTAGGTTGCAAGAATGTCATCTGTTATCTCTAGAGTTTTTTGGGCAAATAAACCATCAGAACCACCTGGCAAAGCATAAATATGAACCTTTAGGAAGTTAATCTTCTCCAGAGATAACCCAACTCATGATTGGGAAGTGCCAAACTGCATCTTACAAAATTGTATAAACATTTAACAATAATGAAATAACTAAATGACCAACCAACCATAATAACAAAGACTAACCATAAAAACCAATAAGATTAGTAAAATGGAATTTGGTGAGCAAACACATCAGTGAATAGAAAGGCAAGCGCAACACAATTAATGGTTCCATCATAAATCTAAGATATTTGAATCCTTACCGAGAAATCCAAGCAAAGTACTCTTGCGATTGTGAACTTTCAGAGCATCATGAAGACCCCAAATAACATTATGTCCTCCAGGAGACTGTCTACCACAGAAAACAACTCCAACCCTGAGAAAGAATAAGGAAGGCTCAGTGCACGATCACATTAATTCATTGGATAAATACACAACTCACTCATTGTAAAGTTTAGAGGAAATTTAATTTCAATCAAATGTTGATATGCCGGCATATGTGAACATTGACCATCACATGCTGTGAACTTATTAACCAGCATAGTCACAGGGATGCATACCTAACTGCAGGAAGCTCAGTAATTATTTGAGCATCGGGAACCTTAGCAGTTGCCCTCAGGAAATGCGCTATAGGTTGACCATAAGTGTGAGGAAAAGTCCTACTTATGGTATGAGCACCTAAGGGATCCGCAGCTGTGGTTACATCACCAAATTCTACACGAACGGTAGTTCCCTGTCCAATCATATAAAGTGCAGAGGTTATGAGTATGATCTATTTTCTCAAAACAGAAAATTAAAAAGTAAAATCAGCATGAGATGCTTATGGGCAAATATGAGGGATTAAAATTATAATTGACCATCTTGTTTCCTGAAATCATGATGTTAGCATATTCCAACTAATTCCCACCCTACTTGAAGAGTACTTAATTAAAAAAAGGGTAAAAAGGATTCATCTAGCTATAGTTGGGTGGAAGCCGAGATCAATCATCAAGCTAGCTACTCATGATACCACTTATACTAAAATGATTCAGAAATCAAAAGCACCTTTTAGCCATAAATGTTTGAAGGTAATGGTGTACTAGTAAAAAAAATTGGCACCTAAAACTAGACGGAACAAAATCAATTCAAAGTTCCATGCACAATACAGTAGACATTATTAGTCATGTCAACCATCTTATTTTCCATATTCCACACATGAAAATAAATTCTTACCCATGTTGCAGATTTATATTGTATGCCTACAGCATTCAATTTAAAAGTAACGGTCTCCAAAACCACAGAAAGAAAGAAGCAAGCTTTTCCTTCTACCAAACACAAACAAATATTGACTGAAGCATATCTAAAACTCTCAGAACCATAATTCAACCACAGCACATAGATACCAAAGTCATTCTACCGAATATCCTATTTCTATACCAAAAAACAAAAGCTATTCACGGGGCATATATATAAAGCAAGAAAAACACATTGCATGAAAAAGACACGAAATAAACAAAACAAAAAAAAAACAAATAGATGTGGTCCAACCTATCAGATCTATTTGCGCGGATCTCAGAATGCACGCAAAACACAGTAAAATCACACTCACCATTGATTTATTTGCATCTCATACGAATCTACGATACCTCATTATTCACTATAATCAATCCATTAAAAAAAAAAAAAAAAAACATAATAACAGAAAGAGATCGATTGCAACATATGAACAACCAAATAGAGCAAGAAACTCAGAAGTGGAAGCATATTGAACAGAATAAATGAAAAAATAAATAAAAATTAGACCTGTAGGCAGGGAGGAAGTTCGGGTTGATACTGAGATCGAAGTTTTTGCAGATCAGAAAGTTCTCTTGCAACTCCGTAATCTGAATCCATGTGCGCAATTTCTGAAAATGTCTGATGAACACTCACACCTGCTACTTCGCACACCTACTGTTCTCTCTCTCTCACACACACACTGTGTCTAAAAATGGCTATTAAATATATATATATATATATAGTGTGATGGGGAAGAGGCGATACTACCAACCAGGTTTTTCGTGGAATATACTAGTATGCCCCTCTGCTAATTGATTTTTTTTGTTAAATAAAAAACTAACATATTTCTGTATATAAAAATTTTATTGCAATTCAGAATTCATTACTTTAATTTTGAATTAAGCTTTGAACAATTTTAGTGATATGCTCTGTCTTGAATGGATTTGAATTTATTTATCTCAAATGTTGTGTTTCAAATCATCAATCTAAACACAATCTAATGTAACAAAACTATTAAAAAAAACACTAACATAGGGGCCCTTTTAAGTGTCGTGTATATTAATTAATTGCACCTACAGAAGATTTTCATGTCCTTGTGGTATTAATAAGATTTTTATCTCGATTTTCAGATTGATTGTTTAGAAAATCCACTTCCTTTGATTAACTCATTGTCTTTTCTGAATAAATGAAGAAAATCTGTTTCCTTTGAATTAATGAAGAAAAAGAAGGCGTGGCTATCTGCTAATCGTCACCTATGGTAAATTTGAGAGACTTGATGATGCTTGTCTTGCTTGAGTGTAAAGGATCATAGAATCCATTGACCAGTATTTAAAACCATAGGACCTATGTAAATAATTGATCAAAACCATACTAGGTATTTATGATATACGGTTAATTAAATATGGAGTGTGTTACAACTTTCAACATAGAGGTATGAATTACATAGTTTTCAAATTTCACATGCATAAAACACAAAAACGCACATGATATCATCTTATAAATACAACTCTCTGACAACGAACTCACTACCCACAAAATATCAATGAGTAAATTAAAGGAGATTAAAATACCAACCACTGGCATACTCATAAGAAATACTCCATCCCTCTCCAGGACAAAAAAAAAAGTCATATATTTCGTATTCATAAATACCAATCAATCTAAAATCAGAGACAAAAAAAAAAAAAGTCTCATTACTAGCAAAAACAGCCTCTCAATACAAACCAAATATAATTCGGGAGCCAAAGGACATGAAAATCTGTAGGTGCAATTAGATAATACAGAACGCTATACGTCTATATTGAATTAAAATGAGTAAATTGTTGAAGCTAACAACAGTTTCTAAAAGAGACTCGTACACAGCTGGCCGGAGGACTTGGATAGGCTTGCAGAAAAACGAGCACCACACATAAGCAGTCTGCATAACACATCAGAAAACGAAGAATGTCAACATTGAAACTGATCTCATATTTCACAAACATGCATGAATAGCATAAAAGGAGTGACCGAGTCAAAAAGCCACATGATAATGCCAAGTGTTTCACAATTACTTGAAGGAGAGGCTATATGCTGGTTGTGAGAAAACAAGAGTTCAAAGAAATCTTTAAAATCAGGTTGTTTATCCCTACAAAAAAGTTGTCCAATAAAGTTTTTTCATATCCATTTTTGCAAAGATTGGGCAACTGATTTAGAAAATACAATTTGACATTCTAAATGCATGAATGAATCCAGTGAATCAATAATCCTAGGACAACAGAGAGCAAGGAAAACAATGAGATAACTAACAATGACTTACAGGAAGGTGGAGTGGTAAATATCAGGTTCCAGTCAGCAGCATAATCATCCACTTTATCTATCATTCCTCGAGAGCAGATGCCTCCTTGACGTTGATCGTGAAGTTGTACTCCTGATCACAGCCTAGGTAGGAATCACACATGAAATATAGAGAGTAACTCTTCTTTCCAGGTTCTGTAGGAGCAGTGAAATCAAGTTTCACCCTCGACTTCCTCTGGAGAGTAACCCTTTTAATGGCAAGCAATTGATTAGTTTTAGTGTCACCAACAACCAGCCACCATCCTTCTTCTTTTGATCTAGGATATCTAGGAGCATCCACAGGTCCAACCTCCGTCCTTCCTTCAAGATCCCGTTCTAAGGCTACTTGCACACTAACATCTTCACCAGTTCTAACATTGTCACTATCCAACACATCATATGTCAAATCAATGTTTGGAAAACGATTACAAAATCGGGCGATATCCATCAACTGCGAGTCTGACATTTGCAGGAGCTCTCTCCTTTCATCATCCTCCATTTCAACCAGATCAAAAACTGTCTCGATATTTTTCCCAGGATTTTCCTGGCACCTTTTAGCCATTTCCTTGGTGAAGTGGGGAAGTTGGAGGAGCATGGAATCACGTTCCCACATTCCCTGAGTCACCATCTGACTTACTTCCATGGCAAGGAGGGCCAGGCTAAGCCAACCGTTGCTGGAAATAACATCAACCATGGCCTGAAGAAGCCTGCTTGAATAAATGAGCACCTCCTGCTGGTCAGAAGACAGATTACCACCAATTGTTTGTCTAGAGAAATGAGCTTGCAGTAGAGCATTTGCCTTAACATTTGGATCCGTGTACTTTGGGTTCTCAAATGAAAAGCGCTGGTGATGGATTAACCTTCGTATCAACTCCTCCTCTCCAGGTCTTACTGGAAGTTGTTCATACTCTGAAGCTGATGACAAAATCTCCAAGAGACCCTTCAACTTTGTTTTAGAAGTTAGAGATGAACTAAAACGCTCAATTGTTGTATAGCTGATGTAGTAATAAGATGCAATCATGCCAAGATTCAAAGGTGACAGTAGAAAGTCATCCTCGATAGCAACACATTTACTTGCTTCTAGATCACTGATAGTAATCTCCACAAGCTCTGAGAGATGATCTGAGAGGTGCCTATGACTAACTCCCTGAAGATTATAGTAGTTTGGATTCTGAGTGAGCCTTCTGTACATAAATGTCCAAGTGAGGTAATCCACTGCATCCTGTTTATTTTGAATAACTCCAACCACCACCTCAGCGTTTAGATTATCGTGCAGATAGTGGTGCAAATGGCTTTCAACTGGAAAGGCTTCATACAGGAATTTCTTGTAGTATTCCTTGCGTGGTGCATGACAAAGAATGACACATTTTCCAGAGTTGTCTACAAGAGGTCGACTGGCATGACCCATCATCTGAAGTAAATCAGTGACGGGATAATCAGTATGAGCGTTTTCCCTGCCATCATAGTACTGTGTTCCCATGACCACCACCAGATGAGCAGACAATGGGACTCCCCAACACATGGAACTGCTCATCACACAGACTTGTATCCATCCTGTTTCAAACAACGTCTTCACTATATCTTGATCTGTGCTGCTTAGGCCCTCGTGCAAGTAACCTACACCATATTTAATTGTCTCCTTCAACATAGGTTCCTTAATTGTAACAACAAAAGGCTCCAACTCCTCTGCAGATCGTAATAAAAACAAGGGTTTTTGTTCACTGTCCATACTTGAATACGTCATTAAGTCTACAGCAGTTAGACGGGTATGCTTCCTGGTAGGGGCAAAAATGATGGCAGGTTTTCCATTCTTAGCATGTTGCACAATTGCTGTGTATGTAGGTTTTGTCATGGCTTGCATCCTGGCTTCAAAATTAGCAATGTCAATACCCTGGATGTGAATTTCCAGAGGCACAGGCCTAACACCTGGAGGAAAATTGAAAAGACCATGAGATGTGGCACCAATCCATTCTCCCAAATCTTTGGCATTCGCAAGAGAAGTTGACAGGGCCACAATACGAATTTTGTTCTCTAGCTGACTAGCAATGTACCGCATCCTAGAGACAATGATCTCCAAGACAGGGCCACCTGGACCCCCAATCAAATGAAGCTCATCGATAATGAAAAGGCTAACTTGCTGAACATGTTTGCGTTGCTTCCATCGCCGAGATAAAGCATCCCATTTCTCAGGAGTGCTGATAATTATTTGACCCTTCTCAAGAAGTTTCAAATCAGTTGCAGTCTCACCAGTTAACTCAACCACTCTCATTCCAAGGCCATCTCCAAATTTTCTCTTCCAATCATGATACCTTTCCTTTGCAAGAGCTTCAACAGGAGCAATATAGACAGCCCGCATAATACTGTCAGGCACTTTCTGATGATTCCTTAAAACGGCAAACTCAGCACATATGGTCTTCCCACTACCAGTCGGTGCAGCAACCAAGACATTGTCATCTGA
This sequence comes from Scutellaria galericulata, assembly GCA_946896805.1. Classification (NCBI taxonomy): domain Eukaryota; kingdom Viridiplantae; phylum Streptophyta; class Magnoliopsida; order Lamiales; family Lamiaceae; genus Scutellaria; species Scutellaria galericulata. Next base: position 19,756,435 of record OX335793.1, read on the forward strand.
ATTATACAAGATGGTGAACACCTGGGTCTGGACAGGATTGAAATGCTTGAATTGTTGATAAAGGGCTTCGTATGCTGGATTCCTCAAGGCAGTCACAGGAAGGGGCTGCAAATCCAGCAATTCTGTTGGAGGAGGATACTTCTCAGGCAAAATAAGGTGCCTAAAAGAAACTGGCAGAACAGTCTGCGATCCCAACCATCTATCAGACACAACATTGATAAAGTACTGTGGAGGCAGTGGTTCATAAATTGGAACAGTGAAATTAAGAGTGTGGTCTTCATCTATATACTGTTTCTTTAACATGAAATATTCGTGATGAAGAATATATTCCCCATCATTATCCTCAACAATGATCCAAAAGGGCTCCACATAGCCATGTATCTTGTCATCCCACTGGAAGTCCGGCGTGATTGTCAGTTCAACTTTCAGAACAGACCGAGTAATTGGTTGAACGTGTGCATTCAGATTTAGCTTTGGAAACTGATGAATAAATTTGTGAAGTGTTCTTCCCATCTTAGGAAACCGAATAAGTTCTCCAATCTCTTGCGAAGAGAGATCATAATACCTTTCCCAGGCCAGATCTTTCTTTTCCAACTTCATCAAAATTTCATTTGGAATACCATGGAATTGACGTAGTGGTGTCTGCACACTCCACATCCTCTTGCCTATCATTTTACATAGTTTCAGAGCCTTCTCAGCCAATTGTGCCCATCCCCTCTTCAGAACTATCTCAAACAGTGCTCGCATGAGACGTCCAGCGCTCTGCAAATTAATTAAAAACTTATCAAAAATAGGAGCAGCTACAAGAAAAGCCTAGAACTTTAGACTAACAGCAAGTTAAATAGAAAATTTGAGGCATCACAACCTGAGTAATAAAAACCATGTCGGATGTCAAAGATAGTCCTTCGAGCTTCAACTGTGAGATATAAGCTTGAAGCAGTACATTAATTTTGGCACTAGGTTCTTCAAGACTCTCTTTGATTGGTATAGGAACCCTGTCTAGAAGCTTGGCTAGCTCCATCTTCTCATCCTGCCTCACGCTTACATATTTGAACTCTTCACTAAGGGAGAACAGACGACAAAGCTCAATATCACCCATTGTTGGCTTTAAATGCTCATTGTACGTTGAAATAGTCCCATGAGTAATATAGTAATAGCTAGCAATGCGACCCAAGTCAGTGACCTGGAAATATCCACTTTTCCTATCATACTTTACCAGGTTGTTCTTATCCAATATTGAAGCCGCTGAATGGATCTGAAAAGGAAAAGGAATAATAATCATTCAGGTAAAATGAAGCCATTTCATACAAATTTCAAGAAACTCAACATGAAAAATAAAGAGAAAAATCTTGAAATAAATCAAAACAAACCATGTAGAATTCAAAGAGGAACTTTGATCTTTTTATTTCTGTTCAATGGGGGAGTTCATCAGAGTGTAAAGATGTGTCGAAAAGACCAAGAAAATGGCAAAACCACAATCAATATCACAGCTTGAAGCACCGCGATTGTAAGGATAGTAGGATTTATGGATATAGGCTTAAAATCTAGAATAATGACCTAGCCAAGATTTAAATACAATTTTATACATAGAAGAATCTAAATTTCAACGTGGCCACAGGCTGGTCAAGATGCTTAAATTGGAGAATATGAACCCCTAACAGAAACTCTGAGTCCTAGGAGAATTATGCTCATTTCAAATTATAGTTTACTCTAGAACAGAGGGGAAAAAAAAAGGAGGGCAATACCTAGCAGAAATACACTTTTTGCACACACAGACACGGGGGAATAAATATTTAAGAATCTTCACTTCATTTTTGTTATTTTCATTTTAAATCTGAGAATATAAGAGAACTTGAACCTACAATTAAATGATACAAAGGAATTCACAAAATCTGTAAATGAGAGCAAATAGTATGTGAATGCTTACCAGATCAGCTCTTCTTTCCTCCAAGGTTTTATCAGATTTCAGAACATCAGGTGCCAAACCATAAAGGGTAGGATTACGCATCATCCGCACAAACAGGTAAGTGTATAAGAGCCATTTGCAAGCTTCTCTAGCATTCTGCACAGTTCCAAGGACAATCTCTGCATTCAACTGGTCAGCCAATTTAGAAATGAACTGGCTTTCAATGGGCAGTTGTTGATTCATTAAAGACAGATAATATTGCAATTCACTATGCCCAGTTATAATTATTCCTTCACCATATGTGTCATATTGAGGCCTTCCAGCACGACCAAGCATCTGCATGACATCTAGAGGACTCAACTCGGTCCAAGCCCCCTTTTCTGGATTGTAGATTTGGGTGCCTTTGATAATAACAGTATGAGCAGGCAAATTAACACCCCAGGCTAGAGTCGCAGTGGATACCAAGACTTGTACATGCCCATCTGCAAAAAGCTCCTCAACAATTTGTCTATCTGCTCTAACCATCCCTGCATGATGAATTGCAAAGCCATATGGCAATAGGTCCTTAAGATCATTGCTCTTTACCAGCTCTGTGTGACTCTGGAGAATTTCACGACTGGCACTGTCCTCCTTCAAGAATTTACCAAGAGTATCATTAGTGAGCGCAGTTTCACGAATTGCACGAGCGGTTTTACTTGTCTCCTTCCTTGAGTGCACAAAAATCAGCACTTGATGCTTTCCAGCAACACCAATGACCTTGTCATAGCATACATCGTTCATCAACTGGAATCTTTGTAGTGGCTTCTTCACTGTAATCCCAATATACTGCTGAGCCAGAGGAACAGGCCTGTAGCTATTATCAAAGTGGAAGAGCCCCTTGTCCAAGTTAACTCGTAAAAATACCGCAACATCTTCATAATTTGGAAGTGTAGCAGATAATCCAACTAAGCGAATGTGCTCTTTTGTAGTTTCAATTTGCCGAACAGTTCTTGCAATAATACTTTCAAGGACAGGACCTCTATTATCATGGAGAAGATGGATCTCATCAATGATGAGAAGTTTTACAAGCTGTGTATATGTGCGATCACCAGACTTTCTTGTAATGATGTCCCACTTCTCAGGAGTTGTCACAATAATATGAGTTTCTTCAATCTGCTGACGAGTCAAGGATTGATCTCCACTTAGCTCTTTAACCGTGACACCAAAAGGCTCCAAACGATTGGAAAGGTTACCTACAACCTCAGCAACCAGTGCCTTCATAGGTGCAACATACACTATCTTATAATTGTTGTGACTGAATGACCCATCATCAGGATTCCTATACAACCCAATTTGCTGAAGTATGGTAAGCATAGCAACATTTGTTTTCCCAGCACCAGTAGGAGCACATAACAATATATTGTCTGCAGAGAACAGTGCAGTATCATAAACCTTACTCTGGACCCTGTTCAACTGGCTCATCCCTTTGAAAGCTGGTTGTGCCCAGTCAGGTAACTCAGATATCTTCACAAGTTTTTCATTAGCAGCCAATGGCATTGGCTTCAAAGCTGGTACATGAACTTCTTCGTAGCCCTTCTTATGATTTCTGAATGAACCCACTGGAAGCTCACACTTTCTGTTTGCCATCAACAAACCACCTTGTTGAAAGGCAAGGCTGTCAAGGTCGAGAAGTTGCCGTTGCCCCTTCAACCAACCACCCTCAGCATCTCTATCAACTAGATCCCTACGTTCACGGCCGCCATCTCCCCCAGATTCATCCTTCAGTCGTCTAGCCTCTTCCCTAATGCTTTTCTCCAAGTTCTTCTGTCTCTCCTTTGCAGATGCTCTAGTGGCATGCAACTGCTCCAGAATTGCAGCATGATCCGATCCTAACCCCATCATTTCATCTTCAATTTCCTTTCTTTTTTCTTGGTCTTCAGCCCTTGCCAGGCGGGTGCACCACACTACTTTTAACCGGTTCCTCAATAAATATTTGATAAGACTAAATTTATCAAACTGCAGATGCACCAACAGCTTGGTCTCAACTTCACGATCATCACCTTCAGCAAGAATTTTAAGAACTTCTTCAGCGAGCTTCTGACTCTGCTGGGGATCAATATTCTGGTCATAAGCTTGTGAGATCTTCCTTTGAAGCCAATAAGCATCAATATCCTGCACATTCAATGTCATCCCCTCAATAGCTTCTCGCTCCTCATCATCATCAATCCCACCCATCTGCATAGCCCCGGAACCATCTAATCCTGCCACATCATCTTCCTCATCTTCATCCTCAGGTACCATATCTAGATCGCTCTCTTCCTCTTCCTCTTCATTCTCCTCAAACTCAACAGCAACACCAACATCATTATCGAGACCATCATCTCCATTTACAGCAGCATCAGCAGAATCACCAGCATCGTGGTAATCAGTAATGAGCTTCCCGATGGAAACTAGCTGATCAAAAGTATGGTTTGGGATGGGGTTCAACAACTTCTCAATCTCCTTTTTCTTATCAGGATTCTTGATGGTATCATTCTTGAGAACAGCCAAAATCTCATCAGCAGCACCACTCACAATGTTCGGAGGCTGCCCACCCAATTGTTGCTGAATAACACTGAGCATAGCCTCATAAGCAGCTCTTGTTTCCTTTGTCTTGGGCTGGTAAACACCTTCCTCTGATGAGGTGAGGACACTCTCCTCCTGAAGGCGCCTCTTTTTGCTCCTAGGTGGAGCAGCATCAAAAGCAGGCTCCCTCTCCTTCTTCTTCTTGGATTTCTTGAGTTTCTCCTCCAACTCAGGGGGTTTATCTCTATAAGCACGGTCCCCAAAGGATTTCGGATCAATCTTCCCCCACAAAGACTCTGGCTCCCCAGTAGGCTCATGCGTGTCGCGAGGGCGAGAGTCAGTGGTAAGGACAAGGCTCGAATTAGCTCTATACTCATACTGCTTGAACCGAGCATGGGCCTCAGCACCACCGCCAGGGTGAGCCATGACGTCCACTCAACAGTTCGCAAAAAGCCCTACACTACAACAAATCAAACCCCTTTAATCAGAAACAATCCCAAAGCCAAACACAACAACCTTAGACACGTGCAGTTTGATGCTACTTCGTGAGAAATCAACTTTGTCGTAAACCTAGGTTTTGTATATAAAAGGAAGAATGAAGTAAAAACTTAAAATAATAACAAATAAGAACAATTGTGCCCTAGACCAGTCCTCCGTAATTCAGAATCAAGAAAACAACCGAGAAATTCATGGAAATAAGTATAACAATGCAGATTGAATGTAAATTACGGCGAAAATCAATCACCAGAAAAAGGGAAACAAAAAAACTACAAGAAGAACTCACCCCAGATCAGCTAAATAGCTCCGTGCTCACTACGAAACAATGGAAAAAAGAGGATTACTCACAAACTCTTTATAAATACAAACACGAGCTAAAGAAGAGTGGCGGCCAAGTATAAACCGCCTTCATTCAGTGTGAAGGAAGCATACCCGCTCACCATAGAAGTTGAAGCATATTTACAAATTGACAGAATTACCCCTCTCGGGTATATAAAATTACATATCTACGCCTCTTGAGTCTGGACTTCTTTTTAAATTTATATATGCTATATTCAGGCCCGTATTTTTACAATTGGGCTGCTAATTAAATTGTGTAGTATATGGGCCGACAATATAAATAATTAGGCAGTCCCATTGTACAGTGTTCTATGTAGAATTTCAAAAAATATAATAATAATTTGTAAATAAAAAATTAAATATATAAGAACTTGACCAATATATATATATATATATATATATATATATATATAAAATATCATTCAAGGATAATTAAATTAATTCACCGATTTCATTTGCATAACTAACACAAAATTCATATGAGACCGTTTCATAAATATAATTTTGTTGAATGAAACTCTCTATCCACAACTCAAACTTATTATTACAACTGAATTTTTATTTTATAGATTTACTCGTTTTACATAGTAGATTTATAATATTGTCGTCCTATCCCATAAATAATAGAAAATACATGTTAAGTTTTTTTTTTTTTTTTGTATGTTATTCTTTTTGAATCTAATGTGCCAAAAGGGTACGTTCTAGTTATATATTTTATACCTATTGAAATTGGATCTATCTCTATCAAAATCCAATGCAATTTCTGACTAGTTTCATATGGATAAATAGTAGTCTTGTTTGTAGCAATATTGTAACCTATACAAACAAAACATGGTTTGTAAAAATCAATTTAATGGTAATAAAATTTGAGTAATTATCGTTTTGTAAGATTATAGAAGAGATCAATCTCACATTTTCGAATTTCAAATTTAAAATACCGTTAAAATGTAATTAGTCAGATTGTGAGATGTAATTCTATTAGTATATTGACACTCACATGTCTAATTTAATAATTACATATATCAATTAGATAAAATCACAAGTTGGAAGTTTCAACTCTATAGATAAACATTATCACTTGGTAGAATGACTTTCGTTTAATTCAATGCATGCCAAACTAGCCACTGTTTCCTTATACTATTAAGACAAACCACTTGTGTGATAAAATTGAATGTTGCATGGTGTCATGTTCTGACTTTTAAAGAAGTGTTTGCCTACAAATTCTCTCAACTCAATTATTTTCACACATTCCATATTTTGATACATTTTCTATTTAACATGTCACGAATTCCAATATCAATTTACTTCAAGCCTTCTATCAAAGTAAAAAGGAAATAGGCAATTGGGTCTAGCAGTAATTTAATGACATCAATTCAGGTATTATTGCAGTTGATATTTGATAGTAATTTATATATAATGGACTGCTTCCACTGATAATAAAAAAAAGTCGATGTTAATAGAATTTTTAAAAAGACTTCTAATTATTTGCGATATTATATAAAATTATAAATAGATTATATATGTCGTTGTGTATATAAAAACGATATACAATGATAAAATATAATACTATATAAAATAAAGAAGTCAATAAAAGATCTGAATTGGTGGGGACTCCCAACCAAGTGGATGTTTCATGATATGGATTATGAGAGATTAAAACTATTGGACTTTACTAGATCTGAAATTTCCCCATTAGATGAATTATAAAAATATCTGAAATGGAAATTCAAGATTCGTTTATTTTAATGAATTGAATATAATTCGTATTTGATGTCCTGGTTATCTATTTGGTTTTATTGCAAAAAAAAAAAATATATATATATATATATATATAACCAAACCAAGTTTGGTTTTCGTATTGATTTTAAATTTTGTAATAGTATCTTAAATGCAAGAGTTTAATTTATATTTATTATAATCACTTTGAGAAATACCAAACCAAGTTCTCGTTACGATTTGTTCTTCTACTAAAGTCAAACTTTTATTTTTAATTAGCAAATCGAGCTGTCTTCCTGATCTAATTTACAAAGATGGGAGTGTGGATTTTTTTTTTTTTTCAGAATCGAAATTAATTAGCGTGTGTGTGTGTGTATTATGAATTATAAAATTTTATAAGATCATATCTGTAAAAGATTGAAATCAGTACTTCGTATTTTATTTGTGTTGCTTTTGTTATATATATATATATATATTTGTGAAATGGTTGTATATAATTTTTTTATGAAATAAGAGATGCACGAAATTGAAAGACTGTCATTAAATTTTATGAAAATAAAATTGACGTGTCCAAGTATGTTTATACATAAAACCGCCTCTTATTATGAAAGTTATGGAATTTTCTTTGCTAGCTGGCAATCCATTGCATTAATACCATTTATGCTATTTAGAATGTAGAGTATTTCTTATCCATAGATTGGGCTAAAAAAGTCAAACTACCAAATATATTCATTTTTATAAAGGGTGAAAATGAATAAATATATTTTTGATGCATTGTATTATTTTTTTTCCTAATGTGAAAATATAGCACAATCAATAGTTAGGTAAAACGTCTGATTTCTTTTTTTTTTTTTCTTGAAACCAATTAGGTAAAAAGATTTATTCTTATATTTAATATATTGATAGATTATGACTCTAACGAAATCGTTCCACAAATAAAATTTGTAAAACGGATCAATTTTTCAATTTATAATTATAAAATAAAATTGACTTATAAAAATGTCATGGACTGTGGATGGTGAAGTTTCATGAGTCGATTGGTACAAACTTTTATATTATATATATCTTTTATTGTATAGATTTTGGAGATATATTTATATTTCACTACCTTCTAAAGTGTTTTTTAATATGAGTTTCTCATCGGTTAATGAATGTGAAAATCTCATCATTAATTTTGAGTGGATTTTGAACATCTGAATTCTTATTGACTTATTTGGATTCTTTCTCACAAATCCTCAATCGAATGCTACCATAAACAATGTACATATAAAATTTTATGGTTTCTTTTTTTTTTTTTTTACAAAAATAAATTCATTCATTACTTAATTTGTGATAATGCAAACAAAGTACATTGATTAGAAGGTAAGCTGAACTTGTTCACTCACATGAGTAAGAAAACAAAAGAGAGCTACGTGCTAACAAATAAGCACACACATTTGTCAATTTACAAGTAAATGAAACTGAAAAAAGAAAGATTTTGAAAGAGACAATCACAACACTCTTTCACCACCAAACCAAACTCCGACCAGCTTCCCTTATTACCATCTACCACATTCATCTCCGTGAGAGAATCAAACTCGAAAATCACATTATGAAAACCTCCTTTGCAAACACTTTTTAGTGTCTTAATAAATCTTTTCCTAACTTCCAACAGGTCATACACCCATCCAAACTTGCATGTCACAAACCTCTATTGTCATTTTTCAAAATCAAACACAACCCGTTCTATTATCTTCATTGAAAAAGAGGCATCAATATTGCATTTCAAAAAGCCCAGAGGAGGTGTTCGATCCCATCTACCACCACTTTGAACACTTATTGATCTTGTAGCTCTAGCCAGGCTATGATGAGCCACGAGCCAACTATACAAAGTCTCTTTTGTAAGAAAAACAGTTCCCCTTTCATCCAAGCACTTACTTTCCCAATATCTTCAATTCGTTGCTTCCAAAATAGCCTAAAGTACCACATATGATAGATCAATCCTAACCTCATCAAATTTGTTCTAACACTAGGAATACCCATGATTAAAAACTCTTCATCTGCATGGTTATTTGATCAACAATAATTTTCAATGAAGCTATGATCCTACATCTCATAATATGCTTCAAATTCTATGATTTCTCTTAGGTTGTGTTTGTATTAATTAATGGGTTTTAGTTCTACATTTCAAATTAATAATAACAATTCTATTGACATTTTTTCATATTTCTTGTATTTAGTATATGTTGATGGCTTCAGATACATAAACTATATATATGGAACTATTTTTCATTCCTAAAAATAGTTTTATCAAACCAATGATTTCACTTTCTAACTAAATATTATTTATTGAGCAATTTTAATACACATGAATCGATAATATGTTAAATCATTTGAAATCCTTCTTTTATAACAAAAATCATTTAATGAAAATGGTAATATTAATTAAATGAGGTCCCGGCACATTAGCCAGCATGCGCATGTAGTGCTCAATTACTTGTTGGATCCAGGTGAGCTGGCTTTATCAATTCTATTTTATTCCATTTCAAAGACTGATCTGAACCACTTCTTATCAACCACTCATTTGCCTAATTACTGCCCTTAATTATTTCAATATGACAGCAATAGAGCTATATTTGAAAAGGGTAAAAAATTAAATGAATTTTTTTTTTAAATTTGGATATTATGAATCTTATCTTATATTCTTATATAAAAGAGCATGAGCCCTTGTATCATGTGACACAACCACGTTGTACCTCAAATGATTTATATTTGAAAATTATTTGATTATAAAATGTAACATGCATAAAAAAATCATGGACAAACTTTCCCGGAACTCCGCATTTTATTATGAAGTTTTACGAGTTTATTGATTTTCTCAACTACTTATATATGTCTTATGAATATAAAAAGTATGATCGTTTGTGATAGCACAGCCATTTAATTCTCAAATTACTTATATATTTAAAATAATCTGATCTAGTTATTTTTTTTTTGATTTAAAATGGAAATTGCATAAAAATTAGTGGGCCATCATGCCGAAACTCCGCATTCTAATATGCTGTATTGAAACTTATTGATGATTTTTTAAATGCAGAACATGAAAAAAAAATGTAATCGAAAATAAAAAAGGCATAAAATTGGCGGGCAAATACGTAATTTAGTCAACAATTTGAAAAAAAATGATTATTTAGTAGAAATATAATGATTTTGTCAAAAATGTATTTAACATACACCATGTAATTTACTCATGAAACTTTGACTATGGTTCTTTACGTATATAACTAATTATGTTTCAATAACTAAATATTACAATAAAACATGATAAAAATAGTGGCCGTACTAATTTCAGTTTTCATAATTTCTATAATAGTGGATGAATTGTTTACGGTGAAAATTTTATCATTTTTGTGTGTATATATTAGATATAAATAATATTTAATTAATTTTATTCTATCAAGACTTTTATAATTTAAAAAAATTAAACCCGTATATTATACAAATTATATGCTCATTTAAATTTATATAAGTTAAATACTAAAATGATGTCGACCCCCACAAAAGGCTCACATTTATATATGTATTTATGTAAAAGGCCCATTGCAATTAGTTGTGCATGTGGACTTACTATCACTAATTAGGTGCAGTACATCATATTGTATATTATACAATACATAAACCCAAAAGGAGGTAAAAAAAAAAAAAAGACAAAAACAATATGCCCTCGAGTCTAGTTACTATTTTATTATAATATTACATCAAATTAGTATAAAACTCGTACAATACACGTTATTTTAATATTACTTTTTGAAAAGTTTAACTGCCAATTTGATTAGTACTTATAAGAATTCATTAATTAATATTGAACATATATTATGTTTAAAAAATAATAGTTTAACAAATAATCTTTTATAATTTTTATTGTTGTGCACCTTAATTATATATTTTTATTTCAAATTATATTGCTACTAGCTACAGATGAAACTACATAAGACAATATTATGATTTTTATCTGATTATAAATTATAAAAATACCATTCTTATGAGATCATCTTATAAATTTAATTTTGTAAGATGAGTCAACTCATATTTACCATAATCCATAAAATAATGATTGACTTGTAAAAATAAGTTTATATTATAGGTGGTAAAACTATATATCACAAAATTATATTTATTGAGTCTCATGTAAGTTTTTGTGAAATAATAATTATATAATTTATAAAAATCTTTAAGGTTACATGGCTTTAATCATATAACCAAGATATAAATAATACTTTGTGTAGACAAAATGAGATCAAGTGATGACAATTGAGAGGGTTTACTATATTCCAAAATAAAGTTAAAATAATTTAATAATTAATATTTTTAAATTTAGAACAAATGATAAATCACGTAGAAATTTTTATAATCTAGGTAAATAAAAATCGACAGATCATCAATTTAAATTTTCTAATTTGGCTCGATAGTTATAGTTTTTTAACAACAATATTTCATTATTTAATGAATATAAGACACGTGTTTCACATGACAATTCATATGAAACTACGTTTATTACAAGTATATAGAACCGAAATATAAACAAGAATGTACATCTTATTGCATTGATCTTACTTAGTAAAGTCGTATAGATTCTTCTAACTCATTGTTAAGTTAAGTACGATTGTCTTTATTGGAAAACTTTATCATTTATTGACTTCAAATAATTATTTTTTTACACACATTCCGTAAATCTCGATATTTATATTATATATGCGACTATCATAAGTATCCAAATCTAATTACTTAATTAATAAGTGGTAGAAATACAACATTCCTACATCTTATTGCATTGAAATTACGGGGTGAATTAAGTTAGCATAAATTCTTTTAACACATCGTTGACTTTAGTATGATTGTCTTTACCGGAAAATTTCAGTCATACTCTCTAACTATAGGTAAAAATATATTTACACACTTTCTACGGATCTTCATATTTAAATATTATAGGCGAGTATTATGAAGATATAAATCTATTTACCTAATTAATAGGTAGAAACACAACATTATTACACCATTTTTGCATCCAAAAGAAGAAAAAAAGTCAATCAATAGGGAGTAAGAAATAAAATTAGTGAGATTATATGTCCTTAAAATGCAAATAAATATGTCATTGTAATATCCAGCAAACCCCTCTATATATATATAACTGTATTAGATCTAGTTTCAGCCATCACATAATTCTCATTCACACCACCGCCCTACTGCTTCCGGCGCCCCTTTCTCTCTCTATCTTTCTCTCTCTTGAATATTGTGTGGTTGTGTAGAGCGGAAGAGAGATTAATTATACATTTAATTTACGTAAGTTAAATTGAATCAAATTCAAAACTCAATCCCCATTGGCGGCGGTGATTTGCTGATCCTGATCTGCGGATTCGAATTCTCCGTCGGATCTGGATTCGTCGCGCCTGGATCGTACATTTTCCGGTGAGTCAGTCACATTCATTCTTCTGCATCTTCTCATTCATGCAATCTTCAAAAAAATTTCCCTCTCTACAAATCTCATTTCTATGTGTGATTTATTTTCTGCTGTTCATCTGATTTGGCTTTAATTGTGAGTTGAAAGCTGTAATTAGGTGCTTATGCGATGATTTGCAATAGTTGCGATCAATGGCATTTTTGTTGCTTTAAATCTTTCACCTAAATGTTTATCCATAATCATCGTCGTCATCATCCCCTTCTTCTAAATTTGGCATCATCTATGGCTATCCCCAGAGCAGCTGATTAAAAGCTGGAAATATTCATTTATAAATTTGGTGGGCCTTTGGCCTGTGGATTTGTAACCTTTCCGTTAAAAAGGCTGACTAAAATAACCGGGTAGGGTGGAGTAGGGCCCATCCATTTTATCCCAGAAAAACGCGTAAAATTTTTTTAGACATCTAATCTAAATCTATAAATATCACATTTGCCAAAGTAAAACAATTCTGTATATTTTAATGTTGAAGGATATTTTTTACATTTTAATTAGCTGCAGAAAATAGAGTTAAAATAGAATTAATTAGCTTTAATAGGTATTGATTAATATTTTATTTAATTCATTTCCATTCTTTGACCAAATGTGAAAGTCATGAGTATTTTATTTAGAAAAAACAGAACGGATTGGCGGTGGAAAAAACTCGTGAAATTACGGGGCCCCACACAAATGTCCGCTCTTTTCCCATTTCTTTTTCAATTTCGTGGGGTTGCTGCTAAAAGATATTTGGATTTGTTTTCACGTTTTAGGTTTTAAGCTCAAATTCGGTTCAAATTTAAATTTTTTGGAGTTTGACTCAATAACTAATTCAATAAATTCTCAATTAAAGAAAAATATTTTGCAAATCAATTAGAAAGATCTGAGATTTATTCAATAACGATTTCAATAAATTCAAGTTTGATTCAATTGTAGAGAATATTTGGAAATTAATTAAAAAGGCTTGATGAGTCTTAGCTTTAATTCATAAATATATCTAAATAATACTAACTCTAATCTCAATCATTTGTTGTTCTAGATGTCAAATTTTGTTTTAAATTATTTGTTTTTCACATTTTTATATAACTTTATTCCAATATTATACCTATTATCATTGCTCAACTAAGATTTAAGAATTTGATAGACATCTCTTTTGGAATTAATTCTAATTTTTTTGACTAGTTATGAATATATTTGTACAATTTTTATGTTAAACACTTTTAGTTGGGTTACAATATATATGAGTGGGTGCATCTTCAATATAGCAGATAAGTCACGGATGAGAATCTTTAAAATCTCTTTAGAAATATCTTTTTAATCAATTCATATAATAGATCACTGGATTGGAATCTGAATCAACGGAGAGTCCAAAAATTCAAGTTTTTAATTTTAATTAATCATGAATATTTAAGAGTGAAATAATAATTATTTCACTCTTAATTTGGATTGCACTTTTATAATAAAAGTGTTGAAGAATTAAATGAAATAAATCAAATCAACCAATTATAAAAGTGTTGAAGAATTAAATGAAATAAATCAAATCAACCAATAAATGTGAAGTATTGATGGTTTATAAAAGTCAGTCGTACGTTATAGAAAATTAATTATTTTCTTTAGAATGTGGGAGTAAAAATATTTAAAAGTTCAATATGGATCTTTATTTTGTTGAATTATAATTGAGGGACTTGAATTTTAAATTTTTATTCAAGTGCATTCCTTAAATAATGTACTCCATGTTTATTCATTCAATATGCTATCATTTAAAAAAATTAAAATAACTGGTTCAAAAAAAAAAAAAAATAATAACTAAGAAAATAGAATGAAATGAGATAGATCGAGTAGCAGTTAGTTATTAAATCAAATATAAAATTTTACTGATATTATTAACCGTGTGATTTGATCTAAAATTTCAAAATCGCAAATTTATGGTTACCGACAGAATTAGGTTTGGGTAGATTGGTTTGATTAGAGCTGCCGGATGTGATGATGCAGGTTTAGTTCACACATATAAATTAACAAAATTAAATGTTGTTCTTTAATATCCTTTTTAAATATGTAAGATCTATTTCCTATACTGGAAAAAACAGAATTAGGAAAAAATTGGATATTATTTCTTTTGTCGATTACATCTTTGCTTCTAATTAGTAATTACACACCAATGGTGAAAATAAAAACGAATTAAAGAAGAGAGAGAGAGAGAGAGATGTGAAAAACCTCAACGGAGGGTGCGTCGGCGTGAAAATTATCGAAGAGATTAGAAATAGAAATATAAATAGATAAATAAGTGTTGCGAATCTGAGTTTCTGTCTTTCGCGGTTAGTATTCTGATTCTGGTTCTGCTTATTTGAATATCAGTTGGATCTTTGCATGTTTTTTTTACATTTGTAGGTCATGTTGTGTATCTGTTTTACAATGCATTCTTCTTTTACAGTTGATTCTGTTCCGCCATTGGGAAATTCATAAAATAATGGCCGAAACTGAGTTTTCGAACGGGGAATCTAAGATGGTTGCAATTGAGGAGAAATGTGGATTGGATGTGACCTCTTACCAGGATTTGCCCAACCCTGATTGTAATGGGACCAACCATCACAATCAAGCCTATGATCTTGATAATTCATATGTTTTTGTTTCTGGGGATGATGGCCTCGTTGATGATGTGGATAATAAGAATGTGGAGGCTGATGATCCGACTGATCTGCCTGAATCTGGTGCTGCTGGAGTTAAGGATCAAAGGCCAGAATTGCATTCCCAAATTGAAAAAATTGATGCTGATAGTGGGGAATTTCAGCCCCTGAATGAGGTGGAGAGTAGGAATGTTGAGCTGAGCAATGATGATTCTCCCTTAGTGAATGAGGTGGAGAGTAGGAATGTTGAGCTGAGCAATGATGATTCTCCCTTAGTGAATGAGGTGGAGAATAGGAATGTTGAGCCGAGCAATGGGGATTCTCCGTTAGTAAATGCCAACAGTAAGGATGTGGAGGCTGAGGGCTTGAGTGTTCTGCCTGAATCTGATGCTGTGGGAGTTGAGGATCAAGGATTAGAATTCCATTCCCAAATTGAAAAAAATGATGCAGTTAGTGGGGAATTTCAGCGCCTGAATGAGGTGGAGAATAGGAATGTTGAGCTGAGCGATGGGGGTTCTTCCTTAGTAAATGTTGAGCCAAGCTGTTCTCCCTTAGTAAATGTTGATAATAAAGATGTGGAGGCTGAGAGCTCCAGTGTTCTTACCGAATCCAACACTGCAGATGTTAAGGATCAAGGGGCAGAATTGGATTCCCAAAATAAAAATATTGATGCAATTACTGGGGAATTTCAGCACCTGAATGAGGCAGAAAATATGAATGTTGGGCAGAGCAATGGGGATCCTCCCTTAGTAAATGTCAATAATAACAATGTGGAGGCTGAGGATTCGAGTGTTCTTCCTGAATCTAATGTTGGGGGAGTTGAGCATCATGAGTTAGAATTGCATTCCCAAATTGAGAAAAATGATGCAGTTAGTGGGGAATTTCAACCCCTGAATGCGGCGGAGAATATGAATGTTGAACCGAGCAATAGGGAGCATCCCTCAGTAAATGGTGATGTTGAGGATGTGGTGTCTGAGGGTTCAAATGTTCTGCTTGAATCTGTCGCTGTGGGAGTTGAGGATCAAGGGTTAGAATTGCATTCCCAAACTGAAAAAATTGAAGATGTTAGTGAGGAATTTCAGCCCCTGAATGAGGCAGAGAATAGGAATGTTGAGCTGAGCAATGGGGATCCTCAAGTAGTAATCGCCGATAATAAGGATGTGGAAGCTGAGGATTTGAGTGTTCTGCCTGAATCTGATGTTGCTGAAGTTAAGGATCGAGAGGTAGAATTGGGTTCCCATAATGAAAAGTTTTCTGCAGTTAGCATGGAATGTCAACCCGTGAAAGAGGTGGGAAATAGGAATGTAGAACAGAGCAATGGGGATCCTACCCCAGTTGACGGTAGCACATCAAAGCATGATAGTTCCCATGATGATGGAGAGGGGATCCAAGTTTCTGTTGATGATGATTCTCTGGAGGAGCATACTTTGAAAACAGAAAGTCCAGCAGAAGCTGAAGTTAAACAAGTTCAGGATCAAGATGGAAAATTTGAGAACTTGGTGGAAGCTGATATAGAGAAGGCTATGGATCAAAATGGAAAGAATGGGGAGTCAAATAATATTTTGTTGCATATCAGTAGTTCTCACAGTGCCGGCAAGCATCAAAGTAACTTGAGCGAATCTGAAGCATTGCGAGCATGTCAAGGATCTCAAGACACAGTTGTACAAGTAGTTGCGTGTGAATTGCAAGACGTGACTCTTGATGCTGAGGATGAGGAAAAATCAGTGGCAGGAAAGGCAGAGACAGTAGAAAGTAAAGTTCCACCTTCAACTTCCTTCAATTTGGATTTGGAGTTGCATCCAGTTCATAGCAAGGACGAGACACTTGAGCAGGAGGCAAAGACAACATTGTGTTCGATTGTACATGAAAATCAACAGGGTGATTCTGCAATTGGGAACTATGTGCAAGCTGTGGTGGGTCAGATGGATGAATCAGATATTGTGGTGAGTAGTACTGAGAGTCATCTGCAAACTGTTTGCAACATGGATTTGGAAGGAAAAAAAGAGGCTTTTTGTGTATCTGAAGCAGACAATGGCGTTCAGTACCCTGAACAAACTGATAAACAAACTGATCTAAGTGGAATGTCTAAAGAAACTATGTCATCTGATACCAAGACTGAGGCTTCTGTGCAAACTCAGAACTATCCAGCTGTAAATGCTCTCGAATCTCAAAGTGAAATTGAAATTTCTGGAAAGGAACCGGTTTTTCATGGTGGTAATGCCCAAGCTGAAACTGAAGTTTCAAGAGGGGATGCTGAAGTTGCAGATTGCGCACCTGTAACTGTTGATGTGAAAGTGGAACCTGAAGTTCATAGTGCTGGTGTTCCTGCCATAAGCACAAGAGAAAAGACAGATGATGCAGCTGTCTTTTGTGAAACAGAAGTTTCAGATAGCTTTATTGTTAATAAAGAAGCAGCTAACATTGTGATGGACTCAGAAGGTAATGAAGACATTGAAGATCAGTTGGATCGTGTTGCAGGAAACAGTAATGAGGACTTGGTCGTTCATGAAAATGATAGCACTGGAAAATCTCAAAGCAATGAAATATCTGTAGCTTCAGCGGCAGGAGGTTCCAGTGCGAATATGAGTGGAGAAGAAAATATTAAGATTAAAACAAAGCCATTCAACTTTTTGATCAGGATTCCAAGATTTGATGATGAAAATCTTAGAGAACAAATCAGACTCTCAAAGCTACTTGTTGATGAGAAGACAAAACTCAGGGATGCTATTCAAATTCAAATCCAAGAGAAAAGAGTAAGATATTGGTGTATTAATTTTTTCTTAATTTGGTTTCAATGACAGAACACATATGTTATTAAGTTTCTCCACTATGCAGGCCAACAGTCAGATTCATGGTATTGATTATGAATATGCCAAGAATGAAGCCCGAAGTGCGCGGAAGTTGGTTAGGTCAAAACGCATGGAAATAGATTCTCTTCAGTCTGTGATCAACAAAGCAAAGAATGCATTATCTATTGAGGATATTGATAGCCAGGTAAGGATTCTCCTTCCGGTGCTTTTGTGTATTGTGTATACTCTTACAGTTGCCACTTGCATGTAAGAACATCCGTTTCCAAATAAATGAAAATATTCCTTTTCAGAACAACTTATTTGTTTTTATAAATGACGAACTGTGCTCTCGGCAGATACTCAATTTGGAACATATGATACAACATGAGACCCTTCCCTTGAAGGAAGAAAAGCAATTCATTCGGGAAATCAAACAATTGAAGCAACTCCGAGAACAATTGTCTTCTAACATAGGCAGCCAAGATGAGATCAAGCAGGCTCTTGAACAGAGGGAGGAGGTTGAAGATCGTTTAAAGGTTTGAATACCTCATTAATTATGCAAATGCAAATAAGTTTCATGAACTCCTTGTTACAATATTGAACTTTCATCCCTCAAAAAAAGTTTAATATGTAATGTAATGGTGGGAGTATTAGTAGAGTGGAGAGGCTGTTCACACTGAAAGATATAACATGCTTTGCGTTTTTAATGTGAACTGGATTTGTGGCAGGTCCTGCGGAAGGAGCTTGATGTCCTAAAACATAGAGTCCTACGAGCTGAAGCCACTGCTGCAGAAGCAGAGAAGAAATATGACGATGAAAACAAAAAGGTTAAGGAAATTCAAGCCCAGTTTAGAGCTGCTGATGATGTTCGCCAAGCAGCATATGCTCAGTGGCAAAATTTGAGAAAAGGACTTTCAAAGAAGGTATTGACTTGTTTACTTATTTTAGCATGAGAAAGGTGCCTGTTTATTGCTTATGGACATGCCACTTGGAGATTAATGATAGACGGATATTTTAAGTTAGACACTTGGACATTGTACCTACCAAAAAGGCAAATGCTTTTATTGAACATACAATTCTGAATTTAAACTTGGATGAAGATAATCAGCTAAATAATATCATGAAATTATATGTGGATCAAATTAGGTTTAATAAACTGAAAACTCAAAAAGTATACACTAATATGAATCTTAGACATAAACAGAAAGAATATAAAACAATTCGTTACATAATGATGAGCAAATAGGTGGTGTAGTTTATGTATAATGAGTCAAATGATCATTGATATTGATCTGATTCTCTCTCAATCTTCCTGTAATAACCTGAAATTGTCTTCTTGATTTATGTATTCTGACGACAATGATCCAAATCATAATCTTTGAAAATATCGTATAATGTGAACTTATGTTTCAAAAATTCGTGTTGGTTGGCAAAAAATTGGAAGATGGTCTATTGGATTTAGCAGTGAAACTTGAACATGTGATGGTTAAAGTGTACCCTAGGATACACACAACACTTAATAACTATATATAGCTTAGTGATTTTAAAAAAAGAAACAGAAAGCAGTAAAAGCATGAGGGTATGTAAGGGTTAGTAAAGCTGAAGCACATATGAAACTCTTTATACGTAATTATGATATGACAAAACTTGGAACCTGGTTATGGGGAGTGAGAATGAGATGTGTGTGTATATATACACTCAATTAATTGGATATATTCTCATAAAGCAATGTCAAAGGATTGACTTTTATGTTCGACCAAATAGTATTTCGTTTTAGAATAAAATATTTTAAAAATAATAGTGGCGTGACTAAGCTTAATTCTATTACTGTAATTGCAGAGCAAACACTTTTTCAAGTACAAGGACGACGCTGCTGTTGCCAGTAATTGTGCATTTAGCAGGGATAGAGAGGCGCTCTATCGCTTGTGCACGAATCAGGTAAGGATTGTTAGGATCTTCTCCAGATGTTCATGTTAGGGAGTCAATCTCCTTACTTATGCACGTGTCCTGGTTCTATAGGTGGAAAATTTTATGGAACTCTGGAACACAAATGACGAGTTCCGAAGAGACTATGTCAAATTCAACGCTAGGAGTACTGTCAGGAGATTTGGGACTTTGGATGGTCGTCCACTTGGTCCTGATGAGGAGCCACCTCAACTACCCAGTTATGGTGATGAGAGAGCTAGAAGGATGGCCTCAGCACCTGTCAAGGTCAATCTAGCATCACAAGTTCCAAGTCCGGAGTTAAAGCCACAAGAAACAAGTAATGAAAATGTCGTCAGAATGGATGATAAATCGATGAAGAAAATGGCGGAATCCAAGAATCAGAAAGTGACAAAAGGACCTGCTGCGATTACTATACAAGCCAATGGCTCAGATACTCTTTCTGGTAGGGACCACCTCATCGACGAGGAGCCTGTAAAATCAAGGGAAGAGATAGAGTCAGTAAGGAAGGAGGAAGAAAAGAGAAGGTTGGAGGCTGAAGCTAAGTTGAAAGAGCAACGTCGGTTGGAGGCCTTGGCCAAGGCTCACGAGGCACGCGAGAGGAAGAAACGGCAAGCGGAGAAATTGCAGATGAGGGCAGAATTGAAAACACAGAAAGAAGCAGAACAGAGAGAAAAGGTCCTTTCTCCATTTCTTCCTCTTCCCATCCTCATTATGAATATGTCTTAACAACGATATGAATATGAATAAAATTATGCAGGAGAGGGAGAAGAGACTGAGAAAGAAGGAAAGGAAGAAGGGTGTTGTAACAGACAGTAACAACGAGATCAACAACAATTGGGAAACAGGTCCAAGCTCTGAAAGCGCAGCAGAAAATGGCAAGGACACAGAAGTGAAGGACATGCCTCTGGTGGCACCTAAAAAGACTAAAAAACCATGGTTGTTTGCGAAGCAGAGTAAGGCAAAGTCTATCCCTCCACCCCTCCGTAATCGAAACAAGAAAAAATTGCAACAATGGATGTGGGTTGCCATTACATGCTTGATTATTGTAGTTCTATTTTGGCTGGGAAATATTGGCGTATTTTCTAAAGTGGCTCTTAAACGACGAGTCCCTCCTGTTCACTGATGATACTTTCTTCTCTAGCTTTGGGAATATACTCAACCATACAATGGTGGCTTGTTTTGAGATCCATATATATATAGGGCATTATATCCATTCCCTACTCAGATGTTGTTTATTTAGATTATTATACTAGTTGATTGACTTTGCCTTTGAGCTCATATACAGGGGTTGATAGAGAGAGAGAGAGAGAGAGAGAGAGAGAGAGAGAGAGAGAGATTTTCTTGTCTTAATTTGTATGGTTTTAGAGGATCAGAACATTCAAATAGTGGTGTTGTTTTGAAGGGTATAATTCTATGATATGATTGCTTGTTCCCTCCATCTTCTTGTTTTATTGGCTTTCGAGTTTGAATTTCATTTATCCGTGTCTATCTATTACTTATATAAAAGTTTGGATGTTTCTTACAAAATATGAATTGTCGAATATATCCCTATCAAATATTATTATTTAAGATTATAATAGTAATTTAAGTTTTCATATTTAAATAATTTTATATTAGAATCCTAACTAATTCAAAATCTTTTAAAATTCTATTACAATTAGAACTCTAAGGTATTTGTATTATTATTTATTTATTTCATTAATTATAATTAATCTCCACGTGCAGTACACATGATCTAAAATTCGTTCTTACAAAAACATCAATACCTGTGTATCGAGTTAAACCTCATTGTTTTTGTAGCTGAGTTTTGTGGATGTTCTGAATGATTTCAAGGATCCTGTGTTTCTTTATAAGCTTATCAACTTCGACGATTCTTTATACCCAATATCCACGAACCATTCATAGACAGTTTTCAATTTTTTATTTTCTTTACAATATATATCTATATAACCAGATACATGATGTCATCCCAAATATATAAATAAATTAAGAGTGACACTCCTGTGCACAAGGTGCAATAATACTGTTATATTATATGAAATGATACTGTTATATTAATATAACAGTATCACTTCATATAATATAACAGTATTACTTCATATAATATAACAGTATCACTCATATAATATAACAGTATTACTTCATATTAACAGTATCACTCATATAATATAACAGTATTACTTCATATAATATAACAGTATTGTTGTGCACAAATTTGGATCCGTGCACCTTGTGCATAAAAGTTTTTGCCATAAATTAATAAAGAGTAACACTCCCTTGAACTTGTTGCATTTCAATTAGGGTCCGTGCACCGAATCGACCCGGATCTGTTGGAATTTTATATTGATTTTTTTTTAATTCATGCACCGATCTTTATATTATATGAGTATAACATTTATATATAAATATCATAATCTTTATATAATATTGTAACTAAAAAAATTCAACATAATTTATATCAACATACATTTATGTGATATTACTCATACATTTATATTAACCAAATCATACCTTTATGAAATACTATTTATACCTTTATATCAACATAAAAATTATATTATTATAACATAAAGGTTCACCTAATATAACATAAAGATTTAAAAAATGTAATATATATTTGTGTAATAGAATGTAAAAGTACAACTAACATAATATAATTATCTTGTTAACATAAATAAAAATAATGACTAATATAACTAAAATATATGATATATTTATTAGAATACAAAAACACGGAAACAAATTTGACGCGGGTACCTGGATGCGTGGGGATCCAGGGTCGGATTACATATAAATTATTGTCATTAATAATTTTATGATCTGAGATTTAAAACATATCCTAACATGTTATTATACAACAAAAGACATGTAGACTGTCATTTCTCATCCTTTCATATTACACATCCTCATGTGTCACTCTGATAGCATGCATTAAATTTTTGTTTACCACGTTAAATCATCTACTCCACTTTGTGTTTTGTTTAGTATAATTTCAAAATAATCAACATAGACTACATGTACGAAATAATAACATAATATCATTGATTAAAATATGACATGACGTGCATTAAAATTGTATATATGATTAAAATATGGTCAAAACACTTTTAATATAAAAAATAATCTATAAATAATTTTATATGAAATCTAAAGTATATATGATATAATTCTAACTTATAAGTTATAATACAAATAAGGATTCTATATTAGATTATTTTTAATTGCCCTTGACAAATAAGGATTCCTAATTCCTATAGGATATATTTATCAGTTCAATATTATTTTTATTATATTATCTTTGATAAATTACTATTAGTTTTATAAATAAACCAAAACAATATGCTAATAAGTATATTACTTTAGTAAGAAGCAATTCGAACATATACTATAATTAACTATAAGTTAATTAGTAATTCAAATTTAGATAATAAAATATGTAAGAGATAAACACTGATTATTAAAAAGAAGATTGTGTTAGAGTAGGAATCGAGTTGTTAATAAACCCAACTTCTAATACAAATAGGACTTGTTCTTTTTTTCTTTATATATAAATATAGGATTATTCCATAAATTCTGTTACTTTGTCTTTTTTATTTCTCCCGCCACTACGTGCTTTTCACTGCGTCGTCGCCGATTGATCGCCGGAAAGAACACACTTTGTTGCGTCAGATTGGAGAAACAGCCACTGCTCATCCATCAATTACGGTAATTCAGCTGATTGTAATTCGTAGCTTAACTATGTCTTTGATTCGTAGCTTAAAATTTGCAAAGTGAGGTTTATGAATTAATTAAGGGTGGAGGTTGATATATATGACTGCAAAACGAACAGCTGAAAAAAGCGTGATAAATTTGGTGGATTAGGATATTTAGCATGCAATGGTTCTCGGTACTCTGCGTCTTTCAGGAACAAGATTTGAATAATTAAGGTCAAGTATCTAATGAAGAATTTATGTGGGCTTAATTAGGATTAAATATACGTTTACAATTACTCATTGATAGAATTAACATCCAATAGGCGCTATAATTTTGAATGTGATTGTCGTTTAATGTTGCATTGAATGCAGGAATTGATGGCTGAAAGGGAAGATTCTATATGTGAGTTGGACTCGATCTCCGATCAGGATCCAAACAAGCCTGATGACAGTGGAACTAGCCACAACAATCGAGCCAATCATCTCGAAAATTCTTCTGATGTTGTGGTTGAAGATGATGGCCTCAATGATTACTCTGAGTTAAATGTGAATGTGGTTGCTGGGAGTTGGAATGTTTCACCTAAATTGAGCACCATGGTTGATGATCAAGGTATAGAACTGGGTTCTCAAACTGGGAAATCGGAGGTTGTGGATGGGGATGAAAGTGTGATGATGTTTGGTCAGTTTCGTTGCTCGATAAGTTTTGGAGTCATGAAGCATGCAAGTTCTTTTGAGGATGGAGATAGGTTACAAGTCATCTTTGCAAAATCCTTGGAAAACAAAGATGCTTATAATGATGATGAATCAAGGATCGTGTTGGAGACAAAAGACGTTGAGGACAAAGAAAATTTGGTCCAGACAGAAAATGAGGGAATTGGAGATGATGATGATGATGGTGCTTTATTTGATAAGAATGTGGTTGCTGAGAGTTCAATTGTTCCGCCTCAGCCAGTTACCATGGTTGATGAGCAAGATATAGAATTGGATTCTCAAAATGAGAATCTCGATTTTGTGGATGTGAAAGTCAGCGAGCCCCTGAATGGGGCGGAAAATGGGAATGTGATGAGGTTAGATTCGCATGAAGAGTTTCCCTCATTAAGATCCAACAGTCGAAAGATAATTAGTGATGTGCCAATCATGTCTCTTCCAGAGCATTCTAGTAGATTTGATGTTAATAATGATAATGAATCAAGAATCGCCTTGAAGATTGCAGACGTTGAGGACATGGTAGATCAATCGGATAAAGCTACAGGATGTTGTAAGGAAAATTTGTTCCAGAAAGCAAATGAGCAAACTAAAATGTGTGAGAGCAAGGACACATATGTTGCTCCAATCGTTGCTTGTAGTGTTGATGTGCTTGATGGAGAGAAAGTGACTGACACAAAGCCTTTCAACTATTTGATTAAGATTCCAAGATCTGATGACGAAACTCTTAGAGAACAAATCGGGCTTGCAAAGCTAAATCTTGATGGAAAGATGAAACTGAGGAATGCTATTCAAGTCCAAATCAAAGAGAAAAAAGTAAGATGTTAATTCATCAAGTGTATCTTAATTATTTGGTTTTTAAGGGGAAATACACTAATGTATTCTGATGTTCACTTAGCAGAGAAACATTCAGAACGAGTACGAATTTGCTAAGGGTGAAGTCAGGAGTGCACGAGAATTGGTCAAGTCAAAGAACATGGAAATAGATCCTCTTCTGTCTGTTATTAACAAAGCCAAAATCGCATTAACTTTTGAGGATATAAATAGCCAAGTATGCATTCTCTTGTCCTCTCCCTGTATAAACACTCACATTTGCAATGCTGCATATAGCATTCTCTCCAATCGTATTTTGTTTCTATAATTGTACTTTCACACAAGAGAATGATCTTCTATTGCTAGTCTTTCCTTTTTCTTTTTCACATTACAAAGTATTTGCTTCTGAAATGGTGAAATTTGTGCCTCATGGCAGATACGCGACATGAATTATCAGATACAACACAATACTATTACCTTGAAGGAAGAAAAACAGCTCATTCATGAAATCAAGCATCTGAAGCAACTCGGTCAACAGCTGCCTTCTAACATGGGTAGCCAAGATGAAATCAAGCAGGCTCTTGAACAGAGAGAGGAGGCTGAAGATCGTTTAAAGGTTTGAATATTTCATTATTCGTTAGTAAACAAGTTTCATAGAGTGGAAAGGCTGCTAACATGCTTTGAGTTTTAATCTGGGACTTGGCGTGTGCAGATTCTAAGGAAGGATCTTAATATCCTTAGAAATAGTCTCTTCAAAGCTGAAGCGATTGCTGCAGAAGCTAAGAAGAAATATGATGACGAAAACCAGAATGTTAGGGAACTTCAAGCTCAGTATAGAGCTGCTGATGGTGTTTGCCAAGCAGCATATGCTCAGTGGCAGAAATTGAGAAAAGAGCTTTCAAAGAAGGTAATGTATACAAGTATATCAATGATGGCATATCTATTCAGAAAAAAATATTCTGAAAATTGACTAAATAACTGAAATCTCAGAGCAATCACTTTTTCAAGTACAAGGATGATGCCACCATTGCCAGCGATTATGCAGTCAGCAGGAATACGGACGCACTCTATCCTTTGTGCATGAATCAGGTAAGAATTGTTCTTGATCTTCTAATTGTCAGATGTTCAACTCAACCTCTTTAACTTTATGCATTTGTATTGGTTGTGTAGGTGGAAAGTTTTATGAAGCAGTGGAACACGAATGAGGAATACCGTAGAGATTATGCTAGACTCAATGCGAGAAGTACATTGAGGAGATTTGGGACTTTGGATGGTCGTGGACTCGGCCCAGATGAGAAGCCACCTCTCCTCCCGAGTAAGATGGCCACTACACAACTTAAGGTTGATGTAGCATCGTCTCAAATTCCAAACGCGGAACAAAAGCAAGAGACAAGCAATGGAAATGTGAGCTTAGATTGTAAATCAGTGAAGAAAGATGAGACAGTTGCAGTTAGTAAAGAAGTGGATGAGGTTGAGTCATTGAGGAAAGAGGAAGAAATGAGAGCCAAGTCAAAAGAGGAACTTGGGTTGGAGGAGATGGCCAAGTCTAACGAGGCGCGTGAGAGGAAGAAACGGCAAGCTCAGAAGCTGCAGAGAAGCCAGGAATGGAAAGCACAGAAAGAAGCTGAGGAGAGAGACAAGGTAAAACAAGTGATTAACAATTTAACTGCAGAATTATATCATAAATTGCAGAAAAGGGAGAAGAGACAGAAAAAGAAGGCAGCTCTAAACATGATGAACAAGAAAGATGAAGAAACATATTCAAGCTCAGATAAGCCTTGTAAAATGCAGCAGTGGATGATGTGGCTAACCCATCATAACCTTCTTTATATTGCTTCTCTTCTATACCTGCCTTTTCTACTCTTACTCTTAAGTCTTAACCACCTAACCACTTTTCACTAACTTGAATACACTCATATTTTTTTCATCTTTTTAATATCCAATTCATATTTTTGATCAAGTATAGTGTTTAATCCAGACAAACTATCACATTCTTGAATTTAAACTTACATTATCATAATGATTTAATATATTTGAAGATATATAATGAAAATTGTGTTAAACTGTGAAAACATCAAAACCAACAATTACTACTTATTATTATTTTCTCATTTGTGCTATAAATTTATTTCTCTTGTAAAAATTATAAGATTATATATATAAAGTTTTGGAGGATGCTTAACGTCTCAACGAAAAAGACCACGACCTAGTTATAAAATTTGTTACAAATGTAGATGTAGGTATACATTTATAATTTGATTGTTTCAGATGTCTGAACAAAACCATCTATGATATTTTTTAAGTTTCATAATTAAAATGAGAAAAATTAAAAGACGAATACCAATTTTTATTACAAAATGCAAGTACTTACATGTGGTCACATGTATAGTTGCTAAGTCCTCCGTTATGAATAATATTATAATCTTTTATTTTTATTATTAATATTATAATGATTAGTATCATCATGGACAAACACATATATAGTTGACATACTTATAATTTTGATTTTGTAATTTGGGAATGAACATATTATTTGGGACGAAAATAGCCAAGTAGGATCCATTTGACTTTTTAACGCAATTTTCTTTTCATTATCATGATCATAAATTGTCAAATTTATATAGATATAGATATTGCTATTTTATCTACTAAATATTGAAATGTTGAACAACAGAACAAGAGATAATTTAATATTTTTAAATAATAAATAAATACCAAGAAATATTTTACAAAGTACAAATTTCTCGAGAAGCTTTATGTGTCACAAATATTGTATAAATTAGCGTTCATATTTCATAGACGTTATACTGATAAAATACAATAAATACAACTTTCATTGTTTTTTTATAAATGTATATATTCGGATATGTGTTTAAATTTATATAGCAAATAACTATATGCTAGTGTAACATTTACAAAATTTCAATTAATGTTTTTGCACTATAGAGTACAATTTGGTGGTTTTGATGGTGACGCATTCAAGTAAAGACTAGGTTCATGCACCTACACCAAACAAACATATGTGAAAATTAATTGAAGAGTTATTATTATCATTTAAAAAAGTGTTCATTGAAATAAAAAAAATACACCTATATGGCATTTTGCTAAATTAAGTTTAAATTCCAACAGGCTTACAAATATTTATGTACTCAAATATATTTTCACAAAGTAAATTGGCGAAATGTTCTTACAATTTGTTTTCTTAATAAAGTAGACAAACGGAGTTGACATAATAAGTGAGAAATTAAATAAGAAAAATAAAAATAAAAAAAGGAATAAAGATGAAAAGGGGGAGGTTAGGGTGGTGGATAATTCTCCATGGGTCCGAATCGGCGGCGGCTGCGTTTTCACAGAGATGAGTGAATTTTTCTACATATTAATTAAATTTTTCTGCATGAATTGACTGAGCAAGTAGAAAGTGAAGAAGATAAAACTGAGAGAGAGAGAGTTGGTTTAAAGAAAGGACGGAGAAAAGTAAAAGATAGTTGTGCACGAGAGAGAGAGAGAGAGAGAGAGAGAGAGAGAGAGAGAGAGAGAGAGTATTGGGTCCTTTCATTCCATATTTTTACTGCTTATATTTCTTTTTTCTATTCTTCTGCCGTAGATCTCTCCTCACTGTAAACTTTAATTTTCGCCTGAGTTTTTGGGAATTAGTCTATCCAATCATGTGTTGCCGTTGAAATTCCGTCAAATTTTTGTAATTTGTGATCTGAGAAAGGAGAAGAAGAAGAAGAAGAAGAAGAAGAAGAAGAAGAAGAAGAAGAAGAAGAAGAAGGAGGAGGAGGAGGAGGAGGAGGAGGAGCTGGAATCTGAGGATCAGCTTGAAGGTTGTGCATCAACTAGTTGTACATGAGGGGGTTATTGAAGCTGAGCTTTTGGGGATGAAATTTGTTGACTTATAAAGGTGCATTTTTTATTGTTTTTTTCTCTATTAATTCGATATTAGTTTGTAGGGTAATTGATTATTTCTTGAGCTGATGATTTATGGAGTGATTAGACTCTGAAGCTTGGACTTAATTTCTGTGAAAAGACTGAACTTTTAGCAATAATATGGTATAGCTATTGAAGAAAGATGATTGTTTTAGTCCAAGGTTTTTTTCTTGAATATATATTTTTGGATTTTATTTATTTTTGTTCTCCTCCATCCTTTGATTTTCTTGTGGTTTTGTGTTGAAACAGTCTTCTCTACTTTTTGAAGAAAAAACTCAGTATTCTCCATGTAGTAATTTGTTATGAGCTCCCTCAAGAAAAGGGGGAAAAATAAAAGTTGTTCTGAGAAAGCCTTAAATTCCAAGATTTCCGATTTTCAATGTTCAGGTGTTTTTCTATTTTCTGGGTAACTACACAATCTTTATCTTGGAGTGATGGAGGAGGCAGGCACCCAAGTAGTTGCTCCTGTAGTCATGCACCAGCATCTGGCCGCAAGATATCGTGATTCATATCCGATGGCTAAGAAACGTGCGCTACCTTTTCATTCCTCGAGCTTTCTGCAGCAGAATGCTTCTGATAACTGGAATCCTCAGTCCTGGAATTGGGACAGTGCGAGGTTTGTTGCCAAACCATTGCAATGTGATGGTGTCCAAGTGGGAAGGGGTGAAGAGGTTCAGCCAGTCTTGCCAGGGAGACACGAAGCACATAATAGTGCTTCATATTCTAGAAAGTCCGTTCGTGCTGGAGAAGATGTTGAAAATCTTCTAGGGAAACTTGGAGGTGGAGATGGGAGTGGTAGCAGAGGTAACAATGGTGGTGTTAATGTTGTAGAGCCACAACCTGTGTCTAGGCCCAACAAAAGAGTAAGATCTGGATCACCTGGTGGTGCCAACTATCCTGTGTGTCAAGTGGATAATTGTAACGAAGATCTGTCGACTGCCAAGGACTATCATCGGAGGCACAAGGTGTGTGAGGTTCACAGTAAAGCTGGTAACACTTTAGTGGGGAAACAACCACAACGGTTCTGCCAGCAGTGCAGCAGGTTAGTATGTTCTGTTCTGTTATTTTAGGGTTTCGACTCTTTTACATCAGGTTTGTTTATTCATTTGCCATGGTAAGATAAAATTGTGTCCGGGTTTGCCACAAGTCACTTGTGCATCTTCATCTTTGTGGGCTTGCAGTGAGCAGTTATATCTGATTTGATTTTAATTAGAAAACAGTAACCACATTTGAAGGTGGTCATGTACAAAAAAATACACCATACAGAACTAATTTGAACCCTATGACTTTAATATTGATAGGGTTAAGAAAATTATATTAGCATGAGACATAAATTTATGTAATTATTAAGATCATTGTTGTTCTTTATAAGTTCTCTAAGCATTAGCTATGTTATATTCATGAATAAATTCAAAACTCTGTTTATGAAAATGTGAAGTTTATAATTGGTTACATTTATAATTTCATGGAATCTTCAATTTGATAATAAAAACTGACAAATTTAGTTTTGATATATGCTAATAAAAGTAGTGGAAAACAGGGAAATAAGTATGTTAAAAACAATATATTAGAAAGACAAAGCATTCAATAAAACATTGCTTAACAAATTGCCCTAACTTCTATGATCGTCCGAAAATCTAGTTTAGTTTTTACTTTTTGACAGTCTCTGCTGCAGTATTTTTCTCTTGGTAAGGAATAACATATGCATTAGAAATATACCCACTTCACCAAGTTTGATGAGCTATTGGATTTTTCTCATACCTTGAATTGAATTTTACATGATAAATGATATTCTGTTCGAATAACTAGAAGCCAAGACAGAACATATTTACTGTTAAAGTCAATATAAATTGGCCCTCTCCAGCATTTTCTTTAATTTTGTGTGCTTTAATGTTATTGTGATCTTTGTTTCAACCTTCATGTACCTACTTGTTCTTTTGTTTGCTAATATAACTGGTCAAAACATTTCAAGTAAAACATAGTTTCTTACTTGATGATAGATAAAGCTTTAATTGATTGTTTGTTACTAAGTTTAGTTTTGTGTGTGATGTGATGAGTTATTTGTAGTAGCAGTAGAATAGATTTCATTGTGGAATCATAAAGTAGTGGATGATAGGGTAATGGTTCTCTTTATTAACCATCCATACATGCTATTTTCACCTAATTTCATTAGTATGGGATGTCTATCTTTTCAAATAAAAGAATATGAACTGTTTGTACTTGTACATGAAAATTTCTTTTGTTAATGCTCATGTTGACCCTGTACTTAGCATATTTGGTCCAATATTGTCAGGTTCCACCCTCTTTCAGAATTTGATGAAGGAAAGAGAAGTTGTAGGCGCAGACTTGCTGGGCATAACAGGAGGAGGAGGAAAACTCAGCCTGAAGATACTACTCCACAGGTGGTACTTCCTGGTATCCATGACAACAATGTCAGTAAAAATGACATCATCAATCTATTGGCTGTGCTAACTCGTCCACAAGGTATAAAACTAGCTAATAAATGGTTTAAGCCACTACCAGTAGAAATGATTCAAATGTTTTTGCTAATCGAAAATGATTTCTAGCTGGTATGTTGTCTTTGTTTACATTATGCAAATATTAGTGGTAGATTAAAGCAGTTTTTCCCAAAAATAAAAGAGTGAGATAAGATGTAACTTTAAAAGGTCTGTGATTTGCAAACTCAAACAAGAGTTATCTTCCTTTTCCTCTTCACATATACACATTCTACATTGTCCTAATTGCTATATTTGGTTATATTAGGGAACACTGTAGAAAGTTTCCCACCGATACCCGACAAAGATCAGCTCATACAAATTCTGAGTAAAATAAATTCATTGCCGTTGCCAGAGAACTTAGCTGCCAAGCTGGATGAGAGTAATCTAAAACATGTATCCTCTGAAAACCAGAACCAAATGAATAAGAAGGCTTCTTCCACATCAACTAGGGACCTGCTTGCTGTTCTTTCAGCAGCTCCAGGGGCACCCTCTTCAGACACATGGGAAATTCAATCTCCACCAAGCACTGAAGGAAGTGACTCTGGAAAAAGTAAGTCACTTTGTGTCGACCAAGGTTCACGTCTTAATATGCATGGAGGACCTATGACAGAATATCAGGGGACCTCGCCAAGTCTACCTTTGCAGCTGTTTAGTCCCTCACCTGAAGATTATAGGTCAACGAAATTGCCGTCAGATAGAAAATTTCCTTCGTCTGGGAGCAGTTATCCATCAGAAGAGAGATCACCTCTGTCTTCACCTCCTGTTGAACATAATCTCTTCCCAATGCAGACTTCAAGAGGAAAACTAAAGGATGACAGTCAGTCAAATAGTGAAGGTGAAATTGCAGTTGTAGAAGCAGCGATGACCAATGGGTGCGGTACATCACTTCAGCTTTTTGGAGGCTCAATTGGAGCTACTGAAAATGTTTCAATTCATAGTTCTCCATTCCGAGTTGGATATACATCTTCTTCTGGGTCTGATTATTCTCCATCCAGTCAGAATTCTGATACTCAGGTAGTACTTCTGCATCATATCACGGCAGTATATGAGCACATTGTGAAATGGATATTATGTATTCTAGTTTCATTTGGATAGTTTGAATTAATTTGACTTGTTTTTGCTCCTAGGATCGTACTGGCCGTATACTTTTCAAATTGTTTGATAAGGATCCCAGCCATTTGCCTGGGTCACTACGGACTCAGGTCAGTGTTGATATCATTGCTTTGTATTCTCTTGTCTGGGTTAATTACTGAGATCGATCCTATTTTCTTTTCCCAGATATTCAATTGGCTTTCTAACAGTCCATCAGAAATGGAAAGTTTCATCAGGCCTGGTTGTGTAGTTTTATCCCTGTATTTGTCAATGCCATCTTTTGCCTGGGATCAAGTGAGTGCTCTTCCATACAATTATATACTCTTTGCTTCTATATATTTTGATTCACAGTCTTATTTGCCTTTTCTGTCTTTTGCAGCTTGAGCAAAACCTTCTTAGATTTGTGAATTCTTTAGTCAGAGATATTGATGTTGACTTTTGGGGTAATGGGAGATTTTTGGTTCATACGAACAAACAAATGGCTTCCCATAAACAGGGTAAGAACTGCTGTGTTTGTTATTAATAATCTGTGGGCCATTAACTGATGATGTTGCTCTTTTTCCAAACCTCCACATGTTACCTAAGAAGTTTATTGATTAATCACTTTTTGAATTCTACGAACGCATCCACTTCTTGAGATTCATTTGTATACTTTCTAATCCCCTTCAATGTAATTGATCTTCAGGAAAGATTCGTCTCTGCAAATCTTGGAGAGATTGGGTTACACCAGACCTGATCTCTGTCTCACCTGTGGCAGTTGTTGGTGGACAAGAGACCTCTCTTCTGTTGAGGGGAAGAAATTTGAAAGCTCCTGGCACCAGGTATGCCCTTGATATTTTAAGCAAAGCAAACTCTTCCTTGCCGTTGGTTTATTATTGAGGAAAACTTCTTTGTTTATCACATAGGATACATTGCACGCATGCAACTGGATATAACATAAGGGAAGTGAATTCATCATCGTGCCAAAAGACTACATATGATGAGGTTGTCCTGGATAACTTTAAGGTCAATGGGGCAGTATCTGGTGTACTTGGTCGTTGTTTCATTGAGGTAGAACTTCATCGAACTATGAACTTTGAAATTTTGGGAGAATTTTGGATCTTTGATATATTTTCTCTATTTACAGGTTGAAAGTAGTTTTAGAGGGGCTAGTTTTCCAGTAATCATAGCAGATAGTACCATCTGCCAAGAATTGAGACTCCTTGAGCCTGAGATTAATGGAACTACTGAAGTATGCTATGATATTCCAACTGATCATATTCAGAAAACAGGGTGGCCAAAGTCCAGGGAAGAAGTCCTGTGTTTTTTCGATGAACTGGGATGGTTGTTTCAAAGAAAGTATAACTCTTGCTTGTTTGAGATCCCAGACTATAGGCTTGCTCGGTTCAAATTTCTTTTTGTGTTCACCGTTGAGCGTGACTTCTGCGCATTAGTCAAAACCCTCCTGGACATTTTGTTAGAACTAAATTTGGGTAGAAAAGGATTAGAGAAAGAGTCTTTGGAGATGCTATCAGAAATTCACCTCTTGAACAGGGCTGTCAAAAGGAAGTCTCGGAAAATGGTTGATTTGCTAATTCATTACTCTATCATCGACACTACTGACTCCTCTGAGAAATTTATTTTTGTTCCCAACATGGATGGACCTGGTGGTGTCACACCTTTACATTTGGCTGCTAGCACCTCATCTTCAGATGATATTGTTGATGCCCTGACAAGCGATCCACAGGAGGTAACCTTTTCCCATTATAGATTTGCCTCTGAAGTTTCCTAGATTTATAAGGCGATGAATCTTAAAAATCTTAATTTGTGGGTTCATACAAACTGGCTTCCTTGCTTGTTCAATGCCTAGTGGTGGCAGTGGCATTTATCTAATTGAAAATTGTATTAATGCATATGGTGCTGTTCTCATTCATTTCTTCATAAATTAGGGCTAGAATTTCTTGTGTTATTAACTCATCTCCCTTTCTTTGTCTAGGTTGGGTTGCACAGTTGGAATTCAGTTCTTGATGCAAGTGGGCTTTCTCCATATGCATATGCCGTGATGAGGAATAATCATTCATACAACACACTTGTTACCCGGAAGCTTGCCAATAGGAGAAACGGTGAAGTCTCTGTATCAATTGAAGATGAGATTAAGGTAGAAGTAGATAAGGACAGAAAGACTACATTCCACATCAATCAAGGGCAAAAATCTTGTTCGAGATGTGCAACAGCTGCAGCAGTTGGATACAGCAAAAGGTTTCCAGGTGCGAAAGGATTGCTTCAGCGTCCATACATCCATTCAATGCTTCTTGTTGCTGCTGTTTGTGTTTGTGTCTGTTTGTTCTTAAGAGGACACCCTTACGTCGGTTGTGTTTCCCCATTTGCGTGGGAGAACTTGGGCTATGGCACAAGGTAACTATTACATGAAGAATGCTCTTCAAGATGGCGGGTGACACCTTCCTAACTTAAAGAAAGCCCTTTGAAATTCAAAGAGTGAAAAGTTATAGAAGAAAAGTGTTAGTCTGGTTGGATTCTCCAAGAATTTACAGTTTAGCCTTTATCAATCCATTGACCTTGAAGAGTTACTGGATCTCTATGGACGCGCAGACTGGTTCGATATTAGCAACCTACTTCAAAAATCCGATTGGTTTAGGCTGATCTATGGATTTGAAGCGAAGTAAGATTATATCCGTGAATGGTTGTTGATTTCAGATTATTATCGTGGTCGTTCGTGTGACATAGTTATGCTAGCTAGGGCAAGTAATTACTCACTCATCTATTTTGTTACTGTAAAAAATAGGTCTTCAAATATTACTTTATAGATAGTTGAAGAGATACATATATATATATATATATGCAATAAGAGAATATAGGTTATCTATTTTGGTATAAGCTGAAAGTTTTCCTGTGTTATGTACTCTCCTGTTGACTGATCAATTCTTGTATAAATTCTACTGTATATTTTTTTCTTGCAATAATTTGAGTTAAACAGATATCTTGTTACTGTCATACACACATGTAAGCAGGATAATGGACAAATTCATTTCACAAGTGTCAATGAACATATTACAGAGCCCAAATTTTGGTTGATACAATACATGATTTTATTTTGGTTGATACAATATATATATATGAGATTAATCAATGGATTGCAGGCAAAGAATAGAGAGTATTATCATTCTTGTATTCTTCTTCTGCTAATGCACCTACCTCTTGCAATATTCTGAACAAGGGCCTCTCCCATTCCTTCTCCAAGTCCCTCGATGAGGCCTCCGATGAACTCAATGACCACCTGAGAAGCCAGCCGAGCTGCAGTTCCCAGGGCGCTCGGCTTCTCAGGCGGGGGTATCCCAATCCCATTTGCTTGGAGGCCATTAATGGAGCTCTTAGCACACACTGCATGAAGATGGTACTCACACACTGTGCAACTGTACATTCTCCCCGATCTTCTCTTGTTGCACGCCCCACAGTTGGTTGCATTGGAAGAAGCGGCTGTAGTTACTGCCGGCAACAGTCTCATGGGATGAGGGTGGACCGGAAAGATGATCTCAGCAGACAGCAAGGCACAGCAAGGGTGAATCTGGAAATTGCAGGCTCTGCATCTGAAGCTAAACCCTCTTGTGGATTTGCCACAAACATCACACCTTGGCCAAGAAATCCCACCTGTTTTGGGCTTCGAGTGGAAGACGAGCTGGTGTTGTCCGTGAAGAGGATGGTTCTTTAAGACAGGCGGGGAGAAGGCGCAGAACTCGTGCAGCTGGAACTCGCACTGCTGGCATGCAAATCTCTTACCAGCACCGTACTCCTTGCACCCTGAGCAGGTGAAGAGTTCAGACACAGTTACTTCTGCTAGGGGGTGTTTGGAGTGAGTGTAGTGTGTGATCTCTTCTCCAGCAATGGATTGAGGTGATGTTGGAAAGGGAAGTTCCATTGAGGAAGAAGATCTTTTCATAGTTGAAGATGTTTGGGATTTCATGGAAGATTTTCTTCTCATCTTTTTACACAAGTGATGATGGTTGGATTTGGCAAGGGGGGAATATTATATATGCTTCATGTCAAATAAAGTGATCTCTTTCTTAGCATACTTGCAAAGGATGTATGGTAGATCGTGCGAAGTATGCTACAAAATATGCCCTCCTTGCAAATTTGTACACCCAATTAAGCATTTTGTGTACAATACCTTTGACAAGTGAAATATAAGTATGTTAGTGTTCTTTCGCACCTCACGAAGCTGCAATACGTGATTAGATCACTAACATATATTGTAAAATACGTGGTATGAATTAAAAATAATGGAATACAAGGTACCATAGACTAATAGAGGATTCAGATTGGTCTTCATATGTCTCAATTAATCATAATGGATTGATTTAGATATGATATTAATTACTAACAACTTACGTAGATTATTGGATGAGCTTTCCTTAACAATCTCTTGTTGGGGAAACAATACAAAGTAATGGGGTCCAAAGATGCCTATGTTAGATTCTCTTACATAGGTTGTCATCTGCAAAACAAGAGGAGTTAGTGTCCAAAAGCACATGCAAGAAAGAAATTATAGACACATGTGCTCCAAAGTCAAGGTTTATCTTTTTGCTTTAAGAAGTTAATTGGAATGTAACCAATGAGAATTAGTAAAATTTCATGTTTAAGTTCCTTGTAATTAACTAAGGATGAAAAAGAATCCAAATCATCAAGGATGGTTCTTATTCGATTGTAAGTGGAAGCCCAAAGAGAAATTTTTGCAGCCTTTTATGTAGTGTTTAAAGAAAAGCCAAGATTCATTATCATCAAAGTGGGACTTTTGGGTCATTTCTAGTACTCGTTTCTCTGTTATATACGATGTTTCATCTTTTATCTTGATATTTTTATTAGACAAGTATATATTACAGATGTCGTCGAGAATAAAGGATCTTGTTTGCATTTTTTGACTCTAATTTTTCTCAATTTGAGATGTAAAAGCAATCTACACAGTAAAACCCATTCAATGATTATATGAACCTAAATATATTTTCTACTATTCCATGTTTGAAATTAAACTCCAAAATTGATTCTCCAGTCCCACTGCTTTGACTTCTCTCTTTGATCTCATTATTATCAAAAAATAACGTTCTTTATAGATAGAAAATGGATAATTTATTCTTCAATTTTTTTTCGTTGAGTAAGAATAGGAACAATCAATTAAAAAATTCAAACATATTTGAATTATTATGACACTATAAGAATTAATTATAACTAAGTTTATTTTGACTTTCAATTGAGTCCTCTGAATGGAACAAAAAATTAATAAATCTTGATATTTTTACACTTTATTTTATTTTTTTCACCTATCGAACTGACATTCCAAAATTGATCAAACATAAAAGGATATTGAAACTTATTTATATTTATCGAAGGGTAATTATATTCACAACCGTCAATATTTCTCTCAACAGCCACAATACATTTAATTTCTCTATTTTATCCTTAATATTTTTTATTCTTTTCACAAGCATCATATCTCCATCACCTTTATTATCTCAACCGTCAACTCTCTCTTTCTCCAAACAAAAACAACATTCGTTTCAATCTCCATTATTCCATAAACTATGAATTTCAATGATTTGCCACACAATATTTAGATTGAAATGAACAATTAATTTTTTATTAGTATCCATACATTTTATTTGAAGTTATTTTGGATTTAGAATTTTTCAAAAAAATTTATATCCCTCTAACAACCATGACTCTCTCTTTTTCTACATTTGGTATTTCGATTAATTTATATTGTATAAATACATAAAATTTTCTCCATTGTCCTGTGTTTCTCGACATGGGAACGATTTTTTTTTATTTATTTTAAGGAGATACATTTATTACCTCACAAACTCAATTTTCTTATAATGTTAATTATTTTAATGAAATATTTGGAGATATTAAAAAATTGTTGAGAAATTAAATGAGCAATGAGATAATTTTGAATAAAAAAAAAAAGATTTGGAGTGCATAAAATCTCTTTTTACGTGCATATAAAGAGAACAAAAAAATGGTGGTTGTACTTGTAGGCTGTGAAAAGAGAAAAAAATATTGATTTAAAAGATCAAAATAAAAAATTCACATGTATAATGACTGTATAAAAAAATAATGCGATTGCGAATAGAATTACCAATCCAACTCAAATTAATAATTTGATCATCTGTTTATGCTGGACCAGTTAAGCGAAAATAGGTGTATTGGGCTTTCTTAGTTCATCGCTTTAACTCTTTAATGGGCTGTTATTTTCTTGATTGGTTTACCCAAATCAAAGGC
The DNA here is from genome assembly GCA_946896805.1 of Scutellaria galericulata. NCBI lineage: Eukaryota > Viridiplantae > Streptophyta > Magnoliopsida > Lamiales > Lamiaceae > Scutellaria > Scutellaria galericulata. Next base: position 19,795,265 of record OX335793.1, read on the forward strand.
TTTAGGCCCATTTCAATTTTCTAATTACAAAATAGGTTAATTATCACCAACAATATAAAGATTAATTTATGAAATTTAGTTTGGATTGTAGACGATGGAACAACATCTTATGAAACTACAGTTTCATAAAAGTTTTTGTCATAAATTTAATAATTATAAGGATTTCACTTGGTTTTAAAATAGAACCAAATGATGTTTACATCCGGACTTAAAATTAATTTAGTGAATATTTTGAAATAATGATGAAAACTAAATAATAATGATGATGGGGCCTTATAGCTGATTAGCAATCAATTATCATATAATATATATGTACAGGATCAAGATGTTAAATTTAATAGGAGCAGGTGTAGGTGTAGGTGTCCGTGGAGTTGTACGGTGCATACGTACACCTTATCCATCTACTATCATACACCAATTATTTTTTAATTTATTACCTTCTTTAATTAGAAAACTCATTTCTAGTCGACATAAACTAGATCCTCTATTTTAGTATATTAATTTTAACATTTTTTTATTTTAGTATATGTTTCATATTTCAAAATAAATATTAAATATTACATACATAAATGATATCATTAATTAACATATCTCCTATATAAAATGCATTATAATGTAAGATAAAATATTAAATGTAACAAATGATCTAAGATTCTAAAAAGGTAAACAACCTCAAAAGCCAAACTCATAGCAAATCATTTTATTTTTTTATAAATGACTTTAAAATTTAAGTTGTCTTGAAATTCAAGTGGTACTTCATCCTATGAGAAATAACCATAAACTTAAATCATGCAAGTTTTTTTAATATTTTTTATTATCTCTCAATAATAATAATAATAAAGAAATAGAGTTATTTCACACCTTTTTCTTTTCTTCTTCTGATTGGATTGAAGTACATTTGGGATAAGCATTTGCAGTTGCTACTTGCTAGAGAGAGGTGGCGCCTCTTTTTTTTTTTTTTTTTTTTTTATCTAAAAAAATGACATGGCATATTTGTGTTGCAATTGCTACTATGGATATAATTTCTATTTTTCATCTTAATATTTCAAAATAATTATTATATTTTGATATGACTATTTATACACCAAGAAATAAATTAAAACATCAATTGTACTGATATGAATAATGGAATGAGATTCATGCATCTCTAGCAATGGCTACAAACAAAATAATCCATAATTGACAACGACTTGACTTGAGGTTGAGGCCTTTCATCATTTGTATTTTATGTTGTGTTTTTATATTTACTTTTTATATTCTCTTATTTTAGAACATTGGTTTTAATAAAATTCAAATGCATTAGACCTTATGTAGTTTCACCGGAAAGTCCTAATATCAATTCATTGTTGATATTGAATGAATGCATGTGTGAGTGTGAAGTGAAATTGAATGACCAAAAAGGGTATTTTCCTAAGTACACAAGGTCTATATGTTGGACCAGATGCATATATATAATTAATCTTGCATGGAATCATAATTAACTCACTATTAGTTTGAGTATCATTTCATCATGTCTTATTCAAATACTATGTATATATATAATATTTAATTAACCATACTCTCTTTGATATATATGATCAATTCAACTTAAATTAAACAGTTATTAGCTCTTTCGCTTTAAAAAGCACTATCCAAATAATTTTATTACATGTTTGAGATTTTTTTAACTCAAAATAAGTACTGTTTGATAAACAAAAAAATTCTTTCGAAAAAGGCATTATGTGGTATTGCTTTCAAAAAATCAATTTTTGTAAAAGTAATTGAAAGAATTAGAGGGTGTTTAACGCATTTTGCATCATCTTTAAAAATATTTTAATTATAACATATGATATTAGTCTAATTTTCTCTGCAAAAGATAGTTGGCCAAAATAAATTAAAGTGAATGAGTAATCGTTAAGGGTGCTTGCCTCTTCTGATATTCACTTTCATCAATTACATGTGATGAATGGACATATATTTATCAACTTCAACAGCCACTCCTTAACTTGTAAAATATTTCATGTTTCAATTTTATGATTCAGTATATTAATTAATAACATCGTTTAATATATATACATGGTGTATAATATTTTCTTTTTTTGTGAAATATTATCAGCAACCCCTACTTATTAATTATTAGTCAACCAAAGATTCCATGTACAACTTTTCTCTCTTCTTTTATTTTATCTAGTATTTTTAGACAAACTTTGAGGATATTATACATGATTAATATCGATTGATACATGCAATGGTAACTATGTTCATCCACTAAATCATGCACACAATTTCTGCTATAAGTTTTTAGATGTAACATAATGGATATAAATTATATCCAAAACGATGAGTTCAAACTCGCAATGGTAAGGCAATTAAGTCAAGTTAAAAGTAAAATTTATTTCAAAAAATAAAGAAATGCAAACTTTTATAGGCACTTCCTGCTAATTCAGTGTTTCATAATACATCTATTACCTTTATAATACGAAACTTTTTATTTTTCTTATAATTAGTTAGTAAATTGCCTCTAAGGGCAAGTCATGTAAATGTAACCTCATTTAGTGGAAGATTAGATTTAGAAGTATAGTAAGAACCCCACAAATTTAATTCTATAGATAAACAAAATAAAATTTTACTTTTTAAAATGAATTTGAGTTGCGGATAGTTAAATCTCATCATATAAAATTGTATTCGTGAAATAATCACATATAAGTTTTTATGCATGGTAGCGTAAATGTTATCTATCATATTGTTTGATTTTATTTGTGACATTCGTTGAAATGGAGGCTAAATAAGATTGAAGAATGGGTAAAAAAAAAAGGAAAATTTATTTAGGTGTTTCATTGAAAAAGATGAAACCAAAATCTTTTTTAAAATCGTCTCAATTGTAACACCATACTCTTTAATGATGTATATGGATACAAATTTAATAAAAATAGGGTAATGGATTGGTTTGTGTTAAATCATGTATTATAATTTTATAATATCCATATGAATAATAAAAAAAAATATTCCGTTACGTATTCTGAACTTATCTATGTTACATGTTTTCTAACATGATAGATAAATACACATACTGTAATTACTCGTACAATACTTGACAAAATTATATTCTATTTAATAAACATTTTAATGTATTCAAATAATATTTAATATATAAGTATTATATAAGTATATAATATATATTACGACCATTATTTAAAAACTTTAAATACTAAATACTCATCTAATATATTTTAGGAATATACATATTAAATAGTTATATTCTTACTCAAAGCTTAAAATTTATATAAAATTTCCCCAAGTGTCATAAAAGCTACCAAAAGTCTTAAAGATAGAAAATAAATAAATTTCAAATTAATTATTAATCATTTGTGAAATAAAAAGATCATTTATAGTTAAAAAAAAAAAATCTTTCATTGTATTCTAATCAAGGGAATTTTTTTGGAACACTTTTAATTTTTTTTCTTCCATTTTTTTTTTTTTTAATTCAGCTAGTTATTTATTTGTATACCTATTTATGTGTGCAATCACATAAGCCCAATCAATTGGACTATTGGAGCCCATATGTATTATTAGGGATACAAATTACGTATATTTAAAATCGTATTAAATTATTTTATGTAATATAATTAAATAATTATGATATATATGTGTGTGTATGTATCTATATGGCTAATATACCAGCAGTAGCTACAGTAACTCCATTGCAGAAAAGGTAAAAAGCACAAAAAAATAAATAAAATAAAAGGGATTGAGATTCGAGGGAGAAGGTAAATTGTGTGAAAGAGAGAGAAAGTTTGATCAAGCAAAGTACGGAGAAAAGTAAAAGACAGTTGTTCTGGAATTAGAGAGAGAGAGAGAGAGAGAGAGAGAGAGAGTATTGAGACTTGAGAGTCCTCTCATTTCATTTGTCACGCCCTTTTTTCTTGTGTTCTTTTGCCGTAGATCTCTTCCTATTTTCTTCACTTTTCCAGATTCAATTTGTCCTTTCTTATTCCGCCGTTGAAATCCCACCGGAATTTCTCCTGTTAACCCTCAAACAACTTACTCAATTGTGTTCAGAGGAAGAAGAAGGCGGCTTTTCTGAGGGCTTGAAATCTGGACTGTACCTTTGGAGCTTCGTTTCTGAGTCTACTGGTTAGATGAGTCTTATCCAAATCGACGACTTTGGAGATGATGTCGTTTGATTTATAAAGGTCCCTTCTTTTCTTTCATATATTGTATGTATACAATTTGCAATTACTCTGTTGGATACTTCATTGTTTTGGACCTCATAATTTATCTAGTAATTAGAACTTCTAGCTGAATTTGCTGTTGCCCTGTAATTTCTGAGGAAAGAACTAATTTTTTAGCAAGAATAAGGCAAAACTATCGGGAAAAAGGGTAAATTACAGGCGTTTAGTCCAAGCTTTTGTTTTTAAAGCTGGCCAGAATTGGGGACTAATGAGATGTGTGGCAGTTTTGACTTGATATTATACTTTAATTTGGCTACAATTTATAAAAGCTAATGTAGATCATAGAACATGTAGAGAAGTGTATGGTAGGCAAAGCATGGTACAGTTTTTTCGATGTTTTGTTTTGAAAAATTCCTGAAGTAACACCATTCTACTGTCATAGAACTAGCTGAAGTCCGAATTGGAGGGCACATGTTTGATCCATAACATTTAACTTGACTGATTTTTACCATTGTTGAGCTATCATTTTCTTTCTTAGAGATGATCTGAGAAACTCAGCTCTCTTACTGGTCAAAACATGGTGTAGCTGTATAGTGTCACCTCCCGAATTGTTGACTAAAGCTATGTGCATAAGCAACTCATGTCATATAGCTAGCATGGGAAAAGGTAACATTTAGAGAAGTAACGAGTTCAAATATTAAGCTCGAATAGAATTGCATATGCTGGTAATAGAGCTACAAGTTTATTTAAGAAAGTTCAAGTCAGGTAATTTTTTCTGCGACTGGCATTTCCCCGATTATATCATTTACAAGGCTAGCACAAACCTAGGATGATTCTATTATATACCTGATCAAGTTTAAACTGAAATTACTCAATATTTTACGACATAGTAATTGGTAGATAGGAGGTATACAATATATGGTCATGAAAGATGTGCAATCCATTAAGTTTGACAGTTCAACTGTCAACCCATTAACCTTGTCCCAGTGTCTGCCATTACTTCCCTTTGTCAGTGAAAGACCACTCAAACTCAAATTTCAATCCCGGGACCCCTCCATTTGCCATACCAATGAGCTGTAGTCTTAGGTTTGCTTCTTATAGAGAGAACTTATTCTTTTTTTTTTTTTTTTTTGTCCTTTTCTATATGTGGGTGCAGATGTTGGGAGAATATTGCCTTCAACTTCCTGGTGTTTTTTTTTTCTTTTCATATTAAGCAGTACTATATACATTTTGAAGTTATACAAATCTGGGATGTTTCATGTTTGGGACGAGTTTTTTATTTTCTTCTGCTTATGCTTAAAATTTCTTTAGATTCATTGGCTTGTTATTTTTTATGGAGAAGGTATATTTCTTCTTTCTGGGATATTAAATAGTTTTTTTAATCTCGATCAGATGGAAGAAGTAGGGGCCCAAGTAGCTTCTCCTATTGTCATCCACCAAACACTAGCCCAAAGATTTTGCAATACGCATCCAATGGCCAAAAAACGCAGTCTACCTTTTCACTCTTCGAGTTTTGTTAATCAGAATCCATCTGATAACTGGAATCCTAAATCCTGGGATTGGGATAGTTCGAGGTTTGTTGCCAAACCATTGCAATGTGATGGCATCCGAGTGAGAAGCGGCTCACAGATTCCGCCAGACTTGCCAAGGAGCAAGGATATTCAAAGTGGAGCTCCAAATCATACAAAGCCTGATCATACAGGAAAAGATGATGAAAATCTCCGACTGAAGCTGGGAGGTGGAGGGCGAGCTGTAACCAACAGTGGCAGCATGAATTCAGTAGAAGAGCCACAGCCTCAGCCTTTGTCGAGGCCCAATAAGAGAGTAAGATCTGGATCACCTGGAGCTGCTAACTACCCTATGTGTCAAGTAGATGATTGCAAGGAAGATCTCTCTACTGCCAAGGATTATCATCGGCGGCACAAGGTGTGTGAGGTTCACAGCAAAGCCGGGAAAGCCTTAGTGGGGAAACAGATGCAGAGGTTCTGCCAGCAGTGCAGCAGGTTGGTAACATTCAACATTTTGATTAAGCGCTGTTTGTTTTTACTTTGTCTTCACTTTCCTGTGAGTGTTGAACTTCTGGGGTTTTTCCTAGGTGTACACATGAAACTTTTGCAGGAAGTGCTGTCCCTTGTGTTATTTCTTTTGCTAATTTCTGTGGTAATGCACAACCTGGACCATCAGTTTAGCATGCATTTAAATTCTTTCTATCTTGTTAGGTTCCACCCACTGTCTGAGTTTGATGATGGAAAGAGAAGCTGTAGGCGCAGACTTGCTGGACATAACAGGAGGAGGAGGAAAACTCAGCCAGAAGATACTACTCCACGACCTTCAGTTCCTGGTGGCACTCACAACAATATTAATTGTGATGTGGATGTCATCAATTTACTGGCAGCACTAGCTCGTCCTCAAGGTATAAAGTTAGCAAATGAAAAAGCTTTTGACTGCAGCAAGTATGACTTGAAGTATTCTTAACATTTTGCTAGCCTAAGATGGATAGCTTTTATGTTGGCCTTGGAAGTATATATATAGATGTGTCAAAAATTTGGCTAATTGCTAATTTCTATAATTATAGGGAGCACTGAGGACGGGAATGGCAAATTCTCATCAATAACTGAAAAAGATCAGCTGGTTCAAATTCTTAGTAAAATAAATTCATTGCCCTTGCCAGCAATCTTAGCAGCCAAGCTGCCTCATTTGAAAACTACAAGTGGAAGTATTTCCGATCATGCACATTCTGAAAATCAGAACCAGATGAGTGGCAATGCTTCATCCCGATCGACTATGGACTTGCTTGCTGGTCTTTCAGCAATTCCAGGGGCACCTTCTGATACATTAGAGATACAATCTCAACCAAGCACGGAGGGGAGTGACTCCGAGAAAAGTAAGTCGCCTTATGTTGACCATTCTGCACGTCTCGATTTGCAGAAAGGATCTATCATGGAGTTTCCATCTATTGGAGGTGAGAGAAGCAGTACAAGTTGTTACCATTGTCCCATGGAAGAAGTGGATTTTCATGTCCAAGAGACATCCCCGAGTCTACATCTACAGCTGTTTAGTTCCTCACCTGAAGATAGTAGCGCAAGAAAATTGCCATTGAGTGGAAACTACCTTTCATCTAACAGTAGTAATCCTTCACAAGAGGTGTCACCTGCTTCTTCACCACCACTTGTACATGATCTGTTTCCAATGCAGGCTTCAAGAGAAACCACAAGGGATGATCATTTGTCCAATAGTGAAGATGAACGAGCATATGTGAAATCAGCCATCAGCAATGGGTGCAGTACATCTCTTCGTCTTTTTGGAGGCTCAATTCAAGCTCCTGAAAATGGTTCGATTCAAAGTTCTCCATACCAAGCAGGTTATACATCTTCCTCTGGGTCTGATCATTCACCATCTAGCCTGAATTCCAATTCCCAGGTACTTTTGGACTTTTCTACTGTTTTACCAAACTTCTTCCCGTACTGTTACTCGTATCATCCCTTTCTAGATTATGTTTCCTTGTTTTCACAGCATAGTTTTAACACATGACTTTTTTGTTCTAGGATCGTACTGGACGAATAATTTTCAAATTGTTTGACAAGGATCCAAGCCATTTGCCTGGTTCTTTACGTACTCAGGTTAGTATTTTGGTGGTTTGAGTAGATCATCTTGATGATTTCTTGGCTTTTAGGCGAGACCTGATGGCATATGGTTGTCTTGATTTCAGATCTTCAATTGGCTTTCTAGCAGTCCAACGGAAATGGAAAGCTACATCAGGCCTGGTTGCATAGTTCTGTCCCTGTATTTATCAATGCCATTTTTCTCCTGGGATCGAGTGAGTGCTGTTCTGTTTTTTATGAAGTATGTATGCTCGGCTAATGTGGCTTTTCATTGACCATACTTCTGTCCTTTTCGCAGCTAGAAGAAAATCTCCTTAATTATGTGAATTCTTTAGTTAAAGATATTGATGTTGGCTTCTGGGGAAACGGAAGATTTTTGGTTTATACAGATAGACAAATGGTTTCTCATAAAAAAGGTTAGTCTTGTTTGTGTAGTTTATCATTTTCATTGTGTTTCTTTGAAGAATTTAGCTAGCGATCAATTTCTTAATACCATATTGCTCTTGTTAAATTTTAAATATTTTCTCTTAATACTTCTTGTCTCCCTTTATGCATCTTCAGGGAAGATTCGTCTCCGCAAAACATGGGGAGCCTGGAGTATACCAGAATTGATCTCGGTGTCTCCTGTTGCTGTTGTTGCTGGGCAGGAGACCTCTCTTCTATTGAGGGGTAAACATTTGACAGCTCCAGGGACCAAGTATGTGATTGTTATCTGAATGAACAGGAAATTATTCATTCATGGGTTTCTTCTTTGTTAGAAAATATTCTTTGTATATACAGGGTACACTGCACGCATGCAGATGGATACAATATAAAAGAAGTTCCAGCATCTTCTTGCCAAAACACCACACATGATGAAATAAGCTTGGATAGCTTTAAGATCAGTGCAACGGCATCTAACATGCTTGGTCGATGTTTTATTGAGGTAGTGCTTTAGCAAGCTATTAGTCTTCCTTTTTCCTTTAAAATTGAAGTTGATTTGGATCATATGTCCTGAATGTTTACAGGTTGAGAATAGTTCTAGAGGCACTAGTTTCCCAGTAATTATAGCTGATAAGACCATCTGCCACGAATTGAGACTCCTAGAGCCTCAGATCAATGACACTGCTGAACTTGGTGATGATGTTCCAACCGATCACCATCAGAATGCAGGGAGGTCCTGGTCCAGGGAAGACGTCCTGCATTTCTTGGATGAACTTGGATGGTTGTTTCAAAGAAAGAGCAACTCTTCTTTGTTTGGGGTCCCAGAATATAGACTTAAACGCTTCCGATTTCTTCTTATATTTTCTCTCGAGCACGACTTTTGTATGTTGGTCAAAACCCTCCTGGACATTCTGCTAGAACTAAACTTGGGCAGAGAAGGATTAGTAAGGGAGTCTATGGCAATGCTATCGGAAATCCACCCCTTGAACAGGGCTGTCAGGAGGAGGTGTCGGAGGATGGTTGATTTGCTTATTCATTACTCTATTGTTGACTCTGCTGATGCTTCTGAGAGGTACATATTCACACCTAATTTGCCTGGACCCGGTGGTGTCACACCTCTACATTTGGCTGCTTGTACATCTTCTTCAGATGATATGGTTGATGCTCTTACAAGTGACCCTCAGGAGGTATAAATATATTTATATGTATGTATATGTGTGTCTCTGTGCGTGTCCTTCTGAGCTTTGAGATCTCTACTACATCTTCAAAGGGACAAATCTTAAAAACTTCAAATCATTGGTTCACTTGTTTTTTGTGGAATCCTTTTGAGTTAGGTTTTACATATTAATTCACTATGTTTTGTGTAGGTTGGGTTGCAGAGTTGGAACTCAGTGCTTGATGCAAATGGACTGTCTCCATATGCATATGCCTCAATGAGGAACAATCACTCATACAATGCCCTCGTTGCTCGAAAACTTGGTGATCGGGAAAATGGTGAAGTCTCCATATCAATTGCAAATGAGATCAGCGAGTTCCACATAGAGGGGGAGAGTGACAAGAAGACCACTGTCAACTCCAAAAAATCTTGTCCCAGATGTGCAGTTGCAGCTTATCGATGCAATAAAAGTTTTCCAGGTTCGCAAGGTTTGCTTCAGCGCCCTTACATCCATTCTATGCTCGTTATTGCTGCTGTATGCGTTTGTGTATGCGTTTTCCTAAGAGGACATCCATATGTGGGCTGCGTTTCTCCATTCGCATGGGAGAACCTCGGCTATGGCACAAGTTAATTAGCATATTCATATATGGGAAAAGAGACATAAAAGCTTTGACATGTAAGAGTTTGGTCAAAACATAGGCGAATAGGATCATCCAGTGTGCTTCGCTTCAATCAATGGACGTCGATTATGTACCTCCGTTAACTTTTTTATAGCGTCATTCAATTCATTATTAGTAGAGTATTATTGGCTTGGATTTGTAGGATAACCCTTTGCTTCCCACTTCTTAATTTAGCTGGGAAAGATAATGGTGTAGTGTTACTCTGTTTGGCTAGTAGGACCTACCTACTCTTTTCATTTTGTTGCATAATGTCAATATAATGACATGGAAGAAAATGGTGATTTGTTATTAATTGATAATTATTATAGGTTACAAGGGTCGTCGTCTGAATCTTATGAGCATTTATGCATGTTACAATTTATAGATTGTTTATTTAGATTGTGAATTAGGATTTTAAGAATAAGTTGCAGTCCAATGATTGTTATGCCAACTATTAGATTTCTGGATTCACGTGCTGAATTGATGGCGTAGTTTTCGGGCTGGCATTTGGATTGGATTTCCTAGAGAGAGAAATTGGTTGGGCCATGATTTTGTCCCCTTCAAATTATTATAGTATGTGAAGGTGTGCACTGGATCAATCGATATAATTGTTGGGTTGTTCTGTACCATGGAATTTAAAAAAAAAAATATTATTTTGATCAGAATAATGGTATTATATATAAAATATTATTCTGTTATAGAGTGTCTCAAAACAATAACAAGATTCCTCGAAATAAGAATGCTAAAAATAAGACAAACCTGGCCTTGTACCAACCATTACCTGTTTATATATATATATATATATATATTTTTTAATAAAATGCTACTTTGGTATTATTACATGGGTAAAAGAAAGCAGTTTCAAAAACTTTATTCTTTCTTATAATCTTTTGGAGTGGAAAGCGTAGTTGAATCAGTACTGTACTTCTTCCATGAGAATTCTATATTTGAGCTTTTATTTGTAAACTAAGAACCATTGGTTAACATTAAAATTGAGTCTTTATTATATTTTAAAATTTCAAAATTGATTTGATGTAGTTTTTATTAACATCGAAACTGGTCTATAACAGAATGCGTAATGGATAATAAATATGTAAGATATATGCATTTACAACTTTGATATATACATAAATGACATACCCGTGGATGAAAGTATGAATAATAATACACAAAAATAAGACAAGGAAATAAGTTGCGTTGTCGGTTCAACGCGCATCTCTAATATTTTACTATACTTTTGTTCCATTTCTCTCTTTCTCTCTCTACATATATGCAGCAATCATGTGTGTATGTATATGTGTTGCAATTCTATTATTTGTTTATATTTTCTCTTTTTGTAAGAGTGAAGGTCAAGACATTATGATTTCTGCCCATCTCTTTAATTTAGTATATTATTTATTTATTTTACGAACAGGTAAATATTTATGGTGTGTAGAATTATTAGTTGAGTCCAGCATATTTTTATTGTAAGAAATTTTGATTTCTCTTCAGGGAAAAAATAGCTGTAAAGCTAATATGACATTTTTAATACCTTGTTTATCAATAAATAATTATCGGGTTTTTTGTCATACATCTAAAGAATTATATGATTTGGGAAAACTAGTCAGCTTAGAGTTTATTGATTATTAATAAATGAAAGTACATAATTTATTAATAGACGACCATTGTATTATTGTATACTAATTTTGTAACATCTAGTTTAGACATATACGTGGTCCGTGTTAATAGAGATAACTATTAAATTGTGAATTTTCCCATTAATGTTTAAGGTTGTCTTACAAAAGTGCTACTCGCTGAATTTTTTTTTTTTTTTTTTTTTTTTTGCGGTATTCTATTAGATGGAATGTTGATTGTTGAGGTATACTTTTATTGACTATACTTAAATTTTCCATACTATATAGATTGCTTAACCTGCTGGAAATGGCTAATTACCACAAAGAGTATCACCTAATTTTAATTGGTAATTTATGTCAAAAATAGATTATTGATTTTGTCTTTAAGACATAAATTTGCTAAATAGAACATAATAGCATATGTATAGTATATGGATACATCATAAGGCATTTCAAATAAAAAACACTACTTGCCCTCTAATGATTCTCTGCTGATTTTTTTTCTTTCATTTTTTTCGCTAATTAATTACTTGGAAAATCAAATGGGCTCAAAATGTTATATGTCCAAGTTTAAAGCAAAATTATTTGAATTGGCATAACGTGAGGCTATAAACGGACCAAAAATTCAAATTACCATTCGACTTATAAGTAAGGAAAAAAATTGTTTAATTTAACATTGAATTACAATGTTTAATTATCCAAGTTTAGCTTACAATATAACCCTATTTATAGGTGGAATAGAATATGATTATCGATTTAATTCATATAGCAAAAGTGCATTTCTGTAAAAACGGAAAGATCAAAGGGCCTAGTTGTGAAGGCATAACTGGAGGAGGTAGGTACCAAATTAAAATAAGCAAAAGAAAAAAAGCAAAACATAAAAAATAATAAATAAATAAACAAATGCCTCAAAATGTTTAATAATCAATTCACCATCTCTCTCTCTCTCACATACACACACAAAAAGGCATAAAGCTTGTAGAGCGGTGGTCAAAACCCAGAAGACTGTTGTCGGCCCAATGAGGAAGGACGGAGCGCCGCCTCCTGCCGCCGTGAACCCCGTCGGAAAGCTCTTCCTCTGCTTCGAAACCAAGTCCTTCGTCGCCACATTGTTGGCCCTCACCTTTGTCACCGTCGTTTGGAACCTCCAGCCCTACTACGAGAACATCCTCTCCACCTCCCGCTGCTCCGCCCCCGCCGCCGCCACCGCCCAGTCTCTGCCCATCAAATCCGGCGGCGTCTCCCCTCTTGCGGAGAAGAAGCTGGTCGCCGACCCCAACAAACGAACCTTCCAAGCCTACGGCAACGCCGCCGCCCTGTTCGTCCAAATGGGCGCCTACCGCGGCGGCCCCCGCACATTCGCGGTGGTGGGCCTCGCCTCCAAACCCATTCACGTCTTCAGCAAGCCATGGTACAAATGCGAGTGGATCCCCAACAACGGCAACTCCTCCGTGAGAGCCAAGGCCTACAAGATACTCCCCGACTGGGGCTACGGCCGCGTCTACACCGTCGTCGTCGTCAACTGCACCTTCCCCGACAATCCCAACGCCGACAACGGAGGAGGAAAGCTGATGCTCTACGCCTACTACGGCGAGTCGCCGCGTAAGTACGAGAAGTTCACCGCCCTCGAGGAGGCGGCGGGCTCGTACGACGACGCCAAGTTCCGGCCGCCGTACAAGTACGAGTATCTCTACTGCGGCTCGTCCTTGTACGGGAACTTGAGCGCCACCAGAATTAGAGAGTGGATGGCGTACCACGCCTGGTTCTTCGGGTCCAGCTCCCATTTCGTGTTCCACGACGCCGGCGGAGTGTCGGCGGCGGTGAGGGCGGTGCTGGAGCCGTGGATTAAGGCGGGGAGGGTGACGTTGCAGGATATAAGAGGACAGGCGGAGTACGATGGGTACTACTACAACCAGTTCCTGGTGGTGAACGATTGCCTCCACCGGCACCGCCACGCCGCGAACTGGACTTTCTATTTCGACGTGGATGAGTATATATATATTCCCGGCGGCAATACTCTGGAGTCGGTGCTGCGAGATTTCTCTAATAACACACAGTTCACCATTGAGCAGAATGCCATGTCCAGTGCTGTTTGCTTGAATGATTCTACTCAGGATTATCCCAGGTAGTATTTGTATTTAATTGGTAGTAGATGTAGATGTAGATGTAGATGTAGATGTAGATGTCATGGTTAATTAATTGAGGTGCAATTGTGATGGAGCGAGTGAGGTTGGAGCTCAATAATGTTGTTAGATTTTGAAGTAGATGATTGGATAATATATAGGCCTTATCTTAACTACACAACAGCTGATGATAATGTATGTATGTATGATCAGGCAATGGGGGTTCGAAAAGCTTGTATTCAGAGACTCAAGAAGCAAGATAAGGAGAGATCGCAAGTACGCGATACAAGCCAAGAATGCTTTCGCGACGGGGGTTCACATGTCGGAGAACGTGGTGGGGGGGACACTCCACCAAACGGAGGCCAAAATCCGATACTACCACTACCACAACTCAATCACCGTGCACGAGGAGCTCTGCCGCCATCTCCTCCCTGTCTCCGCCAAGACACGCACCACCTGGCTCGATAAAATCCCTTACGTATATGACGAAAACATGAAGAAGCTGGCTCCCATCGTCAAGCAATTCGAACGCAACACAATCGGACTACTGCATTCATGATCACTACACTAATACATTCTTTTGATCAATATTGATTAATTTGTCCCTTGTATAAAAAAGTTGCCATCTTTTCTTTCATCTTCAGCACCACCGACACAACCCACCAAATGATTCGGGACACAACCGTTCGACACGTGTATTTTGGTCCTTCAGCATTTATTTTTATTTACATATGGAAGAGTAAATTATTGAGTGACCTGTTGGTCCAGTGTACGGTCACGGTTGCGCCACCGCGGTGGGCGGTGGCCCACAAGACATTCCCCACCACCGCTGGCACCCGGTTGTGAGGGTGGGTGCACATACGGTACAAGTAATTTTATTACATAGTTAAGTGATGTATACAGGCGGAAATGAATTAGATTTGGATTTCTCCGTCTGTAGATCGGGCCCCACATTCCCTTTTTTTAATTTATTTGTATTTATTGAATTAATGTTCTGTTTAATGTTTCCTACTATTAATTGTGGGATTATAATGTTAATTGGAAACTTATGAAATGAGATTAGTGTGGTGGCATATATATGCTTTAATCATTGATGCAACTTGCTAATATTCCAACTTTTTTGGTTATGATGGGGAATGAAATGATGGAGGCACATGCTCTTTTCATTATTTGTATAAATTATATATGATGGTTTTTTTGTTTTTTTTTTTAATGGTTAGAATAAAAGAATAAAGTCCAAAAATTAATTAATTGTAGGGTTAGCATTTTGGTAAAATCGAGTTAGTTCATAGAAGCTTTTAATAGAGTTTGAATGAATGATTTATAGAGTTCAAAGTAAAGTCGAACAGCATGGGGAGCTGCATTGATTTATAGCATCTTACCCAGTCATATATTTTCCTTAGCCGACAAAACATTCACTTATAGCCGTTTGACAATAATTTCCTTACTACATTTGTGTATAGTTGAATCTTGAAAGTGACACTTTGTAACACGTAATTGATCTCGTTTACTGTGGTTATTGGCAGCTAGGGTTAATTTGTCCAACATATGTCACTATTACTTTCATAAATTATAGATCATAAGAGAATTAACTCCTATATTTTTAGATTTTGACACATCTATAATGATATATTAATATGTGTAGATTAATTATGTCGAAATTGTGTAATTTAATTATGGGTGTTAAAAGAAGCCCAATGGATCATAGTGCTGAAGCCCAATTAGCTACATTTTGGGCTGATAATTTAAGATTTTGGGTTTGGGCTTCTCTGGCAGGCCTTCCAATGAACATTCTTTCCTTTTCTTTTTGTTTTTCTCATAATTTTTTTAAATTACTTCCTTTTAATTTCACTCATTTCCGCATTGTTTGGAGATGTTAGTCTAGTTTATTACTCCATTCGTTGCAAATAAAGATTTTTACTTATAGCTTCAATTGTTTTTAAAGAAGAAATTGTGTGTGATATACTTATATTATTGATATAAGAATTGTATGCTCATATAAAATCTATAATTTTCTTTAAATCGTTGAATCTATTTTGACAGAATATATATGGTTCGTAAATCCGAGAACTCAAACATCAGATAAAGATTAGATTAATTTTCAGTTAATTAGAGTTTCGTACACATGATTAAAAGATTAAGAATGTCACTGGAAATGACAATAGATAAAAATGGTAATTACTGGTAAAACAATAGATAATGTATCATCAAATATAGAAGATGATTATATATTGGGAAAATTATGAAACAAAATGTAGTTAGATAGTAGAAAGTAAGAAGATGAAAAATTCATGGATTCCATCACCCATCTTACGAAGTAATAAAGAAAACTAGCATGATTAATTAACTAGTTTATTAATTAATAATCAAGTAATTTCAACGTTATAAGGCGGCTAAATAGTATTATTGGTGAAATCAATGGGATTTATGATCATGAGATCATCTAATTGTTTCTGGTTTCTTCTTATATTATTACTGTTTAAATATCAATTAATACCCAAGTTAATCTATATGAGAAGATGAAATGGTAGTAGTTCTCTTGTATAATTTTTTTAGAATCGACTCGTAAAAATGAGTGTATCATAAAAAAATTATATTATTCATATGAGAATTATATTTCATTTTTTATTTTCCTTAAATGAATTATTTGCATATATTTCTCCACCTCTTACTTTTGAATTGCCTTCATAAATCAAGTTTATTAAATTAAATAATACTAAAGCGTCCCCAAAAAAAAAAACACTTGAATCATCATTCAATTATAATTGTATATAATAATATTATATTAAGGTGCATGGCGTACCAAATCCACACGTAGAAAAGTTGAAGAATTCAGACCATCCATGTCAATTCTAATCGACGGCTGACATCGGGGGCGTAAACCCAGAAGCGTGAGGGCTGACGCATATAATTGTCTCTTTGTGTTTTTTAGAAAATAAAATAAAAAAAAGAATAGTGGGGTCTAGTGTGGATAATAAAAAAAGAGGATCGAGAAGTGTCTTCTCTTGTGTCCTAATTTCTCATTTTGGTATGCGTGCGTGGAAGATATATTCGCCGTGTAATTTAATCCCCTTTGGCACCTTTCCTTCCCTACATATTTTCTCTTATTTATCACTTTTTCATATATATTATATGCATATTCTTTTTATTATTTAATATTAGATTCATTGAATAAAAATATCGTCTTTTTTTTTGCCCCTTCAAAAATGCAATTCGATCCTAACCTTCTCAATTTATTAATTTTTTTTTACAGAATTCAAAAAATAATATTAAATCGAAAGTTAAGAGAATATGTTTTTTTTTTTTGGGTAGCAATTAAACCTAGAATTTATTTATTTATATTCTCAAAATTGTGACCGCCTTCTAAGTTTCTTTCCCCCGTCATTTTCCTTCTAGTCCCTCCCCCACCCCACCGGCTTCTCCATACAAATAGCTACACAGACAATTCCATTTTGCTGGTATTATTCACCATTTTCATCATGTTTGTTTCATTTATTTTATTGTCTTATTAATTTTGTATTACCAGATTCTTTCACCGTTGGTTTGTAGCCGGAGAAGATCGTTGCTTTACCTTCAGAGTTGAGAAGAAAATCATGGTATTTTCCATTCACTCTCTTTCTAAAATATATATGGTTATATGGAACAGAGGAAGATGACAGTAGGTCCGAATAATAATATGCCTTGTGTCTTTTCAAAAGAAACCTACTTTGCAAAAAGCCATCTTTTGTAGCTGGTTTTGGATTCGATTTCTTGATTAATTAATGTGGTTGGAGTTGAAATAGTGGTTGGATGAATGGGAATTGCAGGTGAGCCCAATAGAGGTTGGGATGGGAAATGAGGAGATGAGTGGACCCTCATGGCTGATTCCAATGCTGAAAGCTGATTACTTCATTCCCTGTTCACTCCATTTGGAGTCCAATAAAAGTGAATGCAATATGTTCTGCTTGGATTGCATGGGCAATGCCTTGTGCTCTTATTGTTTGAATAAACACAAGGACCATTCTCTTCTTCAGGTGACATACACACTAGCTAGTATTACTGTCAACTGTCTAAATCAATTGGATTGAATTGACAAGGAATGAATGAATTGCAGATACGACGATCTTCGTATCATAATGTGGTGAGGGTGAATGAAATCCAGAAGTATATAGACATATCGTGCATCCAAACATACGTGATCAACAGCGCGAAGATCGTGTTTCTGAACGAACGGCCGCAGCCACGGCCTGGGAAGGGAGTCACCTTTACTTGTGAAGTCTGTGCTCGGGGCCTCCCCGATTCTTTCAGATTCTGTTCTCTTGCCTGCAAGGTTGGTTTGTTCAATTCAATAAGTAACGTAGTTGTGTTTTGTTTTGAGGTTAAGACAACGTCTAACGAACTATATATATATATATATATATAGCTGAATGGTATGAAGAGAGGTGACAATGAGCTGACATTCTCACTCGCTAAGCAAAAGAGCCACAGAGAAATGACGTCGTTGGATTCAGACGAAGATGATGAGTCATCTACACCAAGAAAGATGTATAGGAGGGGCCGGGGGGGCAATGCTGATGTGTTAATGGGGTTCGACTACGGATTCGGTTGTTGTTCAAGTACGAGTTCAGGAGACGAGATATCCCCCTCCACTCCTCCGCCATTCAACCATTCAAACTCTAGCCGCAGGAAAGGCGTCCCCCACCGTGCTCCTTTCTGATCGATCATATACATATACCATACTCAAAAGGTTTTCTCTTAGTTTAGCATATACGTCAAAATGTATACCATTGTATATATTCTCCTTTCTTCTACCTGTACATATACAACTTCCTGTACTCATCATCGATCATTATACATACAGTATACTCTATTTTAATTTCTATCATCATCATTGTGCATTCTACTCATTTTGTGGTGTTGGATGTTCTAGTCTTGATAGATTATGAATGATTTGGTTCTAATGACATTTTGGTGGTGTTGAATGTTTGGATATGGGAAAAATGTTGACGGAAGAGCAGGGGTGAGGTGTGAGTGTTTTTGGCTTTAATTAATTAAGGTGGACTAATCCAAACCTCAATACCTGATTGATGTTGATCTTTGAGACTTTTTGTTTTTTTTAATACTACTAGTATTCATTATTAATTTGGGTGGTGTATAATCATGGGAATTTCATGTCAATTAGAAGCTTAGGGGACACGTAATGCCCCCCACCGTGGACAGTGACTTCGAAAATGACACCCTATTTGGTTTATTATTACTAACATTAATTCATACACCACCATTAAGATGTTAGTTTCGTTATCGGAATTAATAGTGAAGGGGGTCCGTTGTCAGAATATTAATATTCGTAAAACAAGTGGAGAGCAGATGCGTGAGGAATCTGCAATCGTCGGCCTTTTATATTTTTTATTTCATTTAAATCCCAATGCTCTAGCGTCGACATGGTTTAGAAAAATATTTTTTCACCTTTTGTTTTTGTAAAAAATTGTTTTTCTAATCTATATTTTGCTGCAACTGGCCCAATTTAATTTGACTCAAATTAATTATAAAAATTCATTTATCACTTTAGATGATTTTTGGTTTGCTTAGGATTAGTCGGTAAAAGTTACCAAGTAGCAAATTGGGCTATGATGCATTTTTATTCTTTTTCAAAATATAGTTGATTTAGAATTAGAAATTCAAGAAAAATAAGGAGTGTAAAAAAAGAGATTTTACAAAGATTGAGACAGAAATTTCAATAAACCAATACAGAAAGTCAAGTAGTTAATATTTTGGCATTACTTAATAATGGTTTGTGAAAAGTATTGAAAACCAATGGATATTAGTATATATTAAGTATGAAAGAGGAATGAAAGGTTGGCATATTTGCGTGTAGTGTGGCAGGCTGATGGGATTGACACGTTTCTGCTTTCTATTCATATCTCAACCGCCCTCTAACTCATCTTACAATACTCTTTTTTCCACTCTTTTATATTCCTCCAAAAATTGTCTATATGGATCCATGACAGTTGTAAATTTTCTCCTATGATTTTTACAGTTTGTGATTTTGGTCTTTGCATTTAGGAAGAGTATATAAATAGAAATTGAACTCATATATATATATATATATGCTGTGAGATTGGGCCGGCTTGTATGTGTACATAAATGGGCTGGGAGTTTAATTAGTGGTTGGTAGTGGACCTATTCTGTTTCTAGTTTTGGGCTCCAAAGAAAAATGCACACTCAATCCCATGGACACCTATTTCCATTCAATGCATTTGGATCCAAAAAAGATAAAGCAAAGATATTTACATCTTTAATTTCATAGAGATATAAACTAGTGTACAAAAGCTTAGAGGGAAGGAGGTATCTTGTTGTAATGGATGATGTTTGGGATACAAAGGCTATCGGGTTTCAATTCATGCATGGAACAATTTTCTGAACCATCTGCTGAAGATAGATGATGTTGGTAGGTTCTGGGTGAGGTATAGAGAAATGCTTTCTTCGACTATTATGCATGAGAATGTGAATACTTTTAATCTGCTAATTTATGTTCTCTGTAATGAATGTAGATCATCTGAAGCTTTGTCGGTGTTTTATAGGATGTTAAAGGGTGGGATATTGCCTAATATTGTTGGGTTCAATATGCTTATTGATGGACAGATGACCTCGATTTAGCAAGTAAACTTGTTATGAAGATGGAGACAATGTTTAGGGGCAATGTAATTACTTACAATTGTCTCATCAATGGTTATTGCAAGAAAGGTAATCCAGAACTTGCTGAAGAGATTTTGGAAAGAATGATTGAGATGGGTGTGAAGCCTAATATAAGGACATATGCTAGAGTGGTTGTGATGAAGGCAAGGGATCACACATGAAGGATGCACAAAATTTCCGGGAATCTCCCGTCCAAGCCGTATGGCCGAATACTTTATTAATCCGATGAAAATAATTAACTATATCCATAAACAGTATTTAAAGGAAGATAATCCTAATCCTAGTATGAGAGGGGTTAGACCATGACAAGCCCATGGCCAACCAGAACTAGCCCATATAAAAATAAATAACTAAATAACTGATCCAATTATCTTCAGCAGCCCGCGTATAAACTATATCAGGTTGATGGGTATTCGAGAAACCGGAGGAGGGATTTAGGCTTTGTAGTAAGATGGTTGAAAACAGTTTGAGTCCGAACTCAGCTGTTTACAATTCGTTCATATACTGGCTATACATGGAAGGAGACATTAGTGGAGCTTCGTTTTTATTGTCCAACATGATCGAGAATCATGTGCACCCTGATCAATTCGCCCATTCTATTATTGTGAAAGGATTATGCAGGAATGGTCATGTTAATGAAGCTCTGAAACTTCACAACTGGATTGTCGAAAAGAACCTAGTGGAAGATGCCTTCTCTCACAATGCTCTTATCGATTATCTCTTCAGAAGCAAGGACATTTCCGGAGCGAAACAACTTCTCTGCAGCATGTTTATTCGAGGTCTAATTCCAGATGTGGTCACGTATGGTACTATGATTGATGGATACTGCAAATCAAGCAGAATGGAATGTGCCATTGTTAAGGCGGACAAGCATCCAAACCTGGTAATCTTCAATGATCAAGTTCCTTTGCAAACTCGGATTATTTGAGCATGCAAAACAACTTTTGAGTGTTATGCTCTCTCAGGGCCTTACTCTAGAGTCTGTTACTTATACCACATTATTGACAAACTTTAGCAAGAAGAGCAATTTCGAGGAAGTCATCGAAATGCACGATTATCTTGTACTCCGGGGAGTGATCCCGGACAATCCATTGTTCGTCCGGTTGCTAAAGATAAGACTCCGGAGATTTAGGTGGCGGAATGCTAGTATATAATACACGTAGATGTAAAGCACAGATTAATTTTTTCAATATTTTTCTGATGCATATAGGAATTATTGGTGTTGTATATTCTCAAGTGTAGTATCTGATGTGCTTTTGATTAATCAATCAAAGGCATCATGGTGTTGAAGTTGAAAAGCATGTTGATTGAATCTTGGCCTTGTTACTTACATTAAAATATCTGCTAGTGCTCTTATAATGCCTTCACCTCTCTTGAATAGAAGTCTTCCTTGTAGATATTTTTACTTGCACACAATCATGTTTTTATTTTTCTAGAAAAATATGAACTACAGTTTACCACATATTATTTATCTATTTCAGAAAATGATGATTCTCTTACACTTGTTAGTTATATCTATTAACTTTTGTCATCTTGAGTTACAAAAGACAGTACACTTCTTCACATTCTTGTACTTGTTACTTTGTGGTAATTAATACATCAGGTATGTTACGTTTTGTAAATAAATAGCGAGCACTAAGCATCAAAATTAAAACAAGAGCAAGTTTTTAAAGTAGACCACTAATTAGTAATATAAGCTATAACTTAAAAATGTAGTCATACATTAGATAATAATTATGTTTATGTTTTAATATGAGCTATAACAAGAAAAAATATAATCATAATTTAGAGTTTAGAAAATATCAGCTAACTAAATAGTTTATTGACACATTTCCAAGTTAAATAATTTTAACTCGGGTTTATTATCAATCTCTTTTATTCTCACTCGTCATGACTCATAAAAAAATATCTTATTATTATAAATATATTGTATATGAAAAAAAAATTATTATACATTTTATTAATATTATTGATTTATTCTATTAGTTGAAAATTTTGGATCATAAATAAGTTATCATACAAAAAATTATCACAGAAATTAAAATCAATTTGTTTTTCTCCAAAATCAAAAAAGAAAAACAATTAAGACATTTAGACTACTTTTAATTTATTATTTATAGTTATCAAAAAAAAAAAAGTTAAAAATTTATGAAGTAAAATTTAAAAATTGTAAGAAGTAAAAGAGTTAAAACTAGGGGTGGAAATCTAAACAGAATTTCCGATATTCGCCGAATCCGATCCGAATTTTTTTGATTTTGGAACGAATATTTTTAATCCGAAATTCCGATTTCCGATTTTGCCGAAAAATTTCGGATCGAAATTGGAATTAGTTTTAAAAATTTCGAAAATTCCGAAATCCGATCCGAAACATTTCCGAAATTTAATTTTCGAAAATTACGATCCGATTTCCGATCCGAAAATTTAATAATGCCAAAGAAAATTATACAAATTATAAAACAAGTACTTTAAGTATCGAAGGATTTCGAACAAAGTATTATCACAAATCATAATACATATCAAAAAATAACTATCAATAATTACAATATGACAGATTCAAATATTCATTTGATTTGAGGTTTCTGAAAGAAAAAAAAAAACTCAATAAGTATGAATTAATAAGCATGATTACTTACAAAATGATAAATAGTTTATAATATAGTTTTACTATATACTATATATTATATACTATTTCCGAAAATTCTAAAATTTCGGAAATCCGAAATTTTCGAAAAATCAAAATTGGAATGGATTTTACAATTTCGAAAATTTCAGAATCGGAATTGATTCTCATCAATGGTTATTGCAAGAAAGGTAATCCAGAACTTGAGGTTTACACTGACATGTTAAGGCGGACAAGCATCCAAACCTGGTAATCTTCAATTCGATACTTGATGGTTTTTGCGAAGAAGAATCTTTAGAATTTTCAGTATGTTTGATAGAAGAGATGAAAAGGTTGAATATGTTTGATGCCATAAGTATGAACACCTTGTTGAACCGCTATTGTTGTATGGAGAAGATCGAAGAAGCGTTTGATTTATTTATGAAAATGAGAAAAGCGGGCTTCTTGGTAAATAAGGTCACTTATAACATCATGATCAACTTGTAGAAACTATTGTACATGTTGTATGTGCTTATGTATCTGTGTTATATTGAATTTTACTTAAGTTTCGGCCGTATTGTTTGTGTGTTTTGTTGATGCAAAAGATCAACTTCCAAATAAACCTGATGGTTTGTGAGTAATTCAGTAATTATGTGTAGCTAATTATTTGCACCGACCGATTAACAATTAAAAATAGCGGATGAGTATTGAGATTATTCGGTGACCGATTATATTGAGAATAAGAGTAGTAAAAAGAAGTTATTTTATTGCTCGATGTCCCTTTCTTGGGCAGTAACTCTCCCTTTTATAGTAGAGTTTTTAACTAAAAATAGTAAAAGTTATCATTATAGCTACTGTAATAGCTTGTACAAGTGTTAAGTCTAGTTACAGATGGAGTGCTGCATGAAGTAGTAGGTAACAACCGTGTTAGTGTATGTCTGCCATCTGTCTTCATAGGTGTTATTCTTCAAGCTTTATCCATCCGATTATTATCCTTCAATTGTTTATTGATCTGAGAACGTGTCTAACCGATCATGAGGTTTAGTAGCAACGAAGGCCAAATCGGTGCCAGTAGTCCTTATCAATAGCATAATTAAATCGGTAGGCTACTTGGCCAATAACCTAAATAACATAATTTAATTGATGGCCAATAGCCTAATTTAATCGGTGGCCAATAGTCTAAATAATATAATTTAATTGATGGCCAGTAGCCTTATCAGTAGCCTAATTGGCTTAATTTAACTGATGACCAGTAGCCTTATCAGTAGTATAATTTAATTGGTGGCCAGTGGCCTAAATAATATAATTTAACTGATGGCCAGTAGCCTTATCAGTAGCCTAATTGACTTAATTTAACTGATGGCCAGTAGCCTTATCAGTAGTATAATTTAATCGGTAGGCTACTTGGCCAATAACCTAAATAACATAATTTAATTGATGGCCAATAGCCTAATTTAATTGGTGGCCAATAGTCTAAATAATATAATTTAATTGATGGCCAGTAGCCTTATCAGTAGCCTAATTGGCTTAATTTAACTGATGGTCAGTAGCCTTATCAGTAGAGATTTACTGACCGAGTATAACATGTTTAAAGTTCTTTCAGTTATCTCTGTTCATATCTCAGATTCACACGCACTTTTCTGAATGATATTAACACAATGAATTTTTGTATTTTTGTCGCAGAGTAAAGAGTGTCATGGAGCATTTAGATGGTCTTGGTGAATTTCCACGGTTTTGTAAACTGAATTACTGCTTATTCTATACAAACATTCATGTTGGATTACATGACCAAGTCCGCTGATATCATCACAGGTATCGGGAATCCACCTGGTACGATGGATATGAAGGCTTATCTTCTTCAAAAATTCAGTCGTTCGGAACAAAAACAGGTACGTTGCTTGATGGTGACCCTAATTTGGCTCGATCAGTACGTTTACATTTTCTCCACCATTAATCTTGAATAGGCTTATGCACTGCAATACAAACAGTCAGAACCTCTTTGAACTTTCTTTCATCTGCTGTTTATAACATTTGTTTCAGTCCTATAGTACGCTGCTTGGAAGCTATTCTATCCATCGGATATGCTTTAACATCCAATTTTATTGACACAGGTGGATGCTGCGTTGTACTAGAAGGATTCACCAGTAGAATAAATAGATTCAATCTTGGGCAGAAATACAAGTATCATCAAGTTTGATTGCGATTACCAAGGCTATGCCTAAAAACAGTGGTAGAATGGTAATAAACCTCGATTTCAATCGTATCGATGCTAAAGAAATACGGGTTTTCTATCAAAGAAAGAAAGCGAGCATGCATTGGGATGACGACATGCTCACTGTAACGTGGTTCGGATTAAAACATGGTCTTACATTATGAGAGAAGTTATTCAACGAGTAAACATAAGCCTATAAGGCTGGTTGCATATGAGATCCTACATTATTTTCGTTTGTATTATAGTTTCTTATTTTATTTCATTTATGTACTAACATAATGTTCACGAGCGAAGGCGATATGCATTGAAAAAAACAGAACATAAGATTGCAATATGGAATAAAATACAGGATCAATATTACAGCTACCTCCTTTACTTCAAGCAAATGCTGTTCTTTATCAATATTACAATTCATAATTCCTAATTTGTTGTTAGTTCGATGTACTCTGTCCCAAATTTTGGCATACAACAATTTGAATGATAGTTATGCTTCAAATTATTAAATAGTGATCCGGTATTACTTTTAGAATTTACTGATTTTATATTAACTTTTGTGATTGTTGGGAAGATTCTTTTTACTTTAAATGTTAATCCAACTACCTTCTTGACTTAATCAAGTTGACCTATCATATGAAATGAACAAAAGGAGTAAAGGACAAACAATTCTCTAAGCAAGCACACAAGATCGTCTTGCTTTAAATGGTATCTTATTCTATATTTCTTGAATTATCTACATGCCACATCATTAATATATGATGTGAGTATATCAAAATTCAATATAAAACATCATTTACAAATTACAAGGAATCCAACTGAAGTGAAATTTGTTTTTACTCTCGTGTTAAATCATTGTACATATTGCACTAATACATACATTTTGTGAGTCATCTAAATGAAATGATGTACAGCCATATCTTGAAAGTATAGTGAAATCCTATTTCACAAAAGATCTATCATTTCTAGTATAGTTTGATGGGATTGATTTAAATTTTGAGTTACAAGTTGGTATCACATTTAATTTTTATTTAACTAAAACTATTTCTTATAGAGTAACTATCTGCACTGTAAAGACAAAACATCCAACAAACTCTTTAACATACTACAATAAAGCAATATGTACTATCATGGTGATGAATGCTACATTTAATGTATTACGACTTTGTCTTCACCTTGTTTTGCTTCCCAGCTTGAACTCCAAGTAAGACAATCCACATAGCTTAGCTGTCCATGTACTCCTCCAACAGCTAAGTTAACATGACCACCACCAAGGCTTCCTTTAACACTACGTTATAAATGCTTGCTAGTATTTATAATATCCATCATATTTATTTACAATGTTAAGATTGTTGATAATATGTTATCAGTTCTGTTATCTAAGCATATTAGTATGCGTCCACCATTGATGTGTTAGATATTAAATATATTTATTAATTTTATTTTTTATATAATTAGAGGATCTGTTATTAGTAGATATATTAAGAATTGTTCATAATCACTACAAGAAATTCGCTATTTAACAACGGTTTTAACCCGTTGTCTTTCTCAGATTTTGAGCGTTGTCGTATCCAGCGTTGCAAAAAAAATTTCGCTAATAGACAATGCACTAAAAGCATTGTCTTTTTCAGATACGACAACGCATAAAAAACCGTTGCACGAAAGTGTTGTCTTTTTTTAATACGTTGACAATGCATAAAAAACTATTGCACGAAAGCGTACGCATAAAAAACCTTTGCACGAAAGCATTGTCTTTTTTTAATACGTTGACAACGCATAAAAAACTGTTGCACGAAAGCGTTGTCTTTTTTTAATACGTTGACGTCATCATATTACGTGTTGTTTGGGATTCGAACCCAAGTAACTAGGTGGTACTCCAACCACTAGACCACTAGTGTTTTATGTAATAATGTTCTACATGCATCTGCCTTATTTCAATTTTTGATATTTTTCAATTTTCTATTATCACATATTTTTTGTTAATTTTTATTATTTGTATTTTTAATATATTTTAAAAGGTTAAAATATATATATATATATATATATATAATTGGAAGATTAATGACTAATTGATATATTTAGTAATGTTTAATCTAATTTCATTTTAAAATAATTATAAAATATACTAGTGCATATTTTTTAATATATTTTATAAAAATACTATTTTTATATGAGTTTGTTCATAAGATAATATTAATGCAAATAATATAAGATAACATCATAAAATAATTAAAATTTTCAAATTTAATTTAATTTAAAAAATTAATATTAATACAACACATAAAAAAAGCGTTGCATAATGGGTTTTTTTTTTAAATCCACTAAAAGACAATGCATAAAGAGCGTCGTATAAAAATGGTTGTCTTTTTTTAAAAAAATCCGCTGAAAAATAACTTTTTGAAAAAAGCGTTGCACAAAAGTGTTGTCTTATTTTAAAAAATCCGCTAATTTAACAACCCTATGAAAAAAACGTTGTCTTTCAGCGAATTTTTTGAACAAAAACAATGTTTTTTGGAAAAAAAAGATTGTAAATTTCGAAAAGACCACAAATTCATAAAAAGGGCTGTCTTTGGGGTTGTTATTTCCTATTTTTCTTGTAGTGAATAAACATTTTATGATTTTCGAATATAATATGTTGGAGAGCAACTTGATAACTCACCGTTTCCGTCCGACTCAAATTCTACCACGTCTCCCATATCATATGTTGATTCTATCTCGTCTATGTCAACCGTTAAACTAACAAATTATTTAATAATCATAAATTAATTAAAATATGTTCCCAACATGACAGATAATTGGTACATATTTGTAACCCCACGCACCCAACATTTCAATCTCTACACATGCATTCCCCATATTTATACTAGCTAGTTACTACCATATATATTCGAGCAATTGGAGTATTTTATATGTTAGTAGTGGCCAAATATGAAGGAATAATGTATTTATTTTACTTTAATTTCTAAGAGATTCTAGTACATTCTCTTGCATCGACATCAACCGACCACCACCAAGTTTAAATTATTAAATGGATTTTAAAATAATAATAATATTAATAACAACAAATGAATTTTTATGATCCCCACGCACGGCTCATTCCTCGGTTGATTAATACTCCCTCCGTCCCAAATTATTTGTCGTTTTAGCTCTTGAGATTTGTCCCAAATTATTTGACGTTTTAGGAATTCAAGACATATTTTCCCAAATTCTTCCAAATTTACCCTTATTTATTATTCCTTACTAAATGCTCTATTATTTCAAAGTAGGCATTGGAAATGTGTATTAAATAGGGATTGATCGGTCTTTTTGTTAGTTTCCTTAATCTACGTGAAAAGTGTTAAAATAACAAATAATTTGGGATGGAGGGAGTATTGCATCTCGATCGGAAATATTCATTTAATTTACACTTGATATACAATATTAAATGTTCCTCATATCGTACGGCGCCATAATCAAGAAATTCTTGCTTAATTATTAGAAACTTATATATTATTTCGAATGTGCATGGTGACTACCTAGTTGATGTGAATAATTTGAAATGGTTAATTACTATGGGTTTTAAATTAACAATGCATATTACAAACTCATATGTAACTATCGATGTGACGGTTCCATTTATAATAAAAAAAATACATTTATGATCATAAAAGACATATATTTAAATAATTCATGTTTTTACTGTAAAAAAACATACTTATAAAATATATATTTATAAATAAAAAACACATACATATAATGTAAAACCGTCTCCAAAAGACCAACTCTATTACAAATAGTTTGAATTACATTTCATACAGTTTAGTATAGAATCATTATTTTAAAATGAGAGGCGAATGGGGAGAGGAATTTTCGGAGAATGTGTGAATAGGTTGGTTGGAACGTTGACCAGGAAATGGCGCGGAAATTGACTTTCTCTCTCTCTCACTACTCTGCTACGTCACCGCTTATCAAAACCAGCGGCGTTTCTCTCTTGATTTTTCTCTCATTTAAAAACGCCTTTTTCCGACGTCGCTTCTCATTCATCCATTCTCATTCCTTCTCTCTCTCTTCTCTTCACACCTCCATAATCAACGCTACCAGCTATTCTCATTTTCACACCACCAACAGAAATACAGATCGAAATGGGTGGTTGTGTGTCTTCTGAATCCATCGCCGATCAGAAGCCCTCTGCAAACGTTGTTTCGATCACCGGAGAATTGCGTCAGTTTCCTCTTCCGACCACCGTCTCCGATGTCCTTCAATCCCTAACCCTAGCTTCCGATTCCTTCTTCCTCTGCAACTCCGATCGCCTCTATTTCGACGATTACATACCATCTCTCCATCCCCACGACGTCCTCGAGTCGGCTCAGATCTACTTCGTGCTCCCTAACAACAAGCTTCAGTATCGGCTCGCCGCATCTGACATGGCGGCTTTAGCCGTGAAAGCCAGCGTCGCACTCCAGCAAATCAACGCCTCCATGAATCGGCGCGGCTGCAAGAAGAGGAGAACTCGCATTTCCCCTGTTTTGGTGTCGGAGGAGGATCCACAATCAAATCACACCGTCAATTACAGAAAGAGTTACTATTCCGTTGACGCTGATCGTAAGAATGCCGCAAAATCTCCGGCGCCGTTAGGAGTATCGAGATCCAATTCCGTGAAGAAGTTGACCAGATATTCTTCGCAACGAGCTAAATTGGCCGTTAGATCATTCAAGCTCAAGCTTACCACGATATATGAAGGATCTGTGCTCCACCCAAGTTTGTGAAGAATTAAGTCGCTTTGATTTTTATTTTTTTATTTTTTGCTTTTTTGCCCATTCAGAACGACATATTCCATCTTGATCTTATTAGAGATTGTAAATCATTTATGTACATTTTTGTAAATTGATGAATATAAGTTCAAATCTACATATTACATCAATTTTTGAAATTCTATATATATAAGTCTTTGTTACACATTTAATTTCCGACATTAATTCCACATGCATAACGAACTTTCTTATGAGGAATATTTGTCTGTTTGGGTTTATCTTTTTCTACAAAATAAGAAAAGTCAACCCATTAAAGGTCAAGTGTAGAGATGCTTTCAAATGATCCTTCGAAGGTTCAGCCCGTTGTTGTTATTGGGCTAGTGAGTAGATCGAGATGGGCCCAATTAGCCCAATTGATTGAAAATACTTGAGAATTTTGAAGTCCATGTCTTTTTTCAATACCTCTATATAGGCCAATCTCCAACTTCTTAGCTCCAAATGAAACTTAAGGTGGTGTATTGGATTAGGATTTTAAAGGACTTTTTAAGCTGAAAAAAGTCACGCGGATTTAAAAGACTTTGCAGGATTTTTATGACTTTTAAGATTTTGCAAGATTCTGTAAAGACTTTTTAATCAGGATTTTAATGGATTCTGTAGGACTTTGTGAACTTTGCAGAACTTCATGGATTTATGAAGTAGATAAGGGTTCAAGATTTTTTTTCATACATTCGAATTTAAAAAGAGTCAAAGACAAAAAAATAAAAATAAAAATAATAATTCTCTTGTCGCTCTTGCTCTTGGGTTTGAAGTAATTATAAAAATTGATTTGTGATTTTGAATTATGAAGAATGAGATAGGTGGCCTATTTATAAGTAATTATAAAAATTGATGTGTATCGACATATTAATATTGCAATTATATGGTAGTCTTTAGACATTGAATATAAATTGTGATTTTGAATTATGAGGAATGAGATAGGTGGCCTATTTATTTTAATAAATGTGAAGTAATTATAAAAATTGATGTGTATCGACATATACATATGGTAGTCGATAGTGATATCGATAATTTATATCAACATATACATATCGCAACTGATATGATCGATAACGATGAGTTAAAATATTAGTATATAGATATTGCAACTGATATGATTAATGTCGATAATATTAACAAGTTCTAAATAATTTAAATATTGATATATAGATATTGTAATTGATATGATTGATGTCGATAACACCAAAACAATATAGTTCCATTAATCCAAAATGTGTTCATACACAACCAAAATATAAAGCAAACACTTCAAACAAATGCAACCAACATAATACCAAAACAATATAGTTTGACAAAACCAAAAGAAAATACTTCAAGTAAGTGAAACCAAAATAACACCAAAACAATTCATCGGAATCCTTCCTCCTTGGTCCAAGCTTCATAGTTTTTTTTCTCTTTTCCCTTTCCTTTATTATTTCCTTGTGAATTTCCCATTTGAATTATTAAAAAAAAAAGTAACGGGAGTATTTTCAGATGAATGAAACTATGAATTCTAAAAGATAAAGAGATACAGTATATACATGAAAACGCCAATAACATCTCCTAATCCAATATAGCTCACCTATTCATACATGAAAACGTCAATAGCATCACCCAATACAAACAAAGAGATATAGTATATACACACACTATACATATCACAAAATTTTTTTCATATTATATCCTAATTGCTAAAACACATAGCAAACCAATAAATTTCAGGTTCTCATACAATATGACCTCATTATACTCTTTTGAATCACAATCTTTGCAACGTGTGGCATTACTTAAGCAGATTGACTACATTGATGCATCCTAAAAATTAGTCAATCCACCAGAACATTCAACAGTGGAGGAGCTACTACATTCTGCGACTAATGATCTTTATGATTTTATTTTTCTTTAGCATGCTTTAAACCAATTAAACAAATAAAAAAACAAAGACTGGATTATTACCAGATTCACAACTCCAGATTCTTTTTATTATTATTAATTTCCAAGAAGAAGAGAAGATTATGCAAGAAATAACAGATTCAGAAAATTGAACGGAAATTTCAGGGAAAACCCTTCTAAAGCCAGATGAAAATGAGAGATAGAAAACTCACTTCGGAATGTTCGATTTATTGCTGGCAACTTTCACAGCAGGATTTTTGCTTTCCAAAATCAATATTTTCTCTGATTTCTTCTGTAAATCGATTTATTAGAAGACATGAAATTCTAGGAGTGAAGAGAAATCAATATTTTCTCTGATTTCTTCTGTAAATCGATTTAGGGTAATTGGAAGACATGAAATTCTAGGAGTGAAGAGATAAAGGTGAAGAGACATTACCGGAGAAAGCACTTCAAGAGTCCTCTAAAATCTGATGGATTTGGATGGGATTGTTGGTATTTATAAATATTACTGAAAAGTCCTTCAAAATCCATCTAACACAACAATCCTGTAAAATCCTTGTATTTTTGAATACCAATGGATTATTTTTAAATAGTAAAAAGTCTTGCATGAATACCAATGGATTTGAATGGACTCTTTAAAAAATCTTGAAAATCCAGATTGAATACCAGTGGATTGTTTTTAAGTGACATAAAATCCTGATTGAATACCAACGAATTTTTTTACAAAAAAAAAGTCTTTTAAAATCCTGTGAAATCCTAGACCAATACACCCCCTAAGGTTACATTTGGATTAATTACACCAAAAATAAATAGTAGATGAAACATTGATAGTCAAGTGGTAATAGACGTGTGCTATCTAAATATATTATGATAGAGTCAACATGGAGGGGGTGAAATCTGTTGATCTATTTGATAAGAAATTCTAGCATTACATAATCTGCAGTTGAGTTTTGGTTGAAGGATTTGAGTGATCACCAACTAAATATAAACTTAAATTTTAGTTGATAAATTGGCTTGTTAAAATGTGGTCATTAATTAATAAAATTTTCAGAACCAATTTCCAACAAGATACGGCTAAGGGTAACTATTGTTTGGAAATCTTCGAAATCAAACTGGAGCTGGGAGAATTACGAAAAGCGATGTATGCTCCCATATTTATGACTTAGGTCATCAATTCTATTTTGGTGTTCCATTTAATATTTTATTATTTTTAATTCATACTCAATTCTATTGATGGTGACTTTTTTACACTTGACGTGTAATGATTAGTTTAAAACATTAAATGAAATACAAAAGTGAAATAGAGAATCTTGCTCACCATACATGAGTCTTAAAAATCTACTTGTTGTGGGGACACGAATCTGATGAGATTGTTTTACTGATTTAGCCCCCTAAAATTAGTTAGCCCCCTTTATCAGAGTTGTAGCTCCGTCCCTGTAGTTTCCAGTGAGTACTATCTCGACGTAAATTGTTTTAAGAAGTGAGGTTTTCTTCGATTCGACTGTTTCTATTATTTCTGTTCTGCAAACATTGTAATAGAATAGAAATTACTATTAGACATAGTTTTTTGGTTTTCTTTGTTTTGGCATTGTGCAGGAATTACCCTGGACTGTAATAAAAAGAAATCTTTAAAACCATATCATGAAATTATTTGGGACAGTCCTTTATGAAAAAAGTAAAATGATCGATGAATGAATATTTCTCGGTTTGGTTAGGACTTAGGTTCGGTCTTTAGTATCGTACGATGATTTCTGAATACTATGATCAAATCTAATCGGTTATGTGATAATTATTGGCGCCTGATGACTGTTTATTTTTATTATCATTCTCTTTATTATTTAATTGTTTTCAACTTTTTTGGTTTAAATTATGAATGGATCCACTGTCATTAAACTTTAATGAATTATGTGATATTTGAGAGAGAGAGAGAGAGATGCCTTTACAAATCATACACCAATTAAATTATACAATTCAACTAATTATTGGTTTATAAATACTTGCAATGCTAATTAAATAAATTAAAGATGAATAAGGTTCGCATGCTGGTAAAGCCTTAGAGAACGCAAAAAAGCAATCTCCTGCACAAAGAGAGAAATAAATAAATTATCAATAGAATCTTTTTTATATTTAAAGAAAAAAAGATTGAAATTTGCAAATATTATAAGGTTATATCTTTATTTAAAAGTGATCATACCATAATGTTATATTAAGAACAAGAAAAATGGAAAGACAGTGATAGTGAGATATAGTATAATAAAATGGAAGGGGAAACAAGAGCCAAATTGCTTTCAATTTCCGTGGGGAAAAAAGAATATTCTCATCAACTCCAAACCCTAGGGAAAAAAGATACTAATATGGGGGAGCTATTTATGGCTGAAATCAAAAAGAAAAAGAAGATTATATAGATGCATATCTCAGTTTGAATAATTAGATTTTTATTAAATTCAAGTCTCTTCATGACTAAGTTGTAATTATTACCACAAAAAAGAAAAGAAAAAGATATTAATTAATAATGTTGGGCAGATGCACAAGAAGACCACCGCTTTAGAGAGGAAAAATAGGCTTTTCAATGTTGGTGCATGGTGGGGCTAAGCCTATGAATTATATCTTCAATCATCATCATCATAATTAAATAAAAACACACTAATAGACTATCACACATATACAAAATAAGCGAATTATAAAAGATGGAAGACAAAAACTAGACATTTCAGAAATGAGTGATCACAACGATTTATTTATTTTTATTTTAAAGGAGCAATATTGAACTAATTATCAATCCTAGGTCTCTTTATTTATATATTTATAGCGGGTTGATTTCAATTTTGTTTCTGTATGAATGATCATTTCCATTTTCGAACAATCAAGTGTATGTTTTCCTTTTTGGTCATATATGTTTTAATTTTTTTTCCAATTTTGATCATATATGTTTCAAAATTTTCCAATTTCAATCAAGTTTTCTACTTTTGGTCCTATATGTTTTAATTTTTTTCCAATTTCAATCCAATTTTAATCTAATGAGGTCCGGAAAATCTCACGTGACGTCGGTGATTTTGGAAATTTTGATCAAAATTGGACCGAAATTAGAAAAAATTGAAACATACAATACCAAAACTGGAAAATTGGATTGAAATTGGAAAAAGTTAAAACATATAAGACTAAAATTAGAAAACGTATACTTGATTATTAAAAAATGGAAATGATCAGTACAAATATAACCAAAATTGAAATTATCCTCGTCAACATGATTTTTTATTTTTATTTTAAATATTGAACTAATTATTAATCCTAGGTCTCTTCATTTATATATTTATACTCAACTCCTTCCTCTACACGCACTGACGCACACACACATTCTCTCTCTCTCTCTCTCTCTCTCTAGGTAGATTAACAAGCACAGCAGATCTAATTAATTTAGATGAAGCCGATGATAGACTTAGGGCGGATCAGTGGGCAAAGGGAGATCATCGACGCTCCCACTTCCGTTGACTGCGGCCGTGACGTCAGATTCCGGCGCTCCTTCCGCACTCTGGTGGAGTGCATGGTCCCCGCCTGCTGCGCCTCCTCCGACTTCCTCTCCAGCGACAGCGACTCCGCCGCCGCCGCCGTGACCTGCACCTTCTTCGGCCTCCGCAAGGGCAGAGTCAGCTTCTGCATCCAGGAAGACACGAGGGCCGCCCCTCTCCTCCTCCTCGAGTTCGCCATCCCCACCTCCTACCTCGCCAGAGAGATGCAGCACGGCCTCCTCCGCATCGCCCTCGAGTCCCACCGCCGCCGCCGCTGCCCGCTCTACGACGTCCCCCTCTGGCGCATCTACTGCAACGGCAGGAAGGTCGGCTTCG
Source organism: Scutellaria galericulata (assembly GCA_946896805.1). Classification (NCBI taxonomy): domain Eukaryota; kingdom Viridiplantae; phylum Streptophyta; class Magnoliopsida; order Lamiales; family Lamiaceae; genus Scutellaria; species Scutellaria galericulata. Next base: position 19,830,973 of record OX335793.1, read on the forward strand.
CCACCAGCCGCCTCATGACACCCGCCGACGCCGCCGTGCTGAAGCTGATGCAGTCGGTGTCGGTGGGGGCCGGGGTGTTGCCGGCGGAGGATGACGGCGAGCTCATGTATCTGAGGGCCAGCTTCGATAGAGTGATCGGATCCGTCGATTCCGAGTCCTTTCATATGATAAATCCCGTGGGAAGCTCCGGCCAAGAGCTCAGTGTATTTCTGCTGAGATCTTAATAGATATATATGGCCACCCTAGCTAAATCAAAACCAAGAAACATAGCCTCATATTAGTTTACATATTTGCAGATGAGATGATGAATTTAATTAGTGGCACTGCTACTCTTTCCATGTGTATAATATTTGAACCATCATCTCATTCTTACTTTGAATTCATAACTAATTATAACTACATAATTAATTATTCTTTCTTGAGTATATATATGCATGTGTGTGCATTCGACTAAAAATTATAATCATATTTCTATAGAAATTAAATTCATGTATATTTAATTTGAATAGTTGAAGTTGTAAGTTTTTATAGCAAACTTTTTTAAGGATGACAATATAATAAACTTAATTTGGTCGATGGATTTGACGAATTATTTATAAATTGAAGGGTGTAAGTGTGAAAGATCCATGAGTTATAAGATATCATACCATTCATCAAAGATATATTGATTATTTTTTTTGGGCAAATGGAATATTATATTTGATGCTACTTAATAGAATTGCATTGCACATATGAACCCAATCACTAATAATGTATAAGAAATCTCGAGTTATATATATAGTTGACAAAACAATGAAAGAAACATATAAATAAACAAGTCAAAAATCATTTCATAATCGAAATTTAATTTATTTGATACTGAAATGTATATGTACGTGATTTCAAGTCATAAATTAGTTATTAGCAGCATGACATTTTGCATTGATATAATTTGAATTAATGATAACATGTTAACACATGCGGATTGCATATTAATATTATAGTTAATTGTAGACTGACTAAATAATAGTATATTAATTAGAAATGATGAACAAGAAAAGGAAAATGGCAAATTAACAATGCATGCAAGAACACAGCTGCGCATGCAGAATATTGATCATTATAACTGGAAAAATAAGATTCATAAAGTTTTCGATAATTGTTGTACATATAATTGATCATTATATATATATATATATATATATATATATATATATATATATATAGAGAGAGAGAGAGAGAGAGAGAGAGAGAGAGAGAGAGAGAGAGATGCAGGTAGGCATGGTATAGTTGAAAAAATGATGGGTCGGAGAGAGAGTGGGTTCGTGTCCATGCGTGCGGGGGAGCCCACCTATTAATAATTCGTATTTTAAAATGAAAATTGAAAACAACTAAAAAGGGGTATTTCATGCATGTGCCTTTCATCTTTGCATGTCTCATCATGACAATTCATTCACTATTTCAACGTATATTATACTATTCGATGGAATCAATTGATCAAGATAGAATGATATCTATAAGTATATATGTATTTAGTTGACTGATATTCAAGTCACAAATATTCTAAGCAAGTCACAAAAATATTGAATCCATGCATTTTCCTTAATTCCCAACATTTCCAATATTAAACTCAAGTTTTTCCTAAACCTATGTTTTCGTGTTTTTTTGGATGAGATTATTGTGTAATGTAAAGTAATCCACATTAAGAGTTGTATTAAAGATGTTCTAAGAATCACACACATACGTAAAATCATGACTTGCTCAATTCAATACAATAGTTATTCATTTTGTTTAGGAAAAAGGTAAATTGACGGTAAAACATAAAACATTACAAAGTAAGATGATCGTACTTAATAATTTAAACTTTGAGACAAGATTGTAGTTAATTAAAAAATCATGAGACACACGAATGAAGATGAATGTCCATGGGGGTGGGGGCCAAGTGTTGGGAAGTAATTACAAGAGTTGCTAGCTATTGTTTCGTTCACTTCTGCTTGGTTTATTGTTGATATAGGGAATCTAGTCTTCTCATATATATCTATATATAGTTGACTCATGATCCACCATTCCCTATTCATTCATCTTCAATCAATCTCATTATCAACCACTCATGACCACTTTTTTATGAATTAAAAATATGCTTAATTTGCCAATGTTCTTTTTTTTTTTTTTTGGGTTAGTTTAATTTGTCTTTAAATTGTCTTAGGTATAAAATCAAAGTATAAAGAGATCAATTATAGGAACTAAGTGTAAAAGTAAAAGTTAGAAAAATAAAATTAATTAAAGGGTAAAATTAAAAAGTCGAAACCGAAGTAATTAAAAGAATATGTTTTGTGTAAATAAATATATTAATTTGTGAACTAAAAGAAGAACAACTTCTAAAAGCCAGCAAATTTCACATACATATCCCTTAATTTATTTCTTCAAACTCATTATCTAAAGTTTGTTAGACTTTAGTAGGTTAGAGAATACACACATAAATCCCTGTAATTTAAAAGTATTTAATTGGGAAATTGAACAAGATGTCACTTCTACAAATTGTTATCACTAGGTAAAAAAAGAAGAGTATTAATTAATATCATTGTTTTAAATTAACTGCCTTTTAAATTTTTTCTCATGAGATATTAATAAACACTTTGATTAATAGATATAATTATATATAAAAAATGATTATAATACTCAATATTTAATATATTTATTTATTTATTCTTCATAAAATAGGAGCAAGGTAAGGAATTTTTTTTTTTTTTTTTTATCTCTTCTAGATAATAATAATAAAAAAAGGAGATAAATTGCAATGAATTATATTTTTATAGCGACAGTTATTTTAATTAAGTGAAAGAAGTATTGATAAAAAATGTATCAATTACGCATAAAACTTAGCTACTTGAATTATTACTAACCAAAAACTTATATAAGACCATCTCATAAATATATTTTGTGTGTGAGATGAAAATTTATTGTCTCTATTTGTGAATTATGAGTATGGAATGATTAATCTCACCTAATTAGATTTGTGTGACGAAATAATACTTTTATTATTATTAGGAATATAAAAAGATATGATGGTCCCAAAATGGCAGTGGGCTGGACAAAGGATATCCAAACACTAGTATTTATTATAACAGGCCAAGGCTTTGAGTTGGTGTAAGAAAATATCTTGCACAAATTTGGGTCCCTCTACTATAAATGTGTTGGACATTGAAGTGAAAGAACAATATTAAACATGGGCTTCTATTCTTTATGGGCTGGACCTCAAGAAAGCCTGCTTTTAGTTTTATCCATCAGTTAAGATCCGAATTGATCAAATTGCAATATTTGGTGTCCCTCCATTGGATTTTGCAAGGACTAATAAATATCAGCTGTCTTGACTAACTTTTTTTGACATTGACACCCCAACTCCAAATAATATGATCAGTGATCTTTTACGAAAGTAATAGTTCATTCTATTATAAAGGTATGTTCTTATTATTTAAACTAAATTTTCTATTACAATAATAAATATGTTATTTCTTATTGTGTTATATCCAACACCCTTGAGGTTTTTAATTGAGTTCTTAATTGACTTGAGGGTTGCTTTTCTTGTGCTTATCAATAGTTAATTTTTATTATTACGATGATCTTAGATACATGTTTATCATGATCTCGATTACTAATACGTAAAAGAAAATTTATGTCTATGTTGTTTATTGCTAAAAATAAATAATTAATTTGATTGTCTATATTACATCAAAACTTTTAGAGCATGCCTTGAAGGATTTCTATTAAAGTATATACTAATGTCATCATTCAATACATTTAATTCATGTTGATGGTATTAAAATAAAACATCAACATCTGGTCTAGGGTTCCCAATTCAATCTAATTAGTTGATTTTTAATTACCCAACATTTAATGAATATTTACATCATAGTACCTAAACCTGCATTCATAACCAAAATGGATCATTTCCATTTGATTGTGCTAAAACTATCGTGAATTTTAGAGCTCTGAATTGGCAGCTAAAGTCAAAATGGTTTAGCGATGAAGAGTCAGAATCAAGTAAAAAAAATATTAGTTTGTTATATGAGAAAATTGAGGAATCTGATACTCTTCCTTCTCTTGTGCTGACACAGTTTTGCACGCAGAGGAGAGAGAGACCCAAAACCTACTCTAAAAATAATTTATTGTTTTTGTATTTAGTATACTAACTCACAAACTTGTAATGATTTAGTTGAATCCCCATTTTAATATTGATCACACGCAGCATCTCATTATAATCACAACTAATTCATCATCGTTTTCCCCACCATGTCTCCTTCAACCATAATTACTGCTCTTTTCCTCATATAATTATAGTTGTTGCACTTGTCCTTGTTGCTTTCCCTACCCTTCAATGGCATTGACCTACTTCTTCTCTATCTTCCAAAGATCCCACTCTCTATTGACTCACCCTTTTTTTTATATATTTTACTTGCTGAATCTGTGATCATTTATTACTTCAGCACACCCACTCTTAGTTTTTTGTGGGTTTTCTGCATTTAATATTCTTCCCTCTTCAATGGGTTTCTTTTTTATTGCAGCTGATTTTTCATTTTAGCAAGCTACCTAGGCCACTTTGAGTATGTGTTGAACCATCTTATTTTTTTGTTGACAATCATCTTTGCTTTACTGCAATAAGCCTTGGCTGTTGATTTCTTCTGCCACTGGTGTCGGTGGTGCAAATGCCGCCGGTGGACTGCCCCTCTCCGGTTCCTCTGCCATACAGTTTGCACAGGTGGTGTTAAGATTGATTGAGCTTTCTGTTTCGATTAGTAATGATCAATCTAGAACCTAAATCTGGTTCTGCATTTTTGCAGTGAGATGCCGCTTAAGGAAGATCATATACTTAATATGTCACCTAGACCCTCTCACCATCTAAATCATGTGTGTATTCCTCTCTCTCTCTCTCTCTCTCTCTCTCTCTCTCTCTCTCTCTCTCATCTTGATATCACTTTGTTTCCCCGTTTGGGTTCTGAATTGATTGGCAGAAGCGAGGTAGTGAGGGGTTCTTGTCTAATAGAAATAAGTAGAATTATGCTTTCAAACTTTGGTAGTGGTCTCTGAATTTTACTAATTTTTGGATGTTTTGCTCTTTGAGCAATAGTTTCTTTCTTTTTCTGAAATGTGATGTTATTTTGTGTTGTGTTTAACTGGATATTTGCTTCAGTTTCAATGTCTTCTTAACTAAAAGAGAACTTTGTTAATGCCATCTGCAAGATTGTACATGTGGGGAAAACATACCTTGACAGAACATCCAATGCCGGGGTCTCGGACCAACAACAGAGCTTCGGGTCTATTGCTTCTCTTCTTTCAGATGGCAAGCCAACATCTAAGGTACACTGTTTTATTCTTTTCATCTTCTGTTCAGAATGAGAGCAAGCCGTTGCAACGAACTTTGCCATTTATTTGAAGCAAAGTTCTCCTGAATTTATGTAACAGCAACTCCTTCAACTTAAAACTTGCTTTACATGATCAGTTAATTTCAAATAAGATGATTCTCCTTTGTAGCTATGGCTTTTGCTTAATAGAAACTTGAGGCACTGGACGGCAAAATGCTATCAGCATCGCCGGTTTATATTCTACCCTCACTAGAGTCAATCATTTTGGTAACATGTTTAGCTGGATATAATCCTGTGATTAGGGTGTGACTTGTGAGTGTAATCAATTGTCTTCCTATTCTATCCTTGTCTTGTTCCAGTTTAGTCTTGGGAGCTTTGATTGACTGATATATTTAGTTGCATGTTCTGTAGTCTTCAGCTGAACTGGTAAAAGAAATAGCTACACTTGAGGTTGAGATATTGCGTTTGGAGCGCTATCTTCTTTCTCTCTACCAGACAGCTTTTCAGCAGCATCTTCCAAAGACAGTCGAAAACCATGTCGAACAAATTAACGAAACATCTCCACGGGTTACATCTAATCAACTATCCCAGAAAATAAAGTCGGTGAAGTCAAAAGGTTTTAGTGATCTTGAATTTCAAAATTCCCCTACAAGTTCTTTAGCTGGCCCAAATGACTTGGATCAAGCTGCAATTCGAAAGTCATCATCTGGAAAGGTTGATATGCCTCACCTGTTACCTTTATTAATTTATGATTGTTCTTCAATGATATGACTGTTTATGCTTTCTATTTCTACAAGCATACATTAAATGACTAGAATGGTCAATTGTAGGAGAGGCACAGGGCTTATTCTCGGTACCGTAGCCTTGCAGATCATCTTGGAAATTCTCGCATAGATGATGCCCTCATTTGTCCAGCTAGACTATCTGAAGACATTATAAGATGTATCTCTTCAATTTACTGCAAATTGGCCAACCCCAGCTTTACGGATAAAGGCTTTTCAGGTTCTTCCACTTCATCATTCTGCTCTTCCAGCACATTTTCTCCCAGAAATCTATCTGGAAGTTGGAGTCCTCAATGCAATGACGAAGCTACCCAAAATTGCAATTCCGAAGGCCTGAAGCAAGAGAATGGGCCATACTCTTCTATGGTAGAAGTACTGAAGATATGCTTAGATGATGAAAGTTATAGCTATGCTGCTTCAATGCTTCAGAAGTTCAGGTATCTATATTTACCCCGTTTTTCCTAGGATTTACTACCTAAAGAAACTATTACTTATTTTGGTTATCTTGATGATCATTTCTAGTTATGGATTATGGCTCACTTGAAAACATAGAAAGAGCTAGTAGCAAGGGTTCTCATGTAGTTTCAGACTAGATATGTACTTTTTTGTCTATTCCCCTTTAAACGTAATCTTTTGGTAATTTAACTATTACTCTTCTCTATCTGATACATGGTTGTGAAATTGGTGGGATGTTAGCTATAATTACATTTTTTGTACATATTTCTTGACCTCAAACTGTGGCTGCAATTAAATCAGTCAAATCTTCTCGTTATGAAGCATGCTTACTATTATAGTGACATTGAACACTTTTCATTAGCAAATCATTGTTATCCTTATACAAGTTCTAATTTGCATTTCAATGTGTCTGTAAAGGTCTCTTGTGAAGAGTCTTGAGATCATTAACCCATTGAAGATGAGACGGGAAGAGAAGCTTGCATTTTGGATCAATATTCACAATGCCCTGGTTATGCATGTATGGCTTGCAAAACTTTCTTTCAATTATGGGTTACTAAATTGATCTTCATTTACAAAAATATGTCACATTTCATGACTGCTATCTGATTTTCAGCTGGGTAACTCATTAACATTGCCTTGCTTTCATGACTTTTCCTTTACTTCACAGAACTTCTAAATATCATCTTCACTTGCCCTGTTCAATATTTGATTTTGTTTGCAGGCTTATTTAGCATATGGAACTCAACAATATTTGAAAAGTAATTCCATTGTCAAGGTAATAAATCAATTTAATTTATTTGATCTTCATTAATATTGACTATGAGATCTTAATGTTCCATGTGCAAATTTTTTTCTCAGGCTGCTTATAATGTTGGCGGACATTGTGTTAATGCTTATGACATACAAAGCTCCATTTTAGGAATCAGAGCACACTATTCTTCTCCGGTATATGCCAGCAACTTTCATCTTTCTTCTCTAAATCGATTAAAATGTTCCAATATGTGCACCACTGAAGACTAATCATTTTAGTGTGCTTCACATATCCATTTTCTTATGTTGTATCTACCACAAAATATGACTGCTAAAACCATTGGATTGAAGGGAAATGTTTGAGGACAGTGGTCCACATTTTCCTAGTATCACTTGTACATAAATCAAGTGAACATTATAATGTGAGAACCATGTTGTTTTTGCAAATTGGTCCTGACATTATTATCTTTTTCCAGTTAAGTTTGCTTGCACAAACTATCCCCAACTGCAGTGTTTCCCTTCCGCCAAGCTTTTTCAAACTGAAACTCACACTTTATATACATCATCTTGCTGTCAATTTTTTCCCATACATGCTTTACAACTTGATTCTGTTCTCAACTCAAAATTATGGATGGTGTAAAATGACTCCACATACTGGCATAAGGCATTAGAGGATAAAATTTGCTACCCCCCTCAATGCGAATTACCACTAATTTGTGTTATAACAAAATCTAGTTGCACGTTCATAGTTGATTGGTAAGATGCAGACTGCCCAACCAGGAATCTTCTTTTTTTTTTTTTTTCCTAGTTATTTTTTCTTGCACTTATACTGACTCATCACTAGTGGCAAAAATGCAGTGGCTTCAGACACTTCTCTCTCCAGGGAAGAAGTTTAAGACTGGGAATCCTAAACATGCTTTTGCCATAGAATACCCTGAAGCACTCGTTCATTTTGCACTTTCTTCAGGAGCATACTCAGATCCCGCGGTAATGCATCACTTTCTTCATTGCGATTCACTGCATGAAAAATTACAGCTTTCTCTCAGCAAGTGTTTAATTCTTTCCGACTGTGAACTAAACCCAATTGCAGGTTCGAGTTTACAGAGCAAACAACATTTTTCAGGATCTGAATGTCGCTAAGGAAGAGTTTATACAAGCTACAGTTTATGTTCACAAGGAAACAAAGATATACCTGCCAAAAATACTGTGCTACTATGCCAAGGATATGTCAATCGGCATGGCTGCACTCTTGGAAGTGACCAGTGGTTGCTTATCAGGAATTCAACAAAAATCTATCAAAACATGTGTGAAGGGTAGACCAGAAAAGAACGTGTATTGGTTAGAGCAGAGTTCATCGTTTCGATATTTAATCCATAAGGAAATATCTGAAAGGACCTGGGATGCTTGATTATTTGTATGGTTTTCTTCTCCTCTATGTTTATTTCTTTCCCTGTAACTATGTTTGCTTAATTAGCATTCTTTACTGTAATTATCAAGCAAATGTGTTTTCCAAAGTTATCATTTAGCAAGTTTTTTGGGTTAGAGACTATATTGTTGTACTAAGAAAAAGAAAACTTTCTTACTTGTATCTATTCTACTGAGAACTGTCTAGATATGTTTGTTTTGCAGCACCAAAACCAAATAAATATAAGCAAAGCTGAAACATGTATCTTACAGTTTTCTTATTACAGTTGATAACATGTAATGTAACCAAGTCATGTTTTTGATTCATTATACTGATAGCTGGTACACAGATGTTGAGTATAATGTCATGTTATTTCAAACTTGATGTGTCATGCACGGAGCTATGCCTAACGTGATGCATAATACATACTCATGAGCTACCTTGGATCGGGATCCCTCCCTCCTCGCTCAAGCTGAAGGAGGTGGATGGATCCCAATCCAAGGAAGCGGAGAGGAGCTTGGATAGAGCCATGAAGACCTCAGATATTGAGGGACGCGCATCAAGATGGTGTGCCACACACCTCCTAGCAAGCTCACTCATTGAGTAGGCCAGCTCCAACGGATACTCTTCTCCCAGCCTCGGATCCATGAATCCTCGCAGCTTCTCTCTCACATTCTCCCCGCTCAGCACCCCTTGTATGGTCTCGTACAACAGCTCTTGATCGCCTTTGTCCTTCCCAACAACGGGTTCCTTTCCAGATAGGAGCTCCAGCATCACCACCCCCAAGGCGAACACATCGAGTTTTGGAGTGACTAACCCACTCTCTATGTACTCGGGAGCCATGTACCCATAGGTGCCAACCACGTGTCTTGTTAATGCAGCAGCTTCATCTGCTCCATAGGTGTTGAACCTCCTTGCTAGGCCGAAATTGGCAACCTTGGCTCTCATGTTTCCATCAACAAGGATGTTACTGCTCGTCAAGTTCTTGTGAATATAGGGAGGATTGGTGAAGTTGTGGAGGTAGTTCAAGGCATCTGCTACGTCGTAAGCCATCTCAACTCTCTGTTTCCATCCCAGCAATCCAGGGCGTAGCCAGTCGATGAGGGCACCTTTCTCTGCATACTCGAACACAAGGTAGGTGATGCCCTGCTCCAAGCAAAATCCAGAGAGTCTAACGATGTGGGAATGATTGATCTGCCTCAGCACATCGATCTCCGCCGAAACATCGCCCTTCATCACCTTCACCACCGCATCGTCGCCCTTGAATGAGCCGCGGTACGCGGAGGAGGATCCGTTGATTCTGTTGGATTCCGAGAATGAGTTGGTGGCTTTCTCTAAATCCTCAAATCTGTACAATGTCAGTGTTTCGATCGCATTCCGGATGCCTTCCGAAGATAAGGACGAGCTAGAGAACGGCTTCCCCACTTCCTCTGCAAGCTTTGGAGGCGGCGATGGAGACTTGTGGTGGCGGTGGCGGTAGCGGAGGAACCCAACCAGGAAAACTGAGGACAGTAAAACCAAGAGAGCAGCTCCGATTCCCACGCCGATGAAAACCCCCTTTCGGGAGCTGGAGCCGCTGCTCGGAGTGGTGGGAGGGGGAAGTGGCGGCGGCGGCGGCGGCGAAGCCGCGGTGTTGATGTTCTCCTTGGTTGGGACAGCTTTGAGAGGCACGAGAAGTGGAGTGAAGAAAAAGATGAGGTGATCTTGTGACAGCATATTAGCGTCGAGGATGCCGTGGACGTCGGCTCCGGCACCGGCGAAAGCGCCAGCGATGTAGTCGTAACTGTTACCCTGACGGATGAGGTAGGTGAGTAGGTAGTTGTAGCCGGCAGCGGTCTGATTGGGAGTGGGGCAGGCGCAGCGGAGAGGAACGGTGAGCCTCATCTCCGGCACCAGGTCACGGAAATTGTAAGGGTTCTGAGCTTCCATGGCTTGGCAGGTGGTGAGAGCTTGGTATGTTTCATTGGCGACGGAGAAGTAGGTCTCGCCCATGCGTTTGAGGGAGTAGGAGGCGTTGTGTTGGTAATAGCTTTGAGAGCAGGAGCAGTTGACGGGGACGACGAGGAGGGTGTCGACGGGGAGGGGGTCGACGTCGGAGATGTTGTTGGTGGCGGCGATCTGGGAAGCGTCGGCGGAGAGGAGATAGGCGATGGTGGCGGGGTTGTTGTAAGTGGGCGTTGATCGGAAGGTGAGATAAGAGGTGCAGGAGGTGGCGGCGCCGTTGCAGACGAAGCCGAGAGCGGTGGTCCACTTTTTGTTGCAGTCGAGCTGCTTGTTGTCGACGTAGCTCTGTTGGGCCTGTAACTGGACGAGCCGGAGGAGGATCAACGGCAGCAGAACAATAAACGCCATTCAATGGACGGTGCTGATTGAGATGGGAGTTAATGTCAGCAATTTTTATTTATATTGACTTGGAATGAATGCTTGCTACCGTGTGGAAGTGGAAACTAAGTTGGAAACACAATGCTTTTTTGATTGTATTTATTATTTTCAAACCAAGACTTATTTTCCAATCTACTATTTGTTAATATGTCACATATTAGAAATATTACGATGACCATGGATTGAAATTACTTAATTTTATGATATTTGACGCGTAAATGATAAAAATATATTGAAAATATAAATATTGATAGCAGCCATAATTATAATGGATCATGGACTTGACTTTTGACCCCAAACCAAGCTATTGACTAATTAGTCATGTCCACTTACCAAGTCTAATATTATTATTTCAATAAAGACTAAGGTATATTTAGATTTTTTTGGGTAGAATTTTTGAAATTTCATTTTTAATATTGGGCTTTTAATTTAAATAGATGCAATGAGACAGCACACACTAGGGCGTGGTCTTGGGCTTTCCGAAATGGGCTTTCGTTCCAACTATTATGAGCTCCCATATTGATCAATTCGCTCCCATGATTGATGTCAGGTTTATTACAATCTGGAGTTGAAATGTTTATTTGTAAAAATAAAAACGTCAACCAATTTCTTTTAAATAATATTTTATTTTAACAAATTTCATTTTTTTTGACAGAATTCTTTAAATTTTTTTATTTCGATTGTAGAATTGTCACTTATGATATCTCAAAAATCACAAGATTGTAGTTTATCCAAATATTCAAACAATTTATTTTTAAATTAAGATCTCACATTTTATAAACATGGCTTAACAAACATTTTATAAGTAAAGAAAAAACATATATGAATATTATTTTATAAACTGTTTTTAAAATAAATTTAGCTAACACCTTTCATGTAGTAATTAAATGAGATTATTGTAAATAAATTTGGAGCTACTTTTTAATTATTTAAATTCTAGACTAAAGGGAAAAAAAGTCTTTAGAAAAAATTCACAAAACAAAATCGCATTAAAACCGTAGTTTCTCTAACCCTTGTTTGCTTTTGCTGAAGACCGTAGGTAGTTCCGCACCGCGCTCTCTCTCTCTCTCTCTGCGCTCCAGTTCTAAGGTAATCTTTCTCTCACCTCTGGCCGTCTGCATCACCATGTTTATTCATCTCTTTTGCATTCATGATTGATGATTACTTCATAGTTCTTCTTATTCTCTAATGTTGTGTGAATCTGTTGCTATTTTCTTTTAAATGCTGTTTTACTTCTCTGCAAATTTATGTGCACAAGTGTTGAATCCAGAGCTTCCTTTCTACTTCACTACTGTTTCAGGCCTCGTGCTTGACGAATCTTTGTATTTTGGTTTGAAAAATTGCTTTATTGTTTGTACTCTTTATGGCTTGGATGGTTATAAATTAGAATATCATGGTATGCGAAATCAGGAGGAAAAAGTGTTTGAATTAGAATTGCATTAGCTATATACTTGAGGCCTACAAGATAATTTCATTTAGATTTTCCCTTCACCAACTAAAATTCTGTCGTTTGACTTGCCCTAGTTCGCTTGCTAATTATATGTGTGTGCACAGTTATTGCCTGAGTTAGGAAGTAAAGCCGTACTTCTCTTGGCTGGTCAATGGATACTGGAGGCAACTCTTTGCCATCTGGGCCTGATGGAGTGAAGCGGAAAGTTAGTTATTTCTATGACCCAGAGGTTGGCAATTACTATTACGGGCAAGGTCACCCAATGAAACCACACAGGATTCGAATGACACATGCTCTTCTTGCACATTATGGATTGCTGCAGCATATGCATGTTCTCAAGCCCAATCCTGCTAGAGACAAAGATCTTTGCAGATTTCATGCAGATGATTATGTTGCTTTCTTGAGGAGCATCACACCAGAGACACAACAAGAACAGCTCAGGCAACTCAAGAGATTCAATGTAGGTGAAGACTGTCCTGTGTTTGACGGCCTCTATTCTTTCTGTCAAACTTATGCTGGTGGTTCCGTTGGTGGGTCAGTCAAACTGAATCATGGACACTGTGATATAGCTGTAAATTGGGCTGGTGGGTTGCATCACGCCAAAAAATGTGAGGCTTCTGGTTTTTGCTATGTGAATGACATAGTGCTGGCTATCTTGGAACTTCTAAAAGTACACGAGGTTTGTTGTCCTCCCCTGCCCCTACTTTTTCTCTTATATTTTCAGGTTTATGGATTTTTCTCTTTCCCAATAAATGACACTGTTACCAGCACCACAACCGGTCGAATTTGAGCACTTCTGTAATTGAGCTTCCAAAGAGGCTTTATCAACATATCTGCATTATTAATGTCAGCAGAAACACTGTTTTCACTTTGAATCCCTCATAGCTTCTAAAATGCCCAATTCTAATGAGCTTAGTTCTTCCACAAAATCTTTGGCTCTGAACTATGGACTATGCATAAACTTAAGTCTCTTATGCAAACAGCCTCTTGATGACCTCAATCACTGAGTCTGCATATCTATAAGAAAAAAACAACAATATGTAGAAGGGATATCCAAGTGAAACCTCTTCCTTCAGCTGTCAAGCTGTATATTGTAACTGATTTCCTTGTTGGGATCACATGAAAAATTTGCAGCCTAGGAAAAAATGAAGTACTTCAACTCTAGAAAACCCAACCCTCTGTAATTTCTGGGAAACCTTGCAAACACAGTCCACCTTACTTCTCCAATACGAGATGAATCAACTAGCCAAACTAATTGTATGCGAAATGTCTGCATACAAACAAAGCATATCAAGTACACTAGAGTTGAAGTGCTACCAATTCCAGTTTATACTTAGTGTTGTGACATTGGGTTGGGTAAGTAATAAGGGATCATTAAACATTGAAACAATGTTTGCGGGGTTATTGTAAATAAAAATCCCGCCCTAGAGAGAACTTGTAAACAATTGACAAGACCTAATACAAACAACAAAGTTACATCAGGGTGAGAATTTGGTTTTCTTCATGGTGAAGTCCAATAAATTAAATATCATTATAACTTCATGACAAATGCATTTTATGAGAATATTATTACTCAAGTCTCTGTAGTGTTTCAATTGTGAACTTTAGGTGGATATCAATGCTTCATTTCAATGTGATTGCAGTAGATACAAAAAAAAACCCTTTTTTGTTGCTCAAGTGTAATTATTTGATTTTAGGCAGCATGTGGATTGGAGAACGTTATTGCTGCTATGCTTCTATGTTGACCTTTAAAACAAAAACAAAAGAAAAACTGTTTTATTGTCTCTTTTCAGCGTGTTCTATATGTTGACATTGACATTCATCATGGAGATGGAGTTGAGGAAGCATTTTACACCACCGACAGGGTCATGACAGTTTCTTTTCATAAATTTGGAGATTATTTTCCTGGTACGGGTGATATCCGTGACATTGGATATGGGAAAGGGAAATACTACTCTCTAAATGTTCCCTTGGATGATGGAATTGACGATGAAAGCTATCAGTCTCTATTTAAGCCAATTATGGGAAAAGTGATGGAAATTTTTAAGCCTGGTGCTGTAGTATTACAATGTGGTGCTGACTCTCTGTCTGGAGATCGATTAGGATGTTTTAATCTCTCAATTAAAGGTCATGCAGAGTGCGTAAAGTTTATGAGATCATTCAACGTGCCTCTACTGTTGTTGGGTGGAGGTGGTTACACAATACGTAATGTTGCTCGTTGCTGGTGTTATGAGGTAAGTTTTTTTTCCCCAACTATCAGTTTGTACCAAATCATTCATCAGTTTCATTTCTATGCCGATTTTGTTGAAAATCTAAGCTGATAGTTTTTACACATCTTATGACACATTAAAATTACTTGTACACAGCTTTAAGCATGTGTTGCAACTTAATATATAACCCGAACATTATCTGGCGACTTGGATTTGCTGTAGTGGGATATCCGTGACCCACATTTAATAATCATGTACATTCTTCAAATAAAATGATCATTTAACGTATATCTGGATTTGAAGTAGATCTACATTTTCTATCCTTTGCACATATTATGTGTAGAACTCCCAGAGTTCATGTTTTCTGTTGTCCTTAGCTCATCCAGCCAGTTTAATTCCCAATATAGCCCGATTCCCCAAATTAAATACACATCCTCATTTCGATGGTGATATGTTGCAATCAATACCGATTTCTTGAGCTTGTATGTCGAGACATCAAATTATCGTTCCATCTAGTAATGGTGAAGGTATTGACTATCTTTGAGTTGGAGTAGACCTCTCTTTCACAATGATGCTCCGCTCCTCAACCGCTCTGTGTTTGACTGCTTTCTGATTGCTGGGCAACAAAAATTTTAGACTTTAGCTCCACCAAAAACTGGCTGCTTTGCACTTTTTCTTTATTTCTGATAACAAACCAAGTTACCAACGTTACTGCTAGGCTGAGATAGACATTTCTCTATGGATTTTGCAGTTTAACGTAGTTCTCATTGTCAATTACTGGAAAATTTAAATACAGAATATCTTTAACAAGTGAAGCTTTTTTGGTGCCTTTAAGTGGATGCATATTGTGTTTCAAACATTTACCAATGATTTGTTACTACCTTCCATTCAATTTGATGGTAGCAATAGATGGTTTAAACTTTTAAAAAGCTCTCTGTAGAGAAGTATGTTAGTCATTTTTCAACATATCTTGACGGTGTAAAGCCTCCAACCTCCTCCCTTCCTATGACAGAAGAGAAAAACAAAATAAAAAAATAACGAAAAAAAAAAAAACAAGAAAAAAGAAAGAGTAAATCCTAACCTCTTTCCCCAAAGCTGCCGTAATGGTAGTCTCTCTCACTAGTGATTGACTTTGTATCTGATTTAACAGACTGGTGTAGCACTTGGTATTGAGCTTGATGACAAGATGCCACAACATGAATACTACGAGTACTTTGGCCCAGATTATACTCTACATGTTGCTCCTAGTAACATGGAAAATAAGAACTCTCGTCATTTACTGGAGGAGATCAGATCAAAGCTTCTTGATTATCTCTCAAGGCTTCAGCATGCACCAAGCGTCCAGTTCCAGGAGCGACCACCAGATACTGAACTCCCACAGGTTCGTTTTGAATTAAAAAATGTTCTTAGGTTTCTCACCAATGACTTACCTAATTCTTTGTAAGTGGAAAATCTAAATTTGAGATCTTACATGAAGATATGTATTGTGCCATCCAAATTTCACTTGTCACCATGTTATGTGGTTATTTACCTTCAGTGGTGTTGACTTGTTTGGTTGATATGGGAAAATAACTTTTAGGCATAATATAGCAGCGGATTAAGAGTGTTCAACTAAAGGGCACAGTATTGATTTTTCAAATTTAAATGTCCTGTGTGGTTAAAATTAAATGCGTCCAACCTTGTTGAGGCCTCAATTTATTTGTTTGGTATATGTTGATGTGCAGATAGAAGAAGATCATGATGGTGAGGATGAAAGATATGACCCTGACTCTGACATGGATGTTGATGATGAACGGTAAAGTTTGTCATTTGTGCTCTCAGTTAAAAATCTCATTCTTCTCAGTAAAGGAATTTAAATTTTTATGCCTACACAGAAAGCCTCTACCCAGCAGAGTGAAGAGTGAGTTTCCTGAACCTGAAGCAAAAGACATGGTACTTTTTACCCTCTTAATTTATATTTTCTGAAAGTATGTGTTGGAGCTTTGAATTGTGAGGACTTTAGATTGATTTTCTTTGTTTAGCATGTTAGACTTTTCCACTCTAACCTAGCCATTATTTAAAGAACAAAAATAAATATTTCCAAAGTGCTATCTTTAACAATCATGTTGTAATCTTCTTGGTTGGGTAATACCATTGTTTCTCTTTGTAATTGTAGGATGATGTCAAAGAAGATGAGCCAATTCGGGATGTGGACCTGAAGTGCTCGGAACCGCTTGCGTAAAGCTGTTGCTTTTGACCTCTATATCATAAGTAAGTCGATATGGTGTAAACATTTGAAATTTATGAAATGGATCGCAGAGTAAATCTAGGGACCACACAAGGTATTGGAAACATGAATTTGCATGGTGATCTCTGTTAACTTCTAATTACACTTGTAAATTATGCAATGCTCAGCTATCCTCTTGGTGATGTCAATTGTGGTGCGAGTGTGCAGAGGCTTGTGTGGTTTATGAAAAAAATTATGAGATATTGATTATGTAATTCACCTTTTGCTTCTTACATCCTCCTTCTTAGATTCTATTGGAAATAATAGAAAGCCAATCTCAAGTCAATGCAATTTAATAACCACAGGGTAGTGTACTATTTCTACAAAAACAAACATCAAGAAAAATACTATGCAGACATTTTTACTCTTTGTTATTTATTACAGGTAGTAATGTGGAGTAGAAGAGTATCAATCACGTGTATGTATGGGCTATGGCTGATGGGGAACACCACCCCCTCTTTCTCGTTCATAAATACATCGGGGATCCATTGAGGATGATACAGCACCGATGATCGACATTGCAAGATTATAATCCCTTGTGTATGTGCATGTCTTTCCCACTTTGAACTGAATTATCAACAGGTAGCATCACTATTCGACTTGAGGAGACCGCCAAAGAGAACATGCAGAACTGTATGATTAACCAAAATTGTTAACAAATGGTTACTACATATAGTTTTATCAAATTACTGGAAATTAAATTATGCTCGTACTCGTAGAAATGACAGGAGCAGCCACTGCTGTTTTTATTGTTTTATGTTTTCTACCCATCGTTCTCTTTATTGTGCGTATAATCAATGTTTGATTGTTCGTCTCGTGTTTGAGCTTATGAGCAAGAATGAATCCTGTATATCTTAAACGTGGTGACCTCATTAGCATAGACCATGAGCACTGCAAGCATTTGTTCTTACATTTACTTTTCCTCATTTTCATGGTTTGACCCCAAATCGAGTTCAATAATGTCCTTCCAAAAAAATAAAAAACTCATCATAAGATCTCCAGTGTTTATTCTCCAACCATGAAATTCAGATGATTAGACACTTAGTTAAAGAAAATTATTCAATCTTTCATCATTAGTCTGAGAAGTCATAATGATATCGAATTTCTCGTGAAGAGACTGATTGTCATAATAAAACTCAAATTTATCCCACTATATGAAGTTGATTATACATAGCACATATCCATCATTGTATTTAGTTATCAACACATGTTTTCATCTATATTCAAATAGCATATACCTTTTCCAATTCTTACATGATCCTTAGCACAAAGATTGATGGATTTTACATTGGTTGTCAACTTAATGCAACACCCCCTCATTCTAGTTGAAATCAGATCTCCGGACATGGGGCCGACTTAATAACTGATAAAATTATCTGTAAATGGGCAAAGAGTTATAACTATCATTACACAAGAACATTAAGAAAATGCCAATGTAAGGATAATAGTAGTAAAGCAACAGAAAACTAAAACAATGATATGATCAACACTGGGACAGCTATTTCCGACCTGCCGGATTCGAACCGACAACACAAGGATTGGCAATATCAAGGTGGTAAATCCTGGTTTTGCCAGCCCTTCATCTCCCATTTGAGCTTAGGTCGGTCTAAAACACATCCATTGCTCTCCATTGGTCTATTCAAGCCAAGGACAAACCAAACTCAGCTGACAATTTTTATAACTACTTTGTGTAGAGCATCTTTATGGTGATATTATGGCAGTGCACTGAAAGTCCTGCTCGTGATATTATGGCAATGTCGTATCAACTAATAAGTAAACAAATTCGTGCTTATTAATCTCATATATTCTTTTGTTTTGTACACTAGCATACATTTGAAATAGAAAAATATTTTGTTTGTTTAGAACTTAAGACTATGATAACCCTTTTTGTTAAACCATCTTCAACCACTGCACCTCAAATACGTGTATGTGTCAAAATTATCACGAGTATTAGTTGATCACAATACACACACTTTTGTATAATCTAATGATGTTCTATGAATATGAAAGAAATTAAAAACAGTAAATTAAAAATGAAGAAATATTTTTGAGATACCGATTGGGGTTGGTTGAAAGTTGGATTAAAAATACAAAGACAAATAATTAAAAACAAAATTGGAGCTCTAAAACGACACTTAAAGGTTGAAAGAAGTATTACTCATACTTGTGTAAGAATAATTAAGTATTAAACATGTAATTGACATCCCTGCAGATAATTAATGTGAAACTCATAAATATCTATAAATATGCAAGTTTATATGTTTTATATTGTGAATAAAGGCAGGCGGATCTTTACAAATTATGTACACAAAATATTTATTTATATGCCTGCACACCTCACATACAATCACCTCTATAAATAAAATAAAATACACTAGATATATTCATTATACATATGAATAGACACTCGCAATCACATTCATACATAATATATTTAATATTTTTGATTTCTTGATTGTGCAAATACTACGTATGAAATGCATAATAAATGCAAAAGCAAGTATACATTTTTATCTACATTAATAAAATAATCTATTTAAACAATTTAATATATATTAAAATGTAATAACGAAAATACATGAATATACACAAATAGATTATAAAAAATCCTGAGATTTTTTAAAGAATTTTATGGATGAAATTAACGGATACTGGATTTATTTTTCCTCGTTCAAAGTATTATCCTTGATAGACTCTACCCCACTTGTGGATCAAATTGAATAGGAAAATGTGATTCAAAAGGTATCAAAGCCTTCCAAAATTACTTCTCTCTCGGATAAAAAGTTGCGACTGAGCAAAAACAGACCATCTTATATATATATATGATTTCCATGCAATGGAGCCCCACTGCCCATCACCCAAACTCATTTTCTCAAATCAAACTTTATTTTGCGGGTTATGACTTGGGGGTTGAGCCATCTCACAGAATTGCCTCAAAAGAGTTCTACTCGAGCTCAATTACTTCATTAACAAGACCTCATTCTTGTCTCTTCCTTTTTATAAGTGACTATACAGTAATTGATATTCGTAATAGCTGCCTCAGATTAATTTATTGGTTTGACACTAAAAATGGTCGAGGGACCTCGGTGCATGGTAGATATAAAGAAGTAGAAGACACATACCAGAAGTCCTGACAAACAATCCATATACGCATTGTGCATGTCTACAGACTACTTCCTTCTCCCTGCGCAATATGAAAGCGAAAAAGAAAAGGAAATGATTGGGATCTGCACCATATCCATGTAATGCTCAAAAAAACTTGCTCATCATTCTCTAAATTAATTCATCAACCAAAAGGCTGTGTATATATATTTACGTTCACTAGGGTTAACATTTGTGAAAAAAAAAAGAAAAAAATAATAATAAAAAGGTGAAAGAAAGTTTGTGCCAATTCATCTTTAACAAATAACCTTTAATAAGAACCAGGCACCTGTTGTTGCAGGCATTTCTGATCAGTTTCTTCAGCCATGACCCAAGTAGTATGTGAATAATCATTGCAATCTCAGTAAAAGCAGGAAATACAGAATTGGTTGCTAAATTTCAGGCTACTTGTTCGTTTTCTACAATTTTGTTACACTTTTGATTCTGAGAAAGTATGACTGTATTCAACTGCCGCACAAGGCATAATGTTTTTTTAACTCCTACCAAATAATGAAGTGTTGAATATATTGCGAAGTATTTGAAAATCACCACTAAGTTTGTACACGGCACTGAATTCCCAAAACTGTCCCCAAAAGAATGAAATAAGACAACTAACTTTTAGTTCTTAAGAGAAGAAACTCATCTGAGGAGATATCTACAAGAATATGCACACGGGTTGAGTAAATGTCATCATTGTTGATGTAAAAAGGAGATCCTGCAAAGCTGTGAAGTCAAGTAATTCACTGCTGAGTCAGCTCAAAAGTCAAAACCTGAAAGAAAATAAGAGGGGAATCAACAAAAAAGCCTCAACAATTCTTCAAGGTTTTAACATAGGACATGTAAATACTACTTCAATGTTAGGGGGGGGGGGGGGGGGGAAGAATTAATCTGTAATAAAAAATACCAATTGTGGAGGTCCAAATGACACAAAAATAGGTGAGGTGAGACCCCATCATGTTTTGATAAAAGTTGTGTATCAGCCACAAAAACTCGATAAAATTCAATCCATATAAATAAACATAACGAGGGCAAAATGGTAAAGTAGCTAGTCTACTATAAGAAAAAAGCAAGACGCAACACCAAAAGTTTCCAAAAATATATATTTGTTTTCTCCAAAGGCCCTAAAAGAATTAGCTAGATATGGAAGATTTTGATTAGCAATCCTCAAGAAGATGGAGACAAAGAAATGGATGGAAAAAAATAGGTCCAATGTCAGAACCTTGGATTTTCTAAAATGTTATATGCAAGGGGAAGCTTCATATATCAAGTCAACTGGTTTTGACCATTATCTAGATTACATGTTAAACTCACACCTCCTATATGTGATTTACAATCAAGGAGAAAGCATGACACATGCTTTGCTAGTTAATATTGCATGGGCCAGACCATTTTGAATAAACAACAATCAGGTGGTGTTATGGATCTATTATTCCGTTATCGAGCACCACAAATCAGCATTCAAGGGAAGAAGTAAAACGCCTAAAAACCTTTTTTTTTTTCTTTTGTTCGACTTTTGAAAAATAAAAGCATGAAGCTAGCAAATTGCAAAAACCATGAATCTAGCATGAAGCTACGAATAAAAGCATGAAGCTAGCAAATTGCAAATAGGAAAGGAAAAATAGAAAGTACCAGGGAAGAATCCTAAGCAAATGGCTCCTCTAGTCACAGTAATGGTGGCTAGTATACAGAAACCTACAACAATCAAGAAAAATGAAGATCAACTAAAAAACCAAAATTATTATAGTTATGGATGAATACTAAAACATACCAGTAGAAATAAATCGTTCTTGCATCAATTCAATGAGCCACGACACCTAAAAGAGAAAGTTAGTAGGATGCTGAGATTGGATCCAGTGAATAATAGACAGCAGTGGACAAGAGCAGTAAAATGAGAATACCATCGATAGAAAAGACATATCTACCAAGCAGGCAGCAGCTAGTAGCAAACACAGAACAATATTTCAGAAGACATTTAAGAATTGTGCATATCCTCTGAACGACCCAATGATCTAATATAGGGCATGAAATCCAAGATCACATCATTCACTAGAACCTAAATATGTCGTACTTTCATGGAATTGGCTGACCGAAATATTTATGTAGAAAATTAAGTCTCACCAATAAAGTTCTGGTAACTAAAGCACATCTTATTTCAACATCAAAATGAGTTGACATAGTTATTAGGAACACATGATTTTATTATTTGAATGGACTCAACACCAAGATCAATGAGTTGGGAACCCAGAATATATTATTACTAGTAAGCCAGATCAAGGTTTAACTAATTAAAATTCTCAAATGGAGAAAATTAGCACCTAACAGAAAGTGATAGGAAATCCTATTCCAAACATAGAAAATAATAACTTTCAGTGAGAAAAGCAATCAATAATGCTTATTGAAACATCATGAAGCCATAATCCTCTCAATTAAGCAATCATTGTTTCATTCTTATATAGTTGGACTCAACTCATCCTCATTTTACCCATGTGATTGAGTTCATTTAGTGAAGGCATAACCAGTTTCCATCAACTTCTTATTTCTCAATGTGGATACCAAGAAGTACCATGTTGGAACAACCCTTAAAACGATAAAAGTTGAGTTATGCAAAGCACTTTAGACACATTCTCTGCCTACATTTAAAAGGAAAGGATAATAGACAATGAAAAAGAATGGTAAAAACAAGTATAATATTGTGTCCAAAAAATGAAGAAAAGGTAATACCAGCAGCAGCAGTGAAAATGATAAAAGAACATGACTGATTAAGAGCATTTGAGGAAACTACAAATGAGAAGGGAACCAAATCATATCAAAATGAATGTTCATAAGATAAACAAAATAGGACTCGAAACTTAATGTGGCAACATGTCACCCACAAACAAGTGGCACTAGTTTTAACTTTTAGCATAAAATTTACGAAAGAATCCACATTTGCATGGAATGTGCTAGTAAATAAAAACACAGAAAATGCAACGAACTTAAATTTCAAATATTTTATGGCTATTCAATTATGATTGTATTCTTCAAGCAAAAATTTCACTGCTGAAATCATGCTAAAAAGCTAATATTTGACATAGGCACAAAAAAGTATTGCCTCACCTCCTAGAGCCACAGTTGCAAGGTATCTTGTTCTCCTCCAATGGGAACTTGTAATTATATGTGAGTTCTTCGCCAGCAGAAATCTGACGCTTTGCATATATGAAAATCTTTTTCTGCCCCTCAACACTTATGACCTTTGTATAACAATTAGGCTGGATTCAACAAAACAACACTGTCATCTACTTTAAGATTAGTACAACCCATTGCAACATATTCACAACCTTAAAGAAATGGTTACCTCACAAGAATGATTTATAAATCTAGCGATCCCTCCACGCTTGGTGGCATCAACCTGCAAGTAAATGCATCAGGTGGTGTTGCTTTCTATGATCTTATAAAATGGAAAACTCAGAAACTAATATAATAATAAAGTAAATTGAGCTGTAAGAAAATTATAGATTAAACTAATGAAACGATTTTTGGACAAATAAAAATAACCATACACATATTGATCTTAATTTAAACAAATTAAATTTCATTATACATACCACATATCCATCATCCAATCTGAAAAGATAACTGCTCCCAATTCCCATCTTCTCATATTGGCGCTCGCGAATGTCGGATATCTATTCAGTTAAGTGAAAGTGTTATTCTAATCAAAACAAATAATGGGTTTGAATGGAAATGACAATAATAGAACAAAAAGACATTCTATAACTTTCCATAAAATTTTCAAAGGACATGAGAAAAATATATAAGTAGTTATAAGATGATGCTAAGGGACAAGAGTCACAAGACGTTGCCTCCATACATATACAACAAATTTCAAAATAATGCACTAATCTCTAGCTAAATCTGAAACAAAAAGCTCTTAAATTCTCTGTGGTTGGAGACCCACCAAGCAACCCTAAATTTTACCCTATCCCACACCTCTAAAGAATCCTCTTAATCCTCAAAGATTCTGCTATCACTTTCTAACTAAATTACCAAAGGGGCCAACACAATGCTGGAGTAATCACACCCCATTACACTTGACCATTTTTGCTAATAAAATCTCCTAGATTGAAAAGAAACAATTTTGTGGTTGATAATGGCAGAATCCACTCTAGGTCCAATTCCCTCAGCAAAAACGCAATGAAGAACTACATGGTCCAGATCTTTGAAGTAATTATGACACGATACGCAAATTTGGGGACATGAAAGTACAAGATAATCAGTTTAGTAACTCATCCTATGTGGGAAACTTACCCAAAACCATCAACCATGAGAAGAATTGAACCTTCTTAGATATGGTGTGCCTTCCATATAGACTTAAAGAAAGGAAAGGAGACGGGGACGGAGCTAGGATTTGTTAATGAGGGGGGTGAAATATATTTTTTGGGATATTTATCAAAGTTTTTGAAATTTGAAGGGGGCGAAATCCGTATTTTTAACTACAATTACATTGTATATGTATATACGAGTAGTTCGGTCGAAAATTTTGCGGGGGGCGGCAGCCGCCGCCAGTCCCCCCCCCCCCCCCCCCCCAACTCCGTCTCTGAAAGGAGAGATGGAGTTCTTTAGAAAAGAAAGTCATGAAGAAAGATTTTGAGAGAATTTCCAATAAGACTCCAAGACCCACTTTCTAATATCCCCCACACCAATCAACAAGCTTCATTTTGAAGTAATATACATATCTTGCAATTCTGATTTTAAGGTTTTACGAAAATGAAATTTCAAGAGATAAAGGAGGCCGAGATGATGAGAATAAAAGAAACAATAGGCATGTGATGCCTGAATGAATTACAGCATAATGATGGGAGCAAAATTTCAAGAAGATCCTCACCCACCCCAAATATCTTTCCAAAACCTCACTTTATCACCTACCCTGACATGGTCTTCACAAATTGATGGAAATCTAAGTAATCTCTATCAATGCGTTTCCATGGACTTCTAAAGGTTGTTCTAACAACAACGCCTGCATCCCACTTATTTTCATCTAATCCTAGATGCTTTCAATAACTCTAACCCACAAAGAATTTGTTTCCTCTTGGAAGCGCTACTACCACTTTCCCAATAAAGCTTCATTATTTAGACAAATGCTCCGAATGGCCATACCACTAATTTCTTCAGATAGGATTGCCACATCCCAAGAAACTAGATGAGTTAGCTTCTCCCCCCACCCGGAACCATCCCACAAAAATCCCTCATCTTCTCATAAGGTTTGCAATGCCTTTTGGGATTCGAAATAAAGAGATAGAAAATCAGTAAGGAGCTTAAAACAGATTGAACTAGAGTAAACCACCCAACTCGCGACAGAAAAGCTTTCTTCTGCCTGCTAATTTTTTGAAGAAGTTGCCCAAAACAGGTTTCCTTGAAGAAATCTTTAAGGGGTTTCCTCCAAAAGATTCCATGCACCATTAGCCAGAGTAGTGAGAGAAGATCATCAATATTCGCCTATATGGTGCAAATTTCATTAAGAAAAAAGTTACCTTCCCCAAGATATGAACCAAGCAAGGTCTGTTCTGAGGTCCCACAATAGAAGGTATAGGTATATGTTTACAGAAATTTAAATATGCTAAAACACATAACTAAAAGTTTTTGGCTTCTCAAGCTTACACAAAAAGCCTCTCTCTGAATGATATGACATAAAATAAAGGGTGGCTGCTTACACTAGGGCGAATAAGTTCTCCAACGTATTCAATAACAAAATCTTCTGCCTCAATTGGTTCCTGCGCTATGAGACCCCAGTCATGTATCTTGCTCCGCTGGAAACGTAAGCGTTTTTTCCTTGCCTGCAAAGAGAAAAATTGCAAATTATTACTCATAAGAGGCCAGACAATGGCATGCAGATTTATCCTCCAATTACCTTCAACTGTGTTGCTTTAAGAAGATCGGCACCCTCTGCAGCAGCAAGAAGGTTACGCAGCTTGACCCTGTTAGTTCTTGCAGAAATTCCCTTAACATTGGATGATTGAGACCCACTACATTCAAAATTAATAAATAGAGAATGAGTTTGAGTGCCCCTGACACGAGCCCTTGCAGAGGGACTAGCATCCATAGCCCATTTACGCCATTCCCAACCATTTATAGAGGACCGAGCACAACCATCAGACTCTGGACAAGGTCTCACTGTCTTAAACTTAGTTCTCTTGAACTTGTGTCTGTCGACTCGTTTTGATAATGCTTGTTTTGGAATGCAATTAGCCAGTTTTTCAATTTTATGGGATGGCAAATGTTGTGTATCATCACTCAGTTTCTTCCTTTTAAGTTTTGAGACCTTACTTGCTGCATGCGAAAATAAATAGAAGCTTTGTTAGGATCTCAATATTTGGGTATACCTCAACATTTAATTTTGAATTAGCAAATGTGAAGGTCAATGAACATAAAGTAATAGAGTTGAGATATGGTACCAACATTTTGGTACTTTTGCGCCACTTGCAATTGGCTCAAGACTACATTGGTCCTCCATAGAAAATGAAGGATCCAGCGCGTTACTGCTTGAATCATCTTCAAACAAATTATGTTGTAAGCACTCATTAAAACATAATATGAGCTCTCTTACTGAAGAATTAGTATAGAGGAGAATAGAGTACCTTGAGCAGGACGAGCAACTTTATCGGATGTTTGACTACAAATATGAAGGGATGATCCCTTCTCCCCAAGTATACTAGCATTACTGCCAGGTTCTGGAACTTTTTTCATTGAAATAAAAACAGTAGTTTCAACTTCTGGAGACTGATGTATATTTTTAAAGGAATAGCATCTCCTTGCCCTTTTGGACACTTGTTTTGGATGATCATTGTCTCCCATAGTAAGAGTCTTAAAAAATGAACCTGAATTTTTACGACCCGACTTTCTCCTCCGAGAATATACATAGTTTCCTATTAGTAAAGATGCTTCAGAAGATCTCTCAGAAACATCAGGTTTATTTCTCACCCATTCTCTAGATCCCTGATATAGCAAAATAAGGACATTAAAGTCAAGAATCACGACCCCTACTTTATTCAAAATAAAGACATGAAGAATCAAATTTATTTATTCATTTATGATTAACAAAGGAAAGTGACAAATCAGAAACTTTAAGACCTACCTCATTGCTCGGTTCATATATCTTCAGAGAACAAGTTGTTTTAGCATTCTCCATGACATTATCAAAATATGAAGGTTTCAATGATCTCATGACAGAGTCATAAATTCTCAACCGACTCATCATCAATGCTGTCTGGAAAATAGTTTTCCATGTGCACCCATTTAATTTAAATGGCTTTACTTGCCAAAAGTGTGATAAAGCACAATATTCAGTAATTTCCTTGTAGTGAGGTGGCCGCAACTCATCACCATCTGACATATTGCAATCATAATCTAAATGCATCGACAACTTTTGAAACTCCCCCCTGGAGAAATGTAGTGAAGCCTCTTGTACCATGCTTTCATCGGATAGATCTGGGCACAGTTCATCTATTTCATTACAAGTTGGATCATCAACATGCATGCGCAAATTTTTGAATGCACCCTTTGATACATCTGCCACAGAAACTTCATGATGGTGGTCTTCAGTTTGATGCAAGGCATACTTTTCAATTTGAGGTGGACAATGGTGATCATATGATAGTATAAGTGGCGACATATGAAGACCTTTATGAGAATCATATCCAGTTGTATGGTTTTGCAGATGCAGCGAGCAAAGAGCAACCTGCCAGGATGTGGTACTTTTAAAATTAAACAGATGATAACATAGTGGTCAAGAAAACACAATGGGAAGGTGGACATGTGATTTAAAAATAATAAATGGCAGTGGAGAAAGCTTCACACGATTACCTCTTCCATATGACTATTTTGGGGAAAATCAACTACTTTCTTCACTTCATCATCCACAAGGCTTTCGAAGTATTGTACCATCGACAACTTTGAAGATGAATGCAGATCTTTCAGCACATGTTCCAGGATGGCCTCCATCTCATCATAAGAAGTGCCATGTCTCAACAAATTTTCTTTAAAAGACTTTTCTCTCTCAGAGGGTGAAGAAACTGATCCTGACTTCGACTCTACATCCATCGCAATTCTCACTGATTCAAAACCTGGAGGGCAATCCACCTCAGAGCTAGAGGATTCTTGTTTGGGTATCAACTGTCAAGCAATTGAATTGAGCTTCATAATAATATAAACATCAAAAACTTAAACTAAAAGATACAACAAATATCATTCATACAGAGTCAGCTGGAGGAATTTCAATCAGCAGAGGGAGCGCTTTGTATGGAATGCATTTTTCAACAACATAACTAGGGGAGGACCAACGTTTCCTCTTTCTCCATGCAGATGAATACTCAGCTATCGGATCATAAAAGATGGCATTCCACATGACTTGCAAACAAGAATCAAAAAGCATCCTCCCAACAACCATATATGCAGCACAAAAATTCTCAAAACTTCCAATGGATTTCATGCCAGGAGGAGATCCTGCTGTATCACCACTGCAACATCTCTCATCATCAACAGTATGTATTACTTCTACTCCATCCTCAATAGTGGCATAGTCCTTGTCACATTTTTCAGGCTGGAAAATAAAACAGAAGAAAAATTTACTGGCTATAAGCAATATGATCATTTTTCTATGATGTGTGAAAACCTACCACTTGTCCATATGAAGAAAGGGATTTTTGGGACTCAACAACAGGAAAAATCTTATGATTCTTGTGAGTTTTCTTCATGACAAGAGAATCAGAGATTATGCAGCTAACAATCTCATCGAGAACAACTTTACGGGCTGTTTTCATAATTCCGGAGTGAAGTTGAAAACAAACTACTTCAGAAATTTCAGATATAAAGTTCAGCACTAAGCCAGTTTCGTTATCAGTGGCATCATGTGTGATGACAGCTCCCATACTGTCCCTTCTCCACGTGTTTAACAGTGTTTCCAAATTCAAGGGTTTATACTTATTGTCAGCATGATGTATCTGCAAAAGGCACACCATAATGTGAGCTAAAATGACTTGTACAAAGCAATGACATAATAGAGCATGCTCAACATTCAAAGTTTTACCTAGACAAACGGCAAGGTGAATTAAAGATACAGTCAAAACCACTGTAATAAAGGGCGAAATAGTCGACAAAATGTTTCATGTGTGACAGGGAAGGCCTAATCCCCATGGAATGTATATGCTTAAAATGCTGATTTGGTAAAGTATAAACAGCTGCAATGATTAAAATATAAGCTAACACATTCCTATATTTCAGGTATGCCAAAGCCAAAGGAACCTTTTAATGTCAATGTCTTTTAAGGCATATATGCCCACTGTGTTGGGAGCTTAAGAAAGTAAAAGGTATACATACACCTAAAGCTCAGTATCATAGTTGCTAGGCACACAGAGGCACAAAGATGATCCTAGCACCCGAGGACTTGAGGTAGAAAAATAAAAATCTAGAAATATAAAATAAGTGCATACTTAGCAAAAATTGTTATATTAAATTGTTGTAACCATATTAAATGTCAAGAAAAGAACTAAAAGCAATATATCATTAAAAAAAAGAGATTAAAATTAAAAGTAAAATATGTGGATATGGAGCAAAGGTGGTCATAATAGCATGGGTTATCGAGGTCCAGCGGTAGATCTAATTTTTCTTCTTTTGTGAGAGATCTTTGTAACCTTTTGTCCCCAAGTGTTTTTCCCTCACAAAATGAAGTTCTGACTGTTCTTATGTTTTCCTCAAGAAAAAAAAAATCGCCTAAAAACATCTTAATAGGGAAACTAAAAAATGTGTTTTGGGGTAGCCTGTGTATAAGAGGTGAGCTGAGGTGCAGAAGGCGCACATCAGCAGCATGAGAAGACGCAGAAGGCACTGAAAGGTGCACACGCCTCATGAACAGTAGCCGCCTCTTGATTGTAGAGGAACTACAACATGGACCACATGCGCCTTGCGCCTCATGCACGCTCAAGGCATGCCTCTAAAACTATGCTCAGCATGGTCCTGGAAGATGAAGCACCCTAGTATTGTATATGGAGCTTATGTGCGTCAGAAGGGTACTTATTAAGAAACTGGCGACAACTCTGATAACCACAAAAGATAATACAGGGGGAAATTAAACACACATATTAATAACAATCAAATGCATCAAAGACTAATATACTTAAATCTTTGTGGCTAAGTGTCAATAACAATTGTTTGAGGATATCTATAAGACTAAATAATTTTGATTATTTCCTAAAACTTACAGTGAAAATCATCATCGGATATGTCTCGGACACACATTTAAGAACTTGACAACAATTAAAGGGGACACAGGATCCGAGAAAACAAATACATTGGATCACTTCTAAGAACTCCTTGTTGTAAACTATGCAAAGAACTTTAACAATTTGGCAAAGCCTTTATAGAGTACACTGTATAGAAAAGGACCACATAACATGTCTCTTGAGCTTCTGCTTTGTCTGAAAATGGTCTCATGCAGATTTCTGCATATAGATATCTTTGGTAACGCCTTCAATGGAGATAATCAACAAAAGGCAGACAGAAGTCATAAGAGAGAGGATCTTCATTTTTCTCCTCCTCCTCCTCCTTCTTCTTCTTCTTCTTATTTTCCTTATATCTAATATTTTATAAATATATGTCAAGATGATATAAGAAGACCACTGACTGCCTTCCCAAACTGGAATGGCCATAGTACTAGTGGCTCATTTACTTTTTCGAGTTTCTGATCTAGACAACAAAATACAATCAATGGCAATCTATGCATTTTTCCATATACTAAAGCTCTCAAGTTTAATTAGCAAGGAAGCAAATTACTATAAACAAGCAAACAGATCAGCGAAACACAATTTAAAAAAAAAAAATTGCCCAAACCCTGAATCTCCCTCTCTCTCTATCACTTCCTCACACACATACATATCCATACATGTACACACTACACACATACATGAATTACAGAGTACTTAACCTCAAGGTGATAAAGTTGATTCATCTCAATCAAATGGCTAGCAAACAATCAAGTTTACTCGCATAAATAAGGAATCACTCCAATACGAAAGCTAATCACCATGAAAGAGTTACGGATATATCCATAGTGACACCAGGAGTATAGCTCAGTGAGAGAGTGGGGCCCATGCTTTCTCCCTTCTTCATCCTCAAAGAGCCAACAAGATTCATCTCCTAACTGTCATTTAAAAATTCAAAATTACAATGAACTGAATATCATGGAACAGCGTTAAGGTGAAAAGTTATTGTTTAAGCAATCCTTCATACCGGTAGGGGGCAGCTTCCATCAATGTCACTAATCTCAGGGATTAAGATCGGGTGATTGAATTCATGGCCATCATTTGTAGACTCTTGAGCTCGAGGGAGAGTAACATTTAGGTAGACAAAACCGGAGGCAACATGGTCGGGAAATTGCTTAAAATAGTTGAGGGGCACGGGATTGAGCAGATTACCGTTCAAGATGGGATAAACAGGGAGCTTCTCCGGCAAAAAACCCGTATGTAAACCCTCATACAACTGCTGTTGAATGTAAGGGCCACACATCTGCCCATTCTGATTGATGTACATCCATCCAGTCACAAACGCCGGCGAGCCGTACCCAATCTCCGACGACCTACCAACATCGGGAATTTGAGAAACCTGACCATCATTCCCATTCAACACGCTACTCGCCATGGCCTCAAATCTACGATTGTCAAGGTAAGAGCAAGACGAGGACGTTGGGAATTTTTTGTTTGGGACATTCAGCCCTAGGCGAAATTTGTGGAGCTTCCATTCTATATATACACACACAGAGAGACGTACATCATAAAGATACATAAAAGAATATAAATACACTATTCTTAATTTTTTCTTTAATTACGGGTTACACTTTATATGAGTTGTTCTTTTGTGAGATTGTCTCATATGTGATGAGATTTAAATATGTATTTTTAAAATATATATTTTCACGTATAAATATGTATTTTTCAATGTTTTTTTAAATATGTTTTTTACAGTAAAAATATTAGTTATTCAAGTATGTCTTTTATAACCATAAGTATGTCTTTTTTTACTATAAGTATGGTCGTCGCATGTGAGATGGTTCTCACATGAGTTTTTGTGTACTAAATTTTGCGAAATTAAAAAAAAAATTATCATTTACATAACAAAATTAAATTTATGATTTGTGCAATATATATCGTCTAATTTAATATTAAATATAATAAAATATGATCAAATAATTATTTAATTGTCAAAATATGTGTTGAATTTGTAGATGATCATTTAAAAAACTTATTATTATTTTGAAAAAAAATACATTATATTATTCAACCCACCCACCATTTTTTTTTAAATTTGCTTTTTATTGTTTACATTTGTAACAACCCTAAACTTTTATTTTCAATTAAATGATACAAAATGAAAGTCAAAATTTTACAAATAAATTCCATAGTTTATTTTAAAGCATATATCCAAAAAATTAATTGATTTCAATAATTAATAAGTTTGAATAATAATTTTCAAGCTGTCCACCTTTATTTTAGTTTTTTTTCTTCTTTTGTATCTATTTATAATTTTTCTTTACATTTTTTAATTTAACAAATTTCAAATATATAATAATATCTATCATTGAACTCTAACATATGTTATTTAGATAAATCTAATTAATATTTCTATATTATTTATTATTTAATAATAATAATATTTCTTATCAACATTAAATTTGTAGCAATTAATTAGCATATTTAATATGAAAACATTGTAGGCTTGGGCACTTTGGTCT
Organism: Scutellaria galericulata; assembly: GCA_946896805.1. Taxonomy (NCBI): domain Eukaryota; kingdom Viridiplantae; phylum Streptophyta; class Magnoliopsida; order Lamiales; family Lamiaceae; genus Scutellaria; species Scutellaria galericulata. Next base: position 19,863,911 of record OX335793.1, read on the forward strand.
TACTTATATATATATATATATATATATATATATATATATATAATAAAGATTTTACAAATATAATTTTTTGAAATCCGTTAAACACAACTCATAACTAAAAATAAAATTTAATTTGTAAAAATAAATTTAAATCGTGGACTTGACTTATAATTTTTTATCCGATTTCATATAAATTTTTGTATTAAATTTTTTATTTGAAGGTGATATTATTTAACTGATAAATTATAATTTATTATGTTATAGAGTAAATTTATAAACATAAATACCGCTATGTTCATTAAATTTGTGGAATGTATATAATGCAATCCTTTCCTAAATTACAAACTTAATCATCTAAATTTATATTATATTGTGTTCATTTAAATTTATATGATGAGTTTAATTTGGTAAATACTCTGGTTCAATAATAGGTAGTGTACTATAATTAATCATATAAAATTTCGTCAATTATGAGTTAAGGAGTTTATAATACCTATGATTACAAACCTGGGCCATTCCTAATCACACCTTCCCATTATTCCATATTTCCAACCTTTACATTTTCTTTTTAACCAGAACCAACTGGATTAAGTTTATAACATAAGCTAGCCTTGTGAAACAATAATCTAGGAAATATCAAATATTTTACCTGCATCTTTTCCTGCAACTTTTTTGCATCAAAATCTTCACCTTCTGTGAAAACATCCAACGAAGCCATTGATGCCATGGCAAGCTGGTCGATGTATTCCTCAAAAAGTTCACTTCCAAAAAGCATGGCAAAGATTGCAGCAGGATCAATAATTGAATCTCTGAAAGAAATTAGCAACAAATGGATGACTTTACATAATCTTGGATAATGCAATTGTAGATTACAAAATAAACTCACGATTGAGATTCTAGACTTCCCATAAGCGTCATAAGCTTGTCTCTGTGCTTGATCACTCAGCACTTGGCACGCCTCACCCAATATCTGATATCAAAGGGAAGAGGCTTCATTGAAAGTGCAGAAGCCAGGAAGAAGTCTCGGTATATATATGCTGAAGATTAAAATAACATATCAGAGAACACTATCTCATTGCTCTTCCATCTACATTGAAATTTTAATTTGTTATGATTAGTTTATTGATGTGTTCTTAACCTTCAAATTAATGGCAAATTCTTTGTTTTTTTCTTATTAGCAAAGGTTAGAAATAAAAGAGAGGAAAAGGTTTTTACTCCTTTGAAAGAAAGAAATGCTAAATTTATATTTTCTAGATAAACTCTAATACAAATTAAATATAGCTATGATTATTCAGTAGAAACTCTGAAAAGTTGGATGATATGAGAAGTTTTACTGTTTTGAAAAAAGGTTGTTGAAAACTTAGAAGTTGTTGGAGTCACTTCATTTTTCAGAAAAGGTCAAATTAGGATAAGATTGTTTAAGACTTGTTAGTAGTTCCTACTACATAGCTCTCTTTCATGCAGCTGCTGGGGAGGAATGTTTGTCATGTATTGTGTTGACCAGTATGGCTGCAACAAAATAAGAGAATTTTGGGATGATATATACGGGATAGATTAAATATTAGAGTAGTGATTTCTAAGACTAAGGATTTTAAGACCTCTAGGTTGAGTGATATTTTGCTATAGATTGGAAACTGAGCCTGTAGTGGGGACATATTGTCCATTCTTTGTACCTTCCTTGCATTAATAAAATTCTCTCTTTTTACTTAAAAAAGAAAAAAAAAAACTTCCCCAGCTCTTATACATCAATTGTAACGTAATCTGGTAATTTAGGTCAAACTGAGGCATGGATACAAGAAAGACCTAATTATATATGTATACATCTCTCTCTCTCTCTCTCTTCAAATTCTGACATAATTATTTAAAAGGATCAAAGATAATACTGTAATAGTTTAGTAATTATGTTACTCAAAATGAAATATAACAAAATGTAGTAGTACATGCAAATATAAACATTAAGCGGGAGTCAAACCAACAGATGCAACTAGAATTATTTTAAATAAAAATATATCTTACACCTTCACTTTCACAATGTCTACAAATTCAATCAAATTTCTTACTTTACCTTTGCCACTTCAGTCTTCCTCAACTTCCAAGTCCTGAATAATATATAAATAAATAATCTATGTATGGGAGGGTGTCTGTCTGTCTTGCTGAGACAAATAATGATGGTGGAAGTCCAGAATGTAGATAGATTTGGGGCTACTCCTTAGAGTGACCAAGCTCAATATCCTTAACTGGATCTGTTTCTATACCCTCTTTGAGTAATCTGATTTCCTCTTCTGTTAAGCTGTTCTTCGCATGGGGCGTTATCTTGGTTTGAGTTTGCTGCTGCTTATCAGTTTCCACAGCCCAACTATAGATCACCATGCCGATTACTGCAACAGCCATCCCCATGATGTTCTTGAAAGTAAGCTCCGAATCAAAAAGCAGCCACCCTAGTGTCAGCACGCATACTGTTTTCATATGGCCTAAAACTTGGAACGAAACAGCTGAAAAGCGTCCGATGCAAAGGTACTGGCTTACATTGCAGAACACAGCTAGGCAGCATGAAAGAAGTATAAAGACCTGCACACAATTGCCAACAAACTCATGTTAAATACATAAATCAACTCCTCCTTAATAAGGTACTGATAATTAGAGCCAAATAACTGAATCCTAACCATGGCTCCAGAAGTAAACTTATAGTCCAAAATTAAGTTTCCAGAAAGATAATAATCGACTATAGGACCCAGCACGAGGAGAGAGCCAGCTTGAATTGGTGCTGTTTTACTCAATAATTCAAATGACCCAATAGAGTACTTCTTCTGCAATGACCCTATTGACTGCACCCAAAACAATATCAATGAATCAATCATCTGTCAGTAGCATAAAAGCAAAAAAAGAAAAAGACATCGTCCGACAAAGTTCAAACCCATATTTTCACTTTTGTTTGTTTGATTTTTTTTTTCAGCAAGGGTTCTCTTCTTTCCAGATATTGTTTATTTATCTATATACATCTATTTTGTTCAGACCCAAGATCAAAGGATTTGAACAGTCTTGATATAATGCATCCGGCATTTACCTTTTGACAAATTTAATATGCATAACTGACAAAAGCTATTCAGGAGCTTTAGCAAAATAGAAACAAATAGAGGCTGCACAAACCCACTAACAAACAACATTCACAAGTAAATAGTATGGATGTGCCACTCAAGGCATCTTTTTTAGGCCAGCAAAGACAAACCAAACACAATATCATTCTCTGCCAAGGTATAGAGAGAAAGCAACAGAACTGAAGTGAGGAATTAGTTTTACACATCCTAATGATAAGTTCGAACTTTTTAAATTTAAAATGCAATTTCATCACGGAAGACACTTTCTCTACCCAACGAGTTTGCTAAAAGGGACAAATATATACTAACAAATACCAAGTCTAAAAGTGATTCAACAAGACATGCGAACCATTTCAAAGTCAGAACACATCATAGGCTACCCAGGAGTTTAAAACCAAACCCTCCATCGCATTACATTTTTACCTCTGGAAGTAAATTTTTTTAATCCAAAAAAAAAAAAAAAACAGGATATCACGGAGGTTACTCACAATTTGCTGTAAAGAGGTTGAAAGAACTGCTATACTAGCACATAGAAAACCTTTGGTGTTCACTTTGACGTCTGTCACAGTGCAAACACCCACACCTATAACCACAACCACAACGGACAATTTAACTTGTTTAGTGTACTGCTTACTATGAAGGATCCATTCCATTACACAGACCACCGGAATCATGCTCAATTTTGAGATCTGCACCAAATATACAACAAATAATTAGCAAAATCTAGAAAGAGAAATTTCCACAGGAAGAATAATTAAAAAAAAGAAAGAGATCTGCTATGAAAGGATATGTTAGGAGATCATAAAAGTTTAAGCAAAATATAACTCTATGCTTTGCTGTGTGTTTTTAGTCCATTTGATTGAAATAACGCCATCTCTCAATTATCAAAACAATTATCAACCACAGTACGAAAACAAAAATTAATTAGTCTGAACACTGTAAACCCATATTTTAAGAAAAGCTAAGGTTATTAAGTGGTTGAATCATAGACATGAACCTTATAGGAAAGAAACAATGGTGCACTTTGCTGGCACACTAGAGGAAATACAACTACATCAATAGGAACATATTCAGTGAGCATAATCATGTAAAGGTTATTAAAACAACATGAATGAGACAAGCATAAATTTGATTAACCTTAAATAAGATTGAAAATAATTTAAAAGAATTGCCCATAAACTACTCCATCACAATACAATAGCACTGTGAAAACCACTTATAATAACCTACTGATAGTAAAGTGCTTTTGATAATATCCTCCATAATCTTTTGATGGGAAAGTTGGAAGCAGAGCCAAGAAAGGACAATACAAAGTTATCTCAAGAAGTGTAGTGAGACCTACCTTTGGTAGCTTTACTGAATATACTTCAACAGAACTTATGGAAGGAACATAAAAACTATAAAATGCACCTATTCATACATTCTATGCAGCTATTCAAATGCCAAGAGAAGAAAAAAAGGGTTTTAAATGATTCAAATAATGAAGATTAGTTTGATTTTGGATAGTTACAGACAGTGCTGGAACAGATTTCAAAGCTTTAAAAAAAAAGTATGAAAATAATCCATAACTAGATTACTAGAAGAATACTTGGGCAGGTAACAGCTTGGAGCATCATTTTGAGAAACTATATACAGCTAGTGCAGAGACATATAGGAGGAGCACATCATATCATACTTGGTAAAATCCAACGGAGTTTAGCATGAGGCTCAAATTCATCCCTGTAATAGACGTATTTGCAACAACTGAGAACCAGAGAAGTTCCCAAAGAGGAACATGCTTTGATGCAGAAAAGCCTGTAGCATTTGAAATCATGCCAACAAGTGCAGTAACAGCAAAATGGAAACCAGTCAATGTTGTCGCTGCAGGGAGACGAAAATGAAGTTAATAGGAAGGTGGTAGGATTAATTTTATACATAAAGCATTGAAATTAGTTAAACAATATAAGGGATGAAAACAGAGCTGGCTAAGTGAAGTATTGAGAAAATCCATAAATAAATTGAAATTGAAAAGATATTCATCAGAGACACAACACAGCAACATAAAGCTGTAAAATGCATATAAAACTTATAAAAATAAATTCTCATAGAGATCCATTTGGAATAAGTAAAGAATCAACATAAGAACTATTGCAGAAACGATAAGGTTGAAATCGAAAGAATTACTGAAAAGGAACTAACCAAAGGCGAAAGCATATCCATTTGAAGACATGAGTTGCTTATTTGCCATGATGATTCCTACAGAACTAATGACATTCATAGCCCACGCACCGACATCCGACACAGCTGATGATTTCTTATCCCCCTCCATTTCTGATCTCTCTCTCTCTCTACCTTACACACATATACACACCCTCAACTGTACCTTTACTGAAGTGCGAGTAGCAGATTAGCAAAGAAGCAATCAATCACCCAGTTGCTGATAATCGAATAAAAGTAGTAGCAAACTGAATAGATCCGCCACTCGCAAAGAAAGGGGAGTGTTGGGATAGATCTCACATGGATGAATGTGTGTGTTGCTTGGTGTAAACCTATTGACAGAATTTAATGCCACCGAGGGGGGGGGGGGGGGGCGAATACGACGACGAAGACAACTGATGTGATGATGAAAGATTCAGAAGCAACGTTGCTACTTTTTCTTATTCAAGCAAATTTAATGCTAAAATAAATAAATAAAATATTTTTTTCCTGTTTGTCTTGTAGGCTGTAGTAAATTCACACAGATCTGATTTATTTCGGAAAGACGAGAGAGAGATGCTTGAATTTCACATTACAGTGCTTAAAGTGAAAAGAGGTGGACTATTCACGCTTTCACTTCCCCCCATCCGCCTAATTTTTAGGGGGCTGTCAATTATATCGAACTGTCCGCCCAGTCAAATACTCCGAATGTAATGTTTTTATAATCCATCCATCGGTTTTATTATATATATATATATATATACTGCGTAAAGCAATGATATATTATGTAATTATTCTTTATTAATTTTATTATTTAAGAAATTTAAACATCAAACAATCATATATATAATTATATATCTATAATTTGATCATTTACTAAAATCAAAAAACATCTAAGATTCTTTAAGCAATTAAAAATAAATAAATGAAAGTTGAAAATTAAGATAGAGGATTTGATCACTTATTATGATGACCTAAATTTGAAAACATGAATTCAATTTTACAAATTCGATATTGACTAACACGTTAATATTTTATCAAATTAAAAGTCTGAACATTTTTGTAAATTTGAAAAAAACAGGTATTAGTGTATCGATCACAGTCGGCTCCACAAATTCGAAGATGGGTTGAAACTTGAAACTTGGTCATGTGATAGAGACTTATAGGGCTAAATTTCATATGAAGAAATGAAGATTCGAAAAAACTTGGAATGCTCCAAAAAACTTGCGGAATATTTGTGTTGGTTAGGGGAACAATTCAACACCCCTTTTCATTGACTATTGCGAATGTTCTGCAAGTGTTTTTTTCGGACATTCCAAGTTTTTCCGAATCATTGTTTCTTCACGTGAAATGTAATCCTATAAGTCATATTTCAAATGACCAAGTTTCAGCCCGTCTGCAAACTTATGGAGTTGGATGCGATTGGTACACTAATACATGTTTTTGCTAATTGTAGAATGTTTGAACTTGAGTTTGGGAAAATATGTACCAGAAGAATTGTACATCCTTTTGTTGCCTTTTTAAGAAAACAAAAATCGAGTTAGTTTTTAAGTTATGACTATTTTTCATGCACTCGTCATCCTATTAATGAAAATGGGTGGTGTGAATTATTCCATTTACAAATGCAAATATTCTATAAGTTTTTCACGGATATTCCAATTTTTTCGTATCTTTGTATCTCACATGAAATGTAGACCTATGAGTCGTCTTTCACATAGCCTAGTTTTATCTTGTTTGTGAACTTATGGAGTCGGTTGCGGTCGATACACTAGTACTTATTTTTTCTAATTCTTTCAAATATAATCAACTACATATAATCAATATTTTGACACAATTCATATAATTGAACATTCATATAAATCTAATAAATATTAAATATAATCTAACAAAAATTCAGCAACATTTTGACGTATGTATTAATCTACCAAGTTTTCAACTCTCAATCTCTGCAATAAAAGAAGATGCAATTCCTAACAATTCGAAAAATATAACCAATTCAACTACATATTATCAATATGTAAATCAATTCACATAATTAAATGTTTATACAAGTCTAACAAAAATTCAATATAATCTAACGAGAATTCTATAAAATTTAACAAAAATTCAATATAATATAATGAAAATTTTGTAATATTTTGATGCATATATTAATCAACCAAGTTTTCGACTATCCGTTTTTGCACTAAAATAATATGCAATTCCCAATAATTTGACAAATATAATCAATTGAACTAAATATAACTAATTCAACTACATATAATTAATACATTTAATAATTTTTGTCTTTCAAGATTTGTATTTTTTCTTGTAGCATATTGTCTTCATGCTTGCACGATATGTCGTGCTTATATTTTCATTATATCTTTGGATATTGTATTCATGAATTGTATCCATTATATTTTCATGAATTTCATTATATCTTTGGATATTGTATCCATAAACCCTAAACCCTAACAAACATTAAGTAACCTTAAGAAACCCTAGAAACACTAAGTAACCCTAGAAACCCTAAGAAAACCTAGAAACCCTAACAAACACTAAGAAAGCCTTAGAAACCCTAAGTACCCAAAAAACCTAATAAACCCTCAGTAACCCTAAAAACCCTAAGAAACGCTAGAAACCCTAAGAAACTTAGAAACCTTAGAAATCCTAGAAACCCTATAAAAACACAAAGAAACCCTAGAAATCCTAGAAACCCTAAGAAACCCTGGAAACCCTAGAAACCTTAAGAAACCCTGGAAAACCCTAAGAAACCCTAGAAACCCTTAAAACCCTGGAACCCCTAGAAATCCTAAGAAACACAAGAAACCTTAAGAAAACCTAGAAATACAAGAAACCCCGGAAAACCTAGAATCTTTGAAAAACCCTAAGATATCCAAGGAAACCCTAGAAACCTCAAAAACCTTAAAAACCCTAAGAAACCTAAGAAAACCTTGAAACCCTTAAAAACCCAAAAAAATCCAAGAAATCCTGAAAACCCTAAGAAACTAAAAAAACCCTAGAAAACCCTAAGAAACCCTAAAAAACTCAGCGACATTACATACATTAATCTATCAAGTTTTCGACTTTCCGTCTTTACAATAAAACAATAAAGCAACATACAATTCCCAATAATACAACAAATATAATAATTCAACTAAATATAATTAATATTTTAACATGATTCACATAATTAAACTTTCATATAAATCAAATAAAAATTCAATATAATCTAACGAAAATTCTATAAAATTTAAAGAAAATTCAATACAATCTAATGACAATTTTGTAATATTTTAATGCATATATTAATCTACCAAGTTTTCGACTGTCCGTTTTTACAATAAAATAACATGTAATTCCCAATAATGACAAATATAATCAATTTAACTAAATATAACTAATTCAACTACATATAATCAATATTTTAACACAATTAACATAATTAATTATTTGTGATAATCTCAGAGCAACATTTTCAGGTGATTCAATTTTTTCGTGATAATTTCAGATTTTATTTTCATGAGATTCTTGGAACATAATTTTGAGCAGATTTTGTTTTACATGATAATCTCAGAACAATGTGATTTTGTTTTTTTTTTGTGATAATCTCATGTTTTATTTTTTTGTGAAATTCTCAGAACTGAATTTTGAGTATATTTTATTTTTCATGATAATTTCAAATTTTGTTTTTCGTGATAATCTCCGAACAACATTCAGGTAATTTTTTTTGGTTAAAATCTCAGATTTTGTTTTTCGTGAGTTCTCAAAAAATAATTTTGAGCAGATTCTGTTTTTCATGATAATCTTTGAGCAGCATAATTTCGGTTTTCGTGATAATCTCTGAGCAACATTTTTAGGTAATTTTATTTTTTTTAAATAATCTCAGATTTTTTTTTCATGAAATTCTCGAAACATAACTTTGGGTAGATTTTGTTTTATGTGAAATCTCAGAGTAGTGTGATTTTATGTTGGTTCTAGTTATTGTACCTCATCCGATTGTTTCTCACCTTGTAAGATGGTAACTTTCTCTAGAGCCTAGGGTTTAGGGTTTAAGGTTCAGGGTTCAGGGTTTTTTTTACCAACAAAACACCTTACGGGGTGAGGGGTTTAGGCAGACCCCCAACCTGTTCATAAGAACCCAACGTCAAAGTGTACATAAAAGTATACGAGCACATAAGAAAATGAATAAAAGACCGAAACAGATGGCCATAAACAACTACCGACATGTGGCAGGAAAAACAAACACAAAACAAGAAACTATATCCATAAAAAGAAAAATACAAGAGATGAAAACCAGGTGCATCAAATACAAGCACCTCCACGATCCACACGAAATGATGATCATCCCAACTGATCAAATCGAGCCAATACCTGGACCTGTCGAGATAACACATCCGAGGGAAATGACCTAACCAACTCAGTTTGACACCCTAAGTTAGCCAGGGAATCTGCAACAGAGTTCTCTTCCCGATATATATGTGACACCCGAAACTCCAAAAGATCGAGGACGTTCTGGATGGATGTGAGATAGTTCTGAAAACTCTAATGTCCTGCATCCGAATATGAAAGGAGCTGAACCACTGAAGCAGTATCCAACTCAATCCACACTTGATCAAACCCAAGCCTCCTGATATGATAGAGACCTCGGTAAAACGCCTCCAACTCCGCTGCCAAGCTCCCAACTGCTGATCCTCACTCATGGAATGGAAAGATCACCTCGTCTGCATGATCACGAATCATTCCACCAAACCCCGACACCAAAGATGCTGTCACGCCCCAAAATATTTTAGTCAAAAATATCAGAGTTTTACCTGCGGGCGTGAAGAAAGAAGGGGAAAAAGACGTGCATGAAATAAAATAGAAATCTTTGGGAAAGAGAACATATGATTTTATGTATACAAATCCTCGGCGTCTAGCCGAAATAAAACCATTTTACATAGCAGCGGAAAAACATCAGGATCCTTTTACAAAGATGGAGAAATATAGTTTTCTTTTACAGATGAACAACATATCTTTAAAAGACAAAACCAGAAGATGGACGCAGCTGATAGGGCACCCCTCTCTCTACGCGTCAAGATTCTCTTCTTCTCCTATAGTGTGAGTACAGGTGGGGGTGAGTGCGTTGAATACACTCGTGGAATTAATCACCAAGTTTTTAATATTATTAAGCAAATACATAGATCCAACATATATAATAGCTCAGCAATGAGACACAACACATATAATGCATTGTACATAAAATACAGACACATAACTCTAAGAGTACCCATCTAACATATGGTGCTTTTATGGGCCACCAGTCCATTGGTGCTTTTTACGGGCCACCAGTCCATCCAGAATGAGATCATAGACCTTCGTTCCGTTGATGCCTTTTACGGGCCACCAGTCATCCCAGAACGAGATCATGGACCTCCGTTCTGTTAGTGCTTTTTACGGGCCACCAGTCCATCCCTAACGTATGGTGCTTTTATGGGCCACCAGTCCATCTTAACATATGGTGCTTTTATGGGCCACCAGTCCATCTTAACATGATTTTGGATTTCCGTCCACATATATCATATTCATATTGTATGCATGTACATAGTAATCATAGCAAATAATCACAGCACGTAGAGTTCAACAGTTCATATATCAAATATGGAAAACATTAAACAAATAGAGTTATTAGGGTTCAGAAGTTACCCCCACCTCGTATAGTGGTTACCGCGTGAGTAAATAGAACAATACGTCCAACGACCCAACACTGTAAAGCTTAGTCCAACAAGTAGCTTACACATTTACGGTGTTTCTTAGGTCTTAAATACAGTATAATTAAAGCTGTAAAGAGTTCTGGTGGAAAAACGTTTGTTAATGATACGATGGATCGAAAATACAGCATTACGTGCGTCGGGGCACGCGAGCACCCGGCGTCAGGCGAAAACGAACCCGACGGCTCGCGCATCACCCGGTAGCTGCCGAGTTTCCTCAACCACCTGGTCCCCGTCGCCCGCGCGCGCCCGTCTCCCGGCGCCCGCACAGCATGCGCACCCGACTCCCGACCCGACGCACACCTCGACGCCCGACCCGACACACACCAACACCAGCTCCACTGCTGGCCAGCGGCGGCGCTCCGGCGACGGTGGAAAATAAAAACGTTAAGTAAAAGAAAAGAAAGAGAACTTACGTGTTCGCATCGCGAGCGTCGCTCGGGTCGTTGACTTTGAAAATGTATAAGTTTTGAAAATTATGAGCCCCTATTTATAGATTTTGGAAATTACCTTTTTACCGTTGAAAAGTTACCATTTACCAAAAATATCTTAATTTACCTTTCATTAAAATATTATTTTTATTTTTACCTTTTATCAAAATTTTACCATTTCCTCCGTCAGTTGAACTACAGGTCTCCGATTGACCTCTAGTTTGTTTCTATTTTCTCGTATTTCCGATACGAATCTCTTGGTAAAATCGTATTCTAGGTTCCATGTCATGAAAAATATACCCATCTAAAACTAAAACCGGCGTTAACCAAGTATCTGAAATACACGTACTAAATTAAATAGTCAAAATATACGCACATAATGATTAAGTCGGGGTTCAAATATTTAATTATTCAATTATGCTCATTTTGATCCGGGGTGCTACAGATGCTGTTCTGAAGGCCCAATCAGTGTTCAGCTTTACCCAACCCAAGTTAGGCGGATGCCAAACAATTGGAGGAATATGAGGTCGGGGGGCCTGGAACAATAGTAAAGGCTCAGAGAAGAGGCCACATAAAGGACATCCCCAGTTCTCCCTGCTGAGAAGCCTGTTATGATGAAGAACCCTAACCTACCTCATGACCCGAAAGATGATCGAGTCTGTACAAACTGGTAACCGTCGGTGCTTGCCATCATTTCTAGCAGTCCAAAGGAACCACAAGGTCAAGCAAGGGATCACTGTCGTGATGTATGTGCAACGTGTGTGCATACTAAAGGAAAAATGCCTCTAGTAATGCAAAATATGGGGTGTGTGCACAGTGTATGAAGGTGCCAAACCAAACATCCCATATGAATGCTCCCAAACTCTCATCACAGTACGACTTGAAAAGAAAATATGCTCGATAGACTTCATATCGAAAGACTCAAACGAGGACAGACTCGGAATAGAAAGATCAGGGCAACAGAGACACTTCGAAGCTAAGAAAATGCCACGAGACTGAAGCTTACGATCCACCGGGAGATGATTCAGGACAAGCCGCCAAAGGAAGATAGAAATGGTAGGGGTAAGACAAGAAGACCAAACCATACTATGGGTAGGACAAGTAGAGTGCTAAGGTCTGATCGACGCCCAAACCGACGCAAAAGAGAACTTCCCATCGGAAGAGCTCTTCCACCGAATAAGGTTAGAAGAAAAAGCATGAATAGGAACCAAGCAGATCCGATCCGCCACCGCGGGAGAAACCACATGAAGAAGCTTCTCTCTATCCCAATCACCATCACTCTAAAACCACTGGACCAAAGCACCAGTGTTTGGAAACAACTACTGAAGCAGTCAGTGGACCATCCCCCATCTACTGGTCGTCCCAAAAACTGATCTCCCCTATACCCAACCTCCATAAAATCTGAGACTGAACCCCAAGGCGAACCGAGCACATCCTCTTCCAAACAGAGCTGGAATGAGGAGACACACCTACACTACCAGGAAACTGATGCCGATAATACTTCTACAGCAGAAACCTAGCCGAAAGAGAGCCCTGCTCCCGAAACCTGAACCACAACTTATGTGAGAAAAACTCAACCACATCAGAAAGACGTCGCAAGCCCAAACCACCCTCAGCTGTCGGTCGACACACTGTCTCCCACGAGACCCAATGAGTATGCCTCTGACTGCCATACGAGCCCCAGAAGAATATGGCCATACACTGTTCAATCTTCTGAATCATATACTGCGGAGGCTGAACCACCTAGACCAAATGGAGAGCCATCGAAGTGAGAGTGCTCTGAATCAGCGTCAGACGACCCCCAAAAGAGAGCGAAGTTCGAGCCCAACCTGTAATCCTATCAGTGATCCGATCCACCAACAAATGAAATAAAACCCCTCTCATATTCTCCTTATACAAGAGGGCTCCCAGATAGATAATCGGAAGAAACTATCTTGCATACCCCAAACTTCGCCCAACACGGCCCACCACCACATCCAAACACCTCAAACCCACCACAAATGTACTCTTGGAAGCACTCACCATCTGACCTGAAGTCTGACAGTACTCCTTCACAAAATCCCTCAGATGCCGGAGACCCTGTGTATAAGCAGTTGTGAAGATCATGAGTCTTCCGTATAAGCCAGATAAGAAACCGAGAAACCACCCCTAGTATTGTACTGCATCATCGGATATCTATCAAATAGAGCATCCAAACCCCGTGAAAGATTATCTGCTGCTAAAACAAACAGAGCAGGAGAGAGTGGATCCCCCTGCTGGAGACCACGAGAAGCCAGAAAGAAGCCAGAAAGCTGTCCATTCACCAAAATAGAGAATCGACAGAAATTGACACACGTACGAATCAAATCAACCAAAGCCGGTGAAACCCCTCTCAACTCAAATACCCAAAAGAGAAAACCCCACTGAACCCGATCATAAGCCTTCGCCATATCCAGTTTCAGAATCAGATTTGGATGCCTTCCCTGGGTCCCAATCTCATGAACCATCTCCTGAGCAAGCAGAATATTATCACTGATCAACCGACCTCTGACAAACCTACTCTGAGAAGGAGTAAGCAACTCTGGCATAAAAGAAGATAACCTGCAGGTGATCACTTTTGAAATAATCTTATTCGTCACGTTGTACAGACTAATCGGCTGAAACTGACTCTAAGCCGACGGTGAAGCAACCTTCGGAATAAGAACGATTGTAGTGGCAGTGAAAGAAAAAAACATCTGACGACCATCAAAGAAGTCCCAAACAGCTTCACACACATTGGATCCCACGATCTCCCAACAATGCTGAAAAAACAAAGCTGATAAACCATCTGGACTTGAAACATTACATCTGGAAATACTGAAAACCGTCTCCCTAATATCCTCACAGCTAGGCTTCTCACAAGCTGACAAAAAATCCAACTGGGAAGGGGGGCAAAAATCAGGGTCCACCTGACTCAGCTCGAAGCCCTCATCGGAAAAAAACTGTTGAAAAAACCCAGAAGTAAAATCCCGAATCTCCTGAGGAGATGTAAGAACCATACTATCTTGGGTGATATAATGAATATGATTAGCACACCTCCTCTTCTTTACAACAGAGTGGAAAAAACGGGTGTTCCTTTCCCTTTCAGAAGCCCAACGACACACCGACTTCTGCCTCCAGAAATCCTCCTTCATATGAAGCAACAGAGTTAACTCAGCAGTAGCTTTTCTCAAGGCCGTTCGAGATAACTCCGTCTGATCCTTATCATGGGTCTTCTCAACATCCAAAACAGCCTGCTCAGCCTGACCCTTCTTCTGGAAAACGTTACCAAAGACATTCAAGTTCCACCGTTTGAGCCGCTGTTTGATCCATCGTAACTTTATCTGAAGTTTGAGCATCCCAGTCTCACGACATGAAAACCCCCAAATCTAAGCCACAATCTGACAAAAATCAGCATGACGAATCCACATACTCTGAAAATTAAACGACAATGGCCTACGCTCCAACTGAGTAGAGACATAAACCAATAAAGGAGCATGGTCTGACCAAGTTCTCGAGAGGTGCAGAACCTTCGTCAAAGGAAACAGATCCAACCACCGATCAGAATACATCATCTTATCCATATGCTCCTGTAGATCCCCCTCTGCCGAGTAAACTGCGAACTGCTGAAACCAGCATCAGCCAACCCACAATCCAAAATCATATCTCCAAACTCCTCCATATCTAACTGGTGATCCGACAAACCACCAATCCTCTCATGGTCAAGTGGAATACAGTTGAAGTCACCCCCACAAACCAAGAGGTCTCCCCAACCATATCTGCAATACCTCTAAGAGCATTCCAAAGCTCCATCATCTCCATTCTATAACACTTAGCATAAACAACAATCAAGACAAATGACCGAGGAAACAAACTAGAAGAGACCTGAACCTGAAGTAACCGATCCAAATCCTGAACCATAGCAATCTAAAAAGCATCCGAAAACAGAATCCAAATCTTGTTATTCTGGTTTGCCAAAGCAGAAGAAAAACCCAACCGATGACAAAAAAATGACACGTCCAAATCCATCATCGGCTCTAAGATCACAAGCAGCTGAACCCGATGCTGCCGGTATAGAAAACGTAAGTGTGTCTGAATGGGCGGGTTCCCAACACCCCTTGCATTCCACATAAAAAATGAGACGTTATAGATCCGGCCTCTGGACCCCAGACCTATTAAGAGGCCTACTAGCCGCAGCAATCCGAGCACTCCTACGACGTCTCTGGGTCACCGTCTCTGGGTCGCCATCTCCTCGCGGACCTCAACAATAGCATCCAAAGGCTCACCAACCTTCTTCTCATACTCATCCTCTATCTTCACCTCTACGATAGAAGTAGGGACAAAACTCACAGACGTAGGGGTCAACTGAATATAGGGGACATCATCAAAAGCCTCAGGATCCCGCGACATCCTATGACTACTCGGCTGATCAGACCCCACGACCTGCATGGCCATCTGCAAATCCAAATGCTCCCCTTTATCAATCAAAACACTGAACCGGTTTAAACCTAGGACAGGCTCATCCAGCAGGTCATCCTCATCCTCGTCGAAATGGTCCACCCCAGTAGAAAAAACAACGAGAGAAAACTCATTGGTCCTAGAAGCATCATTCTGATGGGCCCTAGAAGTCTCTCATACCTCACGAACCACTCTCATCTCCTCTTTCCAAGACCATACACTCGGCTGAGCAGACATCTTAGGCTCTTTGGGGATAGGAGCAGGTCTCTTTCGAGGCAGAGGTCGAGGAGCATTCCCACTCAAAAAACACCTATCAAGGGTATGCCCTACCAGGAAGCAGCCCGTACAGAAATAAGGGATGAACTCATAGTGCACCATCAACTCGTGCCGAATCTGTCCATCCCGAACAAACACACGCTGAAGCCAAGACTGAAGCAAGTCAATCTCCACACACATCTGAACCTCTGTAAACTTAGACTGACTAGCTGTCAAATTATCAAACTAGATCGGACGACCAATAGCCTGACCAATCGAAACCAGCATCTCTCTACATACAAAATGCGCTGGAGGAGTGTGGATACTCATCCAAACTGGAACAATTGAGGACTCATTCGTCAGATCAAAATCAATGGTCCACTTAAAAACCCTCATCATATGTGCCTCCATCTACCAGGTCGACTTCGTCCAGAGCATAGAGAAATCAACCTCCTACTCAAACCGAATTAGGATGTGCCGACGGTTCAGCTTATGCAGCTTGAACCCTCCACCAAGCTTGAGATCCAAAAGAAACTTGGAAACAACATTAGCATGGGGAATCTCTCTCGAGAACTTCCCTACGAGAGTAAACTGAAAGGAAGCCACCATACGATCCACCTCGGGATGGGAGATAGAGATCATGGGGTCTCCCTCGTGCTCACTCAAAGTCCCAAACCGAGTCTGGAGCTCTACTTCAGAGATGAACCTCTGACGTGAGGGTGAGGATCGATCAGACGTGACACGTGTCTTTTTATGCACGGCCTCAACAAAAGATGAAGGCTTGGGTTGAGAGGGTGAGCTAGATTGGTTAATGAAAAGAGGGGCCGAAGGGGATTGGGCCGAATGTGGGGGAAAAACATCAACAAAAGGATGGGCTAAGGGAGAAGAATTATGGGCCGAGAAAGTAGGAGACTTGGAGGAGAGAGGCCCACTATCCAAAGGTTGAGAAGCGAGATGAGATTGGGCCAAAAGAAGAGAGGGATTGTTGCACGTGCCACGTGTGTAAGAGGTGAGAGCCACACTATGATCGAAGGGTGAGAGAGAGGTGGTGGGGTAGGATGATTGATCCTAGGAGCGAGAGTGTGTTACCATGTGAACTAAGTCAACATTAGTGTATGGAATAGGAACATAATCATGATGGGAGAGAGATAATGGAGCGGTGGGATGAGAAGCTTGGAGCATGACGGTAGAAGCATTAAATGTTGGTGAGGAGAGAGGCTAGCTTAGAAGCCTTAGTTTGAAAGTCAACAATCCTTAGTTTGAAAGTCTTAGCTTAGAAGCCTTAGTTTAAATGTTACCACGTGTCACGTCTGATCGATCCTCACCCTCACGTCAGAGGTTCATCTCTGAAGTAGAGCTCCAGACTCGGTTTGGGACTCTGAGTGAGCACGAGGGAGACCCCATGATCTCTATCTCCCATCCCGAGGTGGATCGTATGGTGGCTTCCTTTCAGTTTACTCTCGTAGGGAAGTTCTCGAGAGAGATTCCCCATGCTAATGTTGTTTCCAAGTTTCTTTTGGATCTCAAGCTTGCTGGAGGGTTCAAGCTGCATAAGCTGAACCGTCGGCACATCCTGATTCGGTTTGAGTAGGAGGTTGATTTCTCTATGCTCTGGACGAAGTCGACCTGGTAGATGGAGGCACATATGATGAGGGTTTTTAAGTGGACCATTGATTTTGATCTGACGAATGAGTCCTCGATTGTTCCAGTTTGGGTGAGTATCCACACTCCTCCAGCGTATTTTGTATGTAGAGAGATGCTGGTGTCGATTGGTCAGGCTATTGGTCGTCCGATCTAGTTTGATAATTTGACAGCTAGTCAGTCTAAGTTTACAGGGGTTCGGATGTGTGTGGAGATTGACTTGCTTCAGTCTTGGCTTCAGCGTGTGTTTGTTCAGAATGGACATATTCGGTTAGTTTAGGGTTTAGGGTTCAGGGTTCAGGGTTTAGGGTTTAGGGTTTTTAGGGTTTCAGGGTTTTAGGGTTTTAGGGTTTAGGGTTTAGGGTTCTGGGTTTAGGGTTCAGGGTTTAGGGTTCAGGGTTTAGGGTTTAGGGTTTAGGGTTTAGTGTTCAGGGTTTAGGGTTAGGGTTGAGGGTTTAGGGTTGAGGGTTTTTTTTTTAAAAAGAAGCACCCTACGGGGTGAGGGGTTTAGGCAGACCCCCAACCTGTGTATAAAAACCCAAAGTCATAAAATACATCGTAAAGAAGATAAAGAAAGAACAGAAACGGCCGAAACAGGTGGCCAAAAACAACTGCCGACATGAGGCAATATAAACAAACCTATAGGACTAAAAACAATGTCTATAACAGGAAAAACCGAAACAGATAAAGGTACATCAAGTATGAGCACCTCCTCGATCCACTCGAAATGACGGCCATTCCAACTGATCAAATCTACCCAACACTTGGACCCGTCGAGGCAACCCTTCCGGAGGAAAGGATCCAGCTAACTCAGTCTGACACCCTAAGTTAGCCAGGAAATCTGCCACAGAGTTCCCTTCTCGAAGTATATGTGACACCCGAAACTCCATAGAAGCAAGAAGGTTCCGGATGAAAGTGAGAGAACCCTGCAATCTCCAATGCCCTGCATCCAAATGTGAAAGGAGCTGAACCACCAAGATCGCATCCAACTCAATCCATACTCGTGAAAAACCAAGTCTCCTAACATGATAGAGACCCCTATGAAGCGCCTCCAGCTCCGCTGCCAAACTCTCAAGAACCGAACCTCGCTCGTGGAAAGCAAAGAGGACATCACCTGTATGATCTCGAATCACACCGCCAATCCCCGACACCATCGAAGCCGACCTATAAGCCCCATCAGTGTTCAGCTTCACCCAACCTAAGTCAGGCGAACGCCAAACAATCGGAGGAATGGGAGGCCGAGGGGGCCTGGAACGATAATAAAGGCCCAAAGAAGAGGCCACATGAAGCATACCCCCCCAGCTCTCCCTGCTGAGAAGCCTGCTATGATGAAGAACATGAACCTGTCTCATGACTCGAAAGATGATCGAGTCTGCACGAACTGGTAACCGCCGGTGCTTGCCATCATTTCTTGCAGTCCAGAGGAACCACAAGATCAAGCAAGGGATCACTGTCGTGATGTGTGTGCAACGTGTGTGCCTACCAGAGGAAAAATGCCTCAAGTAATGCAAGATATGGGGTGTGTGCACAGTGTGTGGGGGTGTCAAACCAAACATCCCATAGAAATGCTCCCAAACTCTCCTCGCAGTACGACTCGAGTAGAAAATATGCTCAATAGACTCAATATCAGAGGACTCGGAAGAAGACTGACTCAGAAGAGAAAGATCCGGACAACAAAGGCACTTCGAAGCTAAAGAAATGCCACGAGACTGAAGCTTACGATCAACAGGGAGACGATCCTGGACAAGCCGCCAAAGGAAGATAGAAATGGTGGGGGTAAGGCAAGGGGACCAAACCATACTAAGGGTAGGACAAGGGGGGTGCTGAGGTCTGATCGACGCCCAAACCGACGCAAATGAGAACTTCCCGTCGGAAGAGCTCTTCCACCGGATAAGGTCAGAAGAGGAAACATGAATAGGAACCAAGCAGATCCGATCCGCCACCGCAGGAGAAACCACACGGAGAAGCTTCTCTCTGTCCCAAACACCATCACTCCAAAACCACTGCACTAAAGCACCAGAGTGTCTGGAAACAACAACAGAATCAGCCTGGGGGCTATCCCCCATCCACTGGTCGTACCAAAAACTGATCTCCCCTGAATCCAACCTCCAGAACATCTGAGACTGAACCAGAAGGCGAACCGAACACATCCTCTTCCAAACAGAGCTGGAATGAGGAGATACACCCACACTGCCAGAAAACTGATGCCGACAGTACTTCTGCAGAAGAAACTTAGCCCAAAGAGAGCCCTGCTCCCGAAACCTGAACCACAGCTTATGTGAGAAAGACTCAACCACATCCGTAAGACGTCGCAAGCCCAAACCACCCTCAGCTGTCGGCCGACACACCGTCTCCCATGAGACCCAATGAGTATGCCTCTGACTCCCGTACGAGCCCCAGAAGAACCTCGCCAAACACTGCTCGATCCTCTGAATCATATACTGCGGCGGCTGAACCACCTGAACTAGATGAAAAGCCATCGAAGCCAGGGTGCTCCGAATCAGAGCCAGATGACCCCCAAAGGAGAGCGATGTCCGAGCCCAACCAGCAACCCTATCAGAAATCCGATCCACCAAAGACTGAAACTGTCTCGCATACCCAAAAATCCTCCTAATACGACCCACCACCACATCCGAACACCTCGATCCCACCACAAAGGTACTCTTGGAAGCACTCACCATCTGACCCGAAGTCTGACAGTACTCCTCCAAAAAATCCCTCAGATGCCGGAGACCCTGTGCATAAGCAGTCGTGAAGATCATGATGTCATCCGCATAAGCCAGATGAGAAACCGAGAAACCACCCCTAGTGCCGTACTGCATCGTCGGATATCTATCAAACAGAGCATCCAAACCCCGCGAAAGATAATTCGCCGCCAACACAAACAGAGTAGGAGAGAGCGGATCCCCCTGCCGGAGACCACGAGAAGCCTGGAAGAAGCCAGAAAGCTGCCCGTTCACCAACACAGAGAACCGACAGAAACTGACACATCTGCGAATCAAATCAATCAAAACCGGAGGAAAACCCCTCAGCTCCAACACCCTAAAAAGAAAACCCCACTGAAGCCGATCATAAGCCTTCGCCATGTCCAGCTTCAAAATCAGATTCGGATGCCTCCCCTGAGTCCCAATCTCATGAACCATCTCCTGAGCAAGCAGAATGTTATCACTGATCAACCGACCTCTAACAAACCCACTCTGAGAAGGAGCAAGCAACTCTGGCACCAAAGAAGCCAACCTGCAGGTGATAACCTTCGAAATGATCTTATTCGTCACGTTGCACAGACTAATCGGCCGAAACTGACTCCAAGCCGACGGCGATGCCACCTTCGGAATAAGAACAATCGTAGTGGCAGTGAACGAAGCAGGCATCTGACGACCCTCGAAGAAGTCCCAAACAGCCTCACACACATCAGATCCCACAATCTCCCAACAGTGCTGAAAAAACAAAGCCGAGAAACCATCCGGACCCGAAACACTATCTCTGGAGATACTAAAAACAGCCTTCCTGATCTCCTCACAGCTGGGCTTCTGACAAGCCGACGAAAAATCCAACTGAGATGGAGGGCAAAAAATAGAATCCACCTGTCTCAGCTCTATGCCCTCATCCGTGAAAAGCTGCTGAAAAAACCCAGAAGCGGAATCCCGAATCTCCTGAGGAGATGTAAGAACCGTACCATCCTGGGTGATAGAATGAATACGATTAGCACACCTCCTCCTCTTCACCAAAGAGTGGAAAAAACGAGTATTCCTCTCCCCCTCAGAAGCCCAACGACAAGCCAACTTCTGTCTCCAGAAATCCTCCTCCATATGAAGCAACAGAGTCAACTCAGCAGTAGCCTTTCTCAAGGCCATCCGAGACAACTCCGTCGGATCCTCATCATAAGCCTTCTCAGCATCCAAAACAGCCCGCTCAGCCTGATCCTTCTTCTGGAAAACATCCCCAAAGATGTTCCAGTTCCACCACTTGAGTCGCTGCTTGACCCACCGTAACTTAGTCTGAAGTCTGAGCATCCCAGTCTCACAACACGAAAACCCCCAAACCTGAGCCACAGTCCGGCGAAAATCAGCATGACGAACCCACATACTCTGGAACCGAAATGAAGACGGCACACGCTCCAACTGAGTAGAGACCGAAATCAACATAGGGGCATGATCCGACCAAGTCCTCGAAAGGTGCAACACCTTCATCATAGGAAACAGGTCCAACCACCTATCAGAATACAGCATCCTATCCAAACGCTCCTGCAGTTGACCCCTTTGCCAAGTAAACGGAGAACCACTGAAACCGGCATCCGCCAACCCACAATCCGAGATCATATCCCCAAACTCCTCCATATCCAAACGGCGATCCGACAACCCACCAATCCTCTCATGGTCATGCAGAATACAGTTGAAGTCACCCCCCACAAGCCAAGGGGTATCCCCAACCGTCTCTGCAATACCACGAAGAGCCTCCCAAAGCTCCCTCCTCTCCACCCTCGAACACTTCGCATAAACAGCCGTCAACGTAAAGGACCGAGGAAACAAACTAGAAGAAACCTGAACCTGAAGCAACTGATCCAAATCCTGAATCATAGCAATCTGAAACGCACCCGAAAACAAGATCCAAATCTTGTTACTCCGGTTCACCAAAGCAGAAGAAAAACCCAACCGACGACAGAAAAAGGACACATCCAACTCCACCATCGGCTCCAAAATCACAAGCAGCTGAACCCGATGCTGCTGGCATAGAAAATGCAAGTGTGTCTGAGTGGGCGGGTTCCCAACACCCCTTGCATTCCATACCAAAAACTGTGACATCATAGCTGAAGGCGTGGAATCATGGACCCATCCGTAGCCCGCCCTGCTGCCGCAATCCGAGCACTCCTCCGAGGACGCATAGTCCCAGTCTCCTCACGAGCCTCAGTGATAGCATCCGACTGATAAAAATCCTCCTCATCCTCCTCTTCCGTCTTGACCTCCATCTCAGAGGTAATGACAGTGCTCACCGGAGCAGGATCTGATGCGATATAGGGAATCACATCTGTAAACTCAGGGTCACGAGTATCCTGAAAATCACCTGACTCAGCCTCCTCCACTGTCTGCAACGCCAAATCCATCTCAAGAGGCTGATCCACATCAAATAAAACACTAAACCGGTTCAGACCCGGATCAATATCATCAGTATCCCCCTGCTGGGCATCTCCCTCTGCATCCCCTCGTGCTGAATACAAAACCAAGGACCGATCCTCTGCATCACCACACTCCTCCTGACGGATCCCAGAGGTCTGCCCAACCTCCCTAACCACCTTCTTCCCCTCCTTCCGAACCCAAGTTCCTGGCTGCACAGGCCTCTTGGGCTCCTTAGGAGCCGGATCAGGTCGTCTCCTTGGAGGAGGCCTAGGAGCATTCCCACTCCTATAACATCTGTCCACTGTATGCCCCACAAGAGAGCAACCAGTACAAAAATGAGGGATGAACTCGTAGTTCACCTTGAGCTCATGTCTCACCGTCCCATAGTGAACAAACACCCTCTGAACTCGAGGCTTCAGCAAATCAATCTCTACACACATACGAACCTCAGTGAACTTCGACTGGCTGGCTGTCAAATTATCAAACTGAACAGGACGACCAATAGCCCGACCAATCGAAATCAGCATCTCCCTACAAACAAAATGAACCGGAGGAGTAGGGATATTCACCCAAACAGGCACAACAGATGACTCATTCCTCATATCAAAATCAGGGGTCCACTTGAAGACCCTCATCACGTGTGAGTCCATCTGCCACGTCCCCTTGGTCCAAAGCCTCAAAAAATCCTCTTCCTGGTCAAGCTTGATCAGGATATGTCTAAAGTTCAGCTTATGCAGCTTGAACCCTCCAACAAGTTTCAGATCCAACAGAAACTTAGAAACGACTTTGGCATGAGGAATCTCCTTGGAGAACTTGCCCACAAGAGTATACTGTAAAGGAGCAACCATGCGTTCTACTTCTGGATGGGAAATAGAGATCACAGGGTCCCCATCATGTTCACTCAGAACACCAAACCGAGTCTGGAGCTCTTCCTCAGAGATAAACCTCTGACGTGAGTTTGGGGGTCGATCAGAGGTGGCACGTGCATTACCATGCACAGCCTCAGCAAAGGAAACAGTTTTGGGAGTTTGGGTCGTGGAAAAAGAAGGATTAGCCGAGGAACTAGGAGTGTTGGCCGAGATGCCGGGAATATGTGCCGGTAAAGAAGAGATCCCCGGCACTTTATCAGAAAGGCTCGAGTTTTCAGGAATTTTCTTCGACACATCAGAATAAAATGTGGAATAAAGAGATTTAGGGTTTAGGGTTTAGGGTTTAGGGTTTAGGGTTTAGGGTTTAGGGTTTAGGGTTTAGGGTTTAGGGTTTAGGGTTTAGGGTTTAGGGTTTAGGGTTTAGGGTTTAGGGTTTAGGGTTTAGGGTTTAGGGTTTAGGGTTTAGGGTTTAGGGTTTAGGGTTTAGGGTTTAGGGTTTAGGGTTTAGGGTTTAGGGTTTAGGGTTTAGGGTTTAGGGTTTAGGGTTTAGGGTTTAGGGTTCAGGGTTTAGGGTTTAGGGTTTAGGGTTTAGGGTTTAGGGTTTAGGGTTTAGGGTTTAGGGTTTAGGGTTTAGGGTTCAGGGTTTAGGGTTCAGGGTTTAGGGTTCAGGGTTCAGGGTTTAGGGTTCAGGGTTTAGGGTTTAGGGTTTAGGGTTTAGGGTTTAGGGTTTAGGGTTTAGGGTTTAGGGTTTAGGGTTTAGGGTTTAGGGTTTAGGGTTTAGGGTTCAGGGTTTAGGGTTTAGGGTTTAGGGTTTAGGGTTTAGGGTTTAGGGTTTAGGGTTTAGGGTTTCAGGGTTCAGGGTTTAGGGTTTAGGGTTTAGGGTTTAGGGTTTAGGGTTTAGGGTTTAGGGTTCAGGGTTTAGGGTTTAGGGTTTAGGGTTCAGGGTTTAGGGTTTAGGGTTCAGGGTTTAGGGTTTAGGGTTTAGGGTTTAGGGTTTAGGGTTTAGGGTTTAGGGTTTAGGGTTTAGGGTTTAGGGTTTAGGGTTTAGGGTTTAGGGTTTAGGGTTTAGGGTTTAGGGTTTAGGGTTTAGGGTTTAGGGTTTAGGGTTTAGGGTTTAGGGTTTAGGGTTTAGGGTTTAGGGTTTAGGGTTCAGGGTTCAGGGTTCAGGGTTTAGGGTTCAGGGTTTAGGGTTTAGGGTTTAGGGTTCAGGGTTTAGGGTTTAGGGTT